>CM062823.1:25673555-27075683 GCA_031772345.1 Himalopsyche anomala | reverse complement strand
ATATCATCATTTATTTTTCATAACATCTGCAATAGACAAGCCGACAAATTGAATTTATTATCGATTTATGCTTTACTTAACCTTATACACTAAGCGCTGGTGAAAAGATTGGCTAACTAGTAAACCTCTCCCAGCTTCACTCTTATATCCACGTTTGTCGCTAAAATCAAAAGTAAGCAATATAAAATACAAAGTTTAAAAACTTTTCAACATTACGATAATATGAATGATATTATTGACGTTGTATTCGGTGAGAACTTTGTAGGAATTCGTTTTCAATGAGAAATTAAAATTGATATATTTTTTTTATTCCGCTTGCTATGATGCTAAGTATTTACTGTTTGATAAGCATCTTCAGACTGTTAAGATTGTTGTGGATTGCGATTGACAAAAAAACATAAAGTCGTTAATATTTATTTAGACAATTATATGTTATGTATCTTATTTGATATGAACGTCACACATGAACGAATTAAAAAAAATACAATTTAAATATGTATAAAGTAAATAATAAGAAAGTTTTATTAATGTTAAAATATACTATAAATATAAAATGTAGCGACAAAATAAAATGATAATACAAAATAGTGGTCCCTTTTGCCACCTCGCCGAAAATTTAGAATTCATTAATAATATATTTGACCCGCCCGCGTATTTGAAATACTTTGATGGTGCAACAAAATTTCGACTGGCAAACGTTCCTAAATGCCATTGCCAAATTCGTTTCTGTTGTATGTCGGTTTTAATGTGTTCTGATCGGGCACGTTGCCGATTTTTGCATGTCGTTAAATATGTCGTTACGGACGCTCCAACGGTAGGCGGTCACCGTTAGCGGACGACGTCGCTCTTTTCACCGCCAAACAAATGCTCTTTTCGCTACCAAACAGAATCGTACCATTCCAAAAGTGCAAACAATGTGTTTAATCAGTGGCGCATTCTCAAAATTTTAAGAAACTAAATTAATTTAATTAAACTATATAAATATATAAAATACGGGTCCTATGGCGCAGCGGTTAGCATTTTGGCTTCCATGTCGGATCTCACTGGTTCGAGTACGAACATCATTTCTTCGATTGATTTCTGCTCGAATCGAAGGCATAGGTGTTTATGATATCTAAAAATTCCTCCAACCCTTCAATAGTTGGGCGTAACGAGAACGATTAGTTAACCACTAGTCCTGTCCTAGCCTTATACTTCTATCCATACTACTCTATTTGTAAAAGAGAGGTTGAGTGACTGTCAATATACCTCCATTAGGAGACCACATGCTCCACGTTGTGAGCCAACATTGATAAAAAATAAAACACATTCTCTTTTTACGGGATGAGATTAAAAATAATTTATTGATACGATAAATAATAAAGTAAAAAAAAATCTAGGAAAATTAGTATTCCTTAATACTTTTACAGATGTTCCAGAATAGTATCAGATATCAAATAAGTAGTGGTAAAATAAAATATTCTTAAAAATAGCATTAAAGTAATTTAAGTACATGTATTGAAGTATATATTTAATTATGTTTTACATGGCTTTATTTAAAATAAGACAGAACATGACTTGTAAATAAGTATTTGATAATTATAAACGTTTGCTCAAATAAATAACAATTGTGTGTTTTTATTAAATATAAATCTTACAATAAAAAAAAAACAATTACAATTAGTGACCATGTCATAGTGGACACTAATTGAAAAGTTAAATTGTAGACATCATCGGCTTCAATGTTAAGTAAATATTGTTTTTTAAGCCGAATAAATAAATAATAATTATTTTTAATTATGTATTGAATCTAAAGAATATGTGTGTGTCTTATTAATTAAACAACACTGTACTAAAAAAGTGTTGTACCATGAAAATATTTTAATGAATTAATTAGAATAAGTTAAGATATCGAACTCAAATTTAAAATAAACGCGAAAAATTATATGACTCGTAAAATTATGTAATCTATAAAAATCAGTGCGTATATGTATTCTGTCAATCTTGTTTTACCCACAAGACTACAGCACTGCGGTAAAACGTCCTCAATTTGTTCAAACAGTTCGTTTCGAGTTTGTTTGCGGGGAAATTTCAACATTTAAAACCCCCTTTTGCAGGTGAATACATTAAATGCTGAATCTCTGCAAGCCCTGTTAACTTTTTTTTGGGGAAATCCCTGCTTTTGAAGTATCTACCTACAGGAAGCATAAGCGTTTGTTACTTATTTCATGCACAAACAATGAAAGCGGTTTTGAATTTGATGACAGAGAATTTTAAATGGCCTGGCGTTTGTTTTTTACTGGATTATTTTATGGAGGTAGCGATGAAAACAGTAATTTGATGATGAGATAAAATATTACCTTTTTACTACTTATTCGCTTTGGTATTACTTATTTGAACTGGGCAGGTATATAATAATGTTATAAACATCCAAAACTCAGTAAACGTAGTAATACAAAGAAAGAACGACAAAAAATGCACCAAAACAATAAAACTAAATTCAAACTTAACAATGTTAATGAATTACATCGTTATCTTATTATTTCAGAATAAAATAAAGACAGCTCAATATTAATATTTTTAAAAACACATTTCAAATATAGTAGAAACCACTTCAGTCAAACTGGTTCAGATATTAAGAAATACGTCGTGAAATCAATTGTTTGTTATGTATTGATTTTGTTATATTTTAGTGTTTTTCTACTATAAAAAAATATATTTTTAATTAATTCATGATTGTCAGTTATGAATATAAAAATAATATTCCTTGCATGATTTTAAACGAACAAATTCATTTATAAATTATTTTTTACAATCAAAAAGATGTGATCGAACAGAGATGCGAAATGTTGTTACAATAGCAAAAATAAATTTGTTTGCACAACAATGGGTTGAGTTTCAGTAGCCTATATATAATATCAGATTGCTTCCCCTGTTTTGTTTCAACAAATTGCCCTGTTTGTATTTAATTAGCTTTATTTGCATTGTCTGCTGTATTTATTTTATTTTCCGCGACTAAATTAGTCGTTTTGGTAAATTAATTTATTTTTTTAAATATATTACAAACAAAGTAATCAAATTTAGACAATGATGATTTTTTGAATTTTTTTGCAACGAATTTTTGATATTTATGTATTTTATATATTTATATGAAACAATTATTTTACGTTCGTTTAATCGATTAAAATGAAATGTACATGGAAAATTATTTAGTTCCATACGACTTATGAAAGATTATATAAAAATAAAACATTATCATTGATACTCAATTGATTATTGTTACATATATTTCAAACTTACAACGATATTTTTCTCTGAATAAAAAATAAAATATGCAAGTTATTGTTGATTTATAATTTAACGAGCAAATGGTTTATACTAAAATAAAGATGTAAAAAGATGGTCTGGAAAGTAAGTCTTTGTGACAAACAGCTTAATAAAATCTGAGAAGTGCATACAGATTATACGAGACGTAAGCTGCAGCGATCTTTTATGTCCATTAAAAGTAATAGTGATCGGTAGTCCAAATGCTTCCAGCAAGCGATGTTATATAGAACTATACGCTTAGGGGGCAACGTTCAAACAATGTAAGCGTATAGAATAAAAAGAGACCCGCAAATTGGATCAGAGTTTACGACAAGGTCCGCAGTGAACCAATTTGACGCTTATGCCAATCAATATTTAAGTATTGAGAAAAATACAATTCTACAATAACTGTAAAGTAAAAAATATATGTAGCCACATATTATATTTATGACGAAGATAGTAAAATAGTTTCTATACGGTTAAATTACTAATACTATATATGAATCATATGACAACAATTCAGCAAATTTCAAGAATAATTTTAGATACACTGAGCTCGCCCAATAATATTAAAGGGTTCTTAAGGACACGACGATATCACTGGTCTGAAGATGATATAAATAGAGTTGAAACTCTTCGGGCGTATTAAGGGAGGCAGTGGAAAAGCCTATGTTTTTATTTGAGATCTAACGGTAACAAAGAGGGTGTATGAAAAGAATTTTCAATTCACATCAGAAACCACTAAAATATAAAAAAGGTAACTTCATTTATTGAAAAAAAATGTAATTTGAAAGATTCGTGTCAATCAAAAGATTATAAATGCAGACAATATACAACATACAATATATGTATGTATGTACAATATGAAGATATTGCTGATCGTCACGTTCGAGTAACCCGTTACAAGAACAACTTATCGAATTCCCGAGTCATGATTTATAAAAAAATTACCATCGTGCCAAAAAGGCGTCTTTAGAAAAATCAACAAAAAACTTGCGTTACAATTTATATTCTTATCTTCTCTGCAAAACTATTCGTCAAAACAGTACTGCGGATAGTTCATAATATAATATACACAAGGCTTAAAGAATGTTGAAAATATTTTACAAACTTAAGCTTATCTTACATTCGTAAATCTACAAGGAAAAAATCACTGAAATTTAATTTCTTGTAATTTTAAACGAACGATGCTTTATTGGTACATTTGTTAAAGTATTTTTGGAAGAATAAATCAATACAGAAAGCTGAATCCAAGTGTCACTGACACAAGGAGGTTGTGTAGAATAAATAATGTTTTTCTACCTAAGGTAAGGAGTAAAAAAATCTACGTGACCTGAGATGCCAACGTGAAAGCGTTGTTACTTCCGCAGCGTTGCAGAATTTGAACTAGTACCCCTATAGACTGCAGGCGTTCGTAAGATTTACATATGCACATATGTTATACGTACAGGATTATAGTGTACCGCTTGCTAAAGTAAATATTGACGGTCGTTTTATTACCAACATTATTGACAAAGTAAATGTTATCGTCGTTCATTGCATACGAAAAGCTCACATGGTATGTTATTTAATATGAAAATATTATGTTTGATAAATTTTTCAGCATTTCTTGTAGGAAAAACAAAATGCTTTATTTTGAAAATTGCGTTTTCTAAGTATAAAAAACGTATGTAAATAGTATTATTGAAAAATAATCGTCGTGTAAACTGGGAGTCGCCGCAAAACATGCTTCATATTCAGGGGGGAGCGGATTATGTTTTTCAGATTTAGGGGAAGGTTAGTCTAGTAGGAAAGAGGTTTGCCTTGGCAATCACACTGGCCAAGCTTCGAGTCCCAGTAAGGTCGATATCAAATATAGATTTTTAAATTTTGTTTTAGAAGTTGATCTCTAGCTTCCATATTAAATTGACATCAATTTTTTTAAATATATATTTTTTTTATTTCAAAATATTTGACGCATAAGCAATGGAAAATTATTTTATTTATTAAAATTATTTAAAAAAAAATCACACTAACTTAAATAAAATTCATAGGAATAGAAAAAGTAAATAAAATCAACTTGTTAATATTTTAACAGCTTTGAATGTTGTATTATTTCTGCACAAATACATTTTATCATGTGTGACAGCCGCTGAAGTTATATTGCAAGCATATTAATTTATATCTATTTGGTGAATTAAACACACAATATGATTTATAAATGAAGTTCTATTATAAATTTATCATGAGAGGATTAAATAATATATCCGGCAGTATCACATTAAATTATATGCCACAAATACTATTAAATAAAATAATGTCCTGCGAACATTATTCACGGCTCCGTTAATTAAAAACCTCAAACTCTGATATAAACATGTTCGCGTAATATTGAAAACAGAATTTTACGTTAATTATCAATTTTATATCTGTTCGAAAATTGCCATAAATCACAATTAATTTTCGGCATTATCAATGGAACATGATTTAAAATTTGCACGTGGCCTGAATTCACTTTTCATTCCGTTTATAAAAGAAAATTTGAAACAAAAATTATGAAGTATATTTCAACTACATTTTAACTAATAAGAAAAGATGGATGTGCCTTGTTTTCTAGATATTGGACAATATTTATATATAACAAAGGTGTTTTAGTCGTAAGTATCAACAAATAATTACTGATGAATATAAGCTTTTTTTTTATCAAAACCCTACAGTACTAATAGTCTTGAGGCAATTTCTAGACAAATGTATTTTAATATCTCATTCAATTGAGTATTAAGAAAGTAGAGCAATAATATATAATTTATTTTCATTTTGTGAAGTATCCAAAAAAAAGAGGATAAATGATTTGATCATAAAATTATAAAATTACAATTGAATTAACGTTCGCAAAGTAAAACTCTCTATTTGTACATTTAAGCAGCAGAAATGAAAAATGAACTGTCCCATCATGATTTTATGAATGAAACATTTGATTCATATTTTATAAAAACGTGCACTTTAAAATCTTTGCATAAATAGTTATAGGTACATAAATGAAGGTAAAGAAGTAATAGAAATTAAGACGCCATGCTTAATAATATTGTCTAGCAATATCCGTACTCTGGAACACAAAACATAAAAAGCTAGATAACTTAACCGTAGCCACGAGGGGAAAAATCGTAAAGAATCAAAGACGTGCGTCATTTTTGTCGTAGGGTGTCGGTCACGTAACACGTGGCGTCACTCCAATATTTAACGATGTCGCAATGCAGGGGTTGTTTGCTCCGTGGGACGTTTAGGGAATTTGCCTTGTTTCTTGATTTACTAGGGTTATCACGGCTTTTACTATTGTAATTTTGACAACACGACTACGGAATATCTACGAAAGGTCCATTTGGGCCTTACGTTTTACGTTAAACGTTCCAATTTCGAAATGAATAAATCCGTCAGTCAGAAAGTGGACCCTTATTTGCACTTGAGTGGCCGCATCGTATTTCATCATTGGCTTTTGTTGACAATTAGGTACACAATTGAGGTAAACACATTTTTTTCCTCAATATTACTTGTATTTGTTCTCTTGTTTGTATAAACATATTTTAATACTGATACCCACATCTAAGGTGTAGTATATAGATATAATAAAAAAAAACATACTTTGAAATGATTGAATAATTGAATCAGTGAATTATTTAAAAATATAACACTTAATCTTTGAATGATGGCATTCAGAGAAATCCGGTTGTAAGTTACTCTCTAAAGAAATAAAACAGAGTATAAAAAATCGTAAGCTTATGCAATCAGAAAGAAAATTTTATAATATTTATTAAAAATGAGAAGCTTTAATTTCCAGAGTAACAACACGGAAGTCAAAAGCGTTAAATACTGTGTTACGACAGTCAGCATATTAACGTGTGATATCTTTTAATATTGTCAATAAAATGTTGCATTCGAGACAATTTACCGAATTACAGATAGTTTTAGTTTATAACTTTTGTTGATAGTAGATGAAAAGAAAATAAAAGCATAAGATATCGTGGTATTTTTTTAAGAATAATATTTAACCGTATAATAAAAGATTCGATAATACTTTTTGTCTATTTATGGCTGTTGTAATAATAAACTTAAATAACCTTTTTCATGATTTCGATTCCACACCCATTCATTAGTCAGACATAAATAAACAATTTTGAGATAATGAGAACAGTGATATTCAATTAGTCACCATAAATCAAATATTATTCATCTGTCCCCCGAAGTCTATACATTTTATCAACAAGATTTTACAGATTAGGTAAGTCGGATTTAATAGTAAGACACTTAGAAATATTAGTGTAATGCATAGACAAAACCAATGTTTTGCTTCATTTTCATTTAAATACAGGTATCATTTTTTAATTTTCTGATTATTAGATCATATTTAACTCAGATTAAATTATGTATTTGTTGCCTGAGTAATGAAGAGAAAGATCAACTTATATCAAAGTTGATGATGATTTTTAATACCTAATTTTGGAAATCTGACTATAATACGAGTATAAAATATTAAAACTTCTCATTACAATTTATTAATTAAGTACAAACACCCTGTTAAAACAAAAGCGTTAAGTTTTTTAAAAATCTCGAGAAGGTATATCTATTCTTTATTCAAACTGGAAAAGTTTATTTAAGCACGTACCCGCGTGGTACTTTGGGCATAAAAATAACTATCTACGCATAGATTGTACATTGTATTCTAAAGGGAATGTATATACAATACGGAATATAAACTCGGGATATATCCGACCGTTTTCGTAAAACTTTTATTGTATTCCCAATTGCACATATCGTGTATTAAACAGGGCCGCACTAGTGGCAATTATAATGTATGCACGCGGGGTGCAATGGCCCGCCTCACAAAGGCATCGTGCGAGCTTAATTAATTGCCAGGCAGGAAGTGTGCTTCGCGTGTCGTCATTCCATGTATGCACCGCGTCACGTGACGTCATATTGCAGGTTGAGTGATGGATCGATGCTTCTTTGTATCAATCGTCAAAACAACAAGATTATTTACCAAATAATGTTAAATTAATAAATTATTGACTATGCTATACATACGGGGAGCCGGTATATTGCTCGAATTACAAATTACTCGAATTGCTTGGTTATTTAAACGATTTTTAACGACTTTTTCTACGAATTTCATTTTTATCTTGTGCGACACTTGTTTAGAGAGTGAAATATAAAAATAATTTTCGTAAGTATTATTTTAACCGTGTTCTCTCCAAATGCGGAACATATGATCTTTTAATGGAGTTTATCTCAACAGAAGTGTTTCTACGCAAACTGCTTATTAATTAGTTACTCAAACTGTTTCTATATATTTCCAGAACATATATAAGACTAGGGCTAAGACAGAACAAACGAAAACAAATTGATTATCTTGTTATTCGAGCAATTTCCATTCGAGCAATTTACCGGGAACCATACATACGTATGTGTTATGGAGATGATAGGTAAAGCACCACAAACGAGATAGGTATAATATGTTAAATGACACATAGATTGAAGAGTGGGTAAGTAGATAAAAATACATAAAAATATCCGCTTGCTTGTTGCAATACTGAATTTTTACAACATAATGTGCCAAGGAAGAGGTGACAGTGAAATATTATCATAAAAAAATATGAAAAATGCAAATAAAATCTATACGTATAAGGCAAGTATGTCGAATTATTTTATATATAAAAAGCTGGTCTAAAAGACTGTTCCTAGTTTTTGTAATAAATATAAATATGTGGTAATACAACTCAGTGTCTATAATAAAAAAAAGTTGAAATCTTTTGAAATGCATATAATTATGAAAATGAATTCAAAATAAATTAGATATGACGAATAAGAAAACAATAACACATTATTCATAATCCAAGAAAGTTGCCAAATCAATTAAAACATTTTTGATATTTTCTAGATAAAAACTTCTGAACAAAGTAATATTAAATATCCTTTTAAGTATAATTTTGCTATTTTTATATAATCTTCGTTATTTTTAAATGTCGCGTTAGTAACAAACTCGATTTTAATTAAAAAATATACTTGCCTTATTTTTCTCAAAAAAGAAATTTCTAACTCTGCACAATGACATATTTATTTTTGACAAAACATAGAGTCTGCTGTTTTTATTTCCAGAGCTCTCATATAAATTCTCTCAAATCAATTCAAACTATATAGACATTTATAACTAGAACTGTTCGTAGTATGGTATTAATATTATATCACACTAAGAGCTTCTGAACAGATTAAAGAGTGCATAAGCTAGACATTATCGTTAAGCCTTTCAAAGTGTTTGTAAGCATGTGCGCTGTCAAATACTCTTGTCATTTTATTGAAAGCTTAAGTGATAGTTAATTATAGAATGCGTAAATTAACCTGCATAGTTGTGATTCGTTATTGAAGATAAACAGGGGGTAATGTTTGCTTTTGGTTTGCTGTATCAGCAAACCCCGCTCAGCGATAAAGATAACGTAATGATGGAAAACAGAGGTAACTAATCAGTCAGTTTACCTATTATAATTTAATAAAAAAAGCGTTTGTTTAGTAATACAAATTCACCGCTAAATAACACATGCGACTTAATAACAACTTTTCATTTAAAGCTCATGCAGTATTCACGAAACTCACCACTATGTTGGACTTATTTCGATAGCACATTAAAATTTTCGTTAATTCAAAATCAGAAATTGTAAAATTTCCGATACTATTAATATCATCTCGCTTTAGTAAACGCTGTTTCAATGCATACATCAAGATTCTAGAAACAGCATAATAAGTTCATAAAAACTAATTTTGTTACGTATTTTTTGTTTTTCTTTTAAATTCATGTCAACTCCCAATGTGGAGTATATGGCTTCCTAATGGTGGTATCAGAACAGATTTTTTTCTACGAGAACTGTTTTTTACTCAGTCGATCAACCCCTCTTTTTCCAAAGAGAGTTGTAGGAATAGAAGGATTACCTACGACAGGACAAGTGGTTAACTAATCGCTCTAGCTACACCCAGTTATTGAAGGATAGGATGAGTGAGAAGGAAACTAAGAGATCACAAACATAAATGCCTTCGAACAGAAATCGATAAACCGATCGAAAAAATTCTGTTCGTACTGGGACTCGAACCCGTGAGTTCCAGCACGGAAGCCAACAACGCTAACCGATGAGCTATAGGACCCGGTGGTATTAAATATAATGTAATATAAACATGTTTTTTTTTCTATTTATTTAAAAGAAAAAACATGTTTATTTAAAAATTTAAAATAGTGGTGTAGCTAAAAAAATTCGGGCACTAGTGCAAACATCAAGCAAGCTCTTACCCGAGCAATTTGTTATATTGAGTATGCGAAACTTTGGGCTCCCCTTTTATCTGGGCCTTTCGTGCGTTGCATGACTCTGCTATGAGGTGGTTATATCGCTGTCTGACACTTGTGTTAACATGCGTATTTAAAAAATATTTTTTGATGTATATTTTAATCGTTTTAATATAATGTAATGAAGATCGATAGTACGTTATATAAATTTTACGGTTTCTTGGACGAATTTTGAATCTCCGAGATATGTGTATATATATACGGTTTAAAGCAAGACCCTAAAATAAAATTGAATGACCTAGAAGTTAAATGAGTGCTGTGTTATGATTTCGCAACCGAATGGCCGCTTGAAGAGAAGCTTTTTATTCCCTGTTACTATAAATTCACACAGAATCGGTGCTCAGTGTTCACAAGGGGTTTCCATACGCGGGCTCTGGGACTTTATAAGTATCTATAGAGCTTGAACAGGATACGGCTAACGACCAAACTCTGACCTTAATGACTCAGTTCAGAACCTGGGTACATTTAACTTTTCTTAGAAAGATACGAACAGTTCGTGCCATCTATTTTAAAACACTTTATAGAATAATTCATTTGAGGTCTTCTTAATACGCAAAAATACTGGATATGCTAAGCTCTGGTGAATAAAATATTGTTTGGGTGATATATATATATTCAGATTTTTTTAAAAATTTCATCAATGTTTTAAAGAAAATAGTTTAAAATATTCGTGAGAATAAACACATGACAAGTTATATATGTAACGAATTTATAGAAGTCTATTCATAAGGTAAAAATTTGTCGATGTATTACAGTTTTACAATTATATTTTTAGCTATCAACTATATATAATTATAATTGTAGATCTTATAATAACGGACAAGTAAATAATAGGGTAAAAATGTCAAGGTATTTCAGTTCTACAACAATTACTACAATAATTGTAGAACTGAAATACCTTGATATTTTTACCCTATTAAAATGGAGTTCTACCAAGTAAAGGCCAAATCAATAAATAGACAAGTAAATACCTGTTCAGTCGATAAATATTTGATATGATAAGCTTTATTTGCAACTATAACATTTAGTTAAAAAAAAAAAATTGCAACTCTAAAATGATCGATATTTTTTGATGTTATTATAAATCGAGTATAACAACTTTAATGCCAATTTATTTTTAAAATAATAGTTGTTTTTTTATGAATGGTAAAGATGAAGTCGCTTACAATAAATTACGTTGTTGGGTATTTTGACATTCGTGTTTTTGAAGAGAATTTTAATTTTAATAAATTCATTTTTTTTATGAATATATTATAATCACTTAAAACAAAACACCATGTTGACATAACTAAGTAAATTAAAAATTGATTAATATCATTTATTTGGAATATAATATTACACTAAAAAATACATAGAGTGAAATCGCTGCTGAATTTATAGCAAGTAGTTAATTAAATTAAATGCATTTAGTGTATTGTAAGATTAAAATAATATTATTTGTTGAATTTATGGTTCACAAAAATAAACTCACCGTTTTGAATAGCTATCAATAATATTTAAGTGAAAATATACCTGGGCAAACTGGCAGAATTTTGTTGAAGCAGACTTCAGATATGTAAATTTTAAGGATGCAGTCAAGAAGCTGGTACTTATAATGTTACTTTAAGGTTTACGTGGAAAGTTAATTTCTTGCCAAGGTGGTCACACTTCAATAAATAATTTGGCAGAAGGGTGGCTTCATAAATGCGACAGTTTACCTAAATAACGTTATTAAAATAAGTCGTGAAGAGATATATTTTTCAGAATCTCTATATATTTTAATTGAAATAATAAAAACTACGATCAGAATATATAGATCAATAAATATACATATACTATTAATTTTATTGTATTGCCCCTAAAATAATCGATATAAATATTACGTTAAATTCAACCTGAGCTACAAATAACAAATATAAAAAAATGTCGATATGCTAAATAATTCAGATAAATTTAAGGATAATTAAATAAATTCATTGAAGGTAACTGCGAAAAAGAAACAATATTGTCTATAAACATAAAATAAGGCGCTAAATATAAAGTATATAAATAAACATAGAAATATTTCATCAGATACCAATTCAAGTAATTGTAATAATACCAATGTATCGGTTAAGTGGAGATGATAATGCAAGGTAAAAAAAAATAACGAAAAAAATATTAAAACTACTTTGTAAAGTCTCTTATATGTATACATAAAACATATCTGTCTAGATTAAATTGTACAAATATGTACTACATGATAAATGAAGTGTTATCTATACATCTATATGTTAATACGACGTTGTTTTAAAGTAATAATTAAAGTCACAAATTTGGGTTTTCGCTAATACTAAGATGAATATTAATGCTAAGATTCACAAAAAAAATAATCGATAAATATCGAAAATAATCTATAAAGCTTTTAAACACGTTTTGTCGTTAGATATTAATATTGAGAGATGTGAACATCAAATAAACTGTACATAAAATTATATTTTGGTTAATAGCTGGTTATTACATAAAAATATCTAGTTATTCAATGCCGTAAATTGATATTTCAATATTTTATATGTTAAAAGTAAATACGTTTTAGCTAAGATTGAAACCATAAAAATGTCATTGATATTTTTATTATATGTAGGTTTTTGTATTGGATCAGGATTACGGAAAAAAAATATTTAGAATATCACGAACGAAATAAACTTATTGAGCCGCGAAAACTTTGTTCTCATTGTGTAGTCAAAAGAAAATTTACTATGCACACAATATAAAATAGTTCCACTTTAAACAATGTTCAGTAAACAACCAAAACACGCTGTAAAATGGCGCGTAAACAAAAAGCAAGAATGTTTTTGTATTTTTCTTTTATGAAACAAAAAAACCTTCCTCGATGCGGACGTTACAGCTAACTTGGAAAGGGGATTTGCATACAATTATTATGCTCGGTTGGCGTCTTAATGCGTTCAATGAACTGACATAAATTGATATGAAAAAAGAAAATTATCGCTGGCAGAAATATTTTTTTACATTATACCAGAGTATTTTCAACATTTTAAGACATAAATTATAATTCACTTTACAATAATCGTTTTTTAAAAGTATTTAATTATTTTCACGAATAAAATAATCAAACTATACAATGAACCGCTATTTTTTTAAAACTTTTTTGTTGTTTAACTAAAAAATAATGTAATAATATTTGAAAATAAAAATATTTGATTGAGCTATACAAGCAATTAATTATCTACCACGGATACGATTAATTGAAAATTTTCATTACGTAATTGCAGTATTTTTTTTTACATATGTTTAAAATACTTTCATTACAAATGATTGTCGTTGAAAAATAATATTCCTTTATTCTAGCATATAATTTTCAATTCTAACGAAATAAAAACGTGCATTTTCAATATACATGTATAAAATAAGACAAATATGTTAGCTTTCCTGTTTAATCAATATTCCAATACTCATATATTATGCAATTTTCCACAAAGAAACTCTCAATGGAGCATACGTTGACGAAGCCGCAGTGAAAGAAAACAATTCGATTTACAGTGATTTTATCATTTATTAATATACAGGTTCAAAACTTAACAGCTGTTTTTATTTCATGTTATTGACAATCAATTATGTGTATTTTTATATAATACTGACAAAAAATGATCACGCAATATACAGTTTTTTCCATATGATTTATCATTTCTTACTTTTATAATGTGATAGTAGCGGATTGACCCACAACTGTGTGAGACGTGTGTCTTAGAGAGACGGCAAAATAGTTAATATTGTAAATGGTCGATTTATTTTAAATTCGGTGTTAAATCTCAATTTTTATTTTACACGGAACTTCACGATACTTTTATGTGATGCAAAAACACACCCTCAAAATTTGTTTGCGGCTTGGGTATCTTAAATGCTTAACTTGCCTCTGATGTGATTAACTAAGTTGATTGACTAATTGACTAAGTAACAAAATGGATACACAATAATTATTGTTGAGAAAATCTTTTGTACTATTCATATGGAAACGAGTTATTGGCCACTGAAACTTACTAAAAATCAATATTTCTAATGAGAATGGACTTCAATTCTCTTGAGTAGTTGCACTGTTATACTTATACCCCTACCATTGAATGTGTAGTACAAATCGATATGTAAAACTGGCACGCAATATCCTTCATATAAATTGCAAGCCCTTTTAAATAACAAATTTGTGGCAGTGTTTTCCAAACCAATTTAACAAAAGAAGCTTGATTCACTTACAGTAGATTTATAGATACAAGTGTTTTTACAAAACAAAACGAATGTTTATGACTGTTTTCTTGTTATTTAATTATATGCTTCCACATTAAAACAATTGTGAAAAACAAAAACAATTACAGACATATGAAAAAAACAGCTAAACAACATAAAAATAGTTTTAATATTTGCGTTGTTCTGACACCAATAAATACATTGTCTGTTGATAATGATTTCATAAAAATGTAATTTTCAAGAAATAATGTAAAATAACAATGTGACAAAATGAACTGTATCAAATTAAGTTTAAGTGATAAGTCCTTGATTAGTCCTAGGTATAAGTACTTCAAGAATATAAAGAATATTCTAACACAGATACTTAATATGAGCTCTTAAGAGGTGAAGTGAGCCGAGTAGTAAAATGTTAAAACCTTTCTATTGGACTTTTAAGTACAATTACGACATGGTGTTTTAGTGGAATGAATATCTTTATTTTATCTCAATTTTTAATATAAATTACCACTTGGCTAACTTCACCTCAAACTATATTACTTGTTGAAAATTAACATTTTCTAAATTGCTTGTGCTGTGTTTGGTCTCACTATGTCTGTGTTGCAAGTAGTAAAAATATTATATGGATTTTATTACTCAGCGCTGTTTGTGCCATGACTTTAAGTATCTCCTCTATAGAAAATATGGGCGATAGTATCTTAGTAATCTTGCAATGTATGATTTTTTCTGGTATTAAAAAGAAGCATAAATATATACCAACTGGCCACGGTATATAAAATTAAATATTGATACTTGAGTAAAGTAATATCGTTTGATAGATTTTTAAAGTCTAAATGAAAAGTCTTATGAAAAGACTAATTTCCAGATGGAAAATAAATCAAGAAGCCTGAAAATTATATTAAAGTAAAGGAAAATTTTCACAACTTTCCTCTTTAGTTTCAACACCACCTTTCAGCAAGTAAATTATAATGAATTATAGAAATCCAAACAAGTGGTTACATAAACGGTTAAAACTTTTTACATATTCCAATTTTGTTCGCGCATATTTAAATATTTTACACAAAATTATAGGTGACTAACTTATAACGTCTTCTCGCTTAAAAACACATTAGTTCAAGAACAACATAAACGTTGAAAAACACATAGTCTATATTTATATTAGTTAAGAACAATGTAATAGTTATAAGCTTTATACAATATAATATGAATCCGATAAAAGCTTCAAAGAACGTCAAAGACTACCCTATCATTGTTTGCCTTTCAGAAGTTTACTATGTTATCTTTCAAAAGTTTCTGTTATTGTTTAACAGAGTTAGAAGAGTAATAATTTAAGGTTTAGTATACGCATTACGTATACGGTTGCGCTATCTTGAACACTCACAAAATAAATTACACAGGGACGAAGTCTTGGTGCATTTTATCAAATTTACTAATATCCTGCTCCAGAAACTTTTCACTTTTAGTGCAAGTAACCTGAGAATATTCATCGTCATATTTTTGCACTGGAAATATATTTTTCTCTTTAAATTTAGAAGATTAAATCAAGGAATATATATGAATGAGAAATATAATGAGATAGTACAAAGTGATTGATTATTTATATCTGAAGTGTAAAAAGAAGAAAGAATTATTTCTTAAATCATAAAAATCATTAATAATATACACATTATAAATATAATATATTTGATGGATAAAACTTTCTTTTTATCTCTTTTTTAAAATATGTCAACGGTGTTTCAGACAAAGCAACTTTATTGATTTAATTGAAATTTACCGAGTAGTATTATATAACGACCTTTTAAATACTGATTTTTTAGTAACAGTTTCGGTATAAAAATTGATTAATATACTGTATTTTTTTCGATAAAACTATAAACAGAAACTCAAATATCAAATATGACAAGAGTTATAATAAAATGAAAGATTTTTGGCCAAAATACGCAGAATGCTAAAAATATAACATTTGTTTCAATCAGGGTCAATTCAATACATATTTGCAAGGGATTAGGGTGCTTATTAGGTCCTAAAAAGGCATATTATTTCTCTTTTAAAAGGGTTCGATCCTTTTAGAGGTTTATTGTTCTGAGATGTTGCAGTAAAAAGGAAACCCATCTTAAATAGTAAGGAGATACAAAATGAAAAAAGAATAATATCCTTCGATAAGACATTGATTTTCTTAAAACTATTGTATGTCTGAATAATATATTTATGCAATTGAAATAATCAACGTTTGATGATTTTTTGTGAGATAATTATACTTTTATTATCTCACAAAAATTTTATATCGTAAAAAAATCATATGTTATAAATAAATTTGCCGAAGTCTTCGTTCCGGGTCAAATAATTTATAATGTCATATGTGACACTATAATTAGGTCTGATAATAAGACAATCTTATCCAAGTGCTTGATGTTTTTTGTAGACATAATGTTTTTGAATATAAACAATATTTTGAAATATATAATGACTCTTGCAACTGATAGATTTATAGGTTCCCTAAAGCTACCTACTGGCTGCGTAGCCAAGTGGTCAACATTGTTGGCTTAGAGCACGTGGGTTAGGCTTCGAATTCCAGAACGGACAGTTTTTATACATTGATTTTTTAATCGATTAATGGATTTCTGTTCGAAGGCATGGATGTATTTAATGTCGTCAATTCTACCCATTATGCCCTATAACAAGTATAGCGAGAGCGATTAGCTAACCACTAGTCATGTCTTTCTACTTCTATAAAAAGTGGGTATCTTTGAAGAAAGAGATGTTGAGCAACTGATCGTAGTTATCGTAGAAACTCCCCTGTTGAGGTAAATTCCATTAGAAGTCCATATGGTCCACATGGTGAGCAGAGATATAAGGTACATTAGTAATCATACATAAAAAAATGACGAGTGTGATTTCTGAATTTGTATCGGAGGCTTAATATCCGTGCAATGTTTTCGTATCTTTTACGCTGCACAATTTTATTATGAAAAACACGCTATAAAGAGAGGATGATAATGATACAATAACTAATTCTTGTTCTGAAAAATTGAGAAAAATGATTCCGCAATTTTATATTAAAAAAATTGAATTGATCACATCGCCTTTCAATCCATCGCCATCCATCTTCAGGTGCTCAAGTAGATGGATGAACTTGAACTGACATTTGGTCATTTAAGATTAATTAGATACATTCAATTGCTAAGTTAAAAGCTATCGATGACGATATTGATTAAATTTGAGGGCTTGAAGTTGTCATAAGGAAAAACCTGGGCTGTGAAAAAACGCGTAGGACTCTAAAAATTTGAGCAACTCAAATTTAATTTCCACCAATTACTTTCAGTCAAAATCTTAAATTATTTTATAAAATAAAATATGTGGACATGCGTTAAGGATTTTATTTATAGACATGAACGTTTGTAAGTCATTTTTCTTGCGGAAGTAACGTTGCAGTTGTGAGTGCAGCGCATTGCATGGCGGAAGCAGTAAAGTGTTCCGCAAAAGATCCGACTTCTCAAACTTTAATATGTCATTTATCAGCGACTGCGGCGGTATAATATGGAGGCAGTGGTGGTCTGCCGCTCGCCAAAATGGCTGTAAATCTCGGTTCAAGCGGTTTAACGCGAAACGTTTTAAGCACTGCACCACGTAGGTATATCAATATCCGAGTCGCACTGTGTGCACAAATAAACCAACGGAGATCAAAATAATTCAAATTTACTCATCCTGAAATTATAATGCAACTTGTAAAGTACATCGTCCTATTACTTCGAAATTGAAATGTAAAACTTACCTTAGAGGTCTCAAATCCTTATACAAGTTAAACATAAATTTTCAGAAAAGTAAATCTGTAATCTAATATGTTATCTATAAGTTAAGTGAACTAATTAATTTCAGTAATCAATGTAACGAAAGTTTGTTCATATATTCTTAATCAATTGCCCAATAGCGTGCTAGAAGGCAATTGACAGTATCAATTTGCTATATAGTAAGTGAAGTGTGAAATAAATATGTTGTTATGAATATCATTTATGAAAACAGCTTTGGCAAAACAGAAAAAAATGTGTTCACTGTGTTCTAGAAATTGAGTATTATTAGTAGTATTTTCAAATTTTAAATTAAAAAATAAACAAGTATGCAGTTTTATTTTGTTGATTTTATTTAAATGTAGTTAATGTGCCGGAATACAAGATAAGAGAAATATTATCTCCAGATGAATTACATGACAATTTTAAAATCACATTTGCTATCACACTAAAAAAAAGTTACGATTCTTGCACTAGGGGGGAGAATTTTGCAATAACGATACTAACATATTTCTCTTTGTTAAATGATACTGTGTTGTATGAATCACTGCCTAAATATATATGTATCGAGCAACTCATTCAGCTGTTGAAAAGTTTCATTAATCTTTTTGAACCAATTCGATCAAACATCAAATCTATAAAAGAATATAAAAAGAGCTACGTGTATTCGGAAAGCTTTTCAGTGTTTGACGAATTCCCGCTGGAAAAGTTCTGAAAAAGAATGTTTGTATTTCAAGTTGTAAACTTTTGATCCTTAAAAGATTTTTCTTACAATAACGAAGGTGAGTCGTTAATAAGAAGGAATCTGAAGAGAGAAAGCTCGAAATTCTTTTTAAGTTTTAGTTCCAGTATTTGTGTATTGAAAAATGTATTTGAAAACTATCTAATTATGATGCTTCATTAATATTTTATCTTTCTTACTTGTGTATATGAACACGCGTTGTATACAAGCGCTTAAAGTGCGGAGATAAAGCCAGGAAAACAAAACAAATTGAGCAGGGATAGATTGTTCCATGAAATGTTGATTGACATATTCTGTTAACGTTTACGCCGCTCCCTCAACGCCATGAGCTGAAGGGATGTATTGACTAGACCAGCGTTGTCCAATAGATATCGTTTGATGGGCCAAATAAAATATTTCCCGTATATGATGGGCCGCATAACAAACAATTTATTAATTAATAATTACCATGATCCTTTTTTTATTTAAAAAACAGCCAAACGATTATCAAAACATTTTATTTACTTAATAATTAATGTGACACTTGTTTTTTTCATACTATTTGCTTTTTTTATATCGACTGGTAATTTATTTGATACACATCGCAGTTTATTGATTAAGTTTTCATCGGCCAGCCTGTTGCGACATTTCGTTTTTACTATTTTGAAAAGAACAACTCGCAGCGATATGTGGTCCCAAATGCAGCTGTAATGTACATTGCCAGATTTTTTTAATTTTGGAAATGTATCTAATATATGAAGATATATTTCTGATAAAACACGTTTAATTTCTTCTAATATGCATTTGAACTTGATACTTGATTGGTGGTCTATTAACTCCATTTGTGACTCAACTGTCATGAAAACAATTGGATGTCATACACAAGATTCTGATATAAATTTTGCGAATTCACGTCACTGCTTTGTTTTGTTTGATTTATGAATAAAAAAATGCAAAATATATTTGTAGAAGACTGTAAACTCCAATAGGACCGCAGAAAATCTTCTACTGGGTCGCATGCGGCCCACGTGCCGCGTGGTGGACAGTAAACGCTTAGAGTGCGTAGATCACAAAAAAAATTTAAATAGTGATGTGCATTAGCAATGTGTTTCATTTAGTAGGTACTAGATGCAGCTGTAAAATTTTACGAAAAAAGAAAAAATATTTTGATAGAGAAGTATTGTTATTTTCCATTCTTAAACTTAATATGTATAAAAAATTAAAAATATCTACCACAGTATTATTGTTCAGTTTTTTTTTTGACGAAATGACTTTAATTTTAAGGTTATATCTTTATAAGGTGTTGAGTTCTAGCGCTGCGAACTGCTTACATAAACATTGTAATTATAAAAAAAGCTTTCTACCTATTCAATCATGCGAGTCCAAAGATAAAAACACGAAAGTTGTTTCGTATAGAGATATCATTGAGATTAGAACTATTGAGTAATGTAAAGAGTCAAATTCACCTAAACTAAACCAAGGACAACTATAACTCTTCCACTGAAAATGAGAAACTGAGTTTAGTTTTATAGGATTATAAAAAAAAAACAGTTCGGGTAAGTTCAACCGTGAGAAAACGAAACCGTTAATATATTTACTAAGCAGAAAAGCTTAACTATTTAGTGGAAAACGTAAGTGGGTATGGTCAGACATTGTATTCCAAACAGGGGTTGGATTAAGTACTTGTATTGAAATTAGTGCACCAGGTGTTTAGCAAAATGCAATGCTATAAAAGCAAGCACGACAATAATACAATTTAATTAATAAGACGGGAAGATAATGTAACATAAAATAACAATCGACATTTTGTAAGCTTGGTACGCCTTAAAATAAGAAAAAAATAAAAATTTTGGTTCCAAAATTACTTAAAAAAACATGAAATGATATGTTATTAGAATGCATCGTGGTACAATGAATATTTCTTATCGTAAAATCATAAATAAAAATACTCTTTTTATTCCATGGTAATGAGTCTTTGATTTATATTTATTATGATCTGACAATGTGAGATAAATTGAAAATATTTAAAGTCAAAATATAATTTAAATAAGACACTGATAGAATATTATAATTTCACCAATTCAGTTTTATATTCCTTAAAATACGGATATATGTGGATAGAAACGGGGATATCTCCGTCAAATAAAAATTCTAGATACAAGTGAATATTAATAGAATTTAACAGCTATGCATTTATGGACGTATTCCATGCAACAATGTCGGTATAGAAACAAAAATTCCATTTAAGGCGTTCTCATTAATTAATTGCTAAGGATTTGAATATTTTTGATTTATAATTTTAAAACAATTACTTTATTTATATTTACATTTGATATCTATCGAATAAAATGATAAATAATTGAATTCTAACCTATTTTTTTGAAACGACCGCAGATATACAAAAAAACAGTTAAATATACTGGTAAAGTTTCATGTAAACGCAAAAAGAACTAAATAATCTCTCATCTTGATGAAACAATAATTTTTCAAAAAAATATGATAAAAAGCTTTACAAGTGTGCACGAAAAACATTTTCCACCACCTGGTGTTAATAAAGTTTCACTAATTTATGAATACATTATAAAATGAACTTCTTGCAATGTTTGCATGAATAAATTATAGCGATAAAACGCTTTTAAAAAAATAAAGTGCTTTTTTGATAAAAATATATTTTTATTTAAAACTTAAGGGATGCAAAACTATGCTTAGGAAAAAAGTTTTTTATAACATGTTGAAATTTTTACAATATGAAATTTTGCAAAATTTAATGATGTTTATTTTTTTTATTAGATAATTTAAAAAAAATTAGCAACATCATCCTGGAATATTATTCATAAATAAAACATACAGTGAATGCTTTCTGTTTTGCGAACAATTTATTTCAGCAAAGTGGGTGCTCTAATATCCAACACAGTTTTGTTTAACAATATTTTTTTACAAGTAAAGAAGCCAGATCTGGTAATCAACAAGATTAATTACTTACAAACGCAGTTAGAATTTCTTGATTGATACATTTTCAATACCAAATAGTGTACTTTAATTAGTGTAATATGAATACCAAATAATGTAATATGAATATCCGTATTTGACAGTATTATTGAGGAACAGAATAGTGATTTATGTAGATTACACATAAAGAAAATGAATTTAATAATCTGCTGAAAATCAAAAATCCATACCATGAAGTGTTAATCTTTTCATTATATGAATAATTATAGACTATAAAAAATAAGGTAATTTTTTAATTTAAATAATTATTTTTACTATCAACATGTATTAATTATTATAGTTTTTCCATTGTTGAAAAGAAATTATTCGTATATTTCATTCAATATAATAATATTAAACTTATAAAATAATGCTTCAACCAAGTTCAAAGTTACATGTAACTACGGCAAGTGCTACGAATATAAAAATGAAATATAGGTTTTATCAGACAGCGAATGTTGGCTATAATTTTTATTGTTTGAACACTTTCGTCTTAAATAGTGAAATACTGACGCAGAAACGGTAACATTTATTGTGGTTATTTATGTATGTGTTTTACAAGTTTTTGTTGCCAGTACGTGTTCTGTAAGTAAGTGATAAAATAAAAGCAGAAGTATAGTTAAATGTGCCAGTGAAAATTGGCGAGTGCTGCAAACTATAAAACAAATTGTCTATTTCAGTAAAACAAATACCAGAAACCAGAAGTTTTTAGAACTAGAAATACAACTTATACAGGAAAAGAAATCTTTTTATCTTTGAACCATGACAAAGCCTATGAACTTTTTTTGTACAAATCACTAAGTTTAGTATTTTTTTATGTTAACTATTAAAGAACTTTGTCCGTTCCGTCCGTGGTGTAGTGGTCTACGTCAGTGGCTTTCTTAACGGATCTTACGTATTCAAGTTCCATTACAAACAGCATTTTTTTCAATCGATTCTTCTGTTTTTGTTCGAAGACATAAGTTTTTATGATGTCAATACCCTCTCACCACTCCAATCCTAAAATTACAAGGCGTAACGAGAGCAATAAACTAACCACTTGTTTTGTTTTATCCCTTTTATTTATATCTCTACATTTTTAGAAAAAAGAGAGGCAGAGAAACTTAGTAACAAGCAGTTCTTCTAGAAAAAAGTCTCTTAAGATACTTCCATTAGCATGCCATATCCTCCAAATTGAGAGCAGACATGGTTTACTAAAAAACTTATTTTTTTAAGAAAGAAAAACCATAGTTTGAACAATTTCCCATACATTGACTACAAATAACAAGTTAGAGGTGGGATAAAGAAACTCTAACTTTTAACATCAACTTTACTAAAAAAGTTATTTAATTTTAAAAAAGCTTTCTTGATAAATATTTTTTTTGCGATATCTCTATACATATTTTTTGTATTTTATATAAAAATAAGTTATCATCAGATAAGTTCCTTTAATTCTAAAAAATAAAATAAACATGTTTCATAGAAGAAAATAAAGCAATTTAAAAGTGTGCGGCACGTGAAACTTTTCAATGAGTCCTAAATGTTTGCGTAAAAAATGAAATTTACTTAGATACAAAATTGGATACGTAACACCTCAACCGAAACGTTTAAACGACCTATATATGAAAATTCAATACGAAATTTTTTTATCAAGGTTATTAGGAAAAAAACTTTGTGAAAGGTTTTAGAGTATTTTTAATGCATCCACATAAGCTTTCTATACAGCTTGGATGTACAACTGAATTTGACGTAAGCCACGATGGCATTACTTTATTTCATATAAAAAAAAACAACCTTTGACTTTTTCATTTTGAATGGGAGTTTTTTTAATATTACTTTGAAATGCATAAAACACGTGTGATGTGTAACATAAGAACGAAACGACGAATACAAATGAAAAACTTCATAATATAATATAACTGAAAACTCTGCCGGGCTAGCAGACGCGTTGTAAAAAAAAATATGTTCAGAATAACCTAAATTTAGAAAACACAATTGAATAAATTAGAAATAGGTTGACATTGATTTCCATGAAAGATAAATAAAAAAATACAATAGAATTATTTACAATGTAAAACGAGATTATTTAAAAAAATAAAAACGTTACATATTAAGGCATTCGTTTTTCCGAAAGAACGTTTCATAAATGATGTATTGCTCTAATAAATGATTAATAGTAGAAAATATTTGCAGTGGAAGAAAATGCTTTACAAATTTATTTATTATCTACTCTTTGTATTCACGATATAATTAATAGTTGAGTGGGTAACAATTTATTAAACTAAAATTATATTGTAAATTGATATTCTATTGTACTCTTGTTAAAAAAAAATATCATTCAAGAAATTTACAGAATGTCTATTCGTAGGTTTTGATATTATACGATATGGATCTAGAAATGTATTAAATGTTTTTTAAATTTTTTGTTGTTAAAATATAAGAGATTTTATAAGACATTTAAAACTATATATCGTCGATGCACATCAAATATGGTCTATGTGACTATGGGTACACATAGTCACATATACCATATTTGATGTGCATCGACGATATAACGATATCACGTCAGTATAAGTCAATTATATATTACAGAATTATATTGATTATAAAATTATGGGTATTTTTGAGATTCACGATTGTTAATCATTCCATTCATTTATTGTTTATTATCTATTAGAAAGCTCTTTAGTTATACAATATGTTGTACTATGTTATACATATAAATATAATGCGTATTAGAAAAACAATTTTTATAAATCTGATTTTCAAGGAATGGTTAAAGCTTAAAATAAGATATATAACCAGAAATAAAATTATTTTTTTAAAAAATCACACTATTTATTCAAAGCTCAGGACCGGTTTCGTTCATCGTAAGCATTATTGACTGATATTAATAGAAACACAATATTTTTTTGTACTTTATTCCACTTTTTGACATTGCTCGCAATGAGCGAAATCGGTCCTGAACTTTTAAATAAAGTGGAATAAAGTACAAAGGAATATTGTGCTTTTATTAATATAATATCTTTCCACCAAGTATTGACAGTGAACACAACACAATTATAGATTGAAAACTAAAATCGTTTTTCGTATTTATAAACATTATCAACTGATAATGATAACAAAACAGGCCCTGCTTTTTAAATAAATAATGTAAAATTACTAAAAAGTGTGTGTGTATTTTTTTAAATATGATTTTCTATCGAGAATTGATAGAAAAATCATAAAAAGTGAAAATAATACATCTAAGACCACCATAAGAAATAAACACTAAAATTTTCGAGTTAGATTCAATAAAACGAAGCTTACAATTTAGCTTTAAGTGATAAATTATTGACACGAAGAAAATATATATTACATCTTTCTCCAATTCATTCAAAAAAATCATATGGGTAATTTAAAATGCACTATCAAGAATCCAGTTAGTACAAAACCCCTTCGACACAATGCGAAGCGCTGACAGCGGAATTGATTTATGAATGCAAGTATAGCTTTGCAATTTATTTCACTGATACATCGCAGAAGTGCTTTTTGTAAAAAAAACTAGTGTTAAACAACGTGTAGAATAATTTTCGCTGCTGCAATATATCGCTGTCGGAAAACACCCATCAGTATTTTGAACCGAAATAAAAAAATGAATATGGATAGTTAGCAACTGTTCTCAATCGAATTTGAATTTATTTAAAATGATTTTATTGTTACAGAAATAAACATTCAAATTAAAATTATGTATCTTGTATGCAGGTGATAAAGCAATGTTTCATTTTTATCTATAATTATTTTATTATAAATTTACTAGATTGCTGTCATACTGGTAAAAAAAATCAAGTCTAAAAATAATTGTTTGAATAAATTGATATCGAGTATTAGGCACTGGATTACTCTTATATAGATTTTATGTTTCGTGTAAAATTTATAAACTATTTTTAGAACAATCTTTGCATCATGAAAATGACTCTATTTGGTTGACTTCCTTGTGTTCTGTATATGTATATGTATGTACGCGCATGTGTGTGTACATGTACGGATATAGTATGAGGGGAAACATATAGAATGTGATTCGCAAATGAATGCATATGAAGTTCCCATGAACTAGCTTCACTAAGGATTTCGTACCTCTGTAGCGATCACGCTCTTCCGTCAGCAACGATTATAAAGGAATACAAATTTCCAAAACATTAGCGACGAAGGAGACTCGAAGAACTTTGACGCTAAAGCGCCCTAGTACTAAAAGGTTCATAAATTTGATATCAGAACAAAAATAATCTTAAAAACAAAGCTCTTGATAATTGAAGGATGCGAATTTAATTAAATGTATTTTTTTATTTCAATTATTTTCATATTTATTGTCATGTAGAGAAAAGAGTAGTTAAAAAAATATGTTTTCCAAAAATATTTTTGGGTGTAGGGAGCATCTGTAATATAACACAGAATGTATGTTTGCAATTCCAATCAGCAGCGGCTTGAAATTTTCACACGTTTTTCTGCCTGGTATTTTTGAGCCAACTGTACTTTCGACTGTACGTTTTTGATTGATAACTTTCAATTAAAATTTTCTTCCTACGGTATTACGGATCATCATATCGAACGGTCGTCATAACAACTCAAGCTGTGAGGAAATCGCTTAACAACCAAATATATTTTAATAAGAACGTCACAAATAACACAAATCTTTATCGAATGGTAGAAATGCAGACGCATTCACATATTTTAATTTCGCCTACAAACACATTAACCAAACTAAATTAATGATATTTTTTCTGCAGAAATCCTCAAACCTTTCGTCGACAAAAAGCTTTTTGACATTAAATATATGGTGGATGACCAATGCAGCGCTTTCAATAGGTTGTCAGTAGGGCATCCAATCCCAGACCTTTTTTTTATGATCCAAGGATTTCGGGATTGACAATTTTGAATGTTCAAACCCGGTGTTGAACATTCAACATATAATCGTGTATAAATTTTAATAGTGGTGGTTTTGAAATCTTGATATTTTTTCAAACTAGTTTTTGTCGATTTCAAAAACCCAAGAATTTGCGGATTTTCAAAATAAACAAATTTCGGATCTTCTTTTTTTTACCCCACACACAGCTTTCTCTCAATTTCTCAATCATGAAATTCAGGGATTAGTAGTCACAATCCCGGGATTTTGAGATTCCATATTGGACGGGATCCCGGGATTGAAAGTCTTAGTTGTCAGAAAGAAAAATAACACCCAAGAAAGTGTATCCTCGTCAATCAATCAAGGAAACGCAATTTAGAGCAAACAGTTATTCGTTGTAACGACGAAGGTAGCCAAAAGACGGTGGAAAAACAGTGACTGAAAACAATCTGACAACTTTGGTGGATCATCCCGTACAATTCTTTGCTTCTGAATATGTTTGATGTTCACCTTATATCAACGTTGAATGGTTTTGACTTAATACGAGGGTTTCGATTAAGGTATATTTCCTGCTCAGTCCAGTATATGTCCTCAGTCCAAATAATGTAATATAATCAAGTAATACAGTCCAGTAAGAATGTTCAAAATAATCAGTTGATTGTCATGAGTGAAACCGGTTCTGACCATATTACAAAGTAGTGGGATTAGTTTAAATGAAGGTTTGATTCTTTAATGCCTTTCCACTAAGTATTGATTTAAAAGTGATCAGTAATAATGGTACATTAATACAATACAATACTTTCATGTGGGTAAATATACACCTGAGGATGATGAATATCTAAGTGTACCCAAGATTTATTCTTATTAAACCATTTGACGTTTGTTGATTTTTAGCCATATTCATATTTTTAAAACTAATATTACGGCGTATTACAGTGTCATGGTTTTAGATAATATAAGAGATCGCGACCTGTATAAAAAAAATAAAAACTTAAAATAAAAAAGCTTTCTTAGCGAGAGACATGATATCAATTTATCACTATATTGTGAAGCATGAAATGCCAATCACCGTGTGTAAAACTTTCATGAGCTATTGAAGGCTTTGGTGGAAATTTTAGATTTTTATCTTGTGTGTAGTAAACAGCTAATGGCTATAGTAGGAGCCTGGAAATGTGTTTTTTCTCTTTTAACTGCTGTTTTAAAGTCACGTTACTACAAAATTTATCGATTTAGCGATCGTTAAACGTTATCAGATTGAGTCGTCTAGATTTATGGCAAGCGTTGTAACATATGCCAAGAGAGGAAGTCAAATCAATTGGTAAGTTAGTTGTCAGTATTTAAGTTCTGGGAAAATTTTAACGAAAACATTGATTACCCATGTGTAAATTAATGTAAAAAATAATTCCTACACACAAGTCAACAGCTTGTGATAAGCTATATGGTTTATGGTTGGTAAAAATTATTTTTATTTAGTACATGACTGCATTCTTCAAAAAATAAAATACGATAACAAACTTGAACAAAGTAATTATTTCAAACGTATGCAATACAAAAATTATAAACTTAGTAAACACAGCTAATGGTTATTTTGTGTATGTTGTTGGAGGTCGGAAACAGTGTATTTATAATTGATAAAAACTCTTTATTCTCATGATACTACAAGTTTTACTATTTTACACAATTACCATTTACAAATACGTATTGTGTACAAAAAAAGTATTAAAAGCTCTCAACTGATTTCCAGGAGTATTTAAGGAGCAATTTTTCATCATCTAATTACTTATTGTGTACTAAAATAAGCTTATTTCAAAAGCAATGTCATAACAAAGCTTCTGTATGCTATTCTCGCTTTCCGCGCGATGCTGCAAAAATATTTATCGCAAGCGAAAAAAAGCAATTACTTAAGATGAAAAATACACCTCGAAAAATATTGATCGCCGATTGGTTCTTTCTAACCATATATTTTTCATTTAAAAATGTGAGTTTAGGCACCAAAAGTGATCTTTGGCAGTGGTTTTAACAGTGTTTAAAGTAAATTTTTATACCCAACTATTTATTGATTGTAAGTGATGCATTTCAAAAATTTTGGTTTCTTATATTAACAATATCACAAATGTATTTTACGAGTATTGATACCTTGCCCCTTATATATTTGTTGTATTTGTGTACCAAAAGTCATATTCATGAGAATATTGTTTGAACTGAGAATCCTCAAGGCGATTTTTTATGAAACAATTATAGTTTAAAAATATGCACGAGATTTTTTGCAGAAAGTATAAATAATAAATGCTGTTATAAAAAATGTAGAAAACAACATTTTTAATCAAGCTGCAGTCAGTACCAAAACGTAACTAATGTAAACTTAGTTTACGTGATGCGTTAAAATGCTACGTTATACTAAATAGAGATAGAAATAACAATAAAAGCGGGTCGTTTTCCCGCAAACAGAAATAACATAACAACAAAACAAGTAAGTACCAACTACCAACCCGCTCATACATACAGTTGTTATAAATAGATACGTATCTCAAACTAGTTCACAGAAATAAAACTCTTATTTTTCTATAAAATGTCTTTATATTTGCGAAAATAAACACATGTGCATCTAACAGACTATGGCATACAACTAATGATTCATATCATTATGATTAAGAGTAGGCTAGTATTAGATATTAAATATTTCAAGATGTCAATCTGACGCGTATCAGTAAATCTCATAATTGATGGCGCTTCCATCTAATAGAATACATATATTTGAATCATGTTCCTAATTCATGTGCATTTGTATTTAGTGTTTAAAATTTATCTGTTACCGGGATTCGAAAGATTTGTTAATTCATCAACGAACTTATTGTTAAAACTCAAAAGTGCATGCACCGCAAAAATCTTCTAGGATTTTTAATAAACGATTATGAAACGGAATCAAGGTGGTAACGTAAAAAAATAAATTTGATAGTCTAGTAAAATAAATGAATGCATAATTTCACTTATTTATAAACTTTTTACTTGAAATTGGTAATACTAGTTATGAATAATTGAAACATAAGATATGCATGGTATAGAAATTATGATCGCATAGTTCAACTGAAGAAAAAAAATGTTATATTTGTGGCTTAAACGGCTTTTAAATTTTTAGTGTCCTACAAACGGAATAAGAAATGGTTTGCATTGCAAATGTAACATTTTCTAGCTTAGGACAGTGATCCCACTTTTCTCCGATTAAAAGGATTTGATAAAGTAAAAAGAGCCAGAAAAATCATTCAAGAAATTAAAATATAATATTATATATATGTATGTACAGCAGGATAAATTGCATTTGCAGTGATTGTAAATTTATTAAGCCACAGTATGGTAGCACGATACATAATACTATTATTAACTACAACGAGATGAAGCAAATTTAATGTGTTATATTATAACAAAATAAAATGATTTCCCTTCTTCTTGTGTAATATCAAAATAATTGCATGATACGTTTGTCTTCTAAAAACTGATTTCTGATCAGTAAGGTTGTAACATTATATATTTTAATGAAAAACATTCAAGAAGTTTAAAAGTTCTGATAAAAATGGAAAATGCAGTTATAAGATAGTATCTAACGTAAAAAAGTAGATGCCACTACTCGGTTGGTGCATTAATGAGCAAGTCAACAGCTTCCCGCGGCGTTCGGTAGGAGGCGCCGGTGTTTCACTAATGAGGGAAATGACAAATGTTGCCAGTGTCGAGGATTTGGAATTCCCTTCTCGGCACTTAAGGGAAAATATTAAGTAAACGCGGGATGTACTATGAACGACGCGTTTATGGTTCTGTTAATGCACGCGTATGATTTGGGAATATTACTGTTATGGATATGGATTAGAAGGTAGATAATGTGTCTTATCTCAAGCTTAATGGAGTTTACCAGTACACTTAAAACATTTAAGTGCAATGAATGCATTACCTATTGCTCAGCAATGTAAAACAAATTGGTTAAATATAAACAAACGTGCTGGTTTTAATGTTTATACTAGTGAAATAAAATCACCCTAGCATAAAATGTCATGGTAACGTGAAAGAATAATAATCATGTCATATTTATCAACAAAAATAGTTGATCATAAGTTGGTTATGTCTAAATAAAATGTCTACACTGAAATTTGCATTAGGAACCATGAACGTGACACAATTGAAATCATTCCACAAAAGTTATATTAAGTTTTAAAAAATAACTGTCAATTGGAAAGTTACAGAAAAAGAGTAACTTTATCCAATATCCGAACATTTCACTTAATAGTAGATCAATGATGATCTGACATACGTTCAAACAATAAAGAGCTGTCTCGTTATAATTGATATGCCATATTAGTCGAACTGAACGTCGGAAGGGACAGAAGAGAATAGAAATGATTTGGGTGAACATTCACAGATGACACTCAAAAAGGATTGAATCATCGCTTTTGTTGGAGAACCATTATTACCTCTGTCAATAGTGACAAGTTTTCTAGTAATAAATTTATTTCAAAATAAACACTGCTATGTAAGTATTTTTATGATTGTCTATGTTAATTGAAAGTGTATTGTTATCGATTTGGATTTAAAAATATTGTATTTATATATTCGAATATAAAGTGCAATTTAGTTTGGAGAATAATCAGTTAATTAACAATTGTTATTTTATATTTTTTTAAATAATTACACAAAAAAGGCAAAAGTAAAACAATATTTCTTATTAGATTTTTGTTAGCTTACTCCCATGGAAAGTGGGAGGAGGTAAAAAGACTGACGGGGGACAGAGAATCTTGGAGGAATCATATGGTGGCCATATGTTCCAACTAGGGAGCCGATATGAAAAATAATAAAAGAAGATATTGGCTGTCAATAATTGAACGAGTTTTTCTTATCAAAAGTCGATTTATCAAAACAACATTATAGTAAAAAAATATTAGTAAAACTGCATTCTAGAAACATATGTGTATAAAAAAAACTCAAAACTCAAAAACAGGCACTGAAACTTGGTATTGTTTCAGTAAGAAAGATATAACTAAGAGAAATAAATTGATCACCACAATAGATAAGCTAATAGGGTGAATCTGTTTGTTATTGGTCCGATAAAATTTGTAAAATGATTTTCGCAGACCATCTAAAATTTTATGTTTTTGTTTTAAAACCTTGAAATTTGAATCTTGCTTAAAATACTAAATATATGCAGATCAATGGTTTGGTAAACGTACGCGAGGCATGGCAATAAATTATACACAATCGCTACAAATCCATGCCGTAAACACGGTGACAGAATTTGTTGATTGAATGCTCAAAAATCCTCTCTGCTGAGAATTATAAAACGCTGAAATCACAGCACAAAACAAAGCAAAAACTCAACCCCTTCGCTGGGCAAGCGGGCATGTCACACAGAGCGGGTCAAGTATGCCCAATAACAATAACCCCCTCGCTGCCAATCACGGGGATTGACGTGACAGTTACAGATTGCTGCTTCATCCATACGGGGTCCTCTGCTTATCTGGACAAATGACCCTAGCCGGTGCCCGCACGAAAGTACGGCTATAATTTTGATTTTTTTATATCTTTCAGGGACAGGCGGATACTGCAAATTAAGGCTTAACACAAAAACAAATATTATAAATTATTTCTAAAGCAAATGTTGTCTAAACTAAAAAATGGTATGTAAAATGGGTTTCTTTTACACACGGTATGTAACAAATCTACATTTTATCAAATTGTCTTATTTCATATAGAAATCAATATACTAGTAAATACAACGTTTTAAATTTGGTAAGGAATGAAGCTATAAAAAAGAATTGCCTTGACCCTTCTCCCAAAGTAACATAAATTACTTAATTAATCCACGATAAAAATTAAGATATGATAATAAAAAGGAATTTCAGGTAACGAGTTAATTCTTTTATCGCGAAAGAGCATAGTTTATTACAAAAACAAACGAAACAAAAATTAAGAATTTAGCAGTGTACAATTTATTATCATATTTTTTCTATCCTAACAAAAACGGTCCGCGAACGAAGTTTAAGAATTGGTATTTAAAGAATTAAAAGTAAAATATTGCTCAAAATAAGCTATGGATTCAAATGGTATTAAAAATTATCTTGAAGATAATTTTAATGCCAAAAAAGAATGCAAAGGACTTACTTCCAGGCTACAATATTTTCCAAGATTCTGAAATAATGGAATGGGGTAAATTTTTTTAATAGAAAAAATACTCTTAATCATTCACGTTTTACACAATATATAGTTTTAATAAGTGCTTTTTTATAAAAGAGGTACCGAAACTCACTTCTTGTCAAGCATTTTACGAAAGATTTTTTTGTAAACCATGCCCGTTTTCAATGTTGAACATATGGACTACTATTGGAGGTATTTAAACAAAAGTTTTTTAAGAGAACTGCTTGTTATTAAGTTTTTCAACCTCTCTTTGTAAATGCAAAATGTGTAATTTTCTTTCAAACACATTGAAAGATTGATGTCAATTTGCTAATTTATATGTATTTTTTTTTTACTGTTGTAACTTTTTCGCGTGATAATCATTTAAAAATCATAAATTTTCAAAGCAAAATAAAATTAAAATATTGCGAATATTGATTTGAAACATTACAAATGACGAGAAAATAAGTGTCGGAACGCCGTTCCATCGTGTACAGGGAAAAAAACACTGGTTTTGAGCACAATAGAAAGTAAGTTCACCATATTACGTTAAAGTTATACGAAAAAACTGCTGTGTTAGCGTGTGTAAAAAAAATATATTACACATAAATACCATTTTACCAATACATTTTATACATCAATATAATATAAATAACAAAAAATCAATCCTTCATAAGCATTTAAATTAATTATTGTTGAAACAAGCTTATTTTGAGCTACCTCGTTTGGTTAGTTTTGAAAACAATTCATTAAGAGGGTAAGGAGAGGTAATTGAATATTTTATTTCGTAAAATAGTTAAGAATACAATATTAAATTTGGTGTAATAAAATTTTGATAAAAATACATATCTGATTATGATAAATATATGTTCGATATGAAAAAAATATGAATTTTGATTGAAATTGCTTAAATGATTACGTTAAAAAAATGGGAGGCCAAATATTACTCACTAGTCACTATTATAATATGCTATTCTAAGTTATGCTGTTGGATCCGTGGGGAATTGGTCAAATAACAAAATAAAAAAATGTTATAAAATGATCCAATAAATAATGTATAAAATATTCAATAATAAATTGCAATGGAAGCTTAATAATTATTATGTAATTAAAAATGAAGAAATAATTCACAACCATCATTAAATCTTTGTAGTATTAACATTGCTATCCCGAAAAAAGTAACTTTTTATAAAACGTAAGTTCTTTCAAACGAATTTATCCAATTGTAGATAATATAAATGATCTTTTTAAATCTTAAGCTGACAAAGGTCAATATTAGCTGTTACTCAATTATATCACAGTTTCCGTAAAAATATAAAATATGATACAAAAGTACATGTCTCACAACAAATTGAAGTATTGATTCGTTCTGAACCGTTCTTCGAAAGATTTATGTTCCAATATTTTCCATGTTATATTAAAAAAAAAACCTACTGCACATGACAACATTTAAACGAAAGCTTTGATTTTATTACGTTATTGCTTGGTTGGCTGGTAAACCAAGTTTGTGGCAAGTGGCAGCAAAGCACGCGAATTAAAAATAGCAAAAGGTTTCGTGTATATTTTCGGTGTTATTGATTTTCACAAGCTTACTGGCGACAATATGACGGTGGAGAAAACATCATGACTAGCCAAGAAAAAAATAGTTCAACTCACTTACGTAGGCCAAAGTTTTCTTGACTTACAAAATAAAATACATATACAGATATTTAATTTTGAATATAATTATTCCTAACCATAAAAGAAACATACTCGTCTAACTTGTGATTGGTAAAATTATTCAACCTTATCATTTATGTACCATACATACTATTTCTATAAAATAATATTTTATGCATAAGAAAAAGATATACGAGTCTGAGTTTCATTATTAATAGAAATGATAATAGACTACAATCTAAAATAATGCAATGTAACAAAGTTTTCACAATAGTCTATCATGAGATATACTATGGAGAAAATGATGATTGTTTTTATCAATTCATTTCAATTAAATGACACTTTCAAACATATTCAAAGGGTGATGAAGGGTCTCACCTTATCTCTGATTTCTTGCCTCATCTTTTCCCGTTCCTCTTCCATCTTGCGGTGCTTTTCCTTGCGTCTATCTTCAGCTTCTTTGATGGCCTCCTGTCGTTCGCGCTCGGCCTCTTCCTCCTTCTCCTTATCATCTCCATCATCACCATCACCGCCCACAGCACCTAAAATGAAAAAAAAACTCATTAATATCTTTAAAAAGTATTGCTATAAAGAGCATTTTTAACAAACATAGTTTTAAATACATGAATATTTGGTATTTTTTTGGAGTTGGAAGTTTTGAACTTTTATTTGTAATAATGTGACATAAATGTGATAAATAATAGCAATATTTCTTCTTCTTCTTAATGTGTTAAAATTTCAATAAGAATGGTTTAAATTGTTTCAATGTAATGGTTGGTAATTTTTTCCTAGTTTTGCTAACACAATGATATTTATAGATGATTTTTATACAATAATAAATGCTACCAAAAAATTACTTCAAGAAAAATCTGTTCACAATATATTTTTGCTTTCTAATAAAATTGTCTCTTTCAAGCTGCGTTGTTCTATATAATGTTATCATTCACCAATAATAACTCGAACCTTCAATAAAAGATATTAGCATCCAAATGAAATTGACGTTGCCTAACGAATTTAAATTAAACTAAAATGATTAATTCGACCGGAGCAGAGAATATTTAGAAAATGGCTTCCTGATACGAGCATTTTTGACCAAGCGATTGTCAATCTACGTCTGTACACAAAATAAAATCGTTTCTGATATAATTTCAAACGTTATCAATGAACAGATAAAAAAAGTAGTTTGTAACCAACAGAAAAGTTGTTACCCAAATATCATGTAAAACTATGATATATTCAACCCTTACTATTATATTCTCTCAAAAAACAGGAAAAACTACTAATAAAAATAGCTATCTTAATCTCATCCTTAGAAAAGTTTGTTCTCATTCAAATGGAAAAAGTGAAAGTTTCGCATTATTTTTATAAATATATGGTGTATGCTTTTTCACTCAGAATTGACCATTAAATTAAAAGTTTGATTAAACATAAATATAATTTTATGATGCTAGTTGTCAATTCATAGTAAATTATATTGTATAACAATTTCACAGTTAAATAGAACAAACAAGACCAATTGAGCTCATCGCGAGCATTTTTAACCGATGAAAAATAAAAGAAAACCGAGAAAAAGGCTATGGTTATTAATAAGATAGGGTAGATAAGTCTTGATAGTTTTATACTAAATATTATATTATTCATTAACTATTTGTTTTTCGCTTGTAGCACGCAGATGTTTATTCATTTGATGAAATAAATTGAATTGTGTATGCGACGTAAAATGAATTGGCAGGCACTGTTGCAAAATATAACTAAGCAAATTTATTTGCGCCGCTCCATTTGGTTCATTGTTTCAACACAATATTGTATAAATTGCCAACTTTCAATCCCTTGCCTTATTGTTTTGGGCTACAGCTTTCTATCAATAAGACCCTGATTAACCTTTATTCAATGACATGCTGAAAATATCTCACCAGCAGGGTGAACAAGAAAAGATGTTGTTAAAATGAAATTACTTTCCTAATTATTTTCCTTATAAAGGATGCAAATTAAATTTTGATATTCTTCTTACTAAATAAGCCTCACAATATTTTAAAGAACATCGATAGCCTGATATGTCTCTTTCAAAACAATGTTTATTTAAAATTCTTTGGAAAACTAACTCAATAAAAACAATACACTATACAACAGAAAAACAGTAGTTTGAAGTATGAAGATACTTTTCAGTGGGGCGAAACGAGTGATATACCTGGTTACATAACTAGTGCAACACTGAAGTAGGTAATAGTTATTTGTAAATTTCCATAACGTTACGACTCAATTTATAGAAACTAATTATCAATACTATTTGACGGTTATCTTTATATGCTATTTATAACTTTACTTTATTGTAATTTTAAATTATGTATTTGCAAAAAAAATGTTTATTTAGAAACTATTTATTGTTGTGAAAAAAAAGTGGCCGAAAAGAGTAATGTATTCGTTTGACTAAATTACAACTTATATGTATATTAACAATGTTACCCACTCACAAAGAGTTGCAAATGCAAAAGGGTGAAGAAGAAAAGGAACTAGGCAATTTTCAAAGATCACTTAGCATCAAATGTAAAATTTCTCCGCTACTCTTTTTGTTTTCCATAGCAAAGTACTATCCGAAGATCACAGAGGGAAGTTTCTATTCTTCAAAAGGCAGAACTTAAGTGAACAAATTTAATTTGAGATCAGTGACGCCCGCCCACGCTAGTGCGGAACGAAAGTAAGAATAATTAATCATTGGTAATTAATTATACTTTAGTTAATAATTACATGAATGCATCTTTAATGATCTTTTGTAGATGTTTCAAAAGCTCTTTTATTCAACACTTGGTTTGAAAAATGTACTGGTTGCTAGATGTAGCTAAGTTGTAAATTTTTTGTTATTCAAACCTGTCAAAGATTCTTAGGATTCAAGCATACTTAAACAATCGGTGTGTCGCTTATTCTATTTTGTTATTTTAATAATTTATTTTTGGTAAGTTTTTTGAAGAAAGTAAATATATGATAATGACAATTTGATATAATAATTGTCCACTGTTGTAGCCTAGAAGTGTACATATTTTGTGCATCCTTTCTACATTCTTTTGGCAGAGTCCCCTGCTTTATTAAATTGATATATCGCTTATCTTCTTGAACTTAAAAAAAAATAACTCACCCAATATTTTTTCAGTGTTAAATAAGGAACGGAACCTAAAATGATTTTGACATGCCGTGTAATTAACTCAAATTATAAGACAATTTTTTATAAACATTCAAAAACAGATATTAGCTAATCCTCCGAATCTAATATCTCACTTTCTTGGAATAGACAGGTTAAGTTTTATTAAAGACACATTGTTGTATTAAAATTTTCTGAAAAGCTACAAAATAATGAAATAAAAATGTTTCTTAATAAGAAAGAAGGTTTTTTAAAATATTTTTTTTCTATTGAAATAATGGCCTACGCGAAATTATCAATGTGGTGATTGGATTTTTTCTTCTTCCAATGGTACTCATAAGCATATATATTAAAGCAAAGTTATCCTCCCGTGAAGATTATTAACAACGCCCTTATTCAAAGAAATTTCGAAGTGGAACTGTAGAGATAATAATATTATCTCTCATGGATTTATTTAGTGCAGAATGAATAACATTCAAAACGAAAGTATGCTAACTTTACCACAAAAGAAATTATTCGCTGTAAAAAATCACAAAGCTTTAAAGTTATGATTATGAATATTATTTTACTGTTGTTTTGGTATTGCAATGCCCATTTTATACAAGGGTAAAGTGAAAATAAAATGAAATGGTTAAAAGTAAAAAACATTAAGTTAAATAAAACTGACGGTGCTTAATACTAAGCATAGATGTTTAGTACTGCAGATATATATAAATATAAGTACAGACAACCTTCAGCAAAATAAATATTCTGAAACTTAAAGTTAAAATAGTGATTTCAATATTTGTTTGATTTTGTACCAGGGCAGTAAAGTAAGCCAAATAAATCAATAAAGCTTTGTCAAAAAAAAAATGCTTACATTCAAAATAAAGTTTATTTATCATTGTGTGAAACACGCTTTCTTCTACTTTCATAACTATTTATGCATGTATTAAATAAAAAAAAAACTGTTTTTGTGGATTTTCTCCCAAATTTAGAAATAACACACACTGCAGTCCTATTTTAATTGTATTGCATTTTTAAGACTTTCTAAAATATCTTCTTCACAAATTATCGTAAAATATAAATTAATGTATGTTATACAACGAATTTAGAATGAAATAGTATTTTATCGCTGTTTATTAAATGGTATAAAGCTTTAAAATAGTCATGAAAAATATATGTTCTCGGGCATAGCAACGCATCAGTTTGACCATAATTGGATTGTGGACCAAATGGAAAACTTCGATTTCACGTCAATTTTCACAATTTGATTCTGTTTACAACAAAATCGGATTTGCGACGCAGTTGTCTGCTGATTTTTTCCTCTCCCCGAAAACGTTTTTTGGGTAAATAAAAATACACACATGTCATTGAAATGCTACAAACATTTGTGAGTGAAATTCGAGAGGCATCTCGACATACGACCCATATCGACATAAGTAGGTAAAGTATGTTTGTATCAGAGCGATGTTAAATATTGTCGTATTGTTTTTAAATTATATTTTTTTACGGTGATTGTTTGATGCTATATATTTATGTTAAAATTGTTAATTCAGTCTTACAGTAAATTTTAAAAAGATTATCACCTAATTTTTTATTAATGTTGGTTGTTAGTTTTTATTCTTCATCTCAATCATGGAAAAGAGATTGATAAGAAATAATATGTAAAAAAATAAATCTTTTTTCCATATAATAGTGTGAAAATCCGTATTTATTATAATGGTGTTCCATCGTGTATAAAACTCAATATATTGAATAAAAAAAAAATGCAAAATTGTGGTTCGTAATTTGTTGAAAAGTATTTAATACCCTTCCAAGTCTTTTTATAAGAAGCTAGAAATAGATTTTTTATCAACAGAGAATTAATCGTTGCTCTTTTGCTCAACCTAAATTGAATTGAAAATAGACAGAAATGGCTAAGTCACGACTAGTGGTAAGAAAATCGCTTCAATACGAATATGGAATTTTAGAAACAGGAGACAATTCAATCGATTGAAAAATCAATTTATTTTTATCAATCTGCCCGTAATGCCGTTCGAGCCCGTGCGCCCCATAACCGAAACCCACGACGGTGGCCGCTCGCCTAAAAGCCAGAAATATATTTTTAGAATCTATAAGTTGCAAGAGAGAAGGAGTCTTATTTTACACCCTTAAACATATATTTTATGTATTTTGATGCAATTAAATTAAATTTAAAAAATCTCTCTTTTATAATATTAAATAATGCTTAAAGTTCTATTTTTAATATTAATAAGATATTTGTATATTTGATAAATAGTTTATTTATTGTAAATATGTATATTAAACCACTTGGTTTATAAAAAACGTCAATCGGCGTGACATAATATTATATTATATATTGAAAGAAACTATTTTGTCTGTTCAACCTAGGATTGGATGCCCTAATTTCAAACAAACAATTATTCGATTAGCTTATTGATGGCTTAGTTTCATAGTGATACAACTAGAAATTGGTAGTTTTGAGGTATGGCTTACTAAACTTTGACACATCTAAACCGGGTTGTAAAAAAATGATCATGATTATAAGTCTCATCTTTTAGTGAATCATTAATAAGCCTCTAAGAGGTGAAGTGAGGCAAGTGGTATTTTAGGAAAAACCGAGTAACGTGCGTTATAATATTCTACATGTCTTAAAATATCTTAAAAGTGAAGTGACTTCAGTAAATACACACTACAACAGTGTTATCTACATAAAATAAACATATGGAATCCACCAAATCACTAGGCAAAGACGTGATTGTACTTTAAATTGCAATAGAAAACTTTAACCATTTTACTACTCATTTACCTCATTTAGACATTTATTTCAATTTCAATTCAGATTTATTTGCAACGTTGACAAAACCGTAAACAAATATTTTGAGTAGTACTTATAAGAAACTGAGAGAAGATTGTTTATATTTATTTATTTTCATATTAAAAAACCTGCCTAATGAGAGAAAACTAGGTTTAAGTTAGTAACTTTTATAGTTAGTTGTACGCTTGTGGAGCTTGAGAAGAGAGATAATTGGTAATATAACTCAAAGCATTAATTTTTTGAAGTATCGTTCTATGGAACTATGCCATCGATTTTTTTTTAATATTCGAAAGCTGAATATTGGTTTTCTACGAAAATTTGAGATTCCTCACAAGGTCTCTTATAATAAATAGATAAATGCTTCTGATGATGGCTTTAATTAAATGAATTATTTAATATAGATAGTGTGGCGGATAGATTATATTAAATCCAATATAGTTTACAAACAAAGTAACTATTCTGTATAAATCAGTCAAAGGCGTTGTAAGGTATAGTCAACGACGGAATGTTGAGTACCTTCCACGAAGTAAGATTTAGTGATTGTAAAGTCTTATAGTAATGTTTGGATCGCAGAAACTTAAGGTCTAACGCACCTACCCGAATTGCGAGAGAGGGAGAGCTTGGTCCTTCAAAAACTAGAGTGGCGCTAAAACAAAGCCGAATGATAAATTGTTTCCTGACGTTGATAAATTGAAAGCAAAACTTTTCCTTCGAAGCCTTCGGAATCTCGCGGCCATGTTTTTCCTTTTAATCCGTTTATCTGCCTATTTTTTTAGTTTAACATTTTCATTAGAGCATGGCGACGAAAAGGTGTCGAAAAAATGTTGATTTTTTATGGTCACGCTTGTTTCGTTTTATTGGACGCGTCTTTGTCAGCTTAAAATTTAATTTATCAAGTCTACTATTATGAATCAAATATTTTTTTATTGAAGTCAAAAATTAAAAGTAAATTTCACTGTAAGTCACAAATTATTTTTGTAAAATCAGCATTTCTTTAACTAGCAATGGTTTCATTTTACCTAAAAACTAAAAAAGATATCACATTTACTTAATGATTATCTTACATATGTTTTATTTAAAACAAATGTAATTCAGTCTCATTATTTTCTATAGCTTTATAATTTAAATAATTTCGTTGCTTCGTCCCTAATTCCCTTTTTTATTATTAGATTATTTTATTTTGTTTTATAGAATCTTTATAATATAGATTCGATAAAAAATTCATTCCAATAATAAATGATAGCAACATTAAAGAATTCTCTTGTTTGTCAATATTATAACAAATATTCAAAATTTTGGTCAAAGAACCTTCTTCCAAATTGCATAAGAAATAATTTCGCTGGACAAAAACTTCGCTAATAGTGTTGTCTATTATTTAACAAAAACCGTATCCAAATGGTATATTAAAATTAGTCTGTGATAACGTGATTAAATTATACCGCGTTAATTTACGACGAGAAGGATTTTTCATTAATCATTTTTAGGTTGGTATAATCAGTAAACTGCGAATGAATCTCTCATAAATTAGATATATCCGCCAAATTCTCTTGTGAAAATCGCTTTATAACGATTCGCAATTGCGTTGAGTAAGATATTTTAGAACGCTTCCAGTGAATGCAAAGCATTACGAAGCTTTACAAGTAGGATGGCTGAAACCACGCGTGAGTTAATATTAATTTTAGTTATGGCATCTAATATAGCAAACCCGACCCAACGCCTATCCGAAGGAACAGATGATGTAAGCTGAAATATTCAGTGACGTGCACAGCACACCTTTAAACCAATTTTGTTTTATTATTAGACATAAAAATCAATAAACCAGCCATCTCTGGCTATTTAAAACGATATTTTCGATAATTTTCCGTTCAATATTAGCACTTTTTTTTCTTCTGTGCAGAACATATTAAAGTGAACAGTATTGCTGCTTTGGCAATTAACAAAAATGCTGCCTCGTTAAACTCTTCTAACCCGTCGACTTATTCCTCTAAGTTTTTTTGGTTTGGTGTTTTTAGTTTCACTCATTTATAGGAATATTTGAACACCGAATAAGTAAAGACTAGTGATTTCTATTGTACACCGTTTTATAGTAATATTTCCTCAATGAGATAAGACTTATTAACAATTACAATTCATTCATCAGTATTTTTTTGAATTGAAAATCAATGAACAACACACGTGTATCAGGGCTAAATAAATCATCTTGCCAAGTTTAAATACATTCAAAATTTACCAAAGAAATAAAAATATAAAATTTCGTAGATTAAAAAAAAGTTCCTTCGCATTACTTATTTGATTCTAAAAATAGGGCGTAGTAAAAACTTATCGCTAATCTTGTCTTAGCCATATCCTTCATCCTAACTCACTTTCAAAAAAGAGAAATTAAGCAACTGAATTAAAAGTAGTTCTAACTGAAAAAGAGTCCATATGCTCTATCCACCTAAGGAGAGGGAATATTATTATGTAGTTTAAAAAAAGTGCAACATAAATTATAATTAGTTAAATTAAAACAGAAAAGGGATCAATATACATATATTCTTTTATGATAAGATAGTAAGTTACCCGTATTAAAATCGTTCGCTATACTGATGTAAAATTATCGTTACGACACTGCCCCCGCTGAAGTGTACATGCATATTTCCATTAGGGTGTACACTGTTGAGTGGAAAAGGGTTTCCTTCCACTTTGTTGTCAGTAATTGGGTTTCTCTCACTCGATCAATGATTGATCCGCAATTTAAACGAGGACACGTGGTGCTCCTATCTTTATCGGGAACGATAAAGCATTGTTTTATACTCAGGCCAATCGCTGATACATGCATGATATACGAAACATGTATGTAATAATCGTAATTAAAAATGTATTATCCGAGAAAAGAAACCTCCAAAAACTCCGTCTATGATCAGTTGTCGGTAAATAGTAGTATTACTTTATGTTAAAACATATACATCATTCGGTTTGACTTTTAATACGTTAAGAAACAAATGTAATATTTCAAGTCCAAATACAGAAGGTTCAAAATGAAAATTATCGAATGTTATTTTCCGTGTTCGTTTTTGAAGTATTCACTGATAAGGGTACTCCTGGTGGAAAGGAAATTTAATCATGGACGGGGTCAGAAGTAGTGTAATATATTTGAGTTCGCTAAGCAGTTGATATATGTACATTGTAAGAAATAAAATTGTATTAGAATAAAGTTCTCAATTTCTTGAATTTACTTGGAACAGTAATACGCACAATCATGTTCAATCAATATATGTTCGAAAATAATCCATATCAGATGTTAAATCAAAATAAAGTTTTTCAATTAAAATTGCGGTGCAAATATTCGTTTACGAATTTGTCAATTAGCTTTACTGTTTATTAATGAATTTCGTAGTATGTATAGAAACACGCAAGCCGACAATAAAGTTCTGAAAAACAATAATAACGCTATGTTTATAAATGTATTATATTTTCCCTACATAGATGAAAGCGTCGTTTTGCAATGTTACATACAAATAACAAATAAAATACAGAAAAAAACTGTTTTTTTCTTAAAATTTATTTGACACAATAATAAAAAATAAAATAACTTTATTATTCCACGTAAGATTATTCCACGTATTGTACTACAAACTGTGACACGTGTTTTGCCTCTTTCAGAGGCATCCTCAGACAACAACTTTCGGAAATGCTTGCTTAAGTACGGATGATTTTAATTTTACTATTTTGATATATTATAATAAAAATCAAATAAAAATGGGAGGAAGGAAGGGATGATAGAAAAACAAACATACGATAATGGTAATACAAATGACATTTACATTAAGAATGTTTAACTAATAATGTCAATCAATTAGGACGGGTTAAACCGTTAGAAAATATATTTAACATTGGTGAACCACCTGTTTTATTCAAGATATTATTTAATAATATTTCTTTATTGTTAATACTTTTATTTATTTCTAAAAATTCTAAACTATTCATTTTTAAGCCATTTTCATTTACTCGATGGAGTATTTCTACGTTACTGTTATGATTAAAATTATGTTAAGTTATTTTATTTTATATTAAAATGAACTTTCACAAAGTTACAGCCGAATCTATTGAATCTATTTGATACGTTTAAAGGAGTAAAACATTAAACTAAAATGCAAGTTGTAAATATTATATAAGTGAAATACGAAGCTTCTTAAAGCAAAAAAATGTTTTGACTACTTGAAACTAAATTTCGTTATTAAAGTTTTTATGTTTAACGGTTACATCATTTATTTTATCGATAGTTTATTTTTCTATCGTTATATTGTACTTCTAAAAACTTGCATATTTTCAGTTGCAAGTCAATCGACGAGAGCGATATAAGTGAAATAAAATTGGAAATATCGGGATTAAATTTATCGGGTTTTGAAAATAATTTTTACGAGGTAACATAAAAGTTCCCATTGTTTTTTCGGACGCTTTTGTTAGGTTTAGAAAATTACATAAAAAATATTGTGAAATATAACTAAAATTAAAGTACCGTTTCGTTGAATTTTGATAGAATGTATTGAAAGATGTATCTGTTTTTGCTTTAAGAAGCCTATATTTATTGTTAATTTAACCTGAATAATGCTCAAATACAAACAGTGTACTAGTACATACGTATATAATTATAAAACGTTTCGTGTACATGTGTTAATTTTGTTTCTGTATCAGCTTTTTCAAGTGCGGAAACATGAATAGTTTAGGTATTAAGTTTACTGTCAAGTAGGGTTAACGTTCGTTCAATTAATTACCATGGGTAGAACTGGACAAGGCAAAAGCTCAAATGAATAAAAGTTTTTTTTTACTTTCATGATAGCCGTATTCTGCACGAACAGCTGTGTCCTTTCAAATAGAGTTTGAGCGGAAGTTTCAGACTCACCGTAAATTCGAAAGCTCGTTTTACTAATTCAATGGAAATTATATTGGCAACAATTTCCAGGGAAACATTAAGCTTATTTACTTTAAGATTACGGAAAATAATCACGTCAATAACTAATCAAAATGTGACAATTTTGTTTTATGTAATTCGTGATTTGTTAAAATTATGCAGTTATTGGAATCATTTAAATAATTTATAACTGTATATCTACTACTAGAAAAAAGATGTATGTAATAAATATATTATTTGTAGAAAAGAAATATGATTGAATTAAAAAAGTATTGTAGAAGATATGGATAGACAAAAATATTTTTAATGGATTGGCTAAAAGGCTTTGTTTATGACACTGTAATCCACGTTATATTGTTCGAACTTTCCTAAATTATCTGTCACAAATGGAAAACTTGAGAATTTTCTCGTGACTTTGGCTGAGAGAAGTAATTTCACTAAATCAATTTGCAGTCGCTGCCGCCGCGTCGGAAAATATATTTATATAGAAAGAGGGATTCTAATTTTCTTCGAAGTCAAAATGTGCGCAATTATTTTTTATTATTAAATTTCATCGTCGCTTTATGTCTCACTCTCGGAGGAAGTGGTTTCGCAAAGACCCGCCTACGACCCCCAATCATTTCTATTGAACTCTCTGGATTCTTCACATCCATGCGATACCCCTGACACGTGTGCAATGGATTATGATATATCTACTCACTGTATATATGAAACACGGACCTTTTTATAATTTTGTATATTTCTTTGTATATAAGTTTAATGAATTGCTTATGAAATATTATCATTCTTGAGAAAAAATATGTTCTTAATGCAAATATCAATTTATAATATAAAAAGAAAGTTTTTTAATAGAAAAATAAAGCGTTAAAAAATAATGGAAATACGAAAATTAATGTCGGAATATCGTTTGTATTGTTTGTAATATATCTATAAAAAAACTTAATAAAAAGTAATATGAATACGAAAAATAGGTTTTGTATCAAGCCTTTCAAAAAAGCAAAAAGAAGAAGTGTTTTTGTAAATTCAATTAGACCAGAATCATTATGATTATTTTGGTCAATAATAGGCACTCAGATTGTGATAATAATGGAATAGTTGATTGCCGCTGCAATGGATTGAGGGTCCTTCGAAATGGTAAGAGAAGGGCTCTTTGTGGCCCTGCAAATTGAATGAGAAGAAATGGAATCTAAGTGGTAATATCCCACAGAGAAGAATCCCGGACAAATGGGAAATAAACGACTGTCAGATATCTATAAAAATTCCGACATAGATCGAAGGCTATTGTCATTTTATTGAATGAGAAAAAAGAAACCTACACATGATGCATTCGACAGAACTTAAAATTTTTAGCGTTTTATTAAATAACGTCTTTATTAAAATGCAACGGTTTACTTTGTGATTTCATTATATTATATCGATTTAAAGAAACAAACAAATAATGAAAATAACAATTTAAATAAGTACTTACACAAAGACCGGGGTTACATAGCAAGCAATCAATTGAGGCTTACCTAAAAATATTTTAATCTAAGTAAAAATGTGAGGAATTGTTTAAAGCGCTTTATTTCAAACAAGATTTCGATAGTTCTTTTCAATAAAAAACATTTTCATTAAAATATTTTATTTTAATGAAAATAATTTTGCAGTAATCGCAACAAAATGCATTCAATATATGAATATTTATTTATAGGCATATTACAAACATATAAACCGTTTATTCTTAATTAATGAGATACTATTATATTAAAACAACATTTTTTTAACTAATGATAATTTTTGATAGCGAAGAAGAAGATTGAAAGATTGAGGTGATAATTACAATTGTAAGAAAATAGCTTAATGTTTTGATTTATTTTAATAAACAGAATGTTGACAACATTTTAATATATTTTTAGTTTAATAGTTTTTCTTTTCTATTTAGAAAACTTATGTTAATTATGGATTGATTTATATTCAAACGCATAAAAGTGATAAAAAATATTGTAGAGATGATTCTTTTACATACGAGCGCAGGCTAGTAATAATATTGACATTTCTTTTGTGTTCGAAAATGTACATCTATTGATGTTGAATGGATGTAAAACGAGTACACTAATGGAACACCCCAGTGCCACCAGCGAGGCGCGAAAAAGCTCATTCAAATTCAATTAACGAATTCGAATGCCGTTTCCCTCCGATTTTTCCCGCTCTATTTTCTCGCCTGAACGAGATAGATTTAACATAAAGGAAGAGTCCCTCTTAAAATCTGGAGAATGGGCGAGAAGAATAAACTGTTGTCACTAACTGGCCTATTTATTATATAACTGCGTTACGTCGGAAATAAAAGATGTCAAGAGGAAGACGAAATACGAATATTCCTACTTGTAAGCATAAAGACAAAAGTTAAAAAAATAAAAAAATATATCACACTGAAGATCAAGTGTTTTAAAACGCTTTGATCTTTTCAATGTAACTTAAGTAAATTGTCGGTTAAGCAATTTTTGGGGTCAACATAACGAAATAAGTTTATAAGTCATTTCACTCTTTCAATAGAACAAAATATTCACTTTAAGGTCTTAATCCCGACATATTTCATTGAATTTAATTTATATCTAGTAGCAATTTAGTATTTTTAACATTAGTTATTGCATTTTTTGTTAATTTAATAAAATTTAAGTTGATTTCTATTTTAACTATAAGTAATAAATGAGGCTATTGTTTGCAAGCCCAGCTTGTTTCAAAATTGATGAAAGGTGAACCACGAATGTAATTTATTAAATAAAAATATTTTTAAACAACAGTCTCAAGCTTGGCTTGATAACAAACTAAATATCATTCCAAAGTAATTTAAAACTAAAAATACCTTTAAAATGAATATTATTTTACAAAATGAAATTCATGTTTTAGTTTTTCAACCATTTTGGAACATGCTGGGTTTGCATCAAATATTAGTTATTATACATAAATCAAAATATTGAGAATCAAACAAAGATATATTGAAAATATAAAATACAAAAAAGGAAATCAAGCAAAGCAATGAAATAAATTTATTTTTAATTAACGGACATAAATTTAAATTTATTCAATTTATGTCACGTAGCATTACGAAAAAAAGTTAAAAATAAGTTTTAGTAAAATGAAACATAAATGTTTTGAAATTTGAAATAAACTTGATAGTTTCAAATCGCATACAATAATGAGCGATAAGATATGAAATAGTTCCTGTGAATGAAGCGTTCACAAAAGCTCGGCTAGACAAAAGCTCCGTTCCACAACAATCTCGACTGTTCTATGTGCGATCTCAACTGTCCGAATTGCGACCGATCAAAAGGCTTTACAATCTCAATTAACAAAGCCTATACTCAGACTTAAAATATACGAAGTGTTGGTTTTCAAAAGTGCTGACAGCAAAGCGAACACCCGTTAATTCTTTTGGCCACATTCAACAAAAAAAAACTTATTTTAAATATGGATTTGTAAATCAATGTCAATGGACATACAAGCACTGATAAATTAAGAAAACGTTTTGTAATGCATATCATCCAGATCATAAATAACTGCTCCTAAGACAACACTAACAATAGTTTGAAAGCATTTTATGCTGCTGTGTTACGGGAGATACACTCAGTAGGAGCTGTTTATCTGAACCGTGTACAGAAGCGGGTACAACGATAAATATCCTAGAAAGATGGGACATTGATTTTATTTGTACAATTCAATAAAAACACAAAAAAATCTTGCCTCTTTGTGATGCACGTTGCTTGTAGAATTCAAAAAATGCAGGAAATTATTGAGTGACGTATAGTAAAAATGCAGATCTTCACACGAAGAGAAGACAAAATAAGCAAGCCAAACTAGATCGTGCCGCAAATGCCAAAGATAGTGAGCAGTTGGTCCCGGTGACGTCACTTCCAATAGCGTTAAGATTTTACTTGTCAAGATAACGGAAGCGGTAATATTGATGCTATATTAAATAGAGTCTTAACAGTTAGTTGCCTATCTGAATCAGCGGAACTCTCAACTGTTATCTTCAATAAGTCGCTATAGTAAAGATAGATGTGGGTAGACGGATATCTTTGAATTCACTTTTTGTTACAAATACAATTTTGGATATTAATAATTTCTTAATAAATTGGTTTATTGCGGATAATCTTCTAACTGAAAATTTTATTAAATAAATAAAACACTTTTGAATCTGCTCCGTGAGATAAAGAATCGGACCGGTTTTACTCATCACGAGCATTATCTGGTGTGTGATTATTGCAAAAAAAAAATATCTGTATAATATTATGTTTTCTCACCAAGAACTATAGAACCAAGAACACCTTCAAAGTCAAGTTAGCATTTTAAGGCGGTAACTTAAATCTGAATACTGTCTTTATTATACGCAAAATTCGACTGTAGGAAAGCGTAACCTACAATAGTTTTTTTTTGATAATCACAATGAATACAACTTAACACCCATCAACAGTTTTTTTTAACACCTTGAAAAATTTATATTACACATATTGTGTTAATAATACAACTGTATGCGTACACTTCAAGGTTGTGTTTTTTTAACATTTCGACTTTCACCCAAAATAACCGAAAAAGGGTTTTAGTGGCTCCTTTAAAATTAGTTCTGTGTGGGTGACGTATTTTACCTTTCTACAGTTAAATTATACAAGTATATTTATAAAGAGGGTTTCAGACATCACAAACTAATGAATGCTAACTGTGGACGTTTAATAGATCGAGGATTAAAGTAAAACTCCGTTAAAATTAGATGTAGTAGGAATATAAATATGCAAACGCATAATTTCCAAAGAAATCGTTGTATGGATTAGAAATACATGGCAAGATTTTTTTTCGTACATTTGATAATGCTTGCATAAAAAAGAAGTCAATGGATAAGGGTATACGGCGGAGAAATGATTGCAATAAAAATTAATGGCAAAAGGAAAGTCTCCATAAAGAGAGATGATATTATAATAAAAGAAACGGATAAAACTATTTCAAAGACACTGAATATATTAAATTCAGTCAAAGTACATGGAATGGTGTACGAATTTACATCTAGATATCGTAACCAGATAGCTAAATACAAATTTCTGACTGTAAATTTTTATCGAAATAAAAGTAAAAATGATTACCATTAATGGTATTTAGAAGATTATCTCATCGTTACTTTTGTTTTGCCAAAAATTCACACTTAGAGCTTTGGAGTTCTTGTGTTGCTATATGTTTAAAGAGTTTGAAAACAACTTTGTGTTACTGTTCGACTGAAAGTTTTGCTGAAACTTCTTTTGTTTTTGGCTTAAACGATTTGAATACAAATAATTATTATCTTCTTCTTTGTAAATAGCTTTATCTAATAAAAAAAAGTATTATCGACATTATCGAATAATGTCACATGTCTTCGTACAAATGAATCAAAATGCAAGTAACATTTGACAATAAGCAGTGGTTGAAATGTAAATAAAAAATATATTTAAGCAGAATATATTAAGATAAGACACGTAGAGTTATACCTGTATTATTCATTATGTCTATCACAAACGTGCCTCGGCTGGAAAAGCGTGATGCAATCTATTTATATTCAAAAGCAGGAAAAACGAAATAGTATTCTTTTTTGGGTCATTGTAGATGCACGTATCTGAGTCCGTAAGTGACTTTCAAATAATTGTTATTGTATAGTGAAAATTCGCAACAAAAATTTCTGTTTGATTGAATGGTGTGCAAAAAAAAGCTAAATTGTATATTGATTTATAAAGGTGCGACATTTTTTCTGCAATTGTGTTTCAATACGTAGACATAAGAATGAACACTAATCGTCCAGTTCGTTAGTCAGACAGCTTGTGATAAGATCTTAGAATGGTTACCGTACATCATGTATTATTTATCGGTGCCCGAGATTTATACATTGTATCTAAACATCAATATAATAAAACCATTTCAAAGAAAATATGGGCTTTGCAAACTAATTCGTCATTAAAAATTAAAATCAGTTTTAAATATGATATTTTTTTTAAGTATGGTACAGTTAAAAATAATTGGTAAACGTACTGGTTGGTTACTAAAATTGAATATAATGAAATTAAAATAAGTATATGTACATGTTTTTAAAGAGTATAAACACAACAGGAATTACAATGGGTAAACAAGTGTCATTATATTATGTAGTTGGTTAACACGGGTTAAAAACTGTTTGGTCATTATATCATGCAGGGTTTTTTGATGACCTCTTTAAAGATAACTGAAAAGAAATAAATATTTCACAAACAGATTTAAATACACACAACTGTTTTTATTATATTGTTAATGTTCTAGTTATGCCGATGGCTTGACGTTGAAATAACTCTAAACTGTATCTTTTCATTCTTGTCTAAATGAAATACCTTTTTTATTCTACTTTTAGAAGTTTACAAAAAGAATTTTAAGTTAATATATTACTGACGTGAAAAATTATATGTATAAAATTAAAGAATACAATGAAAATGCAATTTTATTGCCGTTCCCAAAAAACGGCTGTTAAGAGTTTTTTTTACACTTAATTTAATAACCGCCTGGATGGCAAGAAACAATGCAATCCATTAAATAAAATGTTAAGCCGTTTTAACATAAAAAATACTCAGTAAAAAGAAGTCTATGTTCGTTGGCCATTTAAGGTACAACAAGAGACAAAAAATTAGACGTTCCTGTAGTCGAAGCCATTTTATATTTTCAACTTGCTTCGATTTGAGCTTTCTAAGTGCCTCGCATTCAAAATAGACGGAATAGAATAAAAATAAAATTACAGGAAATGCACTCGCTGACTCAATAGAGGTCGTCTCCCTCATTCCTACGTTCGATAGCACGGGGTGAGAAAGAGACAAGGGGGAAGGAAATGCTTATCTGAATCGTCTGTTGTATTGTCGTCCATAATTGGCCTGTCCGGGCCACGTGACAGAAAAAGCCAAGACGTTTTTGAATAGTGTCTTCCACAGGGAATTTAAACGCTTTTTTTTCGATTTAATAAAACCAATTTAGCGGAAAAAATGTTGTGTAATAGCAATATAAACTGACATGAGGTGGTAAACTAATGAATTATTTAAAAATATGTAGTAAATCTATTGAAAAATAAAAGTCTTTCTAAGGTTTATTTATCATCGAGAACCAACTGGGAAAAACAATATAAAATAAACAAATTTATTCCAACAATATTTAAAAAAAAAGTATTTAGGTGTATAATGGCATAGCAAAGAAATCAGTGGTTTATAATATAATATTTGATTGATTGCACATTATGTTTAACAATTATAAGTCTTGAAAGCTTTTTCAGAATCAAATATACTATTATATCAAAGACACCATAGAAAACTGTCAAAAATATATTTATCTTTAGCAAAGTGAATAGTGTGACGATGCTTACTTATCCATTGTAAAAAAAATATTCAACAATAATCAATGTTACTAAACTAATAATTGTTTTTCATCTTCAATGAATACATCAATTCTGATCGTTAAATTCAAATATAAATCAAAACATGACCTTCAAATCATTGGCAAATAAATGGTGAGGGTTGTAAACTTAATTTATTGCGTATATTAAATTTTGGAATATTGTACAATATCTTGAGAATATCCTTTAAATGTAAATAGTATTCGAGTTATAGATTTATAATTTATTAGGAGAATTGAATTTATGAAGCCATGTTTATTGTAAGTAAAGTATTCGTATTTTGATTGATTAAAGAACAGTGTTTCAATAAAATACTAAGAAGAACTGGCTGTTTTAAATTAACTTCGTTTATTTTATTGAATTGAAACAGTGCCTCAGTTCAATTTAAAAAAAAATTGTAAGCTTAAAAGCAATCGAGAAAAATATAACTCAATTTAACTTTATACCGCATAGAATTTACTATTTGATTTAAGTTACTTTGAATCAATATAGAAGCCGAACATTTTTTGTGAATAGAAAACCGCATATCTTGAGAATATAACTAAAATACATCAAGTTAAAAATACATCCGAAAAAGGAATACTATATTTATGTTAACTAAGCCACGATTGTTCCTGGTTAAAAAATAAGGGTTCTTATTATAATATTAATAAAAACTTAAATGTATAAACATCGTTAGAAAAATGAAAAAAAAACAGTAACTAGAATGAAAACAATTTTATTGAAAACAAGTTTATTTTACATGCTTACAAAAATATCAAACAATTTTTCGTTTATATAACTAATAACCTTTTCGAAAATAATCATTCAATAAAGAGTATTTATTACTAATTTACAAAACAGACTGGATTTTTTAAAATGAGATTATTTACTTACTTTCGTGTGTTTAATGAAACGGTTTCCGTTACGGTTGAGTATTTTCCCTGAAGATAAAGCCAAGTTGCCTAATTTACATCGAAGTGAAATCATTCAATAAAGGCTTAAAAACCTTACATTTTATAATAAAATATGATATATTATACGTTATGCATGCTAAAAAATTTAAACATCGTCTATTGAAGTATAAGAGAAGTTGTAAACGAATTTTTAGTATAATTTTAATTTAAAACATTGTAAAATAAATATTTTTCAACGATGCTGTGTATATTTTACGTTGAAAGCCATTTTCTGATTATCCTGTAGATTATAAGTTCTCACTAAGCCGGATTAAACACCTACTTCATTTGGAGCGAGGATAATTTTCACAGGAGGATCATAAAAGAAAAAAAATAGTGACACGTCCCATTTCATAGTGTGGAGGTTGAGTCCAACCCTGCCGCACTATTTATGCGATAAAAGAAGTAAGCAGTAAAATATATTTCATCCCATTCATTCAGCCTTTTTGCGGTGGGCAGAGCATTATCTTGAACAATGCAACTAATGTCACACTGAACTAAAGAGCGAGATAAAAGAACGAAACCGAGCTACGAGCTTATCTCTACAGAGTATTTTTCTTTATTTCTTTCCACTATGAAATGTTGCCAAACATTAAAAAAGGGCTTAGTGGATTATGACCGTATATTTTCCGAAAGTAAAAAATTGCCACTTAAATTTATGCTTACTTTGTATGTAAAATATCCGTTCTGTCAAATTTTTAATTCGTCCAAATCTATTTAAAGAGGATTTTAAACATTATGGAAGTAATTTATCTTTATGATTTACCGCTCGTTATACCTTTTTGCATACAATATATTACTTTGAGATTTTTTTCATTAAAAATATATGTTTCAAAAATAAAAAAATATTTAAAATTAGACTTGATACCTTTTTTATTCTATATATTACAATCAGATTTGGCATCGTTAGGTTTACGAATAAACGGTTAATCAAATTAAATTTTATATTAAAAACGAATTTCCACAAATATATCGTCGAACCCATCGAAGATATACATATAAAGAAATATCATTCCAGTAAAAAATGTAAATATATAATAGTAAATTAATATATATTTACTTTGCCCTAAAAGTATATTAAAGCTTGAAAGTCAAAATAACAATGGTTTTGTTGTGTTTGTTACGCGGACGTTCGTTATTTAAAAAAGAATGAGACATGTAAAAAAAAATCGTTTAAAAAATCATTGAATATTTAAAAACCATTTTATCAGAAATTGTTTAATGTGCGATTTGTTTATTTGAGCTAGAATGTGGTTAAAAAATATCGCCAAGCAGAGGAAAAAAATAGCTGTAAAATTAGTTTCCTTGTCATCATATTGATAAAAGTATCGTAGGGTATATAACGTTTTTGTGTATGTAGATGTTTCGGATCAATTTTTCCGAAGCGGAAAAAGTACTTCGCATGTACAAAATCAACAACCAACCGAACGACTTTAGTTTGATTTTATAATATTGATAAAAAAGAAGAGAAAACCCAACTTAGCTGAGGTATGATTTTTGATCTAATAACCCTGAGCTTTAGGATTAAGTCGACTGTGAATCTTAGCTCAGAAAGCTTTTTTACGAGACCATTTCAAACTAAGTAAACTTTTTACTGTTTGCCAAGTGAATTAGACTGTTTGTTATAGTCTTGTGTTCATAGAGCATTAAATTAAATTGTAGTTTATTTTAACAAGAAAACACAACGAAAAAATACAAACTGATTTAAAATGTTTGTTTAATTCAACGAATTTATGTAAGAAAACTAAGGCATTATAAAGAAAACAAAAAATGCCGGCAACTATAAACAAGTAATATACAGTGATTGAATGAATTAAAAAATACTGATATTTACTTCGAGCGAATTGTCATTCCTAACTAGGAAAATACATATATTTTTTTTAAATGTATGCATTTTTCGATTTATTATGTATCCATTAAAGTTGGAAGTAGAAAAAGCAGCCAGTAAATAAGCAATCAACTTCAAAAATCTTAATCAATCATACGTTACTTGAAAAGTAGACCTACCGAATAAATTACAGCAAATTCTTATAGAATAACTATTAAAAAATATTTTTATAAAAAAAATATTTCATACGTATTTTCTACTGCTCAAATACCAATTTTGTATCGTGACAAAGCCCCCTATAGTCAAAGCCATGCTATTGAGTTGAAAACAGGTACTTTTTTCAGATGAGCGGGCCGGCGTCATAATTTTCAAAGTAATATCACGTCATTATGAAACCATTTATTACTGTTATTTTGAAGCAAATACATATATATATATTGTAATTATATATATTTTCAATTAAATCATTTTTTAAATAAGAAAAAATCACATTTTCTAAGGTTTTTTAATAAAAATCTCTGAGAACAAAAGCAAACAAAGATGCGAAATCATTTTATTTAAATTATTTTTTTTTACAATATTTCAATACAGAATATAAGGTTGGATAGTTCATTAAAAAAACCAACGTCATTATTGGGATTTTAATCAATTAATATTAATCTCGAAATTTATTTGTGCACACTGGTTCGTCACTCAATCTTTCCATAAGATTTCTCAAGTCATATCAGTAATCAAAAATCAGTAAGACAAACTAGGATAGCACAATTCACTTCATTATTTTTTTATATCGTTATTGATTAAATCGTCATTTACTTGGTATATTGCCATTATTATATGATAAAAGACGCAGCATGTATTTCATAATATCACAATAGGCGTCAAAATTTTATATAATATTATATGAATACCGTCGTTTATGTAATTTATAATTTATATTCTATGTAATTGTGATACTTAATAGTGGGAAGTTAAATTTTATCGGTTTTTACCATACATCGCATATCTTGCCATTCGCTATATTTCTTACAATCATTACTTAATTTGCATATATGGCCCTTCCGATGTATCGTAAATTGTAAATTAATAACACCAACGAATCACAGAATATCCATACGAGAAATCTTTCAAACATACATGTTACATTTAACGAAAAATAAGCTCACAAATTGGAATTTAGAGTTGATCTACGTATAACCGCCATACAATTTGTTAGTAAAGGCAGGGATTCAACGGCCAGCTCAGAATTTGCTGATTTTCTACAGCACTGCTTGGAACTTAAGACTGCTATGATCGTGATCATTATATTAAAATATCTACCATAAAAAATTCAAATAATATTTGGTTATGCGGTATATAATATTGTCAAGTGTATATTTGGTTTGTTTTCTGGTTTTAAAAATTACGGATAAAATTAAAAAAAACATTTTGGTACGTTCATATGTTTACAATGGATTAAAGTTTCGTGATACTCTTAAAAATGTATGTTAATAAACACCTTATAAAAATATTGATGCAAAAAGTTGTATATTGATGTTTATTCAAGTTGTTGAGTAATATGCATACAAAGACAACGCTTCGGTTGAGTAAACAACGTTGTAAAAACATCAATAAATGGGGACATGTTTTCAAAATAAGCTAAATAATTGACGAGCTCTTCTGGTGTAGTAAATTGAAAATCGTACTCAGCGTTCGAGTACGGTTCGTCATGACAAATAAATTGCAAAAATATTCATAGCCTGTTTTCTACTTCGGTGGAAATAAAAGCAGTTTCATCATATAAGAAAATTCATAGCATTGTTTTCCATATCATTTTCTACGGGAACTTTATTGTGGGTGATATAAAAACTGAATATGTGGCTTGAATTTCACACGCTTGGAATTTAGATGAACAATGAAATAAGGCTCTGAGGAAGCCTTGTGAATGCGTGACGCGACGTGGGTAGGAATGACAGTGGAATTATTATCAGCTGTTAATGAAAATTCACGCCAGTGCAATGAAGCGTCACAGATCAATAAAGCTGTCGTTTAATTCTAGGAACAAAAAAACACAAATTCAACGTCCAATATGATGCTGATATTAACCTGATGCTGTAAAGTGTAGAATAAAACAAAAAAGAAGAAAAATGCATCAATAAAAAATCGTTAGCATGCAAACTCAGCGTCACTTTCCAATTAGTTCATTAACAAAATTCTTTTACAAAATATCACTGAGATGATTAAGAAGATAAAAAACATTGTCTATGATTGATGGTTTTTCAAAATATTGTTCACGTGATAAATTCAGAAAAAACGGTATTTGTGATTCCAATGGCGATACAGATTTAATGATTTAAATTTACCACCTGATGTAGCTGTATGACAGGTGGATAGAGATATTTTATAATTTAGAATATATTATTATTTACAAGCTTCTGTTTGTAAAGAACAGAATTGGTTTAAATAAATTTTAAAAATAGTGGATTTTAAGTGCAAAACTGACATGATTTTCGTATGATTTTTTGTAAAGCTTTGTAACCCATTCATTATTTATTTATTTATCATACATTTGTTAACCACAACGACATGTATTAAGTAAATAATGATAATCATTAACCACAAATAGCAATGGAAGTAAAATACGAAAAAAACTGCATATTTTAAAATGTATTTATTATATGCAATATGTTTTTAAAAAAAATTAAATTGTCGAAAGCATCGGAATTAAATTAAATAAAAATATTACTTAAATTTTTCCCTTAAATATTTTTTGAAAGAAGATTGCAAAAAAATAAAGATTTTTAAACTTTATTTTTAAAATGAAAAAAACACTACGCTCTGTAAACGTTAAATATTTATTTGTAATGTTAATACTAGTTAGGTTACACAAAATGGATGGTTTACTCTTATTGCAATAATAAAATTGAATTTTTATTACTTTTTTAAAGATACAACTGTAAAATAAATATATGGATTATGCTCTGCTATTAAGAACCTTTACCTGTCATAATTTGATGAACCATGCGAAGGAAAAGCTTATTTAAAATCAAAGTAATGCAGTACAAAAGCTGTTACCATTTTTATATTATCAGTATATGTACAGAACTTTAGTAAAAGCTCATAGCATAGTTATTTTTTAATCATAAATGCTCCAACTCTGCATTATATTGTACATTTATTTTTATTAAAACTTTCATAAAATATCATAAAATTACAGTAAATCCGCACTCCCTTTATAATTTAAGAATATTCGCTAAATTTCAATCATATACCGATATTTTTTGGTAATGATGTTTTTATTAGCTAAAAATATGACTAGTTAGTTAGCCAGATTTTTTCCCTCTTTATTAATAATTATGTGTAGAACAGGTAATGATCATAGCATAAACAAATTCTAAGCAATGGTATAATAATTATTGGAATTGATTGGGAAATCAGTGAGGAATATTGTTTTTTGAAAAAATGGAAGAATAATTGACCACAGAGCAAAACTGAATTCTACTTAATTGCTGTTTATAAAATATGAATTAATTTAAAGTTAAATTATGAAACAAGCACAAGTATTTTTATGCTGACTGAAATTTAGAAAACCGATTAGTTTATTAGATGCGATGTAAAAAAAAATGAGATTACTGTTTTTGAAAAACGAAACATATATGAAAATTTTATAGATCGGGATAGCATTGAACGATTTATTTTTATAAATACGTAAACAAAAATTATCTTCTTCAGTATTAAACAGTATTTTAGGATAAAAACAGTAAAAATATTTAGCTAAAAAAAAATGATACTACATTTCAAGATACTATTCAAGTTTTCATTAAACTATGTTTTAAATTGTAATTAATGCGAACCATATTAATGATACTGATACTTAATTCTAAAAACAGAGCGATGTGGAATGTAAATGGCCCGTGAATATTTCGCCTATAACCACAAAAAATGAAATATATTTTTAATTATATTTATTCCGTTGGAGATGCGGGAATAATTTCGGCATCCCTTTGCAAAGGGGTGTGAGAAGTTGAATAATAATTGAACCACAGAGGAATTCGAGCATCGGACAGGCATGCGGGTGAGCTTGGCAAAGGAAGGCGCTTTGACCTGCTGGGGTGCATAATATAAAGTAGCCCCCGACCGCAAATTGTCGAGGAGACCGGAACCGTTTACGAAACAGCTAAATGAAAAATATAATCGATAGTTTAACGCCATAAATGCTTTAAAATCAATATTTTGAACTATACTCGTTTCTCGCTACACCCCACTTTAAGGATAGGATAGGTGGGCTTGGGTAATTAAAAGCATCACAAACATCAATGCCATCGAACAAAATTTCGTAAATCAAATGACATTGACCATTAAACCACGAAGGCTATTTAACTTTTTTTAAATAAGCATTACGCACAAAACTGCGCATACAATTTTTATACAGATAAATGACAAATATTTATTCTTAAATTTGTATGCTAATAATTTAAACTCTTTTTCATAAAGAGCGCAATATAATTTAACAACAATGGCTCTGCCTTTTATCGGGTAGTTTAGAATTGGATACCAAGGAAGATATTTGATTATTCAATTATAAAGGTAGTTCTGCTAACTGAATAATTATAAACGTGATGGCCAACACGTAATATTTATTCCAACATCATTATCTTACAACTACGATGTCTAAATATGAACATTAATTAATTAATTTATAACTAGATGCTCGTAAAATTATCTGAATAAATAAAAAAAAATCTAAAATTACTGTGGGCACTACATATTAATTGTTTTCATCATGGAATACTGATATAAAATCAAGCAAAGTCTGAATAACGTTTTAATGTATAATATAATATACGAAAGATATGACAAAGCTCATATTTCACCGTATATCTAGTAACTTACTCAAATAATTGGTAGAGGTCAAACCATATTGAATAAACATATACATCCGTGTTGAATATTTATACAAAGATTAATAAGCAATACAAAATATTTGTATTTTAGTTAAGTAATAAATAAGTATACCGTTTTGTTCAATAACATGATTTGTTTTTTATATTTTCTTATGTGAAACAAAATACTTTATTATCAGTGTATACTATACAAAATAAAAAATAGCCATCTTAGTTTTAAGACATACAGTTATAGGTTGTTTCGTAAGTCTTTGCATATTTTGAGAGTAAATTTAACGTGGTAAAAATATTTAAAAAATCCCAACGTTCATAAAATGTCTTAAAAGAGTCTTTAGCACCATTGATTTTTGATTTGATTTGATAATAGCACCAATATCTTCACTTTTAGTCACTTTAGACCTACTACTCTAAGGTAAATCTTCAACACAAAAATTTCTTGACCAATGTTTTAAAATTAAATTTGACACTTTTTAAATTTAACTACTGTATCAATGTCTATTGCGAGTCTTGTGTTTTCTAAAGATATACTTTCATTATGTTCATGTTTGAATTAACACAGCATAATGTATCAAAACTTGATTTTTTCGTCTTATTTTACATAGTTTGAATAAGGGTAAACAAAGAAAAAATACTTATTATTCCATCGAAAAGCAAACCAAAATATTTTTTGTTACTAAAGACTAAAAGAATATTGTACATAGTTTCAATTTAAAAAAAATAAAAAATATATTGCACGTGTATTAAATATACGCAAAGACTTATGAGACAATCTAATAAAATCATGTTTATTCAAGGATTAAGTATATCATGTAAAAAAATTCAAATGTAAATGAGTCAAAAATAAGAAAGGGTTCAAAAATGACAAGGGTCACACACCAAGTTGTAAAGTATACCAGTTATCTGTCGAAAAATCTTATTTTTTAAGCCAAGATTTACCTTTACTGCAATCGGAGTTTTTCAGCTCGCAATTAATTACCATCCCCGTTGTTGATTATCCCTGGATAAGAGAACTAGAGTCACGCTACGGAATATTCGACATTCTTTGGAAATTTCCGCGTCGCGGCGCCATTTCAAAAAAGACGTCGACTTCATATTTGATTTCCGAGGCGACTCTTTCCCTCCAAATTGGAATAATTCATGTGATAATAGAATCCAGCGATGAAATTAAATGAAAATGATTTCGCTGTTAGGAAAATTAGAAAAAAAGTAAAAAATCTTAAATATGAAATTGAACTATTTAATATAACCAACAGTACACGATGTTGCCTAGGACATCAAAACCATAATTTATAATATACTCTTGGAAAGAAATATTTATTATTTTTTTATGTCGCGAGAAAAAATGGGTTTTTGAAAACTTAAGTTATTTACTTGACGTCTCTAATTTAATTAATATATGCAGTAAAATTATCAAAGCCGAAACGAATAATTCTTTTAAGTTGATTTTTTCATAGAATTGAGTTACTGATTATTTGCATTTGGAATTTCCGTAATTTAAGTATTTTCATTTTCAGTAATAACTTATTTAATATTTAAAAAAAACCTTGCTATGACCTTTACACTCATAAATCTTTCCTAATGCCTTATTATATTTGTATAAATTTCAATTTCTTTCATATTTACCGTTTTTAAAACAGAAAAAGAATGACATCTTTCACTTTTAGGGTGTTCACTGTCAATTGGTGGAAAGGCATTAAGATAGAAAGGCAGATAAAAAATATACAATTTTATTTATTAAGATCAGGACCAATATTGTTCATGATGATCATTACCAACTGATCAGTTGATGATGCTCGCCATGAACGTTACTAGTCCTGATATTAATAAATAAATGTGGAAATTGGTATAAATGTATATTTTATTTTTTGAAAATCTTTCACTATTTAAAATCGTGCGGAAGTTTAAATTATGTATGGTTGGCGGAGCTTAAAATGTATTATTATGCTTGAGAGTATTTTTAAATTGAACCCTGTTTGAAACCGAAACTTTGTTTAACATTAGATTGTTTGTTGCAGTTTCTCAAAACAAGCTTTTCGTATACAGTTAGTTCAGACTTATCTATTATATATAATATACTGCAATGTAGAACAAACTTACCTATTTAATTGAAGGTATATGAAGGATGAATATGTATTTGAAGTGATTACTTTAACATTTGAAAAAATACTACGATGCCTTTATTTCATCTTCTGCAAGTCAAATATATTTATTTATTTTATTTAGCTACTATAGTATGTTTCTTTTACGTTTTTCCTTTCTCAATAAATAAAAAACGGCAAACACTAGGTGCCCATAGAGTCTTTTTTGCCTCGGGTCCGGATATTCGGAGACGCCGGTTGTATTATAATGAATCCTACCCTTCCATCGAAATTTACGTCATTATGCACCCTAGTACGATAAACATAGCATAATATTGCAAAATGATAAATAGAAATTTCAAAACTGTACATAATTTGGTATTCATAACTATTAGAGATTTGCTTTGTTTTGTTTGTGAATATAAAGATACTAAAAGAGATAATCTAGATAATTTGAATTCCTAAATTTTAATATTTAGAGAAAAAGGCAACTTTAATTTAATTACATACGTTTTTTATTTCAGAACTTATTTGCTTTAATGAAAAACATATGTTCTTTCAATTGGGATTTTTTTTATCGTCTCAAGTTAGTTTAATAGGCTATTATTTCATTCCCAGTAATAAATTTAAATTATCTAATGGCGAGGTAAAAGATAACGATTATCGTTAATGTACGAGGAAGACGTTAAGCGTTCATTTAAAATTTATAAGATAAACTGACTATTATAATGTTATGTTATGTCATGTATGATATTTAAGACAGTTTTGTATATATTAATTTAATTGTCCCATAACTCTTCTAGTATAAAATCTTTTCGAGAAATAATTTAATGAAAATCTTTATTTTACTTTTTTGTAGTCTGTTACCTACATCTGTACGTTGATAGCGGAAGCTGGAACGTCCGCAGTGGCAGTAACGCCATCTCTCGTGGGAAACTGGGAGCTCTCCACACGATTAGGCTAACATAAACTAATTTGCACCGAAGGACGTCCTGACACCAAACTAATAGTGCATAGAAAGTGCAATATGTTCCGGCGCCACACAGTAAGTGCATAGATGATGATATTGTATAGGTATAAAGTCACTCTTGCATAACTGACAGCGAAATTAATGTATTTTGTTCTAGTGGCATTCAAAATAAGAAATAAGGTCTCGTAAATGTAAACGTTTTCTTTAAAAACCTTATTTTTTATCTGTTTGAAAGTACTTAAAATATTTAGTCTAATATAACTCAAATTAATATTTGATTATAATTTATGAGATTTCATCAAATAACTTGCGTATAGAGCGAATATTATTTAAATAAAACATTGTTCGTTTTATTATTTTCTTTTGTAAATTGTAAAATATATTGCTAATTTTTCGTTCTCTCTTGTGCTACTAGTCATATAAACATTTTTTTATGGAAACAAGCACAATTTAAAAGACACGATGGTATTTATTTAAGCTTCCTTTGGTTTAAAAACATATTTACTATCGTATTGAACATAAAACAACATGATTGTAAAAAACATTGATATCAATATTGTGTGATAGTGAATTATTATTTATACAAGGCACGTATTTAAACATAGATTATTCTACTAAAACTTAGAGGAAAACTTAGACGAGATGAAGTTGGCTACGACAGTTGCTTGGTTAGAATTCAAACAATTATAAACATTTTTATGTGAAAACGATCTTTCTTAATTTCTATAACAAAAGTTTGCAGACGGCCAAAACTTGTGTAAAGTTGTCATATCAAAAAAATGTAGATCTAAATACCACTGACATAGATAAAATATTTTTTACCAGTAATATATTCGTTTGTGAATCTTCATATATTGTGTTTTGGGCACGATATCAACACATAAAACATATTTATGTTGCGAAATGAAAAAAAATATGATATACTGCCATTGTCAGTTGAATGGAAGCACTACAGTAGATATAAAGGTAGTCAAACACGTGGATAGCGCCAACTGTGTAATGATTTAACACTTATATGGGTACACCAAGCAGTCGTGAAAAACTAGGAGTTTACGTAGCACATGACATTGTTTAAAAATATACCAATTATTAAGATATTAGTTTTCGTGAAGATTTTATACGTTTTAATTATATATTTCGAAATTTCATAATTATTTCATTTTGAAGGTATGTAAACTATCTTGGATTTAAAAAAAAAGAATTAAACAACTTTAAACAAAATGTTTCATTACGGAATAGACACATGTTTCAAAATATAAACGGATTAAGTAAAATAAATGATTTAACTGTCTTTCACTTAAAAAATTAAGTAAGTAATTCTATATGAAATTGGAAAACACTTCTTTAACTATAAACTTTAGAAATATTTGCTACAAAAAAAACTTTTGCTGTCACCACGTTGCCTATGTTGAAATATTATTAGTAGTATTTCATCGAAATTCATTTAAAAGGTATAAGCAGAAAAAAGATTATAAAAGATGAAAACATTAACGATTTTTAAGTATATTAACATTCGATTTAATATTATTAATTCCGACAATCGACAAAAATATGAAGCTTAACTAATTTATTTTTTAAATTGTATGATACATAAGAAAATTTAAAGAAGATTATTTGTGCCACATGATTTTTTTAAATATTTTTTCTTGACCCACAAATCTGAGCTACAACACTGTTTCTACATTAGAAAATGAAGAACAGTGGTTTATTTACATAAAAAACAGATTAGCCGAAGAGAGCTTCAATGTGCGGATTATAATTTTGGTAATAAATATTACGGTCGCTTCATTAGTAAAAGTTATTGATTTTTACGCCTGGTCTTACTTACGTTATATTTTTTTTATGACACTACTGAACAGCTGAAATATTAAGTTTTTGCTTTCAAATTGACATTATTTAGAGTAGAACCTGAAGTAATATTAATATATCGTGGAACTTCAAAAACTAACATCTATTAATTACTAAAAAAAGGATTTCGTTTCTCATAAATTGATTTTGTTTACTTGATTCAGTTATCAAAGCGTCCACATATGAAATACACAATATTATTGAATACACATATATACGTACTTAATCGTTAAAGAACATCTTGAAAAACCTACGTATCATTATGACGGATACTTAATTTGACTGTATATATAATGTTTCAATTTTCAAGCAATAACTGCAAAGTTTAGCAATCAGCGTAAAAGGTTGAAAATAAATAAAACTATACTTTAAAACTTTATCATTTGACCTGTAATTTATAAATAATGTTGTAATACGATGATTTTTACAATAAGAACATTATCAATTACAATATAAATAATACTAAAAAAATATTATAAAAAAAATAAAATCCAAAAAGAGTTATGTTATACTAAATGAACAGAGGATAAATTAAATGTATTCTGCTTAATGAATCAATTATCTCAGACTGTTATAACAATGTGAGATATATTGGAAAGGGATCAGCTTCTACTTCCCAATTAATGATTCATGTTTGAAGCCTAATCGGTTTGTATAATGATACATCGTTACTCGTTCTATCGTTAAGGTATCTCATATGTTTTGCGACACACTAACTATAGCTAAGAGAAATTGGACAACATTTTATTACTAATTTATTCTGTAGCTAGAATTCCTTCCATAAATTTACATGACAATTAATTGGGGTAATAATTATTTCTTATCTGGATACTAGAATCGAAGAACTTTGCTATCTTCGGTTGACAAATAAAATAATCAGAAATCTATATAAAATGCTATATTTATATAATTGTTATTTGAAAACAATATACTACAAAAAGCCACTACGTTTATTATTATTTTAGAAAAATAATTTTAATGTACAAAGAAAAAATTACCAACCTTTATTTATAATATTCATATACAAAAACGAATTACTGTAATGCCCGTTTTGAGAAAACTAATTTGATTCAGGACTTGTAAGCTGTAAGCTATTTATTCCACAAAGTCCCTTTCATTAATAAGTGAAAATCAAGAGAGGTTAATAATTTTGCTTTATTATCATTAAATAATAAATAAGAACTTTTTAGTAAATAATTTACTCAATTGGCAAAGTAAAAGCAAAACGTTGATAATATTTAAAATTAAGCATGAACTAATTTCACGAAAATGTGGTCATAATAAAATTAAACACTAATATGAAGAATATGATGACATGTCTGTATTAAAAGTGAAATATAAATGCTAATATGATAGCTTTGTACAAAACTTGTTATGAGTTAGTGGGCTGTATCAAACGAAAGTTTTTTAAAAAATATTTTGTTAAATACTACTTCTGAAAATGAATGAAAATATCTATAGTGCGTAGATTATTTACGAATATGAATAAAACGTAAAGGTAAAATGTTATTTACCTTATTCCAGTAAACTTGGAAGTATCATTAACTTTTCATTGTATATTGATGATAAGAGTAAAGCTGTCAATGGTACACATAAGAAAGACCTTTGTCCTGTATAGCAAAGGATATTTTTGGAAAGTCATACTCTCATATATTTTACAAAGAACATTAAAATCGATCTTCTATGAGGTAATGACGTTTATGGCACAAGATTTAATGACCCCTTACGTTGATGCGATGTTAACAATCCGTAGCCAATTCCAGAAGCAAAGATTAAATCAAGCATAAAACTAAACGTCAGTTAATTTGCCATGTGCAAAGACAGTCTGTCATTTCCAATTGTTATGGCCCATTTCACATACGAAATACGTTCTCAAACTTTTCACCATATAATCTTTTTTTATTGTTCAAAGTAATTTTAATATTAATAAGCAATTAAATAATATAAAATAAAACGTATAGAAGAAAAAAAAACAATTTATTATACACCTAAATAATCCAAAGTTTTGACTTTCAGGATATGTATGTTAAAAGTTTTTGCAATCAAATTACAATTTAAGAAAATATCTTAGTATATTAGTTGCGTTTAAATATTATTCCAAGCATAATAAAATAACGATTAATAGATCAGATACAACTATTATATGCAACAAAAAAGTAAATTTACAAAACTTTTTCTTTGGTTATGTTTGATCTAAGTTAATCTTCTTATTTTTTTATTAAAAAACAAAACCAAGAGAAAAAAGTGTATGGGAGTCCTAGTAATAGAGAATGCCGAAATATCCACTAAAACCAATTTCTTTATGTCCCTTTAGATCGCATTAGGATTTACAATTGACGATATCATACAAAGCACAGTATTTATAAAAACGGAACAACACAAAAAATCCTTCAATAAAACCGAAGTTTTTGAACTATATTAAACATGGACATAAGTAAATTTTGAGAACGGTTTTGTAAGAATCAACGTAAGATGGTTAATATGCCAAACAAGCTATAACTTAAGACCTGTGTAATTAATCACGCCAGCTCGGAGTTGTTTCGTCTTACGCCCAGACAACGTTAGCAGTCCTTTGTAACAATCAATTTCACAATACATCGTAGACCCCTCTACGGCGTAGAGCTCTCGACGAAACTTAGTCAATTTTCAATTAACTATAGTGAACAGCGCGTTCGTAAGTCACCGTGTTGTTCCGAGTTGTGTGGGTTGTGTTTTTGTTTGTTTGTCGCAGGACTCAATAATAGATTACTTGAAATAAAGCGTATGCGAATAAATTATTTAAATCTTTTGGAGCGGTGTATAAACTTCTGACATATAATCTTAGTAAATGCTACACTAAAGCCGTCTCATAAATATTCATTATATGACGAGAATGCCAAGTAAAACTTATTAATGTCAATATAGTTGTATTGTAGAGAGTAGACGATAACCTATTGTGTAACACGTAGATGGCACATAACATCAGCACGTATCGTCATTTGTGAATTGTATCATGAACGTCTCTAGTATGATACTAAGGTATTCTTGTCCATTTTAAACGCACCTAGAGTGTGCTTATCGCTGATCCACACCGATCAATTACGCACTTATTGTATAATCCCTATTTTTTTTACAAATTGTTAGAATATCATTGTTTTACCTGATTTTTAAATGAAGATTAAAAATCAAATCAAAATCTTAAATTATATATATTTTTTTCTATCGTACTTAATTCATGCATTATATGAATTAAATGACTGGCTTACAGAAACACGTTTACCGGTTTCCTATCAGAAGCGAACACAATAATACAAAAAAAACAAGGAGTTGATATAATTTATAAAATTTAAAGTAAAAAACAAAGATCAAAGTATTAATTATATATTAAAAAATTGAAAACCTCATTACCCTCATTAAATATTTGGGATATGATTTTATATTGTTTTTTTGAAATAATTTTCGTGTTAAATACAAGCAAAAGATAATAAATAGAGTTATACCACTTAATTTCATTATTATCAGTGATTTTAAAGATAAAAAAGTATTAAATGTTTATTTCAGCAAAGATGTTTAATGATTGAAATGTAATCAAAAAAATGTGTTTTTTGTTAATTTGTTTATTGTTAATTGCGTACAAAAAATAAAAACAACAAAAAATATTGAGCGTCCGACGTAAGTTTTCATTTAAGGTGAGATCGAAAATTGTCTTCATTTAAATATTGATGGAATTAACTAACTAAAAACTATTTGGTTGAATAACATGTGCGTTGCAAATGAAGGCGACAATTAATGTTACTGATTTTCCAATGAAAATACATAAATCAAGTTGACCCAATTGCTAAATGGTGTAAAAACTGTAAATTACACCTAAACTGGATCGTACATTTACGCACGAACACTCATTTTGTGTGGACGCCTGATTCATTAATTTACTCTAAATTATGTAGATATAATTTGTGTTTGTTTTAAAATTATTTCCATGAAATAGGTTAACATTCGATGCTGTAATTGTATTTATTAAAAAATACATACATGTTCAATGTATTTATGTAATAATTTCAGTTTTTCATCACAATGATAATTCATTATATTATAAACATTATTGATAATAAATACTGTGTTACAAAAAATTGTCAAATTATTTTTTGTAATAAATTAATATGATAACCTAGTACAACACTTGAAAAGAATTATATGGATATTTCAAATTAATTGTTTGACATAACCCACTTTTAACGACCGGCAAGATTTTTTAGAAAAGTATTATATTGAATAAAAATGCTCTGCGTAATCAATAAAAATATTTATAGCCCTAAGATTGTCTACTTTTTTTTTTAAGATTTTTTATCAGTATGTTTGCTAAATTTCAAATTGACATACTTAATAATTATGAGAAATTATATCAAAAAACTATAAATAATATAAAATCAATATTTTGGATGATTTTCGGCTGTTAGAAATTAAATATAAGAGAAAATATGCACAATGGAAAAGATTTTCTGTTAGAGGGACGCAATCGAAAAGTATATTTCTCTCGCTTTTGAGGACGAAGTAAGTATAATAACATTTATGTTTCGTATCGTTGTTTTTAAGCACCGGTAACTATAAACTCTTTGAGGTTTTTTAAATAATCTCACAAGGTCAAGGTGGATTTATTTGGTACTAATTTGCTACTTCTAAACTGCAATACAAAGACTTATAGAAAAAATAACTACTTATTATGCTCTGTATTATTAATAAGTTTAATTCTGCTAATCGAATGGTCACATTTATTTTTTGTAATTAAATTCAGTATCCAGTTTTCGCCACTTTAATTGGTCATACAGTGGCAACGGTCGTTCCCTCTATGCACAATAATGATACAGTGCGGTACTCGATACATAACCAAAATAGCAAATAGTAAAAACGATTTACACTGGATCTATACATTTCCGCAAAACGTTTACGAATAAATCTGCCAGCGTTCGTGTAAGCGCGCTAGCCTCGTTTTACTTCCCAAAATATGGCTGCCGTTGATATTTGCATGCGATTCAATGTAAGGTGACCAAGAACAACAACCTACGGACACAAAAATATTTAAGTTAAGTGGGTAAACATATGCTTAAACAAGGATAATTTAAAAAAACAGATTTCATCTTTAAAAACTATTATGGATAATTTTCCACTAAAGATGACCGTTTCATGGTACTAGTAATTTTATACTAGAAAAATCAATTTTAACTTCACTTTAACTGCAGTCATAAGTTAAGAAAAACTTGTAGTCTGAAAGCTGTTATTTGAGTTTTCGGATGTATTTTGTATATATTTTAATTAATTTGGTTATCAAGTTCTTCAGTTGTTTACTATGTGTGACGGTAGTACGGTTTTAAGCAAATGTATTTCAGATTTGAAAAATGCTTCAGTAGAATGTTAAAAAAAATATTCAACGATATTTTTTAAAAGTTATATATTTTTTCCAAGAAAAAACCGCAATCATTGGATATAATTTTATTAAAACTTTGATTTTACTATTTCATTCAGAAATGAAGAATAGTTTTTGGTAACGGACGGTGACCCGAGTGATACAAAAAACTACCTAAACGTACACCGGGAAAGTTGGTTCACGTTGCATTTTATATCCGCTATGTTGGCAAGCGTTATCCCTGATTAATGGTCAATGTTGCCACACTGAATAACTTTTTAATATTTGTGAAGAAAAACAGCTTTCAAGATAAGTTTAAAAGCCTTTCCAAGAACATTGTGATCCTGATTAAAATTATGATTTTTTCATAAAAAAGCATTTTTTTTCATTTCTATATTAATTTAATCACGAATTTAAGAAAATTAATAATCAGACAATAAATAAATTTGTCAAAATATCTTAATTAAAATATAAACACAAAATGTGAATAGCATGACTGTATTTATCTAAACCAGAACTATATACTACAAATATAACGTTTCAAAGGTACATAGATGGTTAAATAATTTAAAGAATACAAAAAAAATCTTATTTTTTGGATACGATTACATTAATTTATACGAAAACAGTCAGCTGAAACACCCATTATAATCAAGACTTTGCTTTTATTAAACCATTACATGAGTTGAAAATGAAGCATACATTTTTATTTTCGATTTTAATGAAATAATTTAAAATATAATTTTAGATAAATAGTTATTAAGGCGCTTTCTCTGGAAGCTTATATTCGAATGCAAAGATACGTAAGCTCATGCTTATCTAAAATATTTTAAGAGTTTCTGTTGTATGAAACAATCTATTTTGCATGCAGGTCTGATGCTATGTGCACTTTGCATTCAAAGCGGGCGTGCGATTCAATATATTTAACAGGGAAAGTTTTCCACTGATCTCCAGATTAAAATAGAAAAACTTTGATTAGTTTTGAGTTTTGTGGCTTGGAACGATTTGAATTTGGATAAAACTACGTACGTTTGCATCACAAATATGACTTTACTTATACATAATACAAAGTTTTAAAACATATGATGATATAATCTATTTTTAGATTAAGCTGATTCATTTTTTAAATTATAATAAGTCGATCGTCAGTATCTTGTCCTACCGGTATGTTTAGTAACAATATAAAATCACATAAGAAAACAACATGAAAAAAACGTTTTATGAATTATTATCATTCAATTCACTAAGCTTTTTTGATTTAAAAATTTTAAAGTGAAATTTTCGTATTGTATAAAAAATTTGTTGTGTAATGGTAACATATATTATGAATAAAAGAGTCGGACGCAACATAAAACAAGTCAGCAATCTTTCAGTTTAAATCCAAATTCACAGACGTGAATTAAAAATACCGGACACTTAAATTATGTGAAGAAGAAACCTAAATAAATCGATATTTCAATTGTTTGCAATATTCAAAATTATAAAAAAAGCCCTAGAATGTTTATTGTATTTATAATTTCTATCAAAACTATTGTCAGTGTGAAAACATTGATTTATTAAAGCAATATGTATCCATTTAATGATGTCGAATAGCTTTCATCATAAATAAAATAGCACACAAGCGAATAATACTATATTGCTGCATCAAAATAATCAACGACTGCCATTATCCGATAAATGGAATTGTTACGTTTCAATTGAACGAAATCGAAAAAACGTTCAGATTTTCACATAGGTCATAGACGAATTTACACAGAGCGCTTGTAATATTTACAATTTACATTGTAATATTTTTAATTTGATTGTGAAATCAAAGCGGAGAGAGAAAACTTAAAATGACGTGTAATATTTTATTTTCAAAATTATTATTGAGTTTTAATAATTGGCATGAGGGAACCATCGGAAAGCAGAATCCCGATGTAAGGTGAATTCATATACTTGATAATTTTGTTTTATTTGCGAACTAATGCGAGTGAGAGGGTGGGTCTGTTAAAGCTAAAAAATGGTTTTTTGAATGAGTTTTTTTTTAAATAAATGGCAAATAATTATAGCCGCAAAAACACCGCGTAATCTTAAAAAAGAATGTAAGTTATTTAATCCTCTCCAAATATATGTAGTTTTTAAATGTTTTTTTAAGAATCTTTTTTGTAAAATATTTAACATTTAACAATTTAACTCTGCTTCACAAATTTTGAACACTATAAAAAAAACTTAAACCATATTTCTACACTACCACGTTAATTTGAGGGTTCCTGAAACAAAGGTGGCAGTTTTTACTATCCTAAAATGTTGGTAAATATGTCACAACGTTTTATTTTGCACATAAAAAGTCTGAAAAACTAAATGTTAAATTTAATTAATATAATAAGTGTTATTTCGCTATTTTAAATATATATTTTACATTCATGTGTGAAATCTAAAAACTGCCGTGTTTGTATACAAGAATATGGTAACTGCCGCTTTTGTTAGAAACTAAATAAAATTCGTCAAAAATGAAGATATTATTACATTAAAAAAATGTATCTTTCTACTATATGCAGAATTGCCAGCTTTACACGATAACAAATGTTACTCATTTTCGAAAAAACATAGAATCTGTCATCATTGTTTCAAGAACTCACATAAATAAACTGTAGTATTCTTAATTTTTTCAGCTTTAGTAGACTTCTTTATTTTTTTTGTTACGTACTACGGCACCACAAAACCATTAAAACTATAAGCTAATAGATCATAAAAAAAAATGGCTATGATTATAAAAGTTGATAAAACAGTTACTGTAAATATTATTACCTTACACTTATACCAGTACATTCACAAATATTCAAGACAATGTTTAAACAAGTAAAAAATACAAAACTCCGTAAATCAAAAATATATTTCGTGATAAATATATAAATCTTTATTTTAAAATACTTAATTTATAAATAATGTGCACTGGAATATGAACCATTTTATTACTGCTGCTATGAACTTTGTTAAGATTTATAGCACTATAATATGCAAGGGTACTAATATTTTTCAGTTTATTTACCGAAATGGCTTGAAAAATAGCATCGATCTATCTCCAAACAAAAGAGGGTTAAACCGACCCTTAAACCTTAATGCAAGAAGCTTTATATCGAAAGTGGAAGAGAAATTCCCGAAAAACTTTATCTCACATGTGTATCTAGATTGGAACAAACAAAGAAAAATATTTGCAATTCAAATGTGTTTAGAGAGATGTCCTACTATTTGTTCAGTATATAATATTATTCTAAAGTTATGCAGTGAATTTATCTAACAAATTGCTTTTGTAAATATATCGTCGCCTTTTTAACAAAGAACCGTTGAGTCGAAAATACGGCTTTTGAGGAATTTTATATGAATATTTGTGTATCAATCACAAACCATTGTGTTGCTAAAATAATAACCGTTAAATAAAGAGTTCTTCTAACTTCTTTTTATAATTGAAATTAAATAATTACTATTTTTCTATATAATGTAATTAACGACAATATGTTGCTTTTTAGATGCGCAACCTATCCCCGAAAGAAAGATTTAGAATATAATGATGGTAGAAGACCGATTAATTCACGAGTGAGATATGCAAAAAAATATGGATTGTTATAATTATTGAAGTTAAATAAAGCTTATTAATTTAAAATTCTTAATAGTTTAATTGTAGTGTTATGACAAAAGTAATACAATTTTTTTAAAAAACTATTATTATCATAGTTTAAAAAATATTCATGTAATAATTTATAAGGGGTTGTTTTTAAATATTCAAACTAATAACTGACTAATTTATTTATATTCTAAAAATTTAATGAAATTCAAAACTCTGTGGTACTTTGAATGTTACTTAAACTTTCTAGAACAGTAACGTGTCTTTGTATCGTATGATAAAAATCAATAAGAGGTGGTTTGTAGGATGCACGTTGAATAAGTGATTTATTAATAACCGGTCGTTATCTATAATTGGCTTTTGTATTAAGTTTTTTTTAAAAAAATATTAGTCAATTATTAAAAACTGTTATTAAGAAGCAGGTGGCTTAAAATATTATATAAAGTCAATTGGGTCTGTAGGCAGGAGTCACACTTAAAAGGTTAAGAACTTTATTTTTGTAATACTTTCATATTTATATTACACAAAGCACTATCAACTGATAGTAGTTTCGGTAATCAAAGCCAACCACGATCTTAATACACAATGTGAAAAAGAATAAATATAAATATATTTTTAAAATATACATTCATAATTATTTATTTAATTATAATATCATCTCGGCTGCTACAAATAAAATTTGCAACGACTAAGAAAGGCAAAGTGATTCTAACCAATAAATGGATTTTATTTTGCTGTATCAAAATATCACAACACAAAATGGAAGCCCTCTTGCTTCAAATAATAATTATGTAATATGGAATTTAAAAAACGCAGTCAAGATTTCACTATATTATTTATTCTTAATTTCAAAAATCATATATTTAGGAGTTAGGAACATATGGATTTAAGTAATAATTTATGTTTCTATCATTGTCATAAATGTTTGAAATCAATTAATTCGCTCGACACGCTTAGCCATTGCCATTAACCCGAAAATTGCATATAAAGTGGTTATAATTATTTATATGCCGCAATTAAATATGAAATATGTACGTTTCAAGCTTATTTGCATACAAATGTTACGCAACATGGAAAAGGGTTTACTTTAGCTTGATGAAAACATAATATGGTACCACTGAGGAATTTAGACAGGTTATGGAAGATATATAATACAAAACCTGTAAATAAAAATTAACAACGTATATATGTATATGTTTTTAAGACATAATAGTGGTAACTTGGGGAGCGTTTAAAAGAAAACCCATATCTCTAACTATTATATAAATTTATGAACTTTGAAAATTTTAAAAATCTATCGATCAACATTTTTATTTGAGATCCAGGCTCATGACCGCACTACTGAGAAAGACGAAAGAACAATTAAATTGAGCACTCGACTTGCATACCAAGATAAGTAGAATCAAATTTTATTATCAAATAAAATAAAGTAGTTTATATGGAAATAAATATTGAACAGCATTAAGTAAAGTGAAGTTTCATTTTATTTTTTTATTAAAAATGATCACGTTTATACGAAGAGATAAGGGAGTCTGTGAGAGTTCACTTGTGAAATTCTCTTGCAGAGAATTATAAATAAGGGCAGTTTGACCGTTTGCGTATTTAATCAAAGGAAATTCTTCGAAGATTGACCTCTTTTGAATTATTTCCGTTAGATAAACCCTATTCATGTATTAAAATCACTCTTCCGGAATAGAAATCCTTTAGAAAGCGGAGTCTTTGAAAGATGTAGACTTAGATTACGTCAAATTAACGTATTGATTTTAAACATACTTTTATACAAGACCTTCACTGATGTTTGATATGAAATAAAAGATAACGAAATTCTCACACACTCAAAATAATTAATATCTATCGAATGCCGGCGTACACAAGAAAATAAAATACCAATTTCACCATTTATTACGTTATCTTAAAAAACATCAAGGTTTTATGTTTCGTAAAATTCACGTATGATTTATATAAAATCAAATATACAGACATTATGATATATTTAGATTAACTCAATTCACGAAAGAACTCCTGTCTCAACGCGGTGAATGCCTGTCGCTTCTCCAAGAAAATAGTATAGTTTAAAGTACGTATCCTTCAATGTCTTCGGAGAATCGAACACCTTATTTGTCAACGCTACTAACACAAAAAAATGTTTTTAGATTTGTGTTAAAAAACATTTTAAAATAAATAAATCAAGTTTTATTCAAATTTTATTTTTACGAAAGAAACTAAAACCGTAGTTTGTTTTTTGAATATATATTTTTTACCTCTGAGAATTGTCAGCCAAAACCATTGAGCAGTTACATGTTTCCTTTTGCAATAAATAAAACGGAGCGTTTAACAACACGAGTTTGCTTACATCGCAACATAGGAAAATTTGGGAGCAAAATTTTTTATGACCTATTGTTTATAAATGGACAATCACATATCTTTTTGTGAAAGGTTTTCTAATAAAATACTAAATAAATGATTGTTATGAAAATTGAAATAAAATAAAGTAGAACCTTGAATAAAATTTTATAAAAAGCTATCGTCATTAATCAAATAGAAAAAGACATAGTATTTTTTTAATGGACTTGAATCATTATAAATATTGATGACACTACTGAAAAAAGTTAAAAGGTAAAAAGAAAAGTCATATTATCTGATTTGCGGCACGGTTTTATTGTAGAAATTGGTTTATTTCCACTTTTTCAAGCAAACGTTCCGACCGTCGAAAAGTTGCGTGACTCAAGAAACTCCGTAAAGCTGTATGCACGACAAAAAGCTTCATAATACAACTACAGTAATACAATCACCGACAAGAAAAGTGTTCGTGTTTGTGAAAGAAAACTATTGGTTTCAAAAAGAGCTTTTAAACTATTCCGAATTAATGATGACGTATAATGCAATACTCGACTCAATAATATAATATCTAATAATTATGCTGATATTCAATTATATACACAATCAAATGATGAGTTCAAGACGTGTTTTGGATGGTAGTTTTATAAAAAAGCACGTAAAAAAAACAACAACAACAAATACTGGTTGTGTAACTGGGTGTGATACATCGGAAAGCATGTCAAGAAGAAGTTTAATGGGTTATGGAAAACAATGCCAACCTTAAAATATATATAAATTATACCAAAACATGGTTTGCTTTGGTATGGTCACGAAAAATTTTACTTTTGAATTAGCCGTATAAAATAACCTTAATAATTTTTAATATTATAAATAAGTAATAATTATCACATTTTTCTAGAAAGTAAAAAATACCATATCACAAACCATTTGTTATTGGCCACTTGGAGGCTCGCAATAGGTGTGTATAACACAGTTTATAAATAGGCCAAGTAATTTCCTTATTTAAGGGGTTATACAAGACGAGTGAACTAACGAAGGCTTAACGTAAAAACGCTAAAGAATAGAAAAAAATCGATACTCTCTGGCGTGTTTCAAATTACGTGCGATACAATTTACAACATTTGTAAAATTAGATTTAATTCACTTCTTTGGTCTGAAATAAATAAGTGATATGTAATATTTGAGAAACATAAATTCACATATACATTATATCAAGCCAAATTTTTTGGTATAAAATAGCTTGAGTAAGTGCCTGAAGTCATTCTAAAAATAAAACAAATATAGCCAATTTTTACCGAAAACTTTAGTTATAAGGAAAAAAGCAACACTTTTTTACATATTATTATGATTTCAGCTTACACATGAAACGTAAAAAAAATCTATTCCAAACAACAACAGTCGTGTCGCAAGCTTTGGGGTGCAAAATAATATTAAAAAAAACTGTAATTACGTGTCATTATTTAAATATATGTATATACATATATTTAACACTGTTAATTCAGCCAGATTTTAAAAACATATACATTTACAGCAATTAAGTAAACAATTGCTTAACACAGACGCATGTATTTTATTCTAAGTATTAAAAATAAGTGAACCATAATTTATTTTGTGGTTATATTTTATGTTGCCAATTTATTCGAACCATTATCGAATTATTCTGGTGTATATTAGGCTGATCGTTTCAATAGAGACGTTTATAGGCTGCGGTTTGAGGTTGTGGTCCACACTCTATCGACCCGTGATGCCACTGATATGTGTCTTACAGTGGCGTGCTTAGGTATTCTTACAGCCATATTTTTGAAAAAACTTATAACATGCATGAAGCACGTTTTTGAAATAAAAATACAGTTTTATTATTTGCGTAAAGAATTAGTGAATCTCAAATAAAGTACTGCCTATTGTTAAAACAAAGTCTCATTTGAATACAAATAACTGTTAAGTTGCTTAAATATGTAGGTGTGGTGAAAATTCTGATATATTAAGCCTTTTTTTTGCATTTTCCTCAAAACCTCTTTAATAACCAAGGCTAAAGACTTTTAAAATAAGAAAGTTCCAACTAAAAGTGATTTAATAGTTGTATTGAAATAACAATCCAATTGATTTAAAGATACCGAACTAATAAATGCATTAATAAATCTTTCCGTACTCGTAAGAGAACAAATCAATTTGATAAAATTTAATTTTAATTTATAAAAACATATTAATAACCTAAGAATTTTTCTGATAAAAATACTCAAAAATTTGAAGAATTTTACTGCAGTAAAATTAATATTGCATATATCATATTTTTTTGAACTTTTAACTACGCAACAGAAAAACTAGCACCTATATTGAACATTTAGTTTCTAATGTATTTTTGATTAAATAAATAAATATATGTATGTATATGAAATCTGGCTTATATAGAAAATAAGGAAAGCCAATATTTTCACGCTTTTTATAAATACTACAGGCTCAGCCATTTGTGTAAGCTTCGAAAGATGCTACTTTTCCTAGTGAAAAGCTATCCTATTTCAACGATGGATAGAACGCCATTGCGGTCTATCGAAAGCTTGTTGTTTCCACCCCAATTAACAAGCAAATAAACATCCCTTTAATAGCAATGAGTCAACCTTAACGACATTGTAAATTCCAATGTTAAAAAAGTATGCTACTTTTATTCGCAGACATTTAATATACTTTCAAATCAATAATTTCAAAGCTTAAAGATAAAAAAATAACTATGCGCCTTCTGACAACAACTTTGTTTTAGTGTTAAAACAATCAATCAAAGCATCTATCTCATTTCACGTTGATCAAGCATTTTCATATTAATTAATCGTTAATTATTGTTTTCAAAGATTATTTTTAACTTATAAAAAGTATGTTCATTAAAAGTATTCAGTATAAATTGAAGTAATTAGAAACACATTAAAATATCTGTCATAATTTTTACTTTTTATGTGCTGAAAGATACATTATCAGTTGTGTGTTAAAATATGTTGGGAAAGTCAGTAGTATTTTAAAGTATGGCAAATACATGTTCTCTCTTTTGAATTATAATAATATGTGTAAAAAAGAAAGATAAAACAACGTGTTTTAGTGGTAAACAAATTTCTTGAAAATAGTCATTAAATTTATTAATTAATATCATTTCTTCCGTAATTATAAGTTATTTTTTTTGTATTTATGGTTGGGTGTATTGCTACCGCATTTTTGAATATTTTTGCACGTTATAAAAAATAAATGTCTAAATGTTTATTTTTGTTGTGAGTTTAAAGATGTATAAACGTAAGTAAAAAACGCTTACTGTACAAAGTAAACTGGCATTTTTTTCTTGATAAAATTGCGTCCCACTGAGTTTAAAAAAGATTTTTTCCCTTTTATTACGGTCTTCTTATTACAATGCCAGCGCCATTCTTTATTACAGTCGTTTGCCGAAACAAACGCATCGCATTTTTTGGAAATGCGTTTTCCTTTTTCATCATGACAACACTAAAACTATGTGGGATAGAAAAAAAACTTGATAGAAACGTTTTAGAAAAACAAAAAGTTACTTACATTTAAAATATAATATCTTTAAGTGATAAAGATGTACTTGAAAAGAATAAATAACTAAATATACGATACTTTTAAGATAGTTGGCATTTATTTAAATTATATGAATAAATAAAATTGAAGATAGTTTTAAAAAAAAGGAAATATTTAAATGCAATGCACATAATATAGATTAAAATATCTTGTCATTAATATAAGGCAAATAAAAAATATATTTATGTTAATGTGGAATATTTAAATTACACTTTGGAGCATTGTTTTGAAGATCCTTAATTGACAATAATATTTGAAAATGTATGATAGTTTTTGTCAATTTTATTTGATGAAAGCCATTGAACAGTTATATTAAGTGATAACCAATATTTTTCGGCATATATTTTGTTTTATTTTTTGCAGTTAAGCGTGCCAAATATCTCCCATACTCGAATTCAAATTCAGACGATGTGTGAATATACAGTAAATGTCGTAACGGGTAGGAAAATTACTGCGTACCATTGCATTAAATTGCGCTATGTTCTTCCTTATATTAAACTGATGCTAGCACGCCGTCTGAATACAGATAAATAAAATACCAAAATCTTCATTTTAATCAGACGTCGCCAACTACAACAACTATTACTGAAGAATACTGAATCTAATTAAGAGGATTTAAATATTTTGGGGCGTAAGTGGACGTGTCATTTTTCTGCTTCTAATAAGATTGTTAAATACGTAATAAAATTCAATTGAAATAGTTTCGATCGTTGATTTCAAAAAATCGTTTTTTAATAAATTATTATATATAAAATTTAGTCAGCAGTGAAATATTAAAAAAATACGATATATATATTGGTGTACTTAAAATATATTTTAATAATTGTATACTGTAAAACTGATGTCATTATAGATGTATAATAAACTCAATTAAAAAGATTTATAATTTTAAATAACTATTCAACATTATTACAAAAAATCTAAGAAGAATTCTAATATTATAAAAAAACCTAATGTGTATGGTATTGAATGGTCTTACACTAGCTTTAAATATTTAAAATGAAATGTGAACATATGAGAAAAGAATTCATTTAAAGTATGAAAAATAATTAAATATTTAGAGTTTGAGTAAATTCTGAAGAATAAAACAATTATTTGAATCATTTCTTTTCTTATAATTTAACCAATATTAAAAAATTAAAACAGATAACTAACCAAAGTTTTTAGTGAATTCTTTATAGTTTCGCTCATAGTCAAGAAATGAATACGTCTTTGATTGTTTGAACTTCACTGTATCAGAGATGTGACACAATACCGTGTGCTAAACGTGACGCGAAGGCATGTCGAATATGCTCGGCAAAAATGTAATGCATTGAATTCTACGCATAAAAGCAAGTAAATTCCATCGTCTGTATTACTCTAGAGTTGTCATTTTGAATTATTTATGTCAACTGCCAATGAATAAATTGCAATATATGTAATGTCGTTAATATGCCACGGATAACATTTTATTGTATTCGTATTTCTTTTCATTAATATTAAATCTAGAACTGAATGATTATTCTATGGTAAAAATAAATAAATATCGCAATGAATTATATTTTTTATAACAAAGATAATATCCATCGCTTAATTTATTAAGATCACCTAACGAAAGATGAGAACTATAGCTTAGTAGTTTAAAATATAGAAACAATGATTTGAATTAACATTTGAATATACCCATTATTGGTTTCAATCCATTTTGAAATAAGAATTAGCTTGAATTTGAATTATTTGTTTAAGTACAACTTCATTATAATAACTTAAAAATAGCTTTGTATTTAAGTTCTTCAATCTTTTTATAGATTGATAGCTATTACAGTTATGAAGATGACTTTAAGCTGAAATAGCACCTAAATACAATGTATGGTATGTTTGACCTTATGATTAAAAATTCAACAAGAAGAGTAAAATAAAATCAGTTTTTTAAGAGTACTTAATTTGAAATCAAGAAAATTATAAATTTAAATAGCTGTACAAAAATAGATCGATTTAAACCATCGAAGAAAATATCGCAATTTATAATGGAGAGATAACTGATAAAGCTTGATCTTTGACGTTAAAACGATTCGCTCTAAAAGCTTCCTATTATATATTATATAACAGCAACGCGTCGACTGAGTAAGCAAACTCCCTCATAAAGCTCTTTGGAGAAAGGTTTTGGCAAACGTCCAAAGGCCGCCGCTGTAACGGGGCTAACGAATGCATCCAAATAATACAGCCTCTAAAAATGGTACGCCAGTCTTTTGTTGAGCATCGATTTTCGTAACGGTTTACTTTTATATACTTTTCACAAACGAAAGACACCAGTGGAAGATTGAACGAACTTCCTTAAATAAAAGAAGATTTCTTCATTTCATAGTGAATATCATATTTGAGACATCAAATTTTATCTTAATTGGAATAAAATATAATAATAAAAAAAGTTGTTTCTTATTATTATATTTCTATTATTATAAAAAGAATAAATTGAAAATGACGTTTCGATAAGTCAAGATGGAAGCAAAATAAAATAGTCAAACTTACGCACAGAAGGTATGATTATTCTGCATTAACTGTTAAGCACTCACCTGAAACAAAAAAAAACACATCGTTATTAGAAAAAATAGTTTAATGAGAAAACATCTTATATTTTGTTGTATAAAATGGCATAAAACTGAAAAAATAATGCAAAAATACTATTTAAGTTTTATTTACTATATCATGGTAAAGTAGATCTTACTAAGCATGGTCTTGAAATATATATTTTTTTATATTATAGCCTATTGAATAAGTATCATTAATTTAAGCACTGTATTGTCTCTTGATGTATACGTTAAGAATGTGATAAAACTATTCATTCAACATTGACATTGCCTTTAATTTAAAAAAGCTTAATAAACACTGTGCATACAATTTAAAAACAGTGAAAAAGTGTACCTAGGATATAAACTGAATGATTTTACTTTATTCTGCATTTTTCAAGCAATTAAATTCTATGGAAAACAGGAAGGACAAAGTTTTATCAATAAAAAGAAAGGCAAAACATTACGTTTTTTGCGACGCGATGTAAAAACTTTTTTAATTTCAATTAAAAAACAGATTCCGTGAATGACTGTCGTTCCGCAGTATACATAGTCAAATTGAATCGCGCTGAAATTGTTAGATTATAGTAAGACCAAAGCAAAAGTTATTAAGTAGCGTGTGGCATTATTATGATTGTAAGCCGTTATCAAACTAGTATGGGTAATAAAATCTTTCAGGAAGTATGCCAAAGATTCCAATTACCAGACACGGAAAAGATATTTGAATACCATACTTTTAAACTATATAAAGATGCTGTACCCAATCTATCCATTATAACGAATACTATGAAATATAATGAAATTAACAATAGCTGGATGGCTAAATGTTTTTAAATAAGATGTTACGCAGAAAATGTAATAATTAAACAACTACGGTCTTTAACGCTGATAACTTGGCTCGTTTTTATATTATGTTCTAAACAAATATGTGTAAACAATTTACACATTTATAACATGTATTTATTGATTTGGCATTTACTTGGTAGAACTCCATTTTAATAGGGTAAAAATATCAAAGTATTTCAGTTCTACAGTTTTTTATATGTTATACGTTGATAGCTATTTCGGATTTCGCCATCGTCAGAACTACGTTTAAAGCATAGTTCTGACGATGGCGAAAGCCGAAATAGCTATCAACGTATAACATATAAAAAACTGTAGAACTGAAATACTTTAATATTTTTACCCTATTATTTATAACATGTAATATACAAAGTTTGTTGGTTAAATACATTCGATACTTAAAAATCAAGCTGGATCAACAAATTTTGGTGCTTATGAAAAAGGAAGAATTTAAAACATTGTCAAATTGTATCGTAAATTTATGGATTAAAACAAAAAAAGCAGTTAAGTCAAAATACATCAATACATCTATAACCTCCATGAAAATTCGAGATGATTCGATCTCAATACTAAATGACATTTTACTTCTGAAGAAATCATAGAAAAAAATATGAAATTTAGTTAAGAGTTGCGATTTCGATATTAGAACGTCCTTGCATGACGTTAGTTAACGAATATTTAGCAGTGGAAAATTGAAAGAATTATATAATGGTTGGCTTTATAATTTTGGTTCAACTTGGCTTACTATTTCAAATGAAGTAAAATAAGTATGACCAATGGAGACGGAAAGATGAATAAGTGACATGCAAGATGATAATTTTGACTGGTGTTTACTATGCAATTTGTTTGAAAGGAAACGCGAAAGAAACTGGAATCACAGTAAAGTTTGAGTCACAAAATTACGATGGAGAGAAAAAAATAATATTCCATTTATTTAATTTACGATCTCAAGATTTGTTAGCTTATGATTTGTTTTTATGTTTCGGAAAATTAAAACCTCGATCTACGTAATATGACGGTTAAAATTTGTAGGTTGTAATTCAAACACTAGAAAAAATACATGGTTTATTTGACAGTAAAAAGGTTACAAATGGAAAAAAAAACGTACCCAATATGTTCATCTTTCGCTTTAATTTTCGGCCACTTGTCTAATTTCTTCTACGCCTCTTTTTCTATCTTCAATTTTAACAGTCGAATACTCGTACAAAAATAAATTATTTTCCAAAACTTTTAACGACAGTTTAATTTTCTTTAATAAAAATTCATTTATAGCACCAACGAATTGAATTAAAAATACGGACTAAAATTTACGATAAAAAATTCATTATGAAAATGGACATTTTGCTATATTGCTCAGATGTTAGTTGATATTTAGCTACATTCTGTAAAATGTTAAATGACAGTCACAGTATTAAACTTTAGGGCCAACGATGATCAAGATTAAAAAAAGACTTTTGCGTTAACTATTCTAGAAAAAGAATAATAGCTTGCATGTTAAGTTAATCCAAACTTTACCAATAAATTTGAATATTTGTTTGCAAAGTTTGTTAAATTCCACTAAAATCATGTGTGGTTTTTATAAATGTATGCAGCGCTACCATTAAAAGTATTGAAATTTAAGATATAACACTTTTTATGGTCATGCATATGATTTAAGTCACAGTATAATTTCAATTTTGAAGACAAATGCAGTGTAAAAAAGCGTTGAATTTTTTACGTAACAGTTTTAAGAAAGCCAAAGTTTTATGCTTTATAATAGAGCAGGAAAGGAAAATGACTGAAGAACTCAATGCAATTTTAGAAGAACGGCAGGGTAAATATTAAAAGCTTTAGAATGAGTAAGAAAGTTGAGCAATAGAACCAACCGCTAAAAAATAAACTTAATGTATATGGCGAAGATGAAAATATTTAGGCCCGAAAGTAAAATAATGCACCTTAGTTCACCGGAGCGCCGCTAGACGTGCGCTGCGGCATGCTCTGGGCAACACTGACGGCAAAGTCGCGATCTGCCCTGTCTAATACGAGAAAACTCGCCACCACTACAGCGAAAGCAGTGCGGAAAACTCAGGGGTGGGGGATGAAATTTAAGGGTGTATTGGTGAGTATATGTGTCGTACACGGTGATACGAAAGTATATCGATTGGATTAGCCCGAGAGTGCGTTTGTTCGTCCGTATATTATTCTGATATTGGGTAATATTTTTCTAACTCACATACAAAGAAATATGAGGGCAGGTAGTATGCAAACATCTTGATTTTTTAAATAACTTAGATAATAAAATAGTGTTAATTAAAATTGATAATTGTTTTGAAGAATATTATGAGAATAACTCAAAATTCAAATAAAAAAAAGAATCAAAGACGTACACTAATTTCATGAGTTATTATAAATATTAGTAGTTAATCCATTCTAATTTTAAATGATAAAAAACGATGAGTTTTTTATTTGAACAAAAAAATATTTGCGTAAATGCAATGAGAAAAATTTAAAGCTTTTAATTGACTTTTTTTGTTGTAAAAAAGTTCAATATTACAGATGTCATAATTTCCTTTTATCCCTGTAGTAATTTCTTTACTAGAGTAAGTTCTATCTCTTTCTTTCACCCACTGAGAAGGTTTATGCTATCTCTTTCCGATCCGTAGCTTAGCTAGCCACGTCTAACACTTAAGGCGCCCTTATTATTTTAGTGAAACACCGCTAGAGGTATCAGGTTACTAACACTCCAAGCAAACTATAGTAAAGTCTTCTTGCATGTTGCAAATAAGAAAGAGAAAAAGAAAATGCATTTTTGTTGATGCTACTTCTTTGAAAAGAAAGTCTGTCATCACCCAAGACTATGGGAATAAAATTGTAAATTTATATTTCAGTTTCAATGCAGAGATAAAAATGTATAAAAAAACATCAATAAGGATCATATTACGATCGTTGAAAAAATAAATTAAATTTTTAAGTTACTCCAAAACGAACAATTATTTAAACATGTGATATTTTATAAACTCAAAAGATATCTAGTTAAATGTAGACAAATAAAGTTTACACAAGTAATAGTCAGATAATGTTGTTATATATTGATAAACTATAGTATTGTCGATAAATTGTTTTTGTATTACATATTTTACTATTTCATAATTCTCAATAAGAAACTGAGAAACAAGCAGCTCTCGTATAAAAACCTCTGTAACGATAACCACGATAACTATGATGCAAATAAAAAGTAAACTGGTAAAATCTTCCTAACATGTAGTTTTATATTTAATATTTGAACCTCCGAAAAGAAAATATAATTTATTTAATTGATATATAAATGTTAATCAAAGATAAAAATAATATTATCAATTCGTACTACGTGCAACAAAACCTCGGACTGCTTTTTACTTTCTCGAAAATTGGAGGTTGTTAAACTGGCATACAACAAGTTCTTGTTAAAAACCTTACAGTTAAAGTACCTTAGTGAACCCATATGCGTAACATTAAAAGGTTTCTTACAACATGAAATTAAGTCACATTTCATTAACTTTCATTGCATGACAAAGCATTTACTCTATAGCTTTTATGTGGAGTGTAAAGTCATGTTTTGGATGGTTTAATAATAATCATTATATTTCAATTAGTGAAATCAGTGATTTTGTGGACGTAAATATTTCTTTTAGCAATTACGCACTTTTTTTGGTAAACTGTTTTGTGGCTTGTTAAATTATTGAATAGTAACATTTTAAGTCATTTGAAATTCGTAAAAAATATTTTAAGAAAACACGTTTATGATTTTAAGCTACTCTCTATAGTGTATTTTGAAATAAACCCATACTTAGACATTTATCTTAACATTTTTTATACTTCACATTGATTTATTGTGAAATTATACATGTTTATGTTAGATTATTTTGAAAATGCAAATTCGTAATTGTTATTGAATGAGTGACTTTGAACATGTCGTTCTTCAATTTACTATCAACGCTAATAAGCATCTGTTTTATTTTTAAAAAATACAGACAAAGTGACGTTTAAAATTATTTGAATTGTATTTTGTGATAAATTTTCTAAACATAATTTTTCATATATATAAAAAAAAAAAAAATTATGTTTGATATTGAGTAAATGTGATTTATACAAAAAAACACTTTAATCTGTCAACAATATATTTATATTTCATTTACAAACAATATTTGATAATTTATTTAGTTATCAAATTTTGAAGATAACACGAGATTAAATAATAATTGCAGAGTTTTTAAAGTATGTCATTCTGTTAAAATTAGCGTATTTATCAAGAATGTACGTTTTTAAATCTTTTTTTACTATTTTTCAAAACGACGAATGATTTTTTAAACATCAAAACACTTTCACAAATCACAAAAACATTCGTACTCAAAATTTTAAATAAAATAAATCATTTTTTGATTTGAAGCCATGAATAAATTCCGAGATTTCTGATCGCACAGCAGAGTTGTTGACATAAACAGAAACTTCATTGGAGTAACTTTTTCCTAAGAAACATTTAACATTCTAGCAATTTATTATTAAAATAAAACTGGATAGTCTGCATTTCATTTGTATAGTAAAAAAATTCAGTCGATTGAAGGAATGCATACAAATAATTACAAATTGTAACCATTTGAAAGACAACGATTTACTTGAATGTAAAAATTGTAAGTTCATTGTACCAATGTCTTCAATCTTTCATTACACTTTTGAATTGGCATTGCTTTTAAGGTTACAAAATCCAGTTGCTTTGTCTAAGAGTAAATCGAAAAAATCGAAGGCAAGACTGACGTTCGAACTACCCAGAAAATGTTTCTCACTTATTTAGTTAATTGACAAGATGAGTGTTGGAAGATATTCCACCCTCCCATATTTCTATCTTAGAAGGGCGAACGAGAATGAATGTACTCACACATTGGTCGTTAGATGTTGGTGCAGTATTTAATGTTATGTCCATTCAAATAAAAAACTTATAAATACAATGTTTTTATACGGAAGAAGAGAATGAATTAAAGTATTTAAACGATTATTATTACGTGTGTATTTGGAAAGCGACATAAGATAAGCAATTATTCACATGGAATTCATGCAAAGTAAAATTACATTTTTTGATAAAACCCTGTACAATTTCTAACTCAATTATATCTAAAGACCAAAAATTTCTTGTAAGCGAAAAGGAATATTAATTTGTCTTTTATATATATATATATATAGTATTTAAAAGCGCAATCTTATATGTAATTAAAAACAAATTAAAATGAAATAACTGCGTTGTTAATAAATAACCATAGTTTTTAATGGTATTTTTTTTTACTAAAATAATAATACAATATACTTTTTGGAGCTTTAAGCTTTTTTTGATAAGAAAATAAAGTTAAAAATGTTATTATTTTTATTTCAAAAAAACACTTTTATTTACTAATTCCACATTTATATGATCAAGGCTGGATTCACTCATGACGAGCATTTGTAAGAAAATACAATTATACAGAAAATAAAGTAAAATAATTTGTATTACAAAGTAAACTAGTAGTGGAAGTAGTTCATAAAAGTTTTTTTATTTAGTGTTTATAATGCTTTTCAGCAAGTATTGCCAGTGACGTGGCACCTGTTATTTTTTTATTGCTAGAATAAAGTTATTAAAATATGACCAGCTTAATTATTTAAGTAAAAATATTCCGATCATTTTCATTCAAATATAATTCATTATGTATATGATATATTTTTTCTTAAAAATAAAATTATAAAATAAAATAAATAAAACAAAGCAAAGCTAGGAGATGATTTGGCGTAGAAAGATTTTTATAAAAATATTGTTGTAAATATACAAAATAATAAAAAAGGTTTTTGATGGATGATAAAACTGCTATCACCATTTCATCGAATCAATTTACACCCAAGTGTAAGCGAGCGTAGACAGTCTATAAGGTTTGTCAACAGAAAATTAAATTGAATTATTTATTAAGTGAATTGAATTATTGCAATAAATTATGTAATATAATTATTATCAAAAGAATACACAATTCAATAATAAAAGTCAAAGAGGCCAATGAATAGATTAAATTAGTACGTTTCCTGTTTCCTAATTTTAATAATTATTTTCCTGATAAAGAATAGAAGAAAATAAATTGAAAATGTGTATATTTTCTACTTCATAAGCGTAATTCTTGCAAGCAAAATGATAAAATGGTGGGAAACTGTAGCGTTAAAAAGATTGACAAATAGTTGGTTTTTAATTATGTCTTTAACTAAAGAACAACTCTATTTAAAGTAGCTTGGTTGACTTTGTGCATTCTAATTTAAACGTCTTTCTTGCCTATATGGTCTTTTTCTAAGGATTTAAAACTCGACCATAGATAAAGTAATATGCTGGAATATAGATAAGGCACTTGTGCAAATTCCTTGCATTCCGCTTTAGCGTTGCGCTTAACCAGTGAAAATTCCTGTCTATTCACGCTCCTTGCTTATCCATGGTCATTGAAATTTCTGTGCACTTATAAGATAATGGAATTCAATACGGGATGATTATGCTGGAAAACCCATACTTCATTATCCAGGCAAGTGACGTAGTCATATTTATAATATAAATGGAATATAATTTTATTCTTTATTTGAATATAGTTGATTGTTATATTTTCTGAACCAAGTCTCAACAAACTCGAATATTTGAATCATTAATTTACCAAATATAACGTAATAAAATAACTGCAAATGAAAAAGATTAATATTCTCTTATTTCAAAACGGCTTATGTGATTAAAATTATTAATATATTAGTTATTCATCGTTCTCTTAAGAGTACGAAGAACACTTAAGAGTACTCTTAATACCTCAAACAAATACTTAGATATTGATTAAATTAGTTGCGTAATTTTAAGTTTTCCGAGAACAGACAATTAACTTTTCAAATACCTTACATCGACCTTCTTCCTTGAAATATACTAAAACAAATAATTCTAATACAAATGGAATGACAAGCTCTAGATAATGGTAGTGGTAATAATCAAGGCCAATCCATAGTGATATTGAAACTCACTTTAAACAATGAAAAACATGTTTTTTTAAAAGATATTCAATAATAACATCCCAAAATAGTTAATATATTAAAGCTTATCGAAAAAGCTATATCAATGATGAATAAACATCGGTTAGAAAAGATTAAATAAAATAAAAAATCTTCAAGTAATTGGAAACTTTTATTGAATAAAAAAGAATTTGAAGTATAGATATGAACAAAAATATAATACTAGTGGAAGTTCAATGTTTATCAATTTGTATTTGAGAGTTATATTTCAATTGACAAAATTTATTCGCTAGTGCTGTATAAGAAACGGATTTTAAATATAAAACGTCACATAAACTAATCGTGATGCAGCTTTAAGCTCAATTCTGGAAAGTATCTTTATTACGTTACGCCAAGAGGCAAATGAAACTTTGCCCAAAAGGTTTAGAGATTAAAGTATTACCTGAGGCGGTCTTTGCAGGTTAAAAATGCCTAGCATACGGACATTTTTTCTTATTCGAGAATTTTCCGGCAGGCGCTATACTCGAGTGAAAGAAATTGAAGACATTTTTCTCTCTCCAGGGAGAGCTTTCTAGCTTATCTTAGAAACCTAAAGTTATTAAAATTGAGCTTTTTAGAGTATTCAAAGAATAAAAAATCTATATGAAAAGAAAGATATTTACCAAAAATATTATGTACACCTTTTAAATGATTATTTATTGTCGATTTTATTTTTCCGGTAATTAAAGTCAAATTAAATTTTTAAAAAGTTTTAATATTCATTTTTTTAAACGTATAAACATGTAAATGAATTATCACTGATAGTCAATCAATCAATACTTATTTTGATGAAAATTTTTGTGGAACAATCAAATATTAATAACATTATAAAATATTGAAAAAAAATCAACATCGCTTTAATATAATATATTATAGACATAGCAACAAATAGTCACGGGATATTTTTTGATCATGCAAATGCATGTTTATTACCTTTCAAGACAATGAAAAAATAAATTATGTTCAGTAGATTATAAATATCGATAGTCATTTTTTTTTGTAATGCAATGTGGCTGTTAAAAACTCCTTGATGAAAATGATCCTTACACTTTCAAAGTCTTACTAATATTTAAGCCTACTTTATCAATTACATCATATTTATTGATTTTAATGGTGTTAATAAATAATATTAAATTAAATTTGATAATCTTGTTATTCTACTTGAAAATTAAGTTTCTCAAAGTTACCACCGAATACATCGAAAAAATATATTAAAAAAGAAGTTTATACACTGGTTAACAAAAAAAAAAAAAATTGGCTGATTTCTAAAGATTCCGACGCATAAAATTATGTTATTATGCACGACTCTGACTCCACAACCCAGTTTAGCTAAAAAAACTCTCTGGACAACTTGCAGTTCTCCTGTATTTTTACAACCGTTTTCAATTCGAGTTTTTTCTACTTTTCGTATTTGTTAAGCTGCGACTAAAATTGTTTACCTACTTTAGATTCACGTGGTATTTTTTAATGTGTATTTTTTGACTGTTCACATTTCACAAAGAATACCAGGAACTGATTACAGTTGGTTTACAAATACATGTCACGTAATACTGAGTTTAATTAAAAAATGTTTTTTTTTGTTTTCGTGCTATTTCGTTTGTACATGCAAAGAAGGTATCATCGCAAACGCTGTATAAAAAAAGACCTTTCCAGAACGAAAAACGTCAGTTAAGATAGTATTGGGTAACTTTTATAAATTGAGAGTTATTTTCTTTTTTTGTCATGTTTACTGTTTTCAAATATTAAAATGAGTTCATAAATTAAAAAGCAAAAATGCATTAAGGTAACCATATCATACCAAAGCTTGAAATATTCTTCTTACTGAAATAAAATTAAACTATTTCTACAAGTATTTTAATATATTTTTTTAAATTTTAATCTTGATATATGGTAAATATATGATTAAAAAATTTACTGTAAGAATCACCAAAAGCTGATCTTCGTATATAAATTGTGATGATCAATCCAAATCTCATTTAAAAACAAGTCTTCCTCATATTTTTAACTGTAAAATTATCTTTATTTGTACTAGTGAAATCACTACGAAATATATTCCATTCCACATTTTTTATCGAACAGCTTCAAAAGCCATATAGTATATGAGGTTTATGAAAATTTTGACATTATTGAGTATTTTAAAAATGATACTTCTCATGATTCGTTTATTCTTCAAAAGTATGAAACCATTATGTCAGTGGAGAAGAGTGCTTTATTATTAAACGTTTTGCTTAATGAAGAGATGTATTTATCATGGATATTTAATGTAGATTTAAAAAACCCTTGTCTATTTTTACCATTACTTTAATTAAATTACAAAATTGAATTGAACAATTTAAAATCTTACATGAAGCAATCATTTGTATTAAAATATTAATAGAAACAAAAAGGTTACTTTTACTACTTTAACATAGTAAATCAACAATACTAACATACACATCGTTCATAGTTTGATGGTTAGAAACCATTTAAACTTTTGAGCTCGTACAATTCGAAATGGAACCTTAAACTTTTAACGTCGATCGTTTAAGTGTCCCGCGGGGTCCGGCCGCAATAAAAGGGACTCAGGGATTGCCTGGTGGATACAATCCCGCGATAAAAATCTACTCAAATGTAGTAGACCTAATTAAATGCTGAAGCTTTTGAAGCCATGATAGTTGGAATAATTGAGTACGATATACATTCGTTAAAAATATATTTAAAGTCAGCTCAAAATACGGAGATTGGAGATTTGTGTCATGCAATGTAATTAAGTTTACCATAAGAGAAAAAGTTGGTTAAATTTATAAATTCTTACAATGTTCACTAAAAAACACATATGATTTTTTTATTAGTATTCAAGCTATTATAATTGTCGAATAACTGTGTACTAACACTATGTAAATAAAAAAAGTGACAAATTAAGAGAAAAATGGAAACTTTTCTTTTTTTTAATTTACAAAATCTAAAATATTCTTTGATTTGTTTCACCGATTAAAAAACCTTTGTCTGTGGCTTGATATACCTTGTAAAAGTATACATTTTGTATTTGCATAAAACTATGAAACATATATAATAATAAAAAAGTAATATTCCATCGAAAACTATGTTGAAGCTTATTGAATCCATCAAATAGTATTAAAAATGATAGATAGTTGGTGAGAACATATGTGATAGTTTGAAAACACATCGTAAGCTAATATCTACAATAACATTGCATACTTGCCTTAATTAAAGTCCGCTAGAATATTGTAAAAAAAGGCCAACAATATACGACTTTCTGAATACATTCATTGCATGTATATTAATTTTAAAAATATGTTAGTCTGTTCAGAGGGTGACGCTCGTGAATCAAAAATAATAAAAATATATTTTAAAGTACAAATAAAAAGACCCGGTCATACGGCGCAGCGGTAAGCGTTGTGAGCTTCCGTGCCGTATCTCGCGAGTTAGAGTCTCAGTATGAACAGCATTTTTTTCGAACGATTTATGTTCGAAGGCGTGGGTGTTTTTGATGTTTAAATGTTTCCTTTCAACCTTGCCGATCCTTAATGACTGGAGAGCGATTAGTAAACCACTAGTCCTTCTATCCCTACTACTCTCTTTGAAACGGAGAGGTTGAGCGACTGAGTAAGACCAGTTCTCGTACAAAAACTTCTGTTGAGATGCTTCCATAAGGAGGCCATATGCTCCACATTGGGAGCGGACATGGATAAAAAAAATAAAAAAATAGTCTTCAGTTACCCTGACTAGATCTTCAGTCATAGTTTTAATATACGCTTTGATTATCTAATTTTCACACTGCAATATTCAAATAACAAAACACGTAGTTTTATATCCATAAAGTAAGTATTCAAGGGCAATTAAGATTGCCTGAAATGTGTAGACAATACGCAACATCTTTATATTAACTAACTTTGGAAGTTTTTTCACCATTACTTAAACAGTATGGCATACTTAGAAAAGGAAGCACAGTTTACAGTATTATCAATTCTTATGAAATATTTCAAAATAATTATTCTAAATACTTATGTATAAAAATAAAAATAAGCGATATTACATCATGATGAATTTCAAAATAGTTTTGAGCCTCAGTCCGGAAGAAATTTGTATCCCACAAAAACATCAAAGTTGAGTTATTGATTGAATAAAATTGGATATTTTTTGACACAACGTTTGAGGTAGGTTCCGTGACTTGGAAAAATATTCTAGCTAGGTATTATATTTCTTTATTTGAAATTTTATTTTACCTTGAATATCTCTTCTATTTGAAAAAATATTATATATTTAAGTAAAAATATTTCACAATCATAACGTACTTTAAAATAAAAAATATTATCGGTTTGCTTGTTTAAACATTTTTTCCGAACGAACGTTATATTAAATACATGACTTAAAAAGCGATAAACTAAAAAAATACGAATACAGCAAATAAAACAACCAATTCTATGAATGAGTTAATAACCGCTACAAAGGTTTTAAGATGTTTACTACACAACGAAAAGTTAAAAGTAAATTGAAAATCGGTTATAGCGTAAAATATGTTATATTGATATTCGGCCAACAAAATTGGCATTATAATATATTTAGCAGTAAAGTGAAATTGTCCCTAATTTTTTTTTATACAATATACTAACTTAAGTAAATGAATTCTTATTGATTTTATACATTCAATGCTAAGGGATTTATGAGAGCTTTTTTTAAGTAAATCGAGGCATGATTTATTTTTGATAAGCAATTAAAATATGACTGCTTAATAACTTACATTTTACAAAAAATGAGATATGAGAAAGTCCCAAATAATTTTAGGGCACTATTTTTTGTAGTTAAGAAAAGGTAATAATTATTACTATAAATATTTATGCCGATTGAAAGCTAAGACTTTTTAAAAATGAAAAATATACTTTAAACTATGAAAAATACAGATCGCCGATTGGTTTATTTTAATATCTAAATTTAAATATTTTAAAATATGAGCTCGACACTAATGCTAATCTTTGACACTAGTTTTAACATTATTTAAAGTATTTTTTAGAACCCAACTATTTTTGTATACATAAATTAATGCACTTAACTTAATGGCATACTTTAGGTAAATATTCTTTTAACTTTAGCTTACATTTAACTAAAGCTTAACTTTAGCTTACATTAAGCTTAAAAATGTCAAAAATGCAAAGTATTAGTTTTTATTTTAAGCGCTACATATTTCGTATAACCAACCGTTATCAAGATACGGTCTGGTATATCTAAAAAATAAATTATAGTGTAAGAAGCACAGATGTAAATTAATGTAACAGCCACAATTATACCACAGTGAACTTAAAAGTATGTTTTTGTAGATGGACCCCTGTGATACTAAACCCTCGAATTGTTTTAATATATTCTCTAATCGCTTACTATCAAGAATAAATTATAAAATATGTTTAAAAATTCTCCAAAATACCAACAGATTGAACTTGTATGTTATTGTAATAGAAGTCGAAGTTAAATTAAATGTAGCAAGCTAAATAAAATCACAGGAGTTCAACTGCAAAAAGGAACCTCTTACACACGTCATTGATTGTGTTTACAGACTGTGCAAGTGTCAACAGCGTGTAACGTAAATTGCTTTGCAGCTGTGAAGAGGTTAATGTGACAATATTTTAGTTTTATTTGGCCATTTACGACCGTGTAAAGTTACTCGGCCATATAGCACTACAGCTAGTTTGTGATATTAAAATATGTTAAATGTATTGCATTCAATGAAAAAAAATATTATTTAAATTTGAATAAAGAATGCAAAACTCCTGGTGTTTTTTTTAATTTTAAAGTATGATCTTGGAGATGCAAACAATAAAAATATTAAAAAGCTTTTTAGAGTACTTATTAAATAAAAATATCACCAAAAAAGTTTGAAGTTGAAAAATGTATGCTTATCTTTTTTCTATTAACAAAGTCATTGGTATTTTACACAATGTCGCAAGCTATTGGACCGTAAGCGAATGGGTCAGATGGAAGCTGTTGGGAAATACTCCAAGAGGTGCGGCCAATCAACAAAGAGTTTTCCCCCATTGAAATGGTACAAGTGAGTGGCCACCGGAAGCGGTAGAGCTTTTTTCCACCCCGGAAAAGCTCTCCATTTAACTGTGGGTCGCTGTTTATATTAGCAAACATCAACCGTTATCTGCTAGCTGTCCAGCCGCGAGATATATCGCCGGGGTAACGGTGTAGGTGAGAAGGCTCCGAGGGAGTTAGGAGGTTGTTGAATGACAGGAATGAGAAAGCGAAGAATCTGCTTTAGTGATTTGGAACGATTGGTATTTGTAAAAAACGGGAAACCACTTATATCAAGTAGTTATTAATTTTCCCACTAATGATCCCCTCGTTTGTAGGACATAGGCGTTGTATTTATATTATTAATTATGGTACACCCATGATTCAATTTTTTTTTTTTTTCTTAAAAATAAAAAATATTTTTTTCCCGCTTGAAATGTTCGACAGATTCTTTATAAAAACAGTTTTGATACCAATTATAAACACGTGATAGAAAAAAACGTATCTTATCCTTAATTTATTTAGAAAATACTAAATAAAGTTTAAAACAAAATGTGAAGACATCAAAACCAGTGAGATACTCTTAAACTAAAAGAATTAAAAATGTGATGAATATAATTATTAGATATAAAGATTATCTTTGTTTATCATCAACATATTAAAACATTCTCGGCTTTGTATAAAGATTGCAGTTTATGGTAAAATTATAAACATTCTTGTTTACAGCCTTAATAAAGCGGGCACATAAAAGGTTTGTTATCTCTCGTTGAAGAGGCATTACTTTGGGATCTTCCACGCATTTCGTAAATTAACGTAGATGAGAAAAGTTTTGGAGATTTCTCAACATCTGGAAGAGGTTAATACGCATTGAAGATGCAATGCGGTAAAAGCCTCATTTACATAGTTGGTACATACAGTTTTAATAATCATCTTTGCTCCCCTATGTATCTCATTTATCCACATGAAATAACGAATATTTTTTGTACAAGTTAATACTAAAAATTACGTGAATATCAATGTATGTATCAATTAGACGTTACGTTATTGCAAAATATATAGACTAAATACGACAAAAAAATATCAAGAGAGAAATAAAAGCACTTTTCTATTCTACAAATTAATTGTGTGGTCCGGTTTCGAGTGGGGCTCATAAAGCATTGATAATGATACTATAATAAAGAACTGCAACGTTTTATTATTTTGACGAAGTAAACAAAGCAGCATATAAAAATTTAAAAAATGTAAGATTTTTTGGTAGTCATTAAGGGAAATATTTATTTTTAAAACACCTGTCGAATATTTTTTTTATTTTCGATTTAGGAAAGCTGTAGCACTGTAGAGATTCCATATTTATACTCTTACGTTATCGAAAGTCCAAAACACAGAAAAGAATTCTCATTTTTTTTTTATATTCTCTTGTTAAAATAATGAACGATATGTAAAAGTAGTGACAAGATAGATTTCCTTTATTTTAATTCAAGCATTAGATTTTTTACTACATGTTTATTCTATTTTTTACAATAACAGATAACTTTAATTTCTTGTTTTTTCTGTTATGTAGTTTATAAATTAAGTATTTTTTTCTCTAATAATCTAAACAAAACTGTATTTATTGAATGTAAATAAATGATAAATAAAAATTACCATTACAAAAAAAAACGTATTGCTTTACTAAGAATAATCTTTATTAGAGTAATTTTTATCCTTCGCAATTACAAAGAAAATTTATGTGAAAAGTTGTAAAAAAGCTTTGTTGATAAAGCGTTGGAAAATGATTGGAATACTGTGTAAACATTGGTGTAAAAAAAACAAATTCCCTTTATTTAAACATTGTCGAAGAAGATAAACGGCCAATTTATCAAACAAAACGAAAATCAAAGAAACACAGCCTGAATAAATTTAACTGGCATTCATTTTACGATGCGAGAAAAACTAAAGAAACTGAAGACCTGGGTGTTAGAGTGGGGCGGGGTAAAAGATAAAGGCCCGCTCACACTCGACTCGCTCGAACGCGCGCCGAGAGTTGATGGCGATCGCATAACTTGAGTATGCGCATACATTTGCGAAAGGAATAATAAACATGCGGTTACATCTAAGCGTCCGGGGCGGGGACTACTTGATGATATGGGACGCACGGAATCAAAAGATGTTCCCAACAAATAAAAGTATATTCTGTATGTAAAAAAAAAAATTAAGATGCTTAAGCTTATTAAGAAGGCTAAAATAATTATACTATAATAACACGGAATATCATTAAGTGTTTTAACTTATCCTTTTTTTAATCTGTTACCGTTCTTAATGTAAAGCATATAGAGCATTCTTATAGAGGTCACTTAACAGAAGTTTTTTTAAGATAATTGATCAGTTTTTTATGACATTATAACATCAAACAAAATTGAGTTCTTTCAAAAATTGTTTTTTTTCTCTTGTTTAAATTTTATATAAAAATATCGTGCGTAATAAATATTTTATAATAAGTAATTGATTGTTCACTCAAATGGCACGACTGTTAAGCATTGATTTAAGACAACCTAAAACCTTACAACCCTACGCAGACTTCAAAGTAATATAATCTTCACTGTTGAGATTGAGTTTTTTTGTGTTCGTTAACACAATTATCATATCAATGAAAATTTTATGATTATCACATCAATGCATTTAAATGCTGTTTTGCTATGTTTTAAATTACGTCGGTAAAATATATCTGTAACTTACAATACTAATAATATGCATATATATATTTACTATCCGTATCGCTGTGAGCATTTATAAAGCGAGGGTATAATATTAAATCAAAATTCAATATTCGAAAATGTAACTATATTGAATGACGACATATGTGATTCCAACAATTCTATTGTTCTAGATTGAAACTGACATTTTGACTCAAAGAATTGCATGCAAATGTATTGCCCTATTTAAAATGAGTTTTCGGTAATAGGTCGAACTAAAATGCTCCGCCAAATTAATTTATACTACGCCGTTGTTCAACTATTGAGTATCAAACGTTCTACTAGTTTAAAGTGAAGAGATATGGTTATTAAGCCTAATAAAAAATAATTTGTATAGTTTCCAAATCTAAGTTGTGATTTTTTAATTACTAAAATAATATCGACTTTTTGTTAATTGATTATATTGATATATTTTTTTGAAGCCATGCCCGCTCTCAATTTAGAGAATATGGTCTTCTAATGGAAGATTCTTAACACTTTTTTTTTATGAAAATGTTTGTTACAAGTTGCTTAATAGATATTTTTCGAAGAGAGTGCTAGAAAAAACACCTAAGCTTTCGAATAGAAATTGACAAATCGGTAGAAAAAAATGCCTTTCGTACCAGGGCTCGAGCCCGTGAGCTCCGTCACGGAAACCAACGACGTTGACAGCTGCATCACGTACCTGACATTGATTTATAATAAATAAAATAACAATACACATATGTAGATAAACAATAGAGCTATATAAATTTATTCTATTTTAGATCACTTTTAGGGTGCTCACACTTGGTGGAAAGGCGTTATATTTAAAAAAAATAATCATTTGGAATACAATTGGTATTGAAAAAAATTACAAATTGCAGTACAGCATATAAATAAGTGACAATTAATTCAAATTAAAAAAAATAATACATCTAAAATGTAATTACAAAAATCATTAAGATGTTATTAAGATACTTTTTACTGTAATTTGTAATTTCTTTTCAATACCAATTTCTTATTACACCTTTTTTTTTCATTTTGTTTTGTATAAATAACACTGTAAAATTGTATTTTCTTATCAGTTGATAATGCTTGTCTAGAGCGAAACCAGTCCTGACCTTTTAAAATAAAAGTAGAAGTAATAAAAATGAATATTGTATTTTTAAAAATCTATCTGAGATATCAAATTAAACACGAATGATCTTTTTTATAATATATTCTATTGTGATAAAATGAAAAATCTTTTTTTTATCTGACTCGTTCTATTTTTTGCCTTTTATAGTCTCTATATATTCAAGTACAAACATGAACTCTAGATGTTAAAAACTAAAGCCACAAGATGAATCTCAAACAAAAACAATAACTGCTTTATCTAATTTTACTAGCTGTAGGTGAAAACAATTATTAATTTCAATTAAATAATATATGTATTAAAAAATCTTAAAAACAAGCTAATTATTTCTAGATTAAAAAAAAAATAATGTGTCAAATCAGTTTATTATTATTAAATTGTTTCAATCTAGAAAATTTTTCTATTTGCACTCTTTTAAACTTTCACATAAATTATCTTTTTTAATATATTTATATCGTATTATAATAAAAAATAATAAAAACACTGTTTTGTACTGTTTCCAGAATTATTAATTAAGTAATTGTGGACAACAGTGAACACCTAAAAGAGGGATTAACATTTTGTAACTCAATAGCTTAAAACATGTCGATATTCAAACGATGTAAACCAAAAATTTCACCCCTTGGCTTAAGCAATCAACACAATCAATAAGTATTATATAATAATAGTATAATAATGATACGAGTGATAATCACAACAAAGCTTATTATATACTTTAACCGATCACATAAAACTCATTATTATGAAGCTACTATCTATGTTGTTTTTTGTTTGAAAAAAAAGTTTATAATTGAGTGAGTACTGCTGTATTTGCTTTTATAGTAATAACTCTTTTAATGATTATTACTTAAAAAAATAAATATTCATTATTTTTATTAAAATGCACTAAATTAGTAGACACCAGTTAAAGTATTATTCAAGCGTTTAACACAGGCATATTTTTATATCAATACAAATCAACAAAACGAACTCCAAAACAATACCATTCATATGAATCGAACGCAAAAAATACTGGAGAACCGACATAACAAAAGCACACAATGCCTTCTTGACATTTCATAATTTGAATCTGGAATAATAATTTTCCGAACAAAGCGCGCCAAAGTGCGAAGGATCCTGTAACCGGATATAGAGGGCATTCTTGTAAGTGACCGCGGCATGTCCTGAAGCTCAGCTCCCCGGCAAATTCAGGAAATTTCAGATGCCTCGAGTAATTTCCTTTCGTTGGCGGCGCCTTGGGTCTTCAGTTAATGGAATGGTATTTAGCAGTGTGTTAGTATGCGAATGGGTGTGGTCTAAACTGTCTTTGAAGTCATATGTACGTGGTTAATGAGGGTGTAAATACGAGAATACAGACGACACAAGCTGCTGCAGCCAGTCCTGTGACCATTCTGACGATTCATTTGCGCTGAGGTGTTAAAAATGACAACCTTATTCTAAGTTACCCAAAATATACTTTTGTTATTAATTGATTTGCTTTAGTATGTAGAAATGATGATGTCTTAAAATTTCAGGATCAAATACAAATAAGTAATGTTGAGAACATTTTAAATTGATAAATGCAAAACAACTAAGAATAAAAGAATTTTAATAACGTTAATATATCTGAATGATTTTCCAACTTCATATAAAAGTTGAAATGTTAAATAATGACAATTAATCAATTAAAAATGTGGAAAAGCAATATAACATTTTGACTGATTGAATATTGCCGAAGAAAAAAGACGATTAGAAATCATATAAAAATTATTACATTTTGATAAATAATATATATGGTAAAATATACTATAAATACATATATACATGTATTAGAATAAAAATCTTAAGATAATTAATCTATTTTGCGATCTTTTTTCATACCAAATGTAATAATGTGATTTTCTCTACATTCGGAAAAGACAATTGCCTTTCACTGTTTATCAAGTGGATTTTTAAAATCTATATATTTTTTCAATAATTGTTTTTTTCTATCTTTGTACTTTTTTGTTAATTTTCTTAATAGCTTAAAATAAGGAATACGTTGTATGACATAAGAAACTGTAAGACTAAGGTGTGTATGAGTGTGATCCGTGAAATATTTGGGTGAAGCTTGACATTTGCCATGTGTTATTTATTATATTGACTGACGTAGGTCTGGATTCAAAAATAATCTAACCGTCATTAAGCAAAAGACATGGCATAAAATTGATGGCGAAATCGTGTTGAGTGCCCTCTTGCGGTTATGAATCAAACCCTCTGTCTTAATTAATCATTGTCCAGTATGAGCTGTCTAAGTAAAGCACTTGCTTCATGTGGAAATATAAAAATTCATCGTAGTAATAATATATTAACCCTATATAAACAGAAACGATTCAATACGCCCTGTAGCAACTCACAATGAACGAAAAGTAATATAAACAAAGTAAATTACCATTTATGCATTGATTATAAACTATAAAACAATGTTTTGTTTATAGTACCAATGAAAAAAAATAATAATAACTTACTGTATCGTAAATGGGCAAAAACAAAACAAATACAGTGTTTGAATAATTAAAAAAATAACTATTTAATGATTGGAATTTGGTATCACAACAAATAATGTATACATCTAGGCATGGTGAAACAAAATTCTTAAAATGCGCAGTGATCCAATATTAATCAAATAAAACAAATATAGCAAAAATATCCAGTTCATTAGGCTGTATGTCAAAACAAGTAGTGTTAAATCATTCTAGATTCATATGTAGGTGATGGTGATTAATTATTAATATTCATTCTGTAATTGACGGTAAATTGGTAAGTCTGGAAATTAGCTCTGGCCGAAATTGTAAGCCAGCTGGTTGAACCTGATTAATATTGACTGGCACTTGCTTAGAGCTAGTGATTGTAAAGTAACCAATTCGAATAAATAGAAAATGTTGTAAAGTTATAGCACTCGACAGTAAGTATGTTATTTTCTTTAAAGAGTAATCGTGCTATTTAATGAACGTGGAAGAAAAGAAGTCGAATATTTGTTTATTTCATTAATTATTTATATATATGATTAAAACGACATTGGGGGGAACTTTCAGATAATTGATTTCTATTAATGTAAAGTTAAAAACTGTATCTGTATACATAGTATCAAATTTAATACTCAGTACGACAAGCATACTTACTTTCTAAAGAAAGTTGCTCGTCATAATGGTGTTAGCTACTCCGAAATAGGATTATGCTTACCACAAGCATATGAAATGTCTCCAGATTATTCAAAATAAATCACTCATATATATATGTAGCACTACGAGGTACGTGCGCAACTCGCTGCTTCGTAGAGATTTGAAAATCCTTACTATCCGATAGTTTGTTCGTGAAGTGAAATCTCTCCAAAGTTTTACAGCGATGTAGGAAAACATTATAACCCAACGATATTGTATCGTCACAACTGTGAAAAAACAATGTTCAAAAATCGTTTAAAATCGAGAGCAGTTCTGCTCGACGACTCTAAAAAATAATAAAACGTATAAAAAAAAGCCTTATCATCATGAAAATGACTTTTAAATTAATTTTCTTGCGTAGTATATGTATATAGGCGCATGTTTGTGTACATGTAAGGGTAAAGTATATGGGAAGGTATATATATATATAATATGATAGCGTGTGAATGCATGTAGTGTCCGCGTGAACTGGCATTACTGAGGATTGCTCATCTCTGTAACAAACACGCCCTTCGATCGGCAGCGAAAGTAAACGAATTCAAATAACTAAAACATCAGCGATGAAGGAGACTTGAACAACTTTGAGACTAACGCGCCTTATAACTTAGAGATCGATGAATTCGATATCCAAAAAATAAAATAAATAACCAAATGATTTCTTTGTACATATATTGGAAAATTATCAAAACCTAAAGCACCTACATACGAAATTATAAGTTAGCTGAAAGTTACGTTTCGTTTCAGTTCGCAGTAAAATTCAAACACGTTTATTCAAAATACCATTCCCCTACATGTGACAAGTCAAAGACGACAACACAGGCGAAAAACGTGCATGAAGAACGAATGTGTGTGTTAACACTTTCAGTATTTAAAAAGATGAATTTATATTTTAATCAGCTGTAGGTCAATTATCATTAAATATTATTTTATTTTCAAAAATATTTTGGATATACTGACGATGATGACTTTAAGTAATCAATAACTGCTAAGAAATGATTAACAATACTAAAAACTACAATAAAATGATAAACCGAAATGTAAACAAATCGTATTTTTTCATTATTTGTAATTTGATGAAATAAGAATCGATTAATACAAAAAGTTTACGCACGTTTAATTTGAATTGTTATGTTTTTTAATTCACTAATTATAGAAATTTAAAAAAAAAATAATTAAATCAAAAATCGTATTAAGACCACAAAACAACTATCATCAGATGTGAGAATGTAATTTGCTCTACCTTCGGTATAGACAATTTTCATAATGTGACTGCAAAAAAAGATCTTGAACAAATCGACAATAAAATTTATTATAATTGAATAAACTTTTTTAAAAATTCAACTATGGCAAAAAACGACTATGAATAGATTTTACAAGCCATCAGTTCTCATATCGTCAAGGGTGTATTGCGAATACACTAACATCCAAATGGGTAAAAATCGTGGTGGTGACATTTAGAGGGTGTGTTTTGACAAGGGTAAAGAGAAAAGGCGTGGCTTTTACATGGGATGAGGGTGTTGAAAATGAATTCACTAAAATAGAGCGCTGACCAACAAAACGAAATGGAAAACTAAGAATTCGAACAACATTTAATCGACCTTTATTTCGATTTGGAAAAATCTTACTTTTATTAACAATTATATCAACACATTTCTGTTTTTTTTTTTTGCTTTTAAATAGTAAAACTTAATAAAATTTAAAAAATATTATTGGATTGAAATGTTTGAAAATTAAATTGCAGTTGACAAGGCTAATGTTTCAAAAGCTTAAAAACTATTGTTCACTGTTTTTATTGTAAATAAAATTACCAATGGTAAAAATTTGTAAGTTGTAAAGCTTTACGACTCACGGAAAACTAATGGTTAAAACTAACAATAATTTTGAATTAAAATTAGATGTCTTTGAAGTTACAATCAATTTCGATTATGTATCGGCAATCGATATCATATATTATTAAATAATTAATTTAATTTAAGCTATGGTTATTAATATGAACATGGTAAATCGTAACATTCTTAGTCCGTGAAGAGAAAAGGTTCAACTCGTGCTACAATCTTTCTACGATGATAAAATCAATAAATAATAATTCCTCTTTTTCTAATATATTATTATAAGTTTAAAAATAGCATTCCAGATTGACAAAAAAATAAGTTAAGTTATGTTTATTTTTTGTAAAAAAAAGTTGAAAAATTTACAGTTGCAGCTTTTTTAATTGTTGAAAAATCTTTCATCTTTCCAAAGTTGTACATTTTTTAGATGAATAGGAAGAGGAAAAGGAGAGTGGAGGTTAAATAGGTCTTTCCCATTATCACGATAACGTTTCGTTGAAATATTCATTTGTCTCGCGTTAGCGTCTGATTTATTTCACGTATATGTAAAAGTAAGTATCATAGTCAACCAATTGAATGTAGATATTATTAAATTGGAATTCCAGCCATTAAAATATGCTGAAATGAATTTTTGTAAGAAGTAACAAATATCAACAAAAAAAAATCTAAAGTGTTATGACGGTTGAAATAATGTATGATACTTTTATTTTTTCGTTTAAAATAAAACAATACCTCTTGCAAAAATGCATGGATTTTTTTATTCTTATCCTTAACCGGTGCAAATTTTTGCTTTTATAGCAAAGCCCCTTATTCGAAAACAAATGAATTTGAATTTGTACTGGCATATCAACTCGCATTGTTTGTGCACAAATAATGGAGATTTTGAAAAGAGTTCCTAAAAAAAGGATGATATATTAGAATAGAAGATATGTAGGTAATCACCATGAAGTTTCAGATACAAAATCGTATATTTTTCAAATGAAAAGTAGATTTTGTGCACAATCAACTAGAAATATATGATTTGTTCTGAGAAATTTCATTAAAAACGTATATTTCTCACATAATGGGAAACTGATTTGTGTATGAATGAGGAATATAAATTGTGTCGCATGAAGAATAAAAATTCTTTCATTCAATGAAACATCTTGAATTAGTATTAACAGCATCACTTTTGGCATGCTAGCATAGTTTATTAGTAACCGCTTATAAGATTATAACTTACATTTGAAATAAAGAAATCCTTAAAAAAATATTGGTGTTTGTAATGTGCTTAATTCACTACTTTTTATTTAAGTAAAGATAAAGTTTTTTTTTTAAGTTTTCCAAGCGAGTGGGTTCCTGTTGTGTATTAAACATGTAGGAATTCTTGACAAAAGCTCAAAGGGGGTGAGCGTATTGAAAAATGAGTGACGGAACAGAAAAATCAAGCCACGGAACAGTTCCAGCTCATACAATGAGAGTCATTCATAAGAAAGTGCTTGGAAAATGAAGCGGAAATAGTGAAATTTTTATCGTCACCTGGGGAAATTTTAAATTGAGGCTATTAATGACAGGGAGCTTTGATGCAGATGCGTGTTCAGAGATATTCAATGATTGTTTTTCATTTTTATATAATACAATTTTGAACTTTAATTTAAATTTTTCTTCGTATACAAGTTGTAGTTGTAGATGATTCTGTCGTATTAAATAGAGTTAAGGTGAAAACACTTCATTAAAAATAAATCAGTTATTTAACAGTTAGTATAAAAACAATATAGTATAAAAAGTAATACATCAGCCAGTTACCAATAGTAGATTTTTTTATGTAAGCTTTTTACTTAAAAATAATAAAAAACAAAACTTGCACATTACAAAACAACGTTTGTATATTAATTATTTTTTATACATAAATTAAAATATATTATGTCGTAGAAATAAATTTGTTCCGCTTATTCATAATAATAGTCGTTAAACAGTATCTATGAAACATTATGAAAAATATTTGTATGTCTAATATTACGGTTGGTGTTTTTATATGACAAATATGACTTCGAATATTCATATTTACTAGTTGCAAAAAAACATACAAATAAGTAACATAAGTAATTAATATACAGCCATTATGCTTTTATACATAATTACTAATTCGTGTCACTTAAAATCATTTTTAGTTTGAAGTTTTTCATGTTTTAAAATAAACTGATCAACGTTTTCACATTAGAATAAAAAGTAGTTTATTCATCTTATGAATAAGATAAATAATTTGAAAATAAATGCTTAGTACTTAACATTGATGAAAATATATCTATTTGGGAAATAAAATTTGATCAGACCCTTTCATTTATTTTGAATGTTTTAAAAATCACAGGTGGCTAAGTGAAATTGGAAATGTCTAAGGATACAAATGAAATGGGCTCTTTTGTGCCAATTTAATCTCTTAGGAATTTGAGTTTTCGGGGAAAACACGATCCACCAAATACCTATAGGTTTATATATTGTCTTGATTGAAACATAGATTTTATAATTATTTTATGAGAAATTCGTTTTGAAAACTTACTTAATAATAGCAAAAAATAATTTTTGAACATTAATACGTAGAATTAAAAAAAAAATATATTTAAATTTAGATTTGAGGATAAATATTCATATTTTTTTGTTGTGAGTTACCAAAAAACTACTCTTAACCACAAACAATGGTAGAATCATTCAATGTGTTGTAATAAATACTTTAATTTTATTATAAATAGCATATAAGAAATAAATTTGTTAAAAGTGTTGATATACTTAAAATAAATACTTTTGGTATTTTTGATAGAGCGGAAAAAATTAATGTCAAACGTTTGAACAGCTAAAATGTGAAGAGGAATACAACAAACCAAAATATTAACTTAGTGGCTGAGAATTCCATTATATAAAGATCGGATACAGAATATATAAAAAAATGTGTGTTTTTTAAGTTATAAACCATACAAAATATACCTAGAATATTATTATCTGTAATGATATAAAACTAAAGCACTTTGATAAATGAAACGTAAGATTAGGTGTATTTAAAAATGACAATGCTATAGAAGTATTCATTCTTCAAAGCTCAAAGCTTCTTTATAAAGAACCCGCAAAGAAATTTTTATCCGTTCATTCTTTACCTCTAAATCACCCAAGGGAAATAAATAAATGTATATTTAGTACGTACTCGAATGTCGGAATAATATGCTCGTCATATTTTTAATTATTACAGCTTCTACGGGTAAAAAGGAATAAATCTGGAGGCAGGAATAAATGTTAGCAATAAAATACCATCGATCATTAAGAGGGCAGTAAAAATAATATTTTTACTAAAGAAATATGATGACGTTGATGAATAACTCGTTTTATTGTATACTTTCGTGAATATAATAGTACAATTTCGTTGATAATACTCATAATTTAAGCATTAGAGGTAGGATACTTTTATTATATTTATTTAAAACTTAAATTGATCTATTATTTCCTGGTAGAATGACGTATCAAGACCAATTTACCTTACCAAGTAATCGTTGAGATTTGATGAATGAGTAATGTCAACAATGTAATATGTTAACAAACATTTTTAATTTAACTCAACGGTCAATTCAAATGTGAATAAAAATAAAAATATAAAATTATTATGCCGAGTAACTTAATTATTGAATAAAATAATACGAAATTGTTGCCAAAATATGAAATTGGTCTGATATGTATTAATTTTGATTTATTATAGAATAAAAAATGTTAAATTACACTAATCTATTTACACCATTTTTTGAAAAATTAATCAGCCACCACTTCATTGTAAGCATTTTTATTCAATAAGTCTATCAATGTGGTTGTCTAAACGGAATTCTGAAGTTTGGCCTATAGTACGGGTGAGAAATGTTTAATACCAAACCATGCGATGAAATTTAAATTTAAAAAATATGAAGGCGTTAAATCTATTTATATGAAAAAAAAACCACTTCAATTAGTTTCATTTAAAATGCTTCAATACCAATTAAAATGACATGTCAAAATTAGCAAAAAAAGCAACGATTTTTCGCATAGAATTGTTTTATAATTTTTGGGTAAAATCTTTCTCAAATTGATAAATATTACTGTGTGAATGAAAATTTGACAAACATATACTACCTTCAATGTCTCGTCGGGTGCAAAGGTTTGCAAAAAAATTTCTTACTTATGTGAAAAAAAACAAAGGTCAATAATAGGATTAGTTAGTAGCGTTGATGATATAGTATATAACGGCCACCTACAATGAATATGACTCGTCCCAAAATCACATTAAACAGTTTAATTTCCTACGTTTTTAGAAAAGTTTCGTAAACAACAAAAAATATCATATTTATGCACTTTTAATTTGAATAATGTAATGTGACAAAGAAACGTGCATGCTTTGCATACACGAAAAAAGATTTATTTCGAATCAAACGATAATTAAATCAAAAAGAGTTTGCAAGTAAGAGTTTTTTTTCAATAAAAACCATTCGCATAGAATTATTAAGTTTTTTGTAATTGATTAAGAAAATGCGTAAAGACAAGTAACTGGAAATTATTTTTATTGTGAGCCATACTATAAATCTTAGACTATATAGGTAAGTTTATGTGACACTGTTCGCTTTCAATATGAAAATAGGTAGACTCTGTCATACGTGTAAGGAGACATACAACGTATAATGCTATTTGGGTTCAGATCTAATCCATTTTGGCGCTACGCATCGGTCTTGAGGTCTACGGTGCTACGTCGTAGCCGCAAAGGCTGTAGCGCTGTACCGCCGGGCTAATGCTGACTCTATTGGATTAGTCAATTAAATGTAGAAGGCTTCGAGGCAACGCTTCGCTCTCTTGAAAGACAAACTACGTGAAAACGATATCCTTACTAGGGAAGTGGTGAGAGCCTTATGACGTAGGTTTTGATAACTTGATAGCGATGGAGTTACTAATGAAATTGAATTGGTATTTATTCAATAAAAATGACGTCATATGGATATTTAAATGATAAAACAGTCAGTTAATTGTTTTATCATTTAAATATATTTGATAAATCGACGTAAAGTATCCAACTATTTTATACCTATACTAGATAGGTAGTCCTTATTTGAACATCTCGTTTTTTTTAAATTTTGGTTTATTAGAGATTCCTCTTATTAATATTAAATTTCTTAGCGTACAGAAGTTCGTGAAACTACAAAGAAATAAAAAATAATACTAATATAATGACGAACTGCACAGTGAATGCTTCAATACAGGTATGAATTTATTTATTATATTTATATTAATTTGTGATTATTCTTATCTTTTAAATTTTTGGTGTAATTATTTTGTATCTATAAATTATATTATATGCAAGGTGTAACTTGACTTTATAACGTGAGAGACAGTAGAAAAGTAAATGTAAAAAAGTAGGAAAGGAAAAAAATATCGCCTGATATATTTGTTGAATAAAGGGACGTTACAGAATATTTTAACTTCAAAACCAGTACAAAAAATAAATTTGGCAGAAAAGATTCTCACAAAAATAAATGGGTCCATTTCTCTCTCAGCACTCACATGCGATTTACGCAGTAAAAATAAAGTGCATAGGTTTATAAGAAGAAAATTATTCGAGCGGAAAAGTAATTCTGGCCACTCAGAAGGAAAAATTTTCAACATATTGCGGGAGGATTGTTATTTGGCTTCTATGTACGTGACCATCGTTTTACTGCCTTTTACTTACGTTTGACTTATATTATCTTTTTTATATGGGACCCACGTATAGTACGTAAGTAAGATTTGTAGTATCATTGAGTGGGTGAACAGAAAATTGTTTGAAATTTTGCTAAACCAGATTATGGTGTATTTTATAGCTGACTGAAACAGTATTCGTATTGTTTGGTATACCAAAACCCATAACTAAGGGTTTGTATTAGCTTTTCTCTAAGATAATGTCAAAATGAATGTTTCCTTTAATGTGATATTATTTATATTTAACTTAATATTCGAACTAGTCTCTTGGTTCTGACATGCCGTAGTTGACATGCTATGTACAATTAAATTCTATATTATTACAACATTCACAAGATCACATAATTCGTTTATTTTTTCCTAGAGAAAGAAAAAAAGACATTTCAGACGACAAATATTGTATATATGTGACGCATGACATGTGACACCGCGTGGCGTTACAGCACGTCTGGTTGAGAATATTAGGCATCTGCACAAATCAAACATTTTGTTTTTTTTTATTTTAAGAATTATTATTTTTTAAATGTTTACGTAGCAAAGATGCTGTGACGTTTTTATCCAATACGATTGCGCAACCGATTGTTTTTATTCTTGAATTAATACTAGTATGTAATGATTTTTAATCAATCTATAGATTTAAATTCAAAGTAAGGCTCGTTTTTGCGTCAAATTATTGAAATTATTGTATTTTTTTACAATAAATAATTAAACCATTGACCTGAGGCTTCATGTTAACAAAATGAATTTTTAATTTTGTCAAAACGAATTTAAGATTTTTTAGAAAATAGAGAAATATAATTGGAATTATAAAAAAATAAATATTGAATACGATTTAAAATTTAAAATAGTCAATTTTCGCTAATTTTTTTATGATCAGCGTGTGTTGCAGGCAAAGAATGATATAAAATAGGGATTTGGAGTAGTGTTAAGGAAATAACCGCGCACTTATGCTTTGCCATACATTCGCGTTCAAAGTGCCAACACATTCTTTTATTTCCAGCTCCCATTCACCGTGGAATAATAATCATAAATATGTCACTCATAATGATACAAAAATCTGACACCGTTTCTCAGTAATTTAAGGTGCGTATTTTCATAAAAGAACATCGAAAAAAATGTGCTGTTCAAAGGAAGCTTATGAATCAATCACGTTTTTGAAGGATTAATGAAAAACATTAGTAGTTCAGTCAATTCCTTTTCATCTTATGAAAAAATGTTGATATGAAAAGAGTTTGCTAGCTAAGTAATTTTTTAAAGTTTTTTTGAAATAAAGTAAGATAAAAAAACATTTTTAGCGTTACGATTATTAAATTAACCCATTTATAACGAATCTAAGCTAAGCTTAGCAAAATGAAAATGTATTTAATAAAAAAAATCAATCAGTCAAATTAATGGAAAAAAACCCACTCATTCATGGCAGTGATTAAATAAAAATAGTTTTTGAAACAAAAATATAATAAGCGGCCGTTTATTGAGTATCTTATAAAGTGTTTCGTAGGAAAGTTGATTTTGATTAAAATATAAATGAAAATGATTGACATCTATGTTTTCTGATAGATTTGAACCAGTTTGTGTTTTTTTTTAATTTTACAATCAAATGAATTTTAAATATGATTGTAACAGCATTTTTCGTTTTTTTTTCAAATTTAATTAGTAATATTTGCATATTTTGAAACGTACACAATTTATTCAAAAAATATTTTACCGGATGCTTACACAATGTATAAATTGTACTCTAAATTGATTTTAACGGCAACTCAATCAGTAGAGCAATCAAAATCTGTGTTCCAAAAATGTTTGACACAATTCCAAAAATCGATGATTTTTGATTAAACTGAGATCGGTAGTTATTTCAAACCAAACATCTTTTTGATTTTCAATCAAAATTTTCATCTCAAGTTTTTCCTGCAGAGCAAACGTAGAACAAAATGGTTTTTTCAAGTAAATTCCATTTCATTGTTCGCAAAATTGAAAACGGCCAAGGCCAGAGATTTTAAACTTTTGCGTCGTTCTTTTGACTCAACTTAAATATATTTATTTTTACAAAGTGAACGAAAAAAAAGATTCACGGATGAAAAGAAGACAGTGTATTCAATTTGCCGTAAACAATAATACATATAATCAAATATGATTCCTTTTTATGTCAACTATACTACTTCAACTAATCTTAAATATTCAATTAAACCGCTTATTCACGGCTTAATTTATTTTATATTTTACGTTTTTTTGTTTTTTCACTGTCTGATCCCAATGAGTATGCCAATTGAAAGTTAATAGATTTCTTTACACCCTATTTCGAAGAAGTAGATAGCATGTAGAGGGGTGAAAACTACATCGTTTTGCAATGGCAACGTATGTGTAAAGTAACAAATTCATAAATCGATTGATTTGCTTTTTAATGAATACTAAAACCCTTGATACAACAACATCATTACTACAGAAATGGCAAAGTCAAGTTGCATAGTGTATTAGTTAATTAAAAAAAATAGTTTACTTAAACTGAAAAAGTCACCAGTAAGATTGACGTATATATAGAAATTGGCACGAGGGGTAGACTCCATACAAATCGACCAAGTCGCGTATATGAATGCGTTGACAATCTCTGACCTTCTCGGCGATTCTCAATTCGTCAAATTGATTGGAATTGATTTAAGAACGTGATTTTTATTTAGGTTTTCAATTATGGGCATGAAAAGTTTAAAATTTATCAAGCGACCACGGGAAAAATTAATTTCTGTCAAAAATGTCTTGTAAAATATTATTCATCATTAAAACGGTGTCACTTATAGTGAAATATTACAAAAGTAAAGATAGATTTTTATGCCCGAAAAAAAATTGATGAACGTAATACGATTATACGGTTTATGATGTTTTCTCTTAAAAAAATATTCATATAATACAAATTGTTAATTAAATAACATTATTTTCATTTTAACGTATACACGAGCTTATAGATATTACAGGTTTTATTCAATAATAAATGTAATTGAAATTTAAAACTGCATTAATTTATTTGATGACTCAATTGACGTGTTATAAATAGAGACACACAATTTAGTATGGATAAGAAGCTTTATTAGAGTGCATTTTTAAATATTCATGTTATAATATCAATCAAAAGTTTATATTAATATTAATTTAATAATAGTCTGCACAGAGTAATCGTTATACCAAAGTTATCATAATTTTGGGATTCGATGGTATTATTAATAACAATTTATTAACATGGAATAGCTACCAACATTTAACAATGAGAGTTTTTTATTTTTAGTGTACAAATCATGTAAACAATATCGCGATAGTTTATTTGTCGAAAATACAAGGTATGTAAATCAATAAACTATAAAATTTAGAAAGGCTGTCAAAACGTAACTAATTGGTCATGCGTTTCGATTTAAACATATGTATATCATTGTTTTTCAATGACGTGTGTTAATCAGTTTTTTTAAATATTATATAGTATTAAAAAACCTTTATTATTAAATAAATCATGATTAATTATGTTGGTCGTGCCTTAATAATTGTAATAAAAATCAATTTGGATTTTGTGAATTGTGTGGTCGAGTGGTCAACGTCGTTGGCTACCGCTACGGAGGTCACGGGTTTTCAATCGATTTATGAATTTCTGTTTGAAGGCATGGATGTATGTGATGTCTTGAATTCCCCCCACCCACCCATCCTATCATATGAACGGGGCGTATCGAGAGCGATTAGCTAACCACTTGTCCTGTCCTAGCCCTTTCCTTCTATTCCTACTCTCTTTGGAAAAAAGAAAGGTTGAGCAACTGAGTAACAAGCAGTTTTCGTAGAAACACTTCTGTTGAGATAAACTCCATTAGGAGTCCATATGCTCCACATTGGGAGCGGACGTGGTAAAAAAAATAATGATATCTCACATTTTAGTTTACGTTTTCAAATACTCAAATTAAACAAGTAAGAAATTAAACCTTTAATGTGTTTTTGATAAAGTATTGCTTGTCGATAATGCATGGTGATGAAGATATTAGATTTTATCATTTCACGAAAATTTTATCACATAATTATTATTATGCAGTAGTTACTTTAAAACCTAATTTCATATACTTAGTTATTATATCCTTCTAGCGAACAATAATCAAATTTATAGAACTTAAACTAAAGCAATATTGGAGTAGAGCTTGACAGAAAGCTATCGACGAATTCAACGAGGTCAAATAGAGTTACTTAGTTTGATGGAATTATGCAGTTTGTAATCCGTAGCAGTCGCTAGCCACGCCAAAGAGCGTATATTCCTCTTTCCTCGCAAAATGCAGTGATAGTAAATAATATATTGTTTTGCCTTTTCATAAACTAAATACGAATTATGATACCACGTACTACTTTGATTAAATGTATGTAGTTAACACCTCTTTTAATGCATTTATAATGTATGTAAATTCAAGTAAGAAAATCAGATGAACACTTCATAGCAGTATTTCGTGAAGTAAAACTTAAAACTTGAAAAAAACAGTTTCAGCGAGTTCATTGTATAAAAAAAAAGTATAAACCGTACTAAAATTGGAAGTAAGTATATTTTTTATCTCAATATAAAAATATAATTTTATATAATCAAAAATTTCAAAAAAAAAACTATTGAGAGTTATTAGTCACTTTTAGGGTGTTCACTGTCAATACTTGGTGGAAAGGCATTGTGTTAATAAAAAAAACAATATTCCTTTGCACTTCATTCCACTTTATTTAATAGATCAGGACCGGTCTTGGACCTATTAAATAAAGTGGAATGAAGTGCAAAGGAATATTGTTTTTTTATTTATAAGAGAGTTATTGGCATACAAAGTAAATCAATATAATGAATAGTTATTATTTTGAATGATAAATTGTCAAAAGCTGTTGGATTTACAGTTTATAAAAACTTTTTTTTTTAAAATCAGCTAACGCAATTTTCCAACTGAGTAAATGATTTGCATGTATTGAGACTAAACTTTTTGGTTTAAAATAACAACTTTAACTACTTCGGTATGCCATCACTGTCTGAAACACTAGGCGTTCATCAAAGGAACCACAATTGCAGCGAGAAATTGCCATTTACAATCCTTCACTTTGAGCTTGCTAAAAGGTGGTGAGTAGTAAAACAAAGTGGAATGTGTATTATGAAACCTTACTTATGTTGCCCTCAGGCCTCTAAAAGTGCGGAAAGAACCGTAAGAATGGGTTAAATGAAAAGTTTTATTAATTCTCGTCGTTGGTGGTTGAAAATTAAATAAGGATCCATTTAACACACAATTAAAATAAAACGTTATTCTTCAACAATGTAAATTTTACTTATTTAAAAAAATTAAGTTTTAAACAAAATAATAAACCACTAAGCAACAAAAAAAATGTATACACATTTCTTAGAATAAAAAATAAAAAATCTTATACCTAGTGCTTTTAAAGATTTTTTTGAAATGTTTTTGATAAGAGAGATAAAATTTTATAAGCTCTTAAATAAATGTGTTTTTCTAAATTTATCATTACTAGTTCCTTCAAACATTTTTTCAACGAAAGAATAAAATCAATCGGTAAGAAACAAACAATAAATTTAAAAAGTCATACTTTTATTTGAATATTGCTTACAATTTTCAGTCAAATAACTACCTATATATTCTAGTCTTAAAAACCAAGATGAACACTAATATGCACTAAATTGGTAAATATTAAATAAAAAAACACTTATGTGTACTTATTCTATATGTATTGATTTAATATATAATTAAAAACAGTCTCACTCACTCCTGATCATATTAAATATATGTGGTATTACAAAAAAAGTGTATTTTTTAAAAAATATAATGCCTTTTTCACTAAGTATTCACAGTGAACACATTAAAAGTGAATAAAAAGGAATAAACAATGCCAATGTCATCATGTAAGATAACGTTTATATACATTAATTGAAAACAATGTAGTTAGTGGTACTTATTATACGTAGATGAGAGATTTTGTTGTAATAAATTAGAACATATTATATGTGTTAAAAAAATCCAAAGTAAAAAAAACTTTATTTTCAAATATGTAGTATATTTAAAATTAAATTAAAAATTCGATCACTAATGCCATGCATCGATCCGTCGATCAACCCATGCAATTGTCTTCTCCTATTGCACAAATGAAGAGACAATTTATCGAAAATATAATATTTAATGTTCATACATGGGCAACAATCAATAATTAGTAGAATATTGTGATATTTTTTTTGTATTTTTGTAATGAAGCAAAAAAAACTTCTACGAAATAACATTAATGTTATCTCTTAAATCAATTTATTACGGAATTATAAAATTATCAAATGAATCATTATAAATAAAATATTAAAGTATACGTTTATTATTAATAAGCCTTTATAATGAATTCATAAATAAAAATAATGAATCAGATTCGTACGACAGGCGCACTACATCATTCCATTCTCTGGTAGTTCTTCTCTTTAGATCTTTGTAATGCTGAGTGAAAAATCTAGTACTCTTATTACGTCAGCCTAGAAATAGTCAACGGGCTAAGAATGAAATACCTAACTGTGCAGCAGAATAGTGAATGCCACGTACGTGTTAGTTGGTAGGATTTACCCTCAGTTGAATTATAGCACCGCTATACTTTACATTTTAGATTCATTCATTTGAATAGATTATCTCACATTGCTAAGTGTATAATGAGAATTTACCTGGACTATTTTTGATAAAGGTATACTTTAATTAAGTGCGCCACAGAAAATTTTCATGATTTTTTAAAATTCTTAAATGTGAATTTAAGGTTTGATTTTAACATAAGTTTAAATCTTTATTTTAACGAATAGTAAAAATGTTCTAATTATTTAGATGAATCTAGAAATATTTATAAATGTTGAAAAGTATTCGTAAAAGTTTACTATTTTTCATTCAAAAAATATTTATTAAGATTTACTGTTGAATTTCAAGATTTTTCACAACAATTCTTCACACTCACAAAAATTAATACAATGACAAATGAAGATTGAATGGGCTAAATACCACGATATGGGTATGATTTTTAAATTTTACAACGTACAACTTCTTGGCATGACAAATGTACAAAACGGCATATTTTTTACCCTGTTTTTTGCGATTGCTTAAATTATTGAAAACTCATTGATCAGTTAATAATATACAGCGGTCAGACTTTTTCAAATGAATTAATTAATCTAATCTCGATATGCACTCAATAAAAGGCCTATACATATAAGAATTTCCTCACTATTCTAAAGATGTTTTTTAAATTGTAACAAAAAGAAGAATTATAAGTTAAAGCTATCCAATATTTATAGTTCAGAAAGTATATTTTTTTCCGGTTATCAAAAATGTTGTGTACTGATTGATACTCAGAAAAAAGAATTTCTCAGTGCAGTTTGGTGTAAAATATTTGATTATTTTATGATTGGGTTTAAATAGAAATTAAAATATTGAATGTAAGTTTATCAATGAATTTTACTACGAAATTCAAACAAAATTTGATGAGAAGTACAAAGCTATATTTATTATAAACGCTTATAATGAAATTCAGGAAGCAATTTGATTAAAATTCTTCAGAAAAAAGTAAATAAGTAGCTCAAATAAATAATAATGGTTATGAAAATCGATATGAAAAAAATTAAAATATTATTTTCATAAAAACACAAAAGCAAATATTGTAAAAGATTTTTTTTTAGTTTGAATATGAAAAGCTTGTTTTGTCTGGGTAGTAATGAAACTTTTGTATAAAATAGTTAAGCCACGCTTACAAATAAAAAAAAATACAACTTTTCAGGAATGCCTTTCACGAGCTTTTCCACATGACATAAATACTATCAAAATGTCACAGTCAAAGGTTCTTTGTGAGCGAATTTCAATAGGAAATGTACGTTTTCTGAGGGAACATTTTCGTCAAAAAACCTCACAGCGCATATATTTGTTTCAGTTACCATCTCTTGTTGCTGATTATGAAAAAATATGAATGCATAGATTTCTGTGATTCATAATAAGTAAGACAGTTACAGCATATCTAAATATTTTCACCAAACAAAACAAGCTAACATTATCATGATTTAAAATGAGCATTATTGGATTTGGAATAATTGGCTGCAAGTGGTTTCAGCTATTTGGAAATATTTTTTTTCTGAAACGAAATCAAATCAAGCTTAACACACTTATTGAATGCATTTAACACATCAATTGCTGATATAAAATCTGGATAATTTCGTGATTATTGTTGATTTTTAGTCAATAAAAAGCTTTAAAAAAGCTTACGGCTTTCAATTTACTACGATTGAAACAAAGAACTGTGGGATGTAAAAAGTCTTCAAAATTCTACTCTTTTTTACAAAAATTATTACAATATTTAGCTCTTAACACTGTCGTAAATGAAAGACAATAGCTTTTCACAACAAATATTCGTTAAATAACTGGCTTAGAAATCAACTAATGATGTATTTATTATTAAAAAAAAAAAAATGTTTTGTTATACTGTTTTCAATATACAAGGAAGCGTAGTATATATTTTAGCAGTTAACTTTTAGAATAAAAAAAACTTTTAATATTTCAATGAACAATGACAATAAATAAAAGCTCGACGTTTGTTATTCAGAAATTCACGATGAATAAACATTATTTATTAAAAATCAGAGAGCAGCTGACATCATTTAAGGTAGAAATAATGAATGAACATGACGACATTATATGATGAAGTTAAACTAATGAAATAATAATGTTTACTAACAATGAATGAAAAATCATGCACAATATATCAAAGCCCTACTAAAATAAATTTCAATTCAATGTGGGTATGTAGACGTTACATTTACCGAAAACGTGACAAAAATATAATGAAACATTGAAAACTTTTTGAAGAACTTGTTGACATACAAAAAGTTAGTAATTAGATCGTTACGAAACATGATGAATTAAAACGACTGGTATTTTCTATAGCAAAACGTTCACCACACAACAGCACCTAAAAACCTTCAACATTGTAATTAAAAAAATTACTTAAGGTTACATTATTTAAGATTTATTAAATAATGGTTTTAAAAATCAATGGTCATATTCTATTCAAAAGTTTAGAATAAAAGATGAAAAAGCTCTTCTTCCAAAATGAAGATGTTCCGTTCTATCTTATATTCTTCTTTTGAAAAGCTTTTCTCTGAAGTAATTGCACTCAATTTAATTTTTTTATCTTTTTTTGAGCCGTTGTCAAATGTAACGTTGTCCCTTACAGTAACGTTGCTTAGAATTTTTAGAGAAGGAAACACTTACTAAACGCAGTCAATACATAATAAACGTCTAAGACGCTTAATGGATGATTTCAGGATGATGATTTTTTTCCATTTCTTATTTATTTCCAAAATATTTATTTTAAAAATAAATTAAATACGTTTTTATTAATATAGAATAAAAATAACTTTGATTATTCCACGTATTGTGTTACAAAATGTGACACGTGTTTCGCCTCTTTCAGAGGCATCCTCATACAACTGCTTTCGCAAATGTTTGCTTAAGTACTTAAGCAAACATTTGCGAAAGTAGTTGTTAGTGTTACCGCCAAATCCATCGAAAGTACGTCGTTATTATTGAAAAATTTAGGCTATTGAATATAAACATAATAATATAGACCATATATAAATGTACTTGATGAATTATGAGTCATTATTAGTTTAAAGCAGATAGTGGTATTGGCTGAACAAGTAAAATAGAAAACCAAAATCCCGAGAGTTTTTAAATGTATATACTTTATATTGCTTTATATGAATAATATATAGTGACAAAGTAATACTTTGTTTTCAATGTGTTAACTAAGTTACCTTAATTATAATCGTTATTCATTGTAGAAACAAGAGTCAAAACATATTATTTTTAAATTTACATAAGTATAAAAAAAATAATTGTATTTGATTCTGTACACATATTTATTAAATTTACAAAGCATCTACAGTAAAAGTCGGTTACATATGTACATTCAAATAAATGTATTCGTTATTTAGTTAATGATAAAACCTTAATGCTGCAGGATATCGGTGATTTTATTAAATTTAATTGACACAACTTTAAATAAGATAAAAACTTACAAATAACTGAAAAAAATATATTTTCGCCCGGTAAAAAATTTCTACAGAGCCACTGTTCCAGAATAACGTGTAAATGCATTTTCCTTGTTCATACGCTGGGATTTTCAGCTTTCGCAGTCTTCCCGTAAATATCATTTCGAAGAAGAAAATTATTTTTAACACACCATGACAGTATTACAAGATTTCAACGCTTTTTATAGTATTAGGTAGTATTACGTATGTATAACACATATAATATATATAAAAAAATATCTACCAAATAGCTACAAATGGAAAAAAGTATTTTACTTGAGAAAATTATATTTAAATTTGAATCGTTCAAACTATGTACATTCTCACAGATTTTCGCCTTTCGGCATCTTCAGGCGTTTAAGTGCACGGATGAACTTGAACTGACGCTTAGTAAATGAATGTTTCGTATTTATATAATAAATAAATGTATCATTGAGCTTAAAGCCATTGCTGGCGAAAAGGATAAGCTCATGGGAATGCCCACAGATTTGAGTTGTAAGGAGTTTTAAGAATTATATTTATTTGTTTGTCGGCAAAGGTTTTATGATTATATTTATAAAGGGTATAGAAGTGGAGATCCCGGCATGTTTAATATTTCATTTAAAATCGGAAGGCTATGCAATTGTGCTCCTGAAATTTCCTGGAAAAGAGCTTATGACCGTCCGTATTTGGGTGTAACATTTTTATCCCTTGTTCCTGATTGAACACGTGTCCTTCCGAAATTAAGTGATTAGCAAAAGTAGACGTGTCTTTTTTCAATCTAAAGGCTGCCATATGTTCTGATATTCTGGTGTTTAGTGTCCTTTCTGTTTTTCCGATATAAATTTTTGTGCATTGCAAGCTATAAATCCTGGATTTATTTAAGTAATGTATTTTATCTTTATTGTTACTAATAATTTGCCTAAAGAGTTTTTACAGTAAAAAGCTGGTCTAACACTATCAGCTTGCTGTTTTTTATTTTTAAGACTTGTATTTCATAAATAAATGATTCTACGCCAGTACCTTGTATGATCAATGTCTTTTGACACAATATTTAAATAACATTTTTTCTGTAAGTTTAGTTTGTTTTTTTGATAAAAGATTGTCTATAAGAGATATATCGTATCCATTGTTGATGGCGATTTGTTTGATGATTTTCAATTTGATATTAAATTTTATTTCATTTAAAGGAACACTCACAAGTCTATGAATTTCTGAATGAAAAGCGGCTGGTTTATAAGAAAATGGGTGCATTGAATTTTTATGAATTACAACATCCGAAAATGTCGGCTTCCAAAATATTTTAAAATCATGAGAATGATTTTCAATGTTAATATTTAGGTCAAGAAAGTTATGTTATGTAGACGACATTCTTTGCTTGTTTAATGGAACGGATAGACAAATAACCAACTTTCATAACATTATAAATTCATTAGAAGTCGGAAGCAAAAATATTCTGATATGAGATTTTTGTATGTTGGATTTTAAGACGTCTGTCACATTTGTTTAGACTGGATAGAGCACCAATCACAAAAGATCACGTACATAAAACCCTCATAGTAACAGTTTAAAGTTTGAGTCAGAGACATCGAGGCTTAGATCCAAAGAATTTCACAACCTGATAACGGTATATCATGAGAAATAATTTCGGTCCTGCCTGTGAGAATGTCATTTAGCGACGTCATCACAAGCATGAGTGTAACGCTCTTTTTAGTATGCTAGAAAAGGATACAACTTAACATTTACAGAGTGGAAGCTTCGAGAAAAAATACATTTTATATTTTTGACGGAAGATATAGCTTAAGAAGACCTTGAATTGTCTTCACAAGGCGTATCACAACTTCTATGAGTGCCAAGGGACAACGATTGATGGGGACAACCGGGTGGAAAAAATAAATTGAGACGGCTCAAGAAGCTCATGTGAAAATTTGTATACTTAACATTTTTATCCATGTCCGCTCCTACTGTGGAGCATATGGCCTCCTTATGGAAGTATCTCAACAGAACTTTTTCTACAAGAACTGCTTGTTACTCAGTCGCTCAACCTCTCTTTTCCAAAGAGAGTGAGTAAGGTTGGAAGAATAAGGCTAGAACAGGACTAGTGATTAGCTAATTGATTTCGCTACGCCTAGTTATTTAAGGATTGGAAAGGGTTAGAGGGTATTTTTTTAGACATCACAAATGCTGATACGTTCGAACAGAAATCGATAAATCGATCGTAAAAATGCTGTTCGTATTGGGACCAAGAAGAAAAGAGGTAAACTGCGCGGAAATTTCAAAGGCTGCGCGGACCGATCAAATATTGATTGAACAACTGTCTTGTAGTAAGAGCCAACTCGGAATGAGTGCACTGGTGCTTCCCGACTGCTGCGCGGCTGCGCGCGCGCACAGCTTAGAGGGAACGTTGATTGGGACTCTATCTCGTGAGAACTGCCACAGAAGTACTTTAAACTTTCAATATTGACATATTTTATCTTTATTGTGGAGTCTCTTAAACTATTGATTGAACAAGATATTTATTCATCGAAATGTCGTTAAAATTAACTAATTAATATTTCAATAAATAATTTAATGAAATTGTTCTTAGAGTTTCATTTTAAATAGAATTTTCCTTTCAGGCAAAGTGTCTAGAAATCGAATCACAAGATCGTTCATAAATCTGGAGGTAAAATCTTGTCAGAGCGACAACCTTCCGATGATTGATTATTATAATTACCGCCATGTCGCTCTTAGGCGGATATGGCGTCAGACTAATTAACACACGAATACTATCACGCAGAATATATATTCACTTATAATGTGAGGCTTGCATAAATGTGAATATAGTTTTAATAAAGGTAGTCAGTGGTTGTGAAAACTAGAGAGTGATCAACAGCAGTATTTTTAATGTGTCTTACAATATAGTGATATACATGGAAATCGTGATTACTTTCTAAAATACATGAAAACTAAATAAAGGCTTGCAGAAAATAAAGTTGATATTATACAAAAAATACTAAAACAATAAATATATCTCAAAGTAGTAAAACACGTCACATTTTGTTAGATAACATGTAGTATAAAAACTGAATGCACGGAAAACAATGAAAGCATAATTTTAAAAGATAAGTCTAAAGAGCATTAAAAGCAGTGCTTCCTAACCATATTTGTGCCACGCCCCACTTTGAGGCTTCAAAAATATCCGTGTCCTCCCTCCCCGACCGAAATCTTATAGCTAGGTACCTAAAAAATAATTGCGTTTAATAAAAAATACACTATGTCATTACTATTTTTAATTTTTAACTTTCGTAAGTAAATAAACATTTATATTATGTGACACGTACAACTCGGAAAAAATAACATTTAAATTAGCGTATTTGTGTGAGGTACTAATTTAATATTTTTTGTCGACGATGCGTTTTAACAAATATTAATGATTTGTGCATTGCCCCTCAAAAAATGAAATGTTGGGAAACACCATGTTCCCCATGTTGCGAAACACCAATTTAAAGTTTAAAAACATATTTATTAAATTACAATATGATAATTAAAATAAACAGTGTAGTATATACATAATATATAACAGAGAATAAGTACTAAATATTTTACACTCTTGATGGCAGACAGATATGTAGAAAAAGTCTTCTAGTCAATTTTAAATTGAGACACGAAAGTTTTTGAAACTTAATAAACCATTCATAAGACAAATTAAAATCGATTTTAGCGTGATTAACTATTATATTATATTGTAAATTAATATATGTAATTATTTGTTCATTTTATAATGCCATGCTACGCAAATGCTCAGTTCTTTTATATTTTATTATTAGTAAACGTATTTCATTTTTAGAATGTAAATAAATATAAACGATGTTAGATTTTTCGAGAAAAAATTAAATATCTAATACCCAGGAAAACGTACCTATACACACGTATAGGTACGTTTTCCTTAAAAGATAAAAAAAGAATATTGTTCGAATCGAAACGGTATCATAAGGTCTTTATAATCACATTAAACTCCGATGAAATATGGAATTGTGTCCCAGGAGGCAGCGAACATTAATAAGGATAAAAGTCAAATTTTAATGAAATATGTCCCTGGGTTTTCTTGAAAATATTTCCTAAGGGATTTCGGCCGTAAGACGATGGGATTGAGGCGAGCGTAGTCAGAATGTAAAGCGATTTTTATTGAGGTGTAGGTGTTTAATGTAATTTTTACATTTCTTCAACTGTTTTTGCTAATATTTAAATATACAAAAGTTTAAAAATATTTTAAAACCATTCGCGCTATTTTTTAATTCGAATAAAATACTATTTTGATAAAAAAATAATTTCACATAATTTATTAATAAAAACACAATATTCTTTTGTACTTTATTCCACTTTATTTAAAAAATCAGGACCGGTTTCGCTCAATGCAAGACCTTTTATTTTAATATAATTTTGTATAAATAGCACTATTTATATATTTTTAGTTGAAAATGTTTGCAATGAGCAAAACCGGTCCTGACTTTTTAAATTAAGTGGAATAAAGTACAAAGGAATATTGTGTATTTATTAATATAATGCCTTTTCACCAAGTATTGACAGTGAGCACCCTAAAAGTAATTTCACATTATATAGTTTATTCATTTTCATACTAAAGTAAGCCCGCTCTCCACATATATCGTACTGACTCTTAATAGAGATGATATCACCAGTTTTTTTACGAAGACTGCTTGTAACTCAGTTACTCAACATTTCTCGTTTTGAAAAGAATACGTGTAGAAAGATATAACTAACAGTAAGGCTATCATTCTTACTACGCCTATTTAAGAATTGAACGAGTGAGAGGAAGTTTTAAGATGTCCTAAACATTCATGCTTTTAAATAGAAATCCATAAATCGATTGATAAATCAATTAATTATTTATATTTCAGCAGTAAAAAGACTGGCTTAGTGAATACATACATGATGTTATCGAAATATTGTAAAAAAATATTACTGTATTGCGACTTGTCAAAATAGCAAAACCATTCGATGTATAAAGTTAATAATTGTATGGGTTTTAAAATAATTAGAATATACCTGTTATTTAGTTTTTTTTAAAACAAGTCTTACCAATCGTATTAAGTAAAAGTATTGAATCTGGCTAAGTGAAGGAGGTACATTGAAATATCTACCATGTTACACGTGAGCATAGAACTACCAATGGATACTGACATAGTTATTTCTTTATTATTGTGTGCAAAACATGTTTTACAAATAGAAATTTATAATGTGAAGATATGTATTTACTGAAAAATAGTATGTATTTTTATAAATTATAACTTGTTTATATTATAGCAATTCGATGGAGGACAATTTATATTGAGTTAGGATGTCACAAGCGTTCATTAAGCTACAGTTAAAAAGATTTTTTTGCATTCAATAGATTTTATCAACTGAAAACATTTATTTTAAAATAAAATAATGACTCAGCTCTATGCAAATAGCATAACAATTAATTAAATAAAAAACACAATTTCTCTACTTTTTTAGCAGCTTATAAAACTTTTCCTACGTGTTCGTATCTATTATTGATTAAATATTCCCGGTTGTATGATATTTCATATTTTATTTTGGTACTGGATTATATTCAAAGCCGTTGAACCAGCAGTTTAGAATTATTGAAAGAATAAATTTATATCTTGTACGTATAGAGAATAACGAATTCAAAATTTTGAAACTTTCGAACAGTTGCGAAAAGTTGAAAGACTACAACTTGAAAGGAATTGTTATTTCAAAATTTTTGTATGATTCAGTTTGAATCTTTACCGAGTTTTTAAACCTATTTATTCAAATTGTGAAATTTAAATGATACTTTAAAGCGGATAAAGGATGTCAAAATAACTTATCTTCACAAGCGTTCTACCAAAGAAATAATTTAAATAATAAATTATGGAGTCATTATTATCATTGTTACTCGAAGCAATGTAAATATTTAAGTTTCCACGATGTCAAAACTCATAAAGTATTCAATACCACAATAAGAAAACTTAAAAAGAAAAAGTCAATGGAAATTATAATGAAATGTTTTTTTTTTATAATGACCAGAATTTTCTTATTTAAAAAAAATAGAAAGGGATAAAAAAGCATATTTTAGTTGGCCGTGTTATAGATTTTTCTAACATAACTTTCGTAACATAAAAGTGTCAAACATTAAAAGAAATGTACTGATACTTATATAATAAAAATAATAAACGAAAACTGATATTAAATAAAAAAATGAGTTGAACTTACAAACTCTTTAAATACAATTCATAAGTAAATAAACAGTTTATTACATTTACGTTCTACCAGGCTGATTTGAAAAAAAAGATCGATTAGTTATTAAAACACTCAATTGCGTTTCAAATATTTCATTTTTTAAATAAAAAAATATATTTGGCATTACACCTAATGCCAAAGCGCCAAATAATTTAAAGTTGAAAAATCATACGAAAAAAACTCGATGAGAAATTTTATTGTAAGTCATTCGAGATAATCTCGAGGTAAATTGATATCACAAACACCCACGTCCTAGGTCTCAAATTTAAATAAAAATATCTAAATTTGACATTAACCTTACCGGAAATCAAACCCAGACTCATGTAGTTGGTATAGCAAGCTCTAACCAACTAGACCACAGCTGGAGACAAATATTAGCGTGACAACCCATATTTTTCCCATTTCACATCTGATATTAAATGTACACATAACGAATATTTTGTGCTTCTTTAATGAAATGAGTAAAAACTCTGCAGTATTAGATATGTCATAAAACTTGTAATTTTATTTCAATTGAACTAATTATCAGTATAAAAAATAATAAAAGAGAATTTTCATGTTACATTAAGATATACAGAGTTAATAGTTTTAAATTTCTTTACCTTAAATTTTCAAATTTCTTCGTAAATATTTATTAATATTTTAGTTTTAAATATTATAATTTTATTTGTCATTTAACTGAAAAAGAATTCATTACAGAACTAACATTATGCAATAACTAACAACAAATTATTTTCCATATTTTATTCGAAATGGTTGAAAGCCACTCCAATTAAAATAATTTAAAAAACTGAAACTCGTTCTCTGATTTTTTCAAAGACTCCAAGGAGCTTAATCTTTTACCAATGATCACGTGCGGCTATATTTATGCAAATTTCACCACTTCGAAAGCATGAACACTGATAAACATCCTGCTAGATAAGTTCAATTCGAAAATGAGTTCGGGAAAAGAAATGTATAATTCTCCAAGCAAAACGAACTTCGATCAGTTTTACCAAAATTTTATACTTGTTTGAATTGATGAATTAAATATCTATCTATTATAGTGAAAAGAAAATAAATGATTTCTAATGAAATATTATTTATTTTTTCCTTTTATTCCCACATAACTTTCAAATAATAACAAAGAGTATTGAATTTATAATAAAACGTAAATAAATTTATTGGTATTTAAATAGTAGAATGCCGCTAAAACAACCCAAAAAAAAATAAAACATTTTAATACAAATAAATTGTAAGTTTTGCTATTCAATATCTTATGAAACGTGTTTCACTTCTCTGAGAAACATCGTCAGACTGATCTGTCTAAAGATATTTCAGTCTAAAAATGTGTTTAATTTAATTTGAAAAAATGAACATTAATATTTATAAAAAAGTTAAAATTAATATTTTGTTATAGAACGGTTATGTAATATTACTGAAAAAAAATTCAAAAGAACTGACTACTAGATTTTTATTACTATAATATGATTGGTTAGAGTTGTTGTGGTGAAAAACTAGATATCATTATAATGGTTAATTAATTAATTACATTCGGTTGGTATTTTTTTCTTTAAAGAAAGATAAAAGATATTAATATATTTTATAAAAATAAACAACATAAAATTTATTGTGTTAACTTAACACAGTTTTGTCGTTCAATAAATATTTCAGGATACTTTCTTAACCAAAGAGTAAATACAACAGAACGGGCGATAAGCAGAAGAATAAATCACGCCAGACCATAATAATAATTATCGAGTTTCTTGATACTATGAAAAATGTGTCTTTCTCATACCACAACAGATAGTGTGAACAATAAATAACAAGTGGACTGGATTCACATTGGGTGGTTTTGATAATAAATCCTTTTAACACATTAGCACCTCTCTTAACAATACAACATTGAAACAATAAATAATTGAGGAATAATAACACATTTTAATCATTTCAAAGATTCGTCAAGTTTAAGAAGTAAAATAACTTAAAAACAAATAACCATTTGGTGGTTTATGAAGCTTGGTTATTGGTGTAATTTGATTAAGCGCAACCCTGTGATTCACTTTGAAGATATGGAAAAACAGTTGAAAATTAGTAAAGTCTAATTTATTACACGTGGTGGTAGAAAAATAAACCTGGTAGTTAAGACGACACTATTCAACCGGATGTCGACCACATCCACATGCTCTGGGAAATTGCAAAGATGAATAATCAAAGGGAAATACTTACCAAGCGCTTTTCAGTGAGCTTTAGTGCAAAGAAGCTTGTAGAGTCTTAAGTAATTGCTTTTGCCGAAATCTTGCATATCATTTAGAAGAGCTTTACACTGCTTTGTTACAGTATATGCTTAGTTTATTACAATATAAAGCAACTGTGAGTACAGTATTGATGGTTAGTAAGAAGATATTGCCCCAAAAGATTGACACAACACTTAAAACCAGTTTTATGTTTCAAGTTTAAATATAAATTATGTGTAATTATTAAAAACATGATTATAAAATTGTTATTAAAAACTTCAAATGTAGAATTATTTCTAGTTTGCACAACTATTTGAAAACGGTTTTGTGTATGGTAAAACATACATGTTGATGGAAACTAAAAAAAAAAAATATTTTTTAATACGTTTTTTGTTTAAGGGTTGTAAGGAGTTAAGAAAGACTTGGTAATATAAAGGAAACGGTTGAGTGCGCACAGGGGCGTGCGTACTGCGTGATAAGAACAGATTGCGCGCGCAACATTTGCGACTTGTGACATATTGTATCGAACCTTTTTTTACACCCCTTTACATAAATAACAGGGTGTTATATTATGGCAGCCAATGACCTTTATAGAAAATGTTTTTAGATGTACATTTGTTTTTTTTAAATATTAGAATATTAAAATAAAGTTAATCATTCCAATGCATGATTAACTTGACATTAAGACTTAAATCTGTGATAATATTATCTATGTGTAGAAACTGCTACTTATTTTCAAACTAGGGTTTTAATTTTTTTAATCTCGTTAAAAAAACACTAAGATCGAAATTCAGCCTAATCTGTAGTTTTATTTATTGTGAATTAAAATTCTGTTTTTATTTTATTAAAACAATTAATTCTTACGTTAGGCGTAAATGTTATCACTTGGTGTCAATCCCAATAAATCATCGAGCAATAAATTTAAACACCGTATCTTATTACCGCCGAAAAATAAAAATAAGTGTCGGAAAATGTGAAACACCTTCTACATAATGCCTGTTGTAGTTAGTTATTGAATCACGTTATGTCCCATTCCACGCGCTCACGCCTTACGGTTTTGCGATTAGAATGGGGGGATCGGCGCTCAGTCGGGCGGATTTTAAATTAATACAGCGATAAACCCAGCGGCAGTCTAGAGGAAAAGTGACAGAAAATTATTATGGTTATTTATATGTTTTTAGTTCAGATTCGAATCTTTGAAACTTAAACGCCTATTATTCTCGTGTAATTTGACTAGGTAACATACTTGTTTGTAAGTCCGATTATTATGGTGAATTTTTTTTATATATTCAAGATTGTGATTGGTCAATAATCGATGTTTCATGGTCGACAAAAAATATTGATTTAATGACATGAAATGATATAAAGATGATTTTTTTATTCCTATGCGGCTGAGGTGGAAAGTAATGAATAAGTCAACGATTTATTACAGATTAAATAAGCCAACTGTGTCTTCTAATAATATTCATGAGTTTGGTATGTAAAAATATGTCAGTCTTATTTTTGCCCAATATCAGAATATTTGATTACTTTTCAGTGACTGTTTCAATAGTGGTAAGTAAACAGTGAAACACCCATTTTACGTGTCTAAAATTAAAGTTTTCCTACCATTTGGGTGGTAGGAACGGGTGATATCTGCAGTCGTGTATGATTTGATGACATTGAATACCCGTTTTTATGTTTTTATTTTCCACTATTTACATCTGAAATACTGTACATTTTTTGGAAATTAGCTCTGAAAGCTCTTCTACTAACATTGATGAGAAGCGTCCAAATCAACTTATTAAATCGATAAACAAACATTTTTAATAATTTACCCCAAATTGAAGTTTTCTAAACGTTTACTTTGTTTTCGCTGGTCCATACAAAAACGTTAAATTAAAGTATTACTGTACGTATAACAAACATGAAAATGCTCTATTATTTGCACTTAAGTGTATGAAATTATAAAAAAAACAAAAGATGCACATTTTGTATTCAATGCTTATTTTATAATAAAAAGATGTTTTCCATAAAGACATATTTCCATTTGATAAAGACATATTTTGGTTTCGGTTTACGTCTTCAAATAATACGCAAAAAAGGTTTGTCAGAAGATAAAAAAGATAAACCTTTCTATTTTTGATATTAAAAGGGTCAGATTAACGATTTTCAATATTCGAATGTTTTACGTGAAATAATATATGGTGAAGCGTTTTATTTGTTAAACAACGAAAGAAGAGCGGCCAACCTGATAATAATCTTGAATAATTTATTTTCAAAATAACGACATTCGAATTCTCAATCACGACATCTGTTTGATTGGCGAAATAAAGTGTTTTAAAACAAAATTTCACATTAAAAAAACAATACCAAACGACTCTAACTCTTCACACGAAAATATATTTGATATATTCACACAATCATATGGTAAAACAATGCCAAGAATTATTAGAAAAGTCTAGTGTCATGTGTTCAAAATTTTATTTGGGCTTAGTACCATACAAGAAAAGTACCACTACATGTGTTTCTAAAGACCCTATATATTGGTTTATATCTGTCTTTTTAAAAATAGTATAATAAAAGAGTAAGTAATTTGCCGTGAATAAGAAGAGCTTCTTTTTTTGTTACGCTAATGAAAGGGAGCCGATGCTCATGTTGCTCTATAAAGCTTCACATATTTATGTAGAATATGTTAACTTAAAAAAAACAACAACAAAAACTGCCTTCATAGACTTTCTAATGAAAAATGCGGGAGGATAATTTCCATGTGAATAATGTGAAAAATTCAACGAAGCAGGTAATAAAACTGCAAAGAGCATTGCGGCGGGGTTTCCCGGAGCTTCCTGGATAATCCGCAAACCTTTGTGAGGGCCGGGTGCGGAAATGAGATAAAACCATAGTTTAGACTCAAACCGAGACGATTGATCCTCGGGAAAATAATGTATGATGAAGCTCTTACAGAAACGTTAAAGCTGAGCTTGTTCAACATTAATGTTTTTCAAACAGAACTGACGAAAAGTAAGAAAGAAAAAGATAACATATAAATATTTAACTATTTGTAGTCGAATGTCTACATTATTTATTAAGAATAGTATAGATAAGATATTATACAAAAACTTGCTTTGAAAAAAAACCGGTTTTTGAATTAAAATATTTCGTAATTCTTAGTCGGTTTCCAAAGCTTAACAAAAAAAATAATAATAATTAAAATAGCGAAAAATAAAATCTTTTTTTTTTCAATCTTAAAACATTGTTACAAAAACTACATTTTCAATTTTTTCCATTTAAAACAATAGTTTTTTCATATCAAAATAAAAACAAACTGAATTTCTAATATTTAAAACCGGATAATCAACAAAAAAAAATCTGCTTTTCGAAGGTCGCATATTTAACGAAAAAGGCACAAAAAATTATTATGAATATTTTAAAACAACAATGCTTCAAAGCTATTTATATTTAGATTTTACTGTTTCATAAGCATTGATTTTCATACGTGTCAAAATCAGGTATTAGTAACTTTAATGAACATTTTAAGTAGCAGAAATACAAAATGCTGAGGCACAACCAAATTTTCTTCGCAATAATTTTAAATATAAATCAGAATAAAGCAAGTAACAATTTTAAGATTATTATGATAACATAATTTGATGTATAAAATATAAGCGCATATGAATATTGAAACAAATTATTTTAAAAATTGCATAGATAAATGTGGCTGACAATTATAAAAGAATCGACCATGTTATTTTTTTACGATTTGGATTTCCCGACACCAACCACTCTTTAAAATATGCCGACCTGTATTCAGTAGAAAATCGTATTTGACAATTCACATTTTTTACATATGAAGGTTGTTTTTTAACTACCTCTCATAATTACTTCAACAAGAAACGTAAACGTTCGTAACAAAGTCACGATTAAAACGTGACCATACCTATACAATTTATGAATTGTCGCTTATGTTGTTCTGCCGATTACGAGTCGATATATACGCTTATTCATAGTTGAATCAATAAACAAAACGAATTTATGCATTAAATTCTTGAACGAAAGAAAAACTGTATAAAACTAATATTTTCAACATATACTATTTAAAAAGAAGCAGTCGAAAGAAAAAAGTCTGATTCATTAATGCACTTATTCTAAATGAAAACTGGATAAAATGGATAAATCTAACTAATCCGCGTTGAAGATATCCCGTACCTTTTTTTCAAAATGTTTTTGAATCAGATTTTTTTTAAATATATACAATAATACAACATATATTAAAGTAAGAAAAATCTTTCTTTTAAATGCCATCAAAGACATATTCGATAGTAAAAATACGTAAAAATATACACAGAGTATTGTTGAAGATGTGTCAACACCATATATTATCTAGATTCAATGTCGAAACTATTTTCAATAGCGGGAAGGAAATCGGAAAACGCGAATGGCGGTATTGATCTAATCGCAGCACTGTTGCTTAAGCGACGTTTAACCGGATGAATGAATAGTTAACGAAAAAGGTTTACATCAACATCGTTTTTCAATACAATGAAAAAACCTAATGTTAAATTATAAAATCATTTAAATGAAAAAGCGGGGAATTTAGCACATGAAAAGAGTTTATATACGTTTTACAAGTGCAGCATCAAAACGGAATTATGAAATATCAATAAACAAAGGTGAGTTTTAACTGAGTATTTGAATAACTGAATGATACCTTTTATTTATTTGTGTTAGAGAATCGTGTTAAACATGTTAATTCCTTACCAGCTAATTGCTCCCTGATCCTAAAAATGGATAATAGAATAAACGATGCACTAAAAACTAAGCTTTTCGTATTCCTTTTATTCTTTCATTATGAACCGCCTCTAAAAAATGATTCAATGAATTGTCTGCAACTAGTAATCGTTAAACATCTACAATTGTGGGAATATAGTACATGTGTTTTAAACGAGGATAACGTTTTTTAATGCATGTTTATCAGTTATAAAAAAAATAACCTGAACAAAATATTAACAACGGTGTGGGTAATTAAGACACAAATAAAAAGCCTCCATCAAAATTTAAAGCATCTTTTCGCTGCTATAAAATAAAAATAAATACTGCACACTCTTTTAATTTTAACGGCTAATGGGGATATAAAAAAAAATGTATTCTGCGGAACTGAAAATTTTTGCTAGGGCCCTTTTGGATATAAATATAAAAAGCTTTTCATTAGCCCATAAAGTTTATCCAATACACAACTTGCTATACAGTAGCGCACTGTTACAGGCCAAGATCGTAAATAATCGTTAAATAAAATATCGATAAATGTGTTGACACTATATATAAGCTTGTAATTTTTTTCAGTCAAACCTCGATGTTACGGACTTATCGTGAACAAAAAGAAGTCCAACATGTTATAAAGTTTTTTTTCCAAATGAGATTTTTGATTGAAAATAGACGTAAAATACTCTCATTTTTAAAAAAAATAGCTTTTTTCGATATTTACAATGTATACAACTTAATACACGCACTATCAAAAGGATGTGTTCTGAAAATGCTGAATTAGTATTTAAATTAAGCTTTAAGTTTGAAAGAAGAAGGGTCCGTGATAAATATTAATCAAGAAAAATAACCTACATAAAGAATTTTCTTGAGCAACTTTTCAAATGTATAATTACATTGAGTTAATAAAACACAAGTTAATAAATATTTATCCACTTCAACATTGTGTTTGATTAATAGTTTGACTTTGGCCTAAAATCGTTAAATACATTTTTCGTTCTTCTGTAAAATTTTGTTCTGTGTGGGTTGATAGTTGATTCCTTTTATCTAACTACAGTCAAGATTAATAAAAGTAATATGTAATATTTACTCATGGTAGAGCACATATCATTGTTTACTATCAACAAAATTTTAGATTTTAGCAAGTTTAGAACAAACCAATGATGGCTAATTCTCTCTTAAATGGACATAAACTGTCCGTTGTATGAAAAAATATTTTAATTGTGTTTCTTGTAAAAGCTTTAGCGCAAATACAAAAATTGTTTTCTTTTTTTGTTGTTATATAAATGCAATCGCTTAAGCCAGTAATGATACGAAATTGACGAGAAAACATTGTGTATATATCTTTAAAAAACATAAGATTTTCAATATGACTTACAAACTTTAAAGTGGATCAAATCATGTCTACAATAAAATAAGATAATGTTTTTTTTCGGAACATATTGCGTCGAATTCTTGAAGCTTCATCTGTAACAACAGCAGACCCAGTTTTTGCTGTTATATATCTTTTTCATTTTAAAGAATAATCATTTCATAAAACTGCGGAAATATTTAAAAAAAAAAATGTGTTTAATTTCTGTTAACAGAACATCTATTAAAGTCTCGACCGAAATGGTTTACGGAAACTTAAAAAAAGTTGCTTAATCGTTTTCTTATATTTATATAAAAACTTTTTAAGCTTGTTTCCAAAGTTAGGTCTTGTAGTGCCCCACTGCTTTTTTGCATATTCACAAATCGATGGAAGCAGCCTCCTTTATAAAGGTCAAATGTTTTAGAATAAGCCGTGGGTATAATACAACACGCATGGAATATGTTAAGCCTCACACGGTTTACCAAAATACATTATGATATCTTTTTACATTAAAATTGTAATAACTTGAAATTTTATTGTTTAGTTTGAATCGAAATTTAGTTCATTTTATATTATTTCCTTTACTAATTATTTTTATTTTGGTAAAAAAAAATATATTTGTGAAAAAGTATAGAATTTAATGCATTTAAAGTATCAAGTAAGTATTTGTTTGTAAAAAGATTAAAGACAACTCGTAGGTTATGTAGAATTGTATCAACATACCTTTTATTTTAATATTTTTTTCATTCGTTGATTTTTCAATATGCATACATAAACTGAATAAATTTACAAAGGTCAGCATAACAAAGCTTCTCTTTTCCACGTATCCCCATCTTACATAGCCAAAAACAGGCTAAGTATGCCTAAATTTGACATTAACCCTTCAAGGAAACTTGTATGATCCCTTTTTACGGCGATGCGTGAATAAAAGCTTTTTACCTCGAGTGAATAATATAATCCTTTGTTATAATACAAAGAACATTTATTTAAAACAGAATGTTTCGTTTTTATATCATCAGTCTTTTTTATCAAACAAAAACACTTTCATTCATGAGATTCGTTTTCTTCAACCGCTACCATTTTGTACTAGAGCATATATGAATAAATTCTTTTTTTACTACCATGCTTAAAAGTGTGTATTGTTTACTTTAAAGAATTTGCATGGTAACCTAAAATAGTATACGAAAAAATGTTTTATTTTAGTGTGAGTATTTTAGCGCAAATATTACTAACTGATAATGACATAAAAAGTATTTTTCTACATACACTCACTGAGCCACTCTTTTAAAAATGGGGGTTGAGGATAAACAATCATTTTTTCTCAAGAACTACTAAATAAATCTTGATTCGTGCTTCATATTACATAACAATGAATTATTATTTTTATTTAATACATTCATTTAAACGATGGATATATTTTTATACTGATTAGCTATATATTTTATAAAACAATATTATTAGTGACTCTTCAAACTCTGATATGGGGGATCCAAAAAATAAAGTATTTTTTTTTATAAATAAACCGAACAACTAAGCTTTTGAAGTAACAATAACGAAAGGGAAGCTTTTTAAAATAATAAACTCAATGCGCACGAATGTAACAGGGAGATAGGAGTTTGAAGGCGGTGTTTGGGGAAAGTAATTTTACGGGGTCCATAGAGCCACATCGATCGTAAAACGGGCAATCAATCGTGACGAAGAGCTATGGGGGCACTTTGTGGAATGACACAGTTTTGTCAATACACTAAGCAAGTATTCCTGATGCGACGTATACAGCTGAATTTACAAAAATCCCTCAGGATATCACGAAAGAAAAAATTACAAATACTGCGTAAAGTAAATACTGTGTAAATTTATTTATGTATTTTTATATAAAAAAAAGTAAAATGAAAAAAAGAATAAGAAATTATAAATAAACTCAGTGGAAGTAATGAAATATCATTATATTTTAAATAACTATACTAAAAATAGATCCAAGTTTAGTATAAATATATATACACATTTTTTCAATAACAGATAAATAGGTAGAATACGAAAAGTTGTTAAAAAGTATCAGTATCGATTTTTGATTTGTATTGGAAATTATATTGATCATGTTCATTGATTGTCATAAACCTTTGTTAATGAATGACATCTCTTAAATATAGTGCTAATTATCTATTTTAAATATTAGTAAATGATGGAATATACTTAAACGTTTGTTTTTTTAAATGACAATATTTGAAAATTATAAAAAAAATATATTCATTTATTCAATTATTGAACAAATCGATTGATCGTATAAATACATTTTAATTTTTAGTTACTCTGGTGACATAAGTTTAACTAAGAATATAAATATCTTATCAAGACAATAACCATCTTATTAAAAATAAAAATATTTATTTATCACCACTGTTTAATCCATTACAAGAAGCTCACGTAATATGCAAATTCATTAATATTTCAACGAATTTGTTTTGATGATTTTACAATGTACAAAATAAGTCATAATCAGTGCTTATTTCTAATTCATAACCGTTCTCAACGTTGAAGATATGGCTTCCAAATGGAGGTATCTCAACAGCGTTTTTTTAATGAGAAATGATTGTTAGTCAGTGACTCAACTTACCTTTTTTAAAGAGAATATGGATAGAAATCTACGACTGGTACAGGACTAGTGGTAAACTGATCGCTTTCACTTTGCCGTGTTCATTTTAGGATTGGAAGAGTGGTAGAGATAGATATAACAAATATCAATGCTTTCGAACAGAAATAAATCTTGTAGGTTGTTACATTTTTGCAAAATGATGCTTAAACAAATATTTTCAAACGTCTTTCGGCATAAAAAATCAAAAGTTTTCAAATAAATATTCGCAAAATAATTTTTTACGAATATTGATTTGAAATATTAAAAACATCGAGAAAAGGATGCTGGAACGCCGTTCCACTGCTTTACATGGGAAAAACCACTGGTCAAAATATATAAACACCGCCTGTGCTCTGTTTACTTAGACAAAACAAAGCGAAATTATTAGATACTACAAATGCTTTTTTTTTTTAAATAAAAGTTGAGATTCAAGAATAGGTGAAATTAGATATGTATTGTCTTTTTCATATTATACAGTTCAAATAGTTAAAATAAATAAAGTTAAAACACAGTTCTCACGATGGCGTAAAATCGAAATAGTTGTTTGCTAAAACTTTTTTTAAAAAAAATTAAATGAGTCTTTGAATACTTTATAGTAAAAACTCATTCCCTATTCATTGAAAAAGTCTAAATAAATTAATTCTTCAATTTTTACCTCTGAAAATACACTTTAAAACAAATGATTATTTTTTATTCGCCTCGCAGCGTTAGTACAGCAATGGAAAAGTAAATTGTCAAAACTTTCTGGGAACTTCAAAAGCTCAGAAATATTGAACACAACGGCTTTGCAAAGCATACAAAAGTTTGAAACGATAAACTCTACAGAAAACGCCTCAGGATTATATAAAATTTATATTTCCTATCGGCTGTGTATAATGCGTGTGAAGAATAAGTTAAACTTGTAAGTAAGATGTCAGATACGATTACAACATAAATTCGTTCGATGAAAATAGTATTCTGCATCTTAAGAGCCTGATTAATCATACTAGAGCAAACATTATTATTTTAAAGGAATTTATATAAGTACTTAGGTTCATATTCAAAAAGAATTAAATGCGATATATAAAATGATTATTTAATGGTTTTGCAGATGTAAGTAAAATTGAACATTTAAATTTAATATTTTATGTACTTATTAGTAAATTTTCTGTTAAGAAAATATTAACTCAAATGTGTTGTATTTATTATAAAAAAAATAGTATATTTTACATATTTGAATAACCATGCATGCAATTATGTGAATTTAAAAAAAATACTAATTTGCTGAAGGTATCATTATTATGTAAAATGCAAATATTTGTTGTTGTTTTTTTATTTATTGAAAAGCTTTTTGTTTTGTCTAACATACTGTATTTAAAAGAATGTATTTTTTCATAAAAAAAATATGTGACAATATGTGATGTATGCAAAAATACTTACCTGACTGCCATGTGTCTCAGTTATAAATGGAAAGCACGCACGAAAATAATGACAACTGACGTTAGCCACTCACCTGAAACAAAATAAATTTTCGTTAGAATATTTTTAATAATGTTGAAAAAACATTACAAAACGAATACATAATTCATCACTTTAACAAGATTTTCAGTTTAATTTAGACAAAATTAAACAGAAAAATTGTCATAGTGGGAAAATAGTGACAACTGTAGATATAAAAATAAATATTTTTGAGGTGTTTACTGTGGTTACTTATGGTGGAAAGGTATTTTATTGACAAAATAAAAAAACTATATGTATTGTAATAATTTTGCATTTATTTAATAAAATAAAGATCAGTTTCGTCCATCAGGAGAATTTTCTACTTGTCAGAATAATTAAGTCAAAGCTATTTATATTAAACCAACTAAAACGATTAAAGGATTATCGAACAGGTGATAAATATTTAGAGATACAGATGTAACATATGAATAAGTGACACTAAAATAAAATGTTTAAAACTTATTACAAATAAATGATACTAATGTACAATCGCATCAAAGAACAATTTAACTAGAGAATAAACTGACAATAAATCAAAGATATATTTTTAAACTATCACAACTGTTTGTTACGCCTGTAGTATTTTTACTTAGTTAAGTTTAATGCTGGATTATTGTATATTTTTATGAATTAAAAATGCTTGGTATAAGCAAAACCCATCCTGATAGTATTAAATACATGTGAAATTAGTAAAAAAGAGTGTTTTATTTTTTATAAGTAAAATTCGATAACGCCAGAAAGTAGCGACTCTAAATTATATATTTTCTTTACACATTTTAATAAAATAAATATATTAATTGAAAACTATAGAAATCTATTGAAACCATGAGAAAAAAGACTTTACTTTTGAGTGAGGTAGCCGTTAAAACTTGATTTAGTATTTCTATTTCATTGAAGTTACTCAGTATAACTTCAATCGTAATTAACATTTAAGAAGATGTATAGAAAAATTATTAATGTACGGTTTTCAAAATAAGATGTTTTCAACCAAGAAAATCTAAATTATTAAAATAATTTAGATTTAATTAAAAATAAAACGTCAAAAAATTAAGATTGATAGTTAAAGAAAATAAGTAAAATTGATATCTACGGTGTATAAGAAGGTTTCAAAATAATAAACTAAACGATGATTTTTCATTGATCAGACTTCAAATCTATAAAATAGTCACCTGAGTAAAATAAACAAGATTATAAAACAAGTTGTAGCATTGGATTGATATGGAAATAACTAAAAGAGTCTATGGTTTAATGATAATATATTTTATATTTATGGTACTCTATAAAAACGTTTATAAACTTAAAATATAAAAAAGGTCATAACATATGCAGGAAGGCATCTGATTTTGCATTTTCATTTAATGTAGATAGGCGTAATAATAATTTAATGAGTTTATGAGTATCTTGTTTAGCTTACTGCAATAAACCACCGGTCGGCCATTTTGATCAAAGTTATTGCGTTGCGGAAACTAGTTTTTCGTTCTGCGGGAAAATGAGGAAGTAAATTATTATTATTGTGGAACTCGAAGAGCATTCCACGGAGAGTAATAAAACTTTGTGAATTAATGAGAAATGTAATTAAAAATTGGAAAGCTAATATAATCGGTGAAAAAAATCTTAATATACCAAAGTGAAATATGAAAAAATAATTGTTTGATTTCATGGGATGCACTTTGCTGTTATATTTAGCGAAATATTAATTGTCAATCAGAAATATTATTGTTTTGTGTTTCATTGGGTGGGATTTAAATGATTTTCGATCATCAAAAATAACATAACGAGTAAATAGAAAATTCAGCATTAAGTGGAAAAATACTTGTGTATATTTTCAGAACGTTGCTCTGCGTTCCAGATATAAAAGTGTGTATTTTACTCTGAATAACCGAAAATTGTATTCTTCGATGAGTATTAAGATTTTTCAATTAAAACACTTTATACATTGAAACAAGTGTTTTTTCATAAATTGTCAACCACATCTTTGCGTGGGATGACAAATCAGCTAATAACTTATTGTCCTATCCGATCTTTATGACTTTACCAAAACTATGCATTTAATTTGTTTTGATACTGACATAATTTTTTTTTGAGTAACACGGACACTAGTTCTAACAAGTAATGAGTAGTTCAAGTAAGTAAGCTGATAATCAATAAATATTTACAATCAGTTTAGTAAACACCAAATCATATTACGAGAATTTTTTAAGATTTCGACTGAAGGTGTTTGGTGGAATTTCAGCATTAAATTTGAATCGTTCAAATTATGTACATTCACACAGATTTTGTCACTAACGACCCGGGTTTCGCCTTTTTCGGCATCTTCAGTCAGTCAGTTTAAGTTCATTCATGCACTTGCCTGAAGATGCCGAAAGTCGAAACCCGGGTCGTTAGTGACAGAATCTATGTGAATGTACATAATTTTAACGATTCAAATTTACGAGAATTTGTTTGTGGTTCAACATTTGATTTGAATCCAGTTTATATTTATTCTATAAACTATGGATTTCTAAACTAGTTAAATAGTCTTTCCTCATTATTTTACGAGTCAAAATATGACCGATCGTAATCCATATAATATATAATATAACGATATATTTTGTCTGATGGTGTTTATCAAAGTTAAGATGCATATTGTGTCAAGCCAAGAAATAGAATAACAAAAATAATTATACTAATAAAACATGTTTTGATTTTAAAAAGACAAATTTCCACCACTTTTCTAAAAAAAGTGTAAAATACGCGATCCTGAATTACTGCGTTCTGCACAATCGGCATTATTGTAAGATATGCGAAAAGTATGTGATCCATTCGTCGCCCCTATTATTCCGAAGCAAAGCTTAGTAAGCTCGTCGGATGCTTTTCGAGCTTTGGCAGGGAAAAATTTCTACTCTCTATCGGATTTCGTCAGAAAACAAATCGCTGACACATTACTTGTTCCCGTTTTGTTCATTCCTTTATCCTACAGGAAGAAACGTTTCATACGATTTACTTTTTTAAAAATGCAGTGAAGGATTTACGGGCAGACATATTATATCATATATAATATAAAGAATAACAGACAACAAGAAGTTGCAAGCAACATATCTTTCAAGTATATCATTACAAGGTATTTTTTTAAAACTATTTCTGCTCCCAATGTAGAGAAAATATATTCCTAATGGAATTTATGTCAACATAAGAGCTTCTACGAGAACTGCTTGTTACTCAGTTGCTGTTATAGGTTGTTATCAATGAATGTTATGATAGAAAGATAGGGCTTAGACATGACTAGTGGTTACAGAATCGCTCTCGCTATGCCTTATTTTTTAGGATAGAAATGGTGGGAAGGGGAATTCAAGACATCACAAACACCCATGTCTTCGAACAGAAATCCATAAAACGATTGAAAAAAAATCTATAAATACAGTCCGTACTGGAATTAAAACCCGTTACCTTTTTTTTATAAGCCAATATGTTGACTACTCGAACACGACAATGGCTACTGTAAACACTTATTTTTTATTAAAATCAACAATTTTAATAAAAAATACCGAAAACTTGAAGCTGAATATAAAAACTTTTTATTTGCATTTGTAAAATTTGCAAAGCTCAATAGAATATTTTTTTTAAAATATTTCATTTAAAATGCGTTGAAATTAGTAGTTGAAAATGTCGAAAAAGGTGAGTAATAGATGTATTATACACACAGCTCGTGGAATAGCATTCTTATTCATCCCTACCGGATCATAAAAATAAAAAAAACACCTACAATATTCAGCAATAATTTGACAAAACAGCAAAGTCAATAAAACAAAGAGCAAATAGGAAAGAATCTTTTATATAACTATTATCCAGCAAGACATAAACTCGTCCCCCAGTTTTTGTGTCTTATGCGAAGGCGTACATTACGCAGTTTTTATTTTCTCTAAGCGAACATATTGGATTTCAAAGCTGTTTTTATTGGGTTTTGGATTCACACATAACCATGACGAATAGTCAATAGGAAGGAAATTTGTTTCTTTTCAAATGTATTCTATTGATCTGTGTTACTGTTTACAGAGAGTTTTATTGGATACTAAGTGATCCTTGATACATATTATGTCTTTTGTATTTGAATTTCCGAAGACTCGTGAAACATTTTCTTAAAATTGAAAGTATAAATCATTTTATATAATATTTAGAAACATTATACATTAATTTTGTTTTTGTTAAAGCGCAACGAAGAAAATTGACAATGTGTTAAATGATAATTGATTCTAATCTTTTAATAGATATTTTAATCGATGTATGGGTTGGTTTTACAAACTATAGACTATTAAATACTCTTTTAAAAACATGGTTTTAATTCAATACATACTCACCGTAAGCGAAAATAAATGACACAATATTATAGGCAAAATGTATTGAATATTATAAGAATCTTTAATAAAGTGATTGAGTGATATCATCTCATACACTGATAAGATGTATATTATTTTATAAGGTTACTGGACAGTGTAAAAAGTTTTGAAAAATGATGGAACTTTGCCTATATCTGGTTGAAATTGGGTTTCATTGAAGTTTGTATAGTATACATAAAACAAAACAATCAAATATATATTACAATATATTAAATGCAAAGCTAAGCGGCGTATCATATGTATACGTCAAGTAATGTTTATCTGGTAAATAAACGAGGAGTGCTTCAGAGTACGAGTTAGTACTGTCAAAGAAGACTACATGCATAAGGTAGCTACGCCATTTGCACAGAAAATGCAATAATTTACACAGAGTGAAAGCTCATTGGTTAGTTTGTACAGGGTGTCTGTTACCAGTTGTTTCAATCGAATTGGTTTACGTTTCAAGTAATGTATAATAACGCTGAAACAATACATTTTGATAATCTTTACTTTTCTATGATACCATTGATATCAGAGAATCATTAAAAATGTTTTTTTTTCTAAATGTCTTCAAACACGTCACATTCGTTTGGCTTAAAAGACGACACAATTAAATCGAGAAACAACCTTTATCACGTTGAAAAAAACGTATCAATTTATGAATTTAATAGAACAAACGTTGACAAGGCTATATGGTCTTTAATTTTGTACTAAATAAATGTAAATGATAATTACATTATAATATAATCAATAATAAAGTGACCTTACGTAAGGCTAATAATGTTCTAAATAAATTTGAAATAAATTCGTGATTATCATAACTTTAAGTTGACATTATAATATATTGAAGCAAGAGGAATGATAAAAGCTATAAAAATTGTATTACGAAAAAAATTAAACATTATTCTTATGGAATTTGCTGTCATGTTGAAGTAAACATATTTTATATTTATATAAGAAGTATATAATAACTTTAAAAATAATTAAATATATACTAGTGCATTTTTAATAAACAAACTCGTCAATTTATTTTTAGTTATAAAATATTTAGTTACCCGTTAAAATATGAATTTTTATATTTTTAAATGAATCATTGAAAAGAATTAATAAATTGCAGACTTCCAAGATAAAAAAGTCATGGAATAAGTCAATTAAAAAAATGTGTAAATTCTTTTGTGAAATTAGCAGCCACCACAAAATTGTGAAAACTTGCATTGCAAAAAAAATAAATAAAATAATGTATAAATTAGTAAATATAGTGAACGATTTTTACTGAAGTTGCTCGATGAGATTTCAATATAATTTTAACTGCTGATTTTTTTTTACATTTCCACAAGTTTTGTCAGTTCGAGTTTATCTGTTTACTTGAATTTCCGAACATTATGAAAGGTGGAACCCGTGTCGTTAGTGACAAAACGTGTGGGAATGTAAAAAAATATAGTTAATAAAAAAACTTTGTAAGCAACGGATAATGTTTTGACAAAGTATGCAGATGTAACATAGCACTAGTAAAGTTGAAGTTCTACTGAAAGCTCATTAGCTGTGATGTAAATACTCAGATATTAATTGGAATACAGGGTTCTAATTTAAAAAAACTTGATTTGACTATAAGTTTCATTTGAAATAAAAATATTGCTCGCATGTATTAATTAATTAACGAAAACATTTTAAGCATAACATTTAAAAAAAACTCCAATTTATTTTAATTCATTACAATTTTATAAAGAAGAAGATAATTATTAATTCATACACTGTTGTTGAAATGTAAGCTTTATTCATCATTTTTTTGAGACGTTAGATGAAATATATTTAATGCATAGAAGAAATATAAATTTGCCAAAAACTGATGGTTTAAAAATACACTACAAAAAAGGAGCGGGTAGTAATTTTTAAAGTTTGTTTAGATTAAGTACTTATTATTATTATGTTGATAGTAATATATTATATAAAAAAATGTCAGTTGTCAATAACAACACTAAAATTATGAAAAAATATTTTCAATGGCTGAAGAATCTTTTGATATACAGTATAAGAGACTGAACGATGAACTCATGTAAGCAAACTTTCTATAGAATGCGGTGTTGGAAGAAGAAGAAAATAATTTTATACGTTTTGAGTGTTTCGGTTACAATGTGGGATGCTTTACGTATTATAATCACGTATGACAATGTTGTGGACGTGTCTTTCCTTTCTGACTCTTTTATACTAACAACTGACTTAACATTACACAATACCTAACTCGTAAGAAGGAAATTCTGTTTAGTTTTATATAAGCCACGTGCAAATGAAACGTTTTTAGGTACTCAACCAAATAGTATATGACTTTTCGTTTCATTGCTTGAATCGGTATAATGTAATTTTAGCAAACATAGTATTACAATTGTAAGAAACGTAACATTAGGACTGAAAAATCTTACTTACATGATTTTTTTCTTATAAGAAGCTGATAAATTATTTTTCAATACTTACTCGAGAAAGAAGAATTTTTTTGTCGGTCATAAACACTATATTCGATTCTAATAAATTATTGCAGCAAATGTGCAAGCACAACTTCTGCGTAATTAGTTTATTACATGCAACTCAACTTTCACTTGAAAGTATCGAGAGAAAATTATAACTAAGTTTAAACTGTTAATAATATGGTATTTATAGTGAAAAGTTTCCTGTTATTATTACTTGGTATAGGTACAATAATATATTTAAGTAACTATAGAATTATAGAATTATTTTGTTGTTACATAAACTAAATTAAAAATATAGTAAAAATTTCATCATTATTTCGGTGAATCCTTGGATTGCACTACTTACCAACAAAATTATGTTAATAACAACAAAATTTACAAATAAATTTGGTTCAAGAGAGTTGAATAGGTTTAATTATTGAAGGAATATAAAAAAAGTATAGATAAGAGAAGTGATTTTTGGTATGTTATAAGTAATATGTCATATTTTTTAAATGTTAGAATCGTCTAAAATTTTGTTTAAGTAAAATATTTATTTATTTTATTTACATTCAAAGGATTTTGATCACTGTGGATATTTCTCCAGGACTTATATTAGCTTTTGCCTCTTCACTATAATGTACTAATCGTTCTCTAGTTATTTTAATAAGCTGTTACATCCATCTTATTGGCTCACGTACCGTGTGACTTCCACTTGTCACACCACCAAAAACAGATAATTATTTTACAGCATTCTCGTTTTGCATACAGATATTGCATAATGCGTCACACGCAGACTAACGGCAGTCATATTCTGATATCTAACTTCAGTTGTGTTAACGTAGTGTTATTTTTGTTATAATTTCCGTTCACCAACAATGTGATCGTTTTTAACATCAAATTTTTAATCAAAGATTTAAAATCAACCCATTCTCCTTCAAAACATTTTATTTTTATAAACCACATCCTCTTGTTACAAAACGAAGGATGCTTTTTCAATGAACGCATTATATCAAAGAAATAAAAACTTTTTTTTTAAAATTGGGTTTATAATTGACATCATTTGAAACTTATATTTATTAGTCTGATGATTTTTTAATTGTATGTTATAGGTGTTAAGCATTTAAATTTTGTGTCATTATAATGTAATTTGTAAATCCTTTTCATTGTTAATAGTTGCTTAAACCTTTTATTTCAATTTAAATTTGTATAAATAGCATCTGTTTATATATTTTTCTTATCAGTTGGTAATGCTCGCGATGAGCGAAACCGGTCCTGATTAAATAAATTTGATGTGGAAAAAGTACTAAAAATGTTTTATTATTTTTAATTTAAAGAGATATTGCAAACCAGAAAAAACTTGAACACAGAAAAAATGCTTCTACGAGCTTATATCACATATTTTATATGCCATTATACTATGACAATGGATAGAAATAGCTTACTGAAGCTTTTGTTAAACTGTACAACACCGCATCGAGTTATCACTTGAATGTTAGACGCTTGAACCAACGGCAAACAATTATCCATGTATGAATGTACGTAAATGTATACTGCCAAAATTAGTGTAGTGCAATTGTAGCTCATTGGACGATGTAACGAAATCAGCGATGCGAAACTTAATCTGATACGGTAAACAGAACCATGTTAGATAAATAAATACCTCATTAAGAACGGTTTAGTAACATTTCACTGTAGGTATATATGACGTTATTAAGATTAAAGCTAAATAAGTAAATTTATATATATATCTAAATAATTTCCTGCATTACTTATTATTGTGCAGGCTCCTAATTGAGTATTTTAAGAATTGAGTGTATGAAGAGTGCTGGTGATATTGTGATCAGGTAAACTCTTAAGAAATGTGACATTTAAGAGAGTTCAAATAAATAAGGAAAGAACAAAAAAAAATCATAAACTTTATGCATGATTATTGATTGCTGCCTGTTTCATTCTAGAATTAACAGGATTACTAAAGAATCAGAGAAATAAGTGAATTAATGAAATTTTTTAAAGTATTCTTTTCATGATTTTAGAAACATACTCCTTTATTTTTAAATGTCTGCTTCAAACATAATATAACGTACATAATTTCAACTCAATGAGTGTATTCAAGTCGAGTTTTTAACGGATTTGGTTGTGTGTGACACGGTAAACTTTCTATTTTTTAAAAGTTTAAGAAAAGAGGCTTTGATAAAGATAATATAAGTTAAAACATAAAAAATTGATGTTCACATAACACATAAGCGTGCAAAAAAAACGCTAAGTAATAACAAAAAAGGTGGTTAAAACTCTCAATCAATTTTTTTTTTTTTTATTCATACACGGAGACAAAGTAGTTGAGTATTTCTGAATGAAATAATGCAGCAACATAGTTAGAGCACCACATAATCGACAGTAAACCTTAGAAGCAAACACGCGTTCAGTTACAGTTGAGTTGAGTTACTTGTTAGTGCAATAGTGTGCAATTGTTATCACAGAAGACCCGGAATATTACTCGAAACAAATTTTCAACCAATTGCATTTCATTATTATGCAATTTCTAAAGCAGGGTGAGTATAGTATATTTGTTACTAATGATTAAATTGGTACTATACATTTTGTAGATTACTATTTTGAATCGTAATTAAAATCTTTAAACTGATCTAGATAACATATTGGGAAGTGGAATATGTCCATAAACAGCAATTTTTATTGCTGACGAAAAGGTTCTAGAATTTTTTATACTTTATGAATACTTTCCAAAAACTCGATATAACAAAGGACTTGGGATTATTTGTGAAGATGTATGACAAATATCAAACTTTATTCTCTTTATTACTGATATCATTTCGAGAATAAGATTTTAATATTTTTGTATAAAGTATAAAGTTCGTTCGATAATGTTTTTCATATATTTTTTCATTAAGCATTATCGGAGAAAGGTTTTGAGATAAATATAACTGCAAAACATACCCTGTTTTAATAAAATAAAATAAAATATGACGTTTGGGGATTCGAAAAGTTTTTTTACTGTAAAAAGATTAAAAGAAAACTAATTTTACTGAAATAAAGATTTTTATATAAACATGTCAAAAGGATATAAGCTGACAAAATTTTTACAGCATGATTAATATTTTTCTCGAGTATACGGAGAAAATTATTTAACTATTTTCACTTTAAATGGATGCATAAATATGCAAATTCATAGCCTTTATTACAGAATTCCGATTAGTATATTCAAATTCCAGCATTCGATATCTCGAATTCTTGCGTTTATAACTTCCATAGATATTTTCATGCAAATCGGCCTTGTATTGCATTCTAAAATGTCTGTATGAATAGCTTCACGTAAGCAAAATATGAACCCATCTAGCTTAAAAAAAAACAAGTTGGTCCTATTAAAAAACATTATTGACAGTTCATACTGTCTGTAATGTAAAATTGCTGGTTATATTTTTTTTGTCTTTTAAGAGAAAGTAAGTTGTTAGCTAGGTATCAGTTATTTTGTAAGGCATTAGAATTGCCATAAAACAAAACATTAATTAAACTTTTAATGTACGACTGTATAATAACTATCTTAATTATCTTATGAGCCTTATGAAATTTAATATTCTTAAGCGTAGAAAGTTTCACGTAAATGTATCAGTCGAAATAAATAAAATAATATTTATTCTTTAAATTATTTATTATTCCTTAAACAAGTTTACCTGAAAGCCAAACAACTATATAAATATCTTTATATATTTTTTTTTTATCTTATAAAGAATAACATATAAATTTGGTAAGATTTCATTTAAGATTAATCGATTTAAGTATCATCAAATATTCTATGATATTTAAGCTTTAAAACAAAGTATTTCTGATGCTTTGTAAAGTTGACAAAATAATTGTAAATATTTTTAGTATAACCTTCCCGGGGAGAAAAACTTATGTTTATTTAGAGGAGCAAAAAAACAGCATAAATAATAATCAAAGTTTTTAGATGAAATTTTAGAAGATTTCTGCAATGTCAACCTGATTTTTAAGCTTAAAACATGTACAAAACGCTTCATTCAAAATGCGGTCATTATTTTAAATTGGGATTTAAAATGCATGAAACGATTTTTGTTGAGAATTTAGAAAGAATTTAAAATTTAAGAAAACAATGCGTACATCTTGTTGTACAATAAAATTTAAAACAAAAGCATTTTTTTCTCATAGTATTTATTCTCTTACCATAACTAACGCGACCCGTCGCTTCGTATTACGCTTTTATTAACGAGTTTTTCGAATTGTGGTTTAAAAAACAAAATATATTTTAATACTTTCGATGGATTTAGCGGTAACTTTGTGGAAGTTCATTTTAATATAAAATGAAATAACTTAGATTATTCCACGTATTGTGCTACAAACTACTAATAGTAACATATTTAAAAATGTCATTTGTATTACCATTATCGTTTGTTTGTTTTTCTATCATCCCCTCTTTGCCTCCCATTATTATTATAATATATCAGAATAGTAAAATTAAAATCATTCTTAATTAAGCAAGCATTTGCAAAAGTAATTGTCTAAGAATGAGGAAACACGTTTCACAGTTTGTAGCACAATAAGTGGAATAATCTAAGTTATTTTATTTTATATTAAAATATAGTTTTTTAATTATACTTTGAAATCTAACAGAACGTTCATCGCTTGTGCACAAAACGTTCCATATGTCATACGGGAAAAAAAAGAAAAAACTTAAAATTTAATTTAGCTGTCTTGCATTTTGTCTTAAAGTTTTATTTCCTCATTAAATTTTCCTCTTAATGGACTAACATGAATGTGCATCAAAATAATTACCTTATATATATATAAAAATGAATGTTTGTTTGTTTGTCTCGTATGCGTTCCTATACAATTCATTCGCAAATGTTTCTGAATTAGTAGGCAATACGTTAAAAATGGGAATCGCTTTATATCAAAGCAATTCTTGCTGTTTTGGGTAAGCAGTGGGTTTTTTTTATCACTTATACGCAATTATATGCAATACTATATTTTGTATCCAAAAGCACTTTTAAACACAATTAAAACAATTAAAACATAAGCACAATTAAAACAAAAACACTTTATTTCTTTGAGTGGCGTTGCAACGCATGTCGGGTATTCGGTAGTGTATTATAAAATAATTAGTAGCATGGCTATATTTTTTTTAAGCCAAATAGTTTTACAGCCATTGTATGTAATTATGAAAATTACTGCTGTAAGCTACTATAAAACAAGATGTTATTGTTAACATTATTCTATATTCTGTTTGGCTTTATATACTTAGGCTTGCAAGATTGTTAGTAACATATTTTTAGCGTAAAATTCAGCTGGAGGTGCAACATAAAAGTGTTCAGGGTAAAAATAAAATTTGTAAAATGTGTAAAAGTGCAGAGTGGTAGTATGGTTAACGTCCAGGTGGTGGATCGTTTTCGTGGAAGCGATTTAAGCGATCGAAATAGCCTTTTCCGGTTAAGCGAAATTAAAGCGCCCGTATTATCGGAAAATCGCCAGAAGCTTCCGGTGGTAATGTAATCATAGTGTGGTCCATGAGAATGCTTAATTCGTTTAAATGCATTGCATGCTAGTGTAATATGCAAAGTACTCTGTTTTGTTATAATTTATTCTCAGCCCAGTATTCATTATATTATTTGATACATATATTCATAATTTCCGTATATAGTATGTAAAATATCATACTACTTAGAAGATATAAATTCTACTTGGAAGCAGTTAAAGCAGTTAAATTATCATTAAGTTATTAACTTTAGTAATGTAATATTTTAGATAATTATGGTAAAAGTTTCCAAAACTATAATTATGTTTGAAACTACCACCAGTCACCACATTACCATTATTAATCTTTGGTGATTTTTAAATTTTATTAAAGGTGTTAAAACATTTAAATTTTGTTTAATTATAGAATCAGTTCTACTGTTATTTGTAAATTCTTTTTAATGTCAATTGTTGTTTACAGCTTTTTATTTCAATCAATTTTTGTATAAATAGCACTGTTCAATTATATTTATAATCAATTGACAATGTTCGCCATGAGCAAGACCGGTCCTGACCTTTATAAATAAAGAACAAAGGAATATTGTGTTTTTTCTTAATAGATTGTTCAATGTTTGATTTTAAAATTACATCGAATACTTTCGGTCGATATTATAAATTGTTACAATTTTTCTATAAAAAACCATAAAATAAAAGCCGTCTAAACTATTTTTTCGTTTTATGAGTATAGATGTGTGTTTTTATGATTAAATTTTTTTAATGTAAAATATTCTTCGCAATCTATTTATTTCAAACAGTTCTTATTATGTGGAAAATAAAGTCAGCATAAATTCTTTACCCTCTTTTTGTATTATTTATAACACCACGGCTTCTTCACACATATATAAGTGAAGATAAATGACTCTATGAATATTATGTAAAGGTATGTTGTGAAATATCTTACGAGTTATCAATGTACAATTAAAATGAATTTCTTTACTATTTTTTAATGGACACCCACAGACTTACTGTATGAAATATAAGTTTTCAGAATTATATATTTCGGATACAGATACATCTAATCAGATGGTTTTACCGTTAACCGAGTATAGAAAAGACAAAAGCTCGGCACGTTGAATAAATATATAATAACTTCTTGGGGAAAGAAAAACACCAAAGACAAATAAAATTACAGTACAAATAATAGAGATCGCCACCCATCGGATTTAAAACATTATTCATTACTATTAAAGACCTCTTTCATTTGTAACGGCATTTACGTAATGAAGTATTCGTACATTTATATGTCAAATTAATTTTCGATAATGTGATTTGTAATTTTAGAAGAAATATATTTTTTTAAGAAATCGATAGTCATATAATATAATAGTTGTATTTAACCAATACTGGAGTGCAGAAGTTAAGCAATGAAGTTTTATACCATTCTGTATAAACACCAGAAACCTGTTTTATTATCGGTACACCATTAACACGTTTAGTCGCACATCGCCGGTCGCATTCTTTCCCTCATCTGCGCCACGTGAAAACGCCGCAAATTTAAAGGAAAATCTACGGGAGGTCGGTTTTGTAAGAGAATTCCACGGCATTGCCTCTACCGTGCTTATAACGAGATCTCCATTATTTTGATCAATATAAAACCACAGCACCTAACTCTTTTTATAAATAATTCATTAATCAGAATCCTGAGGAAAATAAACTATATAATTACAATAAAAATGACACAAAATAAAAGTTTAAAAGGATCTATTTTGTATTTCAGAATTATGAGCGAAATTTTGCTTTTATTTTCAAACTTAGTGAGAATATTCTATTGAAAACATAATGTATTTCTTTTATATATATTTCTTCACAAACTAATTTTAAACAACAATACAATTAACCAAATTTAAGTATCAACAGCCTCTTCAAAGTCATAAAATATATATTTAGGTAACTTAAACGTCTTGAATTATCAGAACAGTCGAGTATCGGGCACTTTATTCTTTAATACCGAAATTAAGTGGTATTTGAGAATTTTGCCGTTTCCTCTGATTTTTCAAGGCTTTTCAGTTTTGAATGTCAAACTTTGACTTTTTGTATGAATTAAAACCTGACACAGTGATTTCCGCAATGTTATTGTATTCAATGAAAAAACTCGAAGGAAAAGCAAATGGTGAAATAATGCAAAAATACATATTTTTAGAAATTTTAAAAATGAAACAAAAACATTTTTATTATCGATAAAAATTGTCTCAAACATTCTCGCTTATTCTCAAGTTTATGTACATAGTGATAATTTTCACCAAAATCGATTATTCTTATCGACTTAAAATGTATTTTTTTTTTAAAAATCACAGTGATTTTATTTGAAACATTGAAACAGATTATTGATATTAAGCCAGAGTGACGTTACTTATTATAACATCTAGAATATAAACGACTTCTACGCTTATAATTTCTTTGTCAAATTAGTTAATTTCTTAAAAGTTAAGCTGGCTTTAAAAAGGCTTTGAAACGTGAATTTTTGTTGTTAAGTCTAATTCTGAAAAATATTTTTCGAGTAATTAAGATCGAATTAAACTGGAGATTACTTTTGGTCATTGCAATCAAGCGTCTTAAAGTACAAAGTCCAAACTTTTTAATGATAACTTTTGAAAAAATACCACATAACTGATGATATTAATAAAAAAAATGGTTGCAAAAATGACGAGTTAGTTTTTTAAAAAAATTATTTGTAAAATAAGCTTCCATACTGTCCCAAGCGATGAACGCAACCGTCATACCCGTGGTACAGTTAAGTGAACAAAGAAGTAAGACCAATTGAATTTTCATCTTTGACATCACATAGCGTCTATTTTAATCTAACGCTGCTCTTTGCATTCAATATTGAGATGTTTCGTAGACACTGGTGTTGTGTGTGACGGCGTAGCACGTAGACTATTATGCTACGCCTAGAAAAGTCGTGGTAAACTTTTGAAATATGATGCTAAACAGTGCCAAGTAGTAATAACAGTCTTACACCAAACATTTTTTCAATTTATATTGCATGCAACCACCGTGTTTTCTTATAAAATCTAAGCTGACAGCTATTTGGTTCTTCATACGAATTGTATCATTAACTAAAAATCATAATCAATGCACTTAATTCTAGCAATAATTCAAAAGTATTAAATTATGTCACATAGTGTGTATAATTTATATATTTAACATTAAAAAATATAGGAATTTAAAAAAAGTAATGATTATTTAAATAACGATTTTTATCCGACTGTATCACAAGAAAAGATAATGTTTTATGTACAAGGCTTTGACCGCTATTAACAAGTTATTATTTTTTTAATCTAAAAAGTAATGTTTTAAAGTTACACTTTTTTATCCATGTCTGCTCCCAGTGCGGAGCATATGACCTCCCGATGAAGGTATCTTAACAAAAAAAAACGAGAACTGTTTGTTACTCAGTTGCTCATACTCTATTTTTTTGAGAGTAGAGATAGAAGAAAAAAAACTAGGACAGGACTAGTAGTTAACTAATCGTTCTCGCTACGGCAAGTTATTACAGGTTTGGAAGGGAGGGAAAGATTTTTTAGAGAACACAAACACCCATGCTTTCAAACAGAAATCAATAAATCGATCGAACAAAGTGCTGTTCGTACTGGGCTTCAAACCTGTGAGATCCGGTACGGAAGCCCACAACACTGACCGCTGCGCCCTAGGTTTACTATTTAAATAAATAACTGTCACTCCTAAAATTCTGTGAGATTTAATATATTAATATGAATCAACACATATTCTTTTAGAAATATAGAAAGGTAAATAATGAATATCAAAGCTTTTATTGTATATGTTTGAATACTCGGTTCGTAATCGAAGCATTGTTTATCAAAAAAAGACACTGATTACCGTTGCTGAGTATATTTGGACGTGAAAATATTTTTCGATAAATGTTTATAAATAAGAAACGATATTTTACACAAATACTCTGCTTTATTAACCAATTGGCACTGCGTTTTATGTCATCAGAATTTTCCACTAATCCTTGAAATGCTTGCCACCACTGTTTAAGAATCTACGTACAGAGCGAATTATCGGAATTCACAAGGAATTTACCAATAATGGACTGAGAAAAGGAATAAGGAATACCAAAGCGGCATGCTAAGGAATGCACATTATCTTCCGAAGACTTAATCTCTTAGGGAGTACTATCAGTTGTATGAAGCAGGTGTCCGGAACAAAGGACTTTTTCCAACAGCCCCCGGAATTCAGAATATTAATTTGTGAGCGCTCAAATTAAATGATGTGATGAAAGACTCGTGAATATTGAGATAGCAAGAAAAGGGTAGCATAACTAAGTGATGTTGTATTTTTTATAGAAATGAGTTTTTGGAATGAAATTATTGTACGTTTATATTATTAGAATAGAATGTCACAACAAATTTTTAAAACTAGACGATTTGTGAATATTTTAAACTTCAATTAAAATTCTTAGTACATTGTTTTATATATACATATATATGTATGTAGAAGTCACTTTGGTAATTAAGAATATTTAGTTAATGCACTCAAAATAAAATGTTTTTTAGTTTTCGGTTTTATATGGATTTAAAGATTTATTGTCACGACAGCAAATATCAAATTAAAAAAGATAAGTCAATAAAAAAATTAAAATGTAAAGCAATTTTTTTTGTTTTGTATTGTAATGTTACTTACACACGATTACGACAGCTAAAATAATAAACTACTGAATTGACATTCAATTAAAAACCTTCATTGTGGTGCAATAAAAATAAACAATATATTTAGTTCTTGAGTGAAATAATGTATTAAGTTATTCAAAAATAGGACTACCGCGATGAAATTTTACAAATACTGTTTCATTTCTTCTACATGCACATAAGAAAGAAAAATATGTGTTTACATTTGTTTAAATATCTTTTTTAGTCAATTCAGTACTGAAAGTAATCTAGAAATAACGATTAGTAAGCTCAACTTCTTTTGTCACAACATAACAGTATTCTTATTTTTATGTAAACACATTTTAACAAAATAAAACATATTGCATTACTGTATGAGAAATTTGAATTTTCTAAATTGGTTGCAAATAAAAAAAAAACAGCATCAGACAGATCCGATGTCAAATTAATGTTTAAGATTAGATTTAATGTTCGATATAAGTGTAGAACGTATTTTATATTATCGTTTTACAAATGATATGTTTTTATATAGATTTAAAAAATATTAATGAGCGAAATAAGGCGAAATTTACTACAGGGAAAATAGAGACGTCAAATGTCAAGTTAACTATATTTGCAAGAACTGTTCAAATAAACTGCTTTTTTTTAAATGTTTCATTTTCATACTATTGAAAGAAATACAAATGAAAAATAAAATGCAAAAGCTTCTGAAAATATCCAGTCGTTTTATGAAATTCCAACACGAAGCCATTCTTTGTTAAATCCGCAGGGGTTAATACTTTTGTCGTTAAAAGTTGGCAGAGTCCAAACTTGTCACAAGACTGCGGACGGAAATGAAAAATATCCGCTCTTTTTTAGCTTGGTTTTAATCGTCAAAAACAATTTATCGACTCGCTTTGATAGGTTTCAAAAGAAGCAATAAAATGTGGTAATTATCGACGGCCGTGCAATAATGCCAGAGCAGGGTTCACGTAGATTGTGTATTGAATCTTTTTGTATTTCTCTTGGCTACATAAAATCGATTACTTGAACTTTCATTTTTTGATCGATATTGTTTTGACAGAAAAGGTTTTATTTTATGAAACACATTTCATGTTTATTTGTAAGTGTTCAACCTCTTATAAAGAAAGAGAATCAGATATTTTCAGTACTGTTTCTCCATTTTGGAAGGAGTGGCAACAAAAGGAAAAAAAGTAATGTTAGATAATTTGAAAGTCTAGGCGTGAAAAATAATTCTTGGGATAATATCTTGAATGCCACAACGAATGGATTTTTCTATTTTTTCAAATGACGAATAAAGTAACGTTTTTTAAAAAAGTGCTGATATACACATGAATAATAGTTTTTGCTTGTGGCAGGAAACAAAATATAGTTTTTGCCTGGAACTGCTTAAAATAATAAAAACTAATATTTAGTATAAATAGTAGAATTGGGCCACGGGGCGATGCTTTGACGCGACAAAAAAAATTAACTCCAATGTTTATCAATATTTAAAATATATAGTAGTTTTTCTTTTTTTATTTTCTATACACAATATCACTAACAAAATAATCTACGATTGCAAATACGTATTGGGTAAACAACAATAATTTATAGTTATTAGTAAATAAACGTTTTTTTCAATCACGCATGATCATTTTATTTTAAAATCTATGATGATTGATTATTCAAAACAACTACATGTTGAGTTATTGAAAAATTATGAATCGTTAAAAATCGTCGTAAGAATGTTCCATTTCTTCAAAAAAATGAAATTGAGTTACTTAATCGGTAGATATTATAAAGTTTATATGAAACCAAAATGAAATTCATAAGCACATAGATTTTTAAAAATAATTCATGCAAAAAGGCTAAATAATATTCCATAGTTGAATTCGATATCTTGGTAAAAAAAATTGACACGGAATAAAATTTTACTACAGAGTAAAAGAAAACAATATTTAATGCAACATATTTCTAAAACAGAAAAGTTCTTCCTTCAATTCTTTTTAAGAAAGAGTCGTACGTGAAAACACGTCTCTTGTGCAAATAAGAAACAAAAAAACGATTGGAAAAATATTTCTTTTTAAAACAATGCAAGAAAAATATCAGATAAGACTTAACGCTCGCACTTATTTCACAGCGGCGTGCGTAAAATGGGGGCATCATTAAATCTTTGAAACAGTTTTCTGGCGAAAAAAAATAAACGCCAGCATATCATATATATATAATAGGATGTCTTGAAACCCAGAACAGCGGACAAAAACGGTAAAAAAGAGTAAGGGTGGAGGTGTATTGAGAAACAATTTTATACAGAATGCAGAAGCCGGATATCGCTGCTATAAATGAGTGAGATACTGAACAAAAGTCACGGATCTTTCGCTGCAAAGAAAGGGGGCAAATGTGCGTTGATCGAGGAAAACTTTTTTTACACACTTTAAAATAATTACTCACTTTATTTATACAAATTTACGCATTATTTATTTACAAATTTTATAATTTGATTAAAATTTTACTGATTACACCACAGGTATCATTAAAAACATTTATAATAAACGCAGTACTCTGTTATCAATTGATTAAAATGATTAAGCATATATCACATTATAATGGTAACGACAGTGATAATAGGTCAGCTAGACTGGGTTTAAATGTAAAAAAGTATTGATTTGATAAAAATTGCCACGGTTCTTTATAATATTCGTATGCCATCTCCATTTTAACAAATTATTACTAGTAAACAAAATTTAAAAAAAAAACTTACTGTTTTTTGACAAAAAAATTGGTAAATACAAAGTTACAAGAAAAACATGAATTTTTCTCCGAAACTAAGCAAATAAACCTGAATGAAAAATATTTAATCAAACACAATTTAACGTTTCTTGAGTTGAAAATAATGTAAAATTTATATTATAGTAAAAATTACATCCGTGTAGCTGTAAGGTAATGTTCTTTTTAACGCAAAGAAACTTTCTTTTCCATTTATTGACGAAAAATAAATATGATGTTTAAAATAGTATAGTCCGTCAGATTCAGGTATATAGAAATGTATCTAGACATATAAAAAAGTATTTAATTGTTCAGAAAAAATATATCGGCGCAGTTTCTTAAGCACAGAGCAAGTATTTTAACTAGCAAAGGTCACAATAAATATCTTTCTTCACTCACCAAGCTTCGCAAGGTAAAGAGACATCCTTAAAAGAAAGAAATATCATAAGCCAAATGTAAAGAAAACACGTTTGGCTGGCATAGTTTTTTTTTTATTTTCTTCGGATTCTTCTTCCGCTAAAATTTTTCTTTTTTTCTTGTTTCAGAAACGAATCATCTACGCAAAGGTAACGGTTATGTAATTTTATCACGATCAGACAAAAAGTAAAACGTTCTTTATCGAAGAAATACAAATTGCTTCGAGAATCTATAAAGCATTGTAGAGCTTTTTAAACAAAAAATATTGCATGTAGTATTTTCAATAAGGTTTACGAGTGTGTTTATTGTGTCGTTGTTAAACCTATATCGTGTACTATATTATAAAATATAAATAAAGTCCATGACTACGTTATATGATACTAAGAAGAAAAATATTCTTCATAAATACTCGTTGATGATTTTGTCTTGCTTGAACGAGCTAATTAAACATTAATTTTTATTTTATTGCCGTATAGATTCATTCGATGTTGTATGCTTTTCAAAATATCTTATTAGCATATATTTATGTCAAAAAATAACACATTTCTAAAATAAAAGCATAAAATAAACTAAAATATTTTTTCTTATTTGGTCATTTGTCATTCAATCTTGAAATAACTAATAATTGATGGTGTATCAATCGAATGGGACGTATAAAAATACATTACGACTTTTTTTTTTTCTCTTCAGCTGAGCGTATTTAAAAAGATAATGACGAATATTTTCTTTCAGTTTATCAGTTTTTTTTAAATGAAGAAAGTTTGAAAGTTGGTGTGACAATCGAATATACGATTTTATAAACACATATGATACTAATAAATATTTTTTTTAGCTGGTTGATTTTTTTATGGAAGGTATAAATTTGGTACAAATTAAAAAATACGACAATAATATGGTTATTATTGTAAATAAATATAAATGTTTTATAAATGCCATTATTGAGCTTAGAAAATAGTTCTACCCACAAAATATTAAACTATTGTATTGTGTTTTTTAACCGTGACAATTTCAATTTCACGAGTTTTCCCCACGGAACTCGTTCGCAAAAACATACCAAAAAAATATTAAAATATAAAAAAATACACGTCACGGATATTTCCTCTAAGCGAGTTGATATTATGTTTGTAAAAAAAAAAATGTTCAGGAAGAGCAATAGATCGTTTTTTTCGATACACGGTACTATTCTGAAAATCAACTTAAGTTATCTTTAACTTTCCTAGCGTGAATAAATATTTACAAATAAACCTTACACACAAATCCAGGTCCATAATAAATTAGAAATTGTATTTATATAAAATGTAGATACACCTTTACACAAAACCTATGTTTTGAGTCAAATGCACCACTTGTTTTATTTAATCAATTTTGGAGTATTATTATGCAGTAGTAGTCTACTATAGGAAATCTACCACTGAAAATCTTGGTGCCAAAGTCCTGGAAAACATTAATTAGCATAAATATCTTATTTATAATTAATACATGAGACTTTTTAAAATATTATTTATTATATAATATCCAAAAACTAATACCTTTTTTATACAAATTCCACTTTTATTTAATATGATAAGGAATGTTTTCGTCCATAATGAAAATTTTCAAGTGATCAAGTTAATCATATGTTGAAAATGCTTGCTGTGAGAAAAACAAATAAAAGAAAAGTTACAATAACACATTAAAAGTGATTGTTATATGTTGTATAAGCTTGAGTCTACTGTTCAAAGTAGAGCATTCCCGTAGATATCATGCTCAATAAAAGGTTCATATGCTCCACATCAAAAGCGGACGTAGTTATAAAAACCGTATGACAATCTTGTACTAGAACATATTATGAAAATAATTTAAAAAATATCAGATAGAGTCTAAGCACTACTCACATGTGGAGAGAAAAACAATTTGATATTTGTTATAGCGTCAAAGGATACACTTGTATTTATAGTTGGTGTATTAGTATATATAAAGTGCTTTCTTAGTGTATGGTATGCTGTTCTAAGAGAACTGTTATTTTTATCACTTGAGTAAGATAACGTGAAACTGACAGGTATAAAGTATGTGCTACGTTTATTAGAATTGTTTGCTTTTACAGAAAACTACGCCAATAAGAATTTCATGTGAGACGGCCAAGCTTAAGCTAAACAAAGTATCTTTATCTCCGGGCATTATAATTTGGTTACAAGTAAAATTGAAACATAAATTTTAAATTGTTCTCTTTTCTTCACACAAACCTTCTGTACTTTAATAAGTGTTGTCAATTGAAAACGTTGTGAAAATTTTAATCAAACACGTGACACAATGCTGTCTTTGGTAAGCAGCTTGAATATTTTGATGTTTTGCGAGTTTAGGATTTCTATACATTCGGAAAAGGAACGCTGTATCGTTTCTTTTCATATGAAAGTTGTTAAAATAACTAATATCAAGAAGAATTTTAATAAAAAAAAATGAATAAAAAAGGTTTTAAACATTTGAAATGTTTATAAGTGTAATATTTCAAAACCTCAATAATAAAAGATTCCCGGTAAATTGCTCGAATGGAGATTTCTCGAATAATAAGTTCCTCGAACTTCAAATGCTCGAATTACAAATTCCTCGAAAAAAAAATTGAAGTTCAAACATTTTTTTTAATTACTCATTCTTTTAAAAAATATTTATGAATGTCGGGAAATACGACACATATAATTTTAAATAATTTATTCCAAAATATTTTTTAATGTCTGTAAACAGTACTGATTTTACCCATGTAAAAATAAGTTCTAAAATAAAGATAAAATAAAAAATCAAATAGTGTTTCTAATTCGACTTAATCGATGCCATCTGATATAGCACTTTTCGAATGCAAAACGAATCGGACAGCTGTGTTTCCGTTTCCGCGGTGACGATTCGTAAAGCTCACTAGCGGATGTGGATTTGACTAAGCCGGACCAATTAACGTTGGCGTAAAACGACGGCCAATCAGGTAAAGCCCTCCATTACTGTCGCTGTTTGGCAAAGAATGCTCCATGAAAGGATATAGGAATGTATTTTTCAACGCTGTTTATAGTTGATTTTTTGGGTTGCAACTTAAAAAAATATTTCTTCAGAACTAACAAACAAATGACAATTATATAATTAGCTAGATGGCTACCACAGACTAGATATCTCGTCAATTTTTCGTGCTCAACACGCCAGAGACAAGTTACCTCGTCAATAATTAATTAAATTAATAATTGCAAATTATAGCCGGCGTGCCAGGTAAAAACGTCCTTTTTTCTACGACAGTCAAAAGGTTAAAAAAAATATTGCGTAATTTTATTGGATAATATACAATGTTTATTTTATAGAAGAATTCAACTAAAAAATCAATTGAACTGCTAATTAGTATTGATAACAGTGATCTTAATAAAAATACTACTGGCTTTAATAATAAACAATACTGAAATGTCAAACATTTTTTTTATTTGTATCATCTTGGCTTATTATCACGATACATGGAATTGCTTTTTCTTCGTTTTGTTTAATGTATGTATTATACTATTTAAGTAACGTGACATTCTTCGATGAAGTTTGAAACATATCTTTTGGTAATATGCGTATTAAAACCAATTTTTTTTTTATTCTAAAAATAAATTAAATAGTTTTATTTAACGATAATATGAAATAAAAGCAACAGTAAAAACAAATATACAAAAAAAGAATTTTTTTCGTGGGTAACGTGTTTTTATTGGAAAAACTTTTGAATATTGGATAAAGTGTATGGCAAATTTTATTCAAAATGAAAAATTCTTTTGATGGAATAGCTTTCAGTTTTATGTTTCATTTTTTATTGAAGTATAATGCATATTGGTATCGCTTTCACGTGAATAAAATTTCAGTAAAATATGCGTTTGGTAATTTAGAAAATTTTGGATGCAGGTACGAATATAATATATTACCAGATATCTCGATTGCAAAAAACTCATCCGATCCAATAATGATTATATTTATTTTGCAATCAATACGCAAGGCTCTAAAACAAATTCATCGTGAATATTTCAATATCTGATAAAAATATTAAGCAAACATTATATTTTGCACAATAGCAATAAAAAAATAGACATAATTCTACTCAAACTATTCAAAAATAAATAAAGTATTTTATTCGTGATACATGAATGATTAATGGATGTTTTTTTATAGTGTATGATTCTCGAGAGTTGATTAATAGTCAGTCGCTTAACTGATTTAAGTAGTAATAGAAAAGATTCATCTAACTAAACTGATATTTCGTTGATCGTTTTTGAATAAATGTATTCAACTAATCTTTTTTAAATGTTTTAACCGGATGGCTGCCACAAGCGTCTTAAGGCGCGAACATTTCCGTGAACGGTACGCCAATCATACATAAAATGACGTCTTCGGACGCACACTTTGAACGGGATTTTACTAACGTAAATCAATTATGTTAAACATACAACTGTGTCGAACACACAACGACATCTATTGGGAATATCGTCCTATACTCACAATTGAAACAGTTTTCGTTTTACTACTTGAAATGTAATTTGAAATAAGTCTGTCTTCGAGTATGAAGATGGCGCAAAATTCAGGAGTGGCAGTCATATTATCTATAGAAGACTATTAATTTTCTGAAACGTAGTGTGTGTACATTTCAAAAATTAAACTCAAATAAACAATTACTTTTGAAATAATATTTAGTTCGCGTATTTTCTATGACAAAATTTGTGACAACCCTGATGTGTCATAAACATTTTAACATTGTTATTATGTATAAATGGCGGCACAATCGCATCGTCATCGGCGCACTCTTCATTTATTTGGTAAGTTTTAACAAATAAACTTTAAAACATTTTCAAAAACGATAAATTAAAAAATATATATAATTGCAATTAAACTCGTGGCGTGCGAGGTACCGCCATACATACACCTGCTGGCAGTTAAAAGGTTAATTTGCGATCAAATAAGACAGTAGGTACAAAAAGAACACATAAAAAACAGTTATGCACTCCAATCAGTGAATTATTTATAGTAACCATTTTAAGCAATGCTTTCTATATTTTTTAAAACATTAATATCATAGCTTCTTTATTTTTTTTCTTACACTAAAAATTAAAAAAAAATGTAATCAATTGAAATATTGTTGACTTAGAATCAATCGAAAATTGTCGGAAAAATAATATTAGTCTGAAGATGCTTCTCACAATGGCACAAAGCATGTTCTTCTTTGACAAACAACGAGAAATAATACAGTTAAAAAGTGTTGGCGATAGTAATTATTGGAAATATATTTGTCAATGCTTTCTAGCACGGAGGTTTTGTTATTTAATAAAAGTGTTTTACTTGTACTGAGTAATATATTTATCTCTTATTACCGTTTCACATATGAAAGAGTTAAAAAATACATGTATTACCTTTAACCGCGCTCAGCTTGTTGCCCACCATCTGCTTTGCCACGAACGCCGCCATTTTTGTTGTGTTTTGTTTTTACCCGTTACCCTCTAGTTGATTTCCGCTTCCGTGAACTGCAGAACCGGACTCACTTCCTGTAAATGTCGCCCAGTATCCGTTTTCCGCGTTGATTGGTTACAGCGCGATCTGTTAACAACACAAAAACACAAAATTATAGCTATTGAAAAAGTCGATGAAAAAAGAAAATTAAAGAAATTCTGATAAAATTTACCAATGAAACGATTTTGAAGATACGCCATCTGTTTTTATTAAAAATACAGGTCAATTAATCTATTTAAAAATTAGAAAAAATTGTTTACAATTTTATGCCTCAATAACTGTTTTTTCAATAACGAAATTTTATATGTTAAAAAGTTTCCTTTATAATTTGGGGAAAAACGTATCAATAAACAAGCAATCGATTCTTATTTTCAAACGAAATCATGTTAAAATTGACTAGTATATTTTTATGGTATTACTTATGTACATATAATATCATTTAAAACAAACATTCATCAGTTATTTAATTGGTTGAGTAAAAAAGTGTTCCTACTGTCGTATTTATTGAATCGAATTTTAATAAATTTTTCAAAGTTCCGTGCCTTAAATCATTTTCATTCATCAGTGCTTTGATTCGAAATAATAAGTTCCGTTCATAAAACAAAAATCATTTCATAAACTTCGCAAATTTGCTGAAGTTAACGAGCATACTAATAATTTATCGGAAGGTATTATGGGGCGAAATACACGCACCATCTATCGCTCGATCGGTAGACTTTCAAACGGAAGTGTTGACATTGATTTGAAGCCTTACTGCGTAGCGGGCACGCAAACCATTATTGGAAAATTTATATTTTCCGCTATGACTATTGGCTTTTTATTCAATCGATACCTTTAAATATTTCATAATTCTAACTGAGTAAATATAACGGTCTGCATTCATTCAATAATATTTATGATAACTACAAGATATATTATATATTCATCTAAAAAATATTTTAGTATAAATGCATCTGCTGATCGTCTTAAGTTTTTTTTTAACTGAATATGTTTTCTCTTTTACTGTCTATGTGATTTTATAAATATGGTTCTAAAATATGTATAAATTATAATTAACATTAAAGATTTCTATGATGATTGGTCAAACATCAAAGAATTTTGGTTTTTAAGTTTTTTAGTGTATGGTGTACAAAAATAATAGTATGTTTTTAAATTTAAAATAACCCAAGATCAACTAAAAGAAATAACAAATAACCACGCTGTATTTCTGAACTGTTAAATTTTGAAAAATCATCATGCTGGATATTAAACCTGGCTAAATCTTTAACCGTTTGACTACAGAGGGAAAAGTATATTTTAACTTTATTCGACATGATTTGTGACCAAAAGGTATTGTATTTCAGGAAAAATACTGATATATAATAATTTTACGTTCTAAAGTATTTCAGCTATGTAAAAAAAATGGAAATGTACAAATTTAAATTATTGATGAAACTGTATATGTCGATTAAGATTAATAAAGAAACTAATTCTTTTAAATAATTCCTCGAGAGGTGAAGTGAGGCATGTAGTAAAATGGTAAAAAATATTTCATGGACTTTTAAATACAATCACGTTTTTATTTGGTGTGTTGGTGGATTGCATATTTTTATTTTACATTGAAAGCATTATAACAATGTGTATTAACTGAGATTAGATCACTCAAACGATACTAAAATATTACAAAGCATCTAACATTTTTTTTCTTAAATATCACTTCGCCTCTAACGGGCCCAATTTAATGATGTGTACTTTTGTAATGCTCATTTTCATAGCATTCATTTATTGAAACAAAACTATTTAAGACTATCAAAACTATTTCTTCTCCCAATGTGGAGCATATGGCCTTCTGATAGAGGTATCTCAACAGATTTTGTTACTCAGTCGCTCAACCTTTCTTATTTAAAGAGAGTGGTAGGGATAGCAGGATAAGGCTGGTACAAGACTAGTGGTAAGCTAATCGCTCTGGCTAAGCACAATTATTAAAAGATCGGAAAGGGTGGGAGGAAATTTTCAGACATCACAAACACCCGTGCTCTTAAACAGAAATCGATCGGAAAAATGCTGTTCGTGTTAGGACTCGAACCCGTAAAGTCCGGCACGGAATCTCAATACGCTAACCGCTGCGCCATAGAACCCGACAAAACAAATCGATACACATTATAAAACAGTTTATAAAATCATTTTCTTTAAGTCAAAGTACATAAAAAAAAATACACAATAAATTGCCTTACAATAGTAAATCTGAATAAGAGAAACGAAGCACGTGTCACAATTTGTTACACAAGCAGAAGAACAACAACGCTATAAATTTGATTTATTATGAAAATATTAATCTATATAAATATCTAGGTACTTGAAAAATTCAAAAGCGAGTCAAAATCAAGCTTTTACTTTGCAATGAAGTGGCTTAGTTTAGATGTTTTTTTTTGTAAAAAGAATGAATGATTTTAATATTTTTGAGTGCGATTGTCGATGTCTTTTCGAAAATTTTCGAGCTACTTTACTGCGGAAAAGCATTTAAATAGCCAATTTTACGTTAAGATTAATCTTCATAATTCACCCATTTCGTATTCTTTACAGAAAAGTAAATATCATTAACAATCAAAATGAAATAATATTAAATCAAATTAGTCTAGCAATAAAAATTAACTTGTTCTGAATATAATACGACATCGGATTAGACCCACCATTTTAAAAGATATCACATGTACTATTAAAGACCTACGGATATTGTACTTGTTTATATTATTATTTCCCCAAATGATTAAACATCATCATCATCAAACTTTTAGTTGAATTAATCAAGATTGTCATTTATAACTTTTAGACTTAGTGATAATATTTATATGTAAATTTTTTTTATTACATGTCTACTTCTAATATAGAGCATACAGTCTCCTGATGAAAGTATCTCAACTAAAGTTTTTCTACGTGAACATTTTGTTACTCAGTTTCTCAAAGTCTCTCTTTTAAAGAGAGTGGGTATAGATGGACAGGACTACGACAGTTCAAATGGTTAGCTAACCGCTCTCACTATACCCGTTTTTAGGATAGTATGGGTTGGATGAAATCCAATACATCCATGCCTTTGGGCAGAAATCCACAAGTCAATTCATAAAAACTGTCTGTACTGTGATTCGAACCCTTGACGTAACCAAAGCCAACGACTTTGACCACTTGACCACGCAGCATATACACGATAAAAAGTATTTACTTTAAACATCAGTTCAAGTTCATCATCAAGAAGATTAAAAAAAAGCGAATGCTAGGTTAGTAAGAAAACGCAAGGATATTGGCTTTATTTAAATAATTCAAATTTTACATTGAATTTTCATCAAACACCTTCAGTCGAAGCCATGTTTTCTTCTCCATTAAAATTAAAATGATTAAGTGAACCATTACCATTTATTACCAATTGAAATTTTTCAATTGGGATATTAAAAAAAAATGAATTTGAAGTATATATTTATTATAAGGATGCGTATTTTTTAGAAAGAGAACATTCAGAAGACTCTGGATTGCGGCGCCCACAAGTCCAGACTGTCGGCGCCAAATAACCACCGCAATAGTTTTCTCTCTACCCTTTCCTCAGTGCCTTCCTTTCCCAACATCTTCTTTGTCAGTGGACCAACACAGAGATACTAAACATCATTGGAAAAATATTTTTAATTTATCTTATTATTAGAGTAAATAGACACAATAGCTTGGGCTTATTAAAAGATATCGCAATAGAGTATTTTTGTGGTACTTTTAAAAATTGTTTCTATTGCTGCATGGATATCATAAGCACAATTTATAAGACTATTTTTCATTGCACAATCTGAAGTAGATTGTTGTAAGGTTGTCGCAGTAGGTAAAATAAGACTTTCTGTAGATCTAAGTTAAAGCAAGCATAAAGTCCCACAGACGAGGAACTAAAAAAAGAGTCCTCTCTAAACTTAAATTTTTCAAGACAATAAACATGCATGCTCCCAATTTTGATGTGTTTGGCCAAAACCGTGACAAAATCATGACACGCCAGCGTTTGCTGTAATATCATATCATTTGGCTTCTACCATAAAACTTTTAGTCAAAAAACCTTGTTTTGAGATAATCGAATTTTTCGAATATCATGTAGCGTGGACGTAAAAAATAATACAAATAAACAAACAAAAATTGTCCAAAATGTTTAAAGCTCAAAAATGTTTAATCGTTTTAGAGTTGCTGTAGAAATAAGAAATTTGTAAAGCTAAAAAGCGTTAAATTATTTCTAGGCTTACGCCAGTCATAACTGTCAAATAAAGTGAATTAGTTTGAATTACTTTTTCTTAATATCGAAATAAATATCGACTGTGGAAAGGAAAAAGGATGTAACCCACAGTTTTTTCAAAACAGCTTTTTTCGACAATCACAATGTATGAAACTTGATACACGTTCTATCAAACGGACGCCGAATTAGTATCTAAATTTATCTTTTAAGTTTGAAAAAAGATAATCTTGTGAAAATTGAAATCAAGAAAAAAGACTGATAAAAAAGTTTTTCCTAGACAATTTCTTTTATTAGAATTAGATTATGTCAATTAAACACCAGCTTAGAAGTCTCAATGCACTTTAAGGTTGTGTATATTTCATAATTTGCATATGGCCCAAAATCATTAAAACACGTTTTTTGTGCGAGATACGTATTTTTTCCTCTCCACAATCGATATGTTGTATGAATGAGCTTGTTTTTTTTCAGATGATAGAGTGTGTTTAAATCTATCTATCGGTATTAATAATTTGAAACACATTTTTTTTAATTTAACGTATTCTTACAGTACACCGACGAATGTCTTTTAAAAAATGTCACTGTGTAAAAAAAGTATTACTTTTCAAAATATTTATTCACTTTTAAATACCCGCTAAGTAAGAACACCTGCCAGAAGGTAAACAAGCTGATTGAAGCGCCTGTGAAGATCGATAGTAGATTGTATGACTTGTATGGATTGCAAAGGTCAAAATCTTTAGGTATTTAGAAAACATGAAAATTTAATTAAACACGATTAATATAATGGTCCAAGGTTATTTAAGGTTCTGTTCCTTAAACAAAATAACTTAAGCTTAGGCTAGTCAACGACTGTTAAGAAAAATTAAGTCTTCATAAAATGTATGAACAGGTATAAAATATAATAGCCCTTAAGAAGTGAAGTGAGCCTAGTAGTAAAAAAGTATTTTTTTCTATTGGACTTCTAAGTACAACCACCCCTTTACTTGGTGTTTTGGTGGATTGCATTTTTTTTATTTTATGGAGATAACACTATTGCAGTGTGTTTTTACTAAAGTCACTTTGCTTTTATGATACTTTAAGAAGTGTATAATATTAGAACGCATCTAATTCATTGTTCCCTTAAATATTACTTGGCTCACTTCACCCCTCAGAGGCTCATATGATGTACATATATACTGGATATTGTGTGTCTATAAATAATCACTAAGTGTGTGCTTTAAATTTTAGTTCAGAACGATTCAACTAAAAAAAAATGTTGAGAAATATGTGCAAATGCACATACAGAAATAAATGATTAGTTAGGACATCTAACAATTTTTTGAAACGTTCTAGAGCGTTGAAAACGATTTCAAACGGCTAATTAGATGAACAAATTAGGGTAATGTAAAGTAAAAATAGACAACCCATACTTGAAACTCAAAAATTAAAGAGAGAAATCGACTAAACTATATAGTAACGAAAGCGATGATGATGTCGGTAAAAAAACATTTAATATTTCTTACAAATTTTAAGCATACATACATATATTCGTTCCCGAAAACTATAATGTTTTTTTACCTAAAAGTAATCTGTAGAGAGAAAAGTTGGCCTATTCAAATTATTCTTAGGTTTATGAAGTCCTTCGCAGTATTGAAGTATATTTGTACGATGGCTGGGAACGGGGTCAAGTACTTTTTTCTAGAACTGAAGAAATACTCTACTGCTATGAGTTTATAAGTATACAATTTTTCAAAAAGACTTTTAAAACACACACTAAGTAAAAATTGTTGTGAACAACATTTAATTAATTGAATCTATGTTCAATATTAAACGTCAAACAGTTATTATTAGCTTCTTTATGAAATGAACAGTCACATTTAATCTGGTATTATATTCAGAATAATTTGTTATGTTTACTAACTTTTATAATAATAATATTTATTCTTGTAAATCTACAAAAATTGATTGTAACTTGATTTCATACGCTATATTTTGAAAAATATTGACGATAGAAAGAAATAGTTAAAATAAGACGAGTAGTAAGCTATTTATTATCAATTACAAAAATCGGATCGGTAAGCATGAATTTAGGCACTGCAGACATCCATTTCTTTGAACACAAGTAAATAAATTAATGGAAAAATTGTAACTGTACGTAATAACATTTGAAACCTACATGTTGACCACTCGGATACAGGTCTGTAATAATATTTATTTGTAGATTGAAAATTGAATGTAAGCTTTTATTTTACGGTTGACATACTCGCTTAATACAAAAAAAGCAGTTGTGTTCTTATGCTTATTACAACAACAAAAAAATATGTGATTTATTTTAATAAAAAACAGCGTGCATTCGAATTTTATTGGCGAACAATAGTATTAAAGCAGGGATGAAAAATAAGTGGCACGGGAACTTTTTTTAATAAACGTAAACTTTATCTCCACCTTCGATAAAATTTCAGAATAACTATATTAGATTTGTAAATTCATCAACTATTACAAAATAAAAAAAGTGTAGATTGACGTATTGGAAACATAACATTCAAAAGCATAGAACAGCATTCCAGATACTTTCATTGAAAATTATAAATATCGTTGTTAACAATTATCTCTGCCAAATAACTCGTGAATGATTTTTAAGCATTTGTATTAAAATACTAAGAGCCGATTAAAGGATAATAATTCATTTTTTTAAAAATCCAAAACTGTCAGTCTGGCATTGGAAATCTTAACAATTAATGTGAAACAAAAAGTTTTTCATATGATGTATTTTTTACATTATTTATTTTAAATTTATTATTAAATTATTCATTTTTTTGTATAAAATTTTGAATTAACATTATAACATCATTGTCAAAGATAATTTACATTTTATATATATTTCATAGATTTTATTCAATAAAATAATCTGTACATGCATTAAATGTTCTTAAGAGCTGAAACGTAAAAGAGACTAAAACAAATTAATGTTATATAATTGTTAAGCGCGTTTAAAATAACATTGTTTGAAAAAAATAATCACTGTTCTATTTTAAAGAAGTTTTTATTCAACGGTTTTGAAATCGATCAAAGTTACGAAGAACAATGTGGAAAACTAAAATAATTATATTTGCATACTAAAGGCAATGTTCGACTTTCTTTTAGGTTCTTGTTCTGTACATTTTATAATAGATCGCAACAATTTCACGATACGCCTTCCCCAATTCAACCTTGGCAAGATTAAAAAACCTTTTTTGTGTAGGCCTTAAATGGATACAGGTATTTTTCTTTAAATTTGAGCGCCAGGAATAAAATTGAATTTGTTTCGTAAAGTAGAAAAGTAAATTGAAAACTTTGGGTAAATTTCCTTGTTTAGTGGCGTTTAGCATTTCTGGTGAAAAAATAATTGACGAGGCGTGACTTGAATTTTGTTAAAAGCAATTTTAAGAATGCTTTGTACATAATTGCAATATTAATCGGGCTGAATTAAATAATATAGGGCATGAAGTTACAGAATACAGAAAAAGCTCAGTTGCTGTGTGATTTTCCGACACGTGTTAAGGCATTCATTCTTTAACCTTATTTTTTTATAAAGAAAAATCTTTTGGTCTACGGTGAGTTTTGTTTTTCATTCAATTTATTATATATAATATATCAAAAATAAACTTTATTTTATCGGTCAAAAATAATAATTTTTCTAAATGTAAACAATTACATGATTCCATTATAGAAATATACTAATGGACTACTAACTGGTTAATTACATTTTAATAAGTTCGCTCCATTGTTTGTATTAACAGATTTTAAATATTTAATGGAAACAAATGTATTTTCAAGCTGATGACTTTGGTTGATTAGGGTAAAAAAATGTTATGATTTTTTTTCTGGCTTATTTCAGAATAAAAGAACAACAGATACATCTTTATTTTTTTTATCAATTTATTTTAAATAAATACAACTTTGAATCGAGTAGAACATAATATGTTATAAAAATATTCTAATATACATTATGAGAGCGATGTTTGAATATTGAAATAAGTTGTTTATTAAAGTTTCAATAAATTTTTCATTATAACGAAAATGTTCAAGTCTTCATTGTTGATATAAATATATAAAAATGTATATATGTGATGGAGAATATTAAGTCGTTGTATTACTTTGCTTAAAAGATAAAACATATGATGAAAGTACAATAACACATACAATATTAAATGGAGTAGTTATTTCGATTGTAGTAATTGGCTTATATGCCTTTTAAATAGGCTAGTTGTCAGACAGTAATTTTACATGACGTTCACAAGTGTGATGGGGTATTATTAAGTACTGAATAAAAGTATGTTGTTACTATTGAAAAATGAACACATGCAAATTTAAAAAAAAAATATGTCTCGTATTTTACAACAAAAATTTTCCTTTACATTGTAACCTAAATCATACCACAAGAATATCCATCAAATAAAATACAATAACACTACCGTTTTCTTGATAAATATCGTATATTAAGTATTTAAATGTTAACATAAAGTAAATATCAAGCACATTGCAAGACTAGTAATATTGAAATTAGAAATATAAAACGTTGAGAGTAAATTGTATCTAAAGTAAATAAAAATATTTTTTTTTTTTTTTATTTAATATGTTTAAAATTGTAAAGCTGATATGCATTAAGAGCAAACTTTAATCAAAAACTGTGCAGGTAAATACGCCTATTACAAGTATTTAAGATAAGTGCAACTGAGAATCTCCATTTAGAATGGACAATTCTCATAATTTATCAGTTAGTAGGAAATGGTTGACTACCCTTTCAATACCATGTTACATTATGTAAACAGTCCCCAGAACGAAAATTTACATGGAAAATACTTTTCACGAAAAAGTGACTCTGTGTGAAAAGGAGTCGGCTTTGAAGGAGAGAGAAAGCTCGGATTCGGCGCACGGCGCGACATTTGATACTGTTTGCTAGTTTTCCAAGTACGTACACTTTGAAACGTAATCGAGCCTTTGGGTCAGGCCGGATAGAATAAGCTTTAAGTTTGTTTTGCGTGACGGAAAATTTCGAAAGCTGTTTGAACTGCTGTTCTTTTGTAAATACATATGTTTGTGCGAATACGTCTAGTCAATCGATTTAAAATATTCCATTAGTATAAAGAAACCCAATTGAAAAGGAATAGATATTGTTTTGTTGAAAATGCAATGAATATAAAAGAAGTTAACTTAAAAGGTTATTCGATCAAATTTTGTAATGTCTATTTATTATAAGATTAACCTATTAAGTCATGATACCTAATATCAATTATATCTCTTAGTTTTGCAATAAAATGAAAATGTTTTATGAGACTTAAGTTACGTTCTGTAAATCTACGACAGAATATACTATATCGTAAGTATTTAAAGTATTTTTGTCAGTTTCGTTGACCAGTTGAATATTTGCAAACATAATTTCAAGCTGTACGTTTCCACAAAAATCTTGCTCGAACACGACCCGGGTTTTGCCTCTCGGCATCTTCCGGTGTTACTCAGTGCTCGAATGCACTCGAACGTTAAGTTTCCATCAAGCACCTTCAGTCAAAATTCTAAATTATAATTTCAACTATTGTAATTTTTATTTAGATTTTAAGCAATGATAACGAATATATATTATTAGAGAGTAAAATGAGTTGTTTCCAAAAAAAATCTTTAAATGTTTTCAATAAAAATTTGAATATTTTTTAATATTTTCATTAAAAAATAAAATTTAAGTCAACTTTTGAGAAACAAAATACAATCACTTAACACGTTGATATGCTAGCCTTTCAAATAGAGCTATAAAGAAAGTATTGAAAAACATTAATAATAATAATCTTTATTGAAGAACAGTCATTCAATTATTATTTAAACACAAATAGTTATAAATATTTTTATCAAACCACAAATTGATTCTAATATAATGCATTTGATACATCTATTTGTCCAGCTGAATGTCAGATGATGGTAAAGTCATCGAGTGTATTTAGAATTATACATTTATATAATTAAAAAAACAGGATATCAGAAAAAATACTAAAAATATAATGAACCTAATAACAGCAACAAACAATAAATATTCTTTGACTACAAACCTGCAAGATAGCGAAAAACAAAAGGAGTAAAACTTAGTAAATGAGTAAACGTTAAAATTTAGTTCTCCATAACAGAAAGTATCGGCAAAATTATCATGTAAAATTGGATAATAATGGTTTTTCAAATAATTACAACGGGTTTTATTTGATTTGATTTAGTGATTACGCAAATATAGCACGTTTAGATAACCCCCAATAAGAATACTATTAAAAAAAAACGAACCATGTACACGATATATATAGATAGTTTTACCTGATTTGAGTAGGAGTAAAAAGAGTTTATATAGTTTTAATTATGGTACAGAAACATACCGGCAAACAATAATTATATTGGATTCATGAACTTTGTATATGATTATCAATAACGTATGAAATAGTTTTAATCTTACTATTTGATTGGGAATCGGGTAGGGCAAAATTTATTTAACAACGGCAATAATTAGAAGCTGAAATAGTGATAAAAGGTGTACTGATGAAGAACAAAGAACAGTATTGTTTAAATATATATTATTTCTCTATAAAATCGTATAAAGCACACTTAATGATGTATGTATGTTGAGTTGAACAAAATGTTATTATTATAAGTAAACCTAATTCTATCATTTAAGTTTTGTTTCATAATTTTATTTGATTATTGTGTGAGTTGATAATTACAATGTAATGACAAAACAAATTTATATAAACCAAATAACATCATTCAATATATGCAGTGATGTCAAATTAATGAATCAATTTCAGAAACATGGTTTCCAAAATTCACTATTTGAATATTAAAACTCGATCACCTGCAACGATATAAAATACAACAGTGTGCGGTTGGAGCTTTGAAATCGATAACAGTTCCACAAATAATGATTATAAGCTTTAATTGAATTTTATTTGGTTCGCTGATGTACACTATAATGTACTCGGACAAAATAAATACAAAAATAGCACGATAAGATAATTTAAATACATGAAAGTTTTGCAATGAATACATTTTTATTCAAAATGAATTTAAATTATCCTCGTTAAAAAAGTCGATTTATGGATTTGCGTTACATTGAATGAATATCTTATTTCTGACGCAAAAACTGAGCACAGTAAAACCAATAAGCTAATTATTAGTCATATCTTCGCTATATACTCCTAAGTTTTGTGTCTCTAAAAGATAGAGGCTGTTTAAGTCACGCATAATTATCGTAGAAAACTTCTGTTATAGTATAGCTGTATTAAAAGTCTAAATAATCCATATTAGGAGTACTTACCAGCACACTATATATTTATTTATTCACTTTAAGAGCCAACAACGTATTGCTGAAGTATTTATTTTTTTATCGCAGCATGGTTACTATAATTTAGATATATATTAAAAACAATTAAAGAATATTTCGTTTCACGCAACAAATTTGCGAATTTATTAAGACATGAAAACATTCACAATAAAATCTGAAATAATAATTTTGTTCAGATTATACAAAACTTGAAGTCAGTATTTTTCTAAATAAAAAAGTTAAAATATTTATATATTACAATTTACTGTTGAAGTTTGGAAATAATAGTTGCTGTATTTAAAATTCACATAGAAGCACCGACACAGAACCTCTTTGTTACGATATTCCCTGCTAAAGCCAACCTATTGATGTAAGACACTCAATACTAATGACGCAATTAAGTAAGTGAGTATACCTTACAATGTCTATGCCAATCTGTGACGAATATCGCTTAAATTTTACTTGGGAAGACGGGCAAAGGGTTTCCAAAAAGAATTTTTAAGACAATAATATTTGACTACAAATTAACACGTGTGAAGTAAAACATTATACAAATGCTTAGCTTGTTTTAATATTAAATAACAAAATGTTATTATTAAAATGGTAAAAAATCTATTTGGTAATGCGTTGGGTATCAATGCGATATTGAATAAGCGATTAAATCAGCATGTGCATGCCATTTAAGCCTTTTATATGAAAATAACGGTTGGCTATTCTCATGACAGTAAAAAACTGAAGTTGGTGCTGGATCCTGAAGAAGGTTAATGAATTAAAATAAGACTAGGTACAAGATGTTGGCAAGTAATGAAAAAAAAAAATAGATTTTTAAAGACGTCACGTGGCGTTCGGTTGGTTGATTTAATTTTCGGCTATGTAAAAAACACACTAATTAAAACTCATATAAATACCATTTTTTTTCTTGTAACTGAAACGGGAAAATGAAAGAAGAATAGCGCTAGGGCAAGACTCGAAGTAATAAAATTCAACCGAAACGAAAAACGTTGACCACTAAGCTAGAAACCCGCACATTATCCGTAAAAAATACTTACGGCATTGAAGCATATGCTAATAAAATTCACACGTAGCTGTAAAAATAGTACGACCGCCTACACCTACACAATCTTAGTATATAACGTGATTGCGCAGAACGAATTTACCTGAATTATAAAAGTAGTACTTCTATATCCACGCACTCGTTTACTGGAATATTAAACTTAGCAAGTGGCGCAATGGTACAAAAGTATAAAACTTTTGATTTTTTAATTATGGTAAGACATACTGCTATATCCCAAAAGATTTCGTACAAGCTAAAATGGTTATATGAAAGAATTATGAAAGTTTATGCAATTATACAAACGTTTTTTTTTTCAAATTTATTATTGAATCCTTATTGAAAGATGAGCTTTTAATCTATTTGGATAGACTTATCCACACTTTAACCTGGTCAAGTTAAAAATAAAGCATACTATATCCGCTGCGATGTGGCGTACAAAACAGGGTGGGATTACACCATTTGGCAATTACTAACCATCTATATGAGGAAGAGTGTGGAGGCATTTCCGCAATTGACCCAATTAGCTACGCTCGTCTGATAATTGACACAAGTGAGGCCATGCTGTGAGCTTTCAAGAGTGTAAAAGCTTATTCGCATGTAGACGTTCGCGACATTGCTTTATTTCGCAATATGATGCATACAAAAAGGGGTCACAACTTACAATATTAATCATAAGTTATACGCAAAATTAGTAGAAAAATGGAAAAACTTTGTCTCTCAAAAACTGTCCTTAGTCCATGTATTTTATTATCTGTAATAAATATTTTAGAACATTTTATTTTATTTTATTTTATTTTAGACAATCAATACATGAAGAATTTAAAATGAGTGAATGGTGTATATGTTATGTTTGAATATTATTCATGAAATATAACCGCCCCTGCATATACAAGAGGTGCATTGATCCAATGCCACATTGACCGGCCGCCACTGATTTTTATTATATATTACTTTTGAAAAAGTAAATTAAAAATAATGAAATATAGTTAAAAGCGGTTATAAAAATATAATACAAGCCTCGGTTGGTAAAACGCCATTTCTTGTACAACAAAATTGTATAATATTAAACAGTTTATTTTGGCTTTGCCTAGGTAAAGTGCGTGTTTTATTTTATTGCTTATTATGGAGTTTCACGTATTCAGGTTATGGCTGTACATAGCCGTAAGCACATTTCAGGACACGCTATATTCATTGCCAACTCTAATGGTGTATCATTTTTATAAAAGATGATTATTATTTTTCAAAATTACTTTTAAACATGTAGTTTTTACTTTTTTTGTTTATTTTCCAATCGAAAAATAATAAAATTAAACAAAGTAGTTGACAAATTTATTTATTTTTAAAATTCATTGATATAAAATACAAAAATAGAATTGCGTACGTTTGCTTTTTGTAAAGGAAAACCCAGTTATATCGTTATTATGTCATGTCTTCTGAAAGCTATGAGTTAGATTTTCACATGGCTTAGAAACTTCAAAAACATTTTTATGTAAGTAAAGTATAATATGTTATGAAATGTGATTTAGGTGTTTTATTTCTTGCTGAAAACTTTGATAAATTAAGTGAGGTAGAGAGAGAGCGTCTGATGTAATCTTGTTTTGAAAAGTATTTTTCAATATGTAGACGTGTCAATCAATAAAGAAGCTTGAAATTTTAATAAAACTTATTACTTTGAAGAGTACTTGGAAATTCAAGAAAGCTTTCATTTCCGTTATCGAGCTCCCGCTAAGCTTCGGCTACAATCGAGTGTTTCCGGGTTATCCGAACGACGTATGCTTACCCAAACCCTCTCAGCGTCCATGAATATTCATATTGGAACAAGGAATTAGTCGCAAGTGTGAAACTTTTCCACACATTTGGGAATGATGCATAAAGCGTCAGTTTGACGCTGAATAGAGTGGTTTAGTGCTTAGTTGAAAAAGCCGTAAAAAGAAAGGTAAAAAGATATTGTTATATTATGACACTGTAAAAAATACCATCACAGCCGAAAGCCTTTCTAAGGATACATTAACACTTTTAGAAACCTAAAAAATAGTTCAACGTGAGTGCTTATCTTTGATTATTGAGATACTTATACTGAAAGCTTAGTTCATAGTATTTATTACCTTAAAAGTGTCGTATCCTTATTTTTTTTTTTGTATTATTGAATATTTCTAATAAATATTCACTTGATATCCATATAATAAGTAAATGCAGGTATTCCCAACAACACAAAGTATATATTGGCAATCATAAAAAGATCTCCACGACTCTACGAAACGAAGTTAATTCAGTACTAATGGCATGTATTGCAGAGATTGAACAATTCAAATTATTTTATAATATCATATGACGTACAAAACCAGTAAGATAATACAAGTCATCTCAAGTCATTACTCACATTTTTCAGAAATCAAGCTTAGAGAAAATCGAAAAAAAAGCACTGAAGCACTAGTTTTAATATGAAACAGAAGTGAAAAGTAGCACTATATCAGGGTGCAACAATCTACTATAAGATCATGATAAATATTGATCACTGATTGTTTCTATCTAAACTTATCACACTGTTTATTGAAAAATGTTAGATAAGCTCAAATAGTGATTTTTACACTGTTTAACTGTCGATACATCTAAAATCACTAAATCAGAAATGTTAAAAATGCAAAATGTAAGCTTTGCTTCTCGGATTTTCATTTATATAGCGTAGTTAAATTAAATTTATTGATTCGTTTGAACATTTATTATATTTAGCTTTATATTAATTGTACAATCAAATTTATGAATTTTAATATAAATGAAGAGAGATTTTTCAAAACGACTTTGTTCCACTTTTGAACCACAACATGAAATATATTTTGATGGGTTTGCTTTTTTAATGTTGAAACGTATATCTCTGTAACTCAAAAATGGCAACAATGACTTTATCCGTTATCAAAAATTTAAATGAACACACATGTTTTGTACTAAGCAGTTTATTTTGAACAAAGCAATTTTTTACGATTATTAAAAACAGTATTAATATGGAAATAAGCCATTATGAAAAATCACTCCTCAAAAATAGAGCATTGTTATTAAGAAAACAAGCACGAGTTGTTAAATGTTCAAACTTTGCATAAACAAACGTTAAAATCAATGTAGCTTTGAACAAGTTTTTTGTTTTACTTTTATAAAAAATATCAATTGTAAGATTCAAAAGAATACTTTCAATATTGCTTGTGAGTTATATATTTAAGTTTTGGCTAGTTTAAAAACACCATGGTCATTTGTTTACAGGCGCTTTTATAAAATGAAAAAATCGATGTTTCCGTGAAAGTTTTTCTGGGGTTTATGTAGAGCGATTCGTTAGAATGCCTTTGGTGGAGAGGCAAACGACGCACCGCGTCGTTAACGACGGCCACTCTAACAAAATCGTAACGATCCTTATCGTAACGAAAGTCAACGTCTAGAACACTGATTTCCAACAAAAGGCAACACAATTAATTTATTATATTCTTTCTCACTAACAAATCAATAATTTAAAAAATTATTAATTGTTAAATTTATTCGTTTCTGCATATAAAAAAACAAAAATATTGTTTTATAGCATGTTTTAAAAATGATTTATAAGTATTTATGAATATAAAAATTGTGTCATAAATTTACATAATCTGACCATGACGTGATACTAAAATACTTTTCGATTGTATTTTTGTAAACAAAATATGTATATTATTGTGTCATGTTTTACCGATTAAATGTCAATTCAATCAATTGAGTATTTTTTCAGTTTACTTTATATTTTACGAGTGAGGAAGATGAATTTGAACGTAGACGCCTAAAGCTTACTTTCAAAACTAATGAATAGTTTAAGAATGTAATAAAACTATTTAGTTCGTTAAACAAATTAAGTATAATTTAATAATGAAATAAATATGTACTTCCTTGAAATTCGTAATGCGAGCAAAATTATCGTTTCCATTACGAATACAATCATTTATTATAGAGCTCTATCTCAAAAAGCTTCAGAAACATTGGTACAATACGAAAGCTCAAACGCCACCTTGTAGGCTATGGCGCTAGTGTTCTATATTAGCAAGTCAAATTGAACACCACCCCATGTCGTATTTTGCAAGTATAAACTTTGTTTTGTACTTGGTCCCGAAATGGAGGATCTGGCCAATTCGATAAATATTTAACATGGTCCAAAATAAGAAGGGCTGTTGATATTTACAGCATGTTCTGCTATATCAACAAATATTGCTTTTAAACGCAACAATGCACATAACCCTCAAATTTATTTATAAGCCTTAGAAAATCCAAAAAAAAAATCATATTTAATTTGTTTAAAGTGTGGTATTTTTTAAATAGTATTAAAAAATCATAATCAAATGGGCTTCCAATCCAGTTGCACAATCAAAAACTAGAATTTATGGATTTAAATGCAAATGTATAAATATACGTAAAGTTTTTAAAATTATATTTACCTATAATATTCAATTAAAAAATGACTCATAAGAGAGAATTCTTTGTAATTTACTTTTATATTCCTAAATTTATACTTAAACGTTTCTCTCTAAGAAAAATATTTGAGCATAACAACAAGTTATTTGTAAAGATCTTTTATGGAAATACTCTAATTGCAGTATTTAAACGTCACACTGCCAACAGACAAAAGTGAAGAAACTTAATGCACTAAAAAATGCACTAAAACTAAAAATTGATTTTTTAATTTTTTAAAACGTGTTTAAATTGTAAGCTACATATATTGTTGACATATTATGATGAAGTTTTCTGAAAATGAACAATCATATCAATCCAAATGAGATAAATTTTTATTTTTAATCTATGCCACAATATAATTGAAAAAAAATAATTAAAAAATTAGATGTTTAATTAAAAAACTATTTTGCAAACCAACAACAGCAGAACTTTAAATGTGATAGTTCTGACAGTGTCTCTAACCATACAATGTCCTTAAAGAAAAGGGACAGAAGCCTTCCTTACCATTAACGTTAGATGGTTAAGATTAAAGACACTGTGGTATTAACTCGACTACCTTAAAATGTATGTTTGAAATTATATATTGTAAATGTAACCAAATTGCAAATGCTAAGATTTAAAATATCATTCAAGCTAAAATAAATGAGTGGGACTGATACAGGACTTTTCGTAAATAATAAAACGAGACCAAAAAGATGATTTTTCAATGGAAATTTAATCGAGTGTAATGATACAAGTCTATATTCAAAATTGTATAATTATTTTATTTTGTATTCATACGTTTTGCATACGGCTACGTGATCGACTGTCAACGTTGCTAGTCACGGGTTTGAATCCTAGTACGGAAAGTTTTTAAAAACTATTTTTTCAATCAGTATATTGATTTATGTTTGAAGACATGAATGTGCGTGATGTCTTAAACTCCCCTTGTCACTTATCTTATCTTAACAAAAACGAAGCATGGCGAGAGCGATAAACAAATCACTAGTTTAATATAATCTTTAATGTTAAATAAAGTATGGATATTTGATCTCGATTTGTTGTTTTTTAAATGCTGTATACATATATAATGTAGTACAAATAAAATAACATTCACAAAGTTTTGGCTTTGGGAATATGATTGATAATCACTTTTCTTGTGGATGAGTGCATAAATTATTTGAAAGAAATACCAGCGATAAAATTTATTCAAACTATTTTTATTCAATATTGAATATTTCGATATTAAATCACCCGTACATGTTGACATATCGAAGAACACCCTTTTATCATGTTATGTGTACGTCATGACCACGCGAATCAGAATGCGACTTACGAATTGATTCAGGAATTAATTTGCCACTCTGTTTATTTCAATTGTGGTGATGGAAGTGATAAATATGCCATTAATACATGACAAAGGAGGCATAGGGATTTATAAATGGGATTAAATTTTTAATGCTGCTTTTATTATTGAGTTTGATCAACTGATTGGTTATTTTGTTGTGCTATTATTTGTAATCAAGTATGTTTTACATGCGTTTGACCTAGTAAAAGTTATATTGATAATTATTTTCATTAGTATTCAGTTTTTGTGGATAAAATAACCAAATAATGTATCTTTAAAGTCTACTTGTGATAATAGATATCAGATAGAATTAAATTTTAATTTTTGAAATAATATCGTAATGCATAGAACCCCATGATTTTTCTTAGAATATTATGACTAGGGAAGAGCCGTATGACTATATTGACCTTATTATTAAGCTGCACTTCTTTGTAACCAAAAGACAATTTTAAATATTATTTGTAACAAAATATCGATCGATTGAAACTATAAGATTACACGGCTCATCATAAAATGAATATTAAACAAAAAATAATTGATTTTGAGTTTTTAAATTAGTTAATGGATTTCTATCGAAAGGCGTGGATGTATGTGATGTTTTGAATTAATTCCCTACCACCCATCTAAGCGACAAGCGCTTAACATATATTATCGAGAACAATAAGCTTGCCACTAGTCCTGTCTTAGTTCTATCTTTCTTTCTTTAGCATTTTTTAAAAATATCTTGAGCAACTGAGCTACAAAAAGTTCTCGTAGAAACACTTCTGATGAGATAAACTCCATTGGTAGTTCATATGGGAGTTCACTAAGAGCAAAAATGGTTAATGAAAAAATAAATATATAGATAACAGGTTTTAAATGTCAATTCTTGGTATAATGGTACCTTGACCGTAAACGGTTTTGTTTATCACGAGCGTTTTCAATTGATCGTAAATGTACTTTTGTTGAATAAAGATCCATTTTAAATTATTGTTTATTGGTATATAAAAATATACCCTGTGGACTCTTTATCATTCATTTAGGTTTAAATAAATCATTTTGTCGTTTCCTTATTGAAATCATTAATCATGAAGGTGAGTGCCAAAAATATATACATATTATCAATAAAAAAACATCGGTCATTTTCAATATGAGTAATGAGCATTTATATTTAAATGCATAACAAGTAAATAACGTATTAAATAATAACCACGTTTAAAAGTTTAATAAAATAATTTATTATAGCATTCAATGATACACATATAAAACATATACATAAGATGTATTTATGATAACAGGGAGTTTTGTCCGTACTTTATTCTTATTTTTTTAAATCTATGAAAAGTTTTCCTGTAAAAAACAAATCGTATTATATCTTGAGTAAAACAATACTACATATTATTTTGAAAACATGTTCAAGGACTAGAAGTCTAAGTTTAAAAAGAAATTTGCTCCGTAAAACTTTGATAAGTAAGTAAATTGAACATCAATTTGTGATGGATTCATGAATATTTATCGTGTTACAAAACTCTAAAAACAATCACCTCTAAAACTTTATTTAATGTGTTTTCTGTCTCAGAAAATATTCTCCTCGTCAAAGATGACGCATATCAGAGATAATGGATGGTTTCAGAGGCAACTCCATAAAGAAACGGAAATAAAATGGTGGCCTATGTATTCGCGGGAAAGTTGAATAACAACTTGCGAGCGGAAAAGGAAAAGTTCACATCGTTATGGTGACTCTAATTGCACTCATTGTGGATGAGAATCAAAGGTCCATTGACGTAGTGACAAAGTGTTCTGCACAATCAAAAGTTATGCTGAATAAGTGCACAATTTACAAGAGACATATTTTATACTGTAAGGCGGTATTGGCAACAAAATCTGTCGATCAGAAGTTTTGTAGTGTTAATTCAAGTAAATTTATTTTATTTTGGTACATATGAAAAAGTTCAAACTTGTCTAAAATTATAGATACATAATTGATAATTCAATAGATTTAATAGTTGAACACAGATTGCAAACACAAAAATGATATACATAGCATTTCAACGCAGTGAAAAAAAAAAATTCTCTACGTTAGTCAAAACCAGTGTTGATTATAGTGAAAAATAATGGATTCAGTAGCAGTGGATTCAGATTCTGTTTTTTCACCAATACTATTTAATTGACATTGGCGATGCCATTAAAGGACAAACAATTGATTGGTTTTATTCCATACTAATAATTCCGAAAGAAACCCAGCAATATGGTACTAATTAGTGCCAGTAAAAGGTATCGGAGAACTGCTATAAATAAAAAAATAATTCTACAAAAATATATTAGAAGCCCAGCACACTGCCATTATATTAAAAATCATTCACTTTATTCTATAATTGAAACGTATTTTTTGTTGCTGTTGATATTTATTATAAACAAACTACTTCTGTTTTATCCTTAAACCTTCCCCCAACGTACAACTGTCGTTGGCTATTAAATAAAAATAGAAAAATATCTTTTTTTTAACGAATATATTTTTTCAATCCACACTAGGCTTAACCGACGTCTCACATACGAGTGCTATTCGCTGTACTCATTATTTTATTCCACCGAAATAAGAGAGTATTTTTTTCAAGAATAAAACCTAGCTAATATTGATTTATCTCACTCCACTGCTTTATAGTAGTGGACATCTTTTAATAAAATCAAATTGTATAGCGAACTAAAAATAGCATATGAATGAGTATAACAACTAAACCACTACCCAAAAATGATGATAGACTACATTTTATATCCAGTATATCAACTAATAGGACTACATCGTTTGGGTAAGTCATCTTTAGGAAGAACAAAGCATATGAAAGTCGTAAGGATTTGAGAACAAAGCGCATATTATAAAAGCTGCCAGCATATACAAGCAAGGAGAAATAGAATAATTTATTTGCACTATAATACCAAATTAAAGAGAGGCCACAGTTTATAACTATAAATTGTAGAGCATGGCAAAATATTGATAAAGTATCACTGTTTTATAAACGGTAAAATATTTACGAAGAAATTGTTTCCAAAATTTTATATAAAGCATTTAAATCAAAAAACATGAACTCTAAACTATAAAAACTTAGTTTTGGTTTGAAAAAAGATTTAAAAATAAACATACATAGTTTGATAAGCTAGGCATATTGTGCAGTTTAAATAGCTCTTAATGTAAATTCACTTGCTTTCGTTTTGATAGTTGAGACACCTACATTTTATTTTCTAACAAAAAATGACTAAAACATATAAAAAAAATATTTAAATTAGATTGGTATTTAATTGAAGGATCTATAAAAGTCGCTCCATCACCCGCCAAAGGTCATACATTTTTGTCTAAGAGATGTTTCCCGTGGCGTAATGAATGTTATGTGTTGTTCAGTTTTGTGCTAGGATTGTCTCGGGAAAAATTAACCAAGACTTGGCTGTTTGCATTTAAGTGTTAGTGTAAATTTACTCTTTCTCCAAATGCGCCGCAAATTTATTGAATGCTAAGTAGCTGCCTTTTTAGCTACCAATTCAGCGTGGCCTGTGGGTTTAACAGCTGGTCAGACTATCTTGACTAATTTCTCCTGTTCATTATTTATGAGATTTCAATCCCAAAACATGTGATCAGCATTCTGCATTACGCCACGTGGGCATATCCTTGTGTCTATTCGACCAAGCTTGAAGAGATCAATCGGGGGATCTTTAAAATAATATGATACAAATAAGAAAAGTATTTAATTCCAAAAAGCATAACATACAATAGAGTCGTAAAACGATTTCTAAGTCACGTTAGTGTTGGAACTATACTTTTTGAATCAAGTCGCAACGGTGCATGTGTTGCTAATTTTGCTATTTTTTAAAAATTTAAACTCTTTATCTAGTGATAAATATGAATCAAGATGGAAACAAAATATTTTCATTCATCCATATAAATAAAAAAAATAGTTATTTAAGACTGTTCAATATAAATAATTTTATTAATGAGACATCAAAACAAAATAAAGTTATATCAAAGTACGTGTTCTCGGCGAAAATGGGAAAACTTTTTTCAAAGGATAATTTAATATCTGCGAAACAGTTTTTTCATTAAATATTTTGAAGAAAAAGTTTCCCAAATCTGCCAAATTTGACAGGGTAAATTCTCTTTGACGAAATCCTTCTGGTTGTCGTTTTTCATCTTCGTTTACAAGGCTCAACGTACGTAATATTTTATAACAAACTCTTCTGAAAATCATTATTTAGTGTTGCTAGATTCATCGTAAGATAGTTGAATATGTTTAAATTCTAATTTGGATGTTTGAATTTGATAAAATATTCAAAATTATTTTTTCTTAAAAAGTTCATGTGATTCCAGCTAAATAAAATATTATTCTTCGTTTATGGGCAAAACTTATAATAAAAGTTGATAATTAAACTTCTGTATAGTATTAACTACCAATCACATAATGACTAATACATAATCAATGAAAAAAATGACATTACTTTGTGTTCACAGATAATTTGTATATGAACATGGTAAGTAAAAATACGAAATTATTTCATAGAAACTGAAGAATATGCATCAAATTCTGTTCCTCTTGATCTCTTTTCTACAAAAACAGAATCATTTTTTTCAGAAAAGAGATTGAGTAGCTTTTAGTCAACATATTTTGTATCGCTTGTAGTCAAAACAGTATTTTTAATATAAAAAAAACATATGTATAAAAAAACATTGTTTGATGATATGTTATTAAAAATAAAAATTAAGAAGTAAAAAGCTATTTTTATCGTAAAAAAAAATGTACATCTAAGTAAAGTCATTTTAAAGTCATTTAACATAAAGTAATAAAAACTATTGATGAGTAAATAAAATGTACAGTCCAACTAAAAAAAACTTTATCGAAAAACACACCTGTCATCAAACATAAACCCACCGTTAATATTTCAGAGTCAATATTCTGTAGAAACAAAAAGCTTTACTCAAAAGTGTTTACAAATGTTTGTTTTGTTATGACATGTTGACAGCTTGAATGTTTCATGTTTTCGAAATACATTTTCCGACTCCTTTTACTTCTTAAAAGCAATAATATTAATGTTTCACGTGCTTTAGCTGCTTGAAATAAAAATAAAAGATTTTTTTGTATAGAAATTAATGTTGTATTTCACATGTGTTAAAAATAAGGCAAAGGTAACGAATTTTATCTGCATGTTTGCAATTTGTCAAAAAACATTTTACATCTCAGTCGTATTAAAGTATTATTGAAATGAATACTTGTGTAATCTTTTTGCGTCGATTTTTTCCAAAGTACTACAAATTATTTGAAATATATTAGGTATTCAAAAAACACGTGTTATCACTGAATAGATTCAACATCATTATCAAAAAGTTCGCTCCCTCTACGTTTCGTTTTATTAAAATTTGTTCAAACACTCTTACAACATTTTAATCAACATATTTTAATTAGAATTCGATATCTTTGAATTTTATATTCACTATCTGTAAAAAAATCCAAATAAAGTCTATGGTATCAAATCGACTGCTCAGTGTTTATTGAAATATTCCATTAGTATGATATTCGTAAATGTTCCCTCCATAAATCTTATGTCGTCTTAAACTGACAATTTAAGAACAAACATAGCATCACAAAAATGAGTCTCTTTGTGTTCTGTTTGTATGTATGCGCATGTGTGTGTACATGTACGGATATAGTATGGGGGAAGCATATAGAATGTGATTTGCAAAATAATGCATACGGAGTTCCCGTGAACTTCTTATCTCTGTAGTGATCACGCCCTTCCATCTGCAAACGATGGTAAGAGGATATAATTTACAATTTTTCAAAAACTTTATCGATGGAGTAGACTAGAAGAAACTTGACGCTAGCGCGTCCTGGTACTTAAAGCTCCATAAATTTGATATAAAAAATAAAAAAAAACCGTTGGTCACCTGATCTTTTACCAGAAGTAGTGCTGCATGGACAAAATGGTAGACGAGGCAAAAGTTTGCGGATAGATTTCACTAACTTTGTTTCCCAACGACCATTTGACAAATCCTTGCAAGAACAAGCTGGTGAAAAACTTGCATCTATTGCCCCGGCTTAAGTACAGCCAACCTCAAAACTTTTTACTCAACAAACTTGCTTGTGTAAGATGTATTTATTTACCCATCTAAATCGGTAGCATCATTGCTTCGAAGATTACTACTGATTTTTGTTTTTGGCTAGAAAAATAACGATTTACTTACTATCTTCAAAGTTGCATCGTTCAACTAGAATATATTTATGTTTTGTATATGCTGTGAGTATAATTTAAACTTGGTAATCATTACAGATATTTAGTTATGTTTAATATGATTTTATGCTAAAGTTCCGGAGTAGTGTTCGCGTGTTTAACGCTGTTGGCTTTGGTGGCGGTGCATGTGGGCTCGAATCTCAGTGCGGACAGGTTAACAATTACAGTTTTCAATCGATTTACAGACTGAAATTTTAAAAAATCCTCCTTTTCTAAAAATGTGGCGTAGCAAAAGCTTTGAGATAACCATTAGTAATATCGATTTTGTCTGTATTATTACTATTATAAAAAAGTCGAGCAAATTACTAAGAAGCAAATCTCGTAAAAAAATTTGAGATAAACCCAAACATAAATCTATATACTTCCAAGATATGGAGAGCAGACATGTTCACTTACTGTTTACTAAGGTAGTGTGCTTGAGAGTGGTTTTAAATATTAGATTGTTAATACTTTCTACGGATTCGGCGGTAACTTTGTGAATGTTCATTTTAATATAAAATATAAAATAAATTAAATTATTCCACGTATTGTGCTTCAAACTATGACACGTGTTTTGTCTCTTTCAGAGACATCCTCAGACTATCTTACTTTCACAAATGCTTCAATGCAAATGCAAATTAGAATAGTAAAATTAAAATCATTTGTACTTTGTGAAAGTAAGATAGTCTGAGGATGCTTCTGAAAGAGGCGAAACACGTGTCACAGTTTGTAGCACAATACGTGGAATAATCTGAGTAATTTTATATTAGATTATTACATTGCTTAAGGCAAAAGATGCATACAAAACGAAATTCAAGCCCTGATTGTAAAAGAAGTAAAGAAATGCATCGTGGTTTATGTTGTGTATTATTAATATATTAAGATTAAAAAACGAAAAATGCCGCCGATGATTTTTTGTAAAATAAAAATTTAAAATATGGCAGTTTGTTAATTTTTTAATGTAATAAGTTGGCAGAATTATGATTTTTATAGTTAAATTAGGTGCCAAGTTTAGTGTCAAAAGTTTTTATAATCAACAATATGTTTTAAAATTTCGTAATAAAACCATTTTTGTATTATAAAGGTGATGTAGTTTACTACCTTTCATGTGTAAAAAAATGTCAAATTATAAAAAACTTTCACCATATATTTTGAGAATGTTTCAACTTGGTATATAAAAATAATAAGTACTTGAATGGAGTTATTTAAAGAGGCTGTTAATGGCTCTGTAAAAGTTTTATTTTTTTAAAGTGAAAAGAGAAATTATAATATATTGTGGGAAGAACAATAAAAGCACTTTTTTCGTTTTATTTCTCCACGTTTGCTTAATGGTAAAAGTCTCTAGTATTATATTAAGGATAAAATTTTCTATTGAAAAAGAGCATATGTGCAAAGTAATCACTGACAAAGAATGGGGAAACTACACTGTGAAGTTGTTCGGCTAAAAGTCATAACTCCACAACACATGCGGCACAAAGAACTTAAGATAGCTAGAAGCGAAGAGCGAGAGGAAAATTTCTTAAAAAAAATTGGTGCGAGAAGAACATTAGAGCAGCGTTTCTAAAATATAAGTATTTTACTAAAAAAAATTGTAAGAATAATATTTGTGACCGGTGCAACACCAAATATTACAAATTAGGTGTTACTTTATTTTGTTTTTCGTTTTATGTAAATAAATATACATAAAGTGGAATGACATCATACGATACAACGTAAAAAAAAGATATTTACTTACGTTCAATTAAAAACATTATTTAATGTTTCATCAAATTAAATAAAGAAAAATAAGTCTTTAATTAATTTAAAAAAATTATAATAATGAAAAATGTATGTCAACACGCTAAACGTATCCAACGATACGCAAAATGGATATCCCGTTAACTAAAACGCGAAAACTTTTGATTATGCTATATAGATTTTTTGGGTTGCTAGACTTTAAAAAGCGCAATTATATTCACTGCTGTTATTAATTGATTTGTCAAACGCCAAAGATGTCGTTAATAAACCTTTTTAGATAATTGTTGAGATTGTATTTTTTCAAGTTTTGTATGTCCTATAAGCGTATTAAAATTATTGTAATGATAGTTTATATTTTCAATTGTTTGAAAACAGTAAGTTAATTTTGAATATTTGTGTCAAAATCCTCTCGTACAAACACACTTTTTGATTTCAATGAAATCTTGCATGGTGATTGTGTTGGATGGTGAACTGACATTATACTTATAAAATTTCACAAAATTAAAGACAAAAAACAATTATTTCGTTCGCTAGTGACCGGGCTTTATAAGTGTCTGAGCACAAAGAAATCGGAAACTTTAAGTAAATGTAAAAGTAATGCGTGTATACTTAAATTTATTCTTTTTACATTTTTTTAAGATACTATTATTTAAAGAATGTGTGTCTTAATTACGAATAAAATTTTGTCAGTGACTCATAGTAAATATGATATAATATATGTCTGGTTTGGAATTTTTATCAATATTGCTAAACATACTGTCAAGCCACTATCTACATTGTTTTTCAAGAAATATAATAAACGATTAAAATACAAATTAAATATAAAAACGAAATCCCAATCCATTATGATTAGCAACGTAAGAATAATTATTCACAAACGCAAACAAACCACAGTCATCTAACTGTTTGTGTATTGGTATTTGTATACATATATAATACTTTCAGAATCACTGTACAAAAAAACCTCGCGTCGGGGAAGTGATAGTGTGGAGCCTTAGCTGTGGGGGAAAGAGGGGAAAATTTGGGCGGGAAAGAGAACCGGAAATGGATGTAGCAGCGCTTGCAAGTGACAGCGGCGTGTCGGCAAACTAATACACCCCAAAAAATGGCGGGTCATTATTGCTTCTCGCCTCGAAAGCTTCTCATGGCTATTAGTTTTAATTAAGAACATTTGATTGAGCAATTAAAAATACAAAAATTTTTAATTTGTTATTTTAGGAAGAATACATATTTAAGATACCAATAGAAAGTTTATAATGAAAAAAACATTTTGTAATTAATTTTAAAAGTATATTTGACACTTTGGTCCGTAGAATCTTTATTTTTTTAATCTAGTTCTGACAATGGAACGATGCCGAAGGTGAAATAGCTGTGTAGTGATTGTTTTCTTCATTTAATAATTACTGTGTAAAAAATTCTGTTATATTTTTTCCTTATAAGAAGAAAAAAAGGCCTTTTTGATTATTTTGTTTTCTGAATATACAAGATTTCCATTACATGATTTGTATATTTTATAAAACAAAATCATGTTTATACGCTTAAAAATATATTTGTCAATAAATATTTTTCACTTTTTAAAAAATAATAAAAAAACAGCTGTACTATCAGTTAAAAACTAGCGATGAAAAAAAAAATAAACGGTCATCATGTGCGATGATTCATTGATACTGGTAAAGTTATTGATCGCGAAAACAACGTACATACATATGCTATGTGGCGTGAAAAATGCAAAACGTTCCTTCCCGTTACGTAACACATGTGCATTGTATGAAAAACGTAGGAAAGTCTATGATAAATGATCGCATAATGTTAACATGGTGGTCATCAATTTTTTTTTGTTAAAAATAATGTTTGTTTGTACCTTGTGTATTGAAACAGTGTTATAATGTTGATCGTACTCTTTTTATAGTAAAATATTTTCTTTGTGTAAGCTGCCAAGCTTTTAATTTTGAATATTTTTTTAAAACTTTATATATGTGAGAAAAAATATATGAGAAAAAATGAGCTTATGGTATTTAGAAAACATATGTTAAATGAGTTATAATATTCTACATGTCTTAAAAAATCGTAAAAGTGAGCTTAGAAACAAAACACTGCAATTGTATTTTTCTGCCTAAAATACAATTATTTAATACACAAAAACGCTAAGTAAAGACGAAACTGTACTTGAAAGTAAATTAAAACAGTTTTACCATTTTGCTACTTGGCTCACTTTACGTCTCAAAAGCTAATGCAAGATGGCACATTTGGAATATTTTCTGTTTATTATGAATTCGATTCAGCTTTCTTTTTTGGATATGTCGAGGATAGAAAGAAGTTCTTAGGAAAAAAACAGTTAACAAGCTAAGCTTATCCCGTTTTTTGGATCAAATAATAAAGAAGATTTGTAAAAATGTAATATAAATTGAAAATTGAAGAGAATAAGACAAATAATTAGACACTTATTAAAAACCTGAACACAACTGAGCTATCGGCTACAGGACTGGCGATAATTTGACACATGGCAATCTGGTAACATAGCCGAATGCACAATTCGGACATATTGACCTTAGTCCTATTATAATTAGCAAACCATATCAACGATTCCTGTATTTTTTTCACACCATGGTCAGGTCAAGTGTCTACCATGCTACCATTATTACCTTATGTTGTATTCTAGAGATCTCAAATCTGACTACGTAATTAGACCATCTCATTATTTGTACCCTAGTCTCATGTTGGTCGATGTTTATAAAAAAAAGAGAGATCAACATTCGAAAAAATTGGCCATCGCTGCTAGACCGTTAATAATTATACATACGACACCATTTTTTCAATCAAAGTTTCACGTACGTCAATAATAGTAGTTTAAAAAAAATAACACAATAATATTATTTAGTACGTCCAATACAACATAAAAAGTACAAAATTTTGTGTTGACAATTTGTATCGAATACATAGCTCATGCTGTTTTAAGCGGTTTGTAGTAAGATACATTTGCATGAGGTTAGTATGAAGGTATATTACATTTTCCATTGTGTGCATCTACAATCATTTGCAATTTTCAACCACACTACCTTACTTCTCACCTCAGTTTATTGTGTACTATTCATGGCTTGTATGACTTCCGTTTCTAAGCTTTCATACAAAGTATACCATTTATCGCTTAGTATACTGACTGAGAATAATGTATGATTTTATTTCTTGATAAAAGAAAATAGTTTTTTCACAATCAAATTTAATAATAAAATTATATTTTGTAATTGAAAGCACTAGAATTAAACCTACTCTCATAAGATACATTTATATATTTTTTTACACAATGTAATGTTAATTTAATCAGAGTAATCAAAACATCGTGGTAATTGAAATAAAAATCATCACAAAAAAATAAATTGCTTTCCTGTCAAAATATGTCATCTGATAAAGTCAAAACTTACTTCTTGAAAATAGATTATCATTCCGACGAGCAATTTAATTTTCCTTTTACTGTTTGTGATAAATTAATACGAACTACTATGCATCAAAATGATACGAATCGGACGTTTTAATTTATTTTATCCTGGAAATTCCATACTTTATTAAACAAAAATTATTCGTATAGTATACCAAATAATTATTCGAATTTCACTAAAAATTTTCAAGATTTATTTAAATACATCATAAAAAACATCTCTGAGAAATAGTAAGCTTAAAATAATATAAGGTAAAAAATATCAAGACATTTTAGTTTTACATTTACTATTTATTTTTTATACAGTTTATAGTTATTTAAGCTTACGTCCTCGTAAGAACTTTACTTATACTGACACTATCTTAGCTATATATACTGACAGAAGAGATACACAATACATCTTTTCTACTATTATATCAACTAAAAATATGTAATTATTAAAGTTCAAATATAAATGATTATTTATAATGCTATTGTTACTATTTTCAAAAAATCAAATATACATTTGTACTAATTCCCACTTTTATTAATTAAAAAGACCAGGATCAGTTTCACTCATGACGAACATTATAAACTGACCAGGACCAGTTTCGCTCGTTCTGATCTTAATAAATAAAAGTGGGAATTTATACAAATGTATATTTAAATTTTTGGATAAAATGCCTTTCCACGAAGTGTTGACAGTGAGCACCCAAATAATGATGTATTTTTTTAAATATTAAGTAGCAGTTCCGGGAAAACAAAAGGTCAATTGATTAAATTTAATAATGTTAAAATATATGGGAATATGTATTGTGTAGAATTGTCTGTCTCTTTTAAGCCTATAATATATATAACTAAGATAATGTAAGTTTAAATGTAATTCTAACGAAAGCTTAAGCCAAAATAGTTGTCAACTATACGAAATAACAATTGTTAAACTAAAATATATTGAAATTTTTGACCTTATTATAATAAAGTTCTACCAAGAAAATCACTGCAAGAATAAAATCACTTTCTTTTGTACGACTAATTAATTTTATGTGGTTTAATTAATCGATAGATGAATCATGGCCAATAATTGCTTATCGCCAAATTAATGTGTGCATAATAACTGCATTATACAATTTTAAATTATTATCCCAAATATAAAGAATATTTGATCATTTGAACTGTCGTTTCACACAATATATATTGATAACCACTCATATAAAACCTGTAAGCTGAAAAGCAGAGACCAAACGGACCGAATATTTTCTCAGTTAATACAATCTAAAACCTTAAATGAGTGGTTCATTGTAGCATTCAAGAATTAATTAAAATCGTTTGACAAGATTTCAACGAAAAAATGCCGACAGGCAAGCGAAGAAAGAGCACAATTAACAATCAAATAAATTACAAGAAGCTTTGCTTAAGACTAAATAATTATAATAAAAAATAATAATTCTTGTTTTTTTTTTCATAATCCAGATAAATACACAATGGAATCATATAGAATTTTTTAGATTATTAAGTACCGTCTCGTAAATCACAAAAGATATTATGTGAAATGCTATACGTCATATTTTTTTCCACTAATGCTGACAGTGGAAAGAGTTTTTCACTTATATCATATGACGCGTCAGTGTCGGTTGAAAAATTGCGAGTGACACATATTATCATAGCCAGACGAACCATTTCGTAAAGTGCTATTCTGTAAAGCAAAGTGTGTCCCCTGCGTTCTATTATTGTTAGTTTTAAAAGAAGTAGAAACGTAAAGGATTATTTAAAATAACAATGGGAAAATTTTGAAAAAACAAAAATATAATATGTTGATTTACATTAAAATCCTTTTGCCTCGAACAACCAGAAAAGCACAATCTACATGAATGATAACTAAGTAAAACATGTTATAGATCCTGCCAAAAACTTGACCATTTTTAACCAAAGGTTTAATTGATTTTAAGAAAGAATTCTCTCAAAATGTGACTCTAAGTAAGATAAATAAACACGTTACTCTTCATATGCCATTTTAAACCACTCTCGATTTTTTTATTTTATTTCCACGATCGCTAAAAAAGCAAAGACGCAAAGATACGAAAATCCAAACAGCAACAAAGATTTAGTTGAAGTAGTAGCCAAAGCGATATCCATAATGGTAATGAGGTAATGAGGCTTTGTGCACAAGTTCGTTTTATAAATCTATTAAAATTTTCTCCCTTGTTAGTGTCAGGTATGTATTCTATACGTCTTGAGAATTGATTGATGACTCACTGTTACATTTGCTAACCAAGTGATACATTCATTTACTAAGCGTCAGTTCAAGTTCATCCTTGTACTTGAACGCCTGAAGATGCTTAAAGGCGAATCCCGGACCGTTAAGGACAAAACTTGCGTGAATGTACATAATTTGAACGATTCAAATTTATTTATTATATTGTCGAAAAAGTATAAGCCGACAACTATTATCAATATGCTACCAAAACTGATAATATCATATCAAACGTGGTATAATAATCGAATTATGGTCGTAATTTTCTACAATCAGATGTGGATTATGCCTATTATGAGGCTGTGATTGTGAAAATAGGGCAGAAGCGATATGCTAATTTAGTGCATGCTGTACATTGCTTGCATGCAATTTATGCAAATGCATCGTATTCAATTGCTTTGAATCTACGCTGCAGAATATTAAACAACAGTCAAAATTTAGGTGGCGTGTATTATTATTTTCATATCGGTCGGTTATTATATGTTACTCCTATAAACGAAGGCGGTCGTCCGTTTAATTGTTAGGTCATGGGATTATTCTTGAAATAAAAGAAGTCATGCGCCCTTTTTTAACTGGCTTATGAAATTAAAAAAACATCTATCTTACATTTTTTTCAAGCCAATTGATCCTTCTAGTAATATTCTAACATTATCCTTTCCACCCTAAACTTTTTAAAAATAAAACATTACTCGAGAACTTTTACTTTTAAAGTAAGAAATACCCTTTTGTAATACTTCATTACGATTATATACTTTTTTCGTTGATTTTCGATTTTTTTTCATACTTCTCGGAGCGCATCATTTTAATACTTAAAAATAAGTGTAGTGTAGAGTTTAAGGTTAGATTTTTACGACATTGAGCAACTGGCTTACAACTGGTCGTCGTAAAATAAAAAGTATAATAAACTTTAAAAGACGACGGTATAATTCCAATAAAAGTTTGAATGAATTTCATAAGTTGAGGTGTTTTATTCGGTTATTTTCAAAAACGCGATATTAAAGCAATGCTGAAAAAAAATACACAAAATGATACTTTTTTTTTTAAGTTTTTATAAGTATATAATTTTTGAAGCTTGTAAGCAATAAAAAGGTAATCACAGCTATTTTTAACATCCACTGAGACATTTTTCTTCTTTGTGTCTATAAAATAATATATGAATCTTAAAAATTTGCTGGGCAGTTTTTAAATATAAATTAAACCTTGAAATTTAAAAAAAAAACAAGGAAAAAAAGACCTTTGCGTAGAGTTTTTCATGCGTGCTTAAATGAAAACTCACTTGCTATCTGATGAATAAATTTTAAACTTCGCAAACAAATTTCCAGCTGGTTTCATTATAACTAGAAACAATTTTATACAAGCATGGAAACCAAATTACATTTTTCTATCGTTTGATATATGATAAGATAAGATGAATTAATTTGTCACATTAAAAGATTTTTTTTTCTAATTACTGATTATCAAAAAACGTGACGAAAAAAAATGTTCCCACGTTGAAAATCTATGCATTCATATTGATGATTTGTATATTGTATTTTTAAAAATTGAATTCAGTAAAGATATTGAAGTATGTTTTTAAATGATATCGAACCGCTTAAATAAGAAAAATTAACGAATAGCAATTTGATTTAGAAAAAAAAACTCATCAAAAAACGTGACGCTGTTCATTTTATCATCTACTAAATTTTGTTTCGAACAAAATCAATATTATTTTGAAAAAAGCTTACTTTAGTAATTTTTAGTTTTATTCGAGGTAGTGAAGTAAAATTTTGGCTAGGGAAATAAAAAACACTTTCATCTCAATTTGGATATTGAAAAGTAATTAAGTAGACTCGATCGCTATAAATTTGTTATCACAAGAAGTTTTTAAGAACAATCCATCGCATTGTTTCTTGGGTTTTATTTATTTTTATGAAGAAGAAATAAATTATTCCGTAAAATATGACTGTCTAGTCAATGAAAGTATTTTTTCGACAAATGAAATAATATTATTATCAATCAAAATTGATAAAAATAATATTAAAACACTTAAAAAGCATTTTCAAGTGAGTTTATTGCAAATAAATAAAAGAAAAACAGTTCAAGATAAATAAATATCATACGGTGAAATATTACAAAATGATAAGCAAACGGAAAACAAAAGAACAAATTACAAAAATGCGACAAAACAGAGTGAAAAATTGCGAATGCCCCAGAGCGCTTTTTCAGTTCTGGTATGGCATCGTTGACATAAAAAAGCCATGTAAAATGAGCGTAGATATCATGGCCGAGCTTACGTTCCGAGGTTTTGTTCACTTTGCAAAAAGCAAGAACCTTATTTATATATTGCATGCAAATTTTGTTAAATACGTGGCGAGCAACGCAAAAAGAGAAATAGTTACCATTTCTCTGTAGCTGAAAGACAGAGAATTTATATCCAGGTGTTTTTTGTATTATTACTTCATAATGGACAACCAATTCTATAAAAAAGTAAGTAATTAAATAAAAATCGTTACCTTCAATAGAAGGAACGAGAAAAAAAACTACATACGACATACCCATGAAAATAGTCTTCATAAAAACAAAACTTAAACTAAAGTTAATCAAAAAATACCGCTTAAAAGCAAAACAGTAAAAAATTTATATTAAAAAAACCTCATAAGACATCCAATCCGATTGCAATTTTCGTAATATATGAAAATCAATTCAAACATATTTATTTACAATGATCATAAAAAACAGTTAGTACCTATTTAATATAATTACAGTTTATAAAAAGCGAGGAACTGTAAAAGTTTCGATTAAATGGTAAATTTTCTACGCTTTCAAAAAATAAATTATACACCAACACACTTAGCTTTTCACTTTTAAAAATGTCGATGGAAGAAAGATTTAATGTATTTATTTTCTTTTTAACAAAAGTAAATAGCACTTAAAAAATCAATAGGCTGACAAAATAATATAAAAAACAAATTCTTTGCCCTTTTGAAGCTTTCAAGTAAGATGGAAAAATCAAGAAAAGAGAACGATGTTGTGGTTAAAAGAAAATCGGAAAATAAATAATTTAAATTAAGAAAAAACGTTTAAGCATATGATAAAGAAACAATCTTTTAGCACATAATAAATAAATACGTTTAATTTTTTTTTGAAGATATATGTAAATAGCCACCGTGTTATCATTGTATAAAAGTGTTTTTTCGCAATCGAGTTGAATTTGACAATATTGGACAATAAGGTCTTGCTCATTTGTATTTATTTTTATTCTACGTCTGCTCCGTATTCTATATAGCCTCAAAATGAAAGTATCAGTTTTCTACTCAACTAACTCAACCTCTCATTTTTTCTATGAAAGTAGAGATATAAAAGGTAGGGTTAAAGCCGCAATAATGGTAAGCTAATCGTTCTCGCTTTGCCCCGTCATTTTATAATTAGAAGGTTAGGACGAAATTTAGACCTTACAAACTTTGAACATAACTTGAAAAGTTGATCGGATCCATATAGCAGTGGCCAACGTAATTGACTAACGTAGTAAATTTCACGGGTTTGAATTCTAGTAGGAACGGTTTTTTTTCTCAATATAATATATTAAATAAATAAATTCTTACTGATATCAATCACTTTTATTATTTAATGATTATACCATTGATTATGTATTGTATACTTCTGTTTTCATTAACTTATTTTGTCTAGCATATAACCTTTGCGAATTGACCTAAGGCAAAACGACACGTTTGAGAGTCTGGAAATTTTTTACCAGCCCAAAGACCAATATTATTCGAAAGCGCAAATAAAATACCGTAATAAAAGATTTTTAAATAAACAAAATTGCTTGAGACGTGATGTAACATACATTAGTATTGTTTCTATTGAATTGTGTATTGTTTATTATCATTTTCTTTGTAAGAAGACAAATACTAATTTATGTCATATATAAATTAAACATTCAATGATTAAATTAAATGGTCTCTGGTGGAAGATGTAGATTACACTAGTATAGGTTAATATGATCAGGAAAAACATTTTTTTCGTAGTAGATACCACTTGAAATGAGTCCATGAGAAATGAAGTGAGCTAAAAGATATTTTGAAATAAACGTCTTTGGTGCGTTTTAATATTTCTTCATAAAATAAAAATATGCTATCACAAAAATGTGATTGTGCGTCATGAAAGTTTAAAAAAAAGTTAAACCATTTTGCTGCATGGCTCACTTTACTTCTCAAGGGCACAAATTCAATTACATTTTCAAACAAGACATAAAATGATATCAACAAAATTGTTATTAATTAAAGATTTCAACTGAAGGTGCTTGATAAAGTTTAAATATTAAATTTGAATCGTTCAAATTATGTACATTCACACAAGTTTTGACACTAACGATCCGGGTTTAACTATTCGTGCACTTTAACGCCTGAAGATACCGAAAGACAAAACTTGGGTCGTTAATGAAAAAACTTGTGTGAATGTATATAATTTGAAAGATTCAAATTTAATCTGAATGAATTTTAGACTGCTTCTAAACTATTGAATACATATGAAATTCTGATGCGTCAATAACGTACAATGGACCATCAATGGCTAGAAATCGTCTATTAACATGCCATTTTAAGATAGAGTAAAAACGAATGATTACGTCAAGAGATGATTAAATAATAAAAATTAAGTACAAAATACCTCAGATATATATAGATATAAAAATCATTGTTTGTGTGTTTGTTTAGTGCAACGCTTTGTAAAATGATTTTAAGCAATACAACTCAACCATGACAATACTTCAATCAGCGTTGTGTAATTTTACTCTATGAAAGCATGTTGAAGTGAAAAGTATTTTCACATTTGAAATAAATTTATTGCGTAAATAAACTAAGACGCGACGTGTTTATTGCTTTAAAAAAAATATTTTTTTCACCAATGAGCGTTTTAATTAATACGAAGAGCTTTGTTCTTTCACAAAACGTATAAAACTGTGACGTGAAGATCTGAGAGCTTTTATAGAAGCCTGGCAACAAAAATAGAATAAGAAAAGTGTACAGAGCTTTCAAAGTGTCACTGTGGAAGACCTAGCTAATGGACCATTTTTTGTAAGCCTTTTGACTGAACATTCATATTTATAGAGTAAAATATTTCTTTTAAAAAATGTCGTACTTATTGGTTATTAAGAAAACTAGAATTGAGTTAATAATTTTGTGTTCTTCCCGTCAAAATATGAATTTTTGTTTTTTGCTGAAACTATTGTAGGGTTATTTGAAATCATTAAAAATATCATCACATCTCTTTTTCCAATCTTCAAAGTTTTTATTGCAGCTTCTCCAGGCATTAAAACCGACAGGTAAAAAATAACTATGGTTTAAATTTAACATAATATTCACCATCATCACAATCATCAGAAAAATGATGGAAAGAGAAATCAAATATCAAATAACATCCGATTATATAAATGAATCTCTGTCATAAAATAAAGTTTATCGCTAAAAGATTTATATATAACTGAGCATATTGTATGTATTATTAGAGACACGTATTTAAAGCATATGTTTTTGCCAATTTTAGCATTTTTAATTGGTTTTTGAGCGTTTTAGAGGGCTTAAAATGTTAGCTTAGCGTGTATTTTTATTAGATTATTAAACAATTTATAATATTTAACAAATTTCATACAAATATATGTCCATACAAACAATTTTAAAATAGTGAAAAATTACAATAATATTTTGTATTAAAAATATAAGATTAACATAACAACGCAGAAAACATGAATATAATTTTAAATTAAAATAATCAAAACTAAGCATGGAGCATTTGTACAACGATCAGTTACTATTAAATTATATTAACTTAAATATCACTTTTAGGGTGTTCACTGTCAATACTTGGTGGAAAGGCATTATATAAATAAAAACACAATATTCCTTTGTACTTCATTCCACTTTATTTAATATGTCAGGACCGGTTTCGCTGATTGCGAGCATTGAAAACTTATTGAAAATGCTCGCAATGAGCGAAACCGGTCCTGACATATTAAATAAAGTGGAATGAAGTACAAAGGAATATTGTGTCTTTATTAACTTAAATATCTTTTAGCTTCTACACCATTGTCTGCCAAACTTGTGCCGCAAGAAGTCTCAGGTGTGCCGCGGTGGAAGAAGCGTTAAAAATATTAATTTTAAATAATGCCTAAAAGCTGTGAGCTAAAAAAAAAAGAGTTTTGGAGATAATCTGCGGAAAAGTATACCAAATCGAAGATTTCAAATTCCTGGCTAAAAAAAAATAATTAACTGGACGCCAATTTTATCTTCGAACAGCACAGCCAAACTCTTTATAGTGAATGTTTATTGCCATCAAGTATGGTAACATATTTGGAGTGAATACACTTCTTATAAGTATTTGATACTTGTCTTTCTTTGATTATTGGAATGCTGGATTTTAAGCCTACCGTAGACATATTGAATAGTTCACACAATGTTTGGAAATATAAATTTATCTGATTTAACATTGAATACGATTCAAGTTTGAAGGGGCTTTTCTGAGAAACTTTTTAAATATATGGTAGAATAAAGCAGCTGTTTTATATTTATCTTATTAGTTTTCTCATCAAAATAACTAACTGAATATTTATTTGTGATTTTACAGAAAAATGTTAAAATTACGTGTCTTTATGTATTATATAAAACATTAGTGTTGAAAAGGATCTTATCGGTTCGGCACCTGAACATTTCTGTGCCAAAATAAAATAGTAAATAGCCGCATACACACAACTGGCCAAAAAGAACATTTATATTAAACAAAACTTTCAGTTTTCATAATTATTTTTTTTATATAATTATTCATAAAAATGCCAAAAGTTTCCATTCATTTATTCTTTTATCAAATTTTAAAGTAGTAATCTTTCAGTGCAGCGTGATAATAAATAGTCACTTTAGAGTAAATTTATTGCATTCTAGATACTTAAAGTACTCCCTTTATAACGAAAAATGGTTGAGAGTGGCTTTGTACAATAAAAAAAACTACTATCAATCAAGATTAGCGTCGTAAACCGAACGAAATTCTTCTCTTTCATTGTGTACGGTTCAAGGAAATAAAAGTCGTAAGTATTGATTGTATAGATAAAATATTGTCATAAAATTACAGCTTTATAAGAAGTATGGGTAATTTATTTAAAAAAACATATTTATATCAATCGTTTTCCATACAAAGTGATTTTCATGTAATTTATCGGAAAAAGTGATACAATTATTGTAGGAAGACAGTCCGATTTCAAAATAAAAAAATATATTAGAAGATCAATTGGTTGACATATTAGTATTTTAAGGAATTTTTACAGTGTTGGATATTAGAAAACCCAGTTTTTAAGGGTAAAATATATTTTAAAACTCAAGAAATCTAGTAAAATATAATACATCAAAATTATTCAATAAATCATAAAGCACATTTGAAAGATTTCAATTCGGGGCTACAACATTTTTAAGACAGGGTATTTCTAAACGTATTGTATCGTATAAAATAAACCAAAAATGTTAAAGATATTGTCAACATCATGTACTGGGTGTTTTTTAAATAAAGTGATAATGTTTTGTTTTAGCCGACAATTTGAAACGAATTTTTTCAACCTTAACTTAAATAAATATACATTATTACATTATACATTATACATTCTTTTTAATGAATTGTTGACATTAAAAAAAAAAAGGGAAATTTAGCAAAAAAAGTGGCTATTGCTTTTTCGTATTAAATCTGTTCACCATTTATTTACAATATCATAAATACCTTGAGCTTTTGTTCAATATTGTGATTTTTCATACTCAAAATGTTACTTTTATCAGCGTCATTTTATATAAGACTTGACTTTTCACAAGAGTTTCACGAAGAAGTCTAAAATTGATTTATGGCTGACCTTACTATTATACTGATGACGTGTGAAATTTAAACGATATCTGGTACGAAGATTAAATGATATTTATTTTATATGAAGATTAATTTATTTTTCACATATTCAAACTTTTATCCGAATATACGTGATAATTATGATACACAGGAATATCTGTGTACTTAATATATCTTTCATGATAACATCTTAATACCATCATTTATTTGATAAACAACAGGTTATAAAGAATGTTTATCAAGTAGGACACAGTAAAAACTTAAGAATTGGTATATTAAATGAAAAATATAAGCTTCATTTAATTATTTTTATTAGAATTAAAAGAATGAAAGTAACAATTTGCTTTGGGCTTATTCAAAAAAGAAATGGTCACAAAGGTTAATTCGAAAAAGAGAGTTTCAGCAACTGAATCACAAAGAGTTCTCAAAGAAAATCATCTGTTATAATATCTCCATTAGGAGGCAATATGCTTGACATTGGGAGGGGACATGGATTTAAAATATTACACACAAATGCTTTTTTTCTATCACATATATAAAACCCATACTGCAAGGAGTATTAATAAATTATGGTAACTCTGTAGTCTGCACTGATAACAATACATATATTCAAAGATCAAGTAATTTTATAAACATTTAATTTAACTTACTAATCAATAATTCATGTATATAAGTATTCCCATGGCATAGAAACTTAAATTAATATTTAATTTAATCTTCTGATAATGTAACAAGAAACAAATGGCGTAACTAAGGCATCGTTAGCTGAAATTATTTTCATTAATCTCCCTATTTGATTCAACTACAAAATTGCTCAACAAAGGGTAACGGTCCAGCTTAATTTAAAAGCACAAATAAGAGAAAAGTTTTTGATTAAGGACGCTTCTGATTTGCTTTACCTATTTTGGGAAGTTTTCTTCGTTTTATTCTAAAACTTGGTATTTTTTTTACAAACAAGTCCATATGAAACTGAATTTTGGCGAGCTGAATTTAAAATTATCCAGTATCTCTTAGAATTACAAAATTGTCGTTTTATAAATTATACGAATTCAACATTTTTGAAATGAATATATAATTATATTCCTTTAAGCATAGTAAAGTGAAACAATTATATAGCTAAACATTAAAGGTGTTTCTTTTCGAAAGAAGAATATCAAATGTTATTTTATTTAGTAAAATATCGTCGGTATACTGCCAGAAACGTTATAAACGTAATTTTGTTTGATGACAATCGGTTAACTTGAATATCATGAAACAAACTGAAAGATAACAAGAAAAATAAATAAACAACAGTTTACCAAAATTTTGACTGCTTAAACACGTTAAGTTGTCTAGTCGTCTTTGAATAGCTGTAGAAGTAAGAAGTCTGTACAGATAAAACGATTTTTATATTATTTAAAGTATTTTTCCAATAATAACTATCAACGAAACTGACTTAGTTTGTTCTGCTTATTTGAATATCGATATAAATAAATGTAATTTAGGTGAGCATGTTTTTTCAGACCATACAGCGTGTTTAAATCTAACAATCTGCATTCATAGCTCAAAACATAAAAATTTTGACATAACGTTTTCTGGTTATACACTGATGATATTAAAGATCACAGAAATTAATGTTATTGATGTGTTTTCTCCTAAAAGTTAGTTTTAAGTGACCATGCACGCTTAATACGAAGCAAATGGACTGTCTTAAAAAAAAGATGATGTCTAAGAGATGATGTCTAAAGAGCCGTGGTTTACCAACCCAGGTATTGGAGAATGGTTTTTCATTTACGCACTTATCAGATAGCGGGTAGTTTCAAAAAATATGACAAATCTACAAAAATCTATAACTTTTAGTCAAAAACTCTCAAAATTATGAATTATTCAAACTAGAGAAAATTGAACTTTTGTCTTGTGCAATCAAGAATAATTTTAAACCTGTACCCGTGGAGATATATTCATTCGCAAAACACCGAATTTAGTAAAATCTCTCGATGATATTGAAAATTTGTGAAATCTAGCTGACCATAAAATGTTACCATTTAGAAAAAAAGAAATTTATATAATTAAAACATGTAGCCATATAATTTTTTATCTTATTTCATTAGAAATCTGGCGTGAGTTTGCCACTTTAATTTTAAAACGCAAATGTAAGGGACAAAGCGAAATACTGTAAAAACATTTGAATTCGACCAATGTTCTAGATGTTGCTGTAACTGTACTTATTAATATTTTAGATTTGTAATTAATAACATTTTAACCCAAATTTATTTATTACTCACCTGAAGTGAGACAGACGAACCGGAAAAATTCATGTCCATCATCAATAAACTGAATTTTTCATTGTTCATAGTTCACCGTTTTTTTTTTGTCAAGGATAGATGTGAATATTATTTTATATATTACAGTGATGACATATTAAATTTTCAATAGATTTTTAATTTGAAATGTCGTAATAGATTACTGCGCTTTAGATAATAAATTTATTCTAAACTGTTTTTAATGTGGTTCTGGATAATAGATATACGCTTAGTTACAATCGGATTAATCTTGTTTGATATGCTTTGATGTATTCTCCGAATGCGCGATACAACTAAACGTAATGTAATTATTGGCCTGTGCATGTATTGATACGATTGATTTCAAGTTAATTGTTTTATCAGTCATTTTCATTAATTAAATTTAGGTTAGAGACAAATAAATTTACATGATTACAAACAAAAAAAATGTGATACATAACTCATTGTTCCAGAAAACTTATTTTACTGGCGCCGACATACACATATTTAATATTTTTATGACAAGTTGAAGTACAGTCTCAGATTCGTGAAAAAAGAGATTATTTTGTGTTTTTTTTAATGCATCGCATGTTTTAGATCTTAATTCGGAATTATATTACATACTATACTAAAAAATGATTATTGAAACGTGGCTAAGATATCGACATTGTTTATCTTTTTCCAATTATTCTTGAATACAATTAAATGACAATGCTGGGTATTTGGATGAAGTAAGTAGACTTTAGTTAATAAGTATCAATAATATTTTGTTTGAAGTTAAAAAACATAATCGGAGACTTTTTAAAAAATATATTTCCACAAGTAATCATTGGGTGGTTTTATTTTACGGGTATGAGAATTAAAAATCATTTCATTAACCTAAGACGTTAAAGTAGAAGCCGTACACATGAGTTTAAAAACTCTGCTGTAACTTAATATACATATTCATGAAAAACATATTCATCTTATATGGATTCTAATCTAATTTACCTGTATTTGATAGGATTTTATTCAAAGTCATTTTTGGTATGGTGGTATCAATTTCGTTTGATGAAAATTGTTTCACAAGTTATCAAATCTCAGTTATAAAATATTTAAAATGTTTTATAAAACATGTTTATAATGTCAATATTATAAACGAATTATTTGAACCAACTCAATGCTAATATTAAGGCATTATAATTAAGACACGTGCAGTTTGTTTTTTTATACTATGTCATTATTATTTACTATGTTATTAAAAACTAGCAATAAAATAAAAAGCATGGTATTATTTGAATATGCTTTCATTGTATTTCATTTTATAAAAACGATAAAAACTTAGAAATGTTAATAAAATAATGCTTTTAACATCCTAATTTTATTTAATAATAATAGCATTTTTAGCATAAAAATGAATCTTACTCAAAGAAGATATCAATTTGTATTGAGCTGTGTTACGGAAAATCAGCTTGCGAAAGAAACATGTGTTTTGTTGAACTTTTTTTACAAGTTTATAGTCAGAAAACTTTTGTTTATTATATTTCTTCACAACACTCAACCAGACATGCTAAAAGAATCTTTTAGACACTTGTATCTGTATGTATGTTAGTCAACCAAGATGTTCTATAAAGGCACCATGTACCCTTATCTCAAGTAAAAGTAAAGTATGTGAAACCCTACGAGTGAAGTGTCGAAACCTCTAAGGGATGAATGGTGGATGTCATTTATATTATTATTATTTAAGGACGTCATAAGAAATTCATGTTTTTTTTTATCAAATTATGTTAACGAAATTTAATTGGGTAAGTTTTCAGTATTTTGTATAACATTTTTATCGTTAAAGCAAACAAGTTGGCTACCTCTGAGATTTACTATAATCTGACCCAAACAATAAAAAACCCACACGAAAGACATTATAGGAATATTTTTCATATATTAAATACTACGAAATGAAATGATTTAAATGTTAAACAATTTATTCTTCTGCTTTACGCAAAATAAAAATATCCAGATTTTAAAGCCAGCAATATTTTCAGTTAAATTTTAATTTCTATTGTAAAATACGAAATGAAAAAAATGCATTTTTTACGTAATTTAATTAATATTAAGAACATTAAAACAACACGATTTGCGTAGCTAAAGGGTTAAAAGATTCTCTCATCTCTCACAATGGGTTTTCAACAATGTGAGACATACACCAATTGTTCGGTAGCACTTGGTCATGAGGTTTTTTGTTATTTTTCTATGACTATGTCACACTAGTGATACGCGAATCTTTCCACACGTTTACATAATAGGTTAAAATACAATATTGGTTTTCGACGATAGAAACGATTTATAAAATGTGTTTTGGTGGGATATATGTAGCTTCATAACTCATTTTCGAAATTTAAGAAACTTCAAATACAATCTTTTATTTATTGTTGAGACGAGTTATGTAGAATTGACTTGGAATAAGTATAAAAATACACAAAATCTACGAAATACTATGCTTTATAGGCACAATGGAATGGCATAGATTGAATATTTTTTTAATCAAAAACGAAGTAGAATAAGAAATTTGAATTATGTCGATAAAAAACAGTTAAAATTCGTATTCCCAAAATATTTTAAATACAAAATCACTGATTATTAGCAAAATAAACATTATTTTGTGTAGATGTTCATATATTATATTTCACATTGTGAGGAAAAATGTTTTTTAAAAAAATCTTGAAACTGAAATTATGAATCACTTTTATTCACAGATGATATTGTTTGATAATAAACATTCATTCAAAAGTGTAATAAAATGGTTGGGTTCATAATATGCATCTCTTTGTGGAAGTATCCTGGATTCCTGCTGTATCTTCTTCCAGCCAGTATATTGTATTGTATACTGTTTTAAGATAAAGTGGAATAAAATATATTTAGTGAAAAACATATAAACTAGAAGTCACTGTAAGTTGGCCTTTTTGCTACAGAACTAGTGCAAGCAATAAGAAAAATGTATTTTAAAGTTAAATAAGAACAATAACAATAGTCTAAATATGATAGTAAAACTTTACACCGCACTTACAGTTGAATGCGTTTTCTAGAATATTCCGACGTCACACACGTTTATAAACTTTTGAGAAAGTTTCGTTAGGAGATTTGTTGTATTTCGTTATAAGGCAGGTACCAAAGTCCACCTCTCTTACGTGTTTTCAGTAGAGTTAAATAGCATAGCAAAACTTTTAAACGCATTAACTTAAAAAACAGAACGTATCATTCAATTAAAAGAAGAATTATTGTTATTAAGGTATGATGAATATATTAAGGTTCAAAACTATCAATTCATATTTTGTTATTTTTACTGAAGAAAAAATATTTGATATATCATTTAATTTGTTCACAGCAGAATCCGTTACCAATGCAATGCTTTTGTATTTTTTTCATATTCCTCACTTTATAACGACACACACGACAAATACATGACTAAACAATACCTCGTATTCCAAACGATACAAATTTAGCAGAGAGCAAACAAATCTCTAAAATCACTTCTATTATTCCAAAAATTTCGTATTTTTCTATCAATAAACAAACATATCTTTTACAATAAATATTAATGACATATAACTAAAATATTGTATTCAAAACTGATACAATGTTTTTTTTTGTTGCCGTGAAACAGGACAAAACAAACAGACAAAAAACAGGTTTATCGTGGGATTTAAATGAAATAATCAAACATTCAAATTCAGTTTTCTTTATACTATGATTTACGGAGATAAAATGTTTTGACATTAATCCATTGATATTCTCTGTTTATGTAGAGTAAGAGGTACTGCATCGTTAAAAGAGGAAATTAATTGTTTTGATTCTAGATAGACAACAATGATTAAAATCATTTTTGCAATACGAGATTTTGCAATAATAGATGGTTCATTTTTTCATTACTAAACTGAAAATTGCCACCTTTGTGGCCGAGTGGTTAGCATTGTTGGCTTCGGTTACGGAGAGCACGGGTTCAAATCCCGGTACGGACAGTTTTTTAAATTGATTTTTCAAACGATTTATGAATTTCTGTTCGAACGCATGGATGTATGTGATGTCTTGAAGTCCCCTCTCCCACCCATCCTATCCTATGAACGGAGCGTATCGAGAGCGATTAGCTTACCACTAGTCCTGTCCTAGCTCTATCCTTCTATCTCTAATCTCTTTGGAATAATAGAGGTTGAGCAATTGAGTAACAAGCAGTTCTCGTAGAAACATTTCTGTTGAGATAGACTCCACTAGGAGTCCATATGCTCCACATTGGGACCGGACATGGTAAAAAAAAAAAATTCACATTTTAGCTTACGTTTTCAAATACTCAAATTAAACAAGTTAGAAATTAAACCTTTAATGTGTTTTTGATATAGTATTGCTTGTCGAAAAAACTGAATATTATTGCTAAAAACTCAGTTTTGTCAATGTAGTAGGATGCAAGGATTTGTTTTATTATGAGCTATATGTAAAGTGTTTGTACACTATAAGCTTCTACATTGATTAATTATAGATTTTTTTTTAATGTATAATATACGTGAGAAGTGATATCGGCGTTGCAATATTTAACGAGCAAATTTGGTATCCCACGCACCACCCAACTAACTAAGTGACAACCTCTGCGCCCTTTTTATAACTCTGATGAAGGCTATATAAAGTTTTCCAGGTCTAAGAGACGCGGACCTTAATGAAAATTGAGGACAGAATAAATTTTCATCTGACCCTTTTTATGCTAGGCGACCACTTTATTTAAGGTCGAATCATGTTACCCACGGCTACCTACTTTGTTTTAATTTGAAAAGGTTGATTAATTTGCCAAGGTAATTTGATTATGAATTTTGTGTTGTGTAAATAATATTTCAATATTCAGAGGAGTAAAATCAATTAAAAGCATTCTGTAGTAAATAATTTAATATTTATAAATTGATTGAATATGTTTGATATAACATTTTAAAATTAGTAATCATAATTGTTCTTAGTTCTAGGTTCACAATTCAACAACAAGGTCAATTCAGTTAGAGATAATGTTCAAAAATAAAGAAAACAAATATGTTAAAAAAACTTTTAATTGTTAGTAATTGCTTACACATTTTTATTTCAATTTAACTTGTATAAATAGCACTGCTTAATTTATTTTTTTATCAGTTGATAATGCTCGTGAGGAGCAAAACCGGTCCTGATCAAATAAATTTTAAGTGGAAAAAGTACTAAAAATCTTTTATTATTTTTATTATAATGCCATTCCACCAAGTATTGACAGTGAACACCTTAAAAGTAAACAAATATGTATTAGAAGATTTGTTGAAATAATTTTTATAATGCAAAATAGCAGTGACTTCGGAACATATTTATGATCTTTCTTTTAATGACGATTAAGAAATTTATATTTTCAATCGCATAAAAGTATAATATAAAATTTAATACCAAAATACTGTAGTTTAACCTATTTTGTACGTAGTTAATTAATTAACGATACTTTCCCATGTATACGAAATTTTAGGACTGAATATTTTATAAAATAATAATGTTAATAAAAATTATAAAATTAAACTACAGCATCTTGTTATTTATATATTTAGTTAACCCTTCAAGAACGAACGTGACCATATGGTCACAGTAAACACCGTTGTCTATTGATGCCACTATTCATCCCTTTTCTACCTGAATATCGTTGCTTTTACTCATATTTGGTTAAGAAGGGTACAGACTTCAGTAAGTCATCAGCCGCGGGGACAGAAACTGCCAACAAAAGCACATGCGACTTTTTGAATTTCCGTTTTTTTTTAATGAACTTTTTTGAACTGTTAGTTATTTTTTTATCAAAACATCAAATTATTTACAGTTCTTTCGCTAATATATTCGTATTGAAATTATGTTGATCTAAAGAGGTCAAATTGTAAATATTTAAAAAAAAATCACGTTTAGCTATATTTCAACCCCGAATGTTTGCGTGCCCAAACGGTCACGCTCGTCATTACTACTGTCCGTACACAATATTACACGGTAATAAAAGGATGAGCATGAGCATTTAGTCATGCGGGGTTTCTATGCAATGACTTTGCGTTTTTTTTTTTAAATTTTTGTCAAAGGAATAAAAGTTATCCGTGACTTCAATATGGCTTAAAAATATATCATTTTTTTCGAAAAAAGCTCTCGTCCCTGGAGAGTTAATGTAAAATATCAGTATTTAGCGTTATATTTGCAGTCTTTTCCACAATTTTGATCAAGAATTGCTTTCCACGAAAAAAAAAAATAATGAGTTTATATCGTAGTCTTTTTTCAAATGTAAAAATAAGATAGTTTGCTTAAATATCTCTACATATGTCAGATAATAGATAAGTAAGAAAAAAGTGAGTATTATATTTGTATTAGGAGTTATAAAGGAAATAAAAATAACAAGGTTATATATATTCAACTGCGTGATGCACAGTGTACTATTTAGAGTTAATTCTGCCGTACACCTTGCTTCGTATAATATATAACTGAAGGTATTTGAATCCTTACGAGTTATGCGAGGGCCTCCGGTGCAGGTTGTTCAGTAAATTGTGTACTCAACTTTATAGCTAAGAGGTATGCGGTTAGCTTTTGTTGAAATCTACGTTTGAATACAATAGCTTACATTGAAATAGTGCCAAGGAACACCAATTATAATGGGACAATAGTAGAACTCTTGATGAGAAAATGGAAACATGAAATAATTCAGCAATTTAATTTATAGTAATATGTTTATCTATTTTTTAAATGTATTTATTATTCATAGCTGAGACACATTTATGTGCTGTCATCTTTTGAAGGTATATCGGTAAATATTTTTTCAAGCCGCAGAGAATTTTCTGAGCTCTATAAAAATATTTACGATGATATCTTCATTTGTTGTATCAAGCCAAAAATCAAATATCCTGTTTTGTCAATATTACGGGACTCGTGTGTCGCTAAAATACTGTTTTACTTCTCATTTTTCGAGAAGCTTTCTTATAAGGAAATGTTTCCTAGATACATACTAAAAAAATATAGGAAATCTATCATGTTACAAAAGCTTTGTATACATGAAAAATATAATAAATCATTGATTACCTTTATAAAAATAATCTTTGGTGTATTTGACTGTATATTTAACGTGTATCTTACATATTTTCGATGAATTCGTCGGGTAACTTTGGGAATGTTCGTTATTAATATAAAAATATAAGCAAGGAAAACATATATTTTTTCAATATTACTTCGTCGGAAAAAACTACCAACTGATAAATATATTTTTTAAGCCTGTTTGTGTGAGAATCTAAGCGATTATGGTGAAATGTATAAATATTAATAAATTTAATAAGTAATAAACCACTCTTATATACTAATTCCACATTTTTCAATATATCTCCAGAATTTATGACCAGATTTTTAAAAATATAATGTATTTCTAGCGTGTATTGACAGTGACCACATTAAATGTGATTCATTGACAAAATTGAAAATCTTTAAATAGCATAATCTATTGTGCAAAACCTGTTTGAAGTATTAGCGTCTTTACGAACAATCTTCAACACATATACAAAAATAGACCTAAAACTCTAATATGAGAAGAAAATATTAGGCTAAAAATATTTAAACTACTGATTATTTTTTTTATAATATTCGAGCCATCTTTTGTGGCATGTGAATGAACAGAAGCAATTAAATAAATTAAAGAATACATCTAGAGTTCAGTACATTTGTAGGAAATGTAAAGAAACAAGTCAAGCGCTTGAATAAGGAGACTTTATTCCTTTATTTTCTGTTCGATAGAAGATTGCAAAGAGATTGTGACAAGCAAACAAATCAGGTCTCAAGTTTGTAGACGCTTCCCACTTCCCTCCTACAAAGCGGTTCAGACAAAAATCGTCGATATAAACCTTTCGGTGCAGTGAATTTCAATGGTGAGCACAGCGATGGCAAAATATTGGTGACCATTGACTTATTACGGGCTTATTATGATTTGGTAATTTCAGTGTTGAACAAATACTTTATAGTTTGAACTAGTTTATATCATAAACTAAAGAAAATATGTCTTAAATAAAGTTTTCCCAACCTTATTTGCTTCATTTCTATCTCACACCATTGTTCAGAATATAATTCCTCCCCTTCCCAAAATAGTTTAACTCACTAGGTTTTTTCGAAATAACATGTATACGTAGTGTTGAAATCCTTTTTTTACATGAAGGTATTTATGTCTATAGTATTATAATACTGATTACTGAAATGACTGGAGCATATTTCTTCGATGTATTCGGCGGTAACTTTGTAGAAGTTTATTTTTATTAAAGATTAAATTTGATAACTTTGTAAAGAAACCATGAAAAAATATATTATATTGGCTAGTAAAAATATTTTGTTATTCGAAAGATTTACAATGTTAAGTTACCTACTTAAAAAATAGCACTTACACTAATTAAAGCAGATAAGCCAAATGTTTTGAGAATTTTTAATATCGTTCGAGATGAAATAAAAGACAAAAAACGATCATATATGTATGTTCAATATTTCAAATATGAAATAAAAAAAAACAATCAATTTGATGTTGACCTTGCTGTGATTTGATCCCAGACCAATCTCTTGGTAAAAGAACATAAAAAAAACACAATCGAATTCATTGAACGAGCTTAGTCAGCAAAAATGTTTTTTAATAGCATAACTTTTCTTTTATGATCTTCAAAAATATGGTCGATCCGAATTCTTTCATTTATACGAGAAATACATCTCAAGAACCACTCAAAAGAAAAGCTGAGTTGAGACATAGTATCATTTACTTTGCATACAAACTGCTTGAAGATAAGTTAATGTGCTCTTTCATGCCCTGAGCTTGATTGTTATACCGTGTAATCTGGAAAAATGCTACAAGTAACTCGGATTACAACAAATTTGCATAAACATACCCCGACAGCCAGGTAACGAAGACATTTCAGAAAAAAGAAAAAGCAAAAAGTGCTATTAAGGCAGATCTAAAATAATCTTAAAGATTCTCAAATTTATTTGTTGTAAAATATAGGTACGTAAACAGACGGAGAATGAAAAATATACACGATTGTTCGTTTTCTTCCAATTTTGAGAATGTCATTAAAAAGTGTCCTAGAGTATCATAAAGAAAAAAAATAGTGCTTTTATTTTGCTAAAAAAAGTAGTTGGCAAAATTAATACGTGCTTTCTTTTATGTGGAATATTTTATTATTTATTATAAGAACCCGCCCTTCGTTGTTGGTCCATCAGTCATAAATTATTAACTGGATAGACGTAAAAATGAAAAAAAGTAGCTGAAAATACAACAATTATTTTTAAAAGTAATATTACTTTTGTATTTGCTAATATTTCACTTCTGAAATATTATCTCAAAAGTCACTGGCATAATCATGTTAGTCTAGCACTCTTAAAAATAGATTATATAAGCAAGCAGTAAATATTGATTGTTATTCGTTTCCTTGATGAATATCTTCATTTTAAATATAAAATGCTTCTTAAAAAGCTGAAATAAATTAAGCATTGTTCTACAGCAATTAGAATAACACAGGTTTATAATATTCCGTGCGTTAACTCGCTGCTCCACAGAAACTTGAAAATACTAACCATCCGCGAGTTTGTACCGTGAAATATCTCAATTTCGCAGCGAGGTAGGAAAACATTATAAGCCAACTATCTCTAATCTCCACAACTATGACTAGACACTGCCTGAGAATTGTTTTAGACCGAGAGCAGTTCTGCTCGATGACCTACAATAGACCTGACGTTTTGTCTAAAATTAATAAACTATTTAAGAAGAATCTTGGCAACATGAAAATTACTTTCTTTGCTTGATTTCTTTTATAACTGTGTGTGTACATATATGTATGCGCATGTTTATGTACATGTACGGATACAGAATTAGGGGAAGGATATAGAATTTGATATGCAAATTAATGCACATAGAGTCTCCATGAACTGGCTTCACTAAAGATTTTTTACCTCTGTAGCGTTCACACCCTTCCGTCTGCAACGATGGTAAGGGAATACAATTTTTCAAAATGTTAGCGATGAAGGAGATTTGAAATAAATATAAAAAACTATAAAAAAAAACACAAAGTAACCACAGAATTTATCAAAAAAAACCTATCCAAAATGGATTTTACTATTTTTTTTATTTTGCCTTCATAGAATAATTAAAAGCTTATTACACAGTAAATCAACCGTTGATTTATTAAATTGCATAAAAGCGAGAATCAACAACGAAAGCACTGACAAAATAAATAACGCTCTAAAAATAAATAATGGCATTGTATTTACCTTAGGTGACCAGAGATTTGCAATGTCGTCTAAACAACAATTTTCAGTTTTCAGACTGCTACCAGAAATTGTTCACAAGTTACAGTGTACATAGCGCCATATCCTTACATGAAACTTTGTCTGGCTATAATAGTTTATAACTCATGAGGCGACATAAGTGCAACTATTTTACGACAGAAACTGAAGCTATGAAGAAAATGCAACGCTTCGAAAATGAGCGAATGTCTTACCTATAATAATGTTGTTAGTACTTTAATATAATTTAAAAATAATATTTAGAAGTAGGTATGCCAATTTATTAATAATGACTACTTGAGTAATAAAAACATGCTTTTATCATGATGACTATATATCAGTTGCTTCTTTTTCAATGTGGAGTTTTTAGTTATAAAGTTAAAAGTGATAAAGAGTATTATGTCATTTTTAAATTGAGTCAGTAAGCATTTTTAATAAAGGACGTATTTTTTCTGGTTTTGTGATTGATTTGACAAAAATGGTATTTTTACAAACTATGTAATTACTGGCCATTTACAATGAATATTCAAGTATGTACATATATTTTTTTCTTGTGAATGCTTTATTTACTTGGGACGTGGCGTGCATGCAATTTTCAAAATCGTGCTTAACTTAACCGCAGTGCAGTATTCTGAGGTTAGTTGCTCTGAATGGAAATGGTCGAACAATAATACGAGTATGTAAAGCAAATGAGATATCATAGCTCAAATAATTACTCTACGCAACGTATTTAAAATAAAACATTGTATAGAGAAACACTGTAGTAGAAATAACTAATTTTAATACGAAGGTAAGAAATTATAATCTTGTGTTCTAGTTTATATTAAAGCCAACGTAAATACTTAATTTGTATTATAAAATAAACGCAATCAAGGCTTTATATGTCAGACTATTTATTAAAAATGTATCTTTATTTTATAGTCAGTTTATATTTGAGGGGGGTCAAAAGCAAAAACAGCATTCTCCCACGAAAACCATTTCGAGATAAATGTAAAAAAATTAAAAAAGCATTAATAATTTATTTAGTTTGTGTGGGCTATACTTTACAGAACATTATTGCGATTCACAATAAATTCGTCTAATGTGATGAGCAAATATTATGTCACGTGACTTTTTGTATTCGACAAAACGTTTGGAGTGAAAAAGCTGAATTTGTTTCTAAGGTGATTTCTATTGAATGCAAACAGAGTTGTCACTGAATTATCAGCTCACAAGCTAAATAATTTTCGGCTCTTTGATTCTGCATTCGTAAATTGAAAAAAATATTTTGTTCAACCTTTGCTCCTGATCCCCTCATTTAAAGAGTTTTTTTACTGTGGCTTATTATATAAATGTTCAAAATAAAATAGCTCAATTTACATCATGAACCTTAACCCTACGGTTCTAAAAAATACTTCCGTTATGTTGCTGGCCCTTAAAGAACCAAGTTAAAAAAACATGTTTTAACACTTACCGCCTATTTGATGGATGGTAAAAACTCGGACGTACATTTTTTAAATAACATGTGTTTCACTTGGTTCTTTAAGGGCCAGCAGCATATAAATTGGTTTAAGACTTAGTGGCTGAAACATATTATAAATTAAATATACACTGATTTAAAAAGAAGATGTAACTCTCCTATCGCAAAGCTTCAACGTGCAAAACAAAATGTTCAAATTGCTATTTCAGTTTTCAGGACACGTTTTGGGTGCAACCGATACTAGTTACTTGGAAGATTTTGTATATTAGATATACTACTACTTCTAGTAAGTATTGAATACTATATTCTTCTAGTGGAAAGTCTATAAGCCTACAGAGGAGTCATTTTTTAAAGTCCAGACTCACTTGACAATCCAAACTTGACGCCACATTACATACAAATCTTTTTATTGTTTTCGCACTTTATGTATCGATTATATTCAAATGATAATTTGATTAATTTTTGATGTTCAATCCCATTTAAAATACACGTTTAATATTGATATTTCTATTGATAGTTCTATACGCCATTGCCATTTCTATGCCCATTTCACCCCAACGCAGGGGGTTGTTAAATTGTTTTGGAGGTAATGCAAAAATAGGGTAATAATAGCAACGTATTTGGTTTTACAGTTTTTATATTTATTAGTTCATAGCTATTTTGGCTTTCGCCATCGACAGAACTATCGTCAGAACATCGTTATTTCGGCTTTCGCCATTGTCAGAACATAGTCAAAACTACAGATAGTTATGACTATGGCTAAAGTCGAAATAGCTGTCAACTAATAAATATAAAAACTGTACGACTAAATACGTTGCTATTTTTACCCTAATATAATGGAGTTTGGCTAGAAACGCAGACAGAATTTTACAATTTAAAGAAAAAGAAGTTTTTTCACATTCGATAACTAACTTTATGTTGGTAGATAGATATACTTGATCAGAAAGAACTCTTAGAATCTCAAAATGATTATTTTTTTTAAAGTCATATTTTATATGAAAAATACAACGGTGTGGATTTGTTTTCGAGACGGAAAAAATACCCAACTCTGTCAAATTTAGTAACAAAATAGTGTTGCCATTACCATCTAAATGTTAAAATGAATCCGGTTTTAGTGCTGTGCTGATTTGTAATTGAAAACATAAATCGTCTGGATATCACAAGTTGTGGAGATTTACAATAAAAAATGAACAAAATTAGTACATTAAGCACAAGGTTTGCACTAGTTTGCATGTTATATTCTTTGGAGTTGTACATGCAACATAATAAACATATTTACTTGCAAATGTTCTATTAACAATAGTATTTACTAGATTTACTAGATACAACTAATTTGATAAAAAGAGGATTGAGATTTTGAATTGTTGAAGTAAGGCATTGTAAAATAAAATTGAAAAACACGTTAAATCAATTCTACAATACTTCTTTATTTTCAGGAAACAAACTGTGTTATGATAAAATAATAAATACACAACATTACTAATAAAACGTTTTGTCACGAATAAAGCACGATTTTACAAGTAAGGAGAATTTGTAAGTCTTCACATCAATACACGTCTATTCTCTGCCGACGTAAAAAAATAAGAAGCCAAAAGCAACCGGCAAACTTAGTTGCGGAAAAGTGAGTCCCCGCATGAAAGTTTCACTCGATCCTATTAGGGATTGAAAGTTTCTTAACACGCTCAAAATACGCTGAAACTTTACCAATTAATCATTAATTGAGGGATTTTTTTATCCATCCCTTGACAAAATTTATAAAATACGTCTTTTCTTCCATATTCTACTTCTCATCACGTCTCATTTTTTTTAGATTCGCGTAACTTTGTGTTGATATATAAAAATACTAAGTAAATAAAAAAGATGATTACTTTTTTAACAATTTTTCAATAATGTTATAGAAAACTTGCTCACATGTAGTAATGCTATGTTCTTATCGAAAAATTGTTCACTTTTATGGATTTAAAAAATATTTTTCCATAATATGAATACGTGTATATTCTAAAAATGGTATTTTTATATTCTCTGAAAATATATTTTTCATCCCTAAAACAATATTTTTGTCTTGCGATCTTGCATAAATAATACAAGTCTTAGAATACTGAGTGGCTATTTAAATAAAGGCGAGCATACTCATGGTATCTTTATTATTTTAACATCCATTATCACAACATGTTTCGAAAGTTTGTCGGTGAATAAACTTCTTCAATATAAGCGGATCGAAAGCTCAGCTAAAAAATAGCTTTCGAAAAGAACTACGTCATTGGACGAGCTTAATTTAGTTGCGAGCAAAGGGACTGGACTGGGTGGTTTCAACCCAAAGTTAATTATCAACACGCAACCCGAGCTGTGCGAGCAAATCTAGAGGTTTGTGTTATAGAGGTGACAACACAACAGCCAGAAGTCGACAACAAACAGTAATTGATATGACTATCGACAAGCAAGAATTATGATCCTATGTCATATACAGGGTTGACTTAAAACTCTTTGCCTGTGTTCAAAATTATACATAGATCAAAACGCTGGATTCTTGTAAAGTTATGTTAAAATTTGAATACTTTTAAATAATAAAAACTCGTTTAAGTCTATATGCTGTATTTTCAGATAAGACTTCTTATAACACCTGCAATAAGATGTTAAAATATTGACTTATTCGTAGATACGAATAAAAGGTTAAATATTTTAATATCTATTCTGTGCTTTTGTCATTTTAAATAATTTTTATTTTAACATAGCCATGAAAATGTCTTAACTTGAATAGGAATTATCCAGATGTTATTGCTTGTTATTCAGTAACTACAAATATAAGGCTGCGGCTACGGAATTGAATATTTATTATTCTCTTTTGATGTTTTTCTGGTATGAGACGAGTGCTAACAGTAAACAGCACAAACGTTCATATATTTAAATACAAATCCAATTATCGATTGACACATCAATTAGTTGAAAGTGTCCGTTCGGAAAATCGAGCACGACAACACAGTAATCGACACCGAACGCAACAAATCGACCACACGGCTACAATCCCAGCAAATGGTGTAATGATATTTCGATGATTTTAAGTATTTTTATTATATTATGTCATAACCCTCCTGTATATGGTAAGTATAATATTTATTTCATAGTTTGTTTAGTATACGTAATATTTCACTAAATGTTAAATGTTATATAACATAAGTTAGTTGCAGAAACGATTTGGGAACGTGGATGAATTATCTTATAAACAGTACATATTTTCTAAAAAAATACATAGTATCCAGTTACATTATTATTTATAGTTTTTATTCGGCGACAATCTAAAATTTAAACTATGGTTTATTGATTTTAAAAACAATATTCAATTTATAATTGGCGAATTGGTTTCTTAGCAGCAATGATTTTTATTGTGTGGTTTATCTAGAGAAACTAGAATAAAAAAATGTTTGCGACTCCGTTTAGAAGATTCTCACTATACGTATGTATGTGAAAAGCACACGGTGACATTTAATTGAGAATGGTTTCCGGACCAACCCTTAACCTCTGCGCCAACTTACCCGCGCATGGCTTATCCCACTCTACCCATTTTTTTCAAGCACGCAGAGTTGTATTATTTTTATATTTATTGTGCTGTCAATATCATAAGAATTTTCAGACAATCTTGGCACGTAGCCTGAAATATTTTTATTACAATAATTACCATGGGATGTGGCTTTGCGATTTTTAATAAATCATATTATTATACGCAGTATTTTGTTTCAAAAGCAATATTATTTATTACGTAAGCTTTTGCTTGTATGATGTTAACGTATTTCTTTACTTGGCTTGTCTATCATTATGTTAACTTTTCCGGTTCTAAGCTCAAGAAAAGCGACTCCAATACTCACTTTTTCTTAAATATCTATTTTAATATGGGTGATACAATGTTTATAATTAAGGTATTCTTATATCATAGTTTTTTGGACCTTTTGTAGAAGAAAAAAATAATATTCGATCGCTAGTTCCGTCTCTATTAAATAAAACAGAAAAGAAAATCAATTAAATAAGAAAGATCCTCAAAGTAGAACAAAAAACGGTTTGATGTGTACGAAGTTAAAGATAATAATTTATGTATCCTCGAATACTATTCTCAAAAAAAACACAATATCTTACTTACATCGATGCCTAGTTTTATATAAGATCTGGCAACACGAGAAGCCGCGATAAGCATAACAGATAACAGAGATATAAGAGATAACAGAGAGATAAGAGGTCGCTCGTAAAATAGCATTTGCTAAATGTCGTCAGTTGCGCTTTCATATGTGTGCTGGGATGATGTCTTTTTACGCGCAACTTAAAATATGATTATTTATTAAAAAACCACGGATTTTTATAAAAAATGTATGAGGAATGATGCAGAGAGATATTTTAAAGCCCTTAGACTATTTTTTTTAAAAAATCATAAGAATACGACCAATAATGAGGAAACCACTGGGGTCCCTAAACAACCTCCATCGACAGAGAGGTATTTTTCTTGTCTCCGAGCCGCGAGTGTTACTACAAAATTCCAAGATAATTGTTTGTTTAAATAAATAAAAACATAAAAATACTTAATGTAAAAATATCTGACACTTTAGTACCGTATGTCAGTTTAAAAATAGATGTAAAAAGTACGTGCGTTACAAATATAAAATTATATTAAATAAACATAGTATTACACTTGACACCAAAGTATTTTTCTTCATACATTCTTTGGAACATTGGTAACACTTTTCACAGAATAAACTTTGTAAATATTTGTTTCAACTGAAGCTGTTAGTGGAATGTAAATTGTTTTTTACCAAAGTACTATCAATATTTGATACCTATTAATAAACAGTAATTTTTTGAGACCGGGAAAAAAACACATTTTTTTAAAGTCATAGTCAATCAATTGTAAGTAACGTTTTAGAGAGAAAGGTTGACTGTGATGATTCTACTTCTTCCTATAACGAAATTTATTCAATAACGTGGCGGTGTCGTGAGCAAATGCTTTGATATTTGCCTCAATTATAAGTCTATATACTCGACGTCTAGGAAATATAATATTTTTTTTGTATTCAAATTTTATAAATTTTAAATATTCCTGCCTCTTTTACCAACAGGATGGGTTCCGCCATCGAGGAAAGCTACTGATAACCATCCATATGATGTACTCGGAGGAGATACGGGACGCTGGTTTGACATGGAGGAAGAAAGAAAATTGGCTGGGGACAGAGAATTTTGGAGGAATGATGTGGTGACCATATACTCCGATTAGGGAGTGGATATGGTTGTAAAAATATGTACTCAATTGGATTCATTAATTAATAATTAATCAGTCCTACTAAGATTCTCTATCCTTCGTCTTTTTGCTTCCTCCCAGATCATCCCAGCGTCCCGTAGCTACGCCGAGTACATCCTATGGATGGTCATCAGAAACATTCAACGACATCGAGATCAAACCGGTTGGGAATAGTGGCAAGCTAGGCTTAGACTTTTTTGGGGCATCTGCAGTACACGGTCTACCCAGGTCCATCGTAATTTTTTTATTTTGGACAAATGAATACTTTCTGGAGTGAAAAATATGTTACTTACTTAATTATCTTATTATTTTTTAACGATAATTCAGAACTTAGAAAAAATAATATTATATTATCTTTGTTTATATGTTTACGTTATGTTATTGGATACGTTACAGGTATATAGGTGCATAGTTAAAACTAAATCAATAGTCTATTGAATATCTGGATTAAGCCTATGTGATAACATAAGTATAAACAGCCTTCTGTCAGTTGTTGAAAAAACAGTCTCGAGATGTAAAAAGTTAAGTGAATCATTTAAACAGTTTAGGTTGAGTGTTAAGTTTGGTCTGCACAATCTCGTTTGTAACGCTACAGTTAATTTTACGTTAATTAAAGTAAGACTACTTGTACATTACTCGCAGAAACTTTGCAATTGATATCAAAAGGTCTTAAGGTATTCGTGCAAGTTATTGTTTTGCCACGAAGTTTAATTAACTGTTCGAATTAAAAATCTAAAACAAAAGTTGGAACATAAATTTAAAAGATGAAAATTTTTCCAGGATAGTAAAAATAAATAAAGTAATGCGTCTTTTTTTATAAATTTTATTTCTGTTTCACACGCAGAAATTTAGTAAAAGTACTGTTTAAAATGTGCTTATTTTTAAATTAGAAATAATAGTCATAAATAATTTTTAACGATATGTTTTTTACCACTGTGATCAATACCTAAATCTGAAAATTATATTGTTTTTGTAATAAAGTCGAAGGATGATAGGTTTGCAAACATGATTTTTAACTGTGAACGCTCACATTGTTATGAATATTGGATTACAGTTATTTTTTTCATACTTGATAAGTTAAATAAAAAAAATAAGATATATATGTATAAGATTAAAGCGTTAAATAAATTGTTCAGCTTTTGTACCTTCAAACAAGGTAATGATTTTTAACATTTCAATTTTAAATTGATTCAGTTTCCGATTGTCTGTTATCATATTATTTTATATATTATAAACATAAATTAAATAGCTGTTGGGCAACTTAATCTGATAAATGTCATTACATTTTTTGTATTATCAACCTTAAAGCAGTCATATGGTATTGGCAAGACCGTACAAATGAGTTAATTAACAATAAAGAACAAAAAATATAGCGTTGCTCATGAATCAGAATATACTTGATAAAGATTATAAAATATTTTTTTTCATTTAGAGAAAATATTGTTTATCACTTTAATAGAGAAACGATTCATATATGTAATTAATTAAAATCACGAAGGATTGAATTACGTTACGTATCTCCAATGCTGTCTAATACCCGCCTTAGTGTTTTGATAAAACAAAACTCGTGAGCTTTAGACTTAAAGATAAATCACGTTTATACCATAGTAGTCCGTATGTGTTTATCAGTGACGTAGGAATTCAGCAATAGTGTAGTTGAGGACTTATAAGATTAAGTGATATTCTTATAATAAATCCAATAAGGATCAGTGAAACAATCTTTTCATAGCTATTGTATTGTTTTTTTCATTATAATTGAATAAAGACAAATAAGCATATGTACATACTTATCATCAGATAAATAGTTATGTGGATATATTTAGTATTTTCTCAATTATAAAATAAATGTTTTTTTACAATTTTGGTGTCTCTAAATTCGGGGTGTGTTTTAAATGAAGCCGTGTAACTTTTTTTGAATGGTATTTTAAAGTAAGTGTGTGTCTTAAAATTAAAGAAAACTTAATTAAGAATTAGAATCAATTTTTATTTTTTTGTAAATCTTGCGATGATAAGTCTGTGATGCTTACAAAATAGACAAATCACGTGTAACATTATGTTCCGCAACAAGTGTAAAAACTAAGTTATCAAAGTGAATTTTATATTAAAATTTTCACGCCTATGTTTGTATATAGACCTTTGACCTAAATTACTTTTAATCAGGTCTTGAAGATTTGTTTATACAACTGTGTCGCGACACTGTGTTTTCTTGTTTGTTTATGGTGTGCCCGCCTTTTGATTAAATCTTGAGAAATGTGACTCACCTAAGCTTATTAAGATACAAGAAAACAAACCCGTTATATGACAACGCAGCACCGTACCGTATAGCCTAGATATGCATAGCGTAGCGAGCTTGTTTTGTATGTATTAAGGGAAGGCACCCTAAACTTTTTGATCTGAGTCTGAAAACACACTGTATTACCGATGGCAATTTCAAACATGTAAAAGCATTTTTTAACTCTTTAGATGGTAACATTTATTCTAGTTATTTTTAAATCTATTTCCAAAAAAATATGCACGAAAATTTAGATGTCTTGGAAAAAAAATAATAGCAAAGGTTAATACTTACAATCTTAGCAAAAATCTTGTGAAAGAATAACTCACCTGGAAAAGAAGATAAAGTATTTTAATTTAGATAAAAAATAGTAAAATATAGATTCTACAGTAACTTTGTAAAACTTAGAATTTATAATTAAATTTGATAACTTTGTTATTATAAAATGTGACACGTGTAAAATTTACGACATTAAATCTGATACACGTGGAACATTTGGAATAATAAAGTAATCAAATTTTATTTTATATTTCATATGATGAAATATTAAATTTACGCTTCATTTCGGTAGAGTTGCCAAATACCATAATGACGATAAGCTAAACAACTAACAACATAATGATAGGGATGAACAGTTTGGAATTTTTGGAAAATAATTTATTATTTTCCAAAAATTAATAAAAGTTAACCATTTTAAATAAGACAGACGGCTCAACACTATTGACTTTATTTATTTTGGATTAACATGCTGTACATAATATTAATAATTAATCTGTGATAAATACTATCAATGTTTTTATCTTACCCGCTCCCTGCGTCTAGTTAAAAAGACAGAAAACCCTACTTTCAATTTGTAATTGATAACTTAGAAATTAAAATAAATTTTGAGTTTATTCGTAAGCTTTGCGATATTATTTTAGTGTTGACATTAAAATGAAGCAACACTTTGAAAACATAAAGAAGCGCAATAAATTTATTATCAGCAAAAAAACTTTAACACTCGATGTATACATATACTTTTTAACATTTTATTTATAAGCCATCATGTCTGATTTTGTTTGATACTACGGGCTTTCTAAAAGTTTCCAATTATTTAAATTTGTTTTTATATATTGGCAAGTCCTCGACTGATGGTAAAATATATTTTTTCACAAAGTTGTATCGAATATAAATTAATCAAACTTTTTTATTCATTTCTTTCAGTGTATGACTAACGAATGTGTTTTTCAGTGAGCCACAATTTATGGTGACTAAAAAATATTTTCTGGGATGTGAAATAAAAAAAAATTGACACAAAAAGTGTAATACTTTAATCCCCGTATCGTATATCGCTCAGGGTAGGGTCGGAAAACACATTTTCCGCGTACGTGATGGGAAAAAACGTTTTCATAATCGTACAAAATATCTTTTATTTGCGCTACATATTTTTCCGTACCGGTTCTAACGGATAGGAACCGGTAATTAATCGTCAAACAAACAGACCGGTCTACAATTTGGCACAAGTTAAATCTCATCAGTTTTAAATGACAAATTATAGTAAAAAATTACTAACATATATCATATATGAATATATAATGCTTTTACACAAAAAATCGACAGTGAGCACCTTAAGAATGATAAATGAAAACAACTTAATGGTTTATAAAGACTGAGGAACGTTTTACACTTATTTAAATAAATAAAACTAATCTTTAATAAAAACAGTATATATTAGTCTTGATTTAAATTAATATCTGCCTGTTACGTAGCACACACACACACTTTATGTCTGCGGATGCGCACATTGAAAATGTGTGATCGTGAGTGTTTAAATTAAGGAAAATAACATGTGGGCCTGTCATGTTTTACCGCATGGTATTACTAGTTTTTTAATAGTGAATTGAAATCAATTTAAGAAGTCAAATCAATTAAGAAAAAAAAAACATGATATTTACTAATATTATTTTTCAACAATAGATTTTTTTATAAATTATAATATTGTGAATGTTTCATTAAATTAAATACTTTGCAGTTATGATTGAAGCTTAAAAATGAATTTCAAGGTAATGCAATAGTAGTCCAATGCGTGGTTTGCAAAAGTATATCGTCGTTTAAGAGCAATAACAACAGGAATTAACGCACAAGATACCATCGCATTAATCATTTGGCATTTTTTTAAAACAGTCTATTAAAACAAAAAGAAACATCTAGAAAAACTCTTTACAATTCTCATTAAATATTTACAAAAAATACTAAAACCCCGTCATATTATGTTAAACGTGTAAAACCAGTATAAATGTAAGCGAAGCTTTTAGTAATCCAAAAGGCTGTTAGAAAAATATGAAGATTTGAAAGCTCCTGGGTTAATTCAATCCACGTACAAATTCACGAAGCCCGCATATGAAATTTTAATTAGGAAGAGATTAGAGTAGTCCTTTGGCTCGTTCCAAGCATTATTCGCTTTCAGCTCAATTTCTGCAGACAGATCAATAATGAGATGGGCCAGTATAAGTGTTTTGGGTTGTTCTTATAAAAACATACGAAATCAGCGCAATGAAAATATTTATATCATTAAAAATTTAAAACAAATTCGATTTTTCAACTTATTCTATTCATGAAATATTTAACAGCCAGGTCTACAGCCGAGTAGTTAACGTTATTGTTTCCAACTGCATCATTCTTGATATTAAATCTCAGTCTGGACACTTTCGTCAATTGATTTATTAATAGCTATCTGTGGTGTCAATTTTTTCTTCTAACAATACGATCTTAAAAAATCGTAAAACAAAAGCAGTAGGATCATCACTAGCTGTCCAAGCACTATTCTTCTAACTTCACTTTCTTCAAAAAATAAATGTTAAACAACTTATTAATAAGCATTTTTTTAAAACAACTCCTGTTTAGATAATTTCCGTTACTTTTATTGTGTTTTTTCAATACCTAAAAATAGTTGTTTTTAATGAAACAACCACTCGTATCTAGGTATTAAAAATAGTTTAAATCGATTTTCGAATGTATGTATACACACCATCACGTATTTTATTTAAATTGTCTGCTAAGAGTTGCTGTATGTAAACTTACAGATTCCGGAATTGATGAACCTTTGAATGATGTTTTATTTTCCTAAAAAGCCGTAAGTAATTTATAAAAATCACTCGTTTATGATAACGATATATTTTTAATCATAATATTTATATTAAATGATGATGATTTACTCGTGTAGTATTGCGGTTCCAATTCGCCATTTTTCCTATTTTTTTCATATCGGCATTTAATATAGAATACCAATATACTGATATATATATTATTCTCTAATGAGCATGCAATGATACATTGAAAAAAGTTTAAACTGCCATTGAAATATTAAGTTTATTTGACTTTAGGTAAATTAGTTTTTAAATAAAAGTTATATAAACATTTATTATAATAAATATTAGTATTAATATTAGGGCTGCTTAAAAACAAAAAAAATAAAACTGAGAATCGGAAAATCACACACGTATAATAATAATCTTTTAGTTAAGCGTGTTCATGTTTACAGATGGTATTAAGTGCGATGATTTTTATTTAAATTTAAATGTATTCACTATCAATACTTGGTGGAAAAACTTTGTATATAAAACTTAATAAAACACTCCTTTGTAATAATTCCACATTTATTTATCATTATCAGGACGAATTTTGCCCATCACGAGCATTTTCAACAGATCTTAAAAGCTGTTTATATTATATACATATGAAATTAGTATAGAAAAGAGTTTTATTTTTTAAAAAATTATAAGAACAAATATCAAAGCTGTAAGCCAAACCACGTATAGTTTTTATTCCCCTACAAGTTTATGACTACGTCATCGGAAAGTTTTACTCTATTATTGCCACTGATGTCATAAAAGTTTTTGATATCGGTTAAAGCGAGGAAAATTTAACATCCCAACATAAATTAGGGTATGTACATACATGATAGGTAATTAAAAAAAAAAATTATCGTTAATGCCAACATATTATAAAGTGAATACTATGAATATCCCTTGGCAAACAATTTTCTAATAGGGAAAGTTTTTTGGTATTTTTCTTTCCGGTCTCTGGCGTGTCTTTTTTATATGAGCAATCAAATTAATAGAACAAGGAAAAGATTTTTATTTTTGTATTTCAAAAGAATTCGTATTCACTAATGGATACAATTCTAAATCCACCGGACTTCCTCTTTGTTAGATTAAGTAATTGTTATTTTTGATACGTGCTCGTAGAATTAGCAAAGAAAACATTTTTCAGGAATGTGATACAACATTATAGTAATATATATATATCTTCTAAAACAAGAAACAGGTACATACTTAAAATTCTATAGAAAAAATTAATAAAACGTGGTTGCTGATAGACATCCCAATAGTAGGGTAATCAATTTATTGCAGATTATTAGGAATATGTTATTTTTCTTTAAGTTAATTAAATATATTCCAAAGAATAAAAAATGAAATTACAATTTTATGGAGTATTATAGTAAATTCAACATATATCGGCTGTTAATCGCTTTACACTACTTACTGTTAATCACTTAACCCTCTTAACATAATAAAAATGACTCTCTTTAGCTGACTTGTGTATTCTATGTGTGCATTATTTTTGAGTGTCTACATGTATGGATATATTAAAGGGAAGGTAAATATAAAAAGTGATTTGCAAATCAATGCATATGGTGTCCCCGTGAACTGGATTTACTAAAGATTGCTCACTTCTGTAGCGATCACTTCCTTCCGCTTACAACAATGGTAGGGAATGCAAATGACCAACAAAATTTGAAGAACTTTGACACTAACGCGCCCTAATACGTTAAGCTCCATAAATTTGATATCCAAAAAAAGGATCAGCCAAATCATACTTTTGTGTAATTAAATTAATGTTAAAAAAAATGATTTTAATTCAAATTTAAACAGTTTTTGATTAAACTTAATTCTCAACGGAATAAATATATATACATCCAAAGCAACGTCAATACTAATGAAATTCCCAGTGGGATCATAAATATAGCAAGATAATTTTAAGGGATAGGAGACAAAATAATAATTCATGGCAATGAATTTTGTGTAGTCCAGACAACCTTCTCTCTAAATTATGCTAAAGTTTAAGTAACATAAAATAGAATGCTAGCTTTGGCATGTTTCTTGTAAAATTAAAATTCGTAAGTAATTCACTGTTACAGTTTATCAAATAGAATCAATGCTATTAAACGTGCTAAAATTCACCTTTACGAATGTATTAGCATAATTGGCTAAAAAGTCTGTCTATCAAGATTCGTTATATCATTTCATATTATAAAAATGTGTTAGATATATTTTTATTGTAAACGTCATCCTAAAATTTATTTTATTCGGAGAGAGAAAAAATTCAATCAATTAAATCGGTGAAACGACTGTTATACCTGCTTGAAATTTACAAACAAATGGCAAACTTCAAGTTGAGTGACAAATAAAAAATGAAAAAAAAATTTGATGTTACAATATAATTATTACTCGGGGTGTAAAATCTCATATCGCGGTGGCGGTTGCCGGGAGGTCACCGGCCGAAATGAAACATGATACGGGAGAATAAAGGGTTAATATGATTTATGGTATTACAGAATGAAGAATGATTTTAGTGGTAAATTCGCCGTTTCAAAAGAAATATTCTTTTTTATTTGACCAGAAAAGCACCAAGCTTTATAATTAAAAATGAAATACCTATTTTTGAGGAATAGTGTAATTTTATAATCGTTTTGGTTTAATTAACTCAGCTAAGCGTAGTTTCCTCTGAATGAAATAGTTAATTGGACATAAATTTGTACTAGACATATCATTCAATTGCTAATTTTATTATAGTATAGTTAAGAGTTGTGGAATTGGATAAGAAAGTTTTTTTTTTATATAATTGTAACTACTGCATTTATATATCATTTGATAAAAACACGTCAATCATTTAAAAATGAAGATGTATGAATGATCGTATTTGGTGATTTTAGCTTTGGATAATTTGCTCAGTATTTTTAAGACCAACTATGCTAACGTGGTTGAATTTTTCTATCTACTGTCAATCTTAACTTAATAACGAATAAATAAAAACCTTAGCCACCGTAAAATCTTTATTTTGATATGATTGGCGTGATGTCAAAACTTTTACTGATCATATTTTAACTGTGTAATTTGTTAAGACACTTCTACCTTCCACAGAAACCATTAACATAAACTGATTATATATTTAATGATAGTATAATATTTAAACTCTTTACTATCGCGTGATAGTATGCGAAGCGGCACGCATTATTGAGAACAAATTTATTGTTTTAGGCTTAAAAACCTTTTATCATTAAAATCTCACAGCCCAGAAAATAAACTACGGAATACATATGTGAGGTCACGCCAGTAAAAGGTTGATCTAACAATTTACATTAAAACTCGTTGGCTATAATTCCGTCAAATTTATCCAATATTGTTGACGTAAATCAGGAGAAAACGGTCATATGTCACGCGGTTATAATACGACCATGCGATCAGTGTTTTGCAAAATTAATACAAACGCAAGTCACAAAATACTAGTGTTATTTTTGTTTGTGTTGTATATGGTCACAATTTTTTAAAAATAAATTCATTAAAACAAGAAATTAAAATTGTCCAAATTTCCACCGAGTAAGTTCCGTTAAAATTTACAGTCTTTAAAAAATGAAAAATTACTCATCTCAACTTACTTACGATAAAGAAGTATATATAACATATAATGTCATCATTCGAAGCAATACCATTAAATAATATCAAAGCGCTTGCCATTCTACATTAAGAGTTCTTCAGAAAATAACCAAGAACGAACAATGTGATAAATACTCTTAATAATGATAGAATTTTCATCATAAACCAAAGAATATATGTTTTCAGATACATATTGCTTTGTGAGCTAAAATTATTGATTGTCTAGTAGATATGTCTAAGGAAAGGTTAGTTGAAAAAGGATAGTATGGTAGTTTTATATGCATTTAGTCTAACTATTAATATCACAAGACCAGCGTAAAAATTGAAAATGTAATATAATGTAGATCGCGCAACGTATTTAAAAGTATGGATTTTTCATAAAACTTTTCAAGCAACACTCAACAAAAAGGTCATGCCAATTAACACATCCCTGGCAAATTTCCAGTAACGAATGCTACATAGTAGTTTTCATCCACATACGAAGACAATAAAAGAAGCCTAACGGCTTTATCTCAATGGCGCCGTATTGCAATAATTGGAAGAAACAATAAAGACAATATTTGAACTGAAAAATCATTATAATATTGAACTATAAATATTAGATTTCATTTTTTGATTGAATTATCAATACATCACGAAAAAAATATCAACAAAACAGTGGATTGGAAATTATATTGTATTTTCATTTTATTTCTTCATTTTTTTTGTTACCTAAATAGATGCGTACTTTTGATTTTATAATTTGTCATTGACCGGTATTATATTAAAACTTATTAATTCTGTAACGTTTAAAATATTTACCTCATTAGACAGACAAAATAGTGATTTTTAATTTCACAATCGTTAAAAATATGTTATAAACGTGTGTACGATGACTTTTAGAAATATTTAAAGACAAAGCTATAGTCCACCAAATCCGTAAAATTACAAACAATTCAATAAAGGTCCATCTACAGTTAGTTATCAAAGCTTTGGGTTACAATATAAATAAAAAATAAATTTGTGAGGTTTTTTTTATGTAATTGCAGCTTTAAATGAGGGATACAAATATAAATTTAGATTGTTAAAATAAAACTCATCTCGCGTATTGTATCATTGAAATAAGTTCTGAGTAATCATAATGATCTAATAATCATGATGACTTTGTTTTTCAATATGTTATGTCATATAATATTTCATCAAACTAAATTAATGTCGATTGTTACTGGTGATGTATGTTATTTTAAGAAAAGTCATGAGAGCGATGATTAACGTACGCTATAATGCTATCTCGAGACAACGTTAGAAATAATACACACAGAACATAAAAATGCAGGGAAAATTCATAACTAAGTCTTGTGGTTACACTAAAAGTTCCCGCCCAACAATGAATCTACCCACCGAATTTCAGCCCTTATCTCCATCTTTTTTTGTAGTTCCGGTTTGTATTAGCAGCCTGCTATATCCACCGTATTTTTTGTTAGATAGCTTTTGTTGCCGTGATAAAGCTGTGCTGTAGTGTGTTTTGCTCTATTCTTAGAACAACAAATCGATATCATTGAGGGTTAGTTAGAATGAACACATATAAATAGACGAATAAAAAACTATACGGCTAATACGTGTTAAATTATCGAGGGTTTTAATACAATATGTGGCCATTTTTTAAAATATATTGTAATTATTAATTATTTTATGTTAATATATTAAACTTAGTAATAACTTTCCCCTTTTTTATATGACTGCTTCAAATATTTTTTTATCATTTTAAATGTGTTCTCTGTCAATACATCGCAGTAACACATTCATAGCTTTAATCCTGTCGAGATATTGATTAGAAGTAACATTTTTTTTAAAATTCATGTCCACTCCCAATGTGGAGCATATGGTCTTCTAATGAAGGTATCTCAACAAAAGTTTTTATACGAGAACTATTTGTTAATCAGTCGCTCAAGCTCTCTTTTTCAAAAAGAGTAGTAGGGATAGAAGAATAAGGCTACGACAAAACTAGTGGTTAACTAATCGCTCTTGCTACGCCCAGTTATTTAAGGATTGGAAGTGTGAGAGGGAATTTTTAGACATTACAAACACCTATGCCTTCGAATAGAAATCGATCGAAAAATGCTGTTCATACTGGGACTCAAACCCGTGATATCAGGCACGGTAGCCCACAACGCTAACCGCTGCGCCATAGGACCCGACATGTACCGATTTGGTACCGTATAATTTGTATATGTGCAATATCGACTTGAAAGAAATCTTGCTAATCCCTTTTCTGTTTTGATCAATTTGAAGATTATTTCTTATGATGTTCTACTTTTCTTTATGGTTTTGTTTTAGCAGTAATGTTACAAATAACATAATGCTTTATTAATATGAAAAGGTCTGAGCAAATTTTGGTGAATGTTTATATCTTTTATGCAAAAAAATCCCTTACCAGCATATAATCAGTTAAGAAATAAAAACTTTATGATTCAATAAATAAAATTTATTTAAATTTACCACTAAAAACTAAGAATTAGTAAATTAACTAAAATTCCACTCTGTTGCATAAATAATTTGATCAAAAAGACTAATTATTATATAGTTAATAAGCAAAAGATAAATTATCAAGATTGAATGATAATAAAAAGGTATCTATATTTACGACATAGCGTATTTTTTTTTAAAATTAACGAGTTATAAAACACATTTTGGTAAGCCTTTATCTTATAATTAAGCAAGAAAGGGTGCTTTATATGAATAATTAATAATCAATACCAGCTTCCTACCAATAAACCTTAATTTTAATCTGTTCTATGAAAAGTTTGCATCACTCGTAAAAGCAGGATTGTTTCCTCAGTCAACAAACTCGGAGAAAGGAAATCCTTCGACGGAAATGACGTAATCACATTTGGGCTTGAGATATGTACAGAACGCCATCTGTTGGTGGCACAGCGGCGATACGTTAAATGTCATTCACACGAAATTATTTTACTAATCAAAGCAGAAAATTAATTATTTTGATTTATAACAAATAAAACTTTTGCATACCGGTCAATCAAAAATGTATCTAAATATTAAATCAACAGATGTCGTTTTTTATCGATTGGTGAACGAAGCTTTCGGTTGTCTCTTTTCATTTCATCGACTAAATCTCGACAAATAAATGTAAATATTTGTTGTACTAAATCAAGATATATTTTTACATAAATGAACAGGAAGTATTTGTATATAAATAATTAAAGCAGAAGTTGAAACAAAATTGTCACGCTCGAAGAAATAAACATAAAATTAAAACATAAAAACAAAGTTAATTTCATATTTGTTATCGTATAGAGAAACACTCATGTCGATTCATTTAATGTAATACTTGAAATTATGATATAAGAGTGGATGAGAAAATCTATTGTGCACCTATTTTTATCCAGTATATATGGCTAACTTAATGTTAGTTTGAACATAGTTCTGAAGAGGATATAAGCCAAAATAGCTTTCAACAATATATTATATGGAATAATATTTGTAGAATTAAAATAATTTAATATTTTTCTCCTTAAAACAATGGAGTTCAGCCATGTAAATGCCAATTAAATCAATACATTTATATTATTGTATTTTAAGTTTAAAGCTATTTTTAAGATAAGCCATACCATCCATGGCTTACTGAAAATTCTGCAATTGATAAAACGAGAATCTTCTCATCAGTCCAACCAGTGGCGGCCGGTCAATGTGGCATTGGATCAATGCACCTCCTGTATATGCAGGGGCGGTTATACTTCATGAAATAATATTCAAACATAACATTTATACCATTCACTCATTTTAAATTCTTTATTGTCTAAAAAATAAAATAAAATTAGATGTTCTTAAATATGTATGACAATAAACAAATGAAGAATTTAAAATGAATGAATGGTCTTAAGGTTATGTTTGAATATTATTTCATGAAATATAACCGCCCCTGTATATACAAGGGTTGCATTCGTCCAATGCCACATTGACCGGCCGCCACTGAGTCCAACACCATATTTTATAAATATGTGTATTTTAAATTATTTTGATATTGATTTGCAAAGTACGTAGAAAACTATTATAAAACAATTTATGATGAGTGTCAAAAAAAAGGTTTAATTTAAGCAACGATCGTTTTTGTAATAAAAAGGCAATTTATAAGATTTGCACAAATATTTTATTCAAATGAATTCAGGTCTGTTGTGAAGGCAGCCTTATAACTCGCATGTCGGGAAGAAGCTTGTTTGGGATGCTCTGACGTCACATCCGGGGGAAATAATGACGCGGGAAGTTTTGCGTAATGGCGGCATTTGTGATTGTGACATTGGATGTGAAGGAAATTAATCAAAGACAATTTCGCGTTTTGTTGTTGTACTGCTTTGGACGTGTGAGAAATGCGAAATACGAGAATAATGTGTATGGCTCGTGATTTAGGGTTCAGCTGAGCATAAAGCAATCTCATATGTCATACCATGTAAACAAGGAATTATCGTAAAAGTATACGGCCTGTAAACTGTAGTTATGATAATGTATGAAGTTGGAGGTATTCTGATTGTCTGATGGGTTATTATATAAAAAAGTGTTTTATGTTTAATTTTAACCGAACCTGTCGCTTAGTGTCAACATCACCATTTTTGGTTGCAGTGTCTACAATGAGATGACTAAATATTTTTTCTAGCTTATTGAATCATTAAAAATGAAGGGTATCTAACGTGATAAGAGTCCATTTGCTCTACTTTAAGACCGACCAAGGCTTAGAAAAACAAGTACAACTGGAATAAATAGAAAAATAGTTGTTTTTCTTACGAAATTTAAAATGCTTTAAATACATCAAAAAGTATATAGTTTTTTGAAAGCCGGTGAGGAATATATGATTCAAAAGAGTTTCTCTTTGTTGTTTTCAAAAATTAGAACATCGGTTTTATTCCTTGCTTAAAATTGTATTAATACAATGCAGACATGTTTGTGTATTTTATAACACAACACTATATTTTCATAAACATGTTTTCCCGAGCTCCATTTCCTGTTTTACAATCAACAAAAGATAATTTTGACCGATTAGCTTGACTAGCAGCTAATTATTTTTAACATGTTAGAATATTTGTAAGTATCTCACTAAATACCTCACTTAGTATCAAAGTTTATTTTTGAGTTTCTGTTTTGAATTGCATTATTTTGTTAGATATGATAGAAATATTTGTTTGACTGTTGATTACATTTAAATTTATATAAATAAATCATAAATACAATTTTATAATTCAAATGATGTTTTTCTGAAGACTCTAAAACTGTTATTTTTTTTTTTAAATAGATAAAATAATTCTTGTTTTCATAATTAAATTTGTCAGTGTGAGAGTACGTCAAAAATTTCACTGCGCTTTAATTATTTTTAATCTAAATACCCACTTTTTATTAAAACACAACAGCGTTGAAAGAATTTAGAAAAGAGGGTCTCGTTTCTTGTTTTTTAAGCTTTTGTCAGGATTTTTACGTTCTCAAACTAAACGCTGAGGTCCTTTTATGCAAAGCTTGAAGCTTCCGAGTTTACCTTGAAAGAAAATACCTTTGTCGTAGTTCAGGCATTCCAATCTCTTAAGATAGAATATAATAGAGAAGGCTTGTGGTATTTAAATAATGCAAATGACTTGTCGGAAATCACAACGATATTTTCTTGTATGAAAATTTAAGATTTTTTAAAAACCTTACAATGACTATACGAAAAAGATGTTTTTAACATATTATTTCTCTTGAATTTTGTCTAAGTAGTTGTAAAAATATTTTTCCCCATAAATTGCAGCATATCAACAAAGTATTCATTCAAAATATAAACAGTCTTATTCATTTTATATTTTTATTAGCAATAATTATTCGTTTTACTTGGCTTAGTTTAATAAGCCCTGTACTAGGTGGATTTTATGGTGTATGTTATCAATACTTGATAGAAAGGCACATTAAACAAAAATAAAGCACTCTTTTGTACTTCCACAATATTTTATTATAACCAGGACCAGTTTTTTTCAGAGCTTTAATGTATATTCTTATCAGTTGAAAATACTCGTAATGAGTGAAACCGGTCTTCATCATATCAAATAAATTTGGAACTAGTACAAAAGAGTGTTTCATTGTTTGTTTATAATGCGTTTTCACCAAGTATTGACAGAGAGCAACATTAAGGTGAAGATATTCGTTGTTGAAATTCGGTAGCATTTATACTTAACAAGATTATATGTAAATTGAAAGTTCTTACCTAAATACTTTACACAAACCCTAAATTGAAATTTTATTAATTTAACTATTTTCATTTGGCTTGATTCATTGTTGTTTATGCTAATAAATAATTATATTAAAATAGATGACGTGGTATTTTTCAAAATTAATAACATATCAGCTTTGGTTATATTATATCTCGATGAACGTATGCCTTAAAAAAAAAGAAACATATATTTTAAGTTCATTATGATACATAAAAAAGATTTTAAAACAGAAAAAACATATTAACGTTATAGCGTAATTTATTTTAATGAAAGCAATAAAAAAATGAAGAATGATTAGTTAGTTAGTAATTTTATTAGTTAAAAAGATATTACAAACAACTTAGGAAATGATCATATCTACAATGGGCTTTCACGTTTATGGTGATGATGATTAGTACATTTGAATGCGCTTTTACTAACATTAAAAATACATAGTTTTTTTAGGCATATAGAATGTATATATTTTATTTAAAAAAAAAACATATTAAACCTTAAGTTAATGTGTAGTATACATGCTCTTATTAAAATAAGTTATGTTTGATTTCAAGTTGTCCATTTAGGCGACCAATCTTTGTTTTTACATACATGTTTTCAGTTCTCTTATTGAAGGTATAGTAGGTACATCAAATCTTCTTGCGCGCCAGTCCAGAAGTTTAATTAAAAAGTTTCGCAGTCAGACGGAAAGAATTACGACTAGAGGCGTCCAACTTTAAAAGCGCTAGGCATCTCTGTTTACGATTTCGCGAGGAAAAAACAGCCTCTATAAAGTAGGCTGCAAGCAGTAACATTCAATCTTTAAAAGCGATTTTTGTTGCCTTTTACATGCTATTTCACCAAGTTCCACAGTTTATTTCAGTGTTCTGTTTTATGACATTTTATCTCTCACAAATTTTAGCTAATTAAAAAGTATGTATCAGTTAAAGTTCATAATAGAAAATCTCACATTTTGAAAAGTCAATTTAAATGGTCTAGCACAGTTTTTATTATGCTGATTAAATATTTGCTGTATTTATTCAATATTTTTTGGCAGGTTAGTACTCTTTAATGAAAAATGGTTTTGACTGCAAAATTCACTCCACCACCCGCCGTAGTCATCTGTGTCCAACAGACGTTTTCCGTGGCGTAACAAACCTTATGCGTTGTTCAGTTTTGTGCTAGGATTGTATCGTTGAACAAAGTTTGCACTTTATTGTGCAACAAATTTGCTCTGTAAAAATATCCGGGAGAATTATGAGTGTAAATCTACTCTTTCTCCAATTTATACCTTCGTTTAAACTTTTTACTTTCGGTTTAATGGATACCCAATTATGTGAATGGTGCTAAATGAGTCAAGGTGTTCTTTATTAATTTATGTTTTGCTGCTATAGGCACAACACATCTTTGTGGGAATGCACAATTATAAATTGGTCTCCAAACACCCTTATTCCGTGATTCTTTCTTTCAGCAAAACACATGAAAAAAGTCAATAATAGAGTAGTAAAATAAAAGTTAAATATTTAAAAACAAACAGTATGGTAGCCAAAATGACATTTGAAAATTTCAAGTCGTTATTTTTTACAGTTTGAGAGAATTTTTTTAACAGATGGAAAAAATATTTTCTGTTTTATATTATACATGCTTAATTTATTCCTTATAATATTTTTTTCTTGAACGTTTGTTTGTTTTGGAAAGAAGATTGTTTTTAATCTTTGATTATGTATATAATGATATAAGCTATAGAAATTAAATTGTAAGCTTTTAACTATAGTGCACTACATATCATATATCTGGTCACTACTCAAACATTCTTCAAATTTATTTTGAAAGAAAGCAAACATCATAATGAGTTTAAAGAATGTCTCCAAGATTGCGTTTAATATTTTATCACTGTGACGTACATAGAAAACATGAATACTAAAATAAAAATCATCGTCTATCGTAAGCGGAAAAGCTTGGATTACATTTCAAAAGAATAATTCATGCAGCATGGCATACAGAAAATGTGGCGAATGTAATGTAAGAAGTTTTTATATTCGTTTAGATGTCGACAATTTCAGCGCCTGGTTTTGAATTATATACTAAGCATACATCTAATTTTTGCAAGGTTTTTAGGTAATGTTGCCAATAAAAATAAAGCCATAAATTATATTGCTTAGTAAAGTAGTGTGATTGCTATGGTAATTTTAACAGCTACAATTATTGCACACTGCAACTTTAAACATCCAATATAAGAAATGCATGGCATTCTTGTTGGTAAGAAGGTCAAAAATATATCAATTGTTTTTATTTCTAAATGACTGTAGTTTTATTTTTTTTAACAATAGATGAAAAAAACTGAAAATAAATGTTTGATTCAGTTGTTTGCAATTTCACATTAAAATAGCGAACAAGCGTGTTTGTCTTTATCCATTTAGCCAATAACGAACAGCAAAATTTTGTTGGAATTTTTTCCATAAAAGTTTTGTGAATTTCGGTACGAAAATTTTCAGAGTTTGGTGAAAAATTCCAAAAAACCAATATGAATTGAGATTTAAGCAGTTGTTCAAAAAAAAACTATGAATGGCCAATTACTTACAGATTTTAGATTTGTTACAGTATTTTTACGGTAGTTCAAGTGCTATATCTCACTCAAATTAATTATATCTATACCATTTGGTGGGCTCTATTAATTTATAAAATTTCATTTTACTATGTTTCCGTTCAGCAGTTGATTAGAATTTAAGATGAAAATACAAATACGCGAAGAGAAAAAAATAAAAAATCAAGGTAAATAAGACAATAAAGAGTCAGAAACTAAATACTAAGAAAATTCAAAGCGAGAAGTATACTAGAAAAAACGGACCCAGTTCATAAAATCAGCCAGTTCACAAATCAGCCAATAAAATTTCCACTATCATGACATTCTGGAGAGAAGCAACATTTGCAGAATGGGTATCAAAAACAATGTAAATACTGAATGATCGAGTTTTTCATGTGAGCTGCATGCATAAGAGCATTCCATTCATATACCTCCGAAAAAGGACAATATCATAATTTTGATGTCATGTTTGCTATAATGTGAATGAAAATTTTAATCATTTCAATGAATTTACCAAAAGCATGGGCTAATAATTTTTGTTTTGTCCTTTTTGTTGTTTAAAATATTTTTTTGTATGTTTGAAGAATTTAAATATGTTTTTATGTTTAAAGAGTGAGTTTTTAGTTGGTGACCAAGACTTGAAATATTTAAATGAGGATAGAGTTTAATTAAAACGCTGTATTCAACAACTGTTAAACACTGTCTCATTACTGTGACTTTCTATCTGTTTCAGTCAAATACGATTGTCTAAAAAAACCTTTTGTTGATACAATTTTTACAATAATTTCCTTAAAGTTCATTTATTCCACATCTCTGTATACATCTGGTGTTGCTTAGATGCTTATATTTTTGGAGTTATTATCTGTTTAAGAAAAGTACTTCTTCAAATGTTCCAGTACTATAGCATTCACACTAGATTATCTTTGACTATGATGCGATCAAAACTAAAGTTGCTAAATCATTATCGAAGGCTTACACAGTAAATAATAACTCTTAGTATTAACAAAATACACCTCTAACAAAATGTAACGGTGAAATAGTTTACATGAAGCCAAATAGAATTTTAAATAATTTGAAAAGAGCATATTTATTTACATTGTGGGCAAGTCATTGATTGAATAATATGTTCTCGAGAACTTTGCTGCAATGAATATTTTATAATTTGTATGTCACAAATTATGAGTATTTATTTGATGGAACGTGGTTCAACCCTCCCTTGCTATTAAATCAGAGTGGCTGATATTATGGTCGAAAACAGTCTGTTATAACGAAAGAGACATAAAATAAACTGTGCATGACACCATATTATATTCTTACGGTGATATACACGATGTCACTATTGCAAAATTAGCATGTCCAGTCAAGTTATACCATGCAATTCGTTTTAACGTTATTCTTTATTATCTGCATCGTCCACGTCTCCAAATAAAACTGTTTAGTACACAATAATATACTGACGGGAAAGATAAAAAACAGTATGTTAGTCGACGAGATCGCAAGTATTTGTTGATGCTACTATTTCGAAACTGTCGAACATTTAAAACTATTTTGGTATTTTTGAAGAATCTGTTAGGTTTTTTTTTTAACCAATACCTACATGCATTGCTATATTTTTAATTTAATTCGATTTGTGATTTTCATGAAAAGACTTTCTTTATTAAATCTGTTATAAGGAAAAAGGTTTGCATCAGAATACAATGAAATTATTTTAATTGTTAAATAAGATAATCAACTATGCAAATGAATTCCAAATAAATACGAATAAAAGGTGGATTTAAATTAATTCGTGACTTAAATAATTAAAATAATAGCCGAAGTTTCCAAGCCTTTCTTCATTTAAATAAAACAAACGATCAAGATGTTTAAATAAAGTTGGCAGTTATAAGTTTTGTTGAGAAGCATTATAACTCCGACTTATCCCTTAATGGACGTTGACGCGTAAGTCATTACATGAACTTAAGTAAATATACTAAAGGGAAAAATTAAACCAATTAGGCTCGAAATGCTATAATTTACACGAGTAATAAGATATGTGATTGTAATTTAAATTATAATATATTTTTTATGACTCTTTATTTGCATTATATTTTTTTGATTGGCGCTCATCTAGTTTTCAATTAAATAATTATTAAATATAAAAACAAATAAAAAAAAATGCAAATTTATTTTGAAACTATTTATCTGTTCTTCCATAGCGCTGTGGTCAAGGTAGTTGGCTTTTGAGACGGATCTGACAGATTCAAATCTCAGTGTGAAAAGCATTTTTTCAATCGATTTCTGTTCGAAGGCATATAAGTTTGTGATGTCGTTTTTACTGTATCAAATATTTTATTAAAATTGTTTTGTGAATAATAAAAATATTTTGAAACTGCTTAGAGTTGCATCAATACTGACAAGTTCTAGAATTTATGAGTTTTTAAATATACAATGTTTAAAACTGTTTCAATATCAAAAAATTACTAAAATTATTTTATAATAATACGTATTTTGTAAGAACTAATTTCCAAAACTCATCTGCATTTCAGTGAAAAATTAGTGAAAAATCTCTTAAGAACAATCGATTTGTTTTTATTTCTTCATTATAAATTGCGTTGGTCGAATTCTTCATTTAATTAATTTTCAGCACATATAAAAGAGCTATACGTGCGTACTTTTTCAAATGATATCAATTCTAATGTTTACAATTCGTGTTATCTAAAACAAACAAATAAACCAAAACAGCTCTTATCACCATATCCAAATAAATGTGAAATGAAATAATCCTCTTATACCAGTAAATTATAGCATTCTATAACGCTGAATATATGTATTCTTATCAAACACAAACATCGGATGTGAGCATAGCTTTTGATCCAATTTCCCTTTCCGCTTGTTTGCCAATACCAAACTTTCACCATAAAACACTACCTCCTCCCTACTTTGAAGTTTGTATGGAGCTTTTCGCTCACTTGGTCTACTAATACAGGTTTTTTGTTCAGAATATATCGGAAAAGTAGTTTCACGCCGTGTTTTGTCGTGAATTAAGAATCATGTTGTCCACGAAACTTTTTAAAAGTTAACACATAAATAGTGTATGGAATCAGGACAGTAAATTTTTTGCAATATTTTTTAACAAAGTTTAACAAAAAGCATATATTTACACAAAATTATAAATATTGAATATATTGAAACATATTTTTAGACGATTTATTGATATTCATTACTCATCTGCACCCGGAAAGGTTTTTTTTGTTTTTTCGTAAGATTATATATCAAAAAAAATATCAAAATTTTATCAAAAGCACTTAAATATTACAACAAACATTTGTAAAAGAATGATTTTTTTTTTACCTATTTTTCATAGTGGTTGTTGGTTTTTTTTGTTGTTGAAATTAGAATTCATACAAACCCAGATATTGTATAATAAAATCAAAGTGATTCCATTTCCATAACTCCAGAGGCAATTTCACGGTAGAAAAACACTTTTAAATGAAAAAATAATTTAATTTGTACATTCCAAGAGCAGTTCTGCAGCGTTGGCCCAAATGCCGCCCAGGAACGTTGTTATCTGCTGTCTTATCGCGACTTCCTCTCCATTAACCCGACGCCGACCGACGCAGTGAACGGGCGTCGTGAGTTATTGCCATCTCGGAAAGCTTCGCGGGTCAAAAGCCCCGGAATGCGCGAGAATTCAATCGCGAGCTTTTCAATTTGGAACAGCGAGATGGCGATAGATTTTATTATTTCAATGTCAGCACAAAAGAGAAATATATTAATTTTTGGTAAATATTTCAATAATTTTTAGGTTAGTCGTTTTTCCAACTTATATATTCCACGAATACGTTGTATGGTTCACGCCAGGAGTTATTTTTAATTTATGAAAAATAAAATATTAAAACGCTGAATGTTAGATAGACCTCGTGTAGAGTTGTTATTTCATTTATGCATATAAATACATTATTTAAAATACATTAATAAAGTGCCATTATTAAAGATAATGTAAATACATTTAATTAAAATATTTTATCATCGGTGGACAAACTCGATCAGTTATTGAAATCAATTGTTTTTTTCTCCATTACTTACGGAAAAAATATAAAAACAGAAACAAAAAAAGCACTTATGATAATCAATGATTAGTGTCAGGGCAGCAAAAAGCGCCCGGTTAAACAGAAAAAATCAAAGTCTCGAAAATAAAAAAACATAACGTTGTCAAATTTTTCATCTATGAGATTTATATTTTATTATTTTATAATTATTATGAGATTCTAGCAGCCAGGTCCAAATTTATGAATTAAAAAATGTACATATACAATAATTTATACTAATTAGAATACGCATATGTTAAAAATTGTGAATACAAACTTATTATTAACGGTAAATTTTACAATATTGATTTAAAAAAATATTTCGCATATTTTTTTAACAATTTCTTACAATTTTATCAAGTCGTAAATGTGTAATATCTCTTTTGTTTGTCAGACATGTTTCCAGTGTTTATTTAAAAAAAAATGTACATATCTATGGCGCTCTCCACATATTACAAAAAAAATATTACTGTTTTACGTTGTTAGAATAGTCAAACTATATAGTATGTGTATTAAAAAAGTATTAAAATATCTTTTATTTTTGAAAAATTTATACAATTCTACTGAACGTGTCTTGTTGAAAAAAGTCGTTTATTTATATAATCAGTGAGTGAGTGAAATTGTCAATTGCAGAAAAAAATATAGTTACTTTTCATGTCATAGAAGAAAGTTTTCACATAAATTATTGAAAAAAATAATTAAGTCACGATTCTGTCATCTGCGAATCACTAGAATATTCATTAAGGCCTTAAAATGTTTGAACATTTTATTTTTATGGTTCTCATAAATCACTTTCAAAGTTTGTTTGCCATTTAAAGGTAATTGCTTAAGTTTTCAGACTCGGAAGTTTTAGTCGACCAATATAAACGCAAAGTCAAAAAGCACTAGAAGCTCTATGAATTAGGTTGATAATATATATGTGTATATATAAATGATTAATAAGAAAGCACTTGTACCAAAACAATAGAATAAATTACAACATGATGTAAAGTATATTGACATAGTTTGTTTTGGTTAATGTGTAAACAAATATTTACAATTGATTATCTAGTATTAAGTAGAGTTTTATTTTCTTATTTATCTTAACTCAGGGGTCTTCAATTTTTTTACCCTAAAGGCCACATTGACTCATCCGCTAAGCCCAAAGGCCAACACTTAACTAGTTTTTCATACAAACATACTGTAATTTTGCATACAAGGCATGTCCGATCTGCGGTATTGATGGTTTGGAGACCCTTATGATAACTTATCGATTGCTGTTTACAATCTAAGCTGTGTCAGTAAATAATAATTTATTTCACAACTGATATTTTGAGAAACTCTTGGCTGGATGACAAAATCTAAATTCATTTGAATTTGAATCGTTCAAATTATGTACATTCACACAGATTTTGTCACTAACGACCCGGGTTTCACCTTTCAGCATGTTCAGGCGTTCAAGTGCACGGATGAATTTGAACTGACGGTTAGTAAATGAATGTTTCGTGTTTATATAAGAAATAAATGTATCACTGAGTTTCAAGTCATTGCTGGCGAAAAAGATTAGCCCACGGGAATGCCCACAGATTTTCGTTGCAGTTATTTCTATACTAATTTTTGTATGGGACATTTATCTATCAATATGCTATTCCGTCTTTTGTCTAAACTATATTTTTGACGCTAATGAAATTACTTGCTTCTTTGAAAAGTGTCAATCAATTAAAATTCTGAAAAAAAATCGTTCTTTTGAATAACTTTTGGTAAAAAATTACGTTGAAAGTAATCGTTGAACAAAAAAAATAATTGGTCAAGCTACAAGAAGAAAATTGAAAGAAACGCCTGCTAATTTACCCATCTCACTTATTAGGGACACTCTATAATATAAAATGACAGGAGGTACTAATTGAGTTGCCATGAAGGCGATTGAAGTATCAGTTCGTATAAGTCAAGATAGAGAAAAAAAAAGTATTTTATAGATTATTATTGTATACCGTATATAGACTTTTAACGAATCATACTTTTATGGTACTGAATAAAATCTATCCCATACATTGCGAGCTTTAAAGATCTATCATTGTTTTGACATTTCCTATCACGATGAAATCTGTCTTCATTCATTCAGTGGTAAAAAAAACCATCTTCGTCGCTTTTATCCTTGAAGAAAAAGGTTTTTTTTTTCAGCGGGCTTGAAAGTCATTCGAAATAACGACGACTTCATGGCCAGATAGCTTTTCTATTATCGCTTGATTTATGATCAAAATTTGTTATCCTACAATTTTTTATAGGTACGTGGAATGCAAAATTGATTTATATTTTTATATTTTATACAGAATTGTTTATTGATTTGAATTAGAGAAATCGACGAGTCCCACAAGTTTAAAATTAAACAAAGCGGTTTTTTTATTCTCATAATTTTTCATGTTGAAATCAGCATTTTAGAGTTGTGTATTAATTATATTTGAATATAATATATTATGATTATTAAACTGTACACAACTATATGAAGTCTATGCATTAAAAAAAATATTCTCATTTAAGTTACAATGTCGGGTTCATAGCACAGTGGTCAACGTCGTTGGCTTCCATGCCGGACTTCAAGTGTTCAAATCCCAGTATAAACAGCATTTTTTCCAATTTTTTTTTATTTCTGTTCAAAGGTATGGATGTTCGTGATGTCCAAATCCCCCTCCTCACCATTCCAATATAAAAATAACTGAATGTAACAAGAGTGATTAGGAAACCACTTGTCCTGTCCTGCCCTATTCTTTCTATCCCTACTACTCTCTTCAAAAATGAAAAGTTGAGTGATTGAGTAACAAACAGTTCTCGTAGGAAAACTCCTGTAGAGATACATCCATTAGAAGGCCATATGCTCCACATTGGAAACGGACATGGAATAAACAAATATAATTATAATATCAAAATACAAATCTCACCAACAGAGCTTTTGATATGACGATATTCATATTTTAATTGTGTTATTTAATGATTATCTTTTTTTCGTCATCAATATGATATAAATTATAATTTCATGCAAATATTATTTTTTTCATGAATTTTATATTAATTATAACAAACCACTTACAAAAACACAGCGTGCTCAGAATGTTTATTTTATTTTTGATTACGCTCACAACAAAGCATTATATTGATCAAAATAATAATGAATGTCGAGGAATAACTACTCAATTTATAATTGCATACGTGGATCAATTTTATTTAATGACTTTTTAATAAGCAATTTTATGTTTAAAAGAAATGAATATTAATCATTTTGATAAAAACCTATTAGTCGGCTTAAATTCTGTCAGTGGCAAATGAAAACTCATTACTATCAAACGTATTTGATTTACATTTGATTACTTTAAATTAAACGTCTTTCCGTTGTAGTTTACAGAAAGTTTCAATAAAAAAGAATAAGAAAAACAGATTCTGTTTTCATTTTTCATTAGATTGTACATAAATAAAGATATGCGAAATAAAATGCTGCAAAAACACGTTTGTTATATATATTAAGGTTTATCCTGAGTAAGGCAAAATCAAATTTCCCTCCTTACGAAATATCACGGCTGACACAACAACGAATTTACGACGCGAACCTGAGAGCAGCCACATCGGATAAGAAAAATAAGATTCGCTACCATAAGGCTACAAACTTTGTCGATATAAATGTTGAAAAAAAATAACCATTTTTCACAAGATTGTACACATTTAAAATTCAATCATAGTATCAAAATATTTTAGAAAACTTTCAGTAAGTCATCTTTATTTTCTGAAATGCAATGTTTTATATTGTTTAGTCCAGTATTTTTTGTAAAAAATAATACAAAACCTACATATTTTGTAAAGATACTCAACAAATAATGTATAAAATTTAAATTTTATTCAATGTAGTATAATATTTAAATATAGTTTATTTATTTTTTGAATTACTACCAATTTTGTTAAAAAGACAGTTCTTTTTAAAATTGTTTTTCTTACTATGCAGTCGGTACACATTTAAATTTGGAAAATAAATTCAACCCGAAATATTTGACAAAAATCGTATAATTAATTTTGTCAAATGTAAAACAAATATTTTTATTTGAATATTCGATAGATTTTTCTTTAAAAAGGGTGTAGGTAGAATTTTAAGAAGAGCGCAGTGCGGTTACCATTTTTTGTCGTCAGTTCTTGACCTACACTTAAGTATTTAATCGAGTTTATTTTAATTACCCATCAATAAAATTTAGCATTGTATACTGGTATTCTAAAATATAATTTAACCTGAAAATCATAAAACACAATTTAAAAAATGAATTACTTGCTACGCATTGCAGTTAATAAAACTCTGAAAGAAAGGTAATTATTAGAAATTAACATTTATATTCTCCCGCTATGAAAACGATCATAAATGAATTATTACTTTGTTCACTGGAGGTGTGGGGATAAGAAAAATAATTGAAGACTACCCAGTACGCGTGATTTAAAAATAAATTTTAATATTTTCAGAATAGTTTAATTCATATTAATTTTATGTTAACTAAGAACGTAAAACTGGACAAATTTTTAAGAACATATGGCTGAAAATAATTGATTTTCTGAATGAAAAAATAATTATAATGGCCAAAAATAGCACGATATGCAAATGCTAAAACGACAAAGTCACAAAATACAGTGGGACGAGTAGTAGTGTTATTGTTTGTGTCTAGCCCCCTTCCCGAGTCTAATAAATAGTGAAATATCCAATATTTTATTTATATTATTTATAATTTTACATTAGGAATCAATGTCTACGTAAGAAAGAGCTGGATTCTAAAGAAGTTTTTCAAAGAGGCTCTTCACGTATCATAATTAGTATAACAGTCAGTAAAATGAAAATTTTATCAATTTACGCTACCGTAGAATTCATCGAAAATAGTGTTTTGCTACAGTACAGCATACACTACATCAGGGTTTCCCAAACTATGTTCCGTGAAACACTGGTATTTTGTGGGACCTAAATAGATGTTCCACAAAAACTTGGGATGGTAAAATACGCTGCAACATATTTAAGTATCTTCTACTTCATATTATAAATCAAGTGATGGTAAATTTTCATTGATATTTAAAACGTCGTATATCTAGGTACTGGTGGAGTTTTAAAATCAATAAGAGCTGTATTTACTCATTTTTATGTAACGTGTTTTTAAAAATAATAAGTGATTTGATAATATATATTTTTACTATAATGAATTACTTAATAATAAAAAATAAGCTGTGTTTCGGAAACATTTCCAGATTTGCGAAGTGTTCCATCGCACAATAAGTTTGGAAACCCTGCACTGCATGATTTTTAATTTAAATTTTAAGACAAAACAAATATTGTTATATTTATCTAATCATATAATATTTGAAAGATTATTTTGTCATCGAATTTTGTTTAAAAAAACTTTAAAATATTTACGAAAATATTATATTTGGCAGATACTGTATTAGGTCACTGAAAATTTTCACGTTTAAAGTATTGCAGACAAATTGATTTCAGTTGAGCAACAATTTATTTAGTTTTGTTTCAAGTCAATTTTTTAAAACATTAAGATATATTTGGATTTCAAAAACAATATGTCAGGTTGATATCATAATTTTCATTTAAATAAATAAAAATAATAACACTCGCAAAAAATAGTACATACATTATTAAGGGAAAATGTGTAAGGCAGTTAGTAAAAAACGTATAGAAATTGTAGTAAACGAAAAAGTACCGAAATCAATTATCAAAGTAGGCTAAACTGTCAACATACGCTGTTAACAATCCATTCGATATAACCTTCGTTGATTTGTATTGCGGTAGAAGCTGACACTTACAAAACGACAGGGCCAGTTTGCAATATAAGTTCTCTGGGCATTATTAATCACCGCGTCGAGCCTTTGGGAGCGACAATAATATATCTGGTCCCAGAACCTCAACACGTAATGCCGAGACGTATAACTTACAAAGACAATCTCTTGGGAGAAAGTGATCTTCAAATGCTGTCCAGGCTCGAAGGGTCGAAGGTCTGACCTATGTTTTATTGTTTGCAAGAAAATAATTACATCTTTGAAATTTATTACATTATCAGTATTATTATATAAAGACGAGTAATAGAGTTTTTGCGTGATAATTCTCATTTGTAAGCGTTTAGAATAATTACAACATCTAAGGATTAGTAACATCCCATCATATTGTATATATCTTTAAAATTTTTGTAAAAATAACTGTTTATAAAAACTAAAAAAATCAATTAGAAGTAATAACATTCTATGTATTTGGGTTCTGTGGTCACGTGTTCGAATTCCCAAGTTGACACTAAAATAAATTAATTTATCAATATCGATGTTACGATTTGTGTTTAAATATACGTAAAAATGGGTAAGCAGTTCTTTATATATATGTAATTTTAAACTTCTATTGGATTTTTTGAAAATGGATTCGACAGAGTGTGATTGTCTATAATGTATTGTCATTTATTGGAAAATTTGTCAGAAAATGGAATTGTATTACTGTTTACAATAAAAATATTCCATAGTTCGTTTATGACAAGTGGATTTAAATAAGAAAACAAAAATCAAATTCATTGAGAAAAAAAAATATTGATAGCCTGGTTCGTAAATAAATGAAATATTCCTCGTCGACAGATAACACGATCATTATAAGTATGAAAATCAGTTTGACATTTTCATTTCGTTGAAATTTATTCATTTACTTTGAAAAAGATTAGTTTACATATTAATCTTTCGGTTCTTTATTAAGATACTGAATTATTATTCTTCTTATTTAAATTGAACTTTTTAAGCCACGATATCGCCGAAATTCTTCGAATCAAAACACAAAAATGTTCTTTTGGAATTATTCTTCCTAATCCTACTTTCGAAGTATTGGAAAAGTATTATAAACGAAAAAGTTGCGAAGCCACTCATTTCAGATACTGTCTTTTTGGATAAAGTCAATAATTTGAATATTTCAAAAATGTTTTTGAATTTCTTTAGATACGCAATTCCACAAACCCTTTCAAGAATATATATATTTAACGCATTTAAATGAAATAAGAAAAAATCTGTTACGCTTGAATTCTAGAAAGCAATATACATACATATGTACATATATATCTATATTTGAAAGATGTGTTACAGTTTTTCAATCACTTTTTATATCGTACAACATTTTTAGAGTGTGTTGGGTAAAAAGTTAGTTCCGCATGTATACCTATATCATAAATAGAATATTATAGTGTATATCAATTATAATGTTTATTCGACTCATAAAAAATCTTTGCTTTGCAATGCTTTGGTATTCTTTCATGGACCAAATACAAGAAATAAAAAAGACACTGCAGTGAGTACGCAGATATGTTTTATGTGACACACACGACTTTTTTATTTGATGTATTCGTTAAGCAATTACATTACAAGTCTTTAATTAAGTCTGTTTGTCTGTGACGGTATCTCCTGGACATTTTAACGTTAACTTACCGATTGATTTAATACTGATATGCTTTAAAAAATGTGAAATACTTATAAACATGTTTACTTATCAACATGAAGGTGTTCACTGTCAATAATTGGTGTAAGTGCATTATATTATAATTTTAGATCATTTTCATTAAAATAAAATACTCAACAATACATAATACTAAGAATTTATATCTAAATTAAAACATATCATGTCCTATCTCTTGACACATTAATTTTATAAATGATAAATTACGTATTGATTCAAAAGAATAACATTTTAAGATTGTTGTAATTAACAGTTGAGAAAAAATCGATGTCTGTTTATCATAGTCCATGCGTTCGAATACAAACAAATACATTATTTGAAATATGTGTTATATTTTGTTAGACATTATTTTTTTTTATTGAATCTTTTAACCATATTGGAACTGAATATCTTTGTATTGTTTAAAATTACGCTAAAAATGTAATATATGGTGAGTAAAATTGCATTTTAAAATATTATATACTTTTGTCAACTTTAACGCTCATTTTTTTTAAATAACGTCAGTTCAATATTTCAGTTCAGTATTTGATTTAATCTAATAAATGCAGTAATAATGCGATAAAAAAGCTAATGAGATAAATAATATGAAAGAAAAGTTTTAATTAGGCATTATAGCCAACGGCGAAGCGATCCATTTAAAAGCCTAATAAAAAAGTAATTTTCGCGCCTGCTTTTTAAGTTGGTAAATAAATAACGAACTAAATGACCCAGAAAAAATTTGCAACGCAATTCTGAGATGCGTATCGCAGAATTACGATAATAAATTATTCTAACTGTTATAATTCTTTATGTGTTCCTTAATTCAAAAAATTTACGACTTCGTAATTGACCGAATAATCGAGGGTTTACACGACTCCGGTAGAGACTAGCTTAAGTCTTTTAGTACGCAACTGGCTACTGCTACGCCTTCCGATCGCAAAATTACAATCAATTTGGCGATTCCATAACATCAGGATCGTTTTAATACTAATCTCGAAAATTGAATATTTACTGTTTTATTAATATATGTATATATTTTAAATCAAAATACTTCTCGATTACAATCAGTTTGGCGATCCCGTAACACCCAGATTGTTTTAATACTTATCCTGAAATTAGTATTTACAAATAAAAAAGGTTTAATATTTAAAATAGTCTCTTCCGATTTTTCTAGGTTAATTTATGTCCTTTCAAGTTGATATTTATATTATTGTATGTGGTTTTGCTAACTTTTCAAAAAACTTGCAAAATAAATTATTCAAATAAATAATTTTTCATTGTGATGCGATTTTTTACTGAAAAAAAGAGGTCACTGATTTAGTACGTCACTGGATTCCTGTTTATTTTTTACAGATAAGTGTTATTGGAATAGAATAAAAATAAATGCTTAACTCAAGTTGTTTTGCAAATCCTATAAAGCTAGATTTTATTAAATACACGAATCTTTATAAATAACTTAAATTATAATTTGTCTTTATTTGTATATAGTATGTAGTGTGTAGACCGCTTCTCTCATCCTGAAGCGAAAATTCTGAATTGAACTCTTAATCAAAGTAAGTAGACCTTTTTAATATTTATTAGATTAAAAATGGTTATATTACAATTATGTAAAAAAATGGATTTTGGGGAGCTATGGGCAAAAAATTAAGTGGTAAATATTAATTATTTAAAGTTGTCTGCATAAACATAGTAAGTATATCAATTACACTAAAAATAGTTTTTAAATAACTTTAATATAATAAATAAATATTTTTCTTACTATCCCTCAATTTATTTGATTATAATAAATGAATAAAGAATTGCTTGTTTCATTTTTTTTAATGTTGGGCTATGGATATACACCATAATCAACAAATGTCTTTTAATCGTTTTATGTTCACTGAAATTTAAATAAGTGCTTATAATTCACAAATATATGAAGATTTTATTTCATTGAAATTATAACTACTGCTCCCATAATTTGTTGGTTAATAGTTAAGTTTACTGGAGTATTTGATTTCACAAATTGTAGCTAATTTACAGTACAAAATAATCAAAACTGATTTTACCAAACGAATTATCTGATAACAAGATATGTGAAAAGTTTATTTTTCAAAGTATATAATAGAGATAACATTTTCATACTTGTTACAAAGAAAACCAATTGCAAATATGAACTTCGATCTAATGAAAATGTAATATAAAATTGAAGTAAAATATAACGATGTTATTCTATATATTTTTCGATATTTAATCAAAACTCTCTTGATACACAATATTATTTCCATGTCAAAGACTTCTCAATTTTTCCCCATTCAATATGGTCTGTATGCATGATTACATTTCAGACGTATTGATTGGCAGTGTTAAGTAAACTCGAATGCCATAGAATCAAGCGTTTGTATAAAAAATGTACTTAGCCTCAGTGTAAAGAATAAAAATACTTTCAGAGTGAAGCATTCGGTGTTTGTAAAAAAAAAATCGTGTAGGTAGTTAAATCTCATTCAGACATACATTTAAATGAAATGTATCGCGAAATAAATATGACAATAATTCATAAATGATTTATGTTTCTAAAAATTTGGTTAAAATTATTGTTTTTGTAATAAGATAGTAAAATTCAAAATAAAAACATAGATATCTTGTAATGTGAATGCATTCGGAGGATAATGTTAAGTTAGTTATGATTTTCAATGAGTCATTACGGCTACTGCAAGTCTGCGTGAAAATTCTCCTTAATGAGACAAAAGTTTGGGAAAAGAATTTTTAGCACAACAACAAAAATATGTTAGTTTACTTTAGGTATCTGAAATAAAAGAGACTGTCCGTAAGTGATATTAAAAATGGTGAAAACAAATTAAAACATCATATTGGTAAAATATTTTTTCACGCATTGTGTTTAATAGTTCTTCTTTTTTTAAATGAAAATTCTCAACATATTTTCGTTGTCATAGAGCAGCGTTTTGATCTTTTTTGTATTTTTAGAGATTAAATGCATATTAAGTTTCCTTATAATGTTTCATTAGGCTCCCAAAAATACTTGAAACATTAAAAATGATGAAAAACTCTTACTGACAAGTAACAAATAAGTAGGTATGTTCTTCAAATAATATAAATAAAAAATAATTATAAATAAAATTGAATTTATTATCCAATATAAGTAAACAGAGAAAAGAATTTTGCTTTTTTTTTATTTATTCGATAAACTTTTTTCCTGTCTGCATCACTCCGAAGACGATGTCTCCTCAATGATACAGTTAAGATACATGTTAAGATAAAGGCAATTTTATAGGTAACAATAATAATTAGAAATATAAAGAGATACTAATAAAGGTTAATTAAATAATTAAATAATAAATTAAATAATAAACACGGAAAAAAAAATAATTAAATAATAATAAGCAAGAATGATAGTTAATGGCACTAATGAGACAACTTTTAATTTTGCTACTTCTTTTTTAAGTATATGATTATTTATGCTAATTTTGTGTGCTATGAATCAGATCATTCGTATTTATTAATGCCTTTTGCTCAGCTCTAAAAGTATAACAATACAATTAAAAATATTAAAAAAACTGAAAATTCCATAGTAATATCAGTAAAACATGAATTGTATTTAAAAACAAAAAAAGATCCGACGTACAATCATTTGGCTTGGCTTAATCGTTGCTCTTATAAATACACTTGTTTCTTATTTGGTGTTCAATATAAAACATATCGATATCACTTATTCAGAACAAGTTAAACATTTTCTATGCTTTCGATGTGTATTTGCTGACTTGCGAGCACATGTTTGCTTTCTACAGATATTGATTTTGTAACACGTGACTCAGATTTATGTACGAGAGAGTTGGTACCAGAAAGCTTGAGGCCATCGCCAAAAGCGCACGCAAATAGCATTTAGATTTTGGAACTTAAGCTTCAATATAGGAATAGCTACAGTCCTTTTTTGTGTTTTTGTGATGTATGCAATTATACCATATTTCAAATGAACATATTTAATTGCTTTAATGACACTCTTTAAGTTGGTCTGTATTGTTTTAATATGGTCTTAATTCGATAGCCCTTTAAATATAAATAATACACTTAAAGTAAATAAAAATAATTAATCAAAAGTAATATTTTCTTATTTTTTTTCTACAAACATCACCTTGAATGAAAATTTTTATATTTTTAAACACATATACAATATAGAAAACAAAATTAGCAGTGATGAAAAAAGATTTAAAAAACTATAATGTTTATTTTTTTAATTAAAAAAAAAACAATTTTGCCATACGTTTTGAATAAAGCAAGTTAAACAATGCGTTCGTTATTGCTGAACCATATTGATTCCTGTGATGTGTGATGTTTTTTGAAATATATAATTTATAAAAATGTTATAAGCTTTGTGACTTTCAGTTCTCAAACATAAAATCATTCTTATGTAACATTCTGATTTAATATCATACTCTCCATAATTTGACTGTTTTTACACTTTTTCTAATGGAGCCATTTTTTTCTTTATAATTTTTATTTCAAGTCGTTTTCTACAATATTTGCCTATTTTAACAAAATTATTTGCAAATAATCATCCAATATTTTATTTCATATCGAATACAATCTATTTAAGATCTATCACTTGACCGAGTAATAAATCTGATATTATTATTTGTATATTGATAGTTAAATTAATTGGGTATTTTTCAATCTTAACCTTTAAAGCAATATTTTCATATAAACAATCTTGTGCTCTATACTGATAAGTTTGATCTATAAGCACTCTGTTCCACTTAACCTGTGTTAGTATAACATGTGTAAATTTATATTCATGTTTAACATGATCAATATTTCAGTTATATGTATAAAGTGTTTACATAATGTATCTGCCTACATGACGCGTAGGTGGGAATCCACCAGAGGCTATGAATAAGCGTTCTTAATCACATCAATGTAAAACGTCTAAACACAATATTGTTATTTTCACACAATTTACATACTTTTATGTTAATTATTAACTAAAAATAATACAATTTGAAAATACACGATGTATTAGATAATAATGTAAACTTTCATTGTCAATCAAGGTAACATAATACTAAATAGTCAATTTGCCTGATAGCTTTGAAAACTTTATATAAATGTAAAACGATATTCCTGCTACTTGAGATTAATCAACATAAACTATGTACATCGATTTCTTTTTCTCAAATATTTTAATTTAAAAAAAAATATTCGAACTACTGAACTCTAGGCTAGCCTCAACCGCAAAGATTTTGAAAGTGTTTTTTTATAGTCCCATTCAAACTATTTTAAAAAAGATGTTTATACTACTTTATCTCAAGAAAAAGAAACGTAAACATATAAAAATAATCATTTCATTTCAAGGTATTATTTTATGAAAAACTTACCCACGGGGTTTTTTTAAATAAAGTTATTTCAGATTAAGTTTCGAAGATTGATCACGAAAATGTACTTACTTATTTTTGAAATAAATCTATTACTAAATACACATTTTTGTTATTCTGCTGTTGTGATAAATATAATATATATTTTAATGGAGAAAAGTTCCAATTTTCATACCAAATAAATCATTATTTATAAAACATTTTATTATATATTAAATAAAACCAACATTTTAAATCAATAATAACGTAGCTAAATACAATGTTATTAATATCTCCAGTGAAGTTAACATCGACTTTAATTGTAGTTGCACTTATTGAGTATTCACTTTTTCTATAGAAAAATAATATAATATACATATAAATGTGAATAAACTACCCCCGTGTCGACTTCATATTGTGCAAGGTTATATAAAACAATCTTACGTTCTCGAGGGAAGGAAGTCTTATTACTGTGTAAATGTGGATTGAAACTACAGCACAGATCAAACGCGAGCACTTTTCAATATCTCGAACCGCGAATCCACACAAAAAGCATTCTCACAAACCAAACGGAGGGAGGATGCGATTTTTGCACTGCCATGATATGAAATATGTATGAAAATACAGCGTGATCGCGCTTTGGAATATCAATAATTGATGAAAAAACTCTACACTTCTCAAAGAAAGATGAAAAAGAAAAAGAAGCAGCTTTAACAAATGATAGGGTATAAGAAACAACGTACCTCATTCCACAAAAGCTGTAAAATAATGTTCATTTTGGCAACATAAAATCATCATCAAAAATAATACATAGATTATAAGTACTGGAGAACAAGATAATATTATTGTGAATTTTCACGGAGTAATTCAATATCAATCAAAGATTAAAAATTGTTTGAATATATGTAATATTTATTATATTTTTCAAAATTTGATAATATAACACCCATGAATTGACTTTTATGTACAGTAAATTTAATTTATATTCACTTTAATATTAAGCAAAGAGCGTAAAGCTGAATCGAAAAAATCATATATATCCTTTTATCGCGTTACAGAACGGTTGCCTGAATACATTTTATTGATAATCTATTGTTTAAAATATTTTCGTTCTAGAAACTGTAAATTTCTCTTGGAAATCAAAATATTATTTGAAACTGAATTTTGTTAGATGCTAATAAAACATCAAATTGGATTCACGAAGAAAAAATCTTCCTCTTTCATACATTGTTTTTATGATGATCAATATTAATTCAATAATAATAATTAAGCATCCAATAAACCATAAATTTTATAAAATAATTGTATATCACGATATTCACATACATATTATTGTTTAAAAACAAAAACTCGTATAAAACACTCATGCTGTATTCGATTTACCATGCATATAGTTTGCAAGTTTGATATTGAAAGTGCATTTCATTCTGAAAACGAAACAAAATGCAATTTCAATATGAAAATAAAATGCTGAAATGATCAGAAGAATTTTTTACAATGAAATGTGGAAAAGCTTCATTTATTATCTTGACAAATGAATGAAACATATAAATTCGAAGAGACGTCGAATACGGCAGTATTATGTTTTATAATATAATATGATTTATGTTTTTTTAAAGCGATTATTATAAGTTTTAACCATATTTTTTGTTTCATTTGTTATACTGTTAAAAAAATCATATTTATCAAATTTGAGAAAAATCATTCTCCATTTGAAAAAGATTTTCTTGAATGTTCAAATACAATATAATATCAGACAACGTTAAACTAAAATTTGCATACATATTTTATTTGGAATATCTTAAATAGTAATAATTATTATTATTGTCGAATATTGCTGTTAACTATTTTTGCAAAACAATCGTCAATTTTTTTTCTATCTTCCGTACGTTGAAAAGAAGACCAGGCATAATAAAATGGTAAATTATCTTAGAACATACACTTTAAAACGCAAAAAAATATTAAGTTAAATTTAAAATATCACTATTGTGAGAATATCTACGAAATGATGTTTCGTTTTGTTTTATTAAAATAAAATTCAGCATATCCTATATAATTACATGTATAATGTTATAACCATAAAAATATCTCACTTAATGCGACCAATAAATTTTACCACTTTGTGGCCTAGCGGTAATATTAAATGTATAATGATGTTGTCATGTCATATGTAATGCATTTGTTGTACGTGTATGTAATCATTATCAAAAGAAAAACAATACAAATAATAATGACGTTGAGCGTAAAATAGGTTAAACGGGAGGAAAACCTAATATATTTTTTTTCAACGAGTATCGAGGAATTTCTGGAATTTTATTAGGAAACTTGGGACAAAAATGCCTTCAATATAGTCAGAGTTTTATTGAAAAGGGTCTAGTGATTGAGGTTGACTTATTCAATTTGAACATAGAGTGCTTGCGATGCAAACAGTTCGTGTAAAAAAAGTAATTGTTAGTTAGTAAAAAGTAAAAATGTATTATATAATCTCGATCGTTATTTTATGAATTGAAAATAGGAACACATCATGTAAAATAGGTTTTATTGAAACCATGTGAAATATTATTAACTTTCAAACCTTTGCCAATTGTCTGTATCTCTAATAAAACTCTTTCTGTTTCTGTTCCTCGAGTTTCTATTCATTACAGTTTTACATTAAATTTTCATTTAAATTTTTACAATTGACTTAAAAAGAGGGAACAATTGTTTAAAATAGTGTTTTTTTTAACGATTGTAACCACACTCGGTCTTTAGCAAAAGTTAGAAAACTCTACATACTTTCAGAAGGTTCCAGTTTCAATTTTTGGTTAGTTCAAGAAAAGTATGTTAAATTCTCAATAAACTATAAAAGATATAAAGCAATCAGCAAAAATAAATAGAAAATGACACTTTCTAATATCTAACCAGTATTTTTTATCAAATGAGAAACCCCAAGGATGTATTGTAAGTAATAATAATAAATGTCATAAAATAAATATTGATTCAGGTATGAACTGTCATTTATCAATGTATTTATCCTTTTCCTCTCATACTTAGAGACAAAACGAAAAGTTTTTTGGGTAAGTGCTGCGCAGTAACACTACTTCACATTTTCAATTTATTTAAGTTTCCTTTTGGTTTATGAGCACTTGAAATATATTATAAAAATCGCTATTCGATGGTAGTATTTTACCTTTTTTCGAGATTGTGTCATAAAAAGTTTTCATATCGTAAATTTATTTACCTAAAAAAACATTCTGACGTGAAGATTCATTTTTCAAATGGATGATTATTTCCATATTTCAACGAATATGCTAGTTTACAGTTGATGCCTTTAAAGCAGTGCTCCGCAACCTTTTATCTTCCACGGCATACCAACCTGTTCTTCAAAATTTCATGGCACACCACGAGTAAAAATTTTCATAATACACAGAAATTACATTAGTTTGTGTTTATATATGATACATACCACAAAAGAATCATATGTTTATTTAATTGCCATGTCCACTATCAATGTAGAGCACATGTACAATTGAGTATATATAATACCCGTAAATCTAAATTAAAAAACATTTAATGAATACAACGAATTTTTAATTCTACTACTCTGGTTATTATTAGCTCATTATTAGCTGTTCCAAATGTTAAAAACGGCCAAAACACTTATATTTAAGATGTGGGTACATGCTTAGACAAATTTGTAATGATATTTATAAAGGCATAATTCATCTGTAATCTTAAACGACATTTTAAAATATAAAACTGAATTTTTGCAAGGTACATATAACCAATCTTTCAACCACTTTTAGGGTGTTCACTGTCAATACTTGGTGGAAAGGCAATATATTAATAAAAAAACAATATTCCTTTGTACTTCATTCCACTTTATTAATTAATTTTTCTACCAAAAAATAATTATTTCTGCTTCTCTATGATAGTGTCTTCAGAAATATTTTGCAGTATCGATCAAACTATTTGTTTTTTTTTCGTTTATTAGAGATTTACGCCGCGGCACACCCAGCATCGCCTCGCGGCACATCGGTTGCGAAGCACTGCTTAAAAGCATACGAATATAAAAGATTTTACTTGAAATATAAAATGTATGATGGTATGAATTTAATATTCCATCTGATTGATTTCTTGACCTACAACTAAAGCAAGAAAGGTTTGATGCTGAGAAATTGCTATACCTCAAGTTGCAAGCTCATGCAGTTGATAAATCTCCGCATGAATTCCAGCACGTTTACATTGCTCAACTTAAAGATTTGTGGTTTGTATTCAAACGATAATGCATTACAATCATTTAGTCCAGGGTTCGGATCGTACCCAGAGTTATTTTATTACTATAAGTTCGTTTTTATTACAATCGTTCCAAGGGCTTCCAAAACGGTTTAAGTCGAAACCGATTAATTGTCTGCTTTAACCAAAACCCGGCGTATTGTGCATGGTAAGCCGGTATTTATTGAAAATTATCTTCATATTTCGGGTTGTTAGCATCCTCGTCAACGTCGTCAGCTTCCGTTGTGGATCTTACAAGTTCAAGTTTTAGTACGAACAGCATTTCCAATGCATGGGTGTTTTTGATCCCTCTTAATCTTCAACGCAGAGTGACAACGAGAGGTTGAGCAACTCAGTAACAAGCAATTGTCGTAGAAAAAAACCTTTGTCTCAATAAACTACACAAGCAATTCATATGCTCCAAATTTTAAGCAGGCATGGTAAATGTTAGTCAACCTTAATCATCTAATAGTTTATATTTAGTAAGATTTTTTTTATATGTTTTTATAAAAAATCAAACATGATTTCCTCCAATAAATTCAGTTTAGAGAATACATTATCAACCAATTTACTTTATTTTGAGAGCTAGTATTATTACCAAGAAACAATACAATGTCTAAACACACCTTTCAAAACAATTTGTTGATGTAGGTACCAAACTGTTATGTTACTATGTGCTTAAAATTCAGCATTTAAAGCTTCATAATAATGTTAAAAAGGAAACAAATTAAATGGTCAGAATTTAAATCAATTTTTGGTCAAAATAAAAATATATACGGTCAGAATATTTTGCAACAATTTTGGTTAGGTTAGGTTAGGTAAGTTTAGTTTTTTTTAATTTCACGTCAATTAAGACTATTTATTCTGACCGATATATTATGATCTTTTAATATAAATTCTGACCAATGTTATATAAATTCTGACCAGAAAAATACGAGCCTGTGAAAAATAGGGCATGCATGTATCACATTTACGCACTTCCTCGTAACATTTCGAAAAATTGTACTAACAAATAAGCCTAATTTTACCTTGGAATGTACATATAATCCAGTGCCGTAAATTTTGAAGGTGTATCGCCTTACCTGGAATAAAATCAAAAGATATTTTAAAAAATCTGATAATACAAATAAAAAATGCTAATAAAACAGCTTACATTATATCATAAAAAATCCTTGTGTAGATGGAGAATCGTGATATAGATTAACGTAAGCAAATATGAATACTCTTTCTGGTTTACTGATCATTTTGGTTTAGTAAAAGGATAAAACTATTAAATGAAATGTCTGCATAAAAATTAATGTCAAAATTTTAAATTTTCATTACCCAAAATTCTGTGGTTCTTTACATATTTTTCATGCTTTGTTTACCGAAATTGTGCACCCCTAAGCAGTTGTATATTTTGTATTTAGTCTACTAGATCGACTATTCAGCACATATTTTCTTTGTTTTTTTACTCTAATCACTCAAACGTTATCTATTGCCGAACTTATTGAACTATGTTTTTTTTTATAAGGAATTATTTAAAATAAATAACATTAAATAAGAGCTTATAAGATCTTTTCTAAGCAATTTTTATCAGATAGCAACCAAGTTTTGTGTAATTATTTTAATCACACTTTTGGTAATCATTTAAAAGCGCCTAATACTATTGTGTTAAGTTTGTAGATTTATGTTTGGTACAACGTTGTATACTTTTAGATAATATTAGGTTTGAAAAGATTATTATTGATAAGACGTATTCGATAACCATTCATGTTTAATCTTTAGACAGTAAAAGGAAAATATATTTCATGTCAAAACTTGTTCTGGCAGTTGCTCTATGGGGATTAAAACCAAACTGATAGCTTTGTATAAAGTAACTATGGTATTCTTCAAAATAAATACATTATCTGGGTTACCGAAAAAAGCCTTTAAGTAAATATTTTTCTTTTGTTTATGTATTTTATACAAATGTCCAACAACACGAGATAAATAGCTCATTCAAGGGTAAAAAAATAATCAACCGAATAAAAACGGCAAAATATATTCACTTTGATAACATCTTAAAATCTATAAGACGAACTAAAAAAATTAAACGAAATTTTATTTATCGATTGAATAGTGTCAACTATTAGCGAAAAGATATTTTATTTATAATCAAACCAAAATGTATTGTTCTTTTAAAACAAAAAAAAAAGAATTTTTCATGCTGGTTTCGTTCAGCAGTTAAGCATAGTCAATTTATCGTTCTTCAATAGTTGATTTAAAAAAATCTTATTTAGGGATAAGTAATTACTTTATAACATTCATTTATAATATTTATATATATATATAATTATTAAAAAATTTAAAAAGTCTTAGCGGTGTAAATATATTTTGATTAAAGCACAAAAATAAATAATTAAAACAGTAAAAAGTAGGAAAAAGTTGGAAATAGTAGTAAATTCTAATTCCGTCACAGCCTCCAAAGATAAATTCAAAATAACAAGGATAGAATCATTAAGTTTAATATAACTACAATTAAGTTTTAGATTGTTTTCTATCTTATAGTTAATATTAAAAATGAGCAGATTAGACTAATAAATGCTAATGAAATTACTTGTATACTAGATAAGAATAGTAATATTTCAAAGTGAAATAATGTTTTGTTACGCTCTATCTAAATACAGAAGCACACGAAAATATCTCGTTAAGGTGCTTATCTATATTGTATTGGAGTATAATATTAACGATTTCGTCAGCAGCTAAAAGAGTTTTTCATCAATGGTATTGAACTCGGTTTGACACAGAGCAGTTGTTCAACATATTTTCCTTACTGAGCTTCATATTATGCTATACAAAAAATAATATCATCGGTATGTTTTCTCAACAATGAGAAAGGTTTCAGAAATAAACTGAAAGGTGCCTACCTAATACTTTGAATTCAGCTTTCAGCAAATATTGTAGCAGGTTGTTTTTTGGGTATTTGAGAATCAAAAAGATTGAAAATAAATTTTTAAAAATGAAATGAAAAGAAATATTAGTTAATTAAGTCTATAACTTAATTCGTTTCGAGATCAAAAAAAAAAACACACATTGGGCAGTCACTCATTAAGCTACTGTCGTCTAAAATTTACATTTGAAAACACTGGTGTCAAAACAAAAAAAAAACATAGAAATTTCACTGCATTTTTCGGTTGCTTGCCATTTTACTTAGTTAAACTTCTTCTTTCATTATTCAAAACAAATGGAATTGAATTGAATAAGGTTTAACGTTAGTTGATTACAAAATATTATATTCGAGCCTGATGAAGAGAATGAAAGTGTTTGCACACAGAGAATAAAAAAATGTAATTTATATTTTTTTACGTTTTCCGTAATCATAACGTTTTCTGGAATAAATCTTTATAAAGCTGTTTTATTTGTATGTAAAAAAAATGCTTACACATTTTACAACTTTAGCATTAATACAATTACGCTTAAATTATTATAAACGGTTTATTAAATCCTGTAGTTTTGTATCACTGCACCTCTGTACAGCGTTATTTCGTCTCAACATGTTTCCAATCGGATGACACGAAGGGTCTCCTAACAAGGGATGATTAACATAGACACTGCGAAGTATAATTTTGACTGACATGCTTGTTTAGTTTGGCTCTTCAAATAGGCTTTTGGGAATAATTCATTGAATCTATGGTAACAGTCATAATATGTATTGAATTTTATAAAAAAATGTGTTATTGAACTGAAAAACAATGTTTTATAATACCTAATCACCAGTTTTTAATGTATGAAATTTTACTTTGATTAAAAGAAGAATATTTACTATTTAGTTTATTGAATCTAATCTTATTTCACACAAAATGAAAACCAATTACAATTCACACATTATTGAAAAAAAAATGATAATTAAAAAATAAAAAGAATATTTCATGATAAAATATGTTCGTTGTATGTATACTATTCAATGCAATTGTTTACAGCAAAAGTTTGTTAAGCATTGTTTTATCATTGTAAATTTTATTTATAAGACTTCATTTAAAGTTATATTATTTATTATTGACGCTATTATTAACTAAAAAAATATCATTTAAATAAAATATTATACATAATGACTTTTGTTTTCATTGATGGAATCAACCAATCCTTAAATCTAAATATGAAGTATGGGATTCCATTTTGGTGATTTATGTCAAAGCTTCCCAAAAATATCTCCGAAAGGTTCAAACTTCTACGCTCCGTTCAAACTACTTATCGTTCTACGTCCCACAATACGCACGTGACCTGCCTAACACAATGGTATTTTTATGATATCTCCAGTGAACCCAATCAAACGGAAGAGAATTCTACACCGGTATTATTGGAGGCGATTTGTGCCTCCCCTGTGGCAACCAAATAATCAACCAAAGGGTTTTGAAACCCTACTTTATGATGCACACGAACATAATCGTGATAGACTGGACCTATTACGGGAAGAATAATGAGATTAATATGTTTACTTGAGAATAGCTTAGCGCTGTTAGTTTTAAATTGTGTATTTTTAAGCATAGCTTTTTCTCAGTTATGTTTTTTAATAAAAAATATTTTCTCAGATTGCGATTAAAAATCTTCTAAATGTCATTCGATCATTCAATAGTGATTTATAATCTCTTTTTAAATAAATTCTACAACAACGATAAAGTTCCATAATATTTATTCATCGCTTTTTATCAAATAAATTCAAAAGTCTGATTAACGATCTCTTTATTAGTTTTCATAAAAATATTTGGAATAGCAGGTTATAATTATTGTAAATGTAAAAATATTTTAATAATGTATGCATACCACATGACATGGACACGTCACATTATTCTACAAATCCACAAATGTATATTTAAAAAATCATTAATTGTGATTAGGCTTGCCAAGATTTGAACTAAGATCAATCTTATTTCTCTCTCAGTCAACTTTTACTTAAAGATAACAAAGTCTGGCTTATTAACAACAATATTCGTCTTAAAATTTCAAAGTTTTTTCACATCAAATAAATCTGTAATAATAATAGACCTTTTGTTGTCTTTTCAATTTAAGAAGAGTTTGAATAAAATTGAATGTTGACATTAAACACGACAACACAGTTATATTGTTCATAAAGTTAATTAATCTTGTTTCTCAATACTTTTGAATGTTGATTATTAGATTTTGGATAAAGTTTTGTGAGCTTAACAAATTAAATAACCAAAAATAGGCTTCAGAAATAGAAGTCTTTGTTAACTAGTTTAAGTTATAAAGGAGAATTGTCAGTCAATTGTCAAAAAATATATTTTTAAAAATAAAACGGAATCGTTTTATCCTTTAAACATAGTTTACATGGTGTAATACTAAAACGGTAATAAAGAATTTTATTTTACTTCGGAAAAAAGCAAAAATTTAAAAAAAATAAACACAAATATACCAAATTTATCCTAAAATATTTTGTTTTTAAATGAATGACTGCTATGACAAAAGAATGTTTATTTTGTTTATTGAAACGTTTTTTATACTTTTAAATGGCTTCAATTATTGGTTTAATATAATAGAATAACAGAAAATGAAATTAAATATTTTCGTTTGTTTTTTTTTTATAAATACCGGAAGTAAATAATTAAGCCAGGTTTACTTTTGTGTATTTTTTTGTTATGCTTGATTGATCAGCATGTCAGAAACAAAAATATTCTATCGTTTATTCACAAAGATAACCCAGAAACAAAAGAATTCAAAAAAGCATAGACAGAGAGAAAACATTTTGTTTGTTACTCGGCGGGTGTTGTAACAATTTCGGAATAAGAAAAACTTTCGTTTTCATTTCAGAGGTCGTCTCTGGAAAATATTTTTGAAATCCAAATGATAAGTAGTATAATAGGATTTTCATTGTCATTTTTATACACGCTTTGTAGTTTGACTCAGCGTAATTATCCGTACTTTAATGGATAACTTTTTATTCGTCGCTTCATTCTTTGGATTATGATTATGATTTTAATGGAATATATCAAACTGTCTAGACAGAAGTCTCATCAAATATGTTATGTGGTTATTCAGCACTTATATATTATAATTATTCACTATTCATAGCTCAAAATTTTAATATTCAATTTCAATTATATTTTAACGAAAAGAATGTCTTAACAAACGAGTTGGGCATGATAAAATAAAGTTAAAGACATCTTTTAAAAAAAATCGGTAAATCTTCTAAAATAAAACTTAAAGAATTTTTTGATTAAGAACATACAAAAAGACAATTCGCTTTTAATGATTACTTTTTATAGTAAAGCGCTTTAAAATGTCTTAATTTTAGCCCTTTAACCAAATAGTAACAACTAACATGACGACGCTTTGTCCAAACTGACTAACAATGTGTTTTCATTACTTACAATCGACTATTAAAAAGTGCAAAAAGATAAATAAAACACACTAAAAGTATATATAAAGAGTTATTTTTTACTCTGATTGAAAAGTGGGTTTGAACGAATTTTTTAGTTTCTTTGGAAATATGGTTCAAATAGCTGAAATATACATAACATGATATATATTACATAATGGTAGGTTAATAATAACCGTAAAGAACAATGCTTCTTTTCAACTATTAACCAAAAAAAAACCTTTTATTTTAAATGATTTAAGTTTTATTCACACCCAACATATTTGATGCAAGAGTAAATATAATAAAATTGCTTTAAAATAAAATCTGGAATATAATATAACGCTTACAGCGGTATGCAAAGTTTCAATGCTTGTTAATTTTTCATCGGTTCATTGATATAGTGATTACGTTTAAGGGTTTAATTTGTGCTTTGTAATATAATATAATGCTAAGCTCATAGCTCCGTTATTAAACAAAACTCTAAATGTCCGACGCATGCAAAAGTATGTTTGCATGGATCCCCGTCACGTCTGACCCATTTCTGTGGGAAAATTTTCGTTTCGACCGAAAAGCCAAATCCACTGCAACCATCTCTCATATCCTCCCCACCTTCTGCGAAACCTCATTTCTCGCCCTGCCCCTACTTTTTTCACATACAGTTTTTGCTACGTGACGTCAGGCGTTGAATTTCGTTTGGTAGCGGTATGCGATTTTTGGTGATATTAAATGTTTTCCGTGTATAATTCTTTTTCTTGGTACTTTATTTACTGAAATGAAAGACATGGTAAAGCATGTCAACTGAAGCATGTTGAATTTAAGCTCAATTCAACTTAAAGAAAAAAATAAAGTATTTCTCATTCGAATGCAAACTAATCTATTCGTCTAAAATAATCTATTTTTGTTTAATTGCATTTTTTAACTATATTTTGTACACATTTTGTATTATATTATTAAGCAATAAAATAAAACAGTTAACACTTTTTTTAATCTGTTTATATTGAGATTCCGTTTTCAAGATATTTATATAATATAGTATTTTTAAAGAAGAGTATTTTTCGTTTTTATTTTTAATGGTATTTAGTATAGTTATGTTTTAAAACCAAACACACACTGGATACATCAGTTATGTTTCTGCGTAAGGTAGGTCAATCCTGTTTCAGAGTAGATCAGTTATATTCCCATATAATAAGTGTTTAAATTAAATGAAAAGGTTTGAAAATTCAAGACCTTCAAAAAATGGACGAATAAAAGGTTACTACGACATCGTCATTAAGACTGATAACTTAATAAAAAATCCATAAAAAATAGCCGTCAAGTGAAATTTTTGACTGGTTTAGTACAGCAACCAAAGATCTGTTTATTTAATAATTATCAGTCTTGAAACGGAATTCAGAATCCATTTTAAAAAAAAATTAGTAAGCCAAATCGGAACGAATGAAATATCTCTTTTATTTCTTCCCCGAAATGGGCAACTAAAAAAAATCAAGGTTGCTCAGTAATAGGAAAGTGTGATGGATGACTACATACTTTTTATTATATTCGACGTGTTGATAAATAATTATATATTATCATAAGATAAAAAAACACACCACATTTTAATGTTTCAATTGAATGATAAGACAATGTTAATAGCTATTTTGGCTTAACATCTTCGTCAGAACTAAGTTACGAAAATGAAAATTAGTCTTACTTTAGAAGAGATGTACAATTTATATAATCATCTTATTTAGATTAACATATAAAGTTTTATGTAATTTCGACTTGTTTTAGGGAAAAACAAACAAAATTACCTAATAATTATAAAAAAATACGTTAAAATTATAAAAAATACATTCTAATAAGTGAATTTCTTGTTATGGTAGGTATAAGCAATGTTAATGTACTAATATGAGTATTGTACTTTTATTTTAATACAAATGGTGCAGATCTAAGAAACATGTTTTCAATTTACTCTTTAAAATCACAACTGTTTTTGTTTAACACGTGGATATTTAAGATTTCACTGTGTTTTATTATAATAGTTAAATTGTGTATGTTTGTAGTGTGTTAATACAAATGTATACAAAGCATTCATTTACTAAGCGTCAGTTCAAGTTCATCCATGAACTTGAACGCCTGAAGATGCCGAAAGGCGAAATCCGGGTCGTTAATGACAAAATATGTGAGAATGTACATAATTTGAATGATTCAAATTCAAAGCAATGATGTTCAAAATTATGAACGATGATTTTTGTATCTGTTGATTCTTATAAATTATGTTTGTAAAAGTAAAAATTCTTGTATATACGTCAATTGTTACAAAATTTCTTAACATTTTATGTTTTGAATGTATGCTTTTGCGTTATATCTGAAAATAAATGTATCAATTATTAAAATAACGCATACATACGTAATTGAATAAATCATTTTTTACCACGCTTACTTCCCAATCTACCTGCGATGCAACTGAAAAGCGATGAAAAACAATTGAAGTTCATTGATATTATTTAACGGCAAATGAGAAAAAATCTTGCTTCTTATGATTTTGTTCGGTTACAGCAGAATTGAACTTATATTGTTACGTAGTTGGAGACATAATAATAACAAATTTCACACCCCAAACAAAAAGAACTTATCTCGGCTGCACATATAAAAAGCGTTACGAATAGCACTAAAACACTTTATCTGATTCAACAAAAAAAGGTGTTAAAAGTCTCAAATAAAAAGTAACGGATCGTTGTAAAAAGTTTCAATGCCGTACTGCAACGATTTCGTCGTTATCTTGGAATCGTATCGATAACGAAAAAACATTAAACTTCAGTTCTGATTACATGGCCCATTTTTTTATTTTCAGCTAAAGTTATCGAGATAGTTTGTGTTTTACTAAACCATAAGATTTCTATAAGATAATACAGATATATCTTTTCAGTATATTCATATCGATTGTCGAAAGGAAAAAGGACGTAACCCACAGTTTTTTCAAAACAGTTTTTTTTTCAATAATCACAATGTATACAATTTGATACGCGACTTATCATTAAGATGTAAGATGAAAATGCCGAATTAGTGTCCAAATTTAGCTTTTAAGTTTGAAAATAGAAGGGCATTTGAAAATTGTGACCAGGAAAAAAGTCTTAAAAAAGGTTTTTCTTGGACAGTTTATAAAATTAATATTAGATTAAGTCAATGTAAAACTAGTTTTTTAGTCACCGTACACTTCAAAGATGTGTATATTTCATAATTTATCTTTGACCAAAAATCATCAAAAAACGTTTTTTGTGTCTCCTGTAAAATTTGTTATGTGAAGTTACGTCCTTTTTCCTTTCCACAGTCGATATGTATGTATTATATGTTTTGCGAAAAAATATTTTTATTTCTTCGAATTTGTTATACAGTAATTTGTAATAAAATATAGAGTTAGTGTGTGGCTGGGATTAGTTCATATGGATGTATTATTTATAAGTGATTTGAAAATATTAGTCAATAATAAGTAGTGATTAACTATTTCGAAAGATTGTTTCCATTATTAATGATGGTAAACATTGATTCTGCTAGAAGTCTTTACTTATGAATAAAATAATATTGGGTAGGATCTGTCGTTCTACTGAATCGAGGAAAAGGGCTAGATACAATCACTAACAGGTTTTAAGAATAAAATGTATATATATATAATGAAGTGTTTCAAAACAGTTTGTGATATGTATTGTTTTTAATGTCATATTTTTTTTTATTTTCTCCTTATTCAAACCATAACATTGCATGTTTAATAACATTTTTGTTAAAATAAAGTAAAGTTTTCGCACTTTTTTTTTTGTTCTCTGCAATCGTTCTCCCTTAAGATTTACATTTCATTAAAACTATTATATCTTATAACTGGGAAAATCTAAATACGCCCGTATTTTTTATGTTTGGGACATAGCATTTGCAAGATTATCTCTCCCACATAACTTTTATAAGTTCATAGAATTACTACCAATGTTTTATAAATCTAACGTGAACATAATATTAATGATGATAACAAACAACAGGAAATAAAATTATGGTTGAAACCAATGACTAAAAAATGATGTCTATTGAATTAGATTGTGATTTTTTTTCTGCCGAATTCTACCTGAAGAAATTCATAGTGTATCTAGCTAAATAACAAATGCATAAAGCTATCTGTGCATAAAATAGTTAAATATTGTTACCAAAACACTCAGTTAATCAAATAAAAAAGGTAAACAGCTTTGAGGTAAGTATATTTCAAGCGATAATACATCATTCGCAAATTGTTTTTGTGCCATTATTTAAAATACCCTAATAAAAAATTTCCCTTATATCCAACACATAAATCTGATTTCTTTCCAGCAATATTCGCCTTTTCCTCGTTGTGGAAAATTAATTCAAGTTGCGTAGTACTTCTCCCTTTAAATCTTATTTATTCGACGTTTTTTAAACACCTGGCTTTCTTTTCTTTTCTGTTTTATTTTTGTGCGACGTTCCTGGCAGAACTGGTCGATTTTTATCGCTGTTTTATGCAATAGATATTACGAGCAAGGGTGCCATCGATTGGAACAGATTAAGGTGACAGAAGGTGGCACTTAAATAAAGGTTACATCAATATCATGGTTTACCTAGCTATATTTTATACAAATCAGTATCTTTCCGAGTTTCTAAAATGATTGTAGTGTCTTTTAAAAAGTGTGTGTTCTTTTTAAGATGAATTCAATAGAGCCTAAAATAAGTAATATACAAACTGCAAGTTGTATTTATGACAACTTGAATAGTACCCGATAGTTTATTTTAATGTGTTTTTAAAATGACAATGTACACATGTGGACATGGATTCAAAAATGAATACAATACAGATAGATGTTTGCTGATCTGGCAATATAAAATAACGTTTGTTATTGATACAAAAAAGGATTTGCGTGCCTTTTAGTCTTCTTTAATAAAAATACTACCGATAAAAAAATTGCTGTTTTTGTCAAGACAGTATAATAAATGTGTGAACTGAGTCTTTCAAGAGAAATAATTGATATCAAATAATCTCATTATGTACTTAGCTAGCGTTGGCAATTTTGTTACTTACCAACTTCTGTCACTAAGCAAGGATTTATATGTACGTTTGTTGTTATAAAATATTGTTTCATATACATAAATCGATCACCTTTCATTTACAAAACTCGCTCATGCCACGCTATAATGCATGTAAATGATTTGTCAAATCGTATCAATTACAAACAACACAATTTTAGCAAAAATACTCATTCACAGCATCGGTAAAATTCAATAATAGTGTAGCCTCTCTTTTCAGTTTGACCCACATTGCCATATTTGGAGCGATTAATTTTTGATTTGGCAGCTTTAGTTGTGCGAATTGAACTAGTTGGCACGAACAATGCCTGGCAACTTGCCAAGTCTACGGCAGCAGTACGGCGTAGCTTTCCGTAGAGCCATCGCTACGGAATCTATGGGTCACGAACAATTGTTCTATTCAATAAATTGTAATTGTGAACCCACTAAAAGACTCGATTTATTAAAGTTATCGGTATAATTGAAACTTCGAAGAGATCTTGAAGCAAGAATGTTTCGGCTTAGATGATTAAAATTAGTAACAACAGGACTTTTTTTTAAAAGTTTGTAATGTTGATTATTTTTCTAGTTGATCGAATTTTGAAACGTTTTCTTCTAGTGGTTGTACTGCGAACGGTAAGAAATGGTGGATAACATCAATTTTTACGTGCGTCATAGAGTGATAAAATAATATAATTCACAGAAAAAAATATACACAACTTCAAGAGGTAATAAAATGTTTATAAATATTAAATGGGCAAAGGCATGGGTGTTTGTGATGTCTTAAAATTTCCCATCTGCGATCCTTTAATAGCTGTTTGCAATAAGTTTACTACTGATCCTGCCCTAGCCTTACCTTTATATCCCTACTACTTACTCTCTTTGAAAAAGAGAGGTTGAGCAACTGAGTAACAAACAATTCTCGTATAAAAACTTCTGTTTAGATACCTCCATTATGAAGCCGTTTGCTTTAAATTGGGAGTGGACATGGAAAGAAAAAACATAATTTTAAAAATCGTTAATTTAAATAATTTGCGAGAAGTTGTTTAGTCACAAATTGAAAGATTAAGGAAAAAAGCAGATAAAAAAAATGTGATTTTAGGATAAAAACAAGTTTTAATATTGTAATATTAATTGTTACATGGATATTTTTTAAAATTTATGCAATCATGAAAATCTACTCAAATGTTGTAGGGAATTAATAAGTAGTCAATTGCCCCTGTCTATCAATTATTTAAGTTCAAATCTGCATTCTGCAAACTGGTGCAATGATAAAGCCAACTGAATTATTTCAGACAAAGAATTGATATCCGAGAATCTCATTGTGTATCTAATTTTTGACATTTTTTTTACCAACTAACTTCTGTCAATACGGTGACGATATACAAAATTATATTTAGAATACTTACCTGAAAATGTTTAAAGAGATTTAGTTGTAAAGCAGCCACTCTATTTCTCCCTTGGAGAATGGCTAAAGGGGCGAACATATGCGATGAACTTAAAATAAGCTTACTGCTCTGTATAATTACAAGTTTCAAGAAATTAAAAGAATATTTGAATAAGAATTTTATCCGTGAGACTGAGTAGACTAGCATTCCATAAACATTTACCAACAGGCTTTAAGACCCTAATTTTATTATATCTTAGTGTTTCATCGTACACAAAATATTAAAAAAATATCAATGATGACTTTTTCATGTATCAGTCCTATATTATCCTCACTATCGCAGTTAAAAAAATACCATTTAAAAACATACAACATAAAAAAGAACAGTTGGACATCACTGATTTATTCAAAATTATATACATATATACAGTGGTAGTTTTGCATGGAGGGAATTTGGTTGAATAATAGTCATAACTGAATTTCATCATACCATCTGCGAACATTTTTGTTTATGATTATTCATTTTGGTGAAACGTGGTCGGAGATAAAAAATACGAAACATGGATTAGCTGGTTATATTTAGAATGAAGGGCCGGATACATTTAAAAATACCGCTAAAAATTCTCTTAGTTATATTTTACCAACAAAATAATACCGTATCCCTTGAATCGTTCAAATTTAATATTGAAATTCTACCAAGCACCCTCAGTCGAAATCTTAAATTATACTGTATCCCGCTTCATCACGTTTTTTTCTGATAAACCGTTTTAAAATGTTTTTTTTAAGTTAAAATTAAACAATTAATTTTAATAAATCAGTCATGATTGATTAAACAATATAAGTATAAACTAAATCGCGTTGCAGACACCAATATTATTAATTGTTAATATTCACCAACAATTTTTAATGTTTACTGAAGGTATATTTTTTCTTGTAAAAGTTTAAAGCCAAGTGAATTTTGTTCAATGATCTAGGAAGAGTTATTCAGAATATAAGTTCGCTTAATGCAGCTGAATATTCTAAACTTACTATTTCTTAAAATCAAAAAAATTGTGAATAAAATCATAGTCATTTGGCTGACGTTTTGATATATTATATTTAATGTATGTCATTTACAACATCGATGTTCCTAAATATCTCAGTTCCCGGGAACGAAGATAATTTCCAAAATGAAATCAATTTGGTAAGTGAAATTCACATTTAAAAATGTTCATAGACAACGTTTGATTTATCTGCGGCTAAGGATCTGCCTATTTTTTCGACGTCTCGCTTTCTTTCCATCGTAAATTATTTTCTTGCGCGCTCTCCACAAAGGCAAACGGCCGAAACAGAAGATTTATTACTTCTTTTGACAACGGCATATGTCTTGGGAAACATTTTTTCGGCACACGTGTCACAACTTACGTGAGTTCTAGTGATCACTGATCACACTTGTGAGTGTCGTTACTAAAAGGATTGATTCAACGTATAACGTCAAATCAGAGATAAGACCGTTGTTTTTCATGATTGTTTAAAAATAATTTGAAAACAATAATTTCTAATGGTTTTGCATTAATTTTATTCTCTTAACCGTTTGACCTGTTCAAATACAGAAGTATAATGCTTGAATCACCGTATGGACACATTCAAATTGTTATGAAGCACCGATTTCTAGGATTGTTGCAATTCCTTTCACGCACCAAACTTTTAAAACGGCACATGTGAACGCTCATCTTACTACTAACAACATTCAACATTATTTAGCCCCATCCGTCTTACTTAATTCTTTCCATGTCTTTTTGAGTCATAAGGTTATATAGAGTTTACACGCTCCACCTTAATAGTGGAAAATGTATATTTTGTTAACTCATATCACATAATTTTGTTATCTCATAAGTATCTCATATTGTTGAATATTAGAACATACAATGGAGCCGCATAAATGATTTAATTCTTTTATTGGTTCAAGACTGAAACATTCTGGAAATATCTTATGATATATGTTTTTTACAAAAAAACATTTAAAAGAAGTTTAGTTAAAGCGTATCAACATATGTTGAACAAATTGATTTTCTTTTTTATCAATTATTACAGTCATGTCATGTCACACATGTCACAACTAAATCACATACTTATAATTAAAATTCAAATGCTTGTAGAAGAAATCATATTATACATTTTACTTAATCGCGTGATATAATTTATTCCTCCATTTTATAATTATATACAATAAACATGCCAAAATAATCTACTAAACAACCATCTCTAAATTAAATTTGAAGTGTTTTCTATTTATGTGTTTTAGTTCTACCTTTAAATGTGCTAATCATACTGAAACTTTCTTTCGTTGCTGACGTCAGAAAATTTAATCACTAACCATTTGGAAACATTACTAGAGCCATGTAAAGCAAGCGCTTCATTTTTCAATCCACAATGGAAAAATAAAGCTGCTCTGCCAGCTGTTTTAGCTCCATAAAAAGTTGTTCATCTGCGAACATTCAATTTATTTATTTTCATTTTCAAGCGAACTTACATTCCGATACAACGAAATAAAAGCACATACCCACTGCAGCAACAAAAAAATGCTGAGCTTTTTGTGTTGGTCTTTTTATGGCCAGAGCTTTCAACTTTGTTATTTGTTTGCAACAGACATTTCAGAAAGATTAACAGAATTATGTTTTGTGTTGCACAAAAAGAATGCTGTAAAATATAGCTTTAGATGAAATTGAAAAAAAGTTTAAAACATAATCAGTTACCTTTTCTCTATTGGCCAACTCTTTCAAATGTTTAAAATAAGTATTTTTATAAATATTTTTAGTATTTACGTTTTCAGTGTGCCACTCATAAAGTCATTTTATATAGTAAATGTTGAGCAAATGCGAAACAAGATTTTTTTGTAGAAAAACTTCAATTGAGATAAGCTTCTTTCAAAGTAAATATCCTCCACATTGACAGCGGAGCTGGTAAAAAAAAAGTGATTCTTACACTAAGTTCCAAATTATTGGAATCATTTCAAATTTATAACCATCTGCTTCAAATTGAAAGCACTTATGAACCAATGAAGAATCATAAGGTAAAAAAATTAAAGCCGTCTCTCAATAAATTGAAAACCCTTCCAACAGCGTACGCCTCCTTGATTGGAAATCACTTTTATACACAAAAGACTATTGAATCGGTAATGTTAATATGAATATTTATCTTAGAATATAAATTGAAATTGTGTCCGTAGTTAATCTGCAGATGTTTAGTATAGATAATTGTTTTAAAGGAAGGTAAAAAGCAACCGTTAACCGAAATAGTTTGTAAATTTTTCCCAGATATTATTGGTTACAGTTTGAAGGTCGCGACCATAAAAGTTTTAAGGGGTTCTTCTGTAGAGGTTTTAAGAGCTTTTAGAAGCTTATTACTGAGACGATCCATTGACTTTGAAAAGCAAAGTCCTTTCGGATACGGTAAATATTTTCGCTGCATAAAAGCTTAAGTGGCATAAGCCGCCATTAAGAATATGATGCCGCATTTAGCGCACCTTCGTAGAAGCACATTAGATGTGTTTTAAAGTGGCGTTACAAAGAAGGATACTTTTTTACTGTCTACATTATTAAAAAATATTTTTTTTTGTGGTTTCAATGCTACCATTAACATTCTTGGAACTTGCAATAATTTTCTACTTCCCAATTCATGAATGTAATAGCTTTGTCAAATGCACTTTATACACCAGTCCCCGATGGTGTCCCACGAAGTATAAATTGAAAATACGTCAGTTTCAAACCCAAATGAAACACACAGGTATATCAATTTCAACACATTTTCCTATAAAATTTTGTACCTACCATAGATTTGTTTTTAAAGTAAAGTTCTACCTTAATGTTTCTTTTTGACCATCGAAACCTTTCCTTTCCTAAGTCATTCATTGGATGTATCGGAATTTTTATTACTAATCTCATAATACCACAGCTTTATTACAGTTTTATTTCATCCACAAGTGCACAAATGATGCATCTTTCAATTATTAATTAAGCTTGTATGAAATAAAAAGTTTTAAAAATGTAATTTTATATGAAAGGAACAATAAGTTGATTAATGTGACTAGTTTTCAATGGTGAGATTAGGATTAGACGCTTATGGCACGTTTGGTGTATTACTAAAATTGCTTTACATGCGATTTAAGCAATTTTTGGGCAGAGGTAGTTGTTTTCAAGAACTCTTAAAAAAAATAAGACATCGAAGGTATTTTTTTTAATGAAATGGTAGTCACCCTATTTTTTGTGTGGATAAAATAAACTACAATTTAACAAATAGTTGTAATTAGTATAGTGCTAAAATTAATACGTATGATTATTCACGCTTAAGCATTCATACTACTAAAGAAATAACTGAACGCCACTGTAGTGGTGGTCCGCGGTGGTCGCTTATCTTTACGCAACTGCAGTCATAAAACGACCGTAAAAAGGCTCCCGACATGACGATCTCGTGTGGTGATGATGGCGCTGAAATATCGGATGCTGTATGATTAGGGAAGCATTAAATAAATAGCTAAAGCCAACGCTGACCGATATTTTTATATCTTTTTTCATATTTTTTTTATCGCAACGAGCTTTTTATCGAGCATGACAGGAAACTGAATTTATTATGTCAATTAAGTACCCAATAAAGAAAGTGGTTAAGTTTTTGGTATTGATCAAAACATGTACTAACATGGTATGGGGAAAGGTGTCCTAAAATTTTTTTTTAGATACACCTTTGTGTGGAAAAATAAAAACATTTTAAGACATAATAACAAAATAAATGTTTAGACGTTGATCTAAGTAAAAGCTTCTTATTCAGTATATAACTACCAATAATTTTTTTTTGATTTTTTATTCAAGTAATTGTGGATAACTGTTTAGTTATTTTATTATTTTTTCTACGAAAACTGTTTATTTATTAATCAGTCGCTGAAAGTTAGGGAAATAATAAGACTAGAACAGGACTAGTGGTTGACTAGTCGATATTGCTACACCCAGTTATTAAAGGATCAGTTGGATGGGAGGAGAGGAAATTATGTGAATTGACATCACAAATACCCAGTCTTCGATTACAACTTAGAATTGAATAATTCTCAAACTCACTGTGATCTGACCGGGAATCGAACCCAGACCTGCATGATTGGTAAAGCAAGCTCTAACCAACTAAACCACAGCAGGCGACTTATTAATAATAAGTCATAATTAAATAATATAATTGGTTTTTAAAAACATATACTAGACATAATTCAGAAATAATGCTATTAACGTCTTTACAATGTACACCGTGTTAATTGAATGGAAAAAAAAACTGTTTTTTTTTCCATTCAGTTAAGTCAGTTACAGTCAGTCACATTTTGATAACCTTTAGAAACAAAATTTCAAATTGAGAAGAAGATATTTTAAATATAGTTTTAAAAATCTACGAAAAAATTTAAAAGTACGTATATTGTAGCCATGTACGCAACATTTTTATGAATCTTAAAATTTTAAAAAAATATGTGCAATCAAGGCAAAAACTATTTTCACCAATTACAAAAAATCGTGAATTACAAAATACATAGGCCGAGATTAACAAAAAACGTCCGCAATAAATTTGTTTTGTATGAATATTTTTCCATCGCATTAAGCTGATTTGGCTTGATAGACATATTAAACGAATATTTATTTTTAGTAAGCGCTGCGGAAAGTAAAAATTACTTGACCAATATTGACGCTGTATCGCTCAATAAATAAAATGATTTTTGCCATTTTTAGAAACTCAGAATAGGCAAACAAGTCAATATTTGGTCGCAAATGATAAGAGAAAAAAATTACATAGTTTTGTAACTTTTTTACCGAGTACGCGTACAGAATTTAATATTTTTCTGTTATGTTTGATTTTAGATAATTTTGCTGAAAATGATTTCTGGCAATAATGCTATAATTTTTGATGATAAATTGTTTATATACAGATGCACTGATATAGTTTTACGCTGAATGTCGTAACATATCTTTCCCTTAAACTGCATATATGTACTTAGAATTGTGGCATTTCAACTATTATACTTACATGGAATAATTTCTTAATGTAACGATTATTGGGTGAATTTGTGTAACATCCTCTTAAGTAAATTAATTTCAGTACATTATTTCAATATAGCGTCGATGCACATCAAATATGGTATATGTGAATATGTGTAGTCATAGTCACATAGACCATATATGATGTGCATCGACGATAGGTAATATAAAAACGTTTTGAAGATAATAAGTATTTTTTGCAATAAAAAGTATTTAAGAACGTCGATAAATACGATAAAATTATATTGATTAAAAAAAATGTAAATACACTTTACTTAATGAAATAAAAATGTGGTCGAAAGTCGATATTTGATTTAATTAGTTTAATAGAAGTTGTGTTTTGCAACCTTCATCGTGATTAAATGAATTGAAAAAGTAATTTTCTAAATGGTGGCTATTCTCTCTATAAATATAAAAGTGGTTATTTTTATTACAATTCTCACGAAGTTAACCAAGTGAGCGCACTTTATTGCAGGAGTCGCCCATCTGTTTTATATTAATTGCGATTCAAGACTGAGAGGTACCAAGAAATTTATGCTGCTGCAACCTTGCAGTAGCTCATTTGAATTCATACAAGTTTATTTGAAAAACAGAAATCGTCATTCTTCGTTGTTTGTAAATTATACTATTTAGCTTTTGAACGAGATGTAAATTATAATCTGTTTTGTATGAAAGAATTTAACTGTGCACTTACTTTGTAAAATCAACGTTTGTTAAATGGTATTTATTTTTCAATTTGATTGTAAAACTTTTCAGTATTTTCATTTTATGGCATGTGAAAAATGGATTATTTTTTCATTGCAAGTGCAAGCCATTTTCATTCATCACAAAGGTACCTTTTTCAATTATGAAATACGCTCTGCTGTTGAAAGATGATTACAAAATTTACACTTTTTCATATTTGAATTGGAGGGCAATCATTTGCTGATTGACTCAGTTTTTTTAAAAATAAAGCATCAGTTTTAATTGGTGATTAACGCTTACGTATATAACTAGTATAATGCAATCAATTGATTGTAATGATTACAAATTCCAATCGAATATTTGATCAGTCGATGGTTAAATATATTCAGCTCGTTTTTCTATTCGGATATGCGAATTTAATTTGATAAGTTATTTGAACATAACTAAATTTGTTAATGATTTCAATCCGAAATATGAAAATGATCTGGCAATGAGCAGGAAAGATTGTTTCTACCAATAAGTATATCAAATAGACTATTAAAATTGATATATTTTAAAAATAAAATGCTCTCATAAGAAATAATTCACTACTTTATTTTTTTAATATAGATCAGGTCCTTTTTTGCATATCTCAAATGTAATCAACTAATTAAATGGTTTATTTTTTATTATTGATTGAAATTGCACAAATCAATTGTGAAAAATATTATTATTACTCTAGTGGTGTCGCTAGGTGTAACATCCGCATCTAAAGACTGAAACTATAAACAAATATATTAATTTTTGAGCAAACAATGGGATGCAGAAAATGTAGTAATTTAATAATATTATTCGACATGAACGGTTTGATACTGACAATAAACATTTTCAAGTGTATAAATCTATGAGAAAGTTGTATAAAATATATGATACATTGTTTGCAGCAAAGGTCGAGACTCGAGACGACAAAACGTGTAGAGAAGTTTCTAGTGATTTCTACAAGGGGAAGTTTTAACTTTATTTTTTGTACTCCTCATAGTTATTTTGCTTCAAAAAATGTATGATAGGACAAAGTTTTATATCAATAAAACGCTTTCAAAATACTTTCGTAAAAATAAAAAGATCCGACAGAGATATTTTATCTCAAAAAAGACTTACGCGACATATAAATAAACAGCCATAAAATTTATATATTCCTATTACAATGTGTTAAAAAAATATAACTTACTTGTTAAATCTAAAATTGGACGGTGAAATTAAAAAAAGTCTTGAATTTTGGATTTATCGTTTGAGTAAGAAAGCTTTTGTGAAACTATTATATATCTGTTATCGGGTCCGTGGTGATGTGGTCAACTTCCAGTTCAATCGGGATGGATGTTTGTGATGTCTAAAAAATCTCTCCCACATTTCTAATTTTGAAATAATGGAGCTTAACCAAAGCGATTACCTAACCACTAGTCTTTTCAAAGCTCTATCCTTTTTATATTTACTATATTTGATAAAAAAGAGAGGTTGAGCAACTGAGTGACAAGCAGTTTTTGAGGGCATAATTATGTAGAAAAACCTTCATTGGGTGGCATACGTTATATATTGGTGGTGGAAATGGATAAAAATATAGTTTCACTATATGCTTTTAACAATAAATTTATGGTCGCCTTCATTTATAATTGTTCAATAAAGCACGTTACAAATGATAGTATTTAATCTTCCAATAAGGTGTCCAAGCACGATAAAAACTGTTGTGGTTTTTATTCGTGCTCAAACCTCTATTTGGTTTCACGATGTGGAATATTGGACAGTAAAAATGATTACGATGTCATATTTTGTATTGAGTTAACTACTTCTTTTTGATTTCTACAAGTTTTAGCAAAAATATAATTACCGTTTTATTGCATTAGTTTTTTTATAAATATTTTTTACAAACAGCATACATTTGTCGTCTCTCTATCTACAACAGTAAAAAGAAACAGTTTCGATTGAGCTTTGATTATTATAAATGGTTTTAATGTATTATAAGAGTCAGAAACAAATAACTTCGTTGGGTGAAACCAATTTAACTATTGTTTTAAAATGAACATATTTATATTTGTCAGTCAAACGCAAAATAAATACATATCACTTAAAATGATAAAAATGAATCAAATACAATTTTCACTTATGATTTCAGTTGGAACGCTTGTGCTCTGAAAATATTGCTTCATCAATCTAAGATATTTAAATTTTTAAAAAAATATGTAACGTACAGTTTCTGCTACAATCCACATAAGAATGATTTCTTATCATTACAAGCAAGAGGTTTATGCACCCAGTGCGTAAAAAAATACTGTATGACATACTTAATCAAATGACAATATCAATAAGCAAATATCTTTAGAATAGTTGACGTCAGCAAACCTTATATACCACACAATATGCAATAAAACATCAGATATCAATGCTGTTACTCTGTTAGTATTGCTTTTTTTGACGTTTTGGAATTGAAAAGCTTTTAGTGCTCAATAAAGCTTGTTACATTGGGATATTGAAATATTCCGACAGCGAAATGCATTCATCCGATCAAAAAAAATATTTGATAACAAAATTGCAGAACGAACTCAATATGCAAAATATATTTTCGTTTTATTCATATTCATATTACACTCTTTTATCGTAAAAAGCTATATTAATAATTGTATTGAACTGATAAATGTACATTTGTTTTTATTAATTTCATAAAAAATATCTTAGCAATTGGTATAATATAATTTAAATATTTAAATGAAAGTTCTTTTAGATTCCTTATATTATATGTTTTTTGATCTGACATTTCATGGTTTTCCATTTTATACTCAATAAAAAAACAAAGGACGGTTAATTTAAATTTGCAGGTGTGTGTAAAAAAAAGGTGATTAAACAATTAATGTAGAAAGCAATATATTGAGGTTTTAAAAATATTAAAAATATAATATAGAGAATATAAAATCATCGATCATGTTGTAAAATAAAATTGTTGAAAATCATGTGGAATTAAAACAATTAGAAGAAATAATATTTTAAAATGAGATGGATAGTTCCTAAATAAGTGGTTGCTTGATCAATCGCTCTTGACTGCACACATTCTCATAATTTAATTTAATCGTTTCTTGTTTGTGATATTAGGGAAGTTTTCGAACTGTTTATTGCTAAAGTTTTAGCTTATAAGGTTGCAAACGAATGAAGATTTTTTAATATGTTTTCAGCGTTTTTTTATAAGCTTTTAGTGTACAAATTTACAATTAGTATTTTACTTATAAAGTGGCAAAGCAGTAAGTTAATGGTAAGCTGCTTCTTATTAAAGTAAACAACCATTTCGTATTATAAACAATGAACAATGTTGCTACGCCAACAGGAAAGACCCTAACGCGAAAATGCTCTTTAGTAGTGATAAATTTATGCAGCACCATTAACGATGTTTAAAAAGCTGCTTCACAAATAATATACATGCATAGAAATTTACAAATAGTACTTAAAACATACGGTGTTTAAAAGGTGTACTATTTAGAACCAAAATTGAAACCAATTACAGAAAACTCAATATTTAAAAAAATGTACCTGGGCTTAACATTAACTTAGGACATATAAATAAATCGTCAGCAAACAATATTTTAATGATCTTCAATTCTATGTATTTTATACACACTGATGGATCCATTAAAAAATATAAAAGAGAAAAAATGTACTTCTAATATTATTACAATAATGTTTTTTGTATTTGACAGAAGCATTTGAACAGAAATCATAAGCGTCATGTTGTCAGAATATACCGCGAAGAGTGCTTTGAATCGTAGTATTTGAGATTCTTTTTTCAGGTATTGTGTCACATTAACTGCAGACAAAACATCATTATTGTGATTATAAATAAATTTTATACAATAACTTAGAATCATAAATTATTCAATAGTGGTGTAAAAAAACATTGTAAGATTGTCGTATATATATATTCAAATTCAAGTGCTCTACTGTTTTAAGCACTGTATGTAGCTGTTTTAAAATAAATTTATTTTTTAAATAAATAAAAAAGAGCTTCTTATAACACAACTTATGAACTATCAAAAGCTTAGGGATCGAGCTGGTTTCTTAGAAGGTTAGCTGGTTTAAAGAAGAATATGAAAATGGTATAACAAATATGAACATGTTCTGTTCGAGTGCTTTTGTGAGTATTTTAAGAATAATTATTTTATTTGGATTTTAATGATCAGTTCATTTTCGTAAACACCTTGTGAAAAGCTCTCTACGTGAACTTTCAGTATGTTTTGCATGCGGACGCATTAGGCTCGTATTTTCTCGCACACGAAGCGTTTACAGAATGCATTGCAGTGCAATGTTGTGAAAAACGCTGACGACATTGAATTTATAAAAAAATCAGTTGGGATCTATGAATGCGACGTATTTTTAAATGACTCAATACAAAGTCGAGATTGTAAATATTTATTTCTTTAAACTGAACATTTTCAAAATGAAAAAAAAATACACTTCAATTTAAGCACATCTGATATTGTTTTTATATTATTGCTCTCAATGTGAAACATTATGACTCCGAATAAAGTTTATCGCAACATGTTGTATTATCTACGAAAAATACTTGCTACGCACTTTGCTCAAGTTTTCTTATTCAAAAAGAGTGGTATTAGAGCATCCAATCCCAAACTGATCCTGAATTTTTGAGATTAGGATTAATCATTGGGTAGGGTTGTATAATTTAATATATACACACGTGCAAATGAAGCCTGCGTTAAAATATTAAATGCTTTTATAAAATTAATAACATTACAGCAAATACCAATACGTCAATTAATTTGAAAATTGAAAAATAATGCGAGATAAACTCGAGGAAAAGATACATCATGAACACCTATGCCTAGATTTTTGCGAATTATTATGGGAGATGTGACATGTTTATATCATCGTTAATTAAGAATATAAATGTTTTATATATTATTTGAACAACTGTACTATTTTTGCTGTCCACATGTACATTTTATGTACGACGGAAAAAAATATTTAGTAAAATATGTGATGGCCGGGTAGCTCTCTTTTGTCGCTTCTCTTGAGATTTTTTTGCCGCAGATCTAGCAGAAATATACAGCTAATGAGTACAAATAAATATTTTGTCATTTGTTTTCTAATAAAATACACAGACGCTTTGCTTGGTAAAACCAATCGATATACTTATGAATGTTTATTTCGCTGTTAAGTGTCATTGTCGTAAAAATTTAAAGAAAACACTTTTTTTTTAAACTTTGTGGTGGAAAACGTAGTAAATCAGAAATTTAAAAATACATTTAAGATCCAACTGAGAGATTTGATTCCATTGCGTAGAAGTTATCAAAGACTCTGCAGGGATAGTTATTTGACACAGTTTGATTGTAATAGCAAACTTCATGATTTAAAAAGCTAAATATTGTAAATGAACTTTTTAATTTACAGCTCTCTCAGCCAACACATTTCTTATATTGCATAACATAAAAACACACCAAGTGTTTTACTCAAAAGTTATGTTTTTGGTCAATCTATTTGCTGACATCACATTAGTAATTAAGATGAATAAATATATTTCATCAAAGAAATGAAAATAATAATCTGAAAAACTTAATTTTGAACTAATTTTAACTCATAAATGATACATACTATTTTCGGAAAAATCTCGCTGTGAAAATGTATCGCTGGCTACGTGGTTGAGTGTGAACGTCGTTGAATTGGATCACGAAGGTCACGAGATCGAATCCCAGTACGGACAGTTTTTTAAGATTGATTTTACAATCGATTTATAGATTTCTGTTCGAAAGCATGGATGTATGTGATGTCTTAAATTCCCTCTCTCTCATCCTATACTAAAACGGGCGTAGCGAGAGCAATTAGCTAACCGCTAGTCTTGTTTTAGTCTTACCCTTATATCCCTAATCTCTTAAAAAAATAGAGGTTCAGAAATTGACAACAGTCCAAAGCAGTTATCGTAGAAAAATCTATTGAGATACCTCCATTAGGAGGCATAATAATACGCTTCAAATTGGGAGCGGATATGATTTTTTAAAAAAAGAGTGTGCATACCTAAATCAAAAAAAATAACAACAGCGAAAGCGTATTTCATTATTAAAAAATACATTTTAAATTTGATTGAATAATTGCTTAAAATCTCGGGATTGGGAATCCTAAGTAGTTTAGATAGAAATATAGAGCTAAAGCTCATTTCAAGGATCGGATGAGTGGCAGGGAATACAAGTTTTTACAAACATTCATGTCTTTGAACAGAAATTCATTGATCGTGAGTACCGTTGATTACTTGGCTTCGAATATGACCTCGGAATACCTATTAATAAATTGACATGAAAAAACACTTAATGAATTAGGTGATAAAAAAATATTTATTATGTTCACATTGTATCAAAATAAGTGTACAGAAAAAATATTTCAAATGCTTGCATATTAATTATTTATCTGCTTTGGGAAGGTGTGTGAAGAATAAAAATGCATTAATTAAAATAAAATACTTCTAAATCGAATTGAAATTTTAAAAAACCCGACAGGGAAAAGTTCAGCGAAACAAAAAGCCAATACGAAACGAAATGAGCTTTCAACCCAAACTTTACTTTTTTACGTTTTTGCTTACGGAAAAATCTATGTATAAGCAATAGGTAGCTTTGATAGAACACCTTGCATCTCTTTCACAACCCGTCACGTTCTAGTACAGCTTGGTAGATTTGGCCTGAGGCATGTTTATTTTTTGTTCGTCATCTGTCTCTTTCGTGAGTGTTGTTTGAGTTTGTATTCGAAGAACATTACTTTTTATGTACCAGAGCTAATCAATTTTATTTGAATAATTGTCGTTGAATTTTCATAATCAATGAAAACAAAAATAGTTAAAATTATGCCAGTAAATATTCACAAGAAAAAAATACTTGTGGCAAAACACTTTGAAAACTGATGTATATTTCAAGATAAACATGCACATATTGCAAGACAATGATATATAAAATATATTTGGCGTTACAGTTAATAATATTTGACGCATTGGTCAAATATTTTAATGTTGAAAGATCGTACGAGAAAAACTCGATGAGAATTTATTGACATCACAAACATCCACGTCATAGGTCTCAAATCTAAATTTGACATCGACTTTACCATTAATCGAACCCAAACTCGCCTGCTCGACAAAGCAAGCTATAACCAATAAGATCACATCAGGCAATATTTATCTTTTATTGAAACACTTCATAGGACAGAAACTTTAGAAATATAAATAAATTTAAATTATGCCTTCAACCCAATCTTACAACAAATTCAAATTTTAAAAGCGAAAATAGTTTGTTTGATTCATTGTTTTTTTTTAATCAATCGAAAATAGATACGCTCGATAAATAAGCATTTTCAAGGAGTAAAATAGAGTAAATGCCAAAAAGTATTAATAGAAAGTCTAAATTGTATTAATAATTTAAGTATTTTTTTAAATATTTACTAATAGGCAAAGACGCTTCTGATAAAATTTAAAAAAATATAATGATAACAATGCATAGTGTATAATTGTATAGATAAAATTTATTTCTCGTAGAATACATTTTAAAATTAGGAAAAAAAATGTTTTTTAGTTTTGTGAAGATGCCAAGAAACAATTGAACACCTCTGATGAGAAGAAAAAAGGAAAACATTGTTTGTACACAAATGTTGTTTTTCATCATTCAATCTTTAGCAATGCTTGGCTGGATCAGTTATTGATTGTATTCTTTTAGATGAAACAGGTTTCTTTCGATTGTCATAATGAACTTTTCCATTTTATTTTAAAGCATTACAATTTATTTATTCAGCATTTTTATCGCAAACAATGGGCAGTAAAATAAAAACAAACTGTCCTATCCAACCCATTGCATTTATTTGCTCATTGTTATGATAAGAAAAAAACAACGAGATTTTGTTTACACGAATCATTGATGACATAAAATAAATCTGAATAAATTTGAATACAGCTATTAAAACAGTAACTTATTAGGAAACAGAACATCATGTGATGAATTGAAGTGCTAGATGTAAAAACATTTAATAGAATATTAATGACATGTTAAAGGAATACCTGAAAAATATGAAACTGGTGTAGAGTAGATAGAACATACATTTATGTCATTTTGAAATGATCAAATTGTGTACAGTTTCTTAATTTTTTTTAGCCCAACCAAGTACACGGCTGAGAAAATGAACTCGGATAAATGCGAACATGAACGCGACATACGTAACTAGGCCGAGCGATCTGATGAGTGATTCAAGCAAGCGAGTCAAAAGAAGTCGAGAGGATATCCCCACCACTTGTAGCAAGTCCTTGCTCAGGTTTTCGGCGTTTCTGAACAGGCGTTTGACGAGTGTCAACAATTAAAAAAATTAATATGCAACATCTGCTAGTTTTTTTATTCAGATGCACTTATTTTGGGTCTTCAACTCATGTTGCAGCAGCTTTATCATCGTGAGATAATTATTTATAAATATTCCTGATTTTGTTCATTTTCTGACGGTTTTACTGACATGTTTTAAATTGAACGAAACGTACTTAAAAAATAACCGAATTGCTAAAAAAATTGCATGTAGATGCGTGCTCAGTCTGTATTATTACTCAGTTGGTCGAAAAGAGGTATAAGTTTTGTCACTAAGTGATATGCACAAACTAACAAATAGTAAAACTATGAAAGTGAACAATACGCGAACGATTCATGTTTAATATTAAAAATACATCAAGCATCCTCAGTCAATATTATGAAGTATTTTTATGCATTTGGAAACCATATTCACGAAAACATATTTGCATACGATATAATGTAAAATTCTCTTTATTTATAAGAATATGTATTTTAGTATGTATTAATGTGTATTGAATATAAAATACCATTTTATTTTTTTTAAAGTATTTGGTTCGCAATACATTTTTAATTAACGTTTGAAGACTGCTTCATTTATTTTAAATAATTCATTCCGAAATTAAAATTAATAAAAATAAAATAGAAATAGTAGGAAGTAAATTTGTAAACAAATCAAACAATCGCATATACATTAAGTATCAGGAATTGTTTACTCAGTTGTTTTTCGTGTATTAATTTTCCTTTCTTTCCAATAATAAATACTGCCAGAAGCCATGTAATTATCTTTATCGCTGTTTCTAAAGAAAATATTTATGTTACAGATAACGTTCACTTTTTTCAAAATAAGTAATTTTAAGAAAAGCATTTCTGTTCCATATAAATGAAATTCTATTTTTTATACTTTTTTCGTCTTTCATATAATAAATCAAATAGCTTCTTTGTTTTAAATACGAAAATGTTTAATAAACTAAATGGTTTTGAGCGTGCAGAGCTATTTACTTGAAAAGAAAAATCATATTATTTAATAAAGAAACATTTCATATATTTTTTACGTATACGTTTATTAGTGGCTTAAAAGACTTTAATATTTTCATGAAATATGTCTTCCAAAAAGATAAATAATGAGAAATAATATTTTATTGTAATAAAAATGTGACTGTCCGAATCTATTTTTTAGCAAAGAACTGAAAAATGATTGTATTGTGATATATATGTGAAATAATATATGAGACACCCATTTTCAAAATTGAACTAGTCTTTTTTATGTATTGTAAGGTACTTTTTTTTGAGTAAAAAAAAGTACCTTATCTTAATCTTAATCTCAAAATAAATTAAAATGGACAAGGAGAGTTCGGGAAAAGAAAAACTTATATATTATATACTGTTGGGTCCGTGGCCGAGTGGTAATCATGTGACATAATTTACGATTCTAACGGGTTCGAATCCTAGTACGGATTTATTTTTTCAATCGATTTATAATTTTTTTCTCGATTGTATGGATGTATGTAATGTTTTAAATGCTTTCTCACAACTTATCCGATCCATTTAATAAAAAAATACGAAAAAATTAGCTGACCACTTGTTTTTTTTTAGACTTATTCTTTTATCCGTACTCTGTTTTAAAAAGGAGAGATTGAGCAAATGAGTATAATGCAGTCTTTGTAGAAAAAAACCTCTATGAAGATTAATTATACTAAGAGCTGATATTTCACACCGGGAGCGGAAATAGTTTAAAAAATATTTATTACAAAAGTACATACTACATTAATAAGTGTTCTTAAAAAAATACAAAATTATTTGACAAAATGGCTTGTGTCGTAAAAAAGTATTACCGGGGGATAGCCCACCCCATAAAATCGATCCGTGCTCTTCATGTTTTGATTATATACAAACACGGTTTCACACTTTCGGGATACCTACCGACACATCCCTAGAGTATTGTTTTTTCCAGCCAAACGCTGCTCTATGGCTGTAAATACATCTGAAAAAAATAGCACACTTTCTGTGAAAAAATTCAGCGACGGATAAAAAATTTATCTTTCGAAATTAACCTTTTTGAGAATTGAATATTTGACAGCAGGAATTCGGGCCTCAAAGTTTTTGAAGGAATTTTGTAATTGCTTTTTAAACTCAAAATAATTGAGGAAAGAAAATGTAAGCCGGCTATGCTATTTGGACGCTTCTGAAACATTTGTGTTATGAAAAGTATTTTTGGTTTATTTTTATTACGAAAATTTGCATAGATTTAAATTACTATTCTGTTGTTAACAAACATATTTTTTGATAAAGTTTAATAAAATAGCAATTTTTTATATGTATAATGTAATGGAAATTTACCTTTTATAAATAATTTATAATTATCATAGTTAACCATATTTAATGCGTGTGTGTAATTAATCTTTTGAAAATTTTTAACAATGTTGAATAAAATATGATTTTTTCATAGTCTCAGTTAAAAATCTAATCCGATACGTACCTACATTTGATATGGAATCAAAAATTTGAGAAATCTTTCTTTGGTACAGTTAAGTGTATGTTATGTTTTTTTTTACAAAATATTAGTTTTTTAAGTTTTCTTTACATGTGGTTTTAGTATACAAAAAGAATAATATCAAGTATCGATTGAAATAAAAATCACTTGTTTATAGCGTTTTATGAAGCATTGCTAAATTATTTCTGTACTAAAATATACAACAATGTTTTTAGTTTTACCAAATTTTAAAGTTGAAACTTTCTAAGCATTGTTTGAATGAATACAGAGTGTTAATCAAATGAAAACTAAAGCCTCTAAGTTTATTTGTAACACCAAAAAGCACTCCAAACTTAAGCTAATAAATTTTGCTTTGGCCACAGTACCAAAGTTAATATTCTGTCAAGGCTGGTCACGATCTTCGAGTTGCTTACTCAGTTAAAGACATGGCACGTAAAAAGTCCAAGACAAAAGCTTCAGCTTCTGGTTTTAGATCATCACTTTTTTGAAAACGTTCCTTAACACAATGCAGTCACGTAATCTTAAAAAATGGCTCACATTCCGTTATTCTTTTTATCACGTTTTGATATTTTTTTAAGCCAATCCGAAAAAAAATATCCCTCTGTATCTGTTAGCGTTGTTAGAACATCACAAATTAATATTGACATATAACAGCGTTTTAAAATGTTCTACAATACCGCTGTAGCAATTGAGGGCTCTGGAAACAATGATAGCAGTCAGCATATTTTTTCAAAAATGAGTTTAGTCTAGAGCTGACGATTCCGCATATGAGGCGCTAAAAAAGAGATATTTTTAAAAGTATTTGCTTATTCTAAGCGCAGTTTAACACAACGCGAATAAATATTTGTTGCCAAATTGAATAAGCGTAAAAAAAATATTCAATTTATAGTGATATCAAATAATAATATTTAAAATCTGGGTGATTCTGGTATATGGTAAGTAAAATTTTATTTTGATTATGTTTAATAATTTCATAAACATTGTTCACCACAAATATTGAAATGTGTAAATGTCGTTTTTTGTAACTAGACGCTTCATACGGGAGAAGTTAAATTACACCAAAAATAAGACTCTTACAAGAAATATTTTCGAACAATAAAAATCGAGTTTGTTACAAAAACTGCAGTTTACATAGTCCTGTTTAGCAAACATGGCAGTTTATTAACGACAGAGTAAATTATATTAGAATAGCAAAATAATACTGGTAAAAATGTTAAACATAAATTACTTATTTATTATGGAATAGGAATCATTACACCTAATAAGTTTCAGGATGCAACTGTAAAGCCTTAATAAAGACAGAATGAGCTAAGTTGCGATGGTTTTCCCAAACGAGTCGTAAAGCTTCCGTGTCATATTATAAAGCTGATTCGTAGACTTGGCTTGTAAATGTAGAGAAAATACGTGCTTCGCTAAGCGTAGTAGATACTTGTGCAGTCAGGTAAACTTTGCTAAGAAAGATTGAGTCATTTAAATTTAGATGTAATATGACGGTTATATTAGAAAATCAAAATACGTTATTTAAAAGTTTAAAGGCTACCATTTTTTATTTTAAGTTTTAAATATATGCTAACTGCGATCTATGAATATTAAAAGATTTCTTTCCAATATTAAGGATGGCTTAATAAAGACAGATTTCTTTAAGCATATCTGATTCTATACAAAAGTTTTTTTACCGGGAATTAGTCATAGGTAATATTACTTAACTCTATAGTTAAAAAAATAAAGTCCTCATTTGTACTCATTCCAATTGTATTTAATAATATAAGAACCAGTTTTGCACTTTCTTGGAGCAAGGAAACGATTAAATAACATACACCATATTATTTCTAATGCAAATCCATATGAATATGACATGTAATAGCAGTAATTATTTAAATATTATAGTGAATTTTATAGGTTTATTTAAGCTTTTTTAGTATCGAGATCCAAACAATTATATTCACATATCGTCAACTATTATATATCGTAATAACATATAATTCATTTTTTGATAAAATTTAATTTTTGTTAATTGATGCGATATTTTATATAATTGGCAAACTTTTGTATCCATACATATGTTTATTTTCAACGCAAAACGCATGTTTTAATTATTGCAATGCCAGACTATGTAAAATTGTTGTTTTTAAATTTATTTTTGCATTCAAATAAGTGTTATTGTGGTATTAGCAAAGATTTATTGAATATTCATTCAATATTGTTTTTTTTTCTTATGAAGTTTATTGAATATTTTTGTTATATACATTACATCAAAATTGTATGCGATACGCATATGCAACTGATAAATAAAATATTTATGTATATTATTGTTTGCGTGTACTTTTAGTATTAACGCTGCTCTGACTCTTTCATTGACCCAAGTTCACCTTTTCAGTGCCAAAAATAGAAAATTTGTTTTACGGCCGGATGTATTGAACAAAAGGCTTAATGGTAAAAGTGTCTGGATAGGAAGTGAGAAACGTGGGTCAATATTCCCTATGGGGCAATTGCAAACGAGTTCATTTTCCAAGTGAGCGATTATCTTTTATGGAAATATAAACTATGGTCACTTTTTTCGGCTATGTAACATAAAAACACGAAAGGAGATATATTGCATATGAAAAACGTATAAATATCATTGAAAATCTTTTTTTGTATACCTTGTACATGTACTGTTTATAACTTATGAAACTCATTTTTATTAACAGTAGAAGTCAGTGTACTTTTACCTGCAAAATTGGTCAACGTAGTTGGCTTTGGATGCAATATTCAAGAACGAACCAGTGTATTTTACATGGCATGAATTCCTTTGTTGCATAGCATGAATTTTCGTAATATATGAATTACTTGAGTTGTACATCATGTATGGAGCAGTTTTGCTTTTGATACCAAACGACTCATTTTCCAGCTATGTGATCCTTAAAACAAGATGTAGCAAGAGCGATCGTTTTATTACAAGAACTGACCGAGCCTTACCCTTCTTTCTTGTCTCTCTTTGAATAAGAAGAGGTGAGCAGCTTACTAACAAACAGTTCTCGTAAAAAAATTTGTTGAGATAAACTTTATCAAAAACATTCATATGTTTTACATTTAAGGCAAACAAAAAAATTATATGTAAAAAATGTGATTACATTTAAAATCATATTTTTTCGACAAGTATAAAAAATAATTCTATTTAGAGAATTACAACATAAGTTTACGGTATGCTTAAGCATACCGTAAAAAGCACAAACTCTTTTGATTATTTACTGTGTTGTTAATTATAAAATTGAACTCATATATTTTTTTACGATAAAAGGTGAACAAAAACGTTTGAATGCAAAATCATGCCGGTACTATTTCGAATGAAGAAAGCAAACAAATAATTTAGAATTTTACTATCTTTGTCTAAGCTGGGCATCGCATTAAGATAAGCATGTCCGCTTTGAAAGAGAATGCCGATAATATTTCGCTTTCTGTAACTGCGCACAAATCAATAACTTTGTCTCAAAATATCGTGCAAACAATATTACACAACCGTCCTCTGTACGTAAGTGATTGCATTTTATGGCACAAAAGTTTCAAATGAGAACTGTGTGTACAAACAAATAAATTTTACAACCAACAAGCGGTGTCAATAAAATTTTGACAAGTAACCATTTCATCCATCAGTGAATTCAAATACGTTGACCACTCCTCCCACATTACGTTTTCTAGTTGAGTTTTTCATTGAATTAAACCTTACTTATCCCACTTGTAAGTGTCATTATCAACTGATCTTTATCTAACTTTTTTATATAAATAACAAATATAATGATATTTTAAGATTTCGACCGAAGGCGGTTGGTGGAATTTCAATATTAAATTTGAATGGTTCAAATTATGTACATTCATATAAGTTTTGACAATAACGACCAGGTTTCACCTTTTGGCATCTTCAAGCGTTCAAGTGCACGGATGACTCAATTCAGGTTCCGTTTACCTCAGTTCAAGTGCATCCGTGCACTTGAACGCCGAAACTCGGTCGTTAGTGACAAAACTTGTGTGAATGTTCATAATTTGAACAATTCAAATTTTATATATAATTCATTAAAATGTGGTTTTCCCGTTTATAATCAAAATTCGTGCCCTTTATTTATCATATTCATCAGCAAATATTTGCGTTGGCTTGTTCATGTTTCGATTTAAGTAGATCATTTAAGCAGTAGTGATTAAGATGTTTGAATATTGTGAAATTTTCCATTCGAATTTTGAAGCACTTCACAAAAATCTACAAAGCATACATTCATTGATTTATAAACTATCTAAGCATTTCCACGAATATGTCTGTGTTCATTTTGTTTCACTTTGAGTACAAGGTTAAATGGAAACGTTCCTTAAGGATTTGGAATTTATGTGGAGTTCCTTTACGATGCATTAGTCGGTGTTGAATGTTCAGCAAGCGTAGATGATAAGTATGTAACGTGCATAATGTTCCTGCACCTTACGGTAACAAATAACGCTTACATGCACAGTATGACGTGTCTCGAGCTTATGTTCAAAATTCTCCCCGACGTGTATGAAAATACGATAAAGCTAGACTCATCTCTAAATATATTTAATATTATGACATAATTGAATGCATCACTGTTTTGTCTGCTGTGTGTGTTATATTTTGTGATAAATAATAAAATCTTTCTTTTTTCGTTTAAATTCGGTCATACTGAATATTAAGATGATAATAATTTATTTTTATATTAATTATAATAATATCAATTTGTTTCCCATGTTTCAAAATTTCATGGTTTGATAATCAACGAAGCATTATGAACGTGATATAAATAACTACAATAGATTTCGTTCTGCCATCAAACATAATATGTAATACATATGTTATTTTTTTTTCTACCAAAACTTGATATCGATAAATGATATTTAATCCTAAGGATAGAATTTCAAAACATTTTTTTGTCAAAAAAAAAATCAGAGAATGAATAAAATGTAATTTGTTTGATTTAAAATTTCGGCTGAAATGCTTGATGGAATTGAATTAAATTAAAATTTAATTTGAACCTTTCAAATTATGTACATTCAAACAAGTTTTGTGATTTACGACCCGGATTTTGTATAATCACATTTAATTTCAAAAATCTACAATGATTATTTGTTATGTAAATAATTCCCCAGCTAATTGGACGTCATTAAAATCAAATCATTAGTAAAGTTAATACATGTCGCCATCAATGTCTTTTAACATAGTAATTCTTTCATTTCTTATATAAACACGATACGCTTATTTACTAAACGTCAGTTCAAGTCGATTCGTGCATTTGAACGCAGGAAAATACCAAAGGAAAAACCCGGATCTCTAGTGAAAACAATTATGTGACTGTACATATTTTGAATGATTCAAATTTAGTAATGTGTTTTTTTTTTGAAAATGGAAAATTTATAATCTATTAAAAGCAATATAAAATATATTTTGTAAAACCATATTTGCGACCAGATGTAAAATGTTATATGTTCATTGTATTTGAAAGAGCTTGATTTATTCATATTTAAGAATAAAACTATTAGAAGAGTGAATGAATGGTTTCAAATTTCAACAAACTTGCTTTCAACCCAAGTTGCATAACTGAATTGAAAAGCAAATAGGTCACGAATACACGTCTTTCATCCAAATTTAGTTCATAGAATATCGATTGCCGTATTTTAACTGTCGTAGACATCGAGCTTCTCGTAGCACTCATAGTGAGCGCTTTCCGTGCTTTCAAGAATTAAGCGCCCCGCTTTGGTTACGATTCATTACATGAAAACTCTTTTGCATGCAATCAACAAACATGTTTCACTGTAGGTCACATATAGAGGAAGCAGTGCTTCTTAGATGCTACTAAGATTGTAAATGTAGTATAAATGTTATATTGATATCGAAAAGAAGAGAGCAATTTAAATTAACCCCAGATAATTAAATGCATTTAACTCTTACCATTATTTGCAAATACCTTTCAAAACCAATCGTTAATTAAACCCGATTAATTGTATTTTGTTTTGTATAAATAACACTGTAACATTGTATTTTCTTATCAGTTGATGGTGCTCGTCATGAAACTGGTCCTGATTTTATTAAATAAAAATGAGAAATAGTACAAATAAGTATTTTATTTTTTAATATAATGATGCCATTCCACTAAGTTATGACAGCAAACACCTTAAAATTAGTAAATAAATAATTCTTTGATCTGTTTAATTAATAATTATACAAATTGAATGTTTTGAAACCAATGCGTTCAAACCGTCTCATGGGTGTACATGCAAATATCGACATGCATACAAGGCAAAATCAATAACAAAGTATCCCTTTAGTATCGATCGATATTAGGTATTTGGCATTATAGTGTTCAGGCTTATTTAGAATGACATTACGATTAAATTGGGCTTGCGGCTCCACACTTTGATATATTATTCCTAGATTTAACTACCTAGACGAATGGTGCAGGTTTATGAATATATTGTTTTATATCACAGGGAATATTAATGACTACCGACTACCGAGTAAGGTTAAAAAACATGCTGGAAAGAAATCACGATATTTATTATTTAATTTACACTTCATCTTTTATTTAGAACCGCTTTTTTATAGGTACTTCAATATTTTAAATTGTTAGTTTTTGAAATATAAGTTATCGTTTGGTTAAGACCAAATCAAAAAATATTACATGTAGTAAGTTTACTAAGGAAAAATAAAAATATTTGTATCACATCACTCAATAAGTCCCGGGCCTAACTAAATATAAAAATATCTGTATATATGTATAACAAATTAAATTTATCCAAAATAAATACAACAAAGTCACTTAAGTTTTTCAGAAGATAATAAATATTATCTCAAACATATTTTCAGCTTCTGTAATAAATTAAGAAAATAGACAATATTTCTTTGTACTTTATTTCCACTTTATTTATAAAAGCCAGAACCAATTCTGAAATACACATTAATATCCTATTTGAAAATATATTTCCAAAATGCATCGATCTTTTAGTAAGAGGATATATATTATATTTATTTATTGAAGGCCATTTTGAAACAAATAAACATTAAACTAGCTTTGGAAAGTAAATAGGTTTGGGTAATAATCCATGATTTACCGCTTGGTTAATTATTCAGTAATAATTTTACGACAGCGTTATAATAATATAATCGAAACTACTCTCTACACAGAATACTAAATAACATTAAATCCAACACTAAATTCTAAATAAACACTTCAGCTTATTACAAGTACAAATAAAATCTTAAAACGTTACTGGTATAGATTTATCCACTAACAGTGAGCAATTATAACATAAAAATAAGCATATTGGTCTTATGATGATCAATTAATCATCCAAAGTGTCTTTAATATCGATTAGAAGCTAGGAACAAAATAGCATCACAATAAAGTAACTTAAATCATTTAGATTTTAACAACAGTGAACTTTAATCATCAATAGGAGATTTTTAAGATATTTTTTTTTAAATGATTTATTACACTTTTTTCCATTTTTTGTTTAACTTTTCTTTTTCTGACAGAGTAATGAAAGAATGAAGTTTTTAGAGCAATACTCGATGATTTTTTCCTCTTTTTCCAATAGTATTATTCTGAATATTCTATACAGGTAAAACACAAAATTGACAACATAATAAAGCAGATTAAGCTCTAGCCTATAGTGATTTTATATTAAATTTATAGCTTTTTGATCAGAAGATGGGTTATATATAAAAAAAATAACCCCCTTTTTACTTAATTAATCCTAAATCTGGTAATGGTTTTGATAACGAATTATGGAATGTTAATGTAATATTTCTGAGATAAGTGAATTCCATGAAATAGTTCCCAATTATAATCTGTAGTTTTTTTCTATGTCTTATCACTTACCTTTTATAAATCTTACTGTTTTGTTGTGGCTCGGTCTATAATCAGAGTTACGTCTCGTTTAATTGATCACATAATCGGATAATTGAAATGGGATTTGGGACAAACATTTGCGACGTTCCTATAAGTACTGTTTCCTTGCGACAGAGAGTTAGATATATGTATGTTCGTGTTCTTGTGCTAGCTTATGGACATCTGATAAAATTGTGTGTGATATGTTCAAAGAACAAAGAAAAACAAACTAATGACAAAGACAAAAATCTAGTTTGAAAAGGGAATTATTACAAACAATATATTATAGCCCTTAATAATTAATATCTTGCTTGGCGTTTTGATGAAGGTTTATGTCAAATAAAAATATCATTTTTTGCTTATTATGTATAGCAAAACGAAAAAAAATTTTTTTTTATAGTTTCAATGTTTATACATATTCGTCGTTTTTATCTAAGACTCAATGGCATTGGCATAATTGTCATAAAAATCTCTCCTTACTTCCTTATATTATATTATATTATTATATGTAGCGATACCAGTTTTAATGTTGTGGAAAAATTTCAAAGATTAATTTGCCGGTATTAAGTAGAGACAAAAAAGGTTAATCAGCTATATATTAAGCAAATCATTTCATATTATATAATTATAGTTTTTTTACTACCTAGTAAATAAAAATATATTAAAATTCAAAAAGATAACTATTTGAAATAACATAGCAAAATGTATTATGATAATATTCAACAAATATGTTGAATATTATCATAATTTAAGAAAAAATAAATCAACTATAAGATAGACAAAAAATTAAGTTTTATTTCAATATATATAATTTTTTCCAAATGATAGAATTTTGTGCTAATATGTATCTTAAAGTGCAACTTTTACAGAACAAGGTATCTTTCGTATTATGTACAGTATTATTCATTAACGATAGTAAAATTTGTTGTATTCCTTCGTCACAACATAATTAAATATTTTTAAATACGAATTCAATTTGCAATAAATTACCGAAACCCATTTTCTATGTCCTAGTGTTCATAAAATTAGACTCTATTTTAACGTTAATGCTCTGTAAATATTGTTATGTAGCAACATAAATAGCTTTGGGCGTGTGTTACTATAAAATATGAATACACATAATAAAGTTGGTACATTTTTATGGTTTCGTTAATGTGTCATTTTATATTCCCTATATAATACCTATACTATAGGTTTCTGCACATTTTGACGAGATACACGAAAATAATGGGCCGTGGGCATAATAACGTTAATATTATATATACTTATTGTTGAAAATAAAATTTTATGCGAGATAGAATTTAAAAAAAAACACGATGAATTTATGGCCTTTGGAAGCCTACAGACTTTTTCTTTCTTATTAAGGTTGTTTTTTTTATCATAAAACTACAACGTAAATCACTCAAGGACTTATTCAATGTTAAAAAAAACATTAGAGGCTTAAAATTATTATAGAATTTTAATTAAAAAGGCGAAAAATATACATCCATTAACTTGACGTTGAACCATGATTACAAGAAGTTAAAGTAAACACAATAATATGTTACATTTACATACAAAATATGTATCCTATTTATAAAAAAAAATATTCTTTTGTATTACAGTGCCATAAAAGCAATGCATTATATTATGTTATATTGGAGAAAAATAACGTTTGCTTCATGTTTATCACAAAAGATTTTTTGCTGTTCTTTGAGATAAATGAAAAGTTCTTACCAATTTATAATACGTATCTAAAAAAGCATGATTTTTTGTTTTTTTGGAATTGATCGATGATCTGTATTTTGTTTATTTTCATACGTATCTTATAAAAGGTTCGCAACGTCTGTTGAATGATTTCCTTTAGATAACCAAATTCAAGCAATTATAGAATAGTATTTATTTAAGGTCACCAGAAGAATTGTAAACTATTCTTGGTTTATTCAGAAAGTTGCCTGGTGCATTTAATTGATTAATTTAGTACTAACTCTTACACATTATCAAATTAAATATTATTCGTACGACAAAAAAAATATATTTATACATTTAAAAATAGTAACTAGTTCAAGCCTTTTCTGTAAAAGATATCAAACAGTATTTGTCCATAGCATATGATATGTCATAGTTGATGAAAAAACTTAGGTAAACTGAAGACTTGGCAAAATAAATAAAGCTTTTCAATTATGATAAAATCAACAACTATTTTCATAAATCTCTTTCTTGTGTTATGATTAGTAATAATATTGACAGTGCTCATGCCTGAAGTTGAAAACTTCTTGTAGTTGATCAAACAGCATCAGACTTTGGTGTGTGTAGTACCTATTAACTTGATCTTCATTCAAAGTTGTGATCTGAATGGCTTAGAAAACTTTCAATTAGGTATAACAGCTTCTGTAATACGGCAAATATGCTCATAGTTCATATAAAGTTTTAGCGCTTCACGTCTTAACATTTCTGAGTTCAAGAGAACTGTTGTCACATAAGTGTCGCCAGTTTGATATACACGTACTGTAACAAGCTTGATTATTAAAAAAATATTTTTATTATCATAATAATATGTTTCACAAATTTAATTAATGATAAAACCACAAGAGAGATACTCAATTTTTCAAAATGATCTGCTGAAAAATAAACCAGTAATGGTGACGATAAAACCTTACTATTATATTATCTTATTTTTTTGAATTGTTCAAATTATGTAAATTCAATAAGTTGTGTGAATGTATATAATTTGAACGACTCAAATTTAATATTGAAATTCCACCAAACACCTTCAGTCAAAAACTTAAAACTCAATTGAAATTAGTTTTGAAAAAGATTACCGGTAGGAATTTTAAATTGAGCGCGACAAGAAAAGGCTTGAAGACCCGAAGACACTTGGTATAAGGCTTTTACTGTTATACCTTTGCATTTTTTGATTCTGTAAATTTTTTCAAAGTTTTTTTGTAAATTTATAACAAATCTCGTAACAAACACTGTTATTAACGAAAGCATTATCGTTTTAATTTTTGCTAAAAAAGGTGGAAATTATTTTTTTCTCCCACTCATACGATACTTAAAATACAGCTTGAGCGTATGAAGAGCGACAGTCTAACTACAAGACATTTCCTAAGTCAATCTTTGTATCCTAATACTATAAGAAATTGCTATCGAACAATATTTTTTTTTATATATAATAATACTTTATGTTTTTGTTTAACTGTAATAAAATAAGCTACCCAATCTATTTTCTGTATTTTAGTCTGAATACTACATTCCCAAAAGTTTAATGTTGGAATTAAAGGGAAGTATTATGTTAATTTTAACAATTGTAATTATTACTTCATTTACGTCAGTAATTGCTGCGCTTTATCTACGACTGCAGCAAAATAATAATGATGTGAATGCAATTGGACCTCACAAGTAATAATGGTGCATGCTAGACAACGTGTGCGGTTGGGTACTATGTATTTGATATCCGAAGCAGTTCATGTTCTCTACAATATGTTTCGTATTATGAAATCATTATTTTTATTCCATTAAAATATCAAGATGAGAGAAAATTTATTTGAATATTGTTCTTCATTAGTTTGTAAAAGTATTTTATAAAAATAATATTATGTTAGAGAGTTTTTGAATACCGTTACAAATTGAAAGTTCTGAGTAAACCAAATATTGGAGCGTTCATAATAAAACCTCTGTTCTTGATGTTTTATGTTACATGTATAAATATAATATAAAAATAAAGATTTGTTTATGGCGATTAATACGCCTGAAATAATTACTAATGAGAATAAACTGCTGCCTTCGCAAAATTGTATTATTTTACCACTTCTGCTTTTAATGTTAAGCATATATACGATTTAGTTTATCTGAACATAAAAGCCTTTTTAGAAAACTGATTTTTACTTTTTTTCTTTATATCTCCTTTTAAAAGAGTAAAGATCAATTGAATCAATTAAAAAAACTATTTACAAAACAGTCTAAATTGGGAGTCAAACACGTGAACACTGCAGTCCACAATCGAAGAAAAATATTTTGCCACTCCCGACAAACTGGTGTAATAAATTCACCAACTTAGTTGTTCTGGACGAAGAATTGAAAGCCAAGAATCCCATTTTTTTTAAAACAAAAAACTAGCATTTTTTTATTTAAAGATGTCAATGTCATAACAACTCAGCCATAGTTGTTTTTTTTTATTTTGTAGTAAATAACTTATTGAAAAAAAATTAAACTGTTTTTGACGTAATTAAGAGATAAACTTATTATAATATTACAACTATCAAAATTGTTTATCGAGTAGAGATGTGTATATTAACAAAGTAATAATTCTATGCAAGTATTTATTTTTTATTCAAAGACTCAAACGTGTATGATGTTGATTTGAATAGCAATATTTTCTATGCATTTGGCGACATTTTTCAATTCGAAAGTTTTCAAATTAATGATGGAACGCAAATATAAAAACAAACTTTTCCTAAAGCCGAGTATGCAAAACATGAAAGTTATTTAAAAATCACGTGCATAATTATTGTTTTTTATACAAGTTTTATATCACAGCGTGCGATAGTGCTAAATTTATTTTACAATCTTTGAATAGATTACTGGAAAAAAAAATCTTACATTATTGAAGAGTAGGTCCAACCTTTTTTTCTATCAATTACTATTTTTTGATAAAAATGTTAAACAAAATTGTAGTGATACTGGGAAAAAATATAAGAATGGTGATAGTAATATTTAGAGTACATTATCGAAACTAAATAACAAACGCAATACAAGGTTTTGATATTATTAGGGTGGTTATTTTGTATCTTAGAATAAATTTAAAGCCATCAAAATTCCCGATGCGTGCAGTATTAATCTCGGGTATTCAATGAAAAAACTGACATAATTTAAGATCTCGACTGAAGGTGCTTGGTGGAATTTCAATATTAAATTTGAATCGTTCAAACTATGTACATTCTCACAGATTTTGTCACTAACGACACGGGTTTCTTAGACTCTTAGACATTTATTTATTATATAAACACGAAACATTCATTTACTAAGCGTCAGTTCAAGTTCATCTGTGCATTTTAACGCCTGAAGATGCCGAAAGGCAAAACCCGGGTCGTTAGTGACAAAATCTGTGAGAATGTACATAGTTTGAACGATTCAAATTTGATAAAACTGACGATGACTTGTAATATCAAAAATAGCTGTCCATAGTAAGACAGTACATTTTTCTTAAATAACTACATGAAGCAGTTGGGTTCCTAACAAAGTATTTCAGCAGAGATTTTTTTTTAAAAATTAGTCGTAAGTCAGTAGCTCAAAGTCGAGTTAGAGGGATTAAGAAAAGATGGATGGAGTAAAGAAAGAAATTCCTATAATTGTTCAAAGATAGTTTTTTTTCCATAAAAATGAAATCATAAAGTTGACACATTTAAGCAAACTGTGATTTCTCCAATACTCAAATGATTATTTCCCAAGCTCTGTATTTCTGTGACAAATCATATGTGGAAATAAAAGTATTAATTGATTTATCGGAAAGTGTTTTTGGCAGTATTTGAACGAAAGCACTAACCCGAATATTCGATGGAAAACGTTAAATGAACAGCTTTATCGATCGCATTTTCCAATTAACAAAAATCCAGCAAAGTGAACACTTTCGGGCTATATTTTTTTCCAAATACTCGAGAATTGTACAAACATTTGCGGGACAAACACGAGTTCCAACGATGTGACGTCAGCGATTAAAGAATTTTCCGGTAAAAACGATAGGCATAGGAAACACTTATTTGTTGTAAAAAAGCAATACAATTTCGCTGTCAAAATACATGTATGTTTTTTAAAGTTTTCAATACTATTGTTATCATGTTTAAGTGAAAAACTTCTTTATGCTACTAAATAATAAATATGGAATGTTTTTAAAGATGAATTCAATTTAATATAAAATATTGGTATATTAAAATAAAAAGTTTACAATTCAAAATAGTTTGTGTTCAATATAAAATCTTTTTCTTGTTTTCGTGTTGGCGAATTTTTAATTAAAAATTCATGCATGCTAACACTATAATATACTAATTTTGTATGTAATTATTATAATTGAGTTATTTAAAAAAGTAAATCGTCTGAGCATTTATAGCACCTTTTTGTAATTAACGTTTACAATTTATTAGCTATTTTTTATATTCGAAGAAATTGTTACATTGGTATTTAATTTATGTAGGTTTGAAATCTGCTATGTATGTAAATATTATTTTGAATAAAAGTTATTACGTGTCAAACAAACTTTTTCGTATAACTATACAGTAAGTTTACAATTAATTAATGTTTACTTGTATTTTATTTTAGTTTATTGTTTTTATTTAATTTTTATTGTATAAAACCTAAGAGTAAAGTTATTAAAATTTCTATGAATATAATGCAATAATCAAATCCTATGAATGGTATCAAAGGCATGCTTTGATTTGTTTCATATTATTCATCCAATTAACAAATATTGGAGAATTCCTCTAACTAATTAGCGATGGATTGAATTCAGAATTCTGATTAAAATTTTAATTGAATACTTTCATGGAAAATTGCCGAGAGTTCTCTTATTAAAGCCACATTAATTAAAATATCGGGAAAATTTAATCTGTTTAATATTAAATATTTATGATGAGCTGGATGGCTTAATCACATTGTTTGATTTTTACTTATTTTACTGAATTACACTTTTACGTGTAAGAATATACTATTTTAGGATACAAGTTAAGAAAAATCTTTCAGTTATCTGAATGATAACGAAATAATGATCAGAATGACTATACATAATAAGTCAAAAAAAAATCCGAGGAAAAACACAGTGAGACTTCCCAAACGATAGATAAATGCAGAGACTTCTCTTTCATCTTACAAAATCTGATAATTATTAAACTACGTCTAAATATTCTGCTTCACCTGAGAATACCGAATCGAATTTGCTTAACGGCTAAATTTAATGAGGATTATTTACGGCTTCATGGCTTGGTTGCAATTTTTTTTTATTTTATGCGTTGATAATAAAATATTTTTAATATCAATGTACAATTTACAAAAGGTTGATTTCGTTTTAACACACTAACAATATCTTAAATCACTTGCGTCTTCTTCCAAGTGGTTGACGTCTTGAAAGACATTCTATAGCGTGTATACAACTATTGAATTAAAAAATCGAAAACTTTAGCAATTATAATGGCAAGTGAAATAGTAAGGTAAAGTTTATTTTAGGAACTCGCATTTGACAGAAGGCAAATATTATAAATTACGAGATGAGATGTCAAAAAATGTTTTATGAAATGTTAAAATAACAAAAATTAACAAAGCACATCATCAAAACATTTCACAAAATAGTATATATTATATATAAAGAATACAGATTTTTTATAAGTTTAACGGTTAAAGCACCATTTTTATCTTAAATTTCGTTTAATGATTTAATAAATAAAACATGGTGTCCGATGCCAACTGAACGAATGTTTGAAAAATAGCTTTTGAACACAATTAAAAAATATTTATAAATTATTGAAATATTAAAAACATTAGATAATGCTCTGTATTATATTTATGGCAACAATTATGAAACGATGACGACAGTTTATTAGTTCTTCAGTTTTCATTTTTGTAATTTTTTCAATTAAACGATATAAAAATTCAATTAAAAAAGCATATAATACAATGTCAAACACATTTTTTCCATTTAATTTATCTACATACCTGTATAAACATACATAATAGAAAAAAAAACTTGAATATGAAGACAATACTTGTTTACTAATGTGTTTTTTTCTCATATTTATTACTATATAAAAACTTATACAAAAAATAAGCTACCGATGCTCTAATATATCAAATGACAATGTCTGGTGCAAAGCTAACGTGGTAATAATTATATAAAATGATAAAGACTACATATTCCTTTCTGCAATTTATCATCGGTTTTTATAAGATCTATAAAAGTACAAAGTAGATATTTGATCACATGTAAATCACTCCTGTTTGATTTCAATAGATAAAAATCTAATAAGGAATACTTTTTATATTTTTTAATTTAAACAACATCAAATGAGCCCATGACTTACTCCTATATGATTTTTTAAAATTAAATTGCTTAATCAATAGATAAAAATCTAATAAGAAATATACTAAATATTTTTTAATTTACACAATATCAAATAAACCCAATGATACTTTTAGCCATAATCCGAGATCAGCACACGAAAAAAGAAGAGCGAAAACATCTTGGTACAAGAACTCGAAGAAAAACCTGAAATTTAACGTTTGATAATGAACTAACAAGATCCGGATCATTCGTAACAATCAATATTAAATTGTACGCTTTGGATTTTGATTACGTTAACATATTAAAAAAAAAAAATATTATAATATTGTTATGAAATCAATATTTATTTTCATCTAGCTTAAATATTATAACCTATATTATAATTCAAAAGCAATTGAATGCATCATCAAACCATGAAACACTCTCTCAATACCGTCGCTATGTCTATCAATAGTGGTTTCCGAGCCAATGACATGCAATCCTATCAGTAGCTAACTATATACTATATTGGCTGATTGTCAAACGCCGGAGCAAACCAATTTACAAACAAGTCTTCCGAACCTGAACAAATAGTCCATCCTCGATCGTAGCACAATAAGTAAAGTGTCATAATATTGACTCAAACACAGCAATTAGCAGAAACAAACAGCTTTGTGTTGTTTACATAACATACTTGTTTGAAAACTTTCCAATAATTGATCATTGGTTGTTTAGAATGAAATAATTTAGAATACATGCTTTATAACAAGTATTTAACGATATATATTATATAATTGTTTTTTATAACTATAACCGCTCTTAATGGAAATCATTTGATTTTTCATTAAAGTATTTCAACATTAAATGTTTGTTAAGTCGTCTTTACTTTTTGGAAAAGGTAGGGATAGAAAGATGGTGCTATAAAATGACATTTAGCAGAAAACTCTCGTAATAACTCGCTTTTAGGATCGGATCTGTGTATAGAAATTAAAAAATCATAGATACATACTTTTATTATTTTGGGAATATAGTCCATTGTCAATAAAAACGAATAAGACGAACGTCTAAAAGTGTTGACCGCGCAAAACTATGGCACCGACAATATGTCAAATACTTTTTATTCATATGAATGTGTCCAAAGTAATGCATCATTTCACATTAAAATCGTATTCGAATTCAAACTTCGGTTATGCGGTAATTTGTAACAGATTTTTTTTACGAGTAGTTTTGGTGTGCAAAAGTAAATAATTGGATTATTTGTAAAAGCTTTGATGCTTTCTTACAAAAATAATATATTTCTTTATCAAAATTGTTGACTCAAAATTTGAATAAATATAAAGCTTTGTATATTGACAAGGATAACGAGCTTTTCAAAATTCACGCAAATGAAAAGCTTTTAGCTTTTCTAGTGTAACGAAGCGTTTCCTTTTAAAGATGAAAATCTTAATTATAAACATGAAAGATCATAAAAAGTCCAACACCTTCGTTAACAAACATTTTTTTTATAAATATAATATTTACTATTTATTATGAAGGGTAGTCGTAAATGCTCTTTTATTCAATTTAAATGCGCTAAGTTCAAAAACTACTTGGGTCAAATGTAAATAATTATTAGTTTTTCAATAAATTATTTGACTTAGCCTTCCTATTTTACGGTGATTATCATAAAAATACATAGACATGAAAATGTAATATCTAGCCACAGACAAAATGTTACTTAATCCAATCATTCGAAATGTTTAATTTCCCCTTTAATTATTTTGTGTAACATCAAATGAAATTTTGCAACGTGTTATGTGTCATTTTTCGTACGTTTTTGAATCTGAAAAGACAACGACAAAAGATACTTAAAGACAAACATTTCCTTATATAAGGTACTCGGCAGTGAAGTGTTTACCGAAGGAGTTCAGAAACTCTTTGTATTTAACTTAAAACGAATAAAGCGTAATACAATACTAAATATATATTATCCTGTGACATTTTCATTTCTTCAATAGAATATTATTCAATGTAATTTTGGCAGCTCAGACGAGGAAGTGAATAGCTCTGAAACACGTGTAAGGGCTTTGATAGCAAACCTTATCCAGCTAGTGTTGAATTCGATTAGATCAAGAAACGAAATTTTCATAAAGAGACGTTATATTTTTTGGAGATATTTTATAAATTGTAGTAAAACTCAATAGCTTGAGAATTTACAGCCCAGCTGTTATATATTATAAAACGTTCAAGTTTGTAGTCTATTACCCTTTTCGGAAAACCTTTTAATTTTTTATTGATAATTATTGATTGTCGGGTCCGTGGAACAGTTTTTAACGTCGTTGGCTTCCGTGTCGGATCTCACGGGTTTGAGTCCTAGTACGATCAGCATTTTTTCAATTGATTTATTGGTTTCTGTTCAAAGCCATGGATGTTTGCAATGTCTTAAAATTTTCCCTCTATCATTTATATTCTATTCAACGGGGTGTAGAAAGAGTGATTAGCCAACTACTTATCCTGTTCTAGCCAAATATTTTCTATCACTACTCTCTTCAAACAAAACAGAGGTTGAGTAACTGAGTAACAAGCAGTTGTTTTAGAAAAGACTTATGTTGAGATACCTCTATTAAGAGACCACATGACTTACATTTTTAAAAAATGTTAAAAAAGACACGGTTTTAAAAATTTATGGTACGTTCTTTAAATGAAAGCTTGCTGATAGTTATCTAAAGGATGAAATAGACGTTGTACATGACTCATTAGAAAAAAGGCAAATTAGTAATAAACTCAATGTATAGTTTTTATTTATGACTTTGTTATAAAATATCGAAACAAACTTTGTTTTGACAGTTCTTTCATAGAATATACTTGTGGATAAAATGCAATCACAAATATTCTTTGTTGATTGGTTTAATAATAATTGCGCCACAGAAAATATCAGCTACGAGCGCTACACTGTCATACATTTAGGTTAAGGTTAACGATAGAATAAAACTGTCGCTAGAAAATTAAAGCGCATGTTATGTGTAAAAGCATTTGGTTAAGAACGCTTTAATTTCAAGTCTTTGAGACATAATAATACTTTGTCTGAAATTAAAATAAGTAGATGAGAATTAATTAAAAACTTTCCTTCTCAAAAGAACGGTAGAAGAGAATTATTTGGCATGTACATTTACGATATGTGAAAACATTCCCGTTTCTGCCAGATTATTAATTGTTTATATCTTCGCCGTGCTGGCAGAAATTGTTAAATAACAAAATTTATGTAATTGCGGTTAATTAAGTTTACGATGAGATAATTAGATATCAAGTATTTTTTTGGAATAACTCAATTGGTGCATTTAATCTACCGCATTGATATTGATAACAAAATAATGTAGGTTTTAATACCGACAATTGAAACACTGAGTTTTAAAACTTGCTTAAATGCTATTCATACATTTTATGTTTAATATATACAAAAAGGAAGATGTTAAAGTTTCTATAATGGTGTAAGTTTTAGTTTTCATGCCACAAACTCTCAATATTTCTGATCGAAAGCTGCCTTTAGGTTAATTTCTTTCATGTTATGTAATATTTATTTAATCAAAATAGTGTTTCTAATAATTTGAAAAAATGCGATGGTTTTCTAGTAATTAAGAAATTAATTATGTGGCTTTTTTATTGTTCGACTAAATCAACATGATTATTTCGTAGTATAATATATTGAACAAAACAAAAAACCTGAGCTTGTTGGTAAAGAAAACTTTCTCTTTGATAATCTGATTACTCATTACAACAGACATTTATTATAATGTTTCGTTAATGGTAAAATTAAATATTAAGCTTATTTATTTTTAAAAAATACAAGCAGTAGCTAGATAGAAAGCGAGTAAGAGTTTTTATTTATTTTATAAATCAAATTATTTTTTACACTCAATGTTGTTTTCACGAAAGTTAAAAATAATTATAATAATCGTTTTAAGGGTAAAATATTTTGATTTTTATTTTTATTCTCGTAATTTTAACAAACATACTAGTGATCACTAAGTTTCGAGCGGTCAACCAACATCAAAAAAAAATAGTCTTTATAGTTTTTTTAATAGTTGGCTTAACATGTTCTTTTTTTGCACCGCGTTCAAATTTGATCGAGGCTTCATAGTTTATTTTATTTTATATAACTCTATTTTCTAAAAAAATCATAAAATCCCATAGCTTTATGAGTAAAAGTACAATGACTTTTCGCTAATATACAATTTTCAGCGTCTCTTTATTGTGTTTTATCTCTTTATCATGTTACGTTACATGTTAACACAAAGGGTATATATAACAGATACCACCGTATCAGCTAAGTAAGTATGCCGACATTAAACTTTTCCTCGCACAAATAAGAACCAACTTACAAACAGAGCAGAAGTGTATTGTTTTAATATGATACGGCTTTTTAGTGGCTTGTCTTCGACAATATTGCTTTTATAGAAAATTACTTTATATAATAAAAATAAGCATCTTAATTTTTTTAAATGTGAAGACTCAATGTCGTCTTTCTTTTGAAATAATTTTAAATCAGTTTTACAATTTGTTAAATGTTGTCTACTTATATTTAATTTGGTTGTAATTATTATCCTGTTGGGCTTAGGAGTTCATAGTATACTTCAGTTCATAGTATACTTCAAACAAGCTTACATCGACTGATAACTAAGCTTCAAAATCAAAGATAACAGGACATACATATATGTGTATAGTACATTATTTTGTATATAATATAGTATGTTCTAAAATCATACGTAAATGCTTTACAATTTTGACTGCTGAATTAAAAATAATAACGTTCTATGAAACCCAATAAAATTTTGTAGTTCATAACGGATATTATTGAGTTTTAAAAGATGTATTTTGAACAAAAAGTTTTGTAATAAAACATTATTTTAAAACAATGTTTAACTTTTTAACAGTTTTTAATGATTTTATTCATCGATATAATTGACAAAAGAGAGTGAAAATTCAGATATAATATAGCATATTATACTATAAATCGAGATTCTTTCAAAACGTATTTTTTTTGCGAATTCTTAATCATTATTTTTGCTTTGTGTAGTATGTATACAACTAGATTTTAAGCTGGTTTAGTTGGTAACGATAGTTATAATTATCTATCTGTCTTATTGCCTTGCAATTCAGAAAGCTAAATGTAGAGACCCCATCAAAAAGAAGTGCTGAATTAACGCTGCGTAAAGACATCTGGTCACCACAAAATTACTCCGGATTCAGAAGGCTAAAGGACCAACTAGGGTATTTTACCCCCAGACCATAACCATAAATAATGGCAGCCGCAAGTTGCAGTTATAAAGAAAATGATACATAATTAACAGCGTTATCACAATTTTGTTTAATCCATTTTGCATCATAGCCATTACCATTCAAATAAAAATGTCGAAACGAACTTTTGGTGAAATACAATGCTATCCAACCTACATGCCCCATATTTATTAACTTGTCTTTGAAGGTTAAAAAGGATACATTTTTTAACAATAAGAGTAAGTTAGGTATGTAATGTCTAAATTTGAGAGAATCTTTAAATATTTAAGTTGTTCACAAATAATGCATCTCTCACCCGCCTTACAAGATATACATATGGTGGGTGACTTTATTGCCATGAGTAAATGATTTAAGATACTCTTTTTACTGCAACACTATCCGTATTTTTCATGTGGTCAGTTCCGTAACCAGGTGGTAAAAAAATAGACATTCGTCCTATTTTTTAATTTATTTACAGCTATTTATCAAAAAGCAAGAATCTATTCGATGTTTTGAGTTTTTGAACGGAGGGTGGCTCTATCCTATTATGGTTGGTTAAGCTGGGATTTTAGATCGATGCAATAAGCTGACTTCTGTTTTTTTTTTATGCACAGTGCTTATATTTTTTCTTAAAAGAAATTTCGAGATATTTACATAGAATTCTTACCACAAAATTTGCTTGATCTCAACCTCTTTTTATACGGATAAAAATATAGAGCAAGGGAAAGTCAATACGTTAGCTAATTGGCCTTGTGACGACCTTTTTCTCAGATTCTCTTTAAAAACTTTTTTTAAATAATCGCTTGGTAGTTTATGCGTAGACTGTGGAGCAGATGTAAGTTATATAGTTTATAATATACAAAAAGCTTGACAAATAATTAACAGATGATGTAATTACACACGTTGTTATTTTTTTGAAAAATAGCACTCGCATTGAGGTATAAAGTTTAATATCTCAGAAAATTTCCTTTATGGCATTCCTAATAGAAGCCCTTTGGAAATTATTAAGAAATAACACTCACGAAAAACAATGATTTCCAAGAAGAAAATAACTCTCATTTAAGGTTAAGTACCAACATTACTTGGTTCTTTTATATAGCTTGTACATTAGGATCAGGCCAACCGCCATTCGCTTTCTGTATTTTTAAAAGAAATAGCACCCAATAACAACACAACGCCTGACATGTAAATCAGACTCATTTATAAACACATTAACGGTGCGTTTGTAGGAAAATTTATTTAAAACCATATTTAAATGATGTCGTTAACACAATTTCATCAAAACTACATAACAAATTATCCATTTAAAGAACTTGCATGTATCAAAAATTCTTTGGTCATCAAATAATTGATCAGTGATAGTTAATATGTTTTCGTTAAAAAAAGTGATGTAATCTTTATAAAATATGCAAATATTGTATTAACTACCCCAGTTGCTCTCGGTGTAGAGCAAACAAAATCTTTAAATTTAATTTTATAAAAATCTTTAGTTGGAGAACATAATTATGTGTATTTTCACTTCTAATTTATCGAATAAAATTATATTTAATCTCATGAATGAAACATAGGAATTAGAATAAAAAGATAACTTTGCATTTTTGTAGCGTAGAAGAGTGTTGTTAATTGGGACCTAAGAGATAAGGTTATGCGGGTTTTCTAAAGAAGAAGCAGCACTAATTCTAAAAACTTTATCCTATTAAGCTTGAATCTCCTTTCAATGTGCTTAACGATTCCTTGGCATGAATATTTTTATCAAGTCTGAACGATTTTCAGTCATGTATCTATCACCCATATCCAAATTTTAAAACGTTTCCTTTTAAATTTTGTTTCCATTTCCTTGTATCTGTTTACAAATCAACAAAATGTCGTCATGAGGTTTATATCACTTCATTTTCGATGTGTTTGAAGTTATAGTTATATTAGAAAAAATCTAAACTTTATCATCTAATTTGAATTGCGGCGTAGTTGTCAGGATTCGTAAGTCACTGTTCTTAAGTGAGTCACGCATTATCTTGAAAATAAACATATATTTTTTCAAAACCGTTGACTATTATAATCTTGTCACGTGCCCTATCTTCAAAGACTGTACACGCTATTGAGTTTAAAGTACACGATTGCAATCCATTTACATATTATAACTAAGCATGAACTTTGTATCAAACACGCAAATGTAATGAACTGGAAATAGAAACTGTGTGACTTAATAATAGTTCGATAACAACTTTAACCAAGGAAAATCAACATTAAAATTAACAACTCATTATATCGCAATATTGTTGAATTAAAAGACAATAACTTTATTTTAATTATTATTGTAGTACATACTAAGTGTTTTGTAGTGTAATTTATAATTTTTCTATACATGTAACGTCACGCGTATTTTATGTTCTTTTTGATAGATTATTATTTGTGAACAAACCAGTGAAACCGACGGTTGAGTGGAAGAATACAAATCGTTTGTTTTTAGCAACGATATCACCTGAAGTTATTACTATATTTTGAAACTTTGACAATTCCATCACAATTTGCTATCACACAAAAAAATATTTTCGAAGGGAAAAAATATTTCTCTCCTTAAATGTGCTCTCAGTCATCTGACAGTAATCAGCAAGCTCTGACCAATTCCAGCTATCAGTTAAACTTTGATTTGCAATATCAGAAAATGTGTATGTTCTTGCAAGCTGCTGTGTTCAGAAATATGGAACTAAGCGTAGCTTTTTCCGTCATCCTGTTGGGAGCAGTATCAGACCATAAATATGAAGTTGATGACTTTGTTATTTTACTTTTTATGTTACTAGATGTGACATGTGTCTCGCGTCTTTCAGAAGCACCTATAGTTCAACTGTATTGTTCGATATTAATATTTTTTATCAGATTCAAAATATTTCCAAAATTTAATTTAAAAAAAAACATCATGAATATTGGGATCTTGGTATATTACTGTCATTGTGAACATTTTTTATACGGTAAGAATAACAATATTAATTAAAAATTTCTTGATTCTGAAAGAACAAATGGAAAATAATCATAATAGCGTGAAAACACCGGCCCATTTCCAGCATATCTAGGAAATTCATTATTAAAACAATTTTACTTGATGAAGTATATTTTCATTTTTAATTATACTAAAGTGTGAATTTTTCCGATAAAACGCCCGGACTATATTCCGGCATATAAAAAAAAATACCAAAGCTTGGGCTTGTTCGGGTCACAAGTTTGATATTTAGATTTGGGAGGACAGGGCTTGGACCGGATACCTTTGTCAAACTGCGTCCTGTGCAAGATTCTCGTCGGTATATATCACCCAAAGGCAGTGATTTTACTTGATATTTGTTATTTAATAAGGTTTACCCAAAAATATGAATGGAATAAAATGCCAGTTCTATGTCATCCGGCTGGTACATCAATTTTAGTTATTTGCTTGTTGCCATCATTGAACAAACACTGAAGACTAGCTAGCTGAATTCATCTCTCAATAGTACGTAACATAATTTTTACAGCCTCCTGTTATCTTCTAGAATCGCAAGAAAATATAAAAAACTAATTTAAATTCTTAAATAAATTTACATATTTCAGAGTAAATTAGAAATACATCTTAATAATTAAGAAAACACACAATATTCCTTTTAATTAATTTCCACTTTATTTATAAAGATCAGGACCGGCTTAACTTATGGCGAGCATTGTCAACTGATAGTTAACTGATGCTTGCCATGAGCAAAACCGGTCCTGGCCTTTATAAATAAAGTGGAAATAAAGTTCAAATGAATATTGTGTTTTTTTCTAAATATAATGCTTTTCCAACAAGTTAAATACTGAACTCAAAGTGAACACCCTAAAATTGTTCTTAATAATTTACAAAGAGTCTTGATAAATCGATTGAAAAATTATAATGTTATTTAATGTCCATTTGGTGGGAAAAAACTATTTATCAGTGTTTAACACTCGCAGCTCGGAGACTAGAAAAATACCCAAAATCTGATGGGGGTCCTTTACCGACTCCAATGGTTTCCTTATTATTGGCCTTATTCTTATGAATTAAAAAAAAAATAGTCTGAGGGCTTTAAAACATCTGTCTGCATCATTCCTCATACATTTTTTTTTATAAAAATCCGTGTTTTTTTCATAAATAGTCATATTTTAAGTTGCGCGTAAAAAAAGACGTCATCCCAGTACACATATGTAATCGCAACTGACGAGATTTAGCCAACCAATCATGCAAATGCTACTTTACGAGCGACCGCTTATCGCGTATTTATATAAAATGAGGCATCGATGTCAGTAAAATATTGTGTTTATTTTGAGAATAGTATTCGAGGATACATAAATTATTATCTTTACTTTGTATACACATCAATCCGTTTTTTGTTCTACTTTGAGGATCTTTTTTATTTAGTTGAATTTTTCTTTTTTGTTTTATTTAATAGAGACGGAACTAGCGATCGAATATTTTTTTTTCTACAGAAGGTCAAAAAAATTATGATATAAGAATACCATAATTATAAACATTGTATCACCCATATTAAAATAGATATTTAATAAAATGTGGGTATTGGGGTCGCATTTCTTGGGCTTAGAACAGGAAAAGTTAAGTAAATTGGAAAATTTTACGAAACAACACAGAGGAAACAATGACAATATATATCCATACAGTGTAAAGTCAACTTGAAATGAAGATATCAGTTTAGTTTCTTTGTCTTTCAAGAAAATATTTTTTTCATATTGTTCGAAAGGTCCAATCTCACTATAATTTTACTGCCTCTAAAAAGATTATAGGCGTAGATAATGCGTTCAAATTGCTAAGACACGCAATAAACTATAACACCTTGACGAAGCTCGTAAAAACATAACGATATAATAATTGTGGACATACATAACATACCTTTTATTTTATACTATGAGGTTATGACTAGGTATATTCACTAGTTGGTATCAAATTTTATGTTCAGAATTAGTAGTTACTATTTTTCTCATCTACTGCAATTTACATGGGTCAATGAGTAAATAAATTTAATTAATAATTGTATCGGTTAATGGACAACATTTTGATGTGTAAGACACTCAGAGATGGGTTCTAGCTTCCTTTAAAAAATGCTGCTCAAAATGCCCCAAGTTTAACAATACTTATATTAAAAGCGGATATTTTTTGTATTATGATAGTCTGGTCCTAACGGTACGCCATCACGCTGTCGCCATTTTTTTCTTTTTTTTTCGAACGATATTTTTCATTATTCATAAATTTGTTTGTTTTGCAGTGACTGATTATAACATAATTAATGTCATTATTTTCATTGTATCACTTTGTCAAAAAAAAATCCCAAATTTTAATTATGCTTGTAATTACTTTCAATCCCCATTCTAAATTTATTAATCTGAGATGACTTTTTAATTATATGTTAGATGTGTTAAACATTTTAATTTTGTGCTATTTTAAAATCACTTAATGAAATTGGTAATTTCTTTTCAATGCCAATTGTTGTTTATAACTGTTCATTTTTGTATAAATAGCATTGTCAAATTATATTTCTTATCAGTTGACGATGCTCGTAATGAGCGAAACCGGTCCTGACATATTAAATAAAGTAGAATGAAGTACAAAGGAATATTGTGTTTTTACTAATATAATGCCTTTCCACCAAGTATTGACAGTGAACACCCTAAAAAAACATACATATGTACATAACCGTGGTGGTCGGTCAATGTATGCTGTGGCTGCTGTATGCGTGTAATTTTTTTATTGTTTTGATTTGTTTATTTAACGTGATAATAATATTTATTCTTGTACATATTATTAGTTTACAAACTTTAAGCCCGAAATAGCCACAAGTCACAAGTTTTCCCGAATGCATTCAACCTTACTGAAAAATTGAAAATTGTTGTGACATTAAATATTATATTTGATGATGCACCTCAACGTTTATTTAGTAACAATAAATTAAAGAAGGTTTTGTGTGAAGTGTTTTGAGTAAGTATCATCATGTAAGTTCGAAACATAAACAAATTAAAGTTAATTTATCAAATTTGCTTTACAAAATACCCACAAAAGGAGGCATAAATAATATGTTAGCAAAATCGCTTTGAAACTAAATAACTTTATGTGCCAATGGCGTTTCATCTTTATATATACTTAAATCGCCCGCTTTGGTCTAGTTGGTAAAAGCTTGCTCTACCGATCAGGTGGGTCCGGGTTCGATTCCCGGTAAGGTCAATGTCAAAATTGGATTTTTTCAATTTTAATTTGAGATCTAAGACATGGGTGTTTGTGAAGTCAATTCTCCTTGAGTTAATCTCATGTGACTTTCAAAAATTCTCATCGAGTATATCTCGTATGATCTTTCAATTTTAAAAATATTTGACGCATTGGCGTAAGCTGTAATGTTAATTATTTTTTTTTAAATTAAAAAAAAAAAAAATTGTAATTGTAAATATACGATAATTTATACACGTAATAACAAAATTGTTTATAATAGGTACATTATACACATCAATATTGTATTACAACTGCAATATGAAAAATCATATAATATGTTATATTTTAGCCAACATGTTTTGCACATTCTCCACCATTACTTATATATCATTTAAAAGCAATCTATATTTCTTTTTGTAAGAGACATACAAATCCATGATAGCTATGTGGTACACACTAAAATTCTATGACATACGAAATGTAATAAAAATAAATTGCAACACCAACAAAAAAATTACTTGAGGTAAGAGTAGAAATGTATGCAGAAGTGCTTTAACTGAGTTAACTTCTATTCAACATTTAAATATTTCCGTTTGGATAGGTTTGGTTTTTGAAATAAAGCTGTGGTACTCTCTCATGGATTTATTTAGGCTTAAATTTTCTAATGACATTTATCAAAACATCAAAAATTGATAATGGAAAGTGACTTAACTGAATGGAATAGACTTTAGTATTCCGTTAAAACAGAAAGTTTAAAAAAATGTACAACTATAATATATATAAATGTTTCATTGGAAAGTCATAAACCAGATGTCTTAAAAAAGTTTGAAGAATGAAGCATTGCATCAACCATAACAATACACGGAAAAGTAATCTTCGAATTTTCCAACGCGTATAATATAATAAACCAATATATTATTACTTACTTTGTGCAAATGGAAAACTGTAGAGCTCTAATTTGCCAAGCTATTCCTTTCATATAATATTTACGACAAACAAAGATGTAGGGTTTCAAATTACAGCGCTGTTTCGTATGATGTACACATTTTCACGGTAAACATAATCGCAGGGGAGTATCGGTAAATAGTTTAAGTTTGTTGTCATATTTTATTTTCGTGAAACGAAATCGCGAACAAAGAATATATAACTTACAAAATATAGTTATTATACTACGAGAAGAAAACTATCAACTCGAGTCATACAAAACGTGTTTAATTAAATATGAATGACTTATTTAAATCCAAGGTCACTAGGTTCCAGGTTTCCGTAATAAAAGTTACTTAAAGGACCCATACATTAAAGAACTTTGTTCCCGGAACTATCAAGTAATTTCTCAGGAATTATGTTTCAGAGCATGTTCTTGAACACACGAAGGGTCACAGAAACGTCACCCGTTGAGGTTATGTTGTACAGTGCTGCGTCCGAACGAACGTTACTTGATTTAACTGGATGCAAAAAATGCGAGTACAATTATTTTATCATCCACTATTACAGCTTATTCTTATACCATAGATAATTCCAATATAACTTCTATGGTATAATGTCTATGGTTTATTTTGACATTTGTCACATAGGGAGACATTTCAAAGTCGAAAATAGATCTCTAAAATTACGCAATGTGAGTTGATGTCGACGAGTTCTGCCTACGTATACATTCTCGCAAGTAGTATTCGGTTGTTATGATTATTATTAGATGTATTCTACAATACGTCGTATTTTTGGTATGAAGTCATATACTTTGACAGCTCGTCTAAAGCTGCGCACGCATGCATGTTCCCAGGTTCCTCGTTTGTGCTCGGTTTTAGACAATGAACATGGGAACCTATATCGGGTCACGTGAAATGCTCCATGATACGGCGTGAACACGTGAATTTTGTGTTCCAAGACATGTTCTGGAACCATTTGTTCCTTAATGTATGGCCGGCATTACTCCGACTGGAAATTTAGAAAATACTAAGAAATACACCCCTTATATGTAGACAGTAGAATTTTTGTATTATATGGTCAAATTTAAGCGGTTACGGTATCAGAACAACAATTTAAAAAGATTATGTGATGCAAATATGTATATTCGTGTCTTATGTTAATTTGCAGATACTTAATTAGGTGTATACATATTCTGCACCTTTGATATTTCAACCAGATTCGATATAATGAAGTAGTAGAAATAGTATTAACTAATTGATTTAATTGCAATTAAGGGTAAATCTAATTCCTCATTTTTGTCGTGTATCTAAATACATATGTTTGCTGACGCTTAAAATAAAAATGTTTTTAATATTTATTTTGACTACGCTAGCCAAAATCGTTAACGTAAACAATTGCATAAGACATACAGCAGACCCTGAGAATCTTTGCTTACATTGTCCTGCCTATAGCTGTAGATATCAAAGCGTTTACCAGTGAACGCGTCTGAATATACCCGCCAATAGAATGTATGTATGTGTGTAAAAAGTTCTCAATTCACAAGGGATGAGTATTTTATTATGAAACAATATTCAATTCAATTTAATTAAAATAAGACTGTACGATGTTTTTATATGTAGCACGCGGAGCATTTCCATTCTGCAAAATATATAATAAAACAATTATGTTTAAAGTATTATGGAAGTGTTTCTTATTCTCGATTTCCACAAATAGATGGCATGGATTATCATTACAAAATATGAATAAAAATTGCTACATTTTAACGATAACTCTAGCTTTAAAACTACAATGATTACAATGAAATGAAATGATGTTTTGGAGATCAGTGTTTTAGCAGTTGTTGGCAACCATACATGAGAATGTGGAGGATTTGGCTTTATATAGTAAAAAGAAAGAATAGAGAGGATTGAGACTTTCTGAAGGCATTTGAAGCACGTGACTCAGCCAATTTTAACGCCTCTCCATGACCAACGTCATATCAGTAAGCTGTCTTGTACGTTCCCTATTATCCGAGATCTTTACGAAATCAAGCCTCCCCACCACCAATATCTGTTGCAAGCATCTATTATCGAAGTTCAGTATGTATACGGTTTTGTCGAGTAATCGTAGATGCCATGATTCGCTACCGTAAAGCAGTATTTGTAGTTTACAGGCATTAAAAAAATGGTTTCCATCGCTATCCCCAATTTCAATTATTTCTGATGATCCAATACCACAATGTTAAAAGTTCATTTACCCATATTGTAACACATGGTAAACAATTCGCGAAAATAGTTTGTTTTATTACAATATTTTTCAATAAAATAAGTGTGATTATTTTATATTTTGCGCAATTGTGTGAATTACAAATGTATGTTGTTAATTCATTCGTAATATTAAATTTCGAATTTTCATATTCCTTTCCTGACATATGTATTTACACTATGAATATTTAACTGTTCTTCATACCATGACAGTTGCTATCCGCTTGATATTCATAGAAGACTAAATAAATGAAATTCATGAATATTATTGCAAAATCATAATTATTCAAAACAAATAATGCCACGCTCACTCATAATAAGCTTTCCTGTAACCTTATCTAAGTGTTTGTGTATGAATGTAAACTATCCTATGTGTGTGAGTATGCTTTACCCGGATTTTACTGCCGGTAATAAATCTTTTTGCCAGAAACACTCTTGTTCGTAGAAACGTAGAGTATACGCGAGCGAAACGAAGGCTGTTCTGTTGTAGAGGCATAGCTACGATGTCGTAGAACAGGGCTTTACAACATTAATATTACGACAGGATAGATTCTCACATGTACGACGCTATTTTTTCATTTATTGTACAGAAACACAATAAAAAATAAACCTACAACCTTACACCCTGCATTCGAAGACTATAATACAAAAATACTCCATTTTGAAAATATATTTTTGAAAAAAAGGTTCCCTCTCTTAAGAAACTCATTGATTAATCAAGTAGGCATTTTATGGCGATGCGTAAAAAAGTTTTAAACATAAAAATGCGTAAAGTTTTTGGATTGAAAAATTAATTTTGGTGAAAAATTTAAAAAAAAATGTTTAAAATAGATTTTTCTTCGACGTCAAATAGAAGAAACGATTGGCTCACCAGAAGTTATTGTTTCGTTTAATAAATATTTATCCTTTAGTTATTCAAAAACACGTATTAGTTTATAACGTGAATTTTTGAATCGTTTTATTACGTGACCATGTTTAATGATTAAATTTACATTTAAAACATAATAAAATAGATCTTTAAATTATAGACTTTGTATTTCGTTTCTATTTGCTTTTATATAAAAGGCTCGAGGGGCAATCACCCAACACACATTTTTCACTTTTTTGAGTTCTCCGAAATTTGAATTCTCCGATAATTACAAGTACAAAAATACTCTTAGTCAACATTTCACTTACATAACGTATTATACAATCCCAAGGGTCGTCTGGTCGTTTGTCTGTTATTTAATACATCTCCATAGTGACTTTAATAATTTGTGTATGATTGACAAGTTTTTTCACCTTTCCTTAAACAGATTTTTCAAAACAGTTCTATTTAACAAATTGAAAACAAAAAATCTTTAATTTATAAATATAATATATAGGTTTTTGTTTGTAGAAAAAGTATGCATTTTATTGCATTTTGTAAAACAGACTTACGAATTTTACTTGAATTGTTCGATTATTGACTATATTTAATGCATAGCTTTTACTCTGTAAAATTCTACTCAAAGAACTAAAAATTAATAAGTATAGTACTGCATATTTAAATGTGGACATGCAAAATTATTTTCAGTTTATTTTGCTCGCTGCGACAAATGCATGAATCCATTTGATTAAAATGAAGCAGTCAAAATGAAATAAAACAATTCACAAAACAATTAACTCTTTATCGAATGACAAACGTGATACGAAGAAGTGATGTATAAATTTAATGAATTTCGGACGAAATAACAATTTTATAGGTCAAGCTAAAAAAAAGAGAGAAGAACAGTCGTTAAAATAGTGACTGCCTGCAAAAATACATAACAGGATTATACCTACACATATATACATATGCCTAGCATTTGGCTTTTGTGGAGTAGAAGCGTATAAAACTATTACATTTTAGGTCTTACACATGAAATGAGTAGTATGATTTGTTTTTGAGATTTAGTTTTATAAGTATAATTATGTGGATTAAAAATATTAGAGTGATAATAATATTATGTGGATTAAAACATCAAATTTTATATTTTTCCATCGTAAATAAATTTCAAATATTTCTGTTGAAAAAAACTTGTGTTTCTTATTTCGACATCTTCACCTTTTATTTTATTTTTAATAAATTTAAATATATATTTTGAAATATATCCATACAAAACAAACAATTTAAATGTTCTGATTTTATTATTACTTTATTTTATGTCATAATTAAGACCATCATCATTCATCATTTTTAAAATTTCCACGAGGAACAAAATCGGTTTTAATCGTTTTAATAATTATTGAGAAATTTACCACCTAGTGTACAAATAATTTTTCTTTTTATGTAAATAAATATATAGTATTTCTACTAAGAATTGAGAATTACCGATAAATTAAAAGAAATAACTAAAATTATATTTATTTACTTCAGAAAATTTCCTAAGCTTAATTTATACATAACTAATATTTTTTCAATAATATATATTTTTTTTTTATTTAAATTATTTGGAAAGTTTGTTAAGAACAATATTTCATTGAATTGAATATTTTATCGTATTTTTCGGTTTTAAAAGTTAACCCCTGACTGCAAAAGCATGTAACACGCACACTGATTCAAGAGTAAGGAAACTAACACAAGGAAACCAGTAGACATTCTAGTTCACTTTTCACGGGCACGCATGTAAAAATCTAGTATTTTTCTACACGAAACCTATTATTTTTACCTTTTTATACGTCTATTTCGTTAGTTTGTAATTTTCTGAAGAATGTTTGGCAGTATTTTTAATTTTACTACTAGCGTGTACGAAATAAACATTCTTTGATGTTATTGCATGTGTTTTAAAACGTTAATACCAAATATAAGGTTAAAAGTTCACCCTTTACTTTTTTATTTAAAAAAATTGAACATGAAACAATTTTATTTGAATTTTTGAAATAATGATTCATCAAAAAAACCTTTCAAGAAAAATAAAATGGAGATTTTAGTAAATTGATGTAGTGTCAGAACTGTTATTGAATGAATTTTCCGATGCTTAAAGCAGGTTACATAACTATTAGTATTTAAAAAAAAAAAAACTTTGTTTCCGAGTGCTCTCCGAAGCGCGAGGCTTATCCTTTGACAAACAAACAGTTCACGCTAAGCAGTAATTGTCGAGATGCTCCATGTGCTTTAAATAATGAACAGGATTTTTGTATTTAAATGTGTAATTATAAAAATTTGTTTCCTGATAAATGTGTTTAATTAAGATTTTGTTACAGCGATTTGATGAAAAACACAAAGTTTTATTTTGTATTCAAACATAATATTCTAATATCGTTAATTATAAAGCTCTAAGAAATTCCGGTAATTATGAAACATAAAGAAATAATGGCTGAAGAAATTGTTTTAATAAAATTTGTGCATTGCTTTGTAAAATGTAGAGTGCTTTATTTGAAAGAAAGATTTCAGCGCCTATCAAAAATAATAATAATAAGTGTTATAAACTGAATAAGTTAAAATCAATGTTTAAAACTTTGTCAGACTAAGTGAGAAAGCTCTCGAGAGACAGCAGGTGATTAAAAGCTTAACAATTTGATTATATGCGCCGAGTTGAGAAGACTTTATGAAATTGAATAAATATAATATGTCGTTATAAAATTACGACACCGTCGTAAAGTTAAACTTCACTATGATGGCTGTTAATCCTACATTGTCAGCGATTAGTATGGATCACGATTCCGCTTCAATTTTTTAACCGTTTGTTTCAAAAACTACGATAAAATTGTTTTATCACAATTTAGCTTAAATTATCATTAAAAAGTTTGTAATTCATTAAAACAAAAAATTAACGATACTTTATTTTACTTTATCAAAAGCTTATTAAATTTACTATCTAGAAGACAATGATCAAATCATTTTAATACTCTAGATTCAAGAAAACTTCATTTAAAAAAAAAATTAGCAAATATGTATGTGAATATTTATTGCACCGGTAAATATTACTTGCTAAAAAAGTAAATTATGCGATATAAAATAAACATTAAACGAAAAAAAAAAACAAGTTTAACAGTGAGATGTTATCAATCAAATATGTATTCAAATTTGAGTAATCCTCGATCAATCCTTCTCTTTTCTTTAAGAAAAATCTTGATACACACAGTATTGCGAGAACTTGTTGTTAGACACTCACTTTATATTTATTGAATACCGAGAAATTACTTTTAAGATGTGACATAAATTCTTATGTGCGCCTTTTTCTTCAAGTTGGATGATATGAATGATAAGATAACGAAACATTAAAATGAAGATTTTATTGGATACAAATATATTAATCGATTGGAAGGTGGGAAAAAATTCTAAGACGTAATCACGAAATTTATTGCAGTATAAAAAATATTTTTTTACTATTTTATGCGATAGTCAACGAAAAACTGGTTACATAACAAAAATACTATTATGTGTGCATTTTTTAAAAGATAATCAAACATACAAACTAATTCATCAGCACACATTTACGCTTATATTAAATTCTTCATACTAATTGGTTGGTTATACATATTAGTGAAGAATAAATGTATTCGTTTTGTTCTACCGCTGAACGTTAAGATAAAGGCTTTATAATTTACGTTTTCTACAACAGACCTTTCAACAAAGATAGCACATGTCTCTCGCAGCAAATTATATCCTTTGCGACAAGCTTTTTAATTATCCAACAACCTCTATCGACAGTGAAGCGCAACTAATTAGAGGATAAAACGAAAAAATACTTCAGATTCGTATTTTTTGCAGCCGTGAATCTTCAACGTCGATCGATATAAAAGCGAGAGGTTTTTATTATGAAAATATTTTTGGTTCCTTTGCATTACACATTAATACTAAAAAGTTATATTAACTCAAGGAATTAACCGAAGATCAGATCTGTAACCAAAGCATTTTGACCCAAATTTGTCTTCATCCAATTAGATAGTTGCGATAGATATAATTGACTTACTGAAAAGTTTTGATACTTAACTGCCTTTTTTAGCATTGTTAATAAAATCATCATTACATGTTCGTGCGCGACATATTTAAACATTTCATGATGGTTTTATAATTTACATATATGAGGTCTCAATGTATCATACTTCCAACTGCACAATTTGTAAAATACTACGAGATATCAAAGTTCGGGGCATCGGAAAGTGCACTTGTGTTGAATTTGCCAAAAAAAAAAATGCTTTGATACAATGATTTTTCAATCTTGTTTTAGATTTTAAAAACTGCGATGTTTTCATTATACTCAATTTTATTGTAAAAAAGAAGAGATGGAGTGATTTTCTTTTAATTAAGTTTTTTTTTGAACTTACTTACATATTTTTACTTTTTTTAAATGAATGTTTGAACTACTGTCTGGCAACAAGTTTTCATTACAAACCTTCTGTTCAATACTCTTTATAAGATCATTGTCTTCTTAGCATTAGAAATAATTAACTTTGATAAAAAAAACATTATCAAATTTTTTGATTGCGTGACGTAACACAGTTAACCAGTTATCACAATAAGTAAAATTCTACAGATTTAAAAACTACTCAAAAGGGTTAGATTAATGGAAAAGCTAATAAATGTAGAAACAATCGTCATAGAGACAGAAAAATGCTTATTATTATAAAACCCTAGTCATATAACAGCCATTACACCATTGTCAATTTACTACTGCACGGTGTGTCATTGTCTACAAAAAATATTCTTTAGAATGATTTTGGTTATGTCATTCAACTACGATTAAAATGGTTAGCATTTAGGTCTTATTCTGTGATCTTAATTTTACTTTGTGATCCCGCAACCATTTTTATTTCCTGGTTTGGTTTAAGCAATACAAGTTCAATTAATAAACATTACTTCATAAATCATATAATCAAGTTGCTTCATTTGAAAAGAGCATGGGTCGAATTTGATAATAAAAATCGTAGGATATAAAAACCAAGCAATATTGAGCTTCAGTATTTCTTCCAATAAAACTTTCACGTCCCAAAAATAGACTGGCCCGATAAAACGATATTATTCAAGTTTACGAAAAAATATATAAAAAAGCGTACACTAATATTTGATGGATCTATTTCAAATTTTCTCCTAGCATAGTATTACTCATAGTCTCAGAAAATTTGATACTACAATGTGTCATTATTTGTCGAAGCATTTGCCAATTTATCATAAGGAAAAAACAGCTTCTGTAAAACCTTTAGTTTATAGTAAAAAACATATTTGTAAATTTTCGAAACTAATAAACAGTTATTTTCATAAAAATTATAAGTTTTCGACCGAAAATAAAGTATAAAAAGGTCATGATTAAATTTGAAGATCTAAATTATTAAAAATATATATATATATGCAATAGATTACGATTATTAAATTACAAAGAATACATGTTATTATCAAATATTTATTTTTTCATTAATGTAATAAAAAATGATGATTGATTTTAAAAAGAATTAACTTAATTACGTAAAAATAGCATACATATAATTTGCGGTGGTTTGGTTTCTCCTCATCGTCTATAAATTTATTATATTTGTTGATTGACTAATTTGAGCATTATTACAGTCAAGTTTTACCTTATTAATGCATATAAGTTCTTCAATCATTATTATTAGGTTAAATAAATAACACACAAATTTTTACATAATAAATTATGTATTGTAAAAAATTTAATTATAACTATATAATTTAATGGTTCTAATACATGTTTCACCTTAACTTTAACTTCTTTTATTACCAATTGTTTGCTACATCCTCATAATTGTTTCTTGTTCTGTATGAATAGCAATGTAATTTTGTATTCTATCAGTTAATAATTCTCATAAAATTAAAGTGGAATAAGAACAAATGATTTTTTTATTTTTGACAAATTTGTAAAAGTTAACATCTTAAAAGTAAATATTTTATTGGTTTATATTTCAAATGATTATATAATCGAGTATGCTATTTTATATAATATTCGGAAAAAAATCTGATATATGTTTTTTCTCATACACCGTACCTCACTGCTATAATGTTGAATAGTACTATCATATGCGATATTATATCAACACTCTTTTCGGCCCGCATTCGTTTAAAACTCGCTCTTTATTGTTTGGTCATGCTCTTTTTCAGTGACAAAGAGTCAGGCTCAGGAAACAAAGTGCGTCAACGATGTACGATATCTTTCTTTTTCAAAAAAATATCTGCCATGACGGCAGAAAAACTTCAAGCTGAATTTAAACTGTAAGGTATGCGGAAGCGCGTTCAGATTATTAAAAGTGTTACCAACCAAAATAATACTGACGAATAAATTTTAAAACCGTCTATAGATATGTCAGTGTATATAAAACGTGTTTTTTTTGTTATTGATTTGGTAAAATAAGTACTCTTTTGAGATACACATATTTTATAAAAAAAGCCATTCTTCCCATTCAATATAAAAAATAGAATACCTTCTATGTTTCAAATCCATAACAACTAGAGCGAGATTTTTTTCTTAAATTATTAGATTGTTGCGACATGCATAAACATTCATTAGACATATTTTTATAATATTCTTTTCGACCAACAAAAAAAATGTTAGCCTATTTTTTATATCATTATAATAATATTTTTTTTGTCCAAACATAATAGTGTATTTAATAATAGTCTGAAAGTAAGTGCTACAACTGAAATTATAAAACTTTACAAAATAAAAAATTTCGTGTCAGATATTCGTAAAATTCTAATGAAAGTATATTGTTAACAAAAAATATAATATAACGCTTTTTGCCTACACCAACTTCTAATTTAGCATTGCTGGTCGTCAAATGTACAACAATCTTAATATTTCTTTTAAAAAAAACCGAAGCTTTACCTTATCTCGATGGCTGCCACAGACGAGATATCTCGTAATTTTTAAGTGCTCAACACGCCAGTTACGAGTTAACTCGTCAATAACTAATTAAATTTGATTGACTTGCTTTAATATAATACAAATGAAAATGTATATAAAAGCTACAAAATACAATATAAAGAAAAATGTGTTACTCCCTTCGTTTCTATTATTTTGACTCTTCAACGGTAGATATAAATTTTTAACCGGTTTAACTGCAGTAAAAAGTATTTTAACGGAATAATGGTGTCGGATAACAGTCAGCTTATCTGAGAATAGGCTCAATGAAAAGGGCTTAAGTACTATATATGGAAATGAGTTTTTTGGCGCAGTTTATCCGTTCTCTCGCACATTCTGGCGCAATATGAATTATACTGCCCCATAATTTACGAAAATTCTGTTTTAATATCTAAAAAAAACCATTTAAAGAATCTCATTATTGGAATCAAATTCCAACAACTGCACTTGCTTTTACAGAATTTTCGTTAAATTTCATAATATAATTAATGTATATATATAATACAAGCAAATTTGTCAAGAAAGTTAACCAGTAGACCCTTCCTAGTCCTACTTTTTAAACTTCTACTCTTACGGAAAAGAAAGCTTGAGCTGAGCAACAAGCAGTTCTCGTAGAGTTTGTTTTATTGAAATACCTACATAAAAAGACCATTTGTTCTACATTGAAAGCGAAAATAGATTAAAAAATAATAACAATTACAGCTATTCACCTTTTTCTTTTCGTAAAATGTTAGATTCTTAAACAAAAATAGTTTTTTTCTACAATACTATATTTTGACTTACTTATAATATTAAAAAACTCATTTTAAAGAATCTCGTTATTGATATGAAATTCCAACAACAAATCTTACTTGTACAAAGCTTTTGCTAAACTTCATAATATAATGAATAATACAAGCAGATTTTTCTACACTTAAAAATTTACAAGAATGTTATGGAGTTAAAAGACTTTTATAGATTTCAAGCAAATCGCTTATTATTTTCAAAAATGTGTTTTATCCAGGGCTGTGGTGTCGTAAAATACCAGCGACTTAGACCTACACATTTAAAAATAATAATTTATGATGTATATTCAGACCAAAATACATAGTTCATTGTGTTGACATTGCATGCTTGGCTGACTAAAGGTGATCTAATGGAACACATATGTATAAGTTAAAATGAAATGATTAAAAATAATATTTGGAGCCGGAGTCGTCTTTTTTTACACGACTCCACACACAGCCCTGGTTTTATCATTTGAGCTTACTTATATATATATTTTTTTAAACCATGTCCGCTCCCAATGTGGAGCATATGGACTCTTAATGGAGTTTATCTCAACAGAAGTGTTTCTAAGAGAACTCCTTGTTACTCAGTTGCTCAACCTCTCTTTTTCGAAAGAGAGTATGGATAGGGCTAGGACAGGATTAGTGGTAAGCTAATCGCTCTCGATACGCCCCGTTCATAGGATAAGATGGGTGGGAGGGGGGTAATTAAGACATCACATACATCCATACCTTCAAAACAGAAATTCATAAATCGATTGAAAAATCAATTTATAAAACTGTCCGTACCGGGATTTGAACTCGGGCCCTCCGTAGCCGAAAATTCAACAACGTTGACCACTCAACCACACAGGCGGCTATGATATTTAAAAATATATAATATTACCTTGCAAATATTTTGTCTGTATGCTGATATTCGTGTATTAATTATATCAGTTATATTGAATATCTAACATAGTATAAATTATTGAAATTTATATTGTATATTTAATAGTTTCATCAATATTTTCAATACCTATACCGAATCATTTTATATTACATTATGTGTTGTCTTCTTCAAAAGAACCATCAATGTATTGTATTATAAGTATGTTTTTATATAAGCACTAATTAAAAGTTATGCGTAATATTTTTAATATGAAATTGATAGCTTTATTTATACAATTTTGATTGAAAGAAATAAAAATGAATGCCTCTCGTTACTTAAAAAGATTCAATAATTCAAATATACCTTAGTATTGTCCAATTAAAAAGTACATATTTTTAGGGAAAGTTATATATTGTATAATTTCCTTTAACTTCTCTAATTGAGCGATGTAGTGACGCCAGTGGCGGCCGGTCAATGTGGCATTGGATCAATGCACCCCTTGTATATGCAGGGGCGGTTTTATTATATGAAATAATATTCAAACAACATTTATACCATTCACTCATTTTAAATTCTTCGTGTATTTATTGTCTATAATAAATATTTTAGAACATTTTATTTTTTTTTATTTTAGACAATAAATAAATGTGCGCATATTTTTTTAAAATGAACAATTGTAAAAAAAAACCCATATTTTATCAACAAAAAAATCTTATCTCTGTAGTGATCACACCCTTCCGTCTGCAAACGATGGTAAGGGGATACAATTTACAATTTTTCAAAAACTTTATCGATGAAGGATACTAGAAGAACTTAAAGCTTCATAAATTTGATATCCAAAAAAAAATCAACAAAAAAAAACTTATTCTAATAACAAAATATAATATATATTTAAAAAAAAAATGAACCATCTTATATCTACTCGACCCTCTATGATCACAAAAGAATAAATATTATTTAGATAAGTTTGCATCAACACGAAATATTTTAACAGTTATAGAAATTACAATAAACCGCACAAAGGTCACATTTTTGAATATCATCGTTACTCTGGCTGATGCAAAGATTTCGTTTAATTAACTACTGTTGGCGTGTTTATGGATTTCATAAAACAGCATTTGTATGAAAATGTACATTTTTCATTCACCAACTCCCCCATTAGTGTTTTTAATCAACTTCGTTACTTTTAATTGCGAGCATTGTGAAGACGGATGGCCCCATAATATTATTCTATTATTAATCACTTGTTTCATTAAATTATGTTTTGGTGTTTGTAAAAAAACACTATAAATTATGTTTTGGTGCTTATTACGCCACTAACTGCTTGTAAACATTTTTGCCCAGTTATTATTTTTCAATGTCAACATAATTTACCAATTTAATTACTATGCGTTTACTATTTTAGAACAATTTATTTGAAATGATAATTAGAAAGAGTATTATTAAGGTTAATTGTAACGAATTTTTCATAACACCTATTATTTTTTGAATATATTATAAACATCTTTCTTTGTAATTGAAATGCTTAACTTTTCGTTTCTTAAATGTTGTAATAATAACGAATATTATCATATATTTTTTTGATAATATTTGCTGCTTATGTTCACATATAGCCAAGACGCCACCTCTCCATGATTCCATGTCACACACCGATAGCTTAGCTATGGATATTAAAATAGTTTGTCCTGGACGCTGGGATCCCACTGCTTGAAAGAAGAGAAAAACTTATTATGGAAGCATCTCCAATAGTATCCACCGCAGGTGACCCAGCCAGTTCTAATTTCTCTCCATGACCACTGACGTAACAGAGCGCTGTCTTGAACGTTCCCTCTCCGTCTCCATCTTCCTCATCTCCAAATTTTCTCACAAAACCTCACTCCCAATATCCGATGCAAGCATTTTTTCTCAAATAACAATATAAAGATTTTTTAACCTATGTCAGGTATCATGATTCACTATCGTAAAGCAGCGCTTGTAACATACAGGCGTTAAATAAATAGCATTTGATGTTAATCGCTTAAAACTGTAGGTCCCAAGAGTTTCATATATGTATGTAAACATTTGTTTAAGATAGAGATTTAACTTGAAAAGCTATTATTACATAATTACAAAGATCTTTTAAGATAAACAATGTTTGTAAGCCAAATATTTTTGTGATGTTAATTGTTGTCCTATATAGATAAATTGATTTCAAAAAATAAACAATTAAAAATACTATTTTTCCAAACTCAATTTCAATATGCCTACATGTTATTACTATTATATTTTGTATACAATGTAAGCTCCCAGTGTGGAGCATATGGAGTCCTAATAGAGTTTACTCAGTTGCTCAACCTCTCTCTTTTTTTAAAGAAAGTAGGAATAGAAGAATATTGGTAGCATTGGACTAGTTGCTAGCTAGCCGTTTTCACCATGCTCCATGTTAAGAGAATTCAATACTTCACAAGCATCCATGCCTTTGGAGAGAAATTCACTAATTTATTTAAAAATCAATTTATAAAACTGTCTGTACTAGGATTAAAACCCGTGACTTCAAAAGAAGTCAACGTCGTTGACTACTCGACTATGAAGGCGGCAATATATCATACTCAAGTTTGAAAGATTTTTATATTTCAATTCATTTATTATTTCCAGAAAGGAAAAAATATAAAAAAATCTCATGTTAAATCTGAGAAAATTTAACCAAATTTGATTCGCTCAATATTATTTATTTTACGTTTCATTAGTTTTCAAATAGCAAAAATACTTTTTAACGTATGACATAAAAAATGTATAAAAAGAAGTTATGAAAGCGAAACACCAATGATGATTTCACTGAATAAATGTAATATTGAAAAAAAAAAAAAATTACTTGACGTTGTTGAGATGATAAGTTTAATAAATTTACTTATGAAATCGAAAACTTTTGTTTATTAAAAGTCAATTTTAACATGAAACAGTACTAGGGCATCCAATCCCGGGATTCGGGATCCCGTTCAATTTTCTGATCCCGAAATCCCGGGATTGACATGGTCGTGATCCTGGGATTTCGGGATTAAGAAATTTTGAGTAAATTTCGAAAAGTGAGACGAAATTGGCAAATTGGCGATTCCAATTTCCCCGGTGAGCTAAAAAAAAAAAACGAGGTTTCGTGACAATCCTGGGGAAAAGTATACCAAATCGAGGATTTCAAATTCCTCGGTGAGCTAAAAAAAAAACGAGGTTTCGTGACAATTCTGGGGAAAAGTATACCAAATCGAGGATTTTGAATTCCTCGGTGAGCTAAAAAAAGAAAAACGAGGTTTCGTGAGAATCCTAGGGAAAAGTATACCAAATCTGAGATTTCAAATTCCTCGGTTAATTTATCTCAATCCCGGGATTGGAAAAAGGCTCCGGGATTGGATACCCTAAACAGTACGTCAACAAATGGTTATTTTTTTTGACTTTTATAAATCTTAGCCGTAAAATAATTATCCTATAAAAGTCACAAAATGGTAGACACATCAATTCAATTATTTTCATTCATATGATAAGCGCTCTCTTTACTACATAATAATAAATAATATGTTTATTCTCCGTGCGTATACGGTCATGTCTTTAGGGGATTCCTTTTAGACCTTCTCTTTTTCCAAGTGACAGTCGGGGAATTTTCGATACATCAGGGAAATGAAATGTAGGAGGAAGTTTTTATATTTTACAAAGAAGAACATTGGATAATGTTTCGTCAATTTATTTTTTGAAGAACGTGTCAAAATCAAGCACCGAAATAAGTGTGTATTTTATATTCTTGAAATGGATAAGTAAAAGGATACATACAATTGTTAAGGAAGCATAAATATTTGATGATAATATTCATTATTATATGTTTTACATTGAACTTAGATAAATTGAGTTTGATAATCTTCAGTCATTTAAAAAACAATAATCTATCGGTAAACATATGCTCTAATTTAAAAAATAGTCAGAGTCGGATTCACTCTACGCGGACATTTTCGAGTGATGAAAAAACAATTAAAACAAGTAATTTTAGTAATATCATGTTGGACTAATGAGACGGCATATAAAAAATAATAAATAAAAATTATAATTAAATGAAATTAAGTTACCTAATAAAAATTTCCACGATTCTAACAAATTCTCTTTAGATATATATTTTTCATTACACGTGTCAAATTTTATAGGGAATATTGACACAAAGAGTAAGATTTCAATTTTAATATTTCACGTTTAAATGATGGATAGTTTTAATTATAATCAAACATTAAAAAAAAGTATATTTAATCTGTTCTTCTAAATAATTTAAAATATATTCACGATAAACTTAAACAATAATTCAAAAAAAACACGTATACGGGTACAAAAATAATGTATAATAAAATCAATTCATATAAAATATAAAACATGAAATTAGTTGTTTTTATCAATCGCACTTATTTGCATAAAACAATTATTCCATTGATTCCCAAATTACTTTCAAATGTGATTTGGAAGCTGCAAATTTAATATATTTAGTATTTTTAATCTGATAACTTGCACAAGACGCATCTTTTCATTTCCTTTTAATAAAATAATTCAAGGACAATTTCAGAAGAAAAACCAATCATACATTTGATTTCGAATACTAAATTCAATATAGACCATGCTAAGATTCGACTTTGAAACGATCTGATTGCTATGATGAAGTTTTAATTTCAATGATACATAAGTCGACATGTAAGATAATATAATATTATAATATATTAAATAAATATTTTTTTATTAACAGAAAATAAAACTGCGCTATAGAAAAAGGTTAATGGATATGATAATAATTCATACTTACCTACTTATGTTTTAAAAAGTCTTTGAAAGTTTACTTTTATTATTTTGAAAGTAGGAATCTTTCTAGATAAAAATAAAATGCATCTCCTGATTGCAGCAATTTTCACTATCAGAGCTTTGCCAACAATCAATGAAGCCTTTTCAATTAAAAGCTCGAAGCTTTATAAAGGTTCTATTATTCCGGGAACATAATAAATTATTGCCATTCATCAGCTGAACGTTTTGTTGAACCTTTGTCGAAGTTACAGGGTTTACTTTTGATAATAGAATTTTGCTGGAAAATTTTCTGAACTTTGTCAATATTTATGATGTTCATTCTTTTAACGAAAATGCATGAATTTAATATCACTGTGCCGATAATAGTCCCATATATTATTTGAAGTAATATATCACATAGCTATAAAAAATATTTTTTTATCGTCGCTCAACTAGTAATTTTTTCTATAAAAAGACTCATTCAGGTACTGAACAATACGAGTCTATGAAAGTGTGCAATAAAATAAAATGTAATCGATATTTATATAGATAAATGATAAAGTTGGTCATATCTTAATTTGATATGTTGCAAACCAGCTAGGTTTGATTCTCGCTTCCGGCATTTTTTAAAATAAATATATTATATATATTTTTTTTAACAGAATTATGGAAAATAATATAAAAGGCGCAGGTTCAAGTCCCGGTCCCAACAATCGTTCTTTTTTTATCTTTGAAAGAATATGCTACTTTTTCGGTAAATACAATTCATATTAAATATTATTACATAATGCAATGTTAATCATTTTTTTTTAAGAATACATTATATTATTTTACTGTGGACTGAATTCATGTAAATTAATATAAAAGTCACGGGTTCGAATCCTGGTCTTATATTTTTTTTTTAATGAATATAGTATTTATTTGTGAACAAAATTCATAAATATAATCGAAAAATTATATGTTTTCGTCGTCGGATGGTAACTGTTCCCTTCAATCTTTGTGGACGGCAGTTCCCGGTTAAGTTAGCTTATGGGACGACAATAAATAAGTCACAGGGTTAAACTTTGATAGAGTAGGCCTTCTTCTCCCACAATCGGTGTTTACTCATGTTCAATTGTATGTATCTTGCTCAAGAGTGAGGTCTGAAAGTTCTCTAAAAATAGAGGTGATTGAAGGATTGCGACAGAGGAAGGAAGAATGTGGGATGACGACCCAAAATATAGATTTTAAGGGAAATCTTATTATAGGTTTCACATTGTTAGATTTAGGTTAAAGTTATTTTTATTTTGTTTTCTTTGTTAACTTTTATAAAAAATAATTAGAATATGTGCATTTTAAATAACAATAGTATTTATAAATCTAAGCGCCAGCAAATTTGTGATTTTTGATATTGCAAAATAAGACTCCCGTTGAAGTAAATGGACTTACAGATAGATTTATTTAATTTGTAAAATGACTTTTCACCAAAAAGTATAATTGTCAGTTGACTTCAAATCAGCATATAAAATTTTGTAAAACGCGTTAATAATTTACTCTTTTTTAGTTTAAAAATCTATTAATTAAAGTTTTTTTGTTGTTGGTGTAATTAAAAGTTGTATTTTTATTCTATTTTTATTAGGTTTAAAAGTATGTACATGAGATTTGAAATCGTATTAAATAACAAACTACATAGAAACATATACAAGTTCTCTAAGTAATTTTAATGATATACCATAAATAAAAGCGGATATTTTTCAATAATAAGTTCAAAAAAAACTTTAAAGTTGACTGACTGTTTTGAATAGTTTCAATATACGACAGGGATTATTACAAAAAAGAATAATTAAAAATTACAAAAAATAGTCTGGGTACTAAAATATTATTAATTTTCCGAGAATATTCTGAACATAAAAGCTAGATATAATATTCCCTTGATTGTGGCACACTCTTACTGGGAAATTTACAAAAGAAAGCAACCCAGAGGAGTGTGATAAAAGACAAAGAGAAAAGTGGCCTCCAAACTCTTTGCCCAAATAGGAGGGATCTCAAAATTTTACTGCTACCGACGAATATTATAAGAAAACGGTATGCGAAAAATATCGAATTTGGGCTAAATATTTTCTTTATTTGCACTTTATCAGAAAATTATTATAATCGTCTCATGAGTATATTATTTATCGGTACGTAGTTGATTTCAGGAATTGTGAAAATTTCGCTTGTTTACCCTTAAAACATTTATTATGCAGTATGATTTTTTTTTAATTTTAAAAAATTTTGTTCAGTATGTAAAAAATGTTTATCTGGTTGGTTATCAATCAATTTATCCATTAATCATGTTATCAATGCACTCATTTATGATACATTTATGTACACTGAGTGGTCTTTAAATTTTTGAATTACAAAATCAATTGAATTTAAAAGAAAACTTTTTATCGACTGACTGTTTTATATTAATATATTTTTTTTGACATTTAATAAATTAAATTTAAAAAAAAAAAGTATTTTTTAATCGTTTACTAAGCGAAAGTTACTTATAGGTCGTTTACTGTCAATACTTGGTGGAAAGCCATTACATTTAAAAAATAAACACTCAATTTTACTAGTGCCAATTTTATTTATTTAATACAATCAGGATTAATTTTGCTAATGAGGAGCATTAACATCTGATGATTATTTGATAATGTTCGTCGTGAACGAAAATTATTATTAATGAGGCTGTCATATTTCTGAGTCTGTTATTTAATTTAGCAAAAACATATTGATTTTTCATTCAGTTCATCTATTTATATGCTACAGTACGGGTATTTAATTTCCTCTTACTTTTACACATTTTATCAAATTCTACAAAAAAGGCGTAAAAAAGAGAAATAAGCTATTAATTTGTCTTTCCTTAATCCAAAACTCATACATAACATAGCCCTATATATTTTAAAAAAATCACATTTTTTTTCCATGTCCGCTCCTAATGTGAAGCATATGGACTCCTAATGAAGTTTATCTCAACAGAAGTGTTTCTACTAGAACTGCTTGATACTCAGTTGCTCAACCTCTCTTTTTCCAAAGAGAGTAGGAATAGAAGAATACGCCTAGAACAGGACTAGTGGTTAGCTAGTCGCTCTCCATACCGTTTATAGAATAAGGTAGGAGGGGGAATTCAAGACATCACATACATCTATGCCATCGAACATAAATTCATAAATCGATTTAAAAAACAATTTATAAAACTGTCCGTACTGGGATTTGAACCCGTGACCTCCGTAACCAAAGCCAATGACGTTGACCACTCGACCACACAGGCGGCTAACATTACAATTATAAACATAAAAATTATTCATAATTTATGAAGTCAATTGATAGTAAAAAGAAATATCAATACTCACACCACAGCGAGAATAAGAGATAAGTAGTTAACTGCATACCTTATATCTGTAACAAAAAAAATAGTTTCAGATAAAACGACAATTAAGTGTTGATGTAATTCGAATATCAGGGCAGGCCAAGTTTGATCAACTGATAGTTTTAATACAACAGTAGAGAATTACAGTAATATTTCTAATCTACACCCCATGATGAAAAAATCCCTAATCAACATGTTACAGATGTCGACCATACTTTTATTCTTAGAGTCCACAATATTAACTCCACATTATTTTATGATATATTTTTTTTTCAGGACTGGGTAAATAATTTTTCGTTTTGCGGTATCTGCAAGATTAATGTGCCATACATTAAATAAATAAACTGAGAGTTTTAATTAATAAAATAAAACCCAACCGATTCGAAAATGAGAGTCTCAAGTTTAAAATTGTAACCAATTAAAGGATATACCATTTAGCAGTCCCAATTTTCATTTCAAACCCTCATCTCAGCTAGCCGCTCTTCCTTTTAATCCTTCAAACAGTTTTGTGTGACTAATTTGGATTATCAAAAGGCTAGCTTGCTTGAGTTTAGACCTAACCCAAGTGTTTGTTTCTACACTTGCCCACTCTGTAAACTCGAACCATTTGGCAGCGAATTATGTTTGTATGAATGATCAATATTCAAAGATGTTCAATAAACACTCCTTGGATTTATCTTTGAAACTAAAAACTAGATGTAAGAGATTTCCCATAAACCCATTTCACTTAATGGTAAGAATAACACAACTAAGAATCAACGGTTACCAACGTGGTTTGTAAGAACACGGATTAATAGCCATAGCTATATATATCTATTACTAACAATTATTTCAGATTTCAATTAAAATACAAATCACATTCAGGTGATGAAATATCTCATCAGAAATATCGTTTAGTGATTATATTTATAAACCATAAAACCATGCTTCAAATATAAATAAATTCTTTTATTTTTTCTTAATTAAAAAATACGCAATTGAATAAATCAATGTCTATGGTTTGAGTATTTTTTCCAAACTACTAGTGTAAACAAAATATTCTGATTAGGTGATATAGTAACGTTGTACTTGACAATGATAAGCATTTGATTGACGGCTTAACGTAAATTTTATAAAATACTATTTATTAACAGTATGTGAATACAAACATAATCGTATGTATGGTACTTGTCGAATAGAAATTTAAAAATAGTAATGTAATATAATAAATTCGAAATCGAAGATGCATTTCAAGTTTTAACGAACGCTAAAAGCTCTCTCAATAACGAATAACGATGCTTCGGTATCAAAATTCCCTTAAATTACTCCCAGGAGCCTTATTATTTCCAGATTTTTTTAGTTTCCGGTTACTCAGCGCAAATGTAAACGAACAAATGTTCGAAGTTCTGCGGATGGTTGGCTGGCTTGTGTAAGGTGAACGACAGCATTATTATAGAAAAATAGCAACAGAAACCGTCATTTAATTCAGATTTCTAGAAGAAAATTGTACATAAAGTTTCTCCGCTTAAACATAGCAGCTGTTTACACTTGGCGTATCAAGCCTTCCCGTGAATAAATAAACAAATCGAAAATATAGTAGTTATTTACATAACAGTAAAAATAAAATGAAATTTGTGATACATACAGAAATTATTGACCTCCGAAAAAAATACATTTAGTGTTAGTAAGCCTGTAGGTTGCATTTCATTATGTGACAAAATATATTTTGTATAGATTTAAAAAAAAAAAACATAATTTGGCATAATGGCTAATGCTAAGCAGCCTAATATTTTTTAATTAAAAGGTTATGCAAAAAATACTCTTTAATTAGGAATTTTCAAAAGTTACTTATAAACTGAAAGAGAAGAGACATCACAGAAACCCTTAGCCAAAGCCTGCCCGGACCAAATTGCTAGTTCACATGTCGATCGATAAGAATTTTAAAGATTATTCAAGCAAAAAAGAAATCTCAGATGTCAAATTTAAATTGAAAAAATGAAAATTTGACTTTGACCTTTACCGGTACCTGGCCCAGACCCGCCTGATCGTTTTAACCAAGCTCTTACCAAATAGACCATAGCGGGTGACTAGACCGTCGTAAAAGACTTTCTATTCTTTAATGACACGTATTCATCTATTTTTTCAATTTAACATGAACTCTGCTTAAAATGTAAAGAATAAATTGGACTTTTATGTTTCAATGATGGCTTGGTATTTACAGAACCAACATGTTTAGTAGGAGAACAAATCAATAATTTATGTGATTATACAACAAACCCGTCAAATGTTTTGTTTAAACCGAATTTGAGTGTGAAGCAGGTAAATATTTACATATCATTTTTTATCATAAAACGTGATTGAAAGCTTCTAATTAATATTTAACAATGTTACGTACAAAAATACTTTAACACGTGTATATTTTGCTTTTAAATTTGATGTCGACTGTTTAAATTTCAATATTTATTTTGCTCAACTAGTATTAGTTTAGTATAATAATTTTAAGATTACAAAGATATTTAAAATGGCCCATCACTCCCATAACTGAATAGACAGTTCCATATTTAAATAAATCAAAGATATTACATCCATAAAGTATTCCCCTTCTGGAAAAAAGCGTTCCCGTACGTCTGGTAATAAATTGGAATCGGGGAAGAGATTTTTCGAACCGATGTTTTTTCTTGTCTATACTCGTTCAATATTTTATGGGGAAAGCTAATATTATTTTTCCGCTTATGACGTTGACTAGAAAAGAATATTTCTTCAAAAGCAATGTTTTTATATACAAACTTATATGTACTGTACCTATTCCATTATCGCTAAAAAGAAGGCTTTAATCATTTACTGCATTTAGTTGCAGTTTACTTAGTTTAAATCATGTTATATATTTAATTCATTGGAAAAAGAATTGGGCTGGCATTAAAAGTTTACATTAATAGATCAGAACTTTATTTTATTGACATCTTCTCATATTATCATAACAGTAAATAGTTATGTGAAATAGCTGATAGTAAATCACTGATCACACAGTAGAGTGTTTATAATTTTGTTTTACAAAAATATAATATTAAATCGTTTCTTAAGACCTCAATTATAGTATAAATGTTACTTATGTAAATACAATTTGTAGAAAGGATTTTCCATATGGTTAAGTTGCAAGAATTTGCTAACAACGCTGGTTTGCGATCAAGTTTTTCCAACCATACAGGACTTACAATTTTTGATACTGCATCAGTTATTATCAACCAAAGGCTAATTTTTACTTATTCATTATTATTAAGGTTCATATAAAAAGTATAACATTTTTGTGATTATCCGTTTTTCAATATTTAAGAAGAGTTTTATGTTGATTTAAAGTCTAATATTGTATCAATGATAGACCATTTTTTATGCATTATTTATGAAAAAATATTTCAAAAGTTTTCTCTGCGAAACTTCAACCCAGCCTGCAAGTAATAGCTACTGATTTGATAGAAAATCGATAGCATTATGAAGCCAAATAAAGCGAGACACAGCTAAAAGGCCTCTTCCCCTCGTTCTGACATAATAACAAAGCATTTATCATACTTTAGGTGAGATATTACACTCCAATAATTTGGCTGTATAGCTAATATTTTTAAACAAAATAAATATTATTTTGACGCCAAGCAAAATAATTTTTCGTCGAAATATACAAAAAAATGATTTTTTTTGAATGATGAAAGACATTATGGAAAACCAATTCGGCAATATTTATTTCGGCACGCTCCAATAATTCTGTTTTAAGGTGCGATACTTGTCATATTTAGTATGATACATAAGTTCGATAGCTATAAACTATAGACATAATTAATATGATTATTGTTTGTTTGATTTTGATAAGTGTTCTCAAATCTATTTTTTCGGCTTACCTTGAGGCAATGGATTATAAAAGAAAACTAGTGATGCAACGGTCTTTTGCAATCTTGTCTATAAAATTAATTTTATCTTTTGAACATTGTAGAAAAAGAATGTCAGGACGGGTCAATAGTTTTATTTTTTTGCAAATAGAGGTGTTTTTTATTTCATTTATTAATTTCATTATAGCCACTGTTAATGCCACATTTTTTTACTACTATTTTTCTCTAGACTCACCTTCTTCTGAGTATTACGCTAAGGTTGACTTTTGTTTACGTTTTGAAAATCCTAAAAAAATACCATTAATAATATTTTTTCACCCACAAACCAAAGTTCTTTGATGTATGTCTGCAAAAGTCTATCGAATACCCTTTTAAGATGTATATACCTAATTGAAATATGTTTTGAAAATTTATATGGACCGTGTAATCCTGCAGCTAGAACATTATTACAAATAAATTTAATATTCCGACAGTTTTTTTAGTTTTATTATAGTACCAAAATATCTGTTTATTTGTATACAGAAAGTAAATATAACAAGGAAATACGCACTTAAAAATAATAAAATGGCACTTTGGATACACGGTTCGTTAATTTTTTCTTGCTACAAACCCTTGCAAATTATTTCCACTAATTAATTCTGCATTCTTTCACTCTAGTGACATTAAAAAACGTGCAGCTTGGATAATGGCAGCGTTATGTTTCAAAACTCGTTACACGTAGAAAGTTTTTTTTTATATATTAATGTAGCTTGAAGTATTTAAACTATGGATTATTTTAATATCATGTAACATTCCTGGTTCATTATGAATTATATATAAAATATTAACAACGTTTTGGCATTTAAATATCAAAACCGTTTTACAGTCGAGACTTATACTTTTCGTCGACAAGAATATGGCAGTTTATTGACTTATAAACACAAACGTAGAAACATCACTTTAATAAAAAAAACTCATATTAGTGAATTACATTGCCGACGATTTTAATATGAAACAACTATTATTGTCGATACGTCATTTATCGTTGAAATCATTATCCCCTATTTTTTTTTATAAATATCAACGTTGATACGTTTATTGACTTTAAAAGTTTAGATTGAGCTGTATGATAAAAGTTTAGATGATGCTCAACACGGTGAACAATGAGAAAATGATTAACTTCCGTTATGTGCCCCCTTGTCAAGTGCATTGTTGACAGTTAATCATACTCTTTATACTTTATTTATTCAAGTTGATCACTTGGTAACCCACATGTCATAGGTTGCATACTGTGTAGGTAATATATATTACAGAATTAAAACTGAAAGTTTTTTGTTGAAATAGTGATAGGGACGAATCAGTTAAAATACTACTATTAAAAATATAAGTATCCGTTTCTATTTTAATTTAAAAAATATTCAAATCGATTTGATAGCAAGTTTTCAGCATTGTTGACCACAAGAGCGTCAGCAGTATTTTCCTATGCTACGCATTTTCCTTGGGTCCCTTCAAAAGAAAAATAGTAGGGTTATCTTTTGTTCTAGAGGTTTTTCTTTGAACACCATTTCGTTAAATGAAAATATGTAAAAAACATTTTTCTTTCCTTTTTAAATTTTACGTTAAAATTCTTGTATTGAAATATTTAAAAAAATTAAATAAGATTCGTAGCTAGTTTTTATAACAAAAAAATCTATGGGTTTCTTTCATACACTTAATATAAGTGTTTTTTGGTCTCAATAGTGAAGATAAGCAACTTCTTGTGAAAAGGATTGAAATCGTTTAGTTATTTAAAAATAATTAAATAAAGTACCATTATGTTAAAAATGACTTTCAAAATAACGTTACCGTTACAATTATTCCGTCTTTACGGTGAATATATTGACAACTTGATATAGTGCATTTTTTCAAACACTATACACTGAGGGCTAAATTAATTGTTTAGAAAAAATATTTGAATTAATAAATTTTATATCGATATATCAAATAATTTTTCATCATTTCTTCAGTGGATAATTAAAAACTTGAGATTTTTTTAAAAAAACGTATACAATAAATGAATGAATGTGACTTATTTATCCAATACACAGAATGCTGACTGTTTTAATATAGAGAAATCCTTTTTAAAACTCTTCTTGTTAGTATAAGTTTTTTACTCGTTATATCGCACTCATCCAAACAAAACGTAATTTTACTAAATTACAATAATACTATTTACTAAACCGTTATAAGAATGTATGAAAAACGTAAAGTAAAATGGCTGTCACATTTCTTATAAATCTTAATGTAAAATAACTAAAATAAGCAACGTATTTTTGGAAGAAAGATATGTGAGAAGGGACACTTTCACAGAACGTTTTGTTTTAATGTCCAAAAAAGATCGTTTGGGAGCATTCCTTGCAACAACGAAAATCATAATTTATATTTCCGGACACTTCAAGGGTGACAAAGGGAAAATTTTGGAAGCAAACGTACAAAAAAACTCTTAGTCTAATGAAAATTTGTGAGTTTTCCTGTTGGCAATGAACGAGGATTAAACAGCTGCTCAAAACATTTGCCTTAGGCTTCCATATATCGGAATGTTACAACTCTCCAAAGTAAATACGATTAACTCTGAATAAAAGGATTTGGCCAGATGTGAACTCAATTGAAGTCAAATGCATTTTTATTATTTGATAAGATTCAACTATCATGCAATCACATTACATGGAAATGCCTACTGATTTAAAACGTTAGTATTAATGTATTAATTTAAGAATTGGGCTATTTTTACCGAAGGAAAATTTATTATTATTTTTCAAAAGTTAAATATATTTCTATTCGGGTAATCGATATAGCACGGGTGAATAAGGAAAATTATCTGGTTCGTTCGAAATTGGCCAACTACTTAGCTGTGCCCTATTTAATTACTCATAGCTAATTTATGTTGTAACCTTTTAAATTAGCTTTTAACGAAAATCATATGTAATTTATAAGATCTACAGAAATCATATTCGTTTATGTGATAATTCCAAAATTAATTGAACGAAATTAAAATCAAACTACAAGAAAAAATAATGTATATTGCCTGTTATATATCTATTAGCCCATCGTTAATTCAAGTTGATCCGTACACATATATGCCCGAAGATGTTGAGAGGCGAAACCCGGGTGATAAGTGACAAAACGTGTGAAAGAGTACAAAATTTTCCAAAATACATCACAATCTGTAAAATGTATAAAATTTTGAATGTCAGAAAACGTTTTTCTAACGGTTACTTCGCAATTTTATCAGATGGTTCAAAATGATTTGTTAACTATAAAATATACATTTTGATAAAAAAAAAATGTTTTATAAAAATATGGTTTGAATAGTAAATATTTTTAATTCCACAAAACTTTGAGCAATTATTTCTTTTGTGTATACACCAACAAAAAAAATCATAAGAAATCATGGCTATTTTTGCTGAAACGTTAAACAAAATCTTTGAATTTACAGTGAATTTGTCAATTAAACAAATTAATAATATACTTTTTGATAAATTAAAACTAGAATATTTAATTATGAGAAACATTTGGCGTGTTAAATATAATGAATACAAAAAGGCAGGGTTAATGTTTCTTTGATATATTACCTTCAAATATTATGGAAACAATGTCTTTTTTTGTAAATTTTACTGCTTTACTAACAAGACAAAAAGTTTTTACTGACAGTCTTATAAAATATGATTTTTATTAGTGATAAATTTAAAACTAAATATTTTGTATCAATAAATGATGAAGAATAACATATAAGTTGATTTTCACTGTCCTTTTAAGTGATTGTCAACTTTTTCACTTTTTTAAATGCTCCTTCAACCTTTCTTTTATACGCGCCGGTATCCTTTTTTTTAGTGTTCGTTGTAAATTGTTTCTGTTGAGAAAATGAACCTATTTTCTTGGTTTATCAACAAATTTTCGTGCCCACTTTGCATTTTTAATGAGACGATAAATTTTATAACCAAACAGTGGCTGGATGATTTTGTTTGCCTGCACGTATTACCATTTTATACTAGCGGAACAGAAAAAAAGTGTGGATAGAAAAAAACAATGAATAACTTTTCAGACAAAAATAATCAATAGAATTTCTTTCGACGATTTTAAATAAATTGATTACTGAAGTAAATTATATTTTCTCAAAAGTTTCAAATTTTTCGTGTCATCGAAAACTATATTATTTTATAATATCATTAAAAACATACTCTTTTTGTAGTTTTTTTATTACAATAATATTTATAATGTATCAATACTAACAGTATCAATTGTGTAAACTCACTAAAGACCCCAGGGGTCCTTGAGACCGCTCAGGGGGTCCGTGGCCGGTTAAAATTAACTTGGGGGTGTTATTTCCTTTGAGAGTTATTTCACTTAGGGGTCCGTGGTCAATTTTTTCTCCATGAAGGGGTCCGCGAGCATAATATGTTTGGGAATCACTGATCTTAGACCACATACGTCCATATTTTTAAACAGACATTTTGTAAATTGATGAAAAAATCAATTCTTGGATTCGACTCGACACCATAAGCCCGGTAATACTACTTTAATAAAAAAACTTGCCTAATTTATCATTAGGTTTTTGATGAATTTAAAATGATTGAAACGCTTTACATTTTAAAATAAATATTCTGAAATGGTTTGTAATTTTTCCGATTTTATAAATCAAAATCAATGTCGCGCTTCAAGTTTTATGTATGAGCTATTAATCATTCGTCACGAGGCGGCACTGTCTTTTTTCGGAGAGTAGAATGGAAAACGTTTGGAAATTAACGAGGCAAACTGACAATACATGGGCGTAGGCGTAATTTGACATTTTATTGGTAAACAAAATTTCTTGAAATTTGAATCTTGACTAAATTATTTGAAATAATATTTTATAAAATGACAAGAAAAATATATTTTTGAACGTGTTTGTATTTAAAAATTGATACTCAACTCACTTGTAATATGTTCACTGACGATTTATAGTGTTTTTATGCCACATGATTCATTAAGATCTGGATCGGTGTCAGTCAACGCAAGTATTTATAATGAATATGTATCAATTGATAATGCTTTCGATGAGCAAAACTGTAAAAGAAGCGGTAATTTTTTTTTTGTTTTTTTTAAATATGATATTTAACTAATTCACTGACTAGTTTAATATGCGTGTAAAAAATGTAATACTAGATAAAGTCAAAAAAATATATAAAAAGGGGACAATTTCTATTAAATATCAATTCACTTCCTCATTTAATATCCCATATTGACATAAATTAAAAATATTATATCTATTTTTCCAACCATATAACTAGTATTGTTTTTATGTAGTCGAACTTTCTCGAACCAAAAAAGTCAATCATTTAAAACATTTTTTTTTGTGTTTTTAATCGTATTCATAATTAACCATAAACATATTAACAGTTTAAAAGTATTGAAAATTAAACGTAAATGTAGTCAAAAAATACTTAGCATTTTCCACAGCTACAAATAATTATTGCTGCTATAAATTATTAAATATATAAATAATATAAAAAATAATAAAATTTGCTACCAAATCAAGGTTAATCATAACAAATAATAAAAATATCATTAATCCATTGCAGTAAAGGTTCTGTAAAAATGTCTTTGTTATTTATTGAAAGTGTTTCTTGTCATTGGTGATAAATAAAGTTTAAGTTTAAAAAAAAAATATTTGCAAAACAAAGTGCAATCACCGAGCATATTTTTATTTTTTAATATACTCAATATAAAACAAATAGATGAATACGTTTTATACGAATTTTAATTATTTTTTTAAATATATTTATTTAGTGAGCATTGAAATAATTATTACAACTAATACTTTGACATAGCACAAAACGTTTGACTGCGAGTGCTGGCCTAATTATCGCCCTTTAACAACCAGGCATCGATGGACGCCTTTTGTTGTCCGATCCATGATGAAAAAGAGAATAGGGGTGGCAATCATCAATTTACCATAGACAGTGAGGCTCTGACGCGTTCGACTGGAAAATCAGGTTTTAAACTGTTATATCAGCATTTTTTCAATGTTGGCCATTTGCTGAAACTTTTTGAATTTTGTATCTAAAATACAACTTGAAAAACTACTTCATATTTTTTGCATGTATCCTGTATGCATTCAATATTATGTTATATGTACATAAATCTATTCAATTTTTTACAGCAATTTAAATTAATATTAACTACACACTGCTGCATGGCTTTTAAAAATCCTTATTATTATTGAATATTTGAACGGACATTATAAGCACAAGTATTTTGAATTAATACGTTATCTTCTAAGAAAGCAGTCTATTTTTTTAAAATCAGCATATTTTTTAAATTAATAAAAAAACATAAAAACACAATAAATTGAAGGTAGATAAATGACATATTAAATAAAATATATAAATTAAGCACCGTAACATATGTTTCTGATCATATCTTTAGCTATTTGCATTAAAGAGTATCTTAATTGATTGACTTGATATTTACTTGGTAGAACTCCATTATAAAAGGGGAAAAATAGCTCTACAGTTTTTGTATTTGTTAGTTGTGACTATTTCGGTTTTCGCCATCGTCAGAACTATGATTAAACACACATTTTTCTCAACTAAATATGACTTCAGTGTTCCGAAGAATGATAAGTAATCATTATTTCAATGCATACAAATAATAATACTTCTTTTCTACAAAAAAAAAGTAAAACTGAATCTTAAGGATATTTTCATACGGCAAATTGACTTTTTATAAGCATTGTTTATCTTCTTCAAAATGACTGGAATTAATAAATATCTGATTATATCTAAACAATATTTAGTTTATTCAAGGGGCATGAGGAATATAAATGAGAATGAGGAAAGGTGTCTATTCTAGCTAAAGTAATTACATATTTCCTTTATTGTGCATAAACTATTAATGCCAAATCGCACTAACTCAATCAAACTTAAAACGTACAATGAATATCAAAACGTAGTCATAAAGCAAAGTTGTGTCAAACTTATTTGAAAAGTTATTTATTAGAAAGTTATAATTAAGTTTTTGGTTCGAAGCAGAATTATAATGTTTGTTACTAAAATTGAAGTTTATAGTTTAAATATCAAGATATTTATATACATGTTTTAAAATTTAATCACGGACTCGAAAGAGAGTATAAATTAACATAAAATAACTTAGATTATTCCACGTATTGTGCTACAAACTGTGACACGTGTTTCGCCTCTTTCAGAGGCATTCTCAGACAGAATTACTTTCGCAAATGCATGTTTAAGTACGAACGATTTTAATTTTACTATTCTGATATATTATAATAAAAATCAAATAAAAATGGGAGGCAAGAGGAGGGGTGATATAAAACAAACAAACAATAATGGTTATACAAATGACATTTCATTAAGAAATGATTAACTAATGAGTTGCATCAATTAGGACGGGTTAAGCCGTTGGAAAATAAATTTACTAGTTGCGAACCACCCGTTTTATTCAAGATATTATTTAATAATATTTCTTTATTGTTAATACTTTTATTTATTTCTAAAAATTCTAAACCACCCATTTTTAAACCTTTTTTATTTACTCGATTGAGTATTTGTGAACATAAGTCTGTCTGAGGATGCCTCTGAAAGAGGAGAAACAAGTTTCACAGTTTGTAGCACAATACGTGGAATAATTTAAGTTATTTTATATTAAAATAAACTTCCACAAAGTTACCGTCGAATCAATCGAAAGGAGTATTAATTATATTAACAGTTTTTATGTTTTTCATGTTTTAAGCATAAGCTGTTGTCTGTTTTGTGTTTTTTTTATTTCCTATAATTACTAATTTTTCATAGTTTTAACAAATAAATGATGAACGTTGTTTAGGACGCTAAAATTCAGTTAGTTGATGTAAGGATATGCAGGTCAGTACAATCTCCCCCTGTGATATCCAAATTTACATAAATTCTGCTTCTCATCAATTATTTTATCTTATATAAAAGGTATCTTTTTTCTGTTATAGTTCTAAGCAAACGGAATTTGTTTTTATTAAAATAGCCTTACAATATGAAATTAAAGTGTAAAAGCCACTCAACCGTCAAAGAATTTGTATATATTATAACGATAATACAAATGTGTTAATTTTTTATCAATTACAGAGCAAAACCCATGGATTTGCGCCTCTATTCGGACATAGTAGATTGTAATAGTAGCGCTATCTGACCGTACTAGGTGGCGTTGACAAATTGCATCCTATTCAATTTGATTAATGGATGTTAATTATTGGCTGGCAGTAATGTCGTCGACCCACACTGGCAGTAGTCTTTTGTACTAACTCCAATATGCATCCTACAGTGAGGGATGAATCTATGGACACTTTTGAAATATTAGCCAGCGACCGAATAATTAAATCTATGGCCCTAATTGTTCATATGGGTTACGAAAATTGAAATAGTCCATACATGATACAATGCAGATTGAACTTTGTATTCGTTTAATATACTCAATATATCAATCGTCAATTGCAATTTAAAAATATTTATTTTACTCATTTAAATAAGTCATCGTAGAAAAATGTTCGTATGGTAAATGTTTAAAAGAAATAATTTTAAAAAAATATGCAATCGAAAATATATTGTGGTAGTTGAAAAACAGGGACCAAAATATTTGTGTCGAATTGTAGGTGTTATTTCAAACGAGTAACATTTTTAAATAGTATCTTGGTTAGAGAGTTATTTTCAAAGAATATTAATTATCGGTATCGCTAGTTTTATATGCTTTTTTGATATGTCGTAAAATTTGTTATGAGTATAAAACTGAAGTAAATGAAATATATGCATAAGTAATGATCTTGACAACGCTAAATTAATTAAAATTTAAGCTTGATATTTTTCCTAAAAATACCCATATTTGTTTTACAGTTCGATGGTTTACTTTGCGTTGTAAGTGTTAAATAAAATTATCGGCACACAATTGAGTTTTATATTATCATGTTCCCATAACTTATTGTGATCTTATACTTTGAAATTTCGCAATGAAAATCTAGTAGAATGAAAACTCAAAAACCTAATTTTCTCAAGCAATGTCATTTCGACATAACATGGTCACAGTTGCTCTTCATGGTTGTTTTACTCATCGACTAACATTAACGTACTACCGTTAATTCTGGTATGGTAATTAATGTTGGTCAAAGCTAAAAAAATCAAGTTGATAAAAATATCAAAAATCACGAAATAAATTGCATTTAGTGAACTTTTATGAGATTTTTCAAAAGCAAACATGTATTAAAAACTTTTTAGTAATGACTTTTGTATTGTATAATATATTTCTTCAATTATAAAGGCATAGATTCGGATCGCTGCATTTCAAAATAATATATTATATTTCAATCGTTTTTTTATTAAATTTAATTTAGAGCAACTTTTTAATGCTGATTTTAATATATGTAGTTAAAAAAAACATTTATTTTTTGTTAGTTTTTCATAATCAAGAAAACAACAAAAATAGTTATACATACAAAAGTTTATAAACACATGTCAAAATCAGGTTTCTCTCTGAGATAAAAAATGTGGTAAGTAACGTTAAAATAAAGAAATTATCTAACACATATCCTTTAAAATGGATTTTTTACAATTTCGAAATGAATTATTAAATATTTGTACATAAAATTATAAATCTTTCTTTGCCTTTGTTAAGCCTTAGCGAATATTAAAAAAAATCGAGTGTAAAAATAGTTGAATAATAGAATTGAATATATTATCTTTGCACGTACGTGGCTGTGAAGTTTCTGAATATTTCATATTGATTGAATGGGAAGAGGAAAGTTTTTGCAAAGATTTGTCATCATAGGAATTACAACATCAAAATAGGCTAACAAAGGTGCCATGTTCATCACTTAAGACATTCAAAGAGGCGTATGTAAAACTAAGCCACCTACGGCGTAGACACCACGTAGCCCCGTAGAGTCAATACCGCGGAGCCATTTTCGTTTGGCGTAAAGACAATATTGGTGGTAACAATACGCGAGTAAATGTGCGAATAATTATAAGGTAATACCGCAACGTAACGCTACACAATGGACGGAAATTCTAGCCTTTACGCCGCAACGAAAATGTTTTGCATACCAATAATTCCTTTATATTGAATTTATTATGTCAAAGAATGTAAAATATTATAACGACGAAATAATTACTCTCTGATAACCTTTTGATGGTTTATTTTATTCCATTTGCTAAATTATACATGGACTTTATAAATACACCGAGTACAATAATAGGGACTATCTATTAGCTGAAAAGCTCATCCATCTCATTACTCACCACGCTTAAAAGGAAGAAACTTCACTTAGATAATACATAATAAAAGTAAGAATACAGTGGAACCTCTCATAGCGAATTCTGCTAAGACAAATTAATCTTTAAAAAAAACTGTTGTTACTCGGCAATAACCGTACTTCAATTATTTTTATGAAATGATTTATATTCAATCAGTAATTGTGAAAAAGGCTGAAATTCACTTCAGCGTTGTTCATACCAAACCCAAAAGTTTTACGGCAAAAACATGTCATAAGTTTAACAGTATATAAGCTTACGGCGGCTTATGCAAAATAGTGAAAACAGAAACGTAAAATCTGTCGCATTTAATCTGCTTTCACCTGCTCGCAGATGAATTTGTCAAGTCTCTTTAACAACAAGTGAGTTCACGAAAATATAATTTTACAAACTTATCACACAAAAATAAAAATATGAAGCAGCGTTTCTTTCGATACAAAAAAATCTTTAACTTGTCTGCTAGTTTATTTTTTACTTAAGGGATAACTGACATTTGAGAGTATTTTATGTGTTATTATTTTTTTTTTAAACATCTTGTAAAATATTAGATGGCTGATTTCTATTTTTTAATGTATTTCAGAAAAATCAAAGTCAATCTAAGTAAAGTATTAGATTATCCGTATAGAAAGAATTCTTGTTCAAAATTTAATATTAAAAAATATACTGAATAACTGAATAAGGTAAATCTAATATTTACTCTCACCCTTAAGTTCTGCTTTAATTTTTTTGTAGAATTATTTATGAAAGAACTTTAATTTCATTTTCTAAAAATAATGAAACGACTTAACATAATAAATTTGATACTCAAAGAACTGATATTAAATTGTCAATATAAAATAAAAAAATCTTTTTAGTTTTATGTTTTAAATAGATGATAAATTTAAAAATCACTGATTAAAAACGGAAGACTTTTCTGGGAATCAAGAGAAATGTAAAGTATACAACAATGTAAAGGATATTTTATCACAAGAAACAATCACCTCCCTTTCAAATTTAATACTAACGGAATTTTAATTTACCTAACACATCAAGTGGTTTGAAATGAAAAACACTGTATAAATTTCAGGGAATTAAGCAAAGGTATTTGCTAGATTATCGGAATTTTGCTATACAATACACGTACTTTAAAAAACATTGAAAGAGAAATAGACTTCTCAAAACAAAACTTTGGAATCGTAAATAAAATAAATAAAGCGTTTATCAAATCATAAAACTAAGTAGACCCTTAGACTTTTTTGTTATTTGAATAAAGTATTTTTTTAAATTATTTAAAGTTAAGTTAAGTTCTTTCATTCGGTTGGAAGTTGTGATAAATAAGAAATTAAATTTTGATAAAATCACTGATATCAAGAAAATTAAATAAAGCATATTCACATATTTAAATAAACCTTTAATAAGTTTACAAAAAATGTGACGTTTTATATTTTCGGAAATCGTATATCACATATTATTATATACAGTTATGCAAAACCGTACATGTTCTTACATCTTAGGATTTGAATAAGTAAATCAGTATTAATTTGGTACCCAAATATAATTTGTTTGATAATACCAACCAATCATGCATTACTTCAGTCTTAATACATAAAGATATGCTACAAAAGTTTTGAAAAGTGAGCGATAATTTGGCAAGAAATATTTTTATAAATTAAATAGTTTATCTCTTATGTTTGTGTTCTACATATTTTACTACCTGTTAAAAAAATTAACAGATGGTCACAAACTATGTATCACTTTTAGGGTTTTCTCTTTCAATACTTGGTGGAAAGGCATTATATTTATAAAAAAACTTATTTGTACTAATTCCGCTTATACTTAATATGATCAGGACTATTTTCAACTGATGCTCTTCATGAATTAAACTAGCTCTGATCATATTAAAAAAAAGTAGAATTAGTACAAATGAGTGTTTTATTTTTTTGACAAACTATTATGTGTATATGTACACGGTAAAAATATTATAAGTGGTCAGTTCAAATATTGGATATGATTTCTGTCGCTCAGTTCATTAGTCAGGTAACTCCAAAAAAGTGCAATGCAGTTATATAAAAAATATAGTTCAGTATTCAGATTACTCAAAAATGTCACAAAAAAGTAATTTTTTAAAGGTATTCTAGTAAAGAAGTAATCAAAAATAGAAGCGTATTTCTAAATTTTTTATTATATACTTACTTAGGATGGATGGGAGGGAGGAATTCAAGACATCACATACATCCATGCCTTTGAACAGATTTTTTTTATAAATCGATTGAAAAATCAATTTATAAAACTGCCCGTACCGGGATTCGAACCCGTGCCCTCCGTAGCGGTAGCCAACGATGTTGACCACTCGACCACACAGGCGGCAGGCATGGATGTATGTGATGTCTTGAATTCCCCCCTCCCACCCATCCTATCTCATGAACAGGGCGTATCGAGAGCGATTAGCTAACCACTAGTCCTGTCCTTGCCCTTTCCTTCTATTCCTACTCTCTTCGAAAAAGAGAGGTTGAGCAACTGAGTAACAAGCAGTTCTCGTAGAAACATTTCTGTTGAGATAAACTCCATTAGGAGTCCATATGCTCCATATTGGGAGCGGACATGGAAAAAAAAAATACTTATGAAACACCACGAATTATTGGTATTTGATTTGATGAAACCATTTGAATATTGATTTTTCCTTTATCTCATAGAAGATTGTTTAAAGATGTCAGTCTAATTGGCAGAACGGTTGATATCTTGGTTGATTTAGTTAAGTTATGCTACGACCGTTATGCACACATAACTGACCGCCTAATAAAGTTATGACCATTTAAATGATGCCACAAGTTTTATTTACTCAGAAAATATTAGATTCAGACGGAATCAATACACGTTGAAACAATGCGAAACTATGTAAGATAATACATACATAACTCAACAATCACAACGTGTGCTACGGAATGGTGAATTCCTCACGTAGGGAATGCTGCAAAGGGATTCTGTGTAGCAAGTAGGAAGGGATTAAATGAAAATTCTGCTAAATGGGTGGATCGGCAAACCAATATAAGCTGGATAATTAGATTTCCGCGTCTATACTTTGGGTTATGCAATCAGCTACATTGGCGGATAGATAAATTTGGTACACTTAACCCAAATTGAGCTTGACATTATGCGAATCTTAATACAGAAAATAATACTCGGTTTATCTCATTAGTAAAATTGATATTACTTTTACCCTCGTTTGATTACATTGCCGCTTACATTATATTCGTAATTAAAATTAAAGAACTATAAACGCATATTATATTAATATCAACCTAATTTTCTTTTCCTTAGATTTGAAGATACATTTTTATTTAACTATTTAACATTTATTTAACATGATACATGTTTCACTTCAAGATTATTGGTCTTCCAATATTCCAAATGATCTTTATCCGAAACATATAATTTACACTTAAAGACTTGCTGGTTTTTTATCTATATTCGCTCGCTACTTGGAAAATATGGCCACCACTCGATTCATCCAAGATCTCACGCCAATCTCTTTCCTTCTTCCCAGGTCATCTTAGTGTCTCATAGTTCCATCAAGTACATTCTACATATGCTCATCAGTAGACAAGCAGCGTTTAAACTCTCTCGGGGCATTTGCAGGACATCCATGTCAAAGCATGGCTCGGAAAAACTTTCAGTACTAATAATTATTGTCAAAAGTAAGTAATGCATCTTTTGTCACGACCTGAAAATTCTTCATATGTCCAGATTTCTTCCGACAACCTTTAAGCTACTCTATAAGTTGCCCCTTTGACTATTAATGGTTGTTGTCTTTGGCAACGCGTTGGTTGAAAGGTCTTTTATTTTTTTCTAGTGTATTTCTCAGATCTTTCCACACGCGTTCCGATTTTTAAATATTTACCGAATTCTAGTCGAGTCAAGTCGTATTTATTAGTTTAATTTAATCACAAGTGTCTTTCAAACAGTACACATTATTCACATACCTTGTTAGTATTTTTTCACTATATAAAAAATTAACAATTTTACAAGCATGTTAATAATAATAAAAAAATATTACTCAGATTATTTTTTTTTTAAATTGCATTGTTCCTTTTAGTTGACCTTTTAAGACGCTTTGAAGAAAATTTTATTTATAAAAACAGTAGAGTTATGTTACTGTTTTCATTGAAAATATTGTTTGATTTATTTCCAATTGAACTGTTCAAAGGCTACATATAAAAATTATCAGTGAAAGATATTGAATAAAAATGGTGTTTCAATAAAAATACAAATGTTTGCAAAAGAACAAATATAATACAAAAATGGTTTAACTGTATCCGTATAAACCAAACCTCTATCACACGAAACCAAAAAAAAAGAACATCAACATAATATAATTCAAAATAAATGCATATTCTACAAGTCAACAATATCAATGACGATATCGAATAATATACGATACTCTTAACTCTTTTCAACTCTCTTTGTAAAAACACGGTATGCTAATTTAGGTTATGTTGTAATAATATAAAAGAATTATTAAAATTGGATCAAAAAGACTAATACATACTTAAGAAAAGAGCCTTACAACAGGAAGTAAAAAACCAAAATTCTACCTGAAATAAAAAAAAAAGTATAATTTATTTCACCCTTGGGTATTATGTAAAAGAGTATTTGTAGAAACCAGTATTAAGCAATCGAATTAATTTAAAGTAATTATCATTTTTTTTATTTATTCCCCTCAAAATTAACTGTAAAATTTTAGGGTACAGTTTTGTTATATCGGTACTTCATTTAAAGTTTATTTGTTTGTTTATTACACTTAACCTAACCTAAAAAAAACTTTTAAAAAAAACAGAACGGCATCAGTTTTGGACGAAATTAAAATTTTCCGACCTCCATTAATTTACTTAAATTAACCGCAACGCCAGCATATACTGAAATCAAAGTGGATCTTTATTTTGTTATTTCTTTCACAGATCAACCTGTTAAACACTATTTGTTTGTCTTGAAAAAATGTTAAAGCTTCTTTTTCGGTACACAGCAACAACATATTATTAAATATTAATAAAACAATAAATAGAAGCAGTAAAAATGAAATTATTAAAAAAAACAGGAAATCTACCTGCTTAAATGAACAGAGACGCCCAGTTTTAAATTTGGTGTCATTATCTAAGCCAGAGTTTCCCAAACTTAATGTGCAATGGAACACTTCGCAACTCCGGAAATGTTACCGGAACACAGCTTATTTTTTTAGGTCGGTTATTTATTCATAACAATAAAAATACGTGTTATTAAATAACTTATTATTTTTTAATTAACTATTCTTAAAACATTTTACATCAAAATATGAGTAAATAAAGCTCTAAAGAATGCAAAATCTCCCCCTCCATTTAGACATTTGAGGTTTTAAACATCAATGGAGATTCATCATCACTCGATTTTTAATATAAAATAGAATCTGTTTAAATGTGTTGCAGTGTAAATTACAATTCCATTTTTTTTGCGGAACACCTAGTTAGGTCACACGGAACACCAGTGTTCCGCGGAACATAGTTTGGGAAACCCTGATCTAAGCTATATTCATTGACCACCTGATATATGTAAAAATAGTTAATTCTATCCACATTTATCCAACATTGGCCAACTAAACAACCGTACCGTGACAACGGTGCTTCCGAATTTCAGTAAAGGCCAATTTCAATACAAATGAGCTTTACAAATTAAAATGTGTTTCCACCACATGTCACACATCCGCAAGGATAATTTGGAAATGCTTTACCAAAACTCGATGCCTTTGCTTTGAGCAGCTGTAATAATCGTGAAAATAGCGCTGCTAAACGAAAGGCAGAGCCGTAAAGAGAAATATATATTTTTATTCATATTTATTATGAATAAATTCTCTTGAAACTTTTGACCCGTAAACATAAATTCGTTAGAAATATGGAAAGGGTATAATACAAGCAGGAGTTTATTTATATAATTCCAAGCTCATAATGCGTTAGTCGCTTGTACTAAAGGGATGTTAAATGAGATCAAGAATTCTCTTTGAGTTGAGTTATTCCTAATTTGACTAACAGTTTCATCGCACAAATACGCGGTTATGTAACTAGTAATCTTGAATCATTATACCGAACACAGGGTTCCTTATTATATAGCTTAGGTAAAGCCACAAAGTATTTAACCTTATTTTTAATTAATTTTCAATAATAAATGAATATACATAATTGGTAAGCCGTTAGACAATAGAAAATTATTATGCTTCCTAACACGCAAAACCATGACTATTATAAATTTATACAATAAAGATTTACAAAAGAAAATATAATCGCATTAAATGAAAAAATTAAATATACGTAAAGGTGTATTCTACTGATTAAAAAATACATTAGAACAAACATATTTTTTTTTACTGTTATGAATAAATATATCTATATATATTTTAAACCATGTTTGCTCTCAATGTGGAGCATATGGCTTTCTTATATCTCAAAATATTTTTTTTTTACGAGAAATGTTTGTTAGTCAGTTGCTCAACTTCCCTTTTTTCGAAGATAGTAGGGATAGTGGTTGTCTAACCACTCTCACTGCACTCCCTTATGTTAGTATTGAAATGGTAAAGGGAGGGGAACTTTTGAATCACAGACATCCATGTCTTTGAACATAAAATCGATAAATTGACTAAAATATGCTGTTTGTACTGAGATTAAAACCCGTTAAGCTCGGCATGGAAACAAACGACATTGATCACTGTGCCATGGACCTGAAATTGTATACAAATTGACAATACTTTATTGAAATATCTCGGTATTTTTTTGATAGTTGTAAAACATCAAAAAATACGTCAATTATTAAATGAATAATCATCATCATCAATAGCAAATAACAAATTTTATTATTTGAAGAATTTAAATCTTAAAATGGAATATAGGTACGTTCATAATATAACCAAATCAATTATTATTTTAAATAAATACTTTCTTAACTAATTCTTGTAAAACAGTTGGTTCTTATGACGACGTAAGTTGTTTTTTTTCTTTTCTTTTTTATTTTTTTTATAATAATATGGATTTTTACTACCGTCGTGCTGGGCAATTTTTTTTTTATTTGGACAAAAATTAGCTTTTATTATCTAAAAAATAGAAAAATAGTGTAATTATCAAAATCGTTAATAACTAATATCGTTTATTTCATAGATTTGTTTGTATGGTAAATGTCATATTTCACACATTGGTCCGGGATGGGTTTTGTCATATGACAACCAATATTTACATAAATAACAAGCTGATATTTTATGACAAGCATGGAGCATTAAAAAATAGCCTCACCTACCTATACTTTCAAAAAGGTCTTTGGCTTTTGACTGAAATAACTGGGCACTAATAGTTCCTCAAATCGATAGACGTCTCATTTTTTACGTGATTGCAACGGCATACTTCCTACGTGGCTACAGCCCAGCATTAATTTATTATATGACATGATTACAACCCACACCCCAGTACTGTATTGAGAAAGGGGCCACGCGGTTAATATTTAAAAGGACTTAGTATCCTAGGCATAAAGCAAGAGGAAAATAAATAACGCGAAAAAGGCTGGCACGGAGTAATCGGAAGACATTTTGGGGAATAAATAAATCGATGTTCGGAAGAAAAAACCCGGCCATCATTTTTCTTCTTTCATATTTTAATTTATTACAGCAATGTTGAAAATATTCCGAGGAAAGTGTTCAATACGCTCTCTTGTGCTTTTTATGGTTTTCGGATAAAAGATATTTTCATAATCCGCTGTGGGATAAAACAACAGAAAGATCATTGAATAAAATATAATATTTTATCTTTAGTTCAACACGAGTGATAGATAATGTTGAGTTTTTTCAAATTGAAAACATTTTATTCAGTATTTAATAAATTGTCATTAGAAAATTTCATTTTAATATTATTATAGTTGATATCTGAGACACGCTCGAAATTAAATACCATTTGGTCAACCATTCCATTTTACCAGCGCCACTTTACGGTAGCGACCTATAATCGAAAATAAATACTTGCATTGAATATGGGGAATCAAATTCATTGACTTGGAGAGGATCTCAAAGATTGTTAAAAATATAGATGAATTTTAAAAAAGCTGAGACGCATTTTCATATTTTTAACTGTTTACAAAGCTCGTAAATTTAGTATGATGAATGTTAAATAACATTTTATTACGTATCAATTAATAATATCGATAAGATTATATACAATTTTGTATTCGATATTTATTTTTATTAATGTAGTATAATATTTATCATTTCAAAACTGACTTTGGTACTTTCATTAGCTTCACTGTCTCTTACTGAGTACTGTTAATTTATTATTTTATACATCTCTAGAGTCACCTTTAGAATATATTCAAAACTGTAATGCTGCAATCAAGATAACTCGGGAACTTGCTATCGATACCTTAGCAAAGCTTTGGCGTCGCCTATTTCTAGTTTGAATCGATAGCTTTAACATCTCAGAAGGCTACTGATGATCGTTCTAAGGGCCTATTCAGCAAAATTACCGGTCTCTGGCGTAACACTAATGCAATCATAAACATATAAAGAAACATTGAATATTGAAGGCAAGCGGGTGTCCATATTATCCATGGTAAAATGGAATATTGTTAAAAGTGATTTATATTAGCAGTAAAGATTTTCCTTCAAGATAATTATAATATTTCTAAGAAACGTAATAATTAACTGAGTAAAACTTGCATAAAACACTGTTGAGAAAAAAAAATCATGAACTCTCAGGCTTGAAAACTTTAAATAAATCACTTAGACATATTTTGTTAGTTTATAAGTTTCGTGAAATTCGTGAGAGCACCTATTAATAAAATTATATTACGAGCATAAATAATTTCTCAGTTTATATGAAGAATGTCTACATATAGAACAAAACAAATAGCTGTCTGTAAGTTTAAACGAGTGTCATATTTCTAGTACCATTTTGTTTGCTGCAAGCAAATATATTAATTGCGTTAGGCATTTGAATAATGGGCATCTTCGTTAAATTAATTACAACAATTATTTGTATTCGTCTATACATATTCATTAAATGTTATTACAAAGACATAGTGAAGGATAACGAATCAGAAGTTAGTAATGGCGGTGTAAGGAGTAATGATGTATGTCCTAATACTCTATTTTCGATATGATGCAAATAATTCTCAATATCAAATATATTCAATGTCTTAATTGTATTTGTATAGCCACTTAAGATTGATTCACAGTAAAAATAGGAAAAAATACTTTATATTGTATACTAGTCTAGTTCAATTTATTATTTTCTAAAGAATATCGGTTCCGATGTAAAATAAAATTCTTAATATGTGTTAAGATATATTTTAATATATCATTCTAAAACTCTGTAATCAATTTAACCTCTGTAGTAGTGTACTCCAATTGTTATAACGACTCTAGGGTAAATTGATTGGAAAAATTCGGAAACATTGAAGAAACTTTAAACATACTTTCACGAATCATATGTTATTTTTAATTGTTCTTCAATTGAATTTACACTGCAATTTTGTTTCAGAATAATGGCACTTTTGTTTAAGTTATGATTTATCAGCTTAAATGTTGAATTTTACATCGTTGTTTGTGGATAATAACTGATGTCAAAAACGTTAGGTAAAATGTCAAAACCATCAAGCATTTATCAGTAAACAGTGTTATATTATACACATTTAATCTTTAATTATAATTCGAAGAGCTTAAAAAGTTATTACATCTAATAATTACTATTAATAATTTTATAATCTCAAATAATATGAATTCAGCTCGACGTGAAAACTTCATCCAAACCCATTCCCAAAATCTCAAATTATAAATTAAATATGCTCAATTTGATAATAATCAACCCGGATCTCTTTTGATTGTTAAAATAAATTTCTCACTGCAAGACCATAGAGGCTAACTATGTTTTTTAATTATGAAAAATAACTAGACCTGTTATCAAATGACCAGTATCAATTTAGAGCCGAGTTTTTACTATATTCCTCTTTTTCGTAGTACTTATGACCACTATGCGGTTGCTCAAGAGGATGAGTGCCTATTATGTTTTCATCCCTTCTTATTCTTCCCACTTATTCTATGGTAAAAAAAGCTTTCACATCAGCGATGTTTCTAAGGCTCCCTAACCCTTTAATAAATATTCAATGTAATCCACTTTTAAGACGTCGTTAAAAAAACATTAAATTATATATATTTATAAATTATAATATAAAAACAACATCTTTAGCTGTACCAAGAAGGTTATTGATGCACATGATTTTTATATTATCATTTTTATCCAATTATCTCATTATTGTAGAAAAATTCTCAAAGAACAAGCATATTTTTCTTACAAAAGCTATAATCGTTTTTATGTAACCATGTCATGTAATTTCACTGAATATGCCATTGGTGTTAGCTTTTGAATCACTTATACATGGCTTATTTCTTAACTTGGCAGCTTACGTGAATAAGATTTACAGAGATATCAGAAGGTTCCATGACTAATACTTAAAAAACGTATTTAATGTTAATTTATTGTTTCAACTACAGGAGTTTGACATTTTTTTTCACGCCGCCTAGTGATGCATTGGAAAAAGTTTTTAGATTTCGTAGCTGACCTCAGCATTTTTTTATGACAGTTAATTTCTAAAAACCTGCTCAAATACATGGATATATATATGAAGATTAAAATTTCCTCTAATATCAACAATCTTAAAATTACGGGGCGTAGCGAAAAGCGATTTGCTTACCGATAGTCCTGCGTTCACCCCATCTTTTCTATCCATACTGTCTTCAAACAAAAAGAGTAAAGGTAATTTTCATTATGTATCCATATACTCTACATTGCGAGTCGAGATATGAATATAATATATATGAATGTATCAAAAAGTTTGTCACGTGTAAGAAAAAAATGAAATTTTAAATAAAAGCCTGTACATTTCCAATCTGAAACAGGTATACACAACATCGAAACGGCATAAACGCTCTTATATTACATAAAACATTTCCTTGAAACCTTCAGATCAATACAAATCCACTTATCTCGACGTGAAAAATAGCTAACAAGAATTTTATGGAATATGATATATCACGTCAGTGAAAAATTTATATCCTTGCAGATAACATTCCTTGCATCGAATTGTATTCAAATATAATATAATTCTTTTGATACATTGCAAAGATATATATAAACATCGAGCTTCTATTTCAGAGGAGATGCCAACATCATAAAAAGGATTAATTCAAACTAAAGATATTTTAAGACATCAGCCACATTTATTTATTTTTTAGATATCAAATAAATAGTACCAGGGCGCGTCAGCGTCAAATTTCTTCGAATCGATTTCATCGTTAATTTTTTGGAGATTTGTATTCCCTTACCATCGTTACTGCCGGAAGGGCGTGATCGCTACAGAGGTGAGAAATTCTTAGTGAAGCCAGTTCACGGGGACTCTATATGCATTCATTTTCAAATCACATTAAAAATAACGTCTTTGGACACCAAATGCAATAAGACACCTTTTTTACCATATTCGCTCTCAATTTGGAGCATACGAACTCCTAATAAAGTTTATTCTAACATATTTTTTTCTACGAGAACTTCTTGTTACTCAGTTGCTCAACCTCTTTTTTGTTTCCAAAGAGAGTACGAATAGAAAAATAGTGCTAGAAAAGGACTAGTAATTAGCTATTTGCTTTAGTTACGCCCCGATTTTAGGATAGGATGGGTTGGAGAAAGTAATTCATAACATCACATACATCCATGTCTTCAAACAGAAATTCATAAATCGATTTAATAATCAATTTATAAAACTGCCCCTACAAGGATTCGAACCCGTGACCTCCGTAACCAAAGCTAACAACGTTGACTATTCGACCACGCAGGCAGTACATTAATTTTAGTAATACATTATTTCGTAATTATTTTGTATGAATGGTAAGTATAGCAAAATGCGTTTCCGTTTAGTATTCACTCAACGGTGTCACGCAAATGATACATTCAAGTAAAAAAAATCAATTTGATACGAAATTGTATAATCATACGCTTCAGTGACGGATTCGAATCGTTGATTCAATAAAGAATCATCAGAAAAAAATATATACTTCAGATGTGGAAATAAATTTTCATGCTCAACCTAGTTGAATCCAACAGGAATCCTATTTATGTATGTTAAATTAATGAACAAATTGCACACAAAAAAAATATAATTTTGTGTTATTTATCCCAATACGCTATATTTTATTAGAATTTAAGCCTTAAGTATCATCAGTTGTCAGATAGTTTTTTCATGATGCGAAGTAATTCAATTATTATTTATTTTGTTTTAATTGAAATTAAAATGTTGCTGTCAGCTTTTACCTCATGTATTATTAGTATTTCATTACTTCGCAGATAGTGTTCACTTTGATGTTTGCTGGACTATTATTCTCCATTTATCTCCGAAGCCTTTCTTATAATATACGAATTAATAAATTGCGTGATTTTGCTCTTTCATTCATCCATTATTCTGAAAAAATTTATAATATCTCTTATAGTTCAGTATAAAAAATGTTTTTCAGTTTTGAAATTTTAGTACTGAAAAAATAAGTGTTCTTTGTTATAGAATAACTCTCTCTCATGTAGAATATAAAATAATTATTTTTTGTATTGTGAAAAAAATACAAATGCAATTGTTTATAAGGGCTGTGAACTCTTTTTCTAAGACCTAAGATAGTGCCTCGTTTATTTTTAATGTAAAAAAAGAAAGTTTTACATCAAATTTGGGTCATTTAAAAATATCGGAGTTGCGGTTTTTTTTACGACTCCAAAGAACTACTTGCAATTAAAAAATATTTTTGTTTAGGAAAATTTATCATTATTATCTTTACTGTTTTAATTATTTTTTCACAAATATTTGGCTTTAATTAATAAAGTATTACTGTTTTAAAAAATAGTAAATGACAAAAATGGTCTAAAATTCAAAACTGATTATCTAAATTAATGTTAGGGAAAATCAGTGATTTACCCTTAATGTACATATATAGTCCGGTTCATTTTAAATCTTCAGGAATATGATTATTGGATTTTGTTAGTTAAACGTCTTACTGTGAATGACTATCTCGAAATTTCGTCGTGTATCATTTTCTCCTATTTGTATATGAACGTAATAAGGCAGAGTGTATTTTTATATCATTTTCATTCCGGAGGCGAAGCTTTCGAGGATTACGGTCCCAAGTCTACCGAGAGCCCTTGAGCTTTTTCGAAGAAAAATAGCGAACGCCTGCCTGGTCAAGAGAGTAAAAAATATAAAGAGTTCGTTTCTTCGTGGTGCGAGAAGACTAAGCTGTGATTCAATGTAATCAATATATTTGAAGCAATCTTGTATTTATAACCTTTAATAATATTTTTTTTGATCGATTTTCTATAATTGTTTTTTATTCACGAAGTAAAATTTCAGAAAGCATGTGATAATACAAAAAGATAAAAACTTCCCTTAAAATTTGGATTTACTTAAATTTGAGACACTATCAAACAAATGTAGATTTTGAACATATTTAATTTATCTCAAAGAACCGTTACTTGTTACAAAGCATTTAATTACGATTATTTGATGACTTAAAATTTATCAGAGATAATTTACAAAATAATACATAATATTTGACAAAGTTAACTGCTGTCGCACAGTAAGTTTATATAACAAAATATAAATTACAATTGGAAAAGTATCATCCAAATTCATGTTAATAACCACGTAAGAAATATAATACAAAATACGGAATACAAGAACACAAAACATAGAAGTATAAACTACGACGTCATATTGCTGGATAAAAAAATATGGTATTAAACTATTTTTTGGGACAATATTGTGTACGTTTGTGTAGAGCTAATAGTACCGTACTCAACTTTGCAAACACATATTCGTTAAGTTGGCTGAATGTAAGCCAGCCTCAGAAACTAACAATGAAAACATATTTTACCATCGTTTCCTGGACCGTGATTTCACCGCACCTTCGCGAGCTTTTATAAAAGGATATCATTCTTTATACAAAATAAGATAACATTTAAAATAAGTTTCAAAAATAATGTTTTACCCAGTACGCTATAAAATTTATCTCAACGGTATGTTTACTTAGAGTACTGCCTTTATTCGACTTCAGATTTATCAAAAGTATTAGAAATATGATAGTAACTTGTAGTTAGTGAAACGCTCTAGCCTATAAGTGAGAGAGAATTTCAGACATCACAGAAAGAGGTCAAACAGAAATGCATAAATTTAGCAAAAAATCGGTTTTGAAAACTCGAGCCTGTAACTAAAGCCAACAACTTCGATCGCTCGACCATGTTTTCTCCTATTGTTGATCTTCAATTATTTAGGAAACAGGTGAAAATAAATTTAAATACATAGTTTATTTTATCTACAAAACACACAAGCTTATTAACTCTTTATGGTAGCTAAGTTAAAATCTTAAATATATAATAGTCATCAAGAAATCACTCTTCCTATTTCCGTAAAAATACATTTTTTGCATAATAGTTATTCAAGTCTTAGCCATAAACCTTACAAAAAAAAATGTACAAAAAGAAGCTGTTGTTTAAAAATTAAGAATAAAAACTTCTTCTTCTTAATTAATGTTTATGATTGCATTTTAACTTGGAGCTGAATACGTGTAGAATAAATTATACCTGTAATTTTGATGTTAATGGTAACATGAAGTTTAATTATAATGTTAACAATATTCTTAAGATAACGATCATTTATTGTTCATATGTACATGACGGTTTTCAATATTATAGCAGTACAATCTTTTCAGTGATATAAACAAAGCATAAAGTCGTTAGCTCCAGTAGCGGTGCTTATGGGCTCGAATCCCAGTATAGACAGAACCATAAAATGATTATAATAAAAATAATAAAAGATTCTTAGTACTTTTTTTTACTTGTATAAATAGCACTGTTTAATTCATTTTCCTTATCAGTTGATAATGCTCGTGAGGAGCGAAACCGGTCCTGATCAAATAAATTTTGAGTGGGAAAAAGTACTAAAAATCTTTTATTATTTTTATTATAATGCCATTCCACCAAGTATTGACAGTGAACACCTTAAAAGTGATAAAAGTGATCATAAAATGATTCTTCAATCACACATTTAAACTTTTATATATTCCCCCGATTTCATGTAAAAGACGTGGCAAGAGTGATAAGCCAACTATTTGTCCTGGCGTAGTCCTTATATTTTTTTCATTTTTCTGAATTATAGAGACAGACATACATTATAACAGGTGGATTACTTCAAATAAGCTCTATAAAGGTATGTGCCATAACCAGTATTTGTCGCCCGCACTAGGAGCACACATTGGCATAACAAAGGTATACTTGATTTTTTTCTTAAACCTTAAGCCTAGCCTTTCTCAGAACACTCTTGCAAAGTCCCTACATAAGTTTATCAATCAATGCTAAATGCTTTTGACCTGGTTGTTGTTTAGTTCATAATTTACGACAATTCTAATTCAGCTAAGCCTAAATGAACTACCAAAACAAAACAAAGTTGATCTAAGACAGACTAAGAACAGTGACTTTTTGATGGATTCTTAATTTCATACCAATATTTTTATTAACTCTCGCGGCTCGGAGACTAGAAAAATACTTCTCTGCCGATGGGGGTCGTTTAGGACCCCAGTGGTTTCCTCGTTATTGGCCTTATTTTTATAAATTTCAAAAAAAAAATAGTCTAAGGGCTTTAAAGTATCTCTCTGCATCATTCCTCATAATTTTTTTTTATAAAAATCCGTGTTTTTTTAATAAATAATCATATTTTAAGTTGCGCGTAAAAAAGACGTCATTCCAGTTCCAATATGTATTTGCAACTGACGCGTTCAGCCTAGTTATCTTACGAACGATCGCTGATAAGCGGGCGCTTATCTCGTTATCGCGTATTTATATAAACTGCAAAAGGTCCAAAAAACTATGATATAAGAATACCTTAATTATAAACATTGTATCACCCATATTAAAATAGATATTTAAGAAAATGTGGGTATTGGGGTCGTTTTTCTTGAGCTTAGAACCGGAAAAGTTAATAAGAAAGAATCGCAAGAAAATTGGAACGGTTGTAGTCGTTCAGAACCAAGTGCTTTTTGTTCAACTCATGTATCTTGACAGTGTTGATTTATGGTTGCGAGTCATCAGATCGATTTGCTTTGAAAACAGATTCCTGCGTAAAATACTAAGGGTACAGTAGTTTGACTTTGTAAGAAATATGGAGATGAGAGAGCGGCCTAACCAGCCAATAATTAACATACGTCCAAAATAAAAAGACGACGATGGACCTGGCGTGCACATTTTCTGTGGATGTTCCAAGAAGTGCTAGGCAATAAAGTAGAACATGTGAAGTTTTGGAATTTTCCAAAAATAATTCTCGAGTCTTGTATGAAACATTTCTTGTTAAAGTTGAAGGCAGAATTAAGAAACCTTGAAGGAGACGTTACGGTGATGAGAGAAAATTGCCACCCTCCGACCATTATTATAATGAGTAACCGTGTAAGTCGTTATCAAACCTCTGTTACGTAGGGCCCATATTAAGTAGCCAGATACATACATAGGTATTGTCGCTTGATTCTTCGATGGCATGCTTTAACAAAGAGAAACTATCTACATTGAAATAGAAATAGAAACTATCCCCATTGATTAAATAATACCACCATAGTTTACTAACTAGCAAGCATTTGAGGAGGTGGTAAAATATAAAGATTTTTGTTGAAGAAAATAAAAAACACTTATAACAAAGTCAAAGATTAAATCGTGAAAAAGGACACCATTTCTAATATCTTAAATTTGTTTTGCTAGCGATAAAATTTAATGTTGACATGTTTAGCATAGCGCCTTGAACATTCTAATGTTCAGCATACTTCTGATCGCTAACTAAATCGTCGTTTTTCCAACGTAAATTTGTTAGTGTTTTATAATAAGTTTGAAATATATTTTTTTAGTATACTTTGATAAAAAAGCTTTTATATCGTATTTGGTTTCTAACAAGTTGATTAAAAAACAGAGCTGTTTTTTTTAATAAAAAGCCTTTGTTTATAATAAAAAATAAGACGTTTTTATTAAAAACAAATGCCTGCAAATTCACATTCTTCTCGAAATTTAGCTGAGCATATAATATCCTACTGAAAACTTATTATGTTTTGTCTTTGTGAGTATAAATGTACATACTTTTTTGACGTTTTCTGATAATACAAGTAGGTATTATCTCTTCATCTAAGCTTTACTTTGATGTGTTTGTTACTTTTGATGAAAATGTTTATTCGCAAAGAAAGACATTACAAGGGTAATATATTCAAAAAGTTATTCCTTTCATCTTGATTTAGGGCAAATTTACATCAGACGATGTTGCAAAGCGCAGTTCAGCGGTTCAGAAATAAATATAAAACCATTCATTTGTTTATTCAGACATATTCGAGCAATGAAAATTTACGTGTGCTATTTGTTACACACAATTAATATTGTTTACTGTTGATCCTTAGTTAATATATTTTTTTATTCTTACGTGAGAAAGTGTATACTCATAAAAATCAGTTTACTAAGCTAAATATATATTTGTGACGCTTTGCAAAGAAGTCTTTTATCATTCGAAAATGGTCGAGTTTTTCAGAGGAATTAATGTTAAGAACTAAGGCAACTCTCACATCGCTTTTTCTATGCTTGGTTCTTTCTCCCGTTGAGCACGCGAGGCGCTTATCTCTAGAGCATTACGATTTCTCAATTCACTTCCGATAGATAGCTACAGAAATGCTTAGTGACCCACTTAATGCTTTGTGTTTCCGAATAAACTAGAACTAAATATAATTAATGTATTTTTTATAAATCACAACTAATCGTTATTTTTCTCTTCTGCGTTGGATATATATTTTTTAAATCTTACATATATTAAATTTTATTTAATATAGTATATTATTTTTACTATGGCATATAGGATTTTCAGATTTATTTTCTGGTATAATTTGAATGTGGTTGAACAAAAAATAATTCAACATTAAAAAAACCAAACCATTCAAAGTTCCAAATCTATGGGTTGTCAAAAAATTTACAAACAAAACAAAGATATTTTATTATTCAGTACGTTCAACTCCAAAATTGATGTGCAAAAATATATCATATATTATTTTTTAATTATCTTAAAATATTTTTTCATGCTTAAAACAAAAAAAAATATTAAGAATCATAAATAAGATTTCTTTGCTTGATATAAAAATACTTTGTTGCCTTTTGTTCTGTGATATAATCAGTTATAGTTAAGCGTGGAAAATATATTTAAAAGTTTAAATTGTTATAAAATACAACCTTTATATATATATATATATTTATCGTAGGTGCCATGCAACATTATTTGTTTTTATTAAATATTGTGTTTATCACAACAAACACACATACGAAAATATATAATAATTTTAAGAAATGCATACATATTTTCTAATGTATTTTAGAGGGATTAGTTCAAATGTATAAAAAATGACACTCATACTACAAATGTTTTTCTTATATAGGAAAAACAAACTACAAATTGACAAGTTAAAATTTGAATATTGATGTTATAAAATTTATATTGCATAACCCTACAACCATTGATATCAAGATCTTATCAAATATTAAAAAAGTAGATATTATGCTTTACTAAAATATATAAAAAAGTTCCCAAGCTGTGAGTGAATTGAGGAAAAATCGATGAAATATTTGCCATTCACTTTTTCACTAAGGATCGTGATGTAATTGAAGATTTTTTCTCCTGCTTTAGTGTAATTAATTTCGTTCGACAGTGAATCCGTTTCCGCTGTTTAGCTATTAAATTAGCAGATATATTATTAAGTAGCATAAATTTAGGTACAAGACATAAAATAAATTGCTCAAGATGTTGCAATATAACTTTCAAACGAGACTCTGTTTTATTTGTACACTGTTATACTGTTTTCAACTCAAGTGTTTCTGTACTAATCTGAATGTATCCTTCATTTTATGCCCGAGAGGTTTACCTAAACCTACGAGCGTGTCGTAAACTTGGTCTTCCGTATTGTTTTCTCGATTTTCTACATGTTACGTGCGTATTCCTTAAAATAAATAGCGAACTTATAAATTGACACGTTTAGTATTGAAGATAAATAAATAGGATGCAAATTGAAAACCTATTATATTTGCCAAACTTAATCGATTTTAATGCGATTTTTTACAATTACGACGAATCCAATAAATTTACTTAAACTGTCAACTCGTATCGATGTTGGATTATGGTTGTGTATGTTGAATATTTTATATTATTTAAATTTGTTTACTTATATAAAACATTGTTTTTTTATTAATTTTAACTGCAGTTGCTTTATAAAATTTAGTATCGAATTGTGTACGTCACCATGCATTTTATAACTAACGCCCCGGGCATAATCTTTCAAGTTTATCTGTTCACTTATTAAATACTTAACGATGCCAAAAGACTAAAGCCGAAGAGTTTGTGACAAAACGCGAGGAAGTATACTCAATTGTAACGATTTAAATGTAAAAATACTTTTGACAAAAAATCAAAACGCTTGCTGAATTTCTCATAGCATAACTTATTACTATTATTTCTTGTATGATTCTTTGTTTTTTGGTAACTATTTTGACTTTATAAATAACAAGGTTTGACTAGTTTGCTTTAATAAAAACTCTTCATTACTTTGTTTTCAAATATTAAACATGGTATTATGTTTGTATTTATCCTTTTTACATTAAAGACCGTTTACTTTCAATTCAGAAAATAACGTTTGTATGGCTAAATTTTAGTTTTTTGTTGACTAAAAGATGTTGCAAAAAATGTATAAATACAGTGTAAAGTTTTGACACACGTCGCAATGTTAATACTTATTCAATGATACAAAATTTATTTCTAAATATTGCATTATATTTAAAAATTAAATACGCTCTCTATAATATATTCACAAATAAATATCGTTACATATATTAATTACATCATAAATAAAATATGTACTTTTTTTAGTATCATTGAACAGTCTCCAGCATCTTGAAATTGATAACAGATTACTTCAAGTGGAATTTATTGTACTCTTGCTTCTCAATAAAAAGTGATTGCAACTGAAATGTCATTTTAAAAATAAAGTTAATAGCTTTTATATGAACGACTTAATTGATATACTAGACATACTTATGATCATAAAATCGTTGTCATGCCAATTGAAAACACAAACCCAAATTTATACCTACAACGAAGCCGGCTTTGCTAAGCGAGTTTAATTTTCACTTATGAAATATGAATTCTTTATGAATTGTAATTCTTGTCATTATTGCTGATCATAAACAAGATATTTTACATCGAAGTCGATGCAAAATACACTTGATATATAATGAAGTGCACAAAAATCATTACATAAATGACAATAAAAATATATTGAAATATAATAAAATGGAAAACAAAAATATTATTTACATAAAAATTGGAACAAGAAATAATAATAATACGGAAAGCTAATCGAAATACATCATCAACTAGCAATACGGGATATATTTCATGTAACTACTATTATTAAATTAATTGAGATAAAATTGAGACGCGTTGTTTGCAAAATTGAAATAACTATTCAAGAATAAATTAATAAACTATTTGCTTAATTAATTATTTCACAGATTAATAAAGCCGCGCAGTTTTACATAAGCTGTTTAGTGATCAGTTGATTTCAAAATTCACATCACAAAGAATTGAATTTAGAATAATTATTATGCCTTTGTCAAATTTTAGATAGTTTTGTTTCTCGATTGAATAGTCTTTGATTAAATTATTTTATCCTTTTATTATTGAAAGTAAATTATTAAATATTCGATCTCATTTGCATGAAAACTTGATTTGATTATCAATTTTAATAATAGCTTTAATATTTATGATATTATTGGTTTTTTTTCACTGACTGAATACTATGAAGTCATTTTTAACGTTCATAATTCAAAATACTTACAATATATACATTCAATAAGGCAACCTTTTATCGATCAACTGATCAGTTTTAAAAATTCAAAATTGATATTGACGTATCTATTCAATTTGATAAATTTATTTAAAATATCATATAAAATAACTTCCTGCTATTTTACAAAGAAAAATATCTTTTTGTCCAATAGGTTATATCTCAGATGACAAAGCAAAACAACAATGTCACATGATATCAGTAAGCTGTTTCTTTAAAAATGGCCCCGACAAGCTTTTATGCTTTATACGAGGCAGTATGTATATAACATAATACATTACTGATTGATTTTTCTTGTATTTTGTTATGTATGATTTCATTGACTAAATGGCGTTCATGTGAGCGTTAACGATAAAAGCTTCCACCCCTTTTGAGAAACAGAAACATCAAGGATTTAGGCCGCCCGGCCGTGTTTCGAACATTTCAAACACAAGCCAAAAGCGTCACAATGTCTGAACATTATTATCATATATCTAGGCTATTAAGAATATAAATATGTGTGGAAAGATGTTCAATCCAAATTAGTAATGCTCATATAAATACGCATCTCCTAAGACCGTCGAATTCTCTTAGATATTTTTTTCTTATTTTTCCAAGAGTTTTATATTGGTGACTAATAAGACCATCGAACCAAAATAAACATTCGTGTACCGCGGTTGGTTATGCTATTGTGGTAAGATATTTTGTAAGATCAAAATTTTGAAAAACCATGGTGTCTACAGTAGCTATCGTATTTTAAATGCAATTTTTCGCTACAAATATCCAATTGAAAAAGATTTTTGTTTGAAGCAATATTAATAAATATCATTTATTGTATCTCAAATATAATTTGTATATTTGTTACAACAGAGAAAAAAAAAATCTACAAAACATTATATAAATACCTTTTTTTCTTCTTAGCCTCTGTTATAATCTAAATATATTTTGCTGAAGTCCACCACAGCTAATAATTTAGCTTATTATGCAACGTGCAAATGAAATGCATTCAACACACACAACACATAGATTTTATAACTACGAGCGCATCGTTTACATAGTTTTCCACGAATTTACTTCAAATTCCAATTAATTTAATAGTCAGCCCTGTGAATCTAACATTTAAGTGTTTATCCACACAGCATTTTTCCAAGCCATGAATAAATAATGCATTCTTAAAAACGCGTTGATTTATTATTGAAATATGTGTACATTGTTAATGATAATCATTATAACATCGATGTCCTTAAACGACGTAACAAAAGCTCTGTGTACAATCTGGAATTTAAGAACAGTGGTGCAAGTAGGCACGTATCCTAATAACCGTATTTCGAGAATGACACAAAATTAATCAAAATGTGGAGGCATTTTCCCGCTCGGCACAAATGAACACTTCCGAAACGGGGTCACAGATGGCTACAGAGCGTCTAAAAATATACGCGAAAACTAAAATACCTAGTACGTTTTCGACTCGTTTTTTAAAGGTCAAAGTTGACGAGGGAAATCTACGGTTCTGTACATTGAGAACGGGTAACTCAAAATACACAACACTTTCAGTTTGTTAAGATCTGATGAAAATCTGTATTCGATGGGTAATATTTATTAAATCATAGGGTAAAAATAGCAACGTATTTAGTTCTACAGTTTTTATGTCTAAAGTTCTGGAAGCGTCTAGACTCTAGATCCTAATTAATGTGAGAATAGCCCCACAGGAACTTGTTACATTCTTCCATTATAGGTTGGTTCGTTTACTTCAAAATTTTTATTACAATCATCAAACTTTATTATCGTTTCAGTAAATGAAAACGTGCAAAAAGAAACAAATAAATACATTTTATATTTCGACTGCTAAACACGTGTATTTTTAAAATAAAACTCAATGAGAGAGTGATTTTACATCCATCGTTTCTAATCAGAAGTGAAAAATACTATTTTTGTGTTTTTCTTTTCATCAACAACTTTTTTTTTCAGCCATTTTCTTTACCAAATTGGATCATATAAATTACACCAATATATTTATTTGAAAATTTAAAACTGTCCGCTATTCACCCGTACAATCTTTCTTTTTCGGAGTGTATTGATTCCAAGAATAAAACTGAGAAAGTTATTCTAGATAGATAATTCTTCTCGCTACGCCTCTTTTAAAAATTCAACTTTACTGGAAGACACTTTTAAGCAAAAATCCATAAAGCGATTTAAAAAACAATTAATTAAATTGTTCGTATGGGGATCCGAGCTAATGGAAAATGTAGGTTTTTATGATGAATATCAAAGATTCATGATCTCTTTCTTGATCAATTTGTTTTTGAATTTAAGATAATGCTTAAAGAGTTTATTAGTTGTAAATGCTTCAAAAAATAATAACTATTAATGCTTCAAAGTTGACCAGAATATTTTACATATTATCATAACCAGTGTAAAAGTCTTACTTTATCCGACGATAGCTCACATTTCGATTATAATTTAGTATTTGATCGTAATCATTCAAGTAAAGATACACATGTTTATTAGATGAAATGTGTTAATTACAAAAACAGCGGCTGTGGTAAGAGCCTTGAACAAACCTTAATTACACTCGAGTTCAAATAAAAACATTTTCTACGGCATTACTACACGTCACGTTTTTCAACATTAGGAATTTGGCAAAATAAATAAATGTTGCTAGCTTCATTATTGGCTATGTAATCAAAATTCCTCGTAAACTATGTGTAATCAGTGATCAATGGTGATGATCGAATACTAATTTAGGTAACAAACGAGCTTAAAACTAAGTCACAAACGTGCTCTACATAGTAAACTATAATTATGATAAATATGCGTTGAATCAATCAATTTACTTAAATTTTACTGATAAAAGAGGGGCTTAAAAGATAACAAGATCAAAGCTCAAAAATATAGTTTTCACTCTTTCAAATTGGATGGTTTTGAGAGTTCTGTCAAGCGTATTTCAATCTTACACAAATGATCAAAGCCACGAAGATCATTATTTAAATAACAAAAAAACGGTCCAACGGGACCATAGGTATGTATAATATGAAATGATTATAGTAGAATTTAAAAATCTGAAAAATGTAAGTTGAGCCAATTGTGTTTTGAAACCCTTTGATACAAGTAAAATTACATAAAACGTTTTTTAAATAAATAAAAAACTCACATTGTTTTTTAAAAACTTACCGAACTAATTTTTATACAAGTACCTAAATACGTTATCAAAGTTATTATAACAAATCACCTGTCAGTGAATTAAAAGATTACACAAACAGATGAATTAAATAAAATAAAATATGTTCATTTTATTCTATAACGTGGCTCATCTGTATGATATACGTTATAGAAAAATGAGATTCTGTAATCTCTTATTTTTTTAAAGATTAACAATAACCCATCACAAGGAAATATGATTTCTCAAAATTGATTATGCTGTCAATTTTACTTCACGTTCAGCAAAATTTTTGAACTACATATGTAATAAAAGGTATTATTAAAAATGGTTTAAGTTCCGTAACACCTGCCTTTCGGGTATGGTCATAAACACAACCTAACTTTAAAATGACCAAACTTTTCAAGAAAAGTATTAAATAGTAATGTTTCAAACATTATACTAAAATTGTGAAAAATAAAACAAAGAATTTTTAAAACATTTCAGATTCTCATTCTTCTGCTTTTGTGTTATTTTTATAATAATGAAAAAAAGTGCCTAATTTTTACTTGCTTGATTATTTATTTGGTAAACATGTAAGTAATACTTTTGGCTCTTATAATATAACAACAGAGTATTTTCATTTGTATGTCACTTTATGTTTTGTCGAAACTTCTCTTAAAAAAATCAAAATGGTAAATTAACCGTCAAAAAGTTATCATCCACTCACATCTTAAAATATTTAAGTTGACCTATTCAGAGGTACTTGTTAGAATAAGGTTTTTAAATAAATAATATATTATCTATTCTATTACATCATCCGGATTTATTAAAAAATAATTTAATTAAATCATTTTTTTTATATGTAAACACCATAGAATTTCAATTCGCTTTGTGAATAAACAACAACAAAACCATTCATTATTTTAATTAAACGCTTTGTTTACAAACAACACATTTTCATAAATTTACTGGAAAAACATTTCATCTTATTCTGTCGCTTCCTTGAGATAACAAAAATATTCATCTCTCACTTAAGTATACACAATAATAATGACCTAAAACCTTTGAAATAATATCCATGTTTACATTGTTATAATAAGGATATACATCATTGTAAAATTCAGCGAAATCTACTCCTGAAAGTATTTTGTGAAATTTAATAAATATTTCAGATAGAAGAATCCTTCATATATTCCCGATTTAATGACAACAACCATCACAATATATTTCTTTTATATTGAAAAATTATAAAATTAACATGTACATATTAACATTTTAATGCATATCGTTCTTAGACAGCATATGGATCGTGTATTTCGTGGAACAGTAACAAGCAGAAAAATTGATATTTTTTCTGATGCTTCAAATGCTTTTAAGAGTCTTAAAACGCGTTATAATATTCACACTACAGTTTACACGATACTATGGAAAATAAAATGAAATAAATATGGTTTACAACACGTTAGTTGTAGATTGTCCCACCACCAACCGTCGTGTATGCAGCCGCTGTTTCACAGCCGTTTTCTGTAACGCAATACAATAAAAAAAATGAATTTTCTCTATATATTCTTGACCCGATACAAAGCTGCACGGGACATATCGTTGCACTGTTATGGTTAACAACAACATACATTTTACCAACAACAACAAATATATGATGTGGATTTTGCAGTTAGTTGGGTAAATTAAGTATTATGATGGAATTTTCACGCCGTCTTATTTCTAGGTATAATGTTAGAACCGGCCGTTAGAAACAAAATCATGTTTTTCTTGAATTGATCAAATTTTGAATACAGAGCTGCAAATTCATGAAAGGATTAAGCATTTTCAAAATATGACTGTATTGATTTACAGTGATATGAACATTTGAAAGTAGTCATTGCTTATCATCAAAAAATATTAGCATAGATAAACTGCAATTAGGACAATGGAATCCTGTTTGTTTGAGAAAGTAGAGTGACGTGTCAAGTTGATTTAATAATGAGTATTTTATTATAAACCTCTTTGTAACTTTGCTTTCTTTCCCAGAATTGTCTTTATTTGAAAAGCTTTAACCTGTTCGTAATTTTGCAAAAAGTACGCTGTATTTGAATCTGGATACTTTTATATATTTGAAGAGATAATGTATCCCGTATAATATGAAAGTATCTGATAATATTGTTTTATGGAGTAAAACAACCTTGTCTTTCATGAAACTCTTGACTTTATTTCAAAATTAAGCCAGATTTTCTAGGTAGATTACGTTACGTTACGTTGTTACGAAGGAATGTCGTAGAAAACCGCATTTAAGCGTTATAACACCATAAGCTATACTTTGTTTGACTACGTTGTTTGGTTTTCCCTCAGTTTCTTGCGTAATACGATTCGTCCGCAACACCATCTAGCGGCAAAATCTGACATCTACAATCTTAATTAACGATATTATTAATCATTTTCGTATTATCAAGAAGCCTTTGTGACAGGTAAATAACGAGAACTTGCCTAAATACATTTTGATTTATGTTTTTCATATTCGAAAATCCTTTGATAATCTTAATTCCTAAGTAAGCACTGTTTTTATTTTCATTCATAATCCATAAGCTTATTAATTAAAAATGACATAGGAATATTATAAATTTATTTATTTTACTATATTTTAATGACCAAATAAAATAGTTTTTGAATTACAGGAAGAGTATAACAACGTTTCTTATATTTTCTTATAATCCTTACTATTAAAATTATTACTTTCAAATCATTTCAGAATTATTTTTTTTGCAATTGAGTAATTATGTACCTTCATCGTTAAAAATAAAAACATATTATTTATTTTAGAAATGTCAATCGACAAAAAAGCTTGAATATTTTAATCTGCATTTGCTTTTATAATTTTAATAAATGGAATAAACAGCATTATCACTAGGAAGATATTTTAGAGGAAATTCGATTCAACTTCATTTCTTAAAAAAATATGGCAAACTACTGGTTGGAAGCCAATTAAGGTCACATTTATTAAGAGTAGAGAAAAGTTAAAAGATAACATTTCAACGAGCTTTTGGGAGCTTATCAAAAGCTTTTATGGATAAAATGTGTCTTCTAGTATTATACCATGGAGATATTTGATCATTAAACCAAGTTATAGAAGCGAATGATGGATGAAATCTAACGTGGTAGTACATGTATCGTACATAATTGTATATTTATATTTGTTTGTCTAAGTAACGGTTGATATTACTTGACTGCATGAACGACATTTCACTTTGTTAGACTTTTCAACTGGTTTTATGTTAATTGTTTTCATATGTTTAATTGCTTAATATAATAATGGTTATTTGTGATCTTATATCTTGTGCGCGAAGTATTTTTTGGTGATAAACGTAATTTTGCATAAATATTATTGATACTGCTTAAACAAAGAAATCCAAATTTATAAAATAGTAAAATGAATTAAATTGTCATTTGCAATTATACTCAACTTAGTAGTCTAGTATTTATTCTACACATTTTTTCATTGTGAAATAAAATAGGATTTAGAGACAAATAATGAAATTATATTGAATGCAATATAATTCATTGAGTGAATTGGCATTTTCTTAGCAGAATACTATTAAATCCAGTGACTTCATGACCAAACAAATAGTAATCTATTATATTATTTAATCTATGATAAGAAACAAATGTAATTTCACATTTTTCTCTTTTTGCACGGTTTCGAAAGTGCACGGTCAATATAATAAAACAAATTCTTAAGTTATCTTTGTACGCTTAATAAATTTTGCACGGCTTTTCTGCATGGAAAGTTTCCCCCGTGCAAAAAAAAAATTGGTCATTGACAAACAAATTTGATTTGGTGACTTTTTTAGTCCCATTTTTTTCACGGTTCCCAGAAAAAACACAAAGGCAATCTATCACACATAAAACTTTATTTTTAAATAAATTGTTTTTGTTAGAGTAGATTAAGAGATTCATTATGTATACATTATAATCCAGGCTAAGCTATTTTAAGATTAAATATAGACCTGACAAAATAAAGGCACAAACAGCTATAAATATATATTTTTAAATTTAGAACTAAAATACAATGGAAGTGACTATAAATCAGCGTATAAACGATACAAATGCTCACAATAATTTTAAAGCAGCGATGTACAACCCTCGACTCGAATAGATTATTTTACAATTAAAATACAGTACATCATATATTTTAAATTTGAATTATTTTTATTCTGTACACTTCCATAAATGTTGTCGATAACGACCCGGGTTTCGCCTATCGGCATCTTCTGGTTTTATCTAGTGCATCTCAGTTCAAGTGCATTTGTGCATTAGATAAAACCAGAATATGTCAAGAGGCGAAACCCGGGTCGTTATCGAAAAAAAATATGGAAGTGTACAGAATAAAAATAATTTAAATTTGACATTAAATTTCCATAAAGCACTTTCAGTCAAAATTCTAAATCACATATTTTTATTAAACTATATATTTTTTTAATTTAAATCACTGAAATAAATTAATGTGTACATACTTTTCGTTGAAGAAGTATAATAAATTGATTCATAAAAATTTACTACTGATGAAAGTTGAGATTCGATTTTGCAACTTAATACAACAAATATTAAGTCAAATCCTAAAAATCAGTTGAAAATAAACAAATGCAAATATTGTACTATTTTTTAATTATAAAGACAACGTAAATATTTCACAATATTTTTTTTTTTAAGAAGGACACCGAAACCTCTTTGTATAAGGTTTCAAAATAACAAAGTCAAATATAATGAAACGTATATTTCATTTAACTTTATTCACATCATCATTTTAACCCAGCTGTTTTACGTAGGACGTATCCCCTGTGTAAAAAGAGGATTGAGCGAACTTTAAATTTCATTTTTTTGCGACCAGTATAATTTGTTTTTATGTAGTCCGGTAGAAGAAAAAGGTTGTACATTTATGGTTTAAAATATCACTCTCAGTGTATGATAATCAGTTTTAAAATAGTTTTGATACATGAGTATTAAAATTACATCATATATTATAAAAAATATATTGCTTTTAAATCATAATAGCTGCATTAAACATGAATTTAACTTATCGTAAAAATATTGACAAATTAATATTCTAAAGTAGGTTTCAGGCCAGTAAAGTTTCAATTGGTTATCAATATGCAGTATATATTTAATATAATTTATGAGAAATAAAAAAGTTTACATTCAATTTTAACCAACGTTAGAACTTCTTGAACATTTTCTAAATTGAAAATCAGTTCCATAAGAAGCCGTTCTAGTACGCTCAGAAAGCCATAAACCTTATAGGTAAACGGTCATACTTGATCTGTGTTACCATCAAATGTAGCAATCTTTGTAAGAAAGGTAGAAAAAGGCTCTGACTTTGGTATTGACGGGAATATTTGTTCGTTTGGCAAAGCTCCAGGCGAGAGAGATATCGACGGAGACATTTTGTGATAAAGTTGGACAGCGTATTGAAAATTGACCGTTGAACACAATTTACAGAAAGCTTTATTAAATATCCCATTACATAAAAGATATGATCAGTTTTAAAATAATCATGTACGAATTGAGGGTATGAATTATTTCAAATTTAAATTATATTTGAAATGACATTGTAAATTTTGTTAAGAAAAATACAAAACATCATGTCTATAAAAAGTGTACGCGTGAAAAGAAATCAACTTAACTACTCTTAATTTCTCTATTATAAATAACACAGTCGAATAATTACGGAAACGTATTGGATTTGCACAATTTCGACTTAAAACAGCTATAAGCAGATGATACAAACATTAAATTTTAAAGAATAAGCATACTTTTAAAAATATTCTATCAAAGACAGCTCATAAACATATGAGAAAAATATTTAACTATTCTGCAAGGTTACATGTTTTGGTTTTTCTACTGTACAAAATAAAATCGTGTTAACTTCATGCTACTGTGGTCCAAATCAATTTATGAGACATTATTTTTTTCGTGACTTACAAACACGGTATTATATATGAAGAGTGAGGGATATGCCTGGATACTTTTTCTAGTAGTTGATGAAGGAAAGATAATGGCTTTTTTTTATTTATCACTACAGAAAGCACTCCGATAAATATATTATATTGCTTCTTCAAATCGGTTCAACTTAATGTATAGTGAATTATTAATTTGACCACTAGGTACTGGCATGACTTGGATAGAAGCAAGAAGTCTGGTTAGCAGGGTCGAAACTTGGAGATATTGTATAACGACCGTAGATTTAAGACGTGAAGTACAAAAAAAGAAGTAGAAGTAAGAAAAAGATTTGCTCAAACTTTATTGAGAAATCACTGGTTTCTTTGATAAAAGTATCAGGAGCTTAACCAAAAAAACATGATATTCAAATATAATGTTTATACATACTCGCTTGTACCCAAATTATTGAATTAATTCTTGTCATTTATACTAAATCAAACCAACTGGTTATTTGATAAAATATGTTTATTTATAAATCAATTTCTTACTTTAAAATAAATTAAGCAGTCTGACGTTTACACTGTTTACAGCACAACTGTACGTCTCTGTGCTGCTTCAAAACCTTGTTTATAAAGTATACAGTTAAAAAAATAAGCATTTAATTAATCTTTAAATATAACTGTACGTTTGTTTATATAAACCAATACTTCTGAAGAAGAATAATACAAATATACTATCATTTGTAATCGTTCAGTTTTATGTTTCAAAACCTTTCTGGCAGAACGTCGCCACGGTAAAAAAAAAATAACAAAGTGTTTTAGTGTAGCATCGATTAGGATAGTATCCCAAAAGTATCATTTTGGCAAAATTCCATATGCACTTCACCGGTTCCAGACAGAATATGCTTAGTGAAGTGCACAGTGGGGTAGTAAAAAATGACATCAAGTGCAAAATATATGTACATATATTGAAATCTTTTCACATTCCGCTCTTTTATACTGCCCTTCCGACAAAGACGTCAGTGACTTTATACAAAAGAAACAGCTCGAATTATTTTTAACATATTAATGATAATTCTACGTATTAAAAATGTCTTTTTTAATTACTGGAATTTACACACAAAATCTTTATGAAAAACAATACTTGCTGCTTAACTCCATACAAAATTTGAAATATGTGTGTTTTTTAATACGTAGGTTTAATGTGGAAGTCTTATTTGAATTAAGCTTTTAATTTTAAAAAATGTGTCAATGTAAACCGGTGAATATTTGTTTTAATAAATTTTATTTGTATAGTTATGCAGTAAATAATCTATCATGTATCGTTGTAACTATAATTTTAAGCGTTGCATTTTTTTCATAAAAAAAAAATACTGCTACTTTTTGACAAAACAAATCCATAATGTTTTCAAATAACTCAAAAACGTTTAATTTTTATCAAGTAAAATATAATGTAGAATAAAATAGGTGTCAAAGTTAAGTTCAGGTAGTATATTTTTTATATACACATCAAATACTGTATTTATTTTAAATTTTAATTTTTAAAATGTAAGTGTGAAATTCTTTGCAATAAAATTGTAATCTTTCTTCAATAATATGAAGATAACAAATAACCGTTTCTTTTCAAAAATTTAAATGAAAAAAAGTATCACGTTTTTTTTAAATTTAAGTAGATGATTAATTGTATTGTTTATATTATACCAATATATTTTTTTTATTTTTTGTTACATATTATGTGACAACGTGACCACGATAATGTTATACTTAACAAGCAAAATCATAAGTTTAAACAAAGCTTCATTAATATTGTTTGACCCTTTCAAAAATAATCTTAGATTGCACTGCCCATATTCCCGTAGCCGCTTCAGTAGTCTGTAAAGTTTCGATCCGAAATGCAGACAGCGTCTCCGGTTCTCCCGTCTACGTCTGCGGCAAAATCAAGTATTTCCGCTTCCTAAATTACATGTTTCCCGCGCAAAAATAACACGTATTACCATAAACGGCAGGCATCTGTCTGCGCGGCCATTTGCATTTAATAATTTGCGGCCATTTTGAACAAAACCTAATGTGTTATTGAATAGGATTTGCAAATAATATAAAACGCATATATTGATTAATTTATGCTTCATTAATTAAATGTATTTTTAATAAACTTAGACGTGTCAGCTTGTCGAAAAAAAAATCGATTATTTAACTATAATTGTATCACTTATTTAAATAATCTTATTCTGATCACTATTTGATAATTCAGTTTTAAAAACTTTAATACATATAACATTTATGATATATGAATTAAATTTTAACTTAACACTTATGACACATACTGAAGAAAAAACAGTCTGGGAAACAGTATAAAATAACACTAGATGATGTAGATATCTACTATTTTCTTAAATATGAATATGAATACAAGGATATGGTAATCGACTGTCAACAAATTGTCTATATTAGAAGATATCTTCTTTGATTTTTTTTTATGTAGGATGATTATTTCTGGCATAAATATATATTTCGTATTTGATCTCATATAATCTGAATTAAAAGCATTCCAAATATCCATTTTCAAGGACAAGTGCCAAAAATCAACCCACAATACAATTTACAGCCAATAATTGATACTTATATCAATTATTGGTTATCGGTTAACTCGTGTTTTTACTGCCCAAAACAAAAAAAAATGGAAATCTCTGGATATGAAAATAATTTTCGCTAAAAAGCTTTATCGAATTACTAGAAAGGTTTTTGTGGGTCTGGCTTCACATTTCGAAGGCTTCTATTATATAAAAGGTCATCGAAAAGGGCAGCAGAAATATGCCCTAGTACCCTAGTAGTACACTCTAGTTTCGTTTATAAGTGTTGGTTTATTTTGAAGTATATATTACACGTATACATTTAGCCATGTACTGTATCAACATGAAACATAATTTGGACTCAATATAATAGAATGTTTCAGCAAAATTTATTTGATAAGAACCTGTAACAAATAGGATGATATGGTAAGAAGGAGATAGGTAGTCAAAAAATTGGTTTATTATAGGTTTACGAAGAGAAGAAAACATTTAGACCTTTTTTTATAAATCGATTCGATCTACAAAAAATTGTATCTTTCTTCCTTGAAAAAATGATGTCTACTTCTATTCAACTTTCGGTTCTGGAGTAAGATTTATCTTATATAATGAATTATAGTAAATGGTTACAGCGTAATAAATATTTTAACAATGATATCAGAAAACATTTTTACAAGAATAACAGGAAAGCGGTGAATGAAATATTAAACAAAAATATATACATATTCGAACTTGTTCAGCTGAATAAACTTCATAAACATTGCTTTTTCCATATCGACTGTGGAAAGAAAAAAGACTTAACCCTCAGTTTTTCTAAAACAGCTGTTCGATAATCACAATGTATGACACGTTCTATCAAAAGGATGGAAGCTGAAAATGACAGATTAGTATCTAAATTTATCTTTTAAGTTTAAAAAAATAAAGGATTGTGGAAATTTCAAACAGGAAAAAGTAGCAAAAAAGGTTTTTCTTGAAAAATTAAAAAAAAATATATAAGGCTAAGTCATTAAAAAAACAGTTTATCAGTCACCGTGCACTTAGGGTTGTGTGTATTTCATAATGAACTTTTAGCCTAAAATCGTCAAAAAACGTTTTTTGTGTCTCCTGTAAAATACTTGACACAATAAAATTATATTACATGGACATTCTGTAAATGGTTGAAATTATGTTGATTCGGTAACAAAGTCGATAACGGTAACAAAGGTTATTTTGATTATCTAAAGTTCATTCATTGCGTTGATATATAGTTGAATTTAAAAGATAAATGTTATTCAACTGTCGTGAATAGAATTGTACAGTATAACTACACAAAATGTAGTAATAATACACGTTCTACCATTTAAATCAGTGGATAAGTCTGCTATTATTTACAAACAATCTCCCATTAATGACGAATTGGGTAAAAGGGATTTTCAGAATGTTTGCCACGATAAATACAAACAATATACATACGTGCGTACCTTATACTGAGGGAAAAAAATCAACAAAGGATATTTAATCAACCATATTTGTATAGATATAGATGACAAACCCCACATATTATAATGATTATTACAAAGTAGTTTAAATTGCTTAAAATAATTATATTTCTGAAAGTAGATATTGTAATGTACAATATTTAAAAAAAAAATGATAGCCGAAACTTTTTTCAAACTATATACTTTCGATTTAGTATAAATAAATTTTACATGCTACAATGTTCCTTTTAGTCAATAAATAATCAATCGATTTTGTAATATTTTTTATCGTGTTATTAATATAAAAAAGTTTTGAATATAATTGAAGATTTAAACTGAAAGTGCATGGTGGAATTTCAGTATAAAATTTGAATGGTTCAAATTTTTTTATAAATCTTATACATACTTACAATATTAAAAAACAGGTATGGGGGCCACTGAAAAATATGAGACTCAAAAAAGACCACGGGCCCAAAATGGTTGAAAAACTATACTCTTAATAATAGTCATCGTTTTAAAAATAAGATCTATCACAGATAACACTCTAGCATAATATGAATATTAGAATATTTTATTAATAAATGCTGTATTATATTATTATCCATAAACAATATTTCCCAAACAAAATCGTAATAAAATATCTTTAATTTTAAAATTATGGTAGCTATGGAAGCTCTCTTGTTGAAGTTATTTAATAGATAAATTACCTCCACAAACAACCGAAATCTACATTAGATTCTGCCGTTGCAAGTTCTAGATTATTATTATCCGAATCATATCGGCACAGCAATCTTCGCGTATAGCCCATACATGTAACCTTCCCTACCTTACGTACGTGCAGAGTTACACGTTTCCGGTATTTTACAGGCGCGGAAAGCTTCCGTATCCGGTTTGTAGGATCAGGGGAGTTCTCATTTTCATCTTGCTTTTGCAATGTACATCGGAACACACAATGCGTAAATTGTAGTTTTTCTAACAAAGTAGATACTATGACTTGATTAAACAAACAAATACATGATATATAGCTAGATAGGTCAATTAGTTATTGTCTTTTTAATAAAAAAAAAATGTATTTTGACTAAAAGTAATAAAATCACAACCCAAATAGTTGTATTAGCAACTAAATAATTAATATAATCATCCTTATCACCATAGGTATGATAAAGACATTTAAAATATTTCTATCATTTGTTTTTCAAACACACTGCGTTATAAGGTTGTCTATCCTTTTCGACTTGTATTTCTTTATTCGTTTTGATCAAAGTTTTGTATCAGAAACATTAAATACGAAAACTGATCGTTTGAAATATTTTTCAATCGAAATAAATTATTTTTTTGCCAACCATGAGTACAATATTGTACATAACACGGAGGTTGATGAAGTCTTTTCTCCATAATTTAATTTCGAGTGACTTGTAAAAGAATTCATCGACTTTATTTCGTTTGTTTAATATGTTTATGTTTTAAATAATTCTTGTGAAACATAAAACTTAGATATTTAGTTGCTGTCATAATCTTGATGAAATTCTATCAATTAAATTCCAATACAGTCTTTAATATTCTTATATATAAAAATACAAACAAATGTTTTTGGGCTTTTTATAAAATTGCATTGACCTTTTCTTAAATGTTAAATGACTTTTGAAAATGGTAACTAAAATAAATTACTTTTCTCAAAGTCATAATTCATATATCTAGAGTAGAGCTGGATTTTCTTGTTTGTCATTTCTTTATACTGTATATGGTAATTTGCGTCATGGGCGGGATAGGGTGTAAAATTGAAATGATCTTTTTACAACATTTCTCGGTGGACAAATTTCGCCTGAAGTATGTCCATCGTTATATAGACGGAAGAAGTTAATTTGATTATATTTTGCACGTTATATTTTCGACACACGACAAAAACTAGATAAAAAGTTCAAATTACCGGCCTTGTTTCGAAAGAGTATATTATTGAACGTTCTGATTCAAACATGATTTCTAAAACTTCTAAAGTAAAATAATTTATTGATTGAATTGGCATTCACCCCATTGTTATAACGTTAAACATATCAAAGTATTTAATTATACATTTTTTGAAATATAAAATTAGTTTATAGCTATATGACATACGCCGTCAGAACTTTGTTTAAATCTGCATTTACTCAGCTATATATACTGGCTTAGTAGAGATACACAATACATCTTGTCAGTGCTTTTGTTTTAAAATGTTCCGGAACTCACTTCTTATCAAGCTTTATATTAAAAAGTAATTCTAATCAATGTCAGTTCCTAATGTGGAGCATATGTGTTCCTAATGTAGGTATCTTAATAGAACGTTTTACAAGAACTGCTTGTTCAACCTTTATTTTTTTAAAAGAGTTAGGATATAAAGAAAGAGCTAGAACAGGACTAGTGATTAACTAATCGCTCTTGAATTGGATTAAGTTAATTTTTGAATTGGAAGGGTTGGAGAGTATTTAGATATCATAAACACCCACGCTTTTGAACTTAACCTCTGTGTTTATGGAATAAAGAATATATCTCATTTCGTTACTATTTAGTTCTTGGAGATTTATTTCACTATTCAGCATATTGAAAGATTGATTTTCTTTTGCTAATTTATATTATGCAGCTCGAGTTTTTTGTTGTAATTACTTGTTCGTGAAATAATGATTTATAAAAAATCAGTTGTCTTTTTTTCTCCCTAAAAATCAAAAGTTTTCGATGCAAAAAAAATATATCATAAGAAACTATTGATAAGAAACATTATAATGTCGAGAAAAAAGGTGCAGGAACATCGTTCCACCGCGTTACATGGTAAAAAAGCACTACATCTTGTTATGTACTCTAACATCCTAATTTATATTACAAATCATGTATAGTATTAAATTTATTCAACATGACTTTAGTGTTTCTAAGAACAATAAAAAATATGGTCTGTGCTAAGATGAATGCACTTGAGGAATTAGAAATTGATAAACATAGTCAAGCCAATGACATCTTAAATGAACAAACAATTATCAATCCATCACTGCAATTAAAACCTCTGATAAAACTAGTAATAAATATCAGTTTGATTTAAACTAATTTATCTTAAATAATCCCATATTTTTTATCGTTCTTAGAAACACAAAGTTATGTTTAATAAATGTAACACTATAATTTTTAATATAAATAAAGATGTTAGAGCAAATAACAAAATGTATTGTGCATCTTGTCTCAGCCAGTATATATAGCTGAGTAAATGCAGGTGTAAACATAGTTCTGACGATGACATATGCCGAAATAGCTATAAACTAAGCTTAATTTAATTCTGTCCAAGATTAAATTTATGTGAAATTTTCATTTCAGTCGGCCTATTTATTAGTCTCCTGTTAATACTCTGAATTATTAAATTTAGAGTATGCATCGCTAAATAGTGAGAAAGGTTTGTGTTACAAATTTAAATAATCAAATGACTTATTCACCAAGCAGAACCCAATACACTCTTAACAAGATATTATAATGGATGAGTATAACACAATATTCTTTCTTTTTTATTTAATTTTATGTTTATTGATTTTTACCGCGATCTAAACTCTTATGGGGCTCATTATCCAGGTTTATGACGGATTAACTTTCATTTAACAAAAATGCAAAAACGATGCTTAACAGTAGACTTTAAGGTGGCCTTTGATGCACCACAGTATATTTTTAATATTAATTAAAATCTCATTACATATTTTTCTCTTTATTCTTTTTCTTTAACATAAAAATTATCCTTATTCAAAATTCGTGTATATAACCTTTTTTTGTTGACACTAGCTCAGTGGTAAAGAAGTTAGTGATAGTCAATCATCAGATTTTATATTTCTAATTTTTACAGTAGTATATGTAAGTGGGCTTAATTCACAGTAAAAAACATATTTGACAACCGCTGCAATGGTAAGTATTTTGAATAAAAATAGCACTAAAAATATTACGTTATACAAAACACCCATTTTTACAACAACATATTCATTCCTGATGTGATCAACCTACCTGACTTGAAAGACTTGTGGTCAACTAATTGTTTTAAATACACCCCTAAGTTTTGAAGTTTGGATGGGTTAAAAAATGTTAACATCACAGTTATCAATCAATGCATTTTGACATAAATCCACTTATCAATTTAAAAAAATGTTTACGGAAATTCGAGCCAATTTAAATTATAACCGAATTATATGGATGCCAAAGAGCAGTGACTGTTTATATATATTTTCATTAAACTTGCTAAAATACTGTCCTTTTAAAAATGAATATCCATTGTTGTTATATGTGAATGTGTTATATGTATAAATTGAGAAAAGTTTTGGTGTCTTTGGTTTAGAATTTTTGAAAAAAAAAAAATCATTTCCACCTTAAAAAACTGAGATTTAAAAATCTCGAAACCCAGGGATTTACCGATTTGCCTAAAATGTCACCGTGACTTTTTTTAGCTCTTCCAAATCCAAAATCCTATAAATTTAAGGGATTTGCTAAAAATTTCTCAATCCCGAAATACCGGGATCGCGACCGTACGAATCCCGGGATTTCGAGATCACAAAATTGGACGGGATCCTGGAATTGGAAAGCCTAATGTGAACCTATTGGATGTCACTTTATACTCAGTAATTGAATATTCTTATTTGCAATTCTAAATATCGAATTACGGATAAGCGATTTGGTTTTCTCGAAATCCTAGACGATCAATTCTCCGCCACAGGATCGTAAACGCTAAGTGTTACTGTCTTTATAGATTATACCAATGTACGTTTTATTTTCTTATATTGCTACACAGAAGGCAAGCGAATTGCCATAAATCGCGAACGGGGAAGGTTGTAACTTAGACTCCAAAACAGTAAATGGGAACCTTTTTAACTATAGTATAATGTACAAGTTCAAAAACCATTAAAAAACCTAGATTTAATGTTACCTTGATTGTGTTTCTACTTTTTTTTAACTGGCTTAATTCACTTCTTCTTTTTTTATAGACAGATTGTTGTTTCACTATTTTGTCGAAAATTTATTTCTCAGAGATGTTCTGTAAAAGGGCAGGATGATATTTTTAAAACATTTTTTATCTGAAATAAGATCTTATAATATTACAAACATTCATTATTTAAAAAGTATCTTCTTTACTACACATATAATTTAAAACCATTAACATACTTTAGCTACTACCGATTTACTGATGACAACTGCAATCTAAATCTGTATCGAGCGTTGAATTTTTCTACGTTGAATTTATTACATTCGAGTGATAAAGAAGAAATATTCTTTTTAAGATAAGTTAGTTTGTGGATTTGTTTATTTTAAATGTTGGATTTGCGTTTAACAGATGTGGATTATTAGATTATTGTTATTTCTGCCTATTTAACTCGAACATTCAAAAATTGGGCGTAGAGAGACTATCAATCAATCAGAGACTATACCATTCTTCTACCATTACCCAATCAATCAATCAATTCATATAATTTCTATAATTTTCAAATTAAACAAATGCTGTTTTACATAATATAATTAATTATTCACGATGATTTTATTTTTATTGATAGCTTATTTATAGGATTGAAATATTGGTATTTAATATGATAAATCTTATGCGAAGATTTGGGGAAAAAAATCTTATTATTATCGCATTACACGTCAAAAAAATATTCCCCAACGATTTCGCATTACTTCCAGAATGCCGCGGGCCATTTGCCTAATAGCCTTACTTTTCTCGTATCTTGTATCGGAAAATCTTGAACATTTCTTTCCATGTTAGAAAACTAAAATGATAATGATGTTATATTATCAGAGCTTTTTAGTTCTCGGGATAAGCTTCATAATCATACTTTTTCGTACATTTTTAATTCTTTCGGTGAACAATAAAGTCAGATAAAAAAAACACATACCAACAATAAGATCAATTCCACGATCGTGATGTTATATCACTACATTCTATCGGTTTTTTATCCACGGTTTTTCAAATTACAATGCTTTTTAGTTGCAGAATTTCCTCTTATAGTCTCTGATAAATTGATAAATTGAGTGATTTTGATCAAATTGGTATAAGTGAAGTTGCTCAATTTGAACAGTTGATATGATTAAAAAACCTTGTACACACCATAACATAATTAAATTTGATGATTTAAGTATATTATCATGTTATTTTCCCAACATACAGGCATTATAATCTATACCCTTCTTAACATTAAAAGTAATAAATTAATCTTAAAAAAATGTTATTGAATGAATATTTTTTATTTCTCCATAATCTACATAAAAAAATAAAGATTCTAAGATACTTTCAGAATCGGACATACTGTTTCACCCTGTGCTTTGTTTCTAAAATAGTTATAGTTAAAATACGCATTTAGAAGTTTACAATATGCTTGACTTTTGAATTAAATATTATGTAAATCTAGGTTTCTCAACATTGAGTCATGTGGCCTCGCTGGGGTCCAAAGCATGTTCCAAGGGGACCACACAGAAAACTTTTTTTAGAGGAGCCACAGCACAGTTTTGGGGACCACAGGAAAATCCATAAGCAACTCCAAGGTTTTTAAAGTCGAGCAATGACCAAAAAAACTCCGCGGGAAAGGTAAAAAAACAGTTTCACATTTTAGGCGATTCCAGGTTTTTGAAATTTTGATTCTTGGAAGAACAAAAAAAAAGCTCTCGCGTCTTTTTATTTTGGAAATTCCGTAAATTCCTGAAATCTGTCAGCAACCAAAATTTTTAAAGAATTCAAAATTACTTTGGAATTTTTCGATTTCTCATTTTTTTCTATAGTGTAGATCAGTTTTTCTCAACCTTTTTGGGTCCATAGCCCTTTCTGAGTGTCTTAATTTTTCGGTGCCCCCCCACAACCATTGTTTTGTCCCATAAAAAATTCAATTTCAAGAAATTTTATTTTCCAGAGGTAGCAAACGTTAATTTTACAACTACCATTTTGTGTTTGTATAATTATCAATCGATAAAAGCATAATCAATTATCAGACAAAATAACAACATACATTTTTTTTGTAATGCCAATTATTTGAGTGAACTCTGAACAATGAATGTTTTTTCAAAAATTGTTTGGTTTTTTTTTCAAATAATAATGGTCCCGGCTTAAACAACGTATCATATGACAAAAATGTCTTTGTAGTCGCTCAGTCATGCATGTAGTTCAAACAGCTGTGCACTTGTGTATTGGACTTGTTAACATCATTAAAAGGTCATAGACAATAATAATTGATCGTATCAGATGACCACGCTACGTGAAGCAGAACAAATTCACACAATAGAGTGTTGAAATATAGTAAACTGGCTAAAAACACGCAAATTTTTCACTTGTTTAGAAAAAATATTCAGTCACAAAAAATGTTTATTTACTAACAAACGTAATTTTATATTATAAATAAATAATGATTTTAAAGTATGCTTTAATTTTTTAATTCATCCATTTATTTCAAATACTTCAATAGATATAACGAAGCTCTAGTAGTGCTATTCCTTCATTTATGATATTAATTTTTAACTGATAAATATAGTCAACACAATCACGATTTGAGTAAACCATAGTATTTCAAGTATTTCAGACCATCCAAAATAATTATGCGTTCGATAATACCACTACTGGATGCTCAGAAGTACTTTATTGCAGTATCGATGTATTCAGTGCTACACATCACTACAAATATCATTTATACATTATTAATACAAAGTTACGATAGATTTTTAAATCACTCTTATATGTAACAACGACTACAAAAAATCTTTATCATGAGCAATCGACATTTTTCTTTCGGAAAGTAAAAACACCTTGAAAAAGACTTGATGTTTTAAGCAACGTTTTTATTTTAGAATTTCTTCCGGGAATTTGTTGTGATATTTTTATTTATTGTAATTTAACTCACGTTATCTCAATTGTTTAAAATTGCTAAACTAAAAACTGTTTTCCTACAACAAATCGGATTATTTTCTATACAGAATAAATATGTTATCTCGTTTGTAAAAGAGAAACGTTGAGCTTCTCTAAATGAACACAACTTTTCTCTGTAATTTAAATGACGACATAAAACCCTAAGCATAGGTTAAGTTCGTCAGGTAAATAAATTAAATGAATAGTATCATTTAATTTACTTACCTGGCTTAATTTGAATTCTTTAGTCCCCTAGCGTATATTTAAAAAGGTTTTCATGTACTAAATACTAAGGCTGAAATCAAGATCGTTACAACCAAAATACTTTATACTTAAAAGCTTTTACCAAATTATTTTCGTGTTAAATATCGGGAATATTAAAGGAAGCCATGACTGGGTTAGGAAGCTTTTAAGTGAAACAGGAATGTGCGCGAGATACTATACAATTTATCCAATTTAACAAATACAGTTTTGTACTGTTGTGTGCAAGGTAAAAATATTTATCTTGAATAAAATTATCTCACAGTATGATTTGGCTAGTAAAATAACATAATGAGTAGTGGCAAGTATTAAATAAAACAAAAAAACTTACGATACAATATACTCAGTTTAATCTAAAATATTTGCAGCTTACCTGAAACAAACAAAAAGTATCATTTTAATAATCAGCATACGAAATTTCAATTAATCTTTTTTTAAATAACATGGTTATTTCAGATATATTTAAAATTCATTTGAATGGATAATATCGACCTTAATTGCAAAATTCAAAATTATCAGACAAATAAAAACACTAAAAATGTCACTTTATAACCCATAACTGTAATATTCGTTGAAAAAATGACTATATTATCTTTAATTATATTTATTGTTAAAAAAAACAAATAAAACGATTTTTTAAGATGCACAAAAATTACTGTTGCCTAACAACAATTTGTGTTCTATAACTACAACATAGCCTATTGCATAAAAATGAAAGTATGTATATATATATATACAAATAAATTCTCAGTAAAATCTCTTTTGTAAATAATGTTTTTACGCTCTCCTTTTAAGAGTTACAAATTTTAACACGAGGTTGATTATATTGTATTACATATTTTTCACACTTGGACCAGTTTTGTTTATTGATTTAATTTATCTTCAACTGATTGAAATTGATAAAATGTGTAACAGATTTTTTTTCCACTGTTGTCTAGAACTCAGATTTATTAAAACCTTGCGGATTAAATAACAATACATATCTCTAAAATTTAAATTTAAATCATCTGAAGCAAACGTGAAATATATTGTGAGTAACATGCATTTACAGACTGTACTAGAATACAATAAATGCATTGCTTCAATTTGGTATAACTACAATGCATTATTATCTTGAACAAAACAAGATAACTAAGATCTAAAGCATTTTTCTTTTACAAGAGACATTCTCTTTAAAGATGCACTTTGCAGTTTTGGTAAACTCCGACGGCATAAAATGGCTTGGAGCACTCACGTTTCGTAGCGCAAAGTGAATTAACAATATATCAGAACATCGATACTTTACGTGAGACAATCACAATATGTAAATTTATTTAAGTAAACAAAAATAACATCTATGGGGAAGAATTTTTCATTAAAAAAATCAGATTTTTTGAATTGTGATACTCTTTACACATTTCACATACTTTATAAATATATTTCATTTGAAAAAGTCATTTATTCTATTGTGCCGCATGTTTAATTCAAAATATTTGTATACTATTAAAATGTAATAAAAGTTTTGGTACAATTAAAAAATATATCAATTAATTTTTTAAGTACCATAATTTTAAAAAGACGGGGTAAAATATTCTTTAAAGGATTTTAAATATTTTTATATTGTGTTAGTTTTCGAGCCGTTTTTATTCGAGAATGATTAATGACATAAATTCACATTAAAGTTTTCATTCGTGTTATCTCATATGTTAATTTTTTACATATATTAAAACTAAAAGCCATAAATTTTCTTTTTTGTGTTGAATTTGAGTCTACGATGCTCATGTAAATATAAATAACAAAACCATTTTTTCTTTAGATTTGGGAAGAGGTAAGGTGACTGTCGTGAATTGTAATTTATATTACAAGTAGAAAAGTTCGTAACTCTTTCCTTAACCTGTAACACGTGCATTTTCGCTGACAAACAGTAACGGCCCGCGGGCACATGGGAATAAATTAATAATTTAGTTGCGGCAAAATTATTAACACATACACTGCGAGAGATATCCAAATTCTAAATTATCGCAAGCGACTGAGCGCGTATGTTTTAACGCAATATTATTCTTCTCTCTTGTTTACACTGGGAGTGTTTCAGACACTTTAATATACCCGCCTTTGTCATGTCACATCCTTTATTAGAAGTTCTAGATGTAATGAGAAAGAACTTGTATAAAAATTCAATTATTATACTGTCCCGAATATATTGAACACCTGATTATATAAGGAAAGAATTAAAAAAATATATATGAAAATTTGCTATCGTAAAAAACATTATTTTATTCTATGAGTACAAAATTCATAATGATTCGTTTTATTAAACATCATCGATTTCGGCATGAGAACCAAACAAAATAAAAACGCTAGTTCCAATATATCAAAAACTAACACATTTTTTGATTGCATTGGTGCTATTGGTAGAAACCCGTTAGAAAGAGTTGAATAATATAATTGAGCTATATTTCGGTTTCACCTCATCGAAAGTCAAAAACCATTTTTAAAATGCGTAAAAACTGAAAAAAAAATCATTACTAAATAATTGAATTTATGTGTTATATGCCTTACAATAGACAATTATGATTCACAATTAATTTGTCAAATGTGTTTAGCAAACATTTTGTCAGGTGGCTTTTTGTATTTGACGAAACGTTTACAGGGAAGAAGCTGAATTTTTTTATAAAGCGAATTTCAAAAAAAAAATATTTTGTTCAAGATTGCTACCTTTACTGATTTTAGTACACTTACAAATTCTAACGTGCACAGAATACCATTCGTACCTATCAACTTTATCATATTTATAATCGTTGTAGAACTGAATCGTCACATTTCTAACAGAAGTTGTTTAATAAAAATAATAAAACATTTTTAGTACTTTTTCCACATAAAATTTATTGGATCAGAACCGGTTTTGCTCGTGGTGAGCATTGTCAACTGATTGTAATACCAATTGTCTGTCATACCTTGTTTTTCTTACTAAACTTGTGTATAAATATCACTGTTTCATTGTATTTATTATCAGTTGGCATTGCTCACCATGAGCGAAACCGGTCCTGATCTAATAATTTTTATGTGGGAAAAAGTACTAAAAATGTTTCATTATTATTATTATAATGCCATTCCACCAAGTATTGACAGTGAACACCTTAAAAGTGATCAAAGAAGTTGTTTAGTAAAAAAAGGACAGTAATGAGTTAAGTATACAAAGGAATGCTGTGATATTTTTTTCTGAAATAACTCAGTTGGTGCATTAATCATACTAGTGTGCCAAAAAATCATTTATTTTTTATCGGCAATTATTATTAATGGTGATTTAAAGGTAGGTTATTTATTATCTTTGCCTATTAATTTTCAACTCTTATTTGTGTCAGGTCGGCAATAATGTATCTATATTTTGATATCATAACTATCTATATAACATAATTCTCAAATTCACCGTGATCATACTGGAAATTGAACCCAGACATGCGTCATCGGTAGAGCCTAGTCGTCTGCTGTGGCCCAGTTGGTTAGAGCTTACTCTACCGATCACGCAAGTTTGGTTTCGATTCCCGGTAAGATCACAGTGAATTTTAGAATTCAATTCAAAGTTTTAATCGAAGACTGGGTGTTTGTGATGTCAATTTACATTATTTCTACTCTTCCTATCCTTCTGATCCTTTAATAACTGGGTGTAGTAATAGAAATTAGTTAATCACTAGTCCTGTTCTAGCCTTATCCTTCTTTCACTACTACTATGAAAAAAAGTGAGGTTGAGCGACTGCTTAACAAACAGAAATACTTATTTACTAAATTGTAATGCCAAAATCATGATATTTCTTCTTTATACAACAAGCTATAATAACTTTAATATACAACAAAAATTACACGTCGTTTATAAATATAATGTTGATCAGTATGATCTTGCTTCATATTAATCATCAAATACTGTACAAGTCTTTCAAAAATAACTAGTTTAAAATTCTTTTTTTCACACACTTATGTACATGAAAAATATATCAAGAAAATACATTTTATACAGGTCAACCGCACAACTAATCTCAACAAACATTATACAGAATGAAATTATTATACGTAATAACTAATGTATCTGATTGATGTTTACTTAACAAAACATGAAAACGAATATAGTAATGGTGTTGTCAGTGTTATTATTTCATGAACACGTATCGTAAATCATTCTAGAAGATTCTCTGAACACGCAACATAAATAATTACAGAAAAGTAAGTCAATAGAACAACAGCGCGAGATCTATAAAAAAAAACATCCGTCAAAAACCATCACAAACTTATTTCTTTTAAGTATTTTTAAGTATGATTATCTAATAGAAAAATAATTTCTGTAATGAACCCGTAATATTGTCAGGTCTGTGGCACAGCGATCACGTCATTGGCTTCGATGACGTATATCACGGGCTCAAATCTCTGTACGAACAGCATTCTTTCAATCGATTTATTAATTTATGCTTGAAGGCATAGATTTTTGTGATGAATAAAATTTTCTTCCCACTCTTCCAAACCTTAAATAATGGGGCGTAGCGAAGCGATTGGTTAACCATTAGTTCTATCCTGCACTATCCATCTACTACTCTCTTAATAAAATAAATGTTGAGCAACTAAGTAACAATCAAATCCCGTAGAAAACCTTTTATTGAGAGTCCTTTATTAGGAGGCAATATTCTCTACATTGGGAGCTGACATGGATAAAAAAATATTGTCTTTTTAAGACACTATTATAATCTGAATAATAAAAAAAGACGTTTAATCACCTGTATACTGACATGTATCGATATGATATCTGCTGACAATATGGTCAAATATTATTTAACATTAACTGTATCAAACGTATAATGGACGGTGAATTTTCTAATTACTATTTACTGCAGTAAGTAATTTATCCGATTACTTCCATAATTTTCCATTTTCATAAATTTTCATATGGGAGAGAGCTGGAATAGCTTAACTAATTGCGAATTATCACGGTTCATCCGCCAGAGCTTTTGAATACCTGTCAAAGTTCATTAATATTAATATGACAATACATTTTGCTGGGACGGGTGTGCGGGGTGTGCCCATCCATAAATGTCAATCAGTAATGTTGCCAATGTTTTATAATCAGTCTTAGTGACCAGTGAAATAGTGCATTTTTTATGACTTAGTATTGACATTTCATATAACACGTTAAAACATAATTTGTCTCCATATTTTATTCTGATTACTATTAAATTGTAGTTGTTTTGGTTAAACAAATTTTTTTTAGTATTTTTAGGCAGGAAATTGCAATAACTTAAATGGAGTTTTAATTATATTTTTATATCAATAATTAACGGTTGAAAATTCAATGCAAAACATATTTATTTTTGAAAAAAAAAGAATATCACGCAATTTCTAAAGTTGCAAAGATATATTGCAAAATTGCGAAGAAAGAATGCTGATAACAGAAACAAAATATTTGTGTATCTTTTATAAATTATATTCGGTTTTTTTTGCGTCAGCGGTTCCAAATTTGGTACAATATTTAAATTGACCCCTTTACATGAATATGTACAAATATTTTTTTTAAAATAAAACAGTTCTATAGATTATTTTGTTTCAAATTTATTACTTGAAAAAAAATTATAACTACAATTTTTAAAAATATTTATGTAGTATGTATTTTTCAATTGCAAGAAACTGAAGAAAAAAAATACTTATTTGTAATAAAATATTTTATCATATAAAACTATTTGTGGACTGCATGCCTTATTTTTAGTAAATGTGCCTATTTTCACAGCACAAGTGTTCTATAAATTTTTCTTGGAAAAAATGGCGTTGTGAAATACATAAATTTTTCAAGCACATTTTCTCAGTGAGTTACATTGCGCTCAGACTTGTAATAACACTGCATATTAGATTCCAGATTTGAGAAGAGAAATATTATACTTGTCCCAGAGAGGTACAATTTTTCTTGGTTTTAAAGAATTCAGCTTTGCACTGTATGATAGATGGAGTGGTATGAAAAACGTGAAAACCTTAAGCGAAGACTTACTCACATTATGCATTTGACATATTGCATTTATAAAAAATGTGTCAATCATAATTGTCCATAAAGTAAATCTCATAATAAACCATTTCCGAGCTAAGATTGAGGAAAGACATTTATTGGTTGAGACCAAGGTCTAACGATTGCGCGATACCTATTAAATAAATAATTTCCTACTCTGTAAAAGTTATGATCTTACAATGTCAAACACTATCAGATGAACAACTTTGTTCGAGAAATATCGTTCATGTGACTAACTGAAATACTTTTTTCGCATAAAATTCGTTACCCATCACATATGGTACAACTCTAAAATTGTTAATCTCTCTGCTTAGCGTTTGAGGTTTTGCTGGCACACATGAAAATTAAATGGATATATTGCTTAAATAATATAACTTTAAAAAGGGATAATGGCTGGTATAATAAAAAATAAGGTTTTTAACAGCTCTTAGTAATGAAGAATTTTAATATTTGAAATATAGAGGTTTTCTGATAATAATTACTTTTTTGATTAATATGGCTTAATACAGATGTATCATTGAAAATATATTGAACTGTTCTTAAATTATACTGTATAAAACAATCATAATAAGTTTTTAAGCTGAAACTATAAAAAAATCTTCAAAACAATTGATATGTTTATATAATAAGATTTATAAATTATAATACAATGTACAATGCTTGTTTTTTATAATGAAAAGCATGTCATTTAAATAAAGTTGAAAGAATAAAACGGCTTTTGTAATTATAATTTCATTCTTAATGAATAACGATTGTTGAAAATCGGAAAACAATTTTAGGCTGTGAAAACCATAGAAAAACCATAATCGCCTTTTCTGACTTTGAAAACAATACCCACGACTTTTCTTGAAAATTTATGTAAGAAATGAAATTTAACTTAGCAAGAGTACGAAATGGAATTGTTTTTTTGTGTACTTATTTCCTGGAAAATTATCGCTGATTTATTTTCCCCTCTGTTTTAAATTCACATGTTTTACGAGGCGTTTTTCGAAATGAAAAAAAATGTTTTTTTTCACTGTAATTTCAATTGAATTTTGACACACAGAAAGAATTTTACTGCTATTTTTTAGATTGAAAAAAAACATTATTCTATTTTTTTGACATATCACACATATCGCACATTTAGTAGAACTCTACTTTACATGTAGAGAATCCAATCCCGGGATTCCGAATCCCAGGATACCGGGATTTTTTTTCTTTTTTATATGAGCCGTATCACATTTTTTCCTTCAAAATTATGGCTAAGATTGTATTTTTATAATCCATGTCTGCTCCTAATGTGGAGCATATGGCTTTCTAATGGAGGTATCTCAACACATTTTTTTCTACAAAAACTCAGTTGCTTAACCTCTTATTTTCATAGAGTAGGTATAGAAGGACAGGACTAGGACAAGACTAGACTAATCGCTCTCGTTACGCCCGTTTTATGATAAGATGAGTGAAAGGAAATTCAAGACATCATATACATCTATGCCTTCGGGCAGAAATCGATGAAAAAATCAATCAAAGAAAATTGTCCGTACAGCGATTCGAACCCGTGACCTCCGTTTTCTATCTGTTATATAAGGAATAAATTTTATTAATAATTTTTAACCAATATTATCAATTTCAATAGTTAAAATAAAGCAGAATAAAAAAAAATCAGGACCAGCCCCGGGATCAACATTTTGGCTCGGGATTGGATTCCCTACTGTATTACACCGTCTTATTTACACACAACTTCTCAAAAGAATATTTCTTTGATTACCACAGGTAAATAAACTTAACTATAAGACTTTGGGCATAGACGGAAACTTTTTTCAATTTTTCCAAGTATACTTCTTGTCACTGTTTTGACAAACATTCATTTTTTTGGATCAACCTATCACCCAAACAAACGGTCATGTAGCTATAGGGATTCTGAAGTCCCGAGGCGTGGTTATTTCTCCATCAATAAAATTATAAATTTATTAAAATTAAATATTTGTATGTATGCATGTATGTATGTATGTATTACATACACTCGGCGCCTTTTAAATTTACGCACTAGAAAAATTCGCGTTTTTTAATCCAATTTTTAATAATTATTATTTTTCTTATGTAATGGATATATGAAATGCTAACGGTTGATTTTTACTAAGAAGGGGTGATAACGGTACAATTTATGACCGTAAATTTACCTTTTAGACCTTTTTTGTCATATTGAGACATTGGTACCTTTGAGTTATAGTGAGAAAAACATTTGTAAATAATACAACATCGGGTATGAACATTTAATTTTAATATTTTGTAATTTGATTTTGCTACAGCTATATTTTGTATGCAGTTTCGTTTTTCTTGGGGCTCCTTTTCTTATACCTGTTTTCATGCAATACACGCCAGTCCTTTTGAGGGTTTCTTAACCACAAGAATTTATTAGCACATTTTAAATCAGTCTCGATTCCCGGGACATTTTTCAACAAAGTCCCGGGACTCAAGTCAGCAAAAAACCCGACAAGTCCCGGGATTTTTTTCCCGGGATGTCTCAACACAGAATCCCTATGTAGCTATCATCAGTCACGGTATGCAAGGCAATTAAGTAGATGTCATAGATTATCTTAACTACGCAGACTGCATAATACTAAATTTAAATAAAATTGGTAGTCTAATTGATTTGATCAGAATTAAGACATCCAGTCCCGGTCCGTTTTTGTGATCCCGGGATTTTGGGGTTGACTATTTTTCCATTCCGGTATCCTGGAATCTCGGGGTTGAAGATTCACCATAATATCGTGTAGAAATTCAGGATCCATAATTGAAAAATTTTTGCTCGACTTTACGAATTTTCTAAAACGGAAAATTGTAAGACCTTTTTCTTTTATCTCTTCTAAGAATTTCCAATTTCAAAAACTCAGGAATTTGCGAAATTGCCTAAATGAAACGACGTCAGACTTTTTTTTAGTCCGGGTTCAGTACTATCACAATTATAGAAACAGACTGCAATTCAGAATTCAGCCAGTAAAAAAATATTAAATAAAAATGGCACCGAGAAATTTAATGATAGTAGTGTAAGTATTCTTCCACTTTTTTGAAAATTAGTCTAAGATGAATATTACATATGGAGTATTTTTTATCCTTCACATCAGTTGTTTAAGGATTTAAAATAATGTATATTTTTTAAAATAATGGAAATGAATGAATTGAACACATGAACAACTAGATTAATATTTTTTTCACAAAAATGACTCGAATATAGCATTGATATTTATTTGTATAGTATACTAAAGGTTAATGATTACAAATTTAAAGAGCGAGGAAAATTCAGTAAATTTCTAAAGAAGCGGGGTATCAAAACAAGTATCAAATAAAATAGAATATAAATATTACATCGTATTCGATGGTAATTTAGAACTTATCTACTATTCTATTTTGGATTTCTTTGTTATGATTCATAAATAGTTTTTATTTGAATTTATTATCATCCGCGAAACTTGAGACGCACTGCTTTTTTCCATTATCTGAAGAAAAAAATGTGTATACCTAAAAGCAGCATATTTTATTAGTGTATGACAATATTTTCTACACGTGTCTCGAATTAATAATCTTTATCCTCCACGGCAGCCTCCGGGAATTGAATTCATCACACATCTCATTCTCTATTCATGCCTCTAGAACCGAATATCGAGGTGTAAATATGTAAACAAATATATTATAGTTATTTTACGGAATTCCTTAGAGTTTTGACATTATTTAAATTCTAAAAAATCAACTTTTATCGATAAACATAGTTTTCCAAAGCTCACCATAATTTACGTTCATTTTTTAAATTACACTGAACTGAATATTCGGTAAACAGCTCTTCCCGCAAAAAGCTACAGCTCAGTTCCAACGCCATTTATAACTTTTAAAAAAATAAAGAGGCTGCGTTAAAAAATCTAAACTTCGGCCACAAAACTGATACACATAAAATTTATAATTGTGTGGAATAAGTAACTTACAGTATTTATCTTTCCCAGATAGTTCGCTGCTAAAAACAGGCATTGAAGACTTTACTGCCTTACATTAATAAATCTTCGATTTTATAATATTACATATTTTTGTTAATTGAATAACAATATAAACGTATAAACATAATTTCCAGATAGTTTTAAAATTTATACAAAACTTCCAAGTGCATTAAAGGCTTGTTAAGTTCGTGTGAATTCTTTAAGCCCTCTTATAATCTTAATTAAAATAATACAACCCTTTTTTGAAGTAATGCCTTTCCATCAAGAATTGACAGTGAGCACCTGAAAAGTATAATCGTAATATTATTTCTTCTTTCGGTACTTATGCATATTTCTTTTACCGATTGTATATATTAATGATTTGATAAAATGTATTTTTGCTTTTTTATCAGTAAATAATGCTTGTGATGAAAAAAATATATGATCCAAATCTTTTATAAATAATTTGGAATTGGTAAAAAAAATGTCTTTCGTTTAAGAATTGACAGCAAACTCAACCTCCATATTTTCATTTACAAATTAAAATTTAGAGTAAATTCTTAGTTTGTTCTTAAATAACCGTAAGATAGTTTTTTGGAGATGCGTCTGAACGAGGCGAAACGTGTGTCACATTTTTTTACATAACCTGTGGAATAACAAAGTTATCAAACTATATTATTATATTGATATAATTTCAATTAATATTAATGATTATCATATAATATAAATATTAGTGGTTAGTAGATGCTTTATTTATATGATTCTGGCTATCTATATTTTACAGTTTGGCTGTTTTGATCCTTAAAATTAGAATGACAAATAAAAATTCCGGATAACGCTGGAAACGTCGGGGGCACGTTACATAGCTGAACGAGCAAGACAAAACAACATAATTGAAAAGAATTCGCCTTTTAGCTGTCTCTCAATTATTTGCCTTTTTCATTTTATTTTATTTCCAACTTGATTCCTATTGTCGGCGGGCACATCTTGATTAAACCTCAACAGAAGAAAACAAAGTTAAGTAATTAATTCGGATGCTTTCTGTTTAAATGAAATGCCATTGATATATCAACAACAGCCGAGCTTCTGGTATGTCTTTTTCGGTTCACCGATTTAGCTCGAGCTAATTCGTTGTGTTGACATTTAGTTTTTGAACATACAGAAAGTGATTATAATAAATCAAAAGTTTCATTTACCAAGCAATCTATTCGTTTCGAACTTAAATGTAGAATAACTATTTACATTACCAATTTACACTAAAATTTAAGAAAGGTTTTATAGCTGTCTATATACACAATCTAATATATGGATTGAACTATCGTACAATCATATAAATACCGGTATTATTCTTTTTTAATTGAAATGACAGAAACGGCCGTTAAGAATCGCAGTTTAGGGTAAGTAAATCATATTCGGTATTCAAATATTCCCTTTGCAATACTGTCATAAAAAAATGTTTTATTGTCAAACATTTATTAACGATTTCAGAAACAATTTACGAATTCATCAAAAAAATATACATGAGAGAAATGTTTATCAATACTAGAACCCGTAAACATTGATACAACTCTTAGAAGATTAAATATATTTTGATTCATAGTAAACAATTTTACTAAAATATTTAATGAGTTCTGAATACTCATAGTTCAACATTAGTCAATCAATTCTGTAATTAATTTCAAGGTCCAAGATCTTGAATCTTTTAACTGTATTTATTTGCTTACTTATTTTTGATTGATTAACGGATAACTCATTTTGAAAACATGGTGAGTTAATAAAGTGCCCAATTTTTTGACTACATTCTACGAAAAACATTTTTTTATCTGATATAAATATATTTATCAAACTTGTTATAAAACAACTTTAAATTGCATTTTGACACAGTTTTCCAATAATATGACAGTTAAGAATATTCTACTGTGAAATTAGAACACGTGAAATAAATACTTAGAATGCACAGAACCAAATTGAATTTGTGATTTCATTGTGCCGATTTAAAGTGAAATAAATATATCTGCGTTATCCTGTGATATATGTTCCACCGCACAATCCATTTCGCTTACTAAATCTAAAAAATATGTCGTGAAATATCTCAATGCAATTTTGATATCTGCAGGGATGATCCTTTCAATTTGGATAGTGGAACCTTTCCGAACCCGTTACCTACAAAATAACCTTTCGGAAAATTAGTCTCTCTCGCTGATAACGCTTGGCCTTTTTCGTCTGTCGGAAAGATTGTCCAAAGAAATCACTGTACGATGTATTGAATTTCTTTTACGGTAAATAGTGTATAGAAAACTGTCGGAAAATATGAGGTGAAATGTGTTTACCCGTGATTTTTTATACGGCTTATCTGATGCTTGAGAGCTTTTTCGTATTTTATGGCGTAATTTGTTATAAGGAACATGTCATATGAAATATATCAAAAATAAGTTCTTTTTTATAGAACCTCGCTGTATGTATTAATTTTATATAACTCTACATATTTTTACACATTTATAAAACGATGAGAATTTATTATTCACTCTCAAGTTAATAAATTGTTACGAAATTTATGTTTAGTTTATACTGTATATTATGTATTATTATGCTTGTGCTCATATTTAATGATGGTAAAAATGAAAATGAAAATAGGCAAAACTTGACAGTACCGTTAATTGCACTCTATTAAGACAAAAAATTACAATACCCGACATATTTAATACATCAACACTGGATATTACAAAATGAGTTTAAACAATGCTTCCTATTCCTTTCAAATTCTATTGTAATTTCTGGCTTTTGCGGTGATTCAACATTTTGAAATATCTTTAATTTATAAACTGGTGTTTTTCGTAAATAACTTTCAATAATAATGCTTCATTAAAAGGCTCATCAATTCTGAAACCTGTCAATATTGATACAGTTCTTTGTTGATGTGCTTTATTTTAATTCACCTTGATAAATTTAATTTAAATATGTTCTAGTTTCTGTACATTTAAACATAGAGATTGGCCAATTTTACGTACCGAAATATAGACATTTTTGCTTTAAAAAAAAAGATACTTCAGTGTTGAAAAAACACTTCGAATAGCGGAATCTCGATATTGATAATACCGATATTGCATAATGTATGTATTTTTTTTCTGTTCTTGTATGGTTGGGTCCTTTCAACTTTGGAGGCAGAGAATGGTCATCGTTTAGCTGTGGAAAATGTGTGATTGCCGCTCGGGTGAATACCTGAGACAGCGATAAGCATAGAAATCAAAAAGGGTAATGCTGACGCTGTTTTTGGTACTTTGGATGTATCACGGGAATCGGAAGAGAATTTTAATATTCTCAGGGACCTTTGAAGCTTGAATCTATCACCGGCATGTTTATTTCATGATTTCCATACATTTTACCTTTTTTGATCGTATGATGTTTACCTTGATTTCGTATTAATTTTATTCTGTTACCAGTTTCTATAATAACTTATGTACCTGTTATTTGGCTTGGTTAAGACCTCAACTTAACTTTTTCGTTGCCGTAAATAATTAATAGTAATTACCTAGCAGGCCGGCTATAATTTGCGACTATTAATTTAATTAGTTATTGACGAGATAACTCGTATTTGGCCCGTTGAGCACGAAAAAATTCACGAGATATCTCGTATGTGGCAACCATCGGGTAATACAATACATATATGCATTGATTCTGTAACATCTTAAATATAAGAAAAAATATTTTAAGCATTTATTATAATATGCTGATTCGTAAATTTTCAATTATCTCTCGACAGGCAAGTGATTTTCTACTTGAAATATAAAATTTAAAGAAACGAACGTTTATTTTTCGTATACCATTCTGACCATTTAATTTATTACCATTTCAAGTGAAAGGAACCAAATTTATTTAAGTGATACGTTTTTTGGTCTCGTTCCAATGTGGAATTTCTTAAACGAAAATCCTTTTCAAACCGCAGTTAGATTGAAGTAGGTAAATTCACATAACCAATTCAAGAAAACTCTTATAGATAAATCCTCCAAGGAAATAACTTTTTTTCGATAAAATCAAATTTGATTCAATTACATGAATACAAAAACAATTCATACATCGCATCATTCAATTTAAAATGAACAATTATTTTGACATTCAAACTTTTTCTACTTAATTTTAAATAACACAGTGCTTTGATTGGTGGTTGGATACGTCGGAGCATTTTTGTTTTTCTTTCTGAAAAATTTTCATCGTCGTGCTTCAAATTATTTTTGCCTGGAACGTTTAAAATCATGTTTCATGCACTTCAGTGTACAGCAAGTAACATTAAGTAAATAATGAAAAAATAGTTATAATATAATTCAACCAATCCAGCATGATCCAACTGATATTATTATGTAAAAATATACTATTGACTATATAAAACTAGATAAATGTATAGTGAAAGGTCTTTTTAAACTTTATTGACTAGCTTATACCATCACAGACATTATTTGTATTTAAGCCGCTTTATTCAAAAACTTTTATCTCGCTTCCTTGCACATATAGTAAAGTTAAAATTTGTATGAAATACATAAATCTACACGAGTATGTATTTATATAGCACTGTCTGCGACTAGAGTTATTGCCATTGATATATTCCCCTCTCCAAATTTCCGTCGCAGACATTCGTGAAACTAAAAAGTTATTTCCAGGGTTGCAAAAGTATCCCTAAATTCCAGCGTCAATCTTTAAACATAATTACGGCGAAGTCTTCATTGTAATGTAGAACGATAAAAATATTTCTCTTAGAATTCAAAGTTCTTGAATTTTGCATAGTCGGAATAACTAAATTTAAGTAAAAATGCGATTCATCTTTTAATACATATATATTAAATAATGTATTAAATATATAATACACCCATCCCCTGATTTAAGTGGTAGATACGATTTTCACAAACCCGCGTATGTGTCACATAGAACATGTCTGCATACTCACTTTTTTCATAATTATTTTGGTACTTTTGCCTTTTTATTTTCTGTTTTCAACTACGTTAAGTTTGTTTGCGAAGCGTATAATATTTATAACGGTTATCTATAAAATCAGTCAAGTAATTTTTGTGTTACTATTTATTTAAATAAAATTTGTATTTCAAATCAAGCAAATATGTGTGTCATTAAAAACGAATAATGGCGAACATTGAATGAAAATGATTTTTTGTTTCTTAATTTATTCAGCTATATTTTTTGCAACATTAAATTTTTTTATCTTTTTTTACCGATATTATTTCTAACAAACTGGTGTATACTTTTCATTCGAATGCATATCCTTAATACACTTCTGTACTTTCACTAGAATGGAATAACCACATAGTGGATTTGTGAAGTTGTAGAAACAGACGGCTGGCTGTCAGATGCAAAACAGCTAGCGGCGTTACGCCACTATCTTGTTTCGTTACAGAGCAGCCTGCATCCGCTTCAGGCTGTAGCGCTGCCGATTGAATGACGGGAAAACAGGAAAGCTTTAAAACTTCGAAGCTTTCGTCATGTGATAGTGCCAATAAGTGAAAGTTTCTCTTTGACTGATCTTTGACAGTTCTTTTAGACAAGTGATGCCAATAAATAATATTTTGTAAAACAAATGTCAATATATGTATCATTGCATTCAATAATAAAAGTTTATGTTCACGGATTGTTACATTTAAAAACTTTCAAGGCTCATCACACTACACTGCGATGTATAAAGAAATAAGATACACAATTTTTATAAAGTTTTTGAACACTTTCATCAGTTAATAAAATTCACATTTTTAACGATATTACCAGATTCATTAAAATGATAGCATTATAAAGCTTTCATAAAACCTACCTAGACCTATTTTGACGCATATAAGGAAGAATTGTTGAACTTGATTTCATTTTTAAAAAATGGGTTGAATGCTATCATTTCTTTCGTTATAATATGTACATTCATTTTTTTATAATTTTTCAAATATGCTTAGTAACGCCAATTATTTTTTATTTTTTTTAAAACTCAAACACGTTTTTTCACGCAAGAAGCGAAGGTAAATGACGTAGCCATTTTTTGATAAAATAGCAGCAATGTCGTAATAAAATGAACAAAACACATAAAATAACAGCATCATTCAAGTCCTTTAAGTTACAATTTAAAAAGTTTAAGTTAAATAAAACTAGTGGTGGTTTGAATCTATGTAAACCTTTATAAAGGGAGCATGTATCTTTGAAACGGTACGCTGTGTTACAGTAAATCTCTCTGTGTACATAGTTTTCTCTTACTACAAGAAATCTCCAGTGCTAAAACTACGTTATGCAAATCGTAAAACCTACGTGTTTGTAAGATTTTAAGGCTATTGAGAGAGTTTTTGAATGGCTTTATTGTAGGAACATTCCTTCTTAATAGAGTGTTATCCTCAACGCATTTATTATTTGTGTAACTTTGAAGAAATTTATTCGCATATTGTTTTTGGCTTTTGACGTTATAATAAAAAAAATATACCTTTCGTTGGTATACTGGCAGACGGCGATAAATCGAAACACCTTATTTTGAGATAATCGTCATTATCGATTGTCATGAAATTTCAAAATCTCTCTTTATGAAATATAACGATTAATTATCGTTCCAACCCCTTCATGAAATTTGTTAATGACACTGATTTTGATCCTCACATTCAAAATGTATTTATTGTTAATTTTGCTAATAATAACATTGAACGGAATCGACTTTATATACTATGTTAAAATAATGTAAAAATACAGAATATGGCTGAACTTGTTTTTTCATAGGATAGAGCCACTTAAAATCTATCTATATGCATTTATTACTCAAAACAGTCGGTTTTTGAGTTAACGCCTTCTGCCAGTATGCCAACGATTTGTGAGAAACTGGAATAGAAGCTAATAAATGCATGCAATGAAAACCAGGTCACACAAAGGCATCATTTGTTTTATTTAAAGATGTATTTTATTTTTCATGTTTTTATATATATATATATACATATATATATGTAAGCGGCGTGACCGCCTCATTGATTATTGTTATGCGTTCCGCTTAAATTTAAAGAAAAATTGTATATTTATCATATAAATGTCAATATTTTTGATTATCTATGCACATTTTAGAACACATTTCTTGCATGAACAGATTGTGTTAAAAATATCAATTTTTCACTATAAATAACATCGATTATTGAGTTAATTAAGTTAACAAATTCAGACGCCGCGCCGCTTCTTGTCTGTCAGTTATAGTTATTTGATTATTAATAATTGTTCATGGTAAGCATAAAAACACAAACTTTGTTTAAATGTGACAAATTCTGAAAATTTATTCTTGTTCATTTGCAGTATTGTTCCTCACCCATAATGAAATTGCTTTAAAGTGTGGTTCGACTAAAAAAAAGAGATAAGAGAATTCATCAAACATTTCTAAAAAATATCTTAAGCCGTAAAAACCACCGAGAAAACACAAAAAAAAAATCGTGACGTAACGTATATGGTATAAGCCACGAATTACTTCATACAAGTTTTACATGTATGTGATTATATTTTTTCTGTAAAATAATTTTTATCATTGCAAGATTGAGAGTACAATATAAAGCGACGCTATATATATATAGTATATTTTTAGCATTTTAATTGGCCATGACTTCTCAAAAATACATTAAAGCGTTACGCATCAACTACTGAAATATATGTATCTTCTTAAAACTTCGATTATCAGAAAAATGACATTTTAGACAAAAAGTTTTCCGATTTGAAATAAAAAATGTGTTCATCATATTGGTTTTGAAATTCATAATGTACATTTTTGAGTTAAGTATATCAAAAAATTCTAAACGCATCACTGCATATACCAAAAAAAGTTTGGTTTTAAAATGTACTTATCACACTGTTAAACCACTGCCAAAGATCGCCATCGGTGTCTACGGTCACATTTTTAAATGCACAATATAATATGGTTAGAAAGAACTAATCAACGATCCTTCATGGTCATTTATAATATTTTTATGATTACAAATTGAAACTCAATTTTTGAAGAATGTAAGTTATGATACTAAGCCCCTCATATAGTCATGAAGATTGCTATAAACATTAAATACTTTTGTAACAAAAGCAAACTAATGCAAATCTTTGTTCTTGTCAGTAAGAACCTTGATTGTTTTTATGCAAATTTCACGAAGGAAAATGTATCACTAGAATATTTGTTAGGTTGATTATTTTCTACATCAGAAAATTCATTAAGTTTTTCAAGAAAAGATCTTTTGTTGAGTCACATTAATAAAACTTTAAAGATATATTTTCTCGCTGAGTTCACATAAAATATTTCTAGCACCCCTTCAGCTAAATCAATTTAAATTTTGCGGTGGGTGAATTTAAAAACCAAATGAAAACGCTGACAAACCTCAATAGGGTTTTAATTAAGTTCTCATTGAGTTTTCCAGATGACGCCGCGGTGAAAACGAGACGAGTAGATTCTTCACAAAGGAAATTAAACGAAACGAAAGAGACGGGTATGTTTTTCATCAAAGCCTTAAGGAAAAATTCTCACTCTATGTAACGTCGTTTGATGTCTCTTATTCTGAAATTGTTCTAAATTTAATTTAATCAATTAGAATGGTTGTTTCTGTAAGTGTTGTATACTATGCATGACATATGAAGGGTTGGCCCTAGAGAAACAGATGAAGAATAATTGAAAGCATTGTAAAATTGTTCCATCAAAACATTATAATTTTCTTTCACTTAGTGTTCTATAACCAAACCACTATATTTTAGAATAAAATAAATACGTTCACCTATGTACCTAATATTTTATTTAATTTTATTTTTTAATGCAGATTGTATTTATTTCCTTTTTTTAATCAATGTCCGCTTCCAATAAAAAGCGTGTCTCAACAAAACTTTTCTACGAGAAATGTTTGTTACTCAGTCGCTCAACCTCTCTTTTCCGAAAAGAGTAGTTAGGATATAATGATACGGCTAAAACAGGACTAGTGGTTAATTAATCGCCAATTTTTGAAGGATCGAAAGAATGGGAGAAAATTGTTAGACATCACAAGCACCCATGCCTTCTAACAGAAATCGATGTTCGTACTGGGACTCAAACCCGTGAGATCCGGCACGCCAGCCAACAAGTGTCAATCATCTATATACTATTAATATGTTTTTTATCATTGTTTGATTTATATTTTTATGAGTTGATTGTGAACCTGATTAATAATGTGAAATTAAAAATAAAATGTTATACTTTAAAAAAAGCTTTTGATTAGATGCTCTATTATAATTTTACGTTGCTTTTTAATTTAATAAAAATGCTTTTCGTATTTAACATTTTCAATAGTCACCAAATATAATTTTTCATTCAAGAGTACACAATTTAAAACTCCACAAGCTGCAAATACATATGGGAATTTAAAAATATAACTACTTTAGTAGTTAATTACACTATCGTTTTTTTGTGTGTTTAAGAATAAATTTTGTCTCTGTATGAGCAAAAATATCATTATATAATTTGTAATATCTTCAAAAATCATAATTTCTTACTACAAATAATGTTTAAAAAATATTATTTAAAAATGGCCATTTAAATAAAAAAGTGTATTATTTAATTTTTATTCTTGTCACTTTGGTAGAAAATAGTTTTGCTGTAACAGATAAATATTAAATTTAACCAACATACTGCCAAGGCTCGATGTGTCAAAATATATATATGTAATCAATTATTTGAACTTGAGAATGAGTCAATTGTTTGGGCTCCAAAACGCTTGAAAAACTATCATACCGCGGAGAGCTCAGAAGATTTTCGAAATTCCCTTTTCGAATTGAGGTGAAAATTATCTATAGCTTAATCAAACAGCCTCCCTGTATCGTGTGCTCATTTTTTATGTGCCTAAATGAGAATTGTACAATTAAAAATAACATTTTATTTTCCTGACAATCAGTGGAACTGCGTAGTTGATCTTCTAGCGCAGAAAACCGAATAGTGTATAGTGATATCATTGGAAAGTAATTAATCATTGTTTAATTATAGCTTTTCGTGTATATGAAGTGATTTATTTTTATGTAATAGATACTATAGAAAATATTTTTTTTTTAAAATACTGCTATTTTTTGAGACTGCAGCAACAATGAAAATGTAATAAACGTAAAAGTGATATTTTTTAAAAAAATACTCGTGCACTCTATCTAGCTGGCTATGTAAAAGCTTACTTAGTGTAACAATAATAGTTAAGACACATATTTGCGTTATCGTGTTAATCATACACGTTTAACACTCGTGGTGACTTCATACCGACAAAGTTTTTGCAAGTCATTTTAAAATGAAAACAAACAATAATTATTCTCTTGAACACACTAAATAGTGACTTTATATATGTAACAAAATGTTCGACCAATAGTTTATCAAAAATAAACTTGCCCAAAGTTACCGCCGAATCTATCAAATCTGTAATAGTTATTAACTATATATAATGATTTTTTAGAATTACAGCCAAGTTTCATCACACCAGCTTTTTTCATAAAATTCAAGAGAAATTCAAATAAAGAAAACATAACTACCAAATCGTAACATTTTAAATAGTGACCTAAAACAGACAAATTTTAGAATGACTTTTAACCTTTAATGCTTTGAAACATCTTTTTGTTCGCTAAGCGAGTCTGCTAGACCTAGAATGCCAATTTATTAGAATGTTGAATATATTTCAAAAAAGATATTTCCTTCTCTATATTCTTTTAACTTTGTAACTTTGTGGAAATTTATTTTTAATAAAAGATTGGCCAAACGCACTTGAACGCCTGAAGATGCCGAAAGGCAAAACCCGGGTCGTTAGTGACAAAATCTGTGTGAATGTACATAATTTGAACGATTCAAATTTAGCATTGAAATTCCACCAAGCACCTTCAGTCGAAATCTTAACTTTAAAAAAATATATATATAAGCGAAATAAAATTGGACATATCGGCTTCTGCTCGTGATTGCCATGAGATATTAAAAAAAGCGTTTTAGTGTAGTTTAGTATGTGAAGAGACTTACGTATTTTTTTAAGATTTCGACAAAATGTAGTCTTATCGATTTTTGCTTTTAAGAACCTCATTTATAAACGATTTTACAAATAATAAAATTTGCTCTTAATACTGATTCGATAGTGTTATAGAATATTATATGTATATAGTTCAAAATATTAATATTATTTTAGTTTGTTTGCCTGATCTATCGGGAATATGACATATCCGTGTTTGTTTAATTAAAATTCACCAAGTTATTGACAGAATAATCCTTTGTAAACAGTATACGGTTTTAGTTGAGTCAGTAAAACTTTCTCCTCACTGTCTGAGCAATGTAAATAATATTGTTATACCATTCCAAACCAATATTTGACGATGATTGAGGATTGTACAGAAAATACAACACCAAAATAGTTTCCAAATAAAATTAAAGAAAATAATTGTTATTGATTACGATTTCGTTATCATATTAGGAAAAAATATTTAATTTACAGTTATTGGTTCCGTTGTGCCTATAAGGGGTTACCGAAACCGGAGTTCCGGTATTTTGAGTATTTTTCCAATATCTAAATACTGGATTTAATGAAGAAAAAATACCAGTATGGCATTATCGAAAATAAACTTAAATGAAAAATGAAAAAAATCTTATTTGTTCACAATGAATTGAGTTATTAAAATTTCATCAATATTGACAGGCTACAAAATTACTAGCGTTTTAATAATGTTTTATTAACTTATGAAACCGTAAATCACCTATTTACGATTATGATATATTTTTGAATGTAAGTATGCTATAGAAAATATCGATATACGATTTTGATTTACTCACCATGTTTGGCGACCCCAATTGGCGATATTTTACTTTGCTATATTTTTTAAAAAATGGGTAATATGGAGCAGCGGTTAGCGTTGTTGGCCTCCGTATCAGATCTTACACATTTGAGTTCCAGTACGAACAGCATTTTTCGATCTTTCCACGCTTCCGATCATTCAATAACTTGGCGTAGCAAGAGCGATTTGTTAACCAGTAATCCTGTCCTAGCCTTATTTTTATATTCCTACTACTCTCTTTGGAAATGATAGGTTGAGCGACTGAGTTGCAAAAAGTTATGTTGAGATACCTTCATTAGGAGGCTATGTGTTCCACATAAGTAGCGAACATGGATTAAAATATATAAATATATTTAACGTATTTTTTTACAGGTCTGGTATCGATATTTGCAATACCGGTTAGTATTGCAATCCCTAATTATCGTAATGCAAATAAATGTATCATTATCTTATCCATTTTTACTTACTTACATTGCTTATTGCCGATGATTAGCTCACTAACTAGTCTTGCCCAAGCCGTGTTTTTCCGGTACTTCTCTCTATGTTAAATGTCATAAAAGTAAATACCTCGACACTTAATTTTTAAATAAAAAATACAACACTAAATAGGTGGACTGCCTCTGGTTTATGTTATAAAAATAACATAATTAAACGAACTTTTATAGTTGAATATATACATTGAGAGAAAAGACCTTTTAAGATAAAATACTTTTAGTACGAAATAAAACGAGTGAAAATAAATAATATATAATGCGGTTGTGGTTATCGTTTTAATTTGCATGGCTTTTGATAAGAAGAGTAAACCACGATAAGAGATTTGAGCTCTTAAATGATATCTTTAATATAATTAAATCAACCTATACAACGTGCCGTGAAATTCGTAAAACGATAAAATAATATTATGGTCTCTGGGAGTTATAACGAAGTATATTTTTTTTATCAAAATGTCCTGGATTTTGTATTTGATTATTGTATCGTTATTTTAATGATTTCCAGCCGCAATAATACGGCACCAGCTTGTTTTGCTGTTGTACATTTACGCGATTGCAATTAATCAACATTAGCATGTTTAAAAAATATGTATTCATTTTGATATTATGGAATAACAACAACATGCAGTCATTTTCATGTTTTTTTTTTCTTATTTTATTGAGGCTTTCTTTATTTTTTCTTAAATTGCTTTACTTAACTAATTTTAACGTTATTTTTTTTTTATATTAACTTGATATTATTTTGTCACAACTTTATATAAATATCAATTAAAAATGCTCACTGTTTGATAGAAATCAGTTATTTATTAAAGATAAAGTATTGTGAAATCGTTGCTACACTGTTTTTGTCATAATTATTAAATAAAATACTTCAAATCTTACCTAACAAAGTATCTACGGCAATATTATTTATGTCCAAAAATAAATGAAAATACAGAGCCAAAGCAATGAAGCCTAATTGAAGATATATTATTTCTCACGAGATTATGAATAGGTAAACTTCTGACATTAATTTGGACATCTGGGATCAACTAAATATCCACATAGTCTGTGTGAGTATGTGGGATGTCCGGATTATTTTGTACGTATTTTTGCTCAATTATACCCAGTGCTATAATCGTTAAGTTAGCAAAAAGAATACATAATTGTACTCATGTCTACCATATTTTTTATTAAGTACGTTACATTTGCATATTTATCATAAGTAAAAAGAATGTTGAAATTTTAATCATCGACCCAAACATAAATTTAAGCCCTCATATTTTGAATTGTTGGTAGCCTTACTTATCATAATTTATGAAGTAATTTGCGTAGTATTATGTTTTATAACGGAAAAGGGATCAGACTATCATTCAAAAGGTTACTCGTTTAACACTTGACTAATTTAAGCGCTTATCTACATTAACTATCCGATATTTTTTTATCGTTATAAAGTCAGTTGTAAATCAATTAAATCTTTTTTTAGAAGTATTTTCACTGTTATCAGAATTTATTTAGTGCCGTCCTCTATTAAGTGGTAGTACATTGCAAATAAGTAATGATTTGTTGCTGAAACTATCAAAACTTTGGACTTTTGTAGTCAAGAGTCGTGATTAATAAATTGTCAGTCGTATTTTCAGCTGGAGAAAAATTGTCGAAACTCAACAGCTTTTTAACTTATTTTTATTGAAATAATGTAGTGTTTATTTGCATTTATACATTTTTACAACTCGTGAAAATATCAAAGAATAGTTGTATTTGTCGCTATGATTTATTAAAAAAAAAAATATGATTATACTGTATTGAAAATAGCGTTTAAGACAGCTATGATTAATAACAAATATTTACCATTGTTACTGGGGAGAATAAAGCAGTCTTAGCCAAAATTCATTTCCCAAAGTTAATCTGTTTATACATGTACTTACCCATAAAGAATGAAACTTTTTTGGAATACGTTTTCTCTTATATACTAATGACTAATGTATATGCACAAAACAACAGCATTTGGCTGGCAGCGGGATGCTTCCGCGTTATATAAAATTTATTTGAGAAATTTTGGCGAGCGTTGCAGACACTCACTGCTTTGCGTTACGTAACCTAAAAATACAATCAATACTTTAGCAATCCTAAGGAATAATATTATTTGCCTGCACATGGAAGACTTTGATTTGATTATTTTTTTCATTTTATTTTATTGATCAATTTTACCAGGCTTATGACCAATTCTTTATATTATTAAAATATGAAGATTTGTTGAAATAAGTATATATCAATTTTATCTACACTTTATTTCACTTCGTCAATGAACAACTATTTGACATCAGAACATGCTAACGTATTTTATTGAAAAAGAAGTAAGCTATTCATCATATTTCAAATATATTTTTTTTGAAAAATGTCTACTAAAAACAAAAAGTGACACCAAATCTAGGAAATATAGAAAATATATTTTTATTATAAATTTCCATTTCCAACCTATGTTGGGCAATGTTTGTGTTATTTACTCCTCGAGTTAATCTTTTGTAGCTTTATTATCGTTCTTTTTGGTTCTATAAGACGTTATTTCCAAAATATGTATGTTCTGGCAAAGCTATATTATAAAATAATATTTGTAATTATATAATATTTATAATTGTATACGTTAAATTGTTAATAAAACGCGTTATATAAAAATTTGCTGTTTCCTATTTTACTAAGGATTAATTTATTCTAAAATATAATCAATCCATATCTTTTTTCTGGTATTGAAATATTGAAAACAAAACCTTTTTTGCATCAAAATAATGTATCAGAACATCATATCTATCATAAAACGTACTAAATGAAAAATTTAACTAACATATTTGCAAAATATTCAACAATCCTTAACCAATTAGTTGGTTTAAATAGTGTATCGAGCGATTTAACCCAAAATACAATGAGAAAAATTCCCAAAATTTAATTTCGTTAAATTAGTATATTTAATTAATTGCGAACATACTCTCAACCTATTCAAAACCAAACCAATAATAAACTATGTGAAGAACTTTCTTGTTTAATTTATTCCCTACGGTTAATATTGGTCAAACTGAAGATAATAACTTCATTTCTGAAGTTTATCTTTTAATTTAATAAAAACACAATATTCCTTTGCACTTCATTCCACTTTATTAATTAGGTCAGGACAGGTTGACATTACGAGCATTGCCAACTGAATCAGTTGACAGTGTTCGCAATATTTGAGAAAATCATTTTTTAAAAAGCGTAATCTGAGTATTAAACAAATAACTGTGAGAAAATCAATTATGAAATAACCATAATTCATATGACATAATATTATATTTTCTTATTTTATCCCAAGTCATCAGAGATAGAAAATATAGAATTAGTTGGACCCGTTGTAAGTTGCGTCTAGTTTTAAAAAAGAAAAATAGATAGAAATCGTTACTAATACGTAAGATTGCTTTCCACTGCCATCCGTTGTGTATATACAGACAATGCTTTAAGGCCACTTTTCACAACGCTATCGACTTAAAAAAGGCCTTCACTACAGATTCATGACCCGAGCAGAACTGCGCGAGATTGATTTTGACTTTTACACACTAGTGCTTGATAAAAAAAGAAAAAATAATAGTTATTAAAAATAGTGTGACTAGTTCAACCACTTAAATCTCTTTGATATTTAGTATCACGTGTAAATTCGTAGTTAGAAGCGACTTTAATGACTCGCGAGAAATCAAGGCTATGACGACTCCTAAATATTATTTTTTTCAAATGTCATGAATTAAGTTTTACTTGCAATTAAATCACCATTGCTTATTAGAGCTGTGTGAGAACGAACCACAACAAACAACCTCCTGGTTTGAATTTATTCTTATGGCAGTCCCACAAAACGTGATTAAAGTCTTGTTCGGCATGCCCACAAGTACAATTCGGTCTTAAAACTTGCCCAGCGCGAAAAGTTTTGCGTTGAACTTGCCATAGCTGGTTAGAAACTGAAGTCCAATGATATGGTGATTTCCAGGACACGTCTTGGAAAACTGATACGTTTGACGTTTCTTGGAAGGTGCATTTCATATGGTCTGTCATATTGCGACGACAGCTACAAGCACCCACTTTATAACAAAATTCATCTATTTATTCAAACTTATCTCAATTTCTGTCAGTAACCAATTTAAACAAGGCGCATGCTTAGCTAATTGTTTATTGCGAACGGCCATTGAATATTTTATGATTTTAATGTGACAACATGATGCTTTTTGATTTAACTTTTACTGATCCTTAAGTAAAGTGATAAAGTGAGTTATTTAAAGCTGGCTATATTTTTGACTGTCAAAAAATGTTCAACTTTTTAATTTAACTCTTGATTAGTATTTGTAAACGGCTTAATACTTTATTCTATATAAAGCTTTCGTCTAAGTATAAATGTTTTTTTTATTGTATAACTTTATAAGATATAAAACATGTACGTACTAAAAAAACTGAGAAAAACGACGAAAATTCATTTCAAATTGATGAGAAACGTTTCCATTGTATAACTGAAAAAGTTAAGCCAAACTCACACTTATTCGCCAAAATTTTCAGGTACGTACTAGTTAGTTAAAAAGTTGAAAGTGCTGTTTCGGATATTTTTATATATTATATTTTGGTATAAATTTGAATTTTAAATTATACTTGTCTTCGTAGAAAATAAGAATAGCGTGGCACGCAACATAAATCACGAAATGCAAACGGAACAATTTATTACCCTTTTTACGTTCTTAGGTAGAGCTCGACGATTGTAACTTGTACGGTAAATTATATTTATATAAATTGCCCTATCCAATTCATTCACGACTCTTCCATAACTTGAAATATAACATCTCAAGCGTTTTTTATACATTATTAGATGTAGCTTGATTAAATTTATCTTTTCGTGATAAAATTATACTGGCCTAGTTCCATAGAACGATAAGGAAAAAAAAAATGTTTTGAGTTATAGAAAAAAATAGTTTTCTTTCGATAGATAGGTCTTAACATATGTAAATAAAGAAACATAAACATTCTTCACTCACTTTCATATAAAAACAATTCGAAATATCTTTTGATGTTTTTTTTTCAAAGATACAATGAATTTGAATTAAATTGAAATAAATGATTAAATAATTTCCTAAAAATATGAAACAAATAATAATTATCACTTTTTTACAACTTGCTTTACATGTGCTAAATCTCTGGTCAGACATATCTCAAATTATAGCACAATGGAATTAAGTTAGTAAAAAAAAAATTACACAGATTCGAGTTGCGCTGCAACGTGCATATGAAACCATTTTTTCTTAAATTCAATACAAGAATAAAATTGATCACAATTGCTCATTCAGTCCTTTTGGTCAGTATTTGTAAGGGGTGAGCTGTATTATCTGAGTAAAACCAGTACATTTTTCATTTCTTAAATACGATGTATTGTAAACATAGGCAATCTTCAAAAGATACATTGAGAATAAAGGGATAAAACTGTATAACAAGAAAATTAGGTGTCAAAAATCAGTATAGATATTTCTAAACAGAATAGCTTTTAATTTGTGTCTAATTACCTAGCATTTTTTCCGTGAAAAGTTTCAGAAAAGTTGTCTTTCTTCGATTATATATCATTAGCGGTTGCAGCATATGCGTTAGATATTAATATCATTTATTTGATTGAGGTCGCTGGCAATACAATCAAACCCGCGTCATATGGACGCTCAATGATTTATGTTCTCGCCGTTACTAGTTTATGGCCGGCATTATTTATGGTCGTTTCGCTTTTACAGGTCGCTATTTTGATAATCCCCCTAATTGCAATTGCTCACAGCGATCTATTCATTGATTTAAATAAAAATGTACCATCTGATCGTCAAAATATTACTAAAATATTTACATAAAACTATAATTTGGATGACACCGCTTATTCAAATGGTCACAAATCACCAACAATTGAAAGCATATTAGACAACAGACATTGTTCTGTTTCAAAATTTTCCATCGACATTGAAAACAGCTGTCGTATCAACAATGACAATTATGGACAATGCCATTTCCCAAAATAATAATATTATGATTAAAAAATTCGAAGGTATAAAAGCATCCTTTTTTACTGTTATGCTTTTCGAGGCAGAGCTAGGGCTATGAGAGGGGGGCAATAGCCCCCCTCTCCTTTTCCTCTTTCGTAGTAATTGAAGGGAAATATAAAAATCGTGTTTCCGGTAGAGTCAGATTCGTAATCAAATAGTGGACTCCGGCTACTGTTTTTAAAAATAAATAATAGACTCAGAAGACGTTCATGGTTTTTGGTTTTTTAATATAAGATTTTACATGTTTCGTTTGGAGTTACGACATTTTTAAATGCCGCATTAGCAGTGCAAACTTTTTCACGACTCCACAGCCCTGTTTAAGCATACAGGGAATTCTGTTAACAATCTATTTATTATATCTGTTGATGTTATGTAATTAACACAATAAAACAGAGTTATTCTAGATACATCTGAATTTAAAAAAAATACTTTAAATTTAATTTATCAGAAAAGGATATATATTCGTATTACTGAATAAGTTTTTTTATTCTCTCCAGGCAGCCACAAAATAATATTTTAACAACAGAAAAACTTGTAGTTTCATTTTGAGTAAGTCTGTTTTTAAGCAGCACGTGCAATATGCAACGTGCGATATTGCTGTTTATGAAAGCATAAATACTTATTCAATGTCACACTACGTGAGCCAACTATCATAAATAAACATAATAACACTTAACTTTCGTAAATGCCATTATATAATATTACAGAGTACAATTCGTAGATTCGTGGCAGATTGACATGTGCCAAATACAGTAGTAGGGATAATTAATTGTAATATTGTATGTCAAGTGTATCAGACTGCCTCTTAAGGAATTGCTCAGCGTCAGTCGTTTAAGCAAATTGCGAAGAAAGGTAACTCACTGCATGGAATAATAATTATCACTGACTACTTGCGCTCATTGTCTATTTTTGTACGTGACCATAATTATTGAATGAAGCTACTTTAATTATGACGTAAATAAATATGACTTCAATAATAATGACACGTCACAATATATAATATAAAGGAATTTAAAAGAGTTTTTTTTATGTAAAAAATAATTAACAACATTTAGCTGATCATATACGTACAACAGACCTTCAAAATTGAAATATGAGTTTTTTACATAACAAATAACTTGATTCAAAATTGTTGTTAATGAAAACTGCACGGTAATACGCAAATGTGGTATGCTTAACACTTTTCTTTCTTTCTTTCAAGGGCTATTTTTGGTCATCGAGATCATTCATGGGTAAAAAAATACTTATTTTTACAAGTTTCATACCTTCCTACAAGAATTGACAGTTAATATCATAACAGTGATTTTTTAATGTATTTTCTTGCCAATCTCCATGACTAACTGATAAAGATCGAAATTATAAAAGTCTTTTACAAATTGTGTTTTACAATTTTGACTTCTACCTACCTAACCCACACCTTGAAAATGAGGTGTAAATAGAAAGAGTAGCTAACAACTAGTCATCCTATAAGCTTGCCATTCAATCTCTTTACTAGTTGAACAAGAAAGTTTACTTTATATTGATATATTGAAAAAAATGTAATATTATTACATATGTGAGGAGTGTGATATCTTTTCAATGCTAATTGCTAGTTAATTTAAATTGATTTCTCATTATTCTGGTATTTCAAATAAATAACTAAACTTCACAATAATAGTTTAACAGCTAGAATTTCGTGTATTTTTTTCTTTCAAATAATACACAATGTTGCCATGTAACATGAATATTATTCCCAAGTGCGTCTGATTGAGTTTGAGATATTTTTGACCAGTGCGCAAGTGCCGCCTACGAGCATACCATTTAATCAATTACTTACACAGATGTTTACAAATGCTTAGGATTATTTTATTTTTGGATATTCTTTTAGTGAAAGTCGGTTTCTTTTCAATATTTATAGTTTTTTTGTTTGAATTTAGAATAGATGAAGTTTCGTCATTATTATATTTTATGAAATCTCGCAATATTGTCTATTGGCATTAATGAAAAAATAGTAGGTCTCTAATTTGTATTGTATAAGTATTGCCCGGTGATAAAATATTCTGCTATGCATTGCACATAACATGACAAAAAATTATAATAATATTTATTTGTTTCACAATACGTATGATCTGCCCATGATAATTATTTTACACCATTGCATGCTACAAATTAATATAATTACACCATTTCAAAAGGTTAGATGAACAATAAAATGATTTTGTTATAATTGTATTGTAATCTCAAAAATTAACGAACGATAGTCTTTCTCCTATAATATAAATAAAATATTTTTGTTTTTATTATTAATGCATATTACATATATAACATTAAACAAAAATATACTTTGTATCTCTATATAATATTATATAAGCAAGTTTTTTTACGACAAGATTATAAAATGACTGCATAATCTTCAATTAAAAAATATTCCCGATACTTAATCGATAAAAAAAATATCAGTATTGCTTGCCCAGTACCGCACAGCGTCAGTGATTTACTATCATCAGTTATGTCAGTAGGGTAACTAACAGTGCTGAGATCAGTTTTTCTTTTGCTTTACAAAATTAATAAAAAACAAGACTTGAATTATTTTGTCGTGAAACTTGACTGAAAATTTCATTAAACTTATAAATAAATTTCTGCCTAGAAAACATACAACAAATTATTCTACAATTGCAGTCCTCTTAGGCTCTTGACAACGCATCACACCCACCGTGATGCGAGTGTTTGCGCCATCTAGTTAAGCTACTCTTAGCCGTCGAACCAAAAGGTGTGTATTCCTGTAATGTGAGCGAGCCTCCAAAAGTAAATATTTACGGTTCTCATATATGTATATCGTCAAGATTTTTCATGGGGTGGTCCATTGTGACTATGTTTCAAGTATACGTATGGTATGTATAACTTAACTGTAATTTTATGATATTTTGTTATTGAGTAAACCTCAGTAAAAGTATAATGTAGAAAACTATTTAATTTGGAAGTTACATCATCAGAAAATTGATTGATTTTACACGCCTGACTTAATGTCTGCAATTATTGACAAAGACGCCGATATAGATGGGACATAATAACTTCTTTATAATCAAATCTTCTGTTGCTTACAAAAAAAATATATACTTATTCTTAATCGCATTATACACTTATTCTTAAGAATATTATTTAAAATTAAAATTCAGCTGATTAACAAAATATTATTACTTTACAGATTTTTTTTTGTAAGCGGATCATATCAGATTTTCTACTTAAACACGTAAGATAATAAGTTAATATTAAGACATATACAATGGCAGATTACCACATAAACGTCGGATGCGTGCAGTTGGGGCCTCCAACTCTTAGGGTCCTCAAAAAAGAATATATTATATAAAGTCATTACATTTTCAACATTTTTTCTTATTTAACGCAAACTTTTGTAACGCTTTTATGTTTTTTCTGACAACAGTGCCTCCAAATTTAATTTAATTGCGCCTGGGACCTCCCAAGTGCATAATCCACGACTGATTATGTATACAACAACATTTATACATTTTCCATATACGGTGGTAACTTTGAGGCTATTTGGAAAATTAAATAAAAATCGATAATTATGTTCAAGTCACTGTTTGTGTTCATCTAAGGATGTTTCACAAATGAGCGAAACACGGGTTAAGCATACATAGTTACACAAAAATCTTAATGAAAAAAGTAATCGTCAGTTTATGTTCAATTCTCCATATAAATGATCAAACCTATGCTATGACCAAAGCAACGTAAAATAAGTTAAAACGGTTTAAAACTATAGCATAGTTCTGCTCCAGTTTAAATCATCTACCTGATAATGTGTAATAGTTTTTATAAAACTATTATTAAACTTTAATAGAAGCGAAGTTATTCAATAAAATAATATAGATTTAAGCTAGGAATATCTACTTAAAGATAAATTCATTATATACTATGAAATTTATTGTTTCGTCAAAACATAATAAAATTTGAGTGAAACAGCTGATTTCTGATATCATTTAGTTACGTAAGTACTTACTCTTTGGGTATTATTTCTTCACTGAAAACCTTAAATTTTTCACATTTATTCAAATTGTTATTTTATCTAAATATTCATGTCATAAATTAAGACAGAAGTCATTAAAAAAATCGAAATAACCCTGTAATGGAAAATACATTCTAGTTCACATTCATAATTGAAACTATTTAATTGTTCAATATGTCTAGATTATAAAAAAAATATCTTCGTTTGAACTCTATATAAATATTCTTAAAATTTTATTTATTAAATAGGACATCATTTTGGTGCGGAAAGTTGCATAACTAAAAGGGCGTAAGGAACAATTTGTAGCCGAATATGTTAATTAACGTTAAAAAATTGCAATGTTATTTTTTTATATTATTTTATCTACATTGAATGTTTAAGCAGTATATAATTATTAGAAATATGTTTTATTTTGATCCTTACGCCCCTTTGTGTTATTTTTGTGAAATACATTGTACACATTTTAAAAGCATAGCAAAATAATGAAAAAAGCACTGATATTTGAAAGAATTTATTTAAAATATAAGCATAGGTACATAAACAATAATTAAGTATAACAATAAAAAAATCTAAAACAAATTACAGGAATCATAAATATAATACTCATAGGTTTTGAAATAATGCATAAAACGTGCTCAACTAGGTGGATATAAAAAAATTAAAAAACATTGATCTAAGTTGCTCGATATTTTAATTTGATATTTTAAATAATAACGAGGCATTAATTATGCATAATTACTCACCTTTAGATGATTTATACACCAAAGGTCTAATCTCAGTCTGCAGCCACAAAATAGCAACAGTGGATAACAATACTTATTCAAAACTAAAGTCTTTTTCAGTTGAAAATAGCTGAAATACCTCTGAAGAAAATCGATTGCGGAAATACTACTAACACGTCAAATTCCTAGCGATTCACTTACGAACAACTATTACAATACATTAAATAACAACGCAATTTTAATTGTAAATTGCAAAATGTCAACAGTTATTATAATAATATACAACAAATACGAAATAGTCTGTAAATATTAACCATACCAAATATTATCCCGTCGTTATATCGAGTATTTTGTAATGTTTCAGCGTTTATTCGATTGGTTTCGAATGGAACGATTTTCAAATGTGTGTGTTTTCTTTTGTTTTTCAATATTTATTATGGCTGTTCGACGCACGATCGTTTAAAACGGATACGTTACATTTATTTGGTTATAAAGTAGTCTTGATGACAGTTGTCGAAACGTCTCACTGCGGAGGGCGACACGGCGACAAACCTGACCGCGACAAGACTTGATGCCAACTGAATAAAACGAAAATCGCTAGGAAAGCGCAGAGCGGGGAAACATTACGATCACTTCAGTCCGGTTCGGAAATTGGCCTCGCGTTACAATTAACGACTTCGAAATTGTGAAAATGAATCAGTTTTTCTCGTACACTTCCAAGGAGAGTTTTAGAGTAGACTGAATAAATGTGTTAAAAATAAGTTGTCGATGTATCAAACACAACCTTCATCTATTTTTCAATGAAATATTTATGCTCATCTATTCCCAAAAAACCTCATGTTATTAATTGAATGGTTAAAGGCAAAACGAAATTTAATTATCATAAAAATAGTCTCTTAACATTTATTAAATATTTGTAGATTTTGTATTTTTATACCTAAATACAAAATATATTGGATATTGCTGTTAATCTTAAACATGTTAAAAAAACAGGCATTAAAATATTTATTTTGGATCGATTACTCAGAAGATTTATCGAAGTAGAACAATTACGAAGATTATTATAAGTAATGTTACGCATGTTTTCACATTAACAATGATTACATTGTGTAATTTGTGAGATAATTATGAAAATGGTTCCATTTAAAATCCTTCTTTCAAAAAATAAGAAAAAGAAACATTTTTGAAGAGCAAAATTCATTTGGAATACAATTGCTAACTTTGTGACGTTAATTGTTCAGTTACTATATTATTTATTTTGCCTACTGATTGGCGAACAGTTTTTCTCAGCCCAGGGCATTATATTGCAGTGAAGGCAGCCCTCACGGTGCAGAGCGGTCGGCAGTGTTGCCACTGCTAATAGATTTTCCTGTTTTCGGCGAGAAAATATAAATGGAACGACGGCCATTTTCAGATGGAAACATTTGTCAGATAAGAAACTCTATCTGGGTTGCGGTATTTCAACTATCTAGCTTTCGTCATTTCTTTTTTACATTATTATTTTAATGTAATTATCCAGTCAAGGATAAAATGGAAATTTTTAAAGTAAAAAACACTATTTCTTTAAAGTATTGTTAATTTACGCGGAAACCTTTATTCTATTTACCTAATATAAGTAGAGAATAACAAAAATAAGCTGTTAGTTGAAAATATTTAATATTAAGAACTTTACCTTAACAAATTGACATTAGGTTTTTAATGTATAAATTCATTAAATTTGTTTGTTTTTTAATATATGAATTTCTTTGCGCTTTAGATATTATTATGGTTTAAATACCAGGACCTTTGCCAAGGCAATGGTATTTTATATTGTCGTTATAAAAAAAATCATGTTGTCAATTTAAATACAAAAAGGATGAACACAATATTGACCAGAAATTTATCAACACACATAAATAAAATCAAATAGTATTTTTAACCAAAAAATGGCTAGTTATATACACAAATTTTGATTTTTTTTTTTTTGGATATCAAATTTATGGAGCTTCAAGTACCAGGACGCGCCAGCGTCAAGGTTCTTCCAGTCTCCTTCATCGATAAAGATCTTGAAAAATTGTAAATTGCATCCCCTTACCGTCGTTCGCAGACGGAAGGGCGCGATCACTACAGAGATAAGAAGTTCACGGGAACTTCATATGCATCATTTTGCAAATCACATTCCATATGCCTCCTCCACACTATATCCGTACATGTACACACACATGCGGATACATACATACACACATACAGTATACAAATTGTTTTTAAACAAAGAGAGTCATTTTCGTGATGCTAAGCTCGTTCCAAAACTGACAATTTCATACGATATAAGATCTATGGAGGGTCGTCGAGCAGGACTGCTCTGGGTCTAAAACGATTCTCAGGCAGTGTCTCGTCATAGTTGTGGAGATCAGAGATCGTTGGGTTAGAATGTTTTCCTACCTCGCTGTGAAACTTTTGTGATATTTCACGAACGAACTCGCGGATGGTAGGTATTTTCAAGTCTCTGTGAAGCAGCGAGTTACGCACGTACCACGGGGCGTTACATATCTGTCTCAGTGATTTATTTTGGACAATCTGGAGAGTCTTCATATGTTTACGGTGAGCATACGTCCATATTGGAGCAGCGTACACCATGATTGGTCGAGTAATTGCTGTGTAAAGGAGCAGCTTGCTTTTGAGAGTAAGTTTGCTTCTCGCGTTAAGCATAAAGTACAACCTTGCCTTTGTAGCATTAGCTTGACGTTTTTTAATCGCGACGTGTTCATTAAATTTAAGTCGACTATCTAGCGTGAGTCCAAGATACTTAAACGAATTGGACCACTTGATCTCTGCGTTGTGCATGCGTATGCAAGCAAAATTAGGTTTTCTAATAAAACCCTTTGAAAACATTACTGCCGCGCTTTTTTCGGTATTAATTTTGATTCGCCATTTGTCGCACCAGTCTGCTATTGTATCGGCAGCTGATTGAACCTGCGTGACAGCGCCTTGTCGATTTCGAGATTTAGCTAAAATAGCCGTATCATCTGCATATTGTGCTATAATTGCGTCGCTTTCTCCACCGGAAGGAATGTCATAGGTGTATATATTGTATAGTATGGGTCCCAAAACAGAGCCTTGCGGAACTCCCGCCCGAGTTGACCTTGATGAGGATCGAATTCCATCCATTTTAACGTTGAAACATCTGCCTGTCATGAATGAGTTGAGAATTTTTACCAGCGGTGACCCTATACCAGCCTTCGACATTTTGAATACAAGCCCTTCGGTCCATACTCTGTCGAAGGCTTTTGCGATATCTAAAAAGAGGCCAGCCGTGACTTCTTTAAGAATGAATCCACTTGTGATAAACTCCGTTACTCGGAGGAGTTGGTGGTTTGTCGAGTGGCTAGCACGAAAGCCGTGTTGAGTGTCTGGGATGATTTTTTTCACTGTAACTACTTCTTGTAACCTAATCTTAATTACACGCTCTAAGACTTTGCTCATTGCGGGGAGCAGACTTATTGGCCGGTGATTTACTGGAAGAGTATGATCTTTTCCAGGTTTTGGAATGAGAATAATATCAGCTTCTTTCCATCTTGCCGGAAAATATTGTAATCTCAAGCACGCATTGATACACAAATTTTGATATCTTATTATTTTTTTCATACATATAGCAAATTGTGAAAGATTAAATGTGAAAAAATCATAGTAAAAAACTTTTTGCCAAGGTATTCTTGAAGCACACAGTTTTGTGTTATGTATTCGTGTATTTGTCATCGTTCCTTCTCATTCAGCAAACAAACCCGGTCTAAGCTTTACGCTTGAATATTTTTATTTTAATACTCTCGTATATGTTCTGTCACAAACTATCTGGGCTTAGCCTTTCAATTCATGTTTATATTATTATATATCTACAGTAGTGGATTACATGATAAGTGCATGAGGTACGGGCCTGAGGTCTCCAAGGCCCAAATTAGAGAATATCTTATATTATACATACATTAACCATATAGATGCTGAATCGTTCAAAAAACATTTCCATACGTTTTGACAATATCGACCTGTGCTTAGCCTTTCGGTGTCTTCAGGCTTTTAAGTGTGCGCATGAACTTGAACTTAGTGATTGATGTACTTGAATATCTAAAGAACACAAAAGTCAAAACCCGAGTCGTTATTGGCAATTTGTATGGATATGTACGTAATTTGAACGATTCAAATTAGATATTCAAATTGCATGAAGCACTGTCAGTTGAAATAATAAATTATTATTAAAAACTCATTTTTTGACATTTATATTAGTGAAACATGAAAAAAAATATTTACGTAATCCGAAAAAGTGACCTTCAAATATTATTGCGTCCGAAGTCTCCCATGTGTTTAATACGCCACTTTTTAGCGATGGTCTATCAAGCGCGTCAGACAAAATCATAAACTATACGTTCTTCATATCAACTAAATTGAATGGAATTAACCTTGATAATTACATCGAAAATACACAGCAATGTAAATAAATCATGAGATTTTATATCATGATAAATTTCATCTGTTTTCTTTCAGTTTTATAACCTAAACCTCATAACACCTGGAATCTTTTGATGCACATCCGTCTTCTCTGCCGCAAGGTTATAATGACAAATAAAATAAATATCGCATATGAAGACGGCTTGGATTTCTGAAAGATAGAACTAACGGATTAAGAGATTTTTTTTTAAATATTTGTTTGTTTATTTTATTTTCCATTGTTCAATTTTAACAGCAATAGATTTGCGGTCGCAAGAATATTCAGCGCTTTCAAATAATTTCCTCCGTTCCTTGATCGAAGACTTTTTTCTGTATTTACAAAGAAGGCTGTAAAACATGACATTGTATAATCTAAAGCATTTATGGTTTGAAATATATTTGCTTTTCGTAAACGGCTTCCGGCTTTTGGAACATCAGTGCTTTTCCATGCGTGAATTATCCATTTATGCACAGAACACTATCATCGGATCTGCTGCTGTCCAGTTTTATGAACTCTAAGCGAACACGGACAGCTTATTGTTTTACCTTGGCCTTCATTCATTTTTATTTCGTTGTACAAGTTTTTCATGATGCAAGCATCCAAACAACACATAACGTCGCAATAATAGTATAATTATCCCTTGATTTTTCCATACTTATGGAATAAATGCATCTTCTGCTTATGAAGTAAAAAAATGATGTTTGAAGAATAAAAGTTGCCTCCAGGTAAGTTTTCAATTATGTGTACCTCATACACAAAAGATTCAGGGGTGTACAAGAGGGGCTCGTGCGTGTCTGTTGTTAAAAAAAGAGAATCAATATTTTTAGATCTGTTCTATCTATACAGATGAATTATAATTATTTTGTATAACATTTATAATATGTATAAATGTCGTTTCTGGCATATATATATATTAATCTACGACGGTTTTTGTATAACAAACACTTGGAACATGGAATTGACGCGAAAATAATAGAATCTTGTATGTAGAAATTTTGAAATGTAAGTAAATTAATTTTTCAGCTGTTGATATTTTTATTTTATAACGTTACAATGCGTAATTTTGCATTGCTATAATTATGTATTCTGCATAATTATATAAGAGTAACAAAAAACTCCCCGGATCACCGTAAATATTTTTAAGATTGAGTGAGCTTCTTGGCAGTACACCGCTGAAGAGATTCCATCGTAGAAAATGTAATAATGATAGAGGTTTATGATCGAACGCAAAAAAATATGACCTAACAATAATACCGCAAAAAAACAAAGAGCCGTAAGAATAAACAGATTTATTAATCATGGTCACGTATCGATAATATGTAAATATATTTTACTTATTTTATGCAATTTTTGTAAATTTTCAAATGTAAGTTATGTTTCAATAATTGCGGAAATTATTTTCTGTAAACTATTATATTAAACATCTTCGTAATTATGTATTTTATTCCTAGATTTAAGAGATGTTTTGCGAATCTTACACACTATTCAAATTAGGAGATGAGTATATTAGCGTTTATGTTAGCGAACATGTTTTACAAGATGGTTCAAAGTCTTACAGACTATAGTTAACCTTTATAAATGTATCTAAATGCGTAGTAGTTAGATTTATGACAGTTAGATATTTACGTGCATAAATAATATAGTGTTGATGCTTCCACGTTGGTTCGGAAAATCCCTTCAGGCCTTTGTGGAACCGAAAAGATCGCAGATAATCCACCGTTATGCTTCCCCATTGTACGAACACTGGATCACGTCATAATAATGCCTAGCGGTAAAAGATAAGATCGCTTATAGGTACGCAGCGCCATCATACCTCTGTGCGACTGTCATAAAATATTCTCGACTCAGGAAACAATTTCCCACTTTCCTGGTAACACTGACACATATCCCCTGTACCTGCCACAAATCTAAAATTTATTATTTGAATGTGAATTATGATATGAGTTTTTTTTAATTATATTCTTCCGTCAGGTATCATTTTATAGGATGAGACTATTTCATACGTTCATAAAATAAAAACCAGTATTTCAATACTGTTTTTTTTTTCAATACAGAAATACTAGTTATAAAATTTTAACATTCCGACTCTCGGGTATAAAATATATTATTAAAGTAAACAAACAACAAAGCCAGGAAATAATTTATTTTGTGGTATTTATTAAAAATAGTTTGTTCATACATATTTACGTTTTTATTATGAAAAAAACAATTGCTGTGCTTTATCAAATTGATATGTGAATTTGAATAGAAATTTTCCTTCAGAGGCATAGCTTGATTTGATTCAAATAATTTTTAATTTATCCTTTGCTTCTCTTTATTTGAGGGGCCTAGTATCATAACTCACATTCGTATTTCTTATTTTAAGTTATATTTTTTTTTATTGTAAAAAATACAAACACAGTAAAGAGATTAACGAAAATTAAAGCATATACATTCAATAACTGACATACATATATACACTTTTACAGTTTAGGACTTATTAAACACACGCCTAAATGAGTTTCTTCGGAACATAAATCTGAAATTATTATTACTGATAATGACTTCTTCTCCATTTTTTTCGCCAGTAAAATAGTTATTTTCACAGTGATTTTTCTGTTGATGGATATCATAAATATTATTGATGGTAATTAAAAAACTCATTTTGACCAAAAGTGCACGTAATGAGTTTAACCTTCAAACCGGCGTTATATTAATGAAAAATTGTTAGTATCGGTAATTTTACTTTCGATACCGAATTGTTTGAGACATACTGCTACACCGCTTAGTGGTAAGCCGTTAATGCATTCACTACTGTGAGCCCATCAATGAAACACAGTCATTGGACGAACGTTAACAATTTTTTAATACTAGGAATTATTTGACTACATTAAAAGATTAAACCATGTAAGACGAATAATATTTTGACACAGAAGACAGTTTCGTTTAAGTACAGACGATCAAGGATTAAATAAATTGAATTTACAATAAAGTTGATTATTGAATTTGTTTCAAGTAATATTTTTAATTCTCTCCACTTACAGTTAACAGCCCTTAAAACAAAACCTTGATAACGTCATAAATAAAAATAACTTTTATAATAACTTCGTTATATAGTCACTTTTCATGAAAGAGTGGCTGAGCGATTGACGTCTAACCGTCTCGCTAAAACCCAGTATCTACAAATGAAGAACTTACGATCAAAAAGTTTCCAGATCCACTTTTTCTTAAACAGAGAAAAACACTCTTTTCTTTAAAAAAAACTAAGACAGTTAAGATTATAGAGTAATATTTTGACCCTTAATAGCATGGAAGCAACGAGGTCTTTAGTGACTGACGTTAATAATTAAATTCTGTTCTTTTAAATTATTACTTTAATATTATAGTGATCCGTCATTTTTTCTAAAAACTGGATTTGTTCGTTTTTGATCCCAAGCTCTTCATATAGATTATATTATACTATACTACACCGTGGTGATTTAAATTTTGTAACAAAATTATTTGAACCATTTTTTATATTTTAATATATTTGGTTTTTTAAATACAAAAAAAATACATTAAAATTAGTAATTTATTTTAGCACGCTTTATATTTCCAACCACATCTGGCCATACAAATTGATCGTGGGAATACATTTTTTTTTTTTTTTTTAAATACAAAATTTAAAATTTGAGAGATAAATATTTGAATTAAAGCGATCCCTAAAATAAATTTCGGATACCCCAATACCAACACCTCGCGGCATTTTAATAGTTGATTAATTACGATCGTTCATGGTACAGTTGTTCAACATAATGTTATTCAGCATTTATGTAACTTGCCTGAAGCTAAATTATTTTGTAATTTATTAAAAAAACAACACACAAAAATTAATGTAAAAACAAATACATAATTGAAACAAAAATATACTTCGGTTAACAAATTAATATGCAACATCGACAGAGCGAAAAATATTTCTTAGAAATTCTATATTTTTTTAAATTAATATTCTATTCTATATAATGAATTAAAATTCTATATTGGTCTTTTGTACATTTCAAGCATTACTTCAGATATAGCTAACCCGCGGCCCAATTGAAAACTTTTTGCGTCACAATTAATGTTTTTGGCTATCTATATTTTTCATTTTGGTATTTATACAATGAACAAAAAATCTAAACTGCATTTGATGAGGGAGGGGTGGAATCAGCACCTCCAATCTTTTTTTAAAAAATATGCAAGAACTGCAATCAAGCATAGATTTAAAGTGCTTATTCGAAGGGAATAACATTGAGTTTTTTTCAGAATATATATCTTGGAGATAAATTACCAACATTAAAATGACTGGAAATTCGTATTACTGAAAGTATTTGGGACTACAGATTACTGCGAATTGTTCTTTTCAAAACTAAATGTATTAAAAACGAAGATTTACAGCAGGTTTTCTTGATTATAATACGGCAAATCAACTGCGATGCTCGTCGGGTAAATTACCAGTAGATATAAAAAAACATACCAAACAATATACAAAAACAAGTATCACACAAATTATAAGGTAATAACATATTTTACATAGGTTTGGCATACATATCCAAAATAAAAATAAAATCCAAACGAAACGAAACGAAGTCGAAAATATATACACACCAATATACTTAATATAATTTTGATTAAGAAATATTTAATCTCAAATTAATATATGTATGCATACTAGCAAATGTGATTAATTAATGGGCCTAATATCATAACTCACATTTGCAAAACAAACATGTTTTGAAAAAATCGCAAATAATCACAGGAGTACAATTCTTCTTAATTAGAAAAAATGTTATAAATTACCATGAATATTTATCGTAAGTGACAAATAACATTTTTTTTATGATGCGAAACATATCATCACAACATGGAAAAACTAATCGCCAATTGGTTCTTCCTCACCATTTCGTAATATTCATTTAAAAATGTGAGCTAATGCAGATTGGTCTGTGGTTTTAATCGTATTTAAAGTATATCGACTGTGGAAAGGAAAAAGGACGTAAGCCACACATATCAAATTTTACAGGAGGCGCTAAAAACGTGTTTTGATGATTTTGTGACATATGCAAATTATGAATTATACACAACCATGAAATGCACGGATACTTCTAAACTGATGTTTAATTGACATAACCTAATATTAATTAAAGAAATTGTCTCGGAAAAAACTTTATTTCAGTGTTTTTTCTTGGTTTTAATTTTTTACAAGGTCATCTTTTTCAAACTTAAAAGCTAAATTTAGATACTTATTCGGCATTTTCAGCTTCCATCCTATTGATACAACGTGTGTTAAGTTGTATACATTATGATTATTGAAAAAAAGCTGTTTTGGAAAAATGAACATTACGTCCTTTTTCCTTTCCACAGTCGATATTTTAATACCCAAATTTTTTTTTTTATATTTATGTCGTTATTCATTAAGATTTTTTTAGCATACTTATCTCAAAAATATATATAATGAGTTTTGATAACAAGACCCTCATTAATGTGAAGTACTTCATTAATGTAAAAAAATAAAATAAAAACCACTATTTTCAATTATGAAGATTTTAAAAAATGCTTATAACCAGTCTTACTAAAAAAATTGTGATTTTATAAATCATATTATGAAACGTAACAATTCATTGTATCCTTTATCCAACATGAGAGCTAACGAAAAACGAATTTTGCGATTTGTTAAAAATTTCTTTTTCAACTAGTAATATTTTGCATCAAATGGTAGTGCAACTTGTTAACTCTCACGATTACACGCACACACACACACTCTTTGTATCGCGCTTTTTACAGCGGTTCATGCACAAGCATAGTGCTGTTCGGCACAGATATTCGACAGAATAATATTTATATCCTTATTTGTAAAGACTACTCTAATATCACCTTAGTCTAGTTCACTAATTCACTTGAAGAGGGCAGTTTTTGCATTTCCTCCACTTTAAATTATCACGACGACTAAATAGTAAAATAAATTAAATTAAAAAAAAATATATATAAATGGAAAATGGGTTCAACTGAGAAAATAAAAAAAACAGTGATTTATCATGAGCGGTCACACTTACGCAAAACACCCATAATTTTTTTTTGAATTGTATTATTATAAAACGAAATTCGGTAGTTTTGCTTTGGCTAACAGCTATACAGCTTTTGATAAATCTGTATTAAATTTTACAGGCATATCTAAAATATATATATAATCTTCGAAGCATAGTTTTATTTCGTCGATGCACATCAAATATGGTATATGTGACTATGTGTACCTATAGTCACATAGACCATATTAAATGTGCATCGACGATTTATCACTTACACTTAACACTTAACTAAATGCGTGTTAGCTCATTTAAAATATATTACTATGTCGGGTCATGTGGCGCAGCGGCTAGCGTTGTAGGCCTCCGTGCCGGATCTCACAGATTCGAGTGAGCAGCAAAGTGATGGATGTTTGTGATGGCAGAAAATTCCATCCCACCCTTTCCGATCTTTTCGTAACTGGGCGTAGCGAGAGCGATAAGTTAACCACTAGGTCTGCCCTGGCCTTATCCTTCTATCCCTACTGCTTAATCTATGAAAAATAAAGGTTGAGCGACTGAAGAACAAACATTTCTAGTAGAAAATTTATTAGGAGGTTATATGCTCCACATTAGGATCAGTATATGGATAAAAAAGAGGCGTCTGCTTTATAATACACAATTTAGCAAAGGAGACATCTCATAGAATGGTTCATTTTACCTATTAGAAAGGCTAAATATATGTTTTATATAAATAATATTGCTTGTAAAATAAAAAAATATCTGTGATTAATATATATTTTGATGTTTATTACATCAAAATAAGCTTCTGTGTTCCGCAAAATGTCAAAACAATCGATATTTTGTTACATAAGGAAATGTCATGACATGTGATTTGTTATCACGGAGCCTGTAATAAGCAGAGCTTCGATTTTTATCGTGAAAACTCGGTTACAATCGACTTCATTTGACGCATGCGCACGATTATATATTCATCTCAACTAGCCGTCGCTCTCTGCTAAATATTATATTTGATAGTTTTGTTTTTATTCCATGTGTCGATCAAATCTTTTTCATTTTCTACAACAGCACATCAAACTGACTTCATCGATAAAGTTGATAGCTTCACATACGTTATTTAAAGCGTTTACAGAGATTTTTTTAAATTTTAAAGCAGAAACATTTACTCGCTCGTGAACTATGCACTGAGCAAACAAATACATAATGCAAAAGATAACATTTTTTTTTACCAAGTACTTAACTTTCCAATATGAAGAATAACCCGAAAAAATATATATAAAAAAAACTTTATGATCAACCAGGACTTGACTATGATTATGTCAATTTTATTGTAAATAAATCATTGAAAAATTAAAGCAAGTTTTTATAGTGGTATCTATGGTTATCAATAAGCAGAATCCATTTGCTTATCGATGTCTTCTTCTTCTAATTTGACTATATGGTCGTTACGTGCCTGCATGATTCTCTATCACCCTCCAGTTGTTTTGCTTCGTCTCATGATATACTAGCATCTTTCGTTTCCTCTCAGTAGATACTATGGATAGTACCCGCTACTCGTCTAGGACACTGGAGTACAAGCAAGCAGGCTTTAGGCTGTGCGGGGGCATATATCACGTGAATAAAGATGAAGTCAACTTGTAAATTTTGAAATGGAGGAAAAAACAGGGAAAACCCCGGAAAATTGGAATAAAACGCTGAATATTAGGATTTACTTTCTAAAATTATATTTTTCATCGTTTTTTTCAACATACTGATGTCCGTGTGCACACCGAGTGTCATAAAAACAGAACCTAGATTTCACTGATTTAACTTATACACTAGTATTAGCCATAGACTAATATAACCTATCATAAAATTTATAATATTACCATCTAATTTGTGGATAGAGTAGATGACAAGTACATGACAAGGTTTTTAAATAAATATTATACTAAATACTAAAAGTTATATGCAACTGTCAGTTTGATATTTAAATGTAATTTTCCAAATGAGTTTATACCCACCCAATTCTTCACGGAATTTTTCTCACTTCGCATCATTTCACGTGACACGGTCACTTTCAACGTCTCTACGTGATTTCTAACGTAACAAGATGCTCAATACTACTTTAATTTTAGTCCAGTTTCAATAAATAAAACTTTTCAATTATAATTCGACTATCAATATCAGTAAAGAAGACACAAAGATAAATCTATTCAACGATTAACGCGTGTCTGCGGATTAGTGCGCTCACAAATGGGCAGTACGTAGCAGGAAGTGAGATGGTAATTCCTGCTTTGTAATAATTTTATTAAACATCTAGAATAATAATCAAACGTTCTATCGTAATGTATAAATTTCAGTTTATTATGGCATTTACTGTCCTCTGAATAAATTAATGTAGTGAACGTTATATTATATAACGAAAGATGTAATTACAAATCCTATTTCTCTTTAAACTGCCAGCACGTTGCATCAGTTTACATCTCAACTGAATGAGAAATAGCTCTCTCTCTTTACTGTTTATTACTCACGTATTATTTGTGTATGTAGATTACAATTTAAAATTATGACCGTCGTGGCGACGTTCATTGCAAGGAGACATTTTCATGGAAAATTAAAACTGTCAAATGCCAACAACTTAAAAAAAATAATCAGCATTTCACTACTTCGTATATTCACTTTTTAGTAGCTTAGTAGTTTTTAGTGCTTTTTAGCAATAAATTTTTGATGAGACAAATTGTACATAAAATAATTTTATTTACTTCCCTAAAGATACTTTAATTAAAAATACTTAGAGCTAAGTAGTTAGTGGTTTTGATTAGGAAACGCTTATATTATAATATATTGGATGCAGGCTACATTTGTAGCTGAGTGAAAATATCGTCCGAAATTGTTATATTAATTTTATCCTTCTTGTGTACAATGAGCTTGGTTGGATCTTAGCCATGGATGTTGAATGTGTAATACAAAAATTTTAACGCACACTCTCCGCTTCCTTTGCCATACCTTTTGAAATAGTATACAATTAAAGGCGCTACTAGATCAGGGCCGGAAATACGACTGCAGACATTAAGTTATTCGGTAGCGTTAGGACATTTTTGGTTGAACGTGGTTGAACGATTTATAAATACAAATAAAGCTAGCAGCATGTAAAAAATACTTTTTATAGTGTACACTGTAGATGTATTATAGTTGTAATGTAACATATTTGCAGAAGTTGGACAGCGAAAACAAGTTTTACGTCCTTCGTTCAACCACTTTTCGATGAGGGTAAGGAAGTTATTGTATGGTTAGAAAATGACTTGTAGTTGGTAAAGTTATTCGCTCTCTCTATATGTCCCATTTTCACGATTGGACAGAGGGCAGTTCAAATGTGTATGTGTTTGGTTACAAATTTCTAAAGCGATTTAAAAATCAATGCTTGAAAGTTTAACCTTATTCGAACCGGTGACCCCACAACTGAAAAGAACAAACCCAAGAGTCTCGACCATTAGACAACATAATCAACGATTGTAGCATGATACATATTACAAGGAGTTAATTATTTAATTGACTGCTCACAAAGTCGTATGTATGCTTAATGTTGTTTGGATTTGGTTAAAAAATATATCAAAGCATTTCATATTCAAAATATATAATATGAAATAGTTTGTAAATTAATTCGTCTGCTATCATTACTTGACTTTGTCGAAATGATCTGGGAAATAATTTCCAGGAATTATTTGCTCGTCTCGTTTCTCGGAACATGGGACACATTCCAGACCAGTTATGAAAATCGTCATGCTGTAATGTAACATTATAATAATTATAAAATGACCACTACGCCAACGTGTCTGTCTCTGATAGTTCACAAAAAAAATGCCATGTGAAAGATTTATTTGGGCTTAAGATATAGTGTGTTTTAGGGTTCCCGGTAAATTGCTCGAATGGAAATTGCTCGAATAACAAGATAATCAATTTGTTTCCGTTTGTTCTGTCCGTTTGTTCTGTCTTAGCCCTAGTCTTCTATGTTTTCTGGAAATATATAGAAACAGTTTGAGTAACTAATTAATAAGCAGTTCTCGTAGAAACACTTCTGTTGAGATAAACTCCATTAAAAGATTATATGTTCCGCATTTGGAGCGAACACGGTTAAAATAAATACTTACGAAAATTATTTTTATATTTCACTCTCTAAACAAGTGTCGCACAAGATAAAAATGAAATTTGTAGAAAAAGTCGTGAAAAATCTTTTAAATAACCAAGAAATTCGAATAATTTGTAATTCGAGCAATTTCCATTCGAGCAATTTACCGACTACCGTGTTTTAGTTAAGCGTAATTAATCTATAATACAAAACAGAAAATAAGTGTGTTTGTCTTTTACTACGACTCCTTTAAAACGGTAAACAGAAATTGGACTTCACACGACATTTTGTCTGCTATTTCTAACTCAACTGTGTTATGTCAACTTCCAACTTTTAACTGATAACTTTCGATTTAAATTACTTGTCGCGATATTTGGGGATTTAGGGACATCGCCTCAAATGGTTGCTATGTAAAAATTATGCGAAGCTTGCACTTGCGTACTTGACCAAAAATATTGACCCGAATTCCATCCCACGAGAACGCCCACCCTTCTTCAAAAAAAAGACAAGTCGTGCAACTGAGTAACAAACAGTCGTCATAAAAAACTTATGTTAAAATACCTCAATTAGGAAGCATATGGCTTCTTGCACATTGAGAAAGGAAATGGAGTAGAAAAAATCTTTCATAAAAAGCTTGACAAGTAACTCCAGAGAGCACTTATTTACTTACAAAGACAATTGTGGGGCTATAATGTAAGTACTATTTCCAAAACTCGAACTTTTCAGCAGAGTCAAATACTATAACGAATAACCCAAACAAAATAACATTTGCATAAAAATATGATTTCCAATTTAAACAGTCTTTTAGACATTTTATATTAAAACTAATAGGATCAGTCGATTTTTTAAGCTTGAATTACCCTATCTGCATACCTAACTCAATATCGCTCATTTTGGAAATAGAACATTTTGCATTATAACCTCACAATTATTTTTACAAATTTGTTCATGAACACTCATTTATAATGATACAGTGTGCACTTAGAATAACGTGAGTGTTCCATACTCTTGGAGGTAATAAATACACATACAGGCTGATGTAGCAAAGCCGCAGACTAGCGGTGGACATTCAAATGTGACCACTCGAATAGAGTATAGAAAAGTTACGCAGTGTATTAAACATAAACTTTAAAATCGTATAGCGTATAGAATATCTCTATGCATTAGCGTAAATATCTCGCTGCTTTCAAACTAACCTCACTACTCACTATTTTGAAAGGGTTACATTTTACGCATGAACTCTTTTAAACTAGCCACTGAATACCGTACCGGCAAAAAGAGAATTCATAGTCCAGTGGCGGTTATACGTACTGGGCTAGGTGGGCTCAGCCCGACCTGAAATTTTTGCCTAAAATGTGTACAGTGGAACCCCGATTTACCGTTCTTGCATTGTTCGTTTTCCCACATGGATCGCTTATTTTTTATAGTCCCTGCGGAACACCTATAAGAAAAATGTAAAATAGTCCCGCATTAATCGTTCCCTGATTTACCTTTTTCTCGATTTATTGTTTAAATATTTTGGTCCCGTCACAAATATTATCTCTATTGACCGCTTTTGCTGAATATTTCTTTTTTCGTTCATAAATAGTATTACATCGCATCTGGTTGCACGAATTTTTCTAACTCAAAAGTCAAAACAAAATGCCTCAATGAAGAAAACTAGAACTCTAACTGAGAAATTGAAAACAATTCAAGACGCTGAAAAAAGAATTTTGATGAACAAAAATTTAAAAAAATATCTTTAATATGAATGTTGTATCATTAATATTAATACAATGAAAAAAGTAATGTGATCTTTGTCTGTAAATTTAAAGTTAATATCATAGAATTTGTTTAAGGATTGTAAATGGTTATTTAATGCAATTATTTTCTATATATACATATATAGAGTTTTAGTCTTAAAAAAAACTTTCGAGGGCACCAATTTCAAAAGGCCCGTAGGCCTCGACCAATTGTGAAGATTGTAAACAAGGTTAAAAAAAATTAGCCCATCCAAAATTTCAGGTCACGAACCGCCACTGATGTGTAAAGATATGCACTAGTAATTTAGAGATCACAAAATTAGTCCGTTTTGGTAGTAGGTATTTGGTAATATAGCCTGAGTAATTACTGCCAATGGCAAAGCTCAAATTATTTGATCAATATTAAAGAATTATATTTAATTGGTATTTTATCAATTTAAATTTGATCACGATAAATATCATGTTTGGTCACTGATAAACATAGAAAGGTAATTATTTCCTTTAAATGCGATATATATATATAGCTATGATTACAAAAATGTGGTTAGATTATGATTGGTTGTCACAAAACCGGCCTTGAAGTCAAATATTTACTAAAATTTGATTTAAATATTGACCAGATAAATACATACCATAGAATTTGATATGGAAAGATAGTTTGATATGATGTTGTGAGTATAAGACTAATGAAAAAATTCAGCTATGAAGGATTAAACTTACATTTTTATTTTTTTTTATATTTTAACTTACATAGATAATTATGATATCAAAATATGGCTGCATTAATGCCAATCTGACACAATAAAGAGTTTAAAATGAATAGATGGACAATTGTCTGTCTTTAATCAGTATTAATTATAATTGCCCATAAAAAAAATGCCTTTTTTGGCTAACTGGTATAATCAACGCGCACCAACCGAGTTATTCCAGACAAAAACTTTATATCAAAGAATCTCTTTGTATACTAAATCCATTTTTTTCAGTTTTGTTACTTACCAACTTCTGCCAGAAAGGTAAAAACAATATGTTTACATATAGCTTTGATTATGAAATGTATGAATAAAAAAAAAACTATTTAAAAGACATTTATTTTATTATTTTAGGAATTATATTTACAATAGACATCCAACACACAAGTTTTAAATGCTTCAAGAAAAATTATACTGGTAACCCGGGTAAAGTACAAAATGATTATAATATAATTTTTCATAATTTTAAGTAAGTTTTCAAAGAAACTAACACATTTTTCAAATAAATCAATTATTTTTTGCAAAATTTTATCAATATATTAATGAAAGTTTGCATCATAAACTTTTGTTGTACAACAACCATTCGGTTCCATGTTTTATAATTTACAGTCTTATTTTAGTCACCGATTCTACTTCTTTTGAAAAAAAAAGAAATTTGCTAATTGTAGAAAGTTTAGCAAGTGGCAAGTATGTAGTAATTTAAGCACTTTTTTTAAAATACTTCAACAACAATATAGTAACGATCTAAAGGTAAAAGTAGTTAGCCGTATATTAAATAAACTTACTACTTATTAAAGCGCAAAGAAACATTAGCATAATACATTGCAAACTAAATGTATTTGTAACAGCTGCTGAAGCTTTTAGTAAATCCCCATGGCTGTGCATTGAGTGGTCATGGTCGGAATGATTATGCATTGAATGGTCATGCATAGAATGATCGTGCATGGAATGGTCATGCATAGAATGATCATGCATTGAATGGTCATGTACAGTGTGATCTTCAGGCATTGAGTCATTGAGTGCTGGATAGTCAGTATGATCCGGTGTATGATGAGCACTTCTCTTCACTCTATCGTTACTCTCATCATCACTTTCAATCTCATCATTTGAATCATCCTCATCATCAGATACTTCTTCTTTATTCTCAGATGCTTCATATTCTAAATCTCCCAAAATAGACTTGGTTTCATCATCTCCAAACAAAGCACTAATTAAGCTAAGGTGAGTAGACTTATCTTTTGCACTGAACGACGATCCTAAGCTTCCAGGATAGCTATGGCTATTAGATACAGATTTCAACTTGGTAACAGGTCTAGAACCCAGTTGTCCTTCAAGGGCGCTCGGTATTTCTCCTTTGAATGGTCCAAATTGAGGTGTTTTTGTGAGTTGCTCTGAATTACTTGACACTTTCGCTGAATATATTTTTCCCACTGCATTCTTCTGTGATGGAGTAGTTAATGTAGAATCTGAAACTTTATGACCATCATATGAAACAACTGTACCGGCGGGAAGATCAACTGCTACGGGGTGGTTCATTAAAGGTTTTGATTTATGTTCTGGAGGTAAGTAAAATGCATCCACTCTATCGGCTGCCATAGCCATATCATCATTCTGTTTTTTAGAAGAAGACTTGTCTGATTCCTTACTCGATTCGGAATCTTTTTCAGATGATTTTATATAGACAGGCCTTGGTCTTATGTCAACATACTGCATTCCTTTGTTTTCTCCACGGGGAATAGTAATATTTTTGATTTGCATATGACGATCTGGAGGAGAAGGAATAAACATTGGTTCAAAAGATTCCGTCAGCTGTTTATCATAAAATTCATTATTAAGAAGTTGATTTGTGCCTTCGTTTTCCCTCTCAGGTCCAGATGTGTCTTCATCAATACGTCGATTATTTGTTACAGAATCAGAATCGTAATCCGTTATTCTATCTTCGCCTGATAGCAGAGGTTCTCGAATGATCGGCTTGAATCCTCCTTCAATTACTACAGAATCTGGTTTGAATCCTGTATTCACAGCGGGTCTCATTGTCACTTGACTCTCGGCAGTAAGCGAAGAATTGTTAATTAGCTCCGAAGGTGTAATAATTTGGATACCATTTGATCCTTTAGATGTTGTTTCCACTTCATATACTGGTTTAACTATTTCTACCTTATTACTCAATGGCTTAGGAGTTGAAAAATGGATGTTTGAAAATGAAATGTGCTGTTTTGTTTGGATCATTTGTTGATCAAGCGGCATTGGATTATCCATCGGCTTTCCCATAATAATTTGACCTGGCTTATTCAGATAAGTGGGAGGGAGATTTTGCTGTGTTTGCTGCGGGACGTTATCTCCACCAGATGGAAGAATCATTTGACTTCTTACTATTTGCTGCCCTATTATTGTCGGTTGGCCGAGTGTCAAAGTCTGTGACATCAAATTGGGTTTACCTAAAATGATTGATTGAGTAGGAGATTTAGCAGTTGTTTGTCCACCAGGATACAATGGCTTGGCGCTCATACCGTTGTTCATAGAATGCTTATTTGGCATGTTGATTGGTGGTCGTCCAAAGCCATTCATCTGTGGCCGGTTCATCATACCTGGCATTTTATAAATTGGCTTCTTATGTGGAGACATAAAATTAGGCTGACCCATCATGAAGGGAGGTGGTGGTGGTAGTCTAGGAGGCATACCAATAATTGGTTTCTGCATCCCAGGTCTTCGAATTCTCATATCTAAAGTGGTGGGTCGTCTGAAAAACATGTTATTTCCCATCATAGGTTTACCATGCGGTCTCATAAAAGTTTGTAAGGTCATAGGCTTTTGATTGCCGGGCATACCCATTTGATTTTGAGCATTTTTCATTTCCATAAGAAATTCTTCATTGTTCCTCAGTGGCCTGTCTTGATCGATAGGATTAACATTACCATCTTTTTGATTTGGGTTGGAAGTATGATGGTAAACTGGATGTCTTTCATCTTGCTGATTTCTCATGTTCGATTCATAGTTTTCTACAGAATCTAAAACTTGCTTGAATTGATTTTTGGTGATAGGAAAATCATAATCAGGTCTTGGATTTGATTCAGGAGAAACATTCTTTGAATCAGCTGCGAATGTATTTACAATTGATTCTCCAATAATAACATCATTATTATTAGGTTTACGTCCAATTTCTCTAATGTTAACACGGCTATCATTAGGACCGTTAAGATTGTGATTTTCAATATTTTTTGTTCCTTGCTTGATGCCTTGAATTTTAAACGACTCTCTCTGCTGCTCCAGAAGGAAGTTATTGTCAGGCCTTATTCTTGTAGCTACTCGAATAGAAGGTCTTGATAATAAATCACCACTCGCCGCGATATCTTCATCAGGGGATTCAAAGACTTCATGTTTTTCACTTGCTTGAGCGTAGTCATCACATGAGTCAAGAACGTTTATTCTCCATCCTAGGTAGCGATGAGTAAAGCACTGAAAAAAAAACAAATTTTGTTTATACATAGAAACAAGCATTATAATCATACTTTTAATGACAAAAACAGAGTTGAAATAAATTTATATGCTAGCAAAATGTAAAGACAAAATGAAATGTAATGTTGTACAAATTGAAAATTTATAACAATTCTGAAATATTACTTTTTAGGTGTATTACTATTAAACTGTGGCGATAAAACTGTAAATTTAATATTGGTATGATGAATCTCTGATTGAAGCCTTCTGACTCGCAACTTAAATAATGTACAATGGAGATGTCAAAATTTATAATTTGATTGCTCATGCTTTTTCAACAACTAAGCTAAGCTTTCAAGCTCTAAGTCTTACTTAGTAGATATATGCCATGCGAATAATAGATAAAAACACCGCTAAGATTGTATCTAGATTGGATTGGACTACTGGATCCAATTTCTCATTTTTATTGTAGTACAGGAAATGTAACTCATTCATTTAATATCATTTTGCCTTTAAAACATAACACTATGTATGGTAATGAATAATAACAGAACAGAATGTTGATTTCATACCTATGTGACGTGAAAATTACTTTACACAATCAAACATTACAAAACTGTCATTTGCATTTCTTTGTGAAAAAATCCTGCCCTTATTGCTAGATTTATCAAATTCCTTTCATTGTTTCAACACTTTTATATTTGACCCCAGCAATAAATAAGCTGTATTTAGAAATATTCTTTTTTCATATTAAAAATGAAAGCAACTTGTTTCTCACCTGATAATAAACAGTGTCTGGTGTGTTTCTGTCTGGAGTCCAAGTTACTACTCCTGGTTCACCTACATCGCATTTAAGAGTCAAAGTTCTCTGGTATGCTCCAAATGAAGAAAATTCATCAGCTGATGGTCCGCTACTATCCGGAGTCCAATAACAAGAGCGACCCACTCCTTCTGGGAAGACGTCTCCCTTTCTGTTTTTCCTTACGCCAGCAAATATATTGATATTCTTGGGGAAGAAAAGGATAATATTAAGTAAAATAAAAATAATTCAGTCGATTCTGCCTAATTGCCACAATGCCTTGTTGGGACGTCTGGCTATTTGAGACAAATTCCAAGGAACAGAAACTAAACAGAGAAACTAATAATAGTTTACTTTTGTTATCTGGGACACCATTCTGTCAAAAAAGGACAAAAAATATATTATGACAATAGATAACAAATTACCATATTGCAATGAAAATGAACACTGTGAAGGTGAAATTGTTGAAGTCATTAAATCAAAAATTACATGAAGAAGACGATGGTGATGATAATGATTTCCTTATTAATGTGACTGACCAGGAAGCAAAAAAGATATACCTAGATTATAGCACTATTTTATATAAGTAAGCAATGGCAAGAGCCCACTAAGCCCATACAGACATCTAATGTAACTAATACAAAGAGTAATTATATTCGGTAGCATTGCCGTCTGGCAACATTTGCTCAGTGCACTAAATGTGCTCTGTATGCACAATGTATAGACACATAGTCAGAGTGTCACTTTGTGCTGTTTGGTGTTACAGACAGACAGAATAATCAACAAAAATAAATATTGTTATAAAAATGCATAGCATTGTCTGATTTCACGTATGGTATCTTTACTTACTGCTTTTTCTTCAGCTGTACGGTGCTGGTAACCTCCAACTGAGTCATCAGTTATGTAGAAAGGATGATATTTGGCAGGAACATTTTCATCCTCACCAGCTTCTACGACAAAAGTATATGTTTTGCCTCGGACGACATTGATTTCCGGAATCAAAAGACCATTTATATACCATGAAATTCCCCAGCCAACGTGACCTGTAATAAAATTAAAATATAAGTTTATCCGACGTATCATACTATTTATTAAATTCAATTTAAAAAATATTTCTATTTGTGTTAAATCATTTATTTCATAGTCTTGTGTGTGAAAAGTAAGTTTACCTGTGATTGCAGGATAGCCCTGTTTTCCCCCAGTAGGTCCCATCTGTGCATAAAATACTCCATCTTCTGGTTCATTGCAGTTGATAGCAGGAATTTCCCAAGCATTGCCTTTAGGTGCAGGCTTGGGTGTTGGGACTGGTCTGCCGCCTAAACTACCTCCACGAGTTGCCTGTTCCTTAAATATAAAACAAAGGGGATAATTAACAAATTTAGTCTAATAAAAAACTGCTGTAAGGCTTTCTGCATTTTCTATAAAAATGACAATAATAATAGTCTTATGCATGAAGGATAAAAGTTGAGTAAATAGTGTTGTATTAATAAAAACACAATATTTCTTTGTACTTTATTCCACTTTATTTAAAAGGTCAGGATCGGTTTCACTCATTGCGAGCATTGTCAACTGACATTGTCAACCGGTCGGTCCTGGCCTTTTAAATAAAGTGGAATAGTACAAACGAATATTGTGTTTTTATTAATATAATGCCTTTCCATCAAGTATTGACAGTGCACTCGGCTCCTCAATAGGTAAAATACAAAGTCTCCTTATCCTTTTCATCATGAGATAATCAAATATATAACATATATTTTACTTTGCTAACAAACATCACACGGAAGATAGACATTGTCTTTATTTATTAAATTTACCTCGAGATTATATATTTGCCATATTATGCTTAAATTTTCAAATGTGTACCATGTCTTACAAACTAAAACATTGGTCAAAGGAATAATAATAATAAACATAGATGTTTCTAACTACACATATTATTCTTTAAGCACTTGCATAGTTATAAGTGCTGACAAATAGAACCAGCCAAGCGTTTGACAATTTTTTTATCATATCTACAAAAACAATTTAATAATTCTTGAAAATTAATGATATTATTTGACCATAATCGATTTTCATAAAACTAAAGTTTATTTTTGACTGGAAAAATCTTCAATTGGGCCACTTTTTGGACAACACAACGATATGAATCAGGAAGACTGCTCGCTAATAGAATTATGCATTACCTTATATCCAGTAGTTTCGCTTATGTCACTGTCTGCTTCATCACTGGCAAACTTATTCTTTCCCCTGTTGGCTCCACTGTTTGTAGTCTCCACTAAAAATTGACCATTGTTGGTGCTGGTTGTTTTGCCACCACTTTGCTTCTTAACCTCTTCGCTTCCTACGTCATCCATTTCTGGCATGGGACAATTCCAAGTGGGAGGACGACCAAAGTCAAGGAATCTGTCGCTCTGAAAAAAATATAATTTTCGTTTATAAATCAAATTCAGTATAAGTAAATACTTCTTCATTTAACACAAACATAATGTGTATGTGTTAATAAAACCTGCATCTACAGAAAGGAATATATGGCTATTGTTAATTTTGTTTTACAATCAAAAAAATGGTTTCTTTTTATAAAAAATATTAATCTTCTATCCAAATATGAAATAAGTATCAAATCAAACTATTTCTTTGTCGTAAACACATATTTGTTCATTCATATTATTGCATCCCTACCTCTCATATCATAATTCAATTGAATGACATTTCTGTATCCCAATACCGGCTTTATATCATAAAGCCAAAATTTTTAACAATATTCCTTCTTTAATTACTGCGTGAAGCATAGTTTTGATTTCATAAGTTTCTATGTAATATAAAACATCAAGGCTAGAGGCTTTATACAAAAAATTCAAATTTTTATTTTCTGTATCTTCCTGATTTGAAATATAATTGCCATTTCAAATCAGAGAGACAAAAAAATTTGAGATTATATAAAATGTAACATCTTACAGCCAACTGCGTTCTTAAGTCATATTCGACATTTTTGTAGTTACAACATATTGACACTAAGCTATCGATATATGGATAACTATTACTAGTATAACTTGCGAGTATGGTGACGATTATTCTGCTTGAATTTCAATATGATTATTATAGAATTTACCTTATGTGAGTTATTTTATTTAGATGCTTACATTGTTCACTGTGTATTTTCAAAAAATATTGTGGACATTTATCATGATTAAAATATGTCAGCCTATTTTATTTGAAAATAAATCATAAACTGTTTTATACATATATTCAGACACAGATCGGAAAATTTTGTGCAAAGTACAAAATTAAAAAGAATTATTTTTTAAAAAATTAAGTATTACTCTGTACAAATAATAAAAAAATCAAACCTTGGTAAAGTGGGTGTGGTAGGAAACCTCTTTTCTTGAATTCAACGGTCCAATTGCCCAAACAACTGGTTGTGGCTTATCGGAAAGAACAGCTCTATCTAGTTCATCAGTCGCTTTCAAAGGTCTTTGATATGTTACTATTGAATATCCATTCACCATAGCAGCATTCAACAGACGTACGGAATTGGTCTTATCCTGAAAACGCATGAGAATAAACGATACGAATATAGTATTATAATTATTATTACTGAATATTATGTTAGTTTGATTCTATTATATACTAGAGGATATTGCTTAATTTATAACTTTAATGAAAAAAAGACAATATTGCTCATGGATATGATTACTTATAGAAAATCGTGTTGCTCTGTAATTTTTACATATAAACAAATAATAATGTCATAACTTAAAATATTCATAGAGGCCATAGTTTACTTACAGCAATCCTTTCATCAGGACAGCTCCCTCTAGTTCCAGCACATTGAGACTTAGCATCGAGATAGTAATCAAATGCATATCCTTTCAACGTAGACTTATCCACCCATGCAACGGTAACATCACTTCCAACCATCTGGCTATGAGAGTCATCGCCGGATATACCAAATGACATATACTCACCGTCCTCTAGAAAAGTGAACAATTTTTTTTTTCAAATCATATGGACAGGATATAGTTTTTATTTTTGCTCTATTTTGATTCTGTTTGAAGTAATTTACTTAAAATTTGTTTTTTAAAAAATTGAGTCATCTACAAAGTTAAGAATATGATAAAACCACATTTTAAAATCATTTTCTATGCATAATTTGACACTAAATGAGGAAACTCAATGTAAGCTTAGGAAAAAATATATTTTAAATATTAATTAGCATATCGCTAATGATTATTCATGGATTAGAATATTTCAAATCTTGTTGATTCTAGTGTTTGGTATGTACAATTGTATTTTGCTTATATTTATTTAATTGTATGCTATATCGTTTAATAAACACTGCTATTTTGTTTACCACTTAAGTACCAAAACGTCGAAAATAGGATTGAGAATCGATGGGGTACAATGTGAGTCCAGACAATATGCGGAATGCATTGTATTTATTGAGGTATCATTGAAGATTTTAAATAAATATCAGTTAGATTTTATTGGTAATTTGCGAAAGGTTGAAATATGAAGAAATTTGCAATGTGAAGGTTAAATTAAAAATAGAATACAATAAAAAAAAAACGAATTTTCAGAGAAAACAAAAAAAAAATCAGTTGAAACATCAAAACATTGTTGACCTTAAATATTAAAATGTTGACAAATCGCTTTTTGTAACTAGACGTTTTTCTATCTTTTGGTGAAAAAATTAGTGACTTTTAAGCACATGCTAGCTCCAATTGATTTTATATCAAGTTTTCAAAGAAAATATTTCAAAAGATATTTTACATTTCCTCCTTTCAATTTGAAAGTAAATAATTGCATATGTAGTAAAATGAGTTAATACGTATTGTTATTATTCATTTAATTGATGTAATAATTTAACTTACCTAATTTAGCTACGAGTTGCACTACTACACTTTCCCCTGCCACCGCCCACCTCACTTCAAAGGCTAAATCATCATAGAGGACTTCGCAATTCAGCTTCGACTGTAAAAAAATACATCCTTAATATTCATTTGAACATAAATCATTTGAAATAATGACTGACACGGCGACAACATACATGACTTTTATGACAACATACATGACATGAAGTAACTTTAACTCAGTGTATCCAAAATTTGTAATATGTACAGTATATTATTTTTCAATATTATTACTATCAATTTTAGTTTTATTTGGACGGTAAGTTCTTTGATTAGTCTTTTAAAATCCATTAAAAATGGAGTTAATAGTGTGTGAATATACATAAATTGAAAGTGTTTTATGGTGTGTGATAACTTAATGGTGGTCAGAGAGGTTAGTATTTTTCATCCGTAGAATTAAATAACGAGAAAAATTATTAAAATGATTGTTTTACAAACATTTTTTTAACCCGTTAACAGCTAGAAAAAAATAACTTTTTTTTCCTATAAGCTAGAAATTTCCTAAAAACTAATAAAGGAAAACTTAATATTCATATTGCGAGTCCTTAAGAGCAAATGATGAAAACTATAACAAATATTTATTGACGTCGTAATAATGACAACACACTGGTGGGTAGCGTGTGTGGTTAAAAGGTACGCGACCCACAGGTGGGGCGTTAGCTTTAGAGTGGTTAATTAATGAAATCCAGCAAGCTAGGATTTAGAAAAGGTTTTAGTTGATTAGGGCAACACTTATATTAGTACTATTATAGTATTACATATTTTTATAAATGCATGGTGTCACTAGTGTTTCATTTATCAATTAATTAAATCATCTAAATAAACAATCACTAGATGTCACTGTTGCGAAATCTGAACTCATTCACATCTCTTGAGATATTATCAAAAAATAAAATTCATATATTCTGTACAAAAATAAAAAACTTTATTTATAAACTAAAAATATAAAAAATAAATACATTTCAATGTTTTTATTCAAACTTATAATAATAATATATTGGAAAAATATTTTTTAAGCACTATTTTATTTTTACAAAATAATAAATTCACTGGCCATTATAAAAGAGTGGATACCTATTTTTGTTTACTTATGGCAAAGTCCTCTATCACAATATACAACTGGTAACTTTTTGAAAAATCATTTAATGAATTACTTTAAATTATAATATATAATATTATAAAAAAATACTTATTATTAATTCATCTAGAAATAATCAATTTAATTTAAAAATAGGGTTTAATATGTAACTGTCAAATAGTGATTCAGCGCAAATGAAGAGTGATTCATAGCAATAAATCGGAGAGCAAACTCAGCATGTAAAATAATGTTAATTCAACCTACACACAGGTATCATCATTTCAGCAATAATATATTTAAAATAAATATTATCTCGATTAGACATTTAGTTAAAACGGTCAAGTTTCATTTGCACTGATTCAAATTTATTTCTATAATATTGTATGGTAACATTTTTTTTAAAGTGTTCAACGGAAAACAATAATTTATAACTGTTGAAGAAGTAAAAAAAAACTTAATGGATAAATTAATGTTATCAACTTATACATAGGTAAATATTTATCAAGAGATGTTAAATTAATATTTTATTTTTAAATAAAACTTTTTTTATTTATTGTATTAAAAATATGCTTGGTTATTCTTATCACAAAAAGTTATTTATTTATAAGCATTTAATTATTAAATTTGAAAGCTGTTGAAGATTATACTTGCTCATAACTTCGCTTTAGAAAACAGATTAATCGAAGCAAAGTTCGTGTCAAAAAAATATTTTTATCACGTTCCCAATAACATCAATTTAAAATTGATTGATATACATTGTTTTGTGAAGGCCAAATTTAATCAACGGAGTTATTATTTATTTATAAATGTATCTGAATATATTTGAAAGACTGTTGTTTTAATTGTACTATCAAAGTTCAAAAACGTGCTGGATCCATTATAATTTTCGATAAATTATTCTAGTATCTTAATTAAAGTAAATGATTTAACACTTCTATTTGTTTTTTTTTTGCGTCTCACGGTCATTTATTTACAGCAAACCTTTTTTTTTTAATAATATTATCTAATATCTGTCAATTCTAATCAATATTATATTGAAACAGAAACGTAATTAAACATTCTCAAAAGCAGTAAGTTAAAAAAAAATAATGTTAAGGATGAGTGTAACGGTCTACAGCGCCACCTATAATCAAGACATATTATAGAGTCACTTATTTACAAACATTCGTGTAATTAATAAAATCTAGCTCTAGAATTTAAAAAAAAATAAAAAGTTAATTTTAATATTAATGTATTTGATTTTGTTTCGCTTAATTTAAATTTCAAAAATAAATAGTGTATTTTATTTGAGATGCGATTATTTTTTTGAAGCAAAATAGGAGGTCACTAGTCAAGCACGCCACTGTCTACCTGTTCAGTTTTTACAAATAAATGTTATTGGAATATAATAATAAGAACTGCTTAACTCAGCTGGGATGTTTTGAAAATCATATTAAGCTAAATTTGATCAATTTTACGAATTATATAAATTAGTCATTTAATTTCTCTTAATAATAGGTGTCGCTGTAAACCGCTACACAAACTCATAAACATATTTAATACCTTATTATGAACATATGTGCAAAAGAAAATTTAATTATTATCACTCACTTCAGTGTGTTACATTGAAAGATGTAATGAGATAAGATGATATATCTTTATTGACAGTTTATAAAAATAATTTTGATTATAAGCTTAAATTGAATACGTATTATGAAAGAGAACATTAAAATAACGCCAAATTTATAAACAAAAGTCAATCCATAATATGACTAAGCATAATTTATTTTTCCTTCGTATCGAAATACCAATATTCATCACGAGTAAGTTATCAAAGCTGTAAAATACACCGAGTAATTTAATAAAAAACAATCCATGAATATGTGCAGTAAAAAGATAAATACTTGAGAAATTTATACAGTTTACCGAATATTATTGTACATATTTTAATGGGTGTTGAGAATAGATCATGTTATCGTTTTTACTATGTAAATGTTTACACACCGCGATCTTTTCCTCTTGGTTGATTTAAGCTAGCGTACGGATTAGTTGCGTTTATACGCATCTTTGATTAGACACGAGTTGAAAGCCGAAACTGCTTTTATCCGTTTATGATTTAGTTATTGTCGACTTTCATTGGCGTGGTTGTTCATTACATTATTTTGTTTGTCTGATCAGATTCAACTTTCACCACACGATTTCCTATCGGATCAGCTATCACATTTCAACCGTGAGAAGAATCCGAATAATTGTTATATAACCAATAATAATGACTGATCTATCTTTTTCGTATGCTCAGTGGGTATAAGCTATAATACCCGTCATATAGTCGTGTATTTGTTATCAACACAAATCATATGTTCAATATATGACTATTCTCAATGTTCCATAAAGATTGTGAAATGAATAGATAACTTCGTGGTATTACAGTTGTCAAATGTTTAATAATGAAACAATCTACAATGTTATTGAACTACGTTTAATAGATTCAATGACAAATACTTGTTATAGAAAAGTGAAATAATTGTCAGTAGTTAGTTTTAAGATAAATTGTCATTCATTCAAATAAAAAAGTATAATGCTTGGTACATGACCACTGACTTCAGTTCTTTTACGATAGAAACAATTTTATTATTATGACTGATCAAAAATTTACATATCTAATATAAATGCAGATTTAACATTTTTTTTTATTTTTTAGAAACTAGATATCGTTTTATATAGATGTCAAAAACCGTGAAATTGTAATGAAATATAACATCAGCACTATGTTAATTAAATAAATCATAAATTCAAAAAGCCAAACGCAGAAAACTGTTTTTTGTAGACTCAATTCTTTGAAAGAGAAAGTTTAAGTATTATTTCGTTTTTACCATATTTAAACAAAAACACATTAGTTTATAGCTTATATTTTTTTTATACATCTATTTTAACTTTAATAAATATTTCTTTTAACATTGTAATAGCAAATAAATACTATGCATTATTTACCAATCAGTCAATTATGAATTGTAAGCTGTAATAAAAAGTTGGTTTTTCAGCATTCCTGGTATGGAATGAAAATAATGTATATTTATTATTAAAAACGTAATAACTATTTCCTAAAACGTTTATCGATGTATATTTATTTACGGTTTTTAATTGAAACTAATGTAAATTTTGTGTAAAATCAGACGAGCACCTAGGTAGATATTTTTATTAAAAAAATAGCTTTGTAAATATATACCTAAAACAAAAACTGAAGAATAAAAAATTGAATTACTCTTTTTATACTGCAAGTACTCAGTGAACAATCTGTAGCAAAATTTTCGTTTGAATGCGGAATATTTTAAGATAAGTAAAACGGTTTTAAATATCTTAAAATGTCATTTATGCATTTTTCGGTGAAATTTTACACAACCATTAATTAAGAATAAAATTAAGGGCAGTAGAAGTTTTTAATTGCAACTGGGACAGGATTAAATGACGTACCGCATTTAGTCACAAATCATAGATATAACATGGCAACAGGCAAAGAATAATACAGTATAATAATACAGTATTTTATTAAATTAGTTTAACGTTGTTTTAAATATAAATTCACTAAAATGTCACACCCTAGAACAACACCGCCACAATCTCTCAATCCAAAACGCATTTGGAGTTGTAACTTTCTTTATTTCTATGTCTTAGCATATATGTATTAATTGAAACAAACCATCTGGATAGTCTAAAAATAAGAATACGTTTTTTGAATATAATGAATATAAACAAAATTTAATGATGGTAGCGTTATTCTAGATACCCTGAAATTATTTGAGATTGAAGTACAGCAATTACAATTGCTGTATTTTGAATAATTATTCGTATAACTTACTAATAGTTCTAGGACGATATATAGCAATTGAGGCGTACATTTCCAAAAGTGAATTTTTTCCACTTTAAAAAATATTTGGCAAATGCCAAAAAACTCTTTACTGTGTTTGGTGTGTTGCAAATTGTACTAAAAACTATAAAGCTATTTTTAACGAAATCGACTCTTTGATAGTTTGCCATTGTAATTGCACTTTTCCCATTGATCGATTAGGTTTTTTTTTTGCCAAGACCTATTTTTCTACTGGATTACATGCTTTGGGGTTCTTTTGTAGAAAATGTAATATTTAAAAAATATATTTTAAATATTTTAACTCATTTTCATTAAGTAGTCGAATAAGGCCACTTTGGTAATACCCCCTCATAATAACAGTTTATTTGGCATTCACAGTTCAAAACCGGTTTTTTTCGGATTGTGTCGGTGTTGTCCTAAGAGTGCGATGTCATAATCAATTTGTATTATTTAAGCAAATAATTGATTGTGTTTATGTTTTATTTTTGGTTTTGTAATACGATTGCTGGCAATAATAATCACTATTGTAATACAGTGTACTTAAGTGATTCTTTATAAATGGCTGAATGGATAAATACGTAGGTAAGTTAACATGGTTGTTTACGTCTGTTGCATCACAAGAGTAAAGAGGCTTAATATAATCGAGAGTCTGCGTTACACAATACAGATGTCAATGCCCCTTTTGCCAGTTAAGTTAAAAACAAATGGCGTACGAATACTTTCTGGTCAATTTGCAAAATGCGTATCTGTCTCTTTTTAAAAAAATTCAGGAAGAAATTAAATGAAATCGATACGAATATCGTTTTCAGAAGTTAAATGGTAGAATAAATTTTCTAAAATTAATTCTATCCGAAATAGTGTTTTTTTCCCCTTTACAAGCTAGTTAAAACTTTCATCGAGCTTGTAGTCAACATTGTATATTAATATATATATTTCGACTCTAGACTATTTATAAAGTTATTTAAAAAGAAGTGCCTTTATTCTGATAATTGCACGCAAAATGATCAATAGATTAATGGAAACCAATATCCACTAAAGGGCTGCAAATAATATAAAATAACAATCAACAATTGATGACAGTAGCGAACGACTTAAACGCGGGATTTTAACGAAACCCGAACAACAGTAGAAGACAATAACTGGCGCACTATCGAGAAAAATGATTTAAAAAAAATCCTTTTTATCGTACTTATTCCACAATTCAAAATGCTTTAGAAGAGCCTAAATAGCCCTAATCATTTTTTCAAGAAGTTATCGAAACATTACCAACTTTCATTTTTATCTGAAAAATAAATAAAAACATTCAGAATGATTATTATCATGGCCAGTATTGCTTAGCAGAATTCTTCCTCGCTGGCCGAAACATATATTGATTATTGATGAATACTTATTGTGGACTTATTTGGTAATATAAATTGTGTATAATAAATTAAATCGAAAAAAAATACTTAAAAATGCTTTGCAAAGAGGCAAAACTTTCAGTTACACAACATGTGGGAAACCACGTTATCAATTTTTATTATATATTAAAAATGAATTTCCTTAATGTTATTTCTGACTCCATAAAAAAATGTACAATAGCGCTCGTAATTCCACGTCTCTGTGTAAAATGTAAATAGTTGTTATATCCGCTCCTCATAATGGCGAAGAAATAATGATTGATCTGTGTGTCTAGTTTTGCAATCAAAGTGAAACAAAATCGAGCATTAAAAATAAACATCACCCACTGCGTACAAAACACTGAACCGTGATGAATTATAAATTTAAATCACGATCAAAAAAAGAATAAATAAATATCATACTGTCTCAAATTTAAATACACGGCGTCATTGTGTTTTTGCAGAAATTCGTTGTGACTCTAAAAAACTACAATATAGTTTTCCTAAAATTTATAGGTTAGGTGCGTATATTTGACTGAATCTAAATTTTTCACTTATTTGATTCCATTCCATTGTTAATACGTGTTAATGATAGTAACCGCCCTAAGTGAAAAGGTTATTTCCCATCTCTGGCTGTGTTTTAAGCGTATCCCTGAAGAAACACAAAGAAAAGTACAACACATTAAACTTACATCGAATCGATAATGTAATACTATTTGAAACGTATCAATGTATCTTCGATTAATTGATTTCATATAATAAAACAATGCTCCCGATGAAGAACTTCATTCAAAATATGAAATCGAACGTCATTTTAACATTCACAGTTCTGGTTAGTTCAAAAAAATAATCTTTAATATAAACGAAGAGATATTATATTCATAATTATTAAATTTGTCGACCAATTAGTCAGATCTTAATGGAATAAAAGAACTTATTAATATCATTTCATTCAGGGTTCTGATAGATTGTCACAACGCGAGCTTTTTTCATGTATGTATCATTTTTTGAGAAATCGGTTTACCAAATTATAATAATAATGTTTGTTTTTAAATATAGAGGCAAACAAAATAAATAGGCCTATATTTGAAAGCGTTAATTATACAGATATACATATATTACCATTAATAATACCAATGACGTTGATTATTTCTATGATTTGTAAGACTTTAGTTATTTTTTATACAGTATCAATGTTCTCAGATGACATAACATTTGTTTTCAATCAAAAGCAATACTATGTTCCCGGTCTCATTGTTGTCCGATTTAAAAAGAAAATCTTAATTTTCTCAGTGTTTTTTGTTTGGACGCAAAAAAGCGATTTATTAGATTGAACAAGTTTTTTTTAACTCTGAGAAACAAGCTTTCAATATCTTCAAAAACTTCTTCTAATTCTTATTAGACTATGTATTTCCATCAGTGTAAACAAACAAAACAAAACATAAATCAGACGTATTCATTCTGTCTGATGATACTTTCATTAAGTGCTGGTATACTTTTAGTTGTGAATAAAATCATATAAGCGTTTTTTTTAATAATTTATTTTTACGATAGCAAGACGTTTTTTATGACTAAATTGTGGTATTTTTCACTCACAGATATATATATAAGTTTTAAAATAGAATCAATTATGTTTAGTGATATCAATAATTTATTTGATTACTAGATTCAACGATATCTATTAATTTTGTATTCAAAATGGGATGCGTTTTACTAATGAATGAGTGAAGGCTGACTGCATTGATTGTTTGTTCAAGTTTCTAATATTATTTTATTTTCGTTTAATGTTCTAATGTTTCATCGTATCAATGTAAATAATGCTAAATCAACTAAATTTAACGGCAAATTGACATGTTATGTCATCATTTTACTTTCAAATACTCATAAAAATAAAAATAAATTAATAGCATATCGATCTGTGAAAGGTTTATTGATATATGTATTGAAAAGCGTCCCATGACTGCATGCTGTCAAATAATAATAAACGCCTGCCTCAGAAAGATGATTGGATTGAAGACCGTTTGCATTCACAATCTTAACAGTTGTACATATTTACATAAAAAGCGATTATCTTTCAACCATTAACCATTTATAATTCTACTGTTTTAATGGCATGTTTGAGATTCAATAACTCCTTGTTAGAAACTTCAGTTTTTGCCTATTAAAGAAATAATACCATTAAATAAACACCAAATGAATATAACATCATTATATATACAGGCAAAAAACAGCTTCCACAAGGTATTCCTCGATTGACACTAATGTAGTGATCAAAAGTATTTGAGAAAGTTTTCTTTGTATAGTTTAATACTTTCGGGATTTAAAAAAACTTTCAAATGGCGTAATATATGCTAATTTAGAATTTTTTTCTAAAGCACGATTATTGAAACTATACTTTAAAGTCACATGAAAAAAAATCGTTATTTCCAGTGAAAACCTATTATTCTACAAAATCAGTTGTTTGTACTTCCACAAGCTTACTAAACTGTGTGTATGCTTTTTTGTGTAGTATAATTTATGTAAAGTCTTGTTACAAATAAAAAAGTATAGTTCATATCTTTCAAATTTGAAAAGTTACTAAAAATAAATTGTCTAATTATTCATTAAATTTATACACCGAAAATGGTAAAATTACTGCAAGTTCTTTCAATATTAATGGGTATTTTTCGACTGCGTGCGGACAATATTCTAGTATTATAAAATAAGAGTAGTTTGCTTTGTCTTGAAGATTCTCATTTGTTTCACAAAATAATGCTCGTGTCACGGTTATATCAGTCAATTATTCAGTTTTCATAACTCTTCATTTTAATTATTCTGCAACGTGAAAAAAACATTACGATATTGCATATAAATCTGAAAGTTAAAGAAGCGTATGAGAATTTTAATACGTAATGTAAAAAAATGTAAACGTAACGTGTAAAATCCGTGTGAAATCAAATATAAATTGTATAATATTTGCTTCGTTTAATAAAAAATGTATCTCTTTTTGATGTATGTAAGTGTTTTATTTTGATTTTTTATCAATACGAATTTGAATCAAAATAGTTGATAACGAAATTTGTAATGTAAAAATAAATAATTGAATTAAATTATGTACACTCCCACATTCAAATTTAATATTGAAATTCCACCAAGCACCTTCAGTCGAAATCTTAAAATAATTGAATAATAACTATCGTAACAAAATATTTTTTTCCTATTAAAAGATACATTTTTATCGTCCGGGTTTGTGTGTGTGTTCTTGTTAAATTGATCCCTGTTTCCGTTAGATGTTTTATATAAGACTTGATACAAACACATGTATATTTTTTTACGTGTATACTCCATATAATAAGATCTATGCAAACAGGGTGTATTTTTTTGTGTTTGTGATATTTAACGGTAAAATATTATAGATAGCTCGATAAAAGATATAATAAAAATAGCTTTACATAAACACATATATTGAAATGACCGTGAGACCAAAGAAGATAACGCACTATTTTTTAAGTACCAAAACAACTTCATATCGATGGAAATACGTGCCTCAGAACAATGTTATTATATTATATCAATATAACTTCATTCCTCAGTGATTATTTAAATACAAAACATTTCCTTCAAACCTGAACGGAGTTTCATCAGAGCATATATAGCCCACAGATGATCTATTTCATTGCTTATTGATAAAAATATTGAAATAATGAGATATATCTAATGACGCACATAATGTATGACGCAGCCTATAGCTCGAACTTTCGCACTTCAGAACCCACTACGAATAATTAACGAATGAATTGCCGTTAGTGTTCCCGGGATTAATCGAAAAGCGACTGTACGACCCCGCCGCCTGCCCATCCACCCTCCCTCCTCCAAGGTCAAGGTCAAATCTTCCTCGCCCAAGGTCATATCTAGTCTGTCCAAGGTCATTGTTGTTTCCCGTGTTGTAAGGCGTCGGGTGAACTTGTCTCGTCTGATACAGCGGGACCGATTGATATGAAGGGCTCTGTTGGTAATTCTGGATCGGCTGCAAGCTCTGCTGCTGTTGGTATTGCTGTTGGTACTGCGGCTGATTCTGCAGCAAAGATCTATGCTGGACAAACTGCTGGGCAGGTTGAATTATCTGTTGGTTTTGTTGCTGCCGATAGGTATTCGCTTGATTGTTTTGTCCGTTTTGTTGCAATTGGTTGTAATAAAGCTGTTGCAATTTCTGTTGCGTTTCATGATTGACGTAAATTTCCATAGAAGGCTGAATCAAAGATTTTTCAGAAGTCTGCTGCCTCTTTTGTTCGTATTGGTTAACTTGGCCTGCGTTTTGTGATCGTAACAGCTGCTGTCCTTGCGGATGCCTGAAGTTATCAGCCCTCCTGTGGATTGCAGACGGAGCCACTGGATACACCAGCTGAAAATTGGCATCGTTCACATTGAGCGGAGCTTCGAAATTTGTGCGCGACTGTTGTTCTAGATTAGAAGTCAAAACTCTGGGCACGGGAGGCCTGTACGTCGTCGGCCTAACGTCGCCGCTATCTTCGAACTTGTTTGAGGTCTTGCTGGATTGTTGTTGGCCTGTGGTAGTGCCGGACGATGAGGACTGGGAGGAAGACGACGGCCTGCCGGAGGAGGAAAGGAGTTCCTGGTTTCTTTTCTGCAAAAACAGAAAAAAACGGGTGCTCTTCATTTGATCGGTTGTGACGAGTTTCAGGGCGGACGGAGGGCAAAAAGCGGGTAGGTGATAGCAGTGGAACGAGGGGTAATCCCCTATTAAGCAGTCTGAATAAATAGAGCAATCTATGACCTAACGAAGATATTTCGTTATAGTTCACGCTTATAAAAATAGTGAAGTATAAAAATCAGCCCTTTTATTTATACTTTTTTTCTTAAGTACCGTACTGTTTAATCAAACACCTATGCAGCATAGTATTCATATAGCTTAAAAATAGTACCGTAAGTGTTTTTTTGTACAAAAGTAACACCATTGTCTGTAGAAAATATCTCTTATAAAAATATATATATTCATTAACCTTCGAATAATACAGATGAAGATTATAAATAAGTCATAAGCCTGTATAATTATAATATTCGATAACTTGGCTTTTACACGTTTCAATTAGTTATACATATTTAAAAACTGGTCTCAAAAAGCAATAAAATTAACGAATTTTGAATATTTTATAAAATACGTATTCTATAAATTTTCGGATTCATCAGATAAGCTTTTTAAAATTATATTTCATTTAAATAAATGAAATCGTATAATATTTTTATAGTTTTATGATTATGGCATTAACAATGTAATATCACGAACTTTTTTTGCAGCATCTTATCTCAGATAGAAACAAAAAGTTATAGATGTAACATCTAATGCAAGTAGTCGTTTCCAAGAAATCAAAGCTCGTAAAGCAACCTCTTCTCACCAACTTCATTCTCATAGATAGTCAACACGATAAAGTTTAAATAATATCTTGCACTATTTTATAAATAAAGATTTCCCAATAATTCGATTATATATCTGTGGAAAAGATGTATAACTATATTAAGTATACTAATCAATACATTCTTTCGTATTTCTGTGAACCATTATTCATTTATCACTTTTAAGGTGTTCACTGTCAATACTTGGTGGAATGGCATTATAATAAAAATAATAAAAGATTTTTAGTAATTTTTCCACTTAAAATTTATTTGATCAGGACCGGTTTCGCTCCTCACGAGCATTATCAACTGATAAGGAAAATAAATTAAACGGGAAAAACACAAAATTAAGTTATTTACTTTAGTAATGTAGAGTTTCATTTTGTTTAAAAAATTCCCAAATTTTAATTGTGTTTATAATTGACATCATTTGCCACTTATATTTATTGTTGATTTTTTTTTAATTATATGTTATAGGTGTTAAGCATTTTAATTTTGCGTAATTATAATGTAATTTGTAAATCCTTTTAATTGTTAGTAATTGCTTACACCTTTTTTATTTCAATTTAACTTGTATAAAAAGCACTGTTTAATTTATTTTCCTTATCAGTTGATAATGCTTGTGAGGAGCGAAACTGGTCCTGATCAAATAAATTTTAAGTGGAAAAAGCACTAAAAATCTTTTATTATTTTTATCATTATTCATTTATTATTTATTTATTTTGAATTTTAACATTTTGTCACAGGAAATCATTTTTATTATAACCAGAACACTAAATAGAAATCGCACAAACACTTGTTATTTTATTTTCTTTAATACCTATTTCCTACACATTTTTCAGGAATAATAATAAATATTAGTTGTTTTTAGATAGGTAACTGGAACAGAAATAACAGAGATTTTCACAGGACGGTGCACTACGACTTAATTCTAGCTCCGTACTGTTATCCGATATTTGTACACATATTTTTAATGCATCCCTGTAAACAGGGATGTCCCGTGGGCATAGGCGAGTAGGCAGTTGCCTAGGGGCGGCAAGTCTTAAGGAGCGGCAAATGATAACAGAATATTTTTTTAAATGGCTGAATATTTTTGATACACGAATTTAATATTGAATAAATATGAATTTAATATTAGTATTTGATAAAAAAGTTGTAAACTTGATCGCAAAAACCTTCCTAAAATATGACATTTACCGGTGACAGCACTATATGCGGCATTTTTGTCGTAAAATCAAGCGGAAATGGGTTATAAAAGCACTATATGGACATATTTAAACATTTTTTTGATTACGTAGATGAAAAGAGGATTCGAATTTCTATGTTTGTATATGTATTCTTAGAATAATGACAAAAAAATTAAAAGTGTCACCTATGGCTACAACCTACAACTTATGGCTACATAAAAATAGTAAGGGCGCTAATTTAAACACTGCCTAGAGGCGGCACATGGCCTAGGAACGTCACTGCTGGTAAATGATTATTTTTCGGGTAAAATAAATTGTTTGGGAATATATCGTAGAAATACAATAATATTATAATAATTCCACATTTTTAAACAAACTAAACAATTCACTCAAAGTTATAATTCATGGCCGCTAGGCTGCGACTTTTATGATATCAGAATATATTGTCTATTTTTCAATATGTGTAAAAAAAATAACGGCCTCATAATATTCCATATATAGCTTGTGTTTGAACTATAATATTTATGATCGTTGTCTATGCAACTGCCCATTGCATTTTATACATTTGCAGTGTAAGCCAACAAATTTATTTGTTGGATGAAATAGGATTCTGTTATTTTTCTCTGTATGTGTTTGAGTAATACATTGTTACTTTAAAATAGCTTTGCTCATATTTAATGCAAGCTTTTTTTACAATTATTTAAATCACCGTTTCTTTGCTTAATCGTAAACACATTTTTGTAGATAATAATCTCAATGTACTACAATAGTTATGCTTGCGTTTTTCATAAAAATAAAATAAATTACAGTATTTTAAATAAAAAACTAACAAGTGTGCCGGGAAATTATAAGTAAACTTATCATATAATCATCAAGGGAAGGTCTTCTATGTGAATTTGGTTTATAAAATAGGTTTATTCATTTGTTGAAATGATATTTCAAAAAAAAAATGTTAAAAACCATTCTAAAAAATACATAATAATTCGTAGAAAATGAATTCTCGATCGAATTGAGTAATCAACATTTCAATGTCACTTGGGTTTTCCATATATAGATTATCTTGGAAAATTGGGGTCTTTTAGTTGTGTGGCGTATACTTTTACTACAAAATAATGAAAATTTGAAACCGTTGTCTCTATAAACGAAACGAAAAAAATCTTTGAATGAATTGACAGTAACAAAATTGTAGTAGATTGAAAATAAAGTTTAGTTTCACAAGAATTATGATATATATTTAATAATTATTTTGACAAGATGACTTTGTCAGAACTATTATATTAAAGATCTGACGATGGTACGATGTTATATAGTACTTCAAAATAATTAACACAATTATTTACTTTAAAATAAACAATCTTTTTTATAAATAAAATATTATGATATTAAACACTTTAATCCTCGAACTCACTTCGTCTTAATTAAATGTTTATTATCATTATTTTGTTATTAAATGCTTTTACAAGTGAAAGGCTTAAGGAGGAATAAGTTATTCTGAGAATTATTAAAGGCGACGCAAGCCTCATGTTGGCAGTCTGCGCTTCAGCTGGTTTAGAAAGGAGATATACAAGTTCTCCCCATGATCTCATGTTCGTTTATTTAAACTGTTTCCTTTTTCGGTTTTTATAATACCTATAACTTTGTATCATTATAAAACGCATTACGACAACACGGGTTGGAGCTTATTTAACAACAAACACTTTTATCTAGGTGCTTTACAATTATATTACAAAACAAAATACGGTAACGTCAATTATTTCAATGATCAACTAAGATACCGTCAAATTAAACTGTTAAACTCATAACTCTAACTATACCAGAAATGACATTATATGTCACTCAAGATAATAATAAAACTACATCTTCATCAAGTCTTAACAGTGTCAAATTATCTTATTCGTGAAATATGACAAAATTAAGTCGCCCGCTATGGTCTAGTTGGTTAAAACTTCCTCTACCGACCAGGCGGATCTGGGTTTGATTCCCGATAAGTTCAATGTCAAATTAAGCTTCTTCATTTTGAATTTGAGACCTAAGTAAGACATGGGTATTTGTGATGTCAATTTACCTCGAGTTGATCTTGAGTGACTTACAAATTCTCATTACAAGTTTTTCTCGTATGATTTTTAATCTTTAAAAAAAAATGGCATTAGCTGACTTAATCATTTAACAAAAAAAAAATCACTTTTCTTTTATTTTATATAATTACCGTTTAATTGAATATGAAAACTGTTAATTCTTTGGCCAAGTAGCCAATTGGTCAACGTGCTCGTGTGTTCTTTTTATTTGATTAAGTAGAGTTAAAGTTTTTTATAGTTATAACAATGTCCACGAAATCGGTTGAGTTATTTTTTTCCAGTTTCATTTTAGTATTATTAGGATTAAATGATTTGCAAAAAAAACATTCGATTTATATATAATGATGATAGTTTTTACGTTAACAAATCCTTATAAGTTTTTGTAAATATTACTTATGCCACATATACAATACAAAATGTGGCTTCTCTCAATTAAATCTCTAAATAAAGTAAAAACGCTTATATGCTTTCGTGTAAGGTTGTAGTTTAAAAAGATTGTTTTGTACCATCTCTGAGTACACAATATATAGACGAACTTTTTTTTCTAAGAAGATATTTATCTATTATGTCAGCAATGTTTCAATTGAGAACTTCATGTAAGTCAACCTTTCAGTCTCCAACTAGAAATATGTAATAAGAAAAAAGAAAAGAAAGTACATATACACTCCATTTTCAAGTATAACAAGGGTAGATGTTAATCAATGAAAATTACACAGATATTCATGCATTTTTAATTGATTTCATTTAATGTTTGTACACTTATTTGATGACAGTATACTTATTTGGGATTTACCCCTTCACCGCACAGCCGAGTTTATCGAAAACCAACTTATATAGGTCTCTGATGGTTTTCGTAGAACAAAGTGCTCAAAAGAAAATGAAATAAATGAGTTAACCGTTATAGACTGAAAAACTTATTTAAGATTAATATAAGAACTGCCATTATCCTTTATATTTGATAGATAATAACTTCGCTTTTTTGATCATTGAAAATGCATTTAAAAATTATATAGGTATACATTCACTCTATGATTATTGATTACTTAACTGCATCGGGATAAGTTATAAAATATAAACGTCTTACCCCTTATTTATTTGAACATAATTGGTAGCTACGATATTACATTAAATACGTATTGAGCCACTATATTAAGACCGTGATAATATTGATAATAAAGCTGTTGTAACACTCTGAAGGACGTCCGTTCAAGTCCTCGGTGCAACTCTTCAAAGTGAATGCTAACTCGACCCACATTTGGATCTTTTCTCAAATGTCATTCAATTTATTGTACAGGTGAGAGATTGTAATCGTGCATAAGATAGGTGAGGTACGGTTCTATATGCACATACATATTAAATTAAACTATTATTATTGATGTAAAATACGGCTAATGGAATCAATTTAAATAATCGATGTTTCAGAAAGGTTACTATAGAAGTCTTAATATTAGTGACAAGCCCACGATGGGTAAAATAAACAATTATGTATGTAATTACAGAGAGAGACTTGCTAATCAGCAGGCCTCTTTTAACATTCTGCTTATTTCTAAGACCTTTACAAATATGAATTTGATCGACTGTTTTAAAATTAATACAAATACTTTCATTCAATTAAATACTACATAAAGATATACACAGAAAGAGGACACACATTAAAGATATTTAACAAAATTGGTATAAAACATTGTTTAGTTAATAATGTTTTAAACTGAATTATGTCTGCCATCAATGAGGGTTTTATAAACTTTTAATTGACCGTCTAGAACTAAATTACTTCGTTTAAACTATTTTTGTTCAAGCAGAGAGCAAGGCTAAAATTATAGGGCAATAAAATGACTGTAACATAGCACATCGCTCACTCTACGCACTGTAAGGATAGAAGATATATGAGAAGGTTTGTTAACATCACAAATATTCATTTCTTTGAGTACAAATAAAAAAAATCAAACTATTTAGAGTAACCTCACAGTGGATAACACGAACGTTTTATGACGTTTAACTCTCGAATAGACGATAGACATTTAAAAATACTATCCTTCAAAAAAATTGGCGCATTTGTAAGCTTATATCTTAACAACTTAATTCACAGAAATACTGCAGCTGTATAATCTTATTTTACTACCGAGAATCAAGACTTTATGTGTCTTAACAAAAAAATCTCTTTCTCCTTTTGTAGATATGACTATAATAGTTATGTGTATGTGTTACATCTGAGAGTCGTGCTGGTTTTGCAAGAGTTTGAGTTCAACGAGCCACTACTGGCCTGATCAACTACAATGACTCACTTTCGACACTTGATATTACACATTTTCGGTACAGGTACATCTTTTCATCAAGCATTTTTACTTGGTCTAATTACAATTAGACACTTTCAAAATTCAAACGAGAACTTTGCAAGACAAAAAATAAATACATAGCCCTGCTGACTAGGACCTCCAATCCCGGGATTTGAGAATTGAGAAAATTTTAGAAAGTTGCGAGACTTCGAGAAAAAAACGTCCCAATTTATTTAATTTTGACAATTCCACAAAAAAGGGTCCCGGGTTCATTTCGCGAATTCCATAAATTCCTGGGTTTTTTTTAAATTGTAAATCTTGGAAGAGCTAAAAAGGGTTTAAAAATCGCCAGAGAAAAATTTCTCAAATCCGAATTTCTGCAAGATTTTATGGTGAATGTTCAATCCCGAGATCCCAGGATTGAAAAAACTGTCAATCCTTAAATTTTGGGAATATAAGAAGGATTCGGGATTGGATGCTCTACTGCTGACTCCAAGTTTTGTGTTTTCATACCACGTGTTTTGTTTTATGCATTTTCAGACTAAATATATATATATGAACACAAAATATAATGTGTGTGGTAGAATAATTTTCAAACATACTCGTTTTCAATGTTGAAACTAGTCACGCAAAGTTTTCTTTTCAGAAATGTTATAATTGGAAAGAACCAACTGTATACGAATCTAAATAAAACTAACTGAACATAATATACATATGTAATGTAGGCATAGATCAGTTAAATATTTAACGTTTTACGCGTTTAATCCAATAATTTGAGACAATTCATTTCCTAAGCCAATATTTATGATGTAGAATATTTATACAACAATATCACTATTACACACCCGCAATTTGGCAAGTTGCTAAGTGTTATTTTGAGTAAAATAATTTTAATTGTTCACTTATTCAAAAAATAAAATCTCTTTGTGCGATTTTCTATTGCCCTACTAGTTATAATCAAAAAATTCAATTTTTATAAGCATGCATACTTTTTCATAAAATTTTCATTAAAAACAAATTATAAATTGTTATAAAACAAAAAAAAAAGTATACCCATAAAACAGTATATATTATAGGTATACAAAATTTGACACACATTACGGATATTAAACATACATGAAAATAAATATGTATGTATTTTATTTGTTACGTCTGCGTGAAATTTATATTATACAGTGAATAAACATAATATTTACATTCATATATGAGTTTAATAACAAAATTTTACGATGTGTATCTATTTTGCAAAATAATTTACCAGTTTTTTCTTACCTTCTAACAACGCCTACGTTTTTCGATTTTGCTTTTAAATCTATGTTTATAATACTGACGAATCAGATGTCAATAAAATTGTTAATAATAATAGTAAATAAAAAACCGTAAAAAATTAGCGAATGACATTTTGTTGATAACTAATGACTCCAGGTGTGCAATTTTAATTCTTTTCCCACGGCGCGTTCAAGTGAATGAAATTCAATTTTTCATGGCCACATAAATTTATAAATGTAAAATTCAATTTCAACTGAAACGTGTTAGATTATGTAACACAAAGAGCTTTTTTTACTCATAGAGTGACGGTAATATTTCAAGTCTACTGGGTCAGTAGAAAAAACCTTGTTTCGATTTATCAACTATTCCCCTTATTTCTCATTGAATTTCCGAATTATTAATTAACACCATTATTAAATATAAAAAACAGAAAATTTGTTTCAATAACGTCAGGCGAGATATATAATATAAATATCAATGTACACTTGAGTCTTTGAGAAAAGAATTGAACCATGTAGTTAACTCGTAAAACTTTTCTAATGCATATTTTTATTACAGTGAGAAAACACTATTGCAGTGTATTATTTACTAAGCTCACTTCACTTTTACGACACTTTAAGACATATTGAATACTATAACGCATCTAAATTATTATGATTTCAAATACCAATTGGCTCCGCTTCTAGGAGCTCAATCTTTTAATAATATTTTACTATACACGTGTTTTTATCCTTGACAAAGTTTTGTAACTCAAGGAGGCATACTAACAAAACAATAAATAATCCAGATTCAATAAACACAAAATCTTTATTACAAAAAACCGCATGCTGCCTTTTGTTTTCTTATATAATGTAAAAATACAACAAAATTATTATCTAATCTTTCCAGAGGTTAATGGATGAAAAGCGATACTGAAATCTATGATTTTAGATATCAACCCGTAAAATTATGGACGTATCTTTTCGGGCACTTGAACTTTCGACCACCCAACCGAATAGAAAAAAATCAAAGAAAGTTCGCAACTCGGCTTTGTGACAAGATTTACTACACGGAGCATTCTCTTATTCATTCAATACAACGATTTTTTAAAAATAAATTTGTCACAAAAATATTTTTGAGGTGTTCATAGGTGTCGTTTCGGTCATAATATGTACATAATATAAAATAATCAAACCAAAAATAAACGTTTCCAGTTTCGTTTTATCGTTTTTTTTTTAAATCCAACGGTTAATCTTTATCGCCGATATTTTTGCTTTATATTAAAAGTTCATTTAAAACGTGCTTATAGCAGAGTTGCTGATCCGAAATATAAAATTTATTACACCACGATCCGACCTTGTTTGAAGTAAATGTATACGGTAATTAGTCACGCTTGTGTCGGTATTGAATCGTCTTTTACCAACATTGCGATATATCGACAGAAACATCTTCAAAATAATATAACAACTTATGAGTAATTACTTGCGGTACAAATACGGGATTATTCAAAGTTTAGAATAATCTTATATTTTTTATCGTTCCAAGAAACACTTAAGTCAAGTTACTAAATATAATACTATCATTTGTAGTATAAAGTAGGATTTTAGAGTGGATGACAGGATATTTGGTGTATCTCTTCTAAGCCAGTATATAAAGCTTAATAAAAACTGGTTTTATTTTGTCCAAATGTTTTTCCGTAAATAAACCTGCAAGATAAGTGAAATAATTATAAATTTCAAAACAAATTTTACGTGTTTCAGCGTAAATTTACGCACGAAATATTTTACAACGAATTGAGCACTAGATTATCAAATTATTTTTTTAATAATTTTAAGTGTTATAAGTTATTTTTATCAGAAGATGTTGCACACTCCAATAAGTAAGTGTGCCTTCAAGGTACTTTGTGTTAACTGTACACGGATTTACAGAGTAACAAATCATTGAAAGGTGTAATGGTTTGATGTTTCTGTATAACACAATTATAACGTGTGCTGTCTGTACTAATCATAATTCATACACCAGTGGAGCATTCAACCTTTCTTTATGACATTATTGAAAGCTTGACAACGCTTGACGCCTTATTTTTAACTAACGTGAGTCGATTTATAAAAAAAACGGCACTTTTAAAGAAAACCATAACATGTCGGTTAAAATCATTTTTATAACATATTTTGAATAAACTTAACATGATTGTTCACTGTTTGCTAGACACTTGTAATATAATCGGTATTATAAATACGATGCACGTATTATCAAGACGTGGTGAAGAATTACCAACCAGACTGTCTATCGAAAAATCTAGAAGGAATCTCTCACGAAAATAATAAAATATTCCCTAGTCAACGCGTTGCCATGGACAACAACCATTATTAATATGAAGCATTTTTCGGAGGAGCGATTCATAAATACGCTTAATTAATGGTTCGTATGGAGGCTTTGTGCATTGTTTGTAATTTTGATTAGTAACACTCTTTATAATTTTCTTTTCTTTAAAATTTCTAAACATCACTTTCACTCCCTGCGGCTATCTTTATACATATATGTATATCATAATATTTTACGTATACATAATTTTTGAACATTTTAAAGACACTTTTTTCTAGTAAACATCTAACTTACATATAAGGATGTGATATATTTCACATGGAGAGACAGCCTTTCCGTAGTGGACTTAAATTATACCACATACAGGTGATAAAAAAATTCAAGGCTTTAACAACGCTTTGAAGGAATTCTTATCTGAGAATGCCGCTTTCGTTTTATAATATTTGAAACTTTATTGAAAATATGTTTAATGTGCCCAATCATGGTTACTATAAATAAATTTGTTGCTAATATAACTATGTCACCTACTTGAGTCGACGTATACGTTTTGACCGTTTTACGTAACTATGACCGGATGTATCCCATTTTATGATATTCTTTTACAGAAAATTAAAAACAATATATTATGTTTACGTAATAAGGAATACTTTAATATGTATATGTATGTATGTGTATCATTAGTAAATAGTCAAATGATGACGAAATCGGTGTATGTGAAAATTTAAAATTAACAATAGTAAGTGCTCGGCATTACCGATAGATGGTGATAAATGTTTATATTCTTACCTGTGGACTGACTCCCAGCATTTTGAGAGATGGAGGAACATTGATTACTTCAGGAATACGAATGTGGCCAAAATCTACTGTAAAAGCTTCACACCACACTCCGAAATGTCCAATGTCGAAGATAGTCAAATCCTAACAAAAAAAAACCACACTTTTTGTTAATTTCAAGTAAAACTGCGTATCGTTATTTTTATAACTTTTCCCAAAAACTTTCGGTCTTTTGTTTTCTATTTATATCAAGTGGTTAAGATTTAAACTTTAAAAAATTACCGCTGGCATGGTCAGGACGATTGTTTTATGATCGTATATCCTCAAAGGAGTCACTTTTCCGTTTTCGTCAGGAATTCTAATTCCCTGTGGTGATGGTTTGTCTCCACGTCCTACCCAAAATTTGGCATCTGAAAATATATAGATATGTAATATTTCAATTTATATGAATTACAGACTACAATTATTATAAGATTTAATTACAGAAAGTAATAATAAAGATTATCATATCAATCAGTAAGTAATAATAATAATCATTCAACCAATTAGTAACAATAAAAAATATCAACGTTAGCTAATAGATCTCGTTATGCCCTATTTCTAGAAATTGATTGGAGGTGGAAGGGAATTTTAAACATTTCAGACATCCATGCCTTCGAACAGACAGAACAGATCGATTTAAAAATCTGCTTTTACTGGGATTCGAGCGCGTGATTTCCGCAACTCAAACCAAAAACGTTCACCACTCGACCACGGACATGTAAATTATGATTGTTTTCATGGTCATTATAAAAAGAATATAAATAAAATATGATTTTCGAATTGCAAAAAAAAATTTTAGCCATTTTACAAATTATTATCTAAGAATATCCTTCTCATCACAGTACTTCTATTCGAAACCTGTTCTGGAATGAGAGTTTGACAAACTAACTTAAAAACAATATCTTATTAAAATACCTTATTTGACAATATTTTGTGAATGTCATTATATTATATTCCACAGTGAAAGCTTAATTTTAAGCCATTTTTATATTCAATGGCTTCATATTAATTTATTATATACCTTTATTTAAGTTCAATTGGTTTTTTTACCTAAGCCGTTGAAAAAAAACATAAATTTGATGTTAGGCGCTTATAGTCTTACATAATAAAAACCCGTTACTAAAAAACAAGACGTCTTCTTAATCGTGATTTAAACTCAAATTATCTTTTTTAATTCATCACTTCCTGAGTTATATTACCAAACTTCGTAAAAAACGTATTCTTTCTCGTTTTTATTATTATTAGTATTGCATAAAACTTACAAGATCATGTATTTAACAATACATCAGCTGTGCCTCGTGGTGACATATTTTTTTAAAAAAACTAGTTTTATCGATTTATTTTGTTCGTTCAAAAATCTGCTTCAGTCTACAACTGTTTATTTCTTATGTAGATAACATACAATGGTATGCTCATAAAAAAGTAGAATTTCACTGTCTGGAATTATTTAACTATTAAAATAATTTGGTAGTAAACTGAGAAGTATTCAGTTTTGAAATTGTATAATTACATATTATGGTGAACCTTAAATTACCGGAATCGGTATCAAAACTATTCTGGGATTACGGTATGGGCAAATTGATCGGGATCTCGGAATCTCGGGATCTGTGCAAAGACTCGAAACTTTAGACAGGATATTTTTTTAATGACTGTGATGGTGACATTATCTTTCAATCATTTCAATCATTAGCTAAAAACAGCGTGAAGGATTAGCTAACTATTATACCGACGCCATCTGGCATCATCTGGCCTAACTTCCTCTTGAAAAATTTTAGAGGGACTGAATAACATTATTTTTTTTCTAGAATAACTTATGTTGATAAACTACATTAGGAAACAATTTAATCCACATATCACCGGGAATACGGTTGTTTTTTTAAATATTTTAAATAATTATATTGTTTAGTGAAAGCATGCGTTCAATAAATGTAATGTAACATATCAACTGCGTAATTTGTTAACAGGCAAACTCCACATTTTTTCAAAATTTCCAAATTTCCAGGAGAATTTAACAAATCCCAAAAAAATGCTTGCAAATATGTCACAAAAGTCATGCTTGAATATAACATGGAATATTTTAAATATTTTACATTGTATTACGTTTACCTCAATGATTCATTTTTTTCTAATATTTTAGAATATTTCAATATTTCAATTTCAAAATTCGAAACGTGTAATCAAAGAGCGGAAATAATAAATTAATGATTAAATGAGTTGGCATCTGCTTATTTTAATTCCATTGCGATATATTAAAATTAGCCAATAAGTGTGCATTTAGCTTTAACAATCTAAAATGCATTTATTTCGTCATTGAATTCCATCCTGTGTCATAATGTCATAAGCATAATAAACCTATGTTTCGTCGCCTTGATATTATTTGCATGGCTTACAAAGATTAATATCACCTTCTCTAGCATGTCGTACTAATTTTATTACCTAATGTGAATTTCGTGACTGCCATTAACTACTCAACTAAACCGCTCAATTACTCACTAGAAACGACAGCTTATATTATAATAACTGTGCCATATTTGACACAATATTTTTTTATTTTTTTAGTATATGTATATCGCAAAATTTGAAATAAAAAAATAATGCGTTATTTTTTTACTATCGTCGAATAGAAATACACAACGTGTCAATTTGTTTGTTACTGTTGTAATATCAAACCGTTTTCTTTTCAAAGAGGCTTCAAAAGACTTATTTGATCGAACTCATGATAAACGAATCATAACCTTCTTTCTACTATGCTGGGGTGTACACAATTGATGAGAGAGTGGTTCCTTAGCACAACTATTACATTACTCACTTGCACCCCTTCACCACATTATAAACATTATGCTCTTTAAAAAAACGCATACTTTTCGTGACTTTTCTTAGAACCAGAATTGTTTGGACCAGGTTTCATTACAAAAACAAGCTCGTGAACAAAATGTTAAGCTTGCAGGAAAGCAAAACGAAAATGAAACCATTATTTGTTGGAAAATTAAAATAATATTAAGTAAAAGAATATATATGTAACTTCTCATTTATTTTTAAATTCCATAAAAAAACATATCCTACGTTCAAACTCGAAATTATTGCAGCTGAATTATTTCGTTTTTTTTTTTTTTAATATTGAATGACTGGTAGGTGAACGCTTTTCAAATAGTATCCCGCTTGAAGATGCAATTGCTTTGATAACTTTATAGATTGTCTTTATATACAGAAAGGAACTCTTTTTAATGTTTATTTCCATAGATAATGTACGCACAAATAGCGATGAATTTGTAATCAGCATATTTATATTTAGTTTATGGTACAATGAGGCAATATTGTGCGTTTTTTGGATACAATGAACTGATTTTTAGGACGATAACACTTTCTGCTCCCTTTATTTATAAAGTAATGAAACTGGTTTATCTAGTTCAGAGCAATTTTGAGCACCATAATGAAGTTAAACATACTGAAAACTATTAGAATAGATGAAACTAAATCGTTACATTCTCTGTTGCTTGTAAATGTTATTTGTACTAAGGAAACAATTTTAATTGTATTTTTATATTGTAGAATAACTAATATCTGTTTAAAAATGGCATTGTAGAATCTGTCTGATATTGGAAAAAAATCGACAATCGTATATTTTGTTTAATCTATATCCGCTTTCAATGTGTAGCACATGTCTCCTAAATGGAGATGTCCTAACAGAAGCTGTTATATGAGAACTACTTGTACTCAGTTAGAACGTCCACACCTTCGATCAAAAATCGATGATCCCATCGTTCGTACTGGGGCTTTATCCCGTGAGTTCCGTCACGAAAGCCAACGACGTTCCTGGTAATCGGAAGTCCTGGCTAAAGAGTCAACGGAGAACTTATTGTGATTCAATATAAAATTGTCAATCCTGACTACGAAGCAATTATTTGGAATTAATTTCAATGAATACATCTTGAAATTAGTTTGTCTGCTAAGCGTGAAGTGCAAAGTCGTGAAGTTTTTGCCGTATAACCGTACCATAAACTATTGTTCCTGAATTTATAATTAATCAAGTGATTTTACAGGTGCGTGATCAAATAATCAATGCATTTTATATTGACAGTGACTAATTATAATTCTCACGATTTGCATATTAAGCGAAGGTAGATAATTATGAAAAATTATAAAGTGCATCGCTCACCTGCAGCGTATTTCAAATCAAATATATTTTTAATATAAGCATAATATAATATAACGGATAAATTAATGTCATGGTCAATGAGTATTTTTAAATATCTCTTAAGCCAAACACTCTATCAAATGCTTTGATCTATTAGTGGAATGATTAATTGACTAAACTTTTTTTTTTCATTTGTCAAATAAGCCAAATCAATCATGCATAGGTTAAGGTCGCCATACGTAAGAGTTCTAAGGCCATGTTCCTATATAGCATTAAGTACGTTACGAAACTTATTGTATACAATTCTGAACATTGCATAAAAAAAAAAGTAATTACCTTTCATAAACAATTATTGGATGAATCCAGTTTTTAATTCAAGAAACTACAGTCATATATATAACTGGTATGTATTGTATAGTCAATAAGTAATAATTACTAAGCTTAGTGGTAGTAGTATAATAACAATATTGCTAATCATAAATTATTAACTACCTGGTGCTTCGCCATCGTAGCTGAAGTTTGGTATAAGAAGGGTCTGAGCATCCACAATTACAATAGGATCTGATGAGACTCCGTGCACTCCTGATAGTCCTGAAATCTTTTGAGGCTTGGGGAAATCCAAATTCTTTGGAATCTTCACATCTCCAAAGTTAACCTGCAAAATAAATACAATATTATTTTCTTGTAAATATTTAAAACCAAAACGAAACATTAAGTCTAGACAGTTTTATTGAAAAACTTTCATCATAAGTGAAAATATTCTTTAACTTTTCCGGTTCTAAGCTCAAGAAATGCGACCCCAATACCCACATTTTCTTAAATATCTATTTTAATATGGGTGATACAATGTTTATAATTAAGGTATTCTTATATCATAGTTTTTTGGACCTTTTGTAGTTTATATAAATACGATAAGATAAGAGATAAGCGCCCGCTTATCAGCGATCGTTTGTAAGATAATAGGCTGAACGCCGCTCAGCAAAGCAGGCCACATGCGGGCCAGTAGCACATTGATACTTGCAGTGAAACGACGTATATTTTACGCGCAACTTAAAATATGATTATTTATTAAAAAACCAAGGATTTTTATAAAAAAATGTATGCGGAATGATGCAGAGAGATATTTTAAAGCCCGTAGACTATTTATTTTTTTGAAATTCATAAGAATAAGGCCAATAATGAGGAAACCACTGGGGTCAAAAATGACCCCCATCGCCAGAGACGTATTTTTCTAGTCTCCGAGCCGCGAGAGTTAAATCGTGCTAAAACAAAAAAAAAAATATGTTACGTGTTTGTAAAAACTTTAATTAATTTTAAACGGTAATAAAATACAATAATTTATCCTAATTATGGTAATTTTCATGTTTTTATTTTTTATTTCAAATCCGATCATGCCGTATTGTATTAAAATTTGGAATCATAACTAAATTTCAGTTCAATTAAATTTGTAATATTTTCTCGTAATGTCGACCCGCAAAAAACATTTAATAAAACTAATTCAATATCTTAAATTAAATTTCATTATAATGTCAAAAACTGATTTTTATTTAAATTTAAGGTAGGTATTTTATAATATTTTAATGTGCATATTAAATTATAATATAATTTTAACTATAGGTAAAAGATATAACAATATCAGCTTACCGAAAATTCATCACACCAAATAGAGAACCAACGAATGGAGTTGAAAGTTTTTCCTTCGGGAAGGGTGAGCGTGATATCACGGCCTCTGTACCTTCTCAAAACTCCTGCTGAACCCCTCTCGTCTTTCAAACGCTGAGCTCCGACATTGTTAGGGGATTTGCTGTTTCCCACGTAGAAGAACGCAGCTAGAAAACAAAACATGGTTAAGAGTTGAACTTCTTGGAAGAAATAAGATATGCCATTGAGTATACATAGTTTATAAGTATACGAAGGTTTTGCATTAGTTTAAAGAAACTTATCGTTAGATGGTAATAAGAACTTTCAAGCTGTCTCAAATGATCGACAATAACTATAAATCTCTTTTTTAGTGTTCACTGCTAACACTTGGTAGAAAGGCATTATATTAATTATAGGCATTATATTTTAATAATATCACTTTTATTTTATATTATCAGGACCGGTTTCGTTTAGTGCTCATTATAGTGCTATTTATACAAAACAAAATAAGTTACTGATATATTTTTTTAATAAATAGCATTTTAATATTGCATTATTTTATCAGTTAATAATAATGCTTGTCATGAGCAAAACCGGTACTGATCATATAAAATAAAAGTGGAATTAGCACAAATGAGTGTTTTTTTAAAATAATTTTTAATGCAGCAATCAAACACGCAAAAGATATTTTCGTTCGCATTGTATATGAAAAGACAAATAGATAAATCAGATTGCTTTGGTAGAAAACTCGACGGCAGCAGAGGAGTAAGCGGAAAATGATTGTATAGGATACGCAACTTAACGTAAGAGGCAAAATTTCTAAGCCGTTAGTGATCTTATAATATCTCATAAGTCCTGGACAGAACGACGTATTGCTATTAATAACCAACCCTCGATTGAAGTAACGGCAAATGTATGATTATGCAGTAAAATATTTCTACAGCTATTGTAGTTCTTTATCAAATTAGTGGTATTTTTTCGGACATCGTTTGCAATTTTATAAGTATTATAAAACTAAAAAATATTGCAGCAAAATTTCACTATTTAGTTAACTCTCGCGGCTCGGAGACTAGAAAAATACTTCTCGGCCGATGGGGGTCTTTTAGGGACCCCAGTGGTTTCCTCATTATTGGCCTTATTCTTATGAATTTCAAAAAAATAAATAGTCTAAGGGCTTTAAAATATCTCTGCATCCTTCCCTATACATTTTTTTTATAAAAATCCGTGGTTTTTTAACAAATAATCATATTTTAAGTTGCGCGTAAAATAAAGTGGTTTCAGTGCAAATATCAATGTGCTACTGGCGCGCTTTGCTTAGCGGCGTTCAGCCTATTATCTTACAAACGATCGCTGATAAGCGGGCGCTTATCTCTTATCTTATCGTATTTATATAAACTACAAAAGGTCCAAAAAACTATGATATAAGAATGCATTTATTATAAACATTGTATCACCCATATTAAAATAGATATTTAAGAAAATGTGGGTATTGGGGTCGCATTTCTTGAGCTTAGAAACGGAAAAGTTAATGGTTCTTAATTACACTACGAAGAAACTAGATTCACAAAAACTCGAAAGATTTTTGTTTTATTTGCCCGGAAACTTTAACATTGCGCTCAGCCCTAGATTCTAAGCTCATGTTATATAGCTGATAAATACTTTCTAGCCGACAAAAAAAAGTAAAAAGAGCTTCTCTGCTCTTCCACGTATTTTACTGATTCATAGATTTGCTGTCATTCACTACTTCTAACGACCTTACATGATGCTGCATTGCTAACCGGACGCCAAGTCAAGTTTTTACTGGCGGTCAACTTTAAATTAAGTAATTACCTGTCGGGTTAACCTGATCCAGCATCCATTCGACCGGTTTTTGAACTAACTGATCTTATATTAGAATGTAGCTTCTATCTTTCAAGAAGACATTTTTTGTGCTTACAACTCTTAGAAGCATGCGATATGTATGGACTCATGTTAAGTTACGTCGGATCGAATTCCAGCGATATAATTATTTTGATGAGAATATTTCCCGTTAGATGCTTTGGTATATTATATCATGGTTTCTCAACGCTGGGCCATGTGGCCCCCCAGGGGGCCACAGCGTTTTCTAAGGGGGCCACAGAGATTTTTTTTGTTTTGGGGAGCCACAACACAGTTTAGGGGGGGCACGGGTATTAATAAAACGATACAGGTAAGAGCATAATGGCGGACGTCGCGCAGCTATTTTTTGGCATTCTAGACTCAAAAATCTCGGAAGAGCTATAAAAAAAGGTGGGTTTTTGAAATTATAATTTTCATGGGAAGACAAAACAATGGTATGGAGGCCACAAAAAAATAAAGACACTCAAAAGGGGCCACGCTCTCAAAAAGGTTGGGAAACACTGTATTATATGTTCCGGACTAATTCAAATGTATTTATTCAAAGGAATAATGTTTTATGATCGATTATTTTATAAACAAATACAGTGTTCTTTTTAAAAAACCAAACTGCCGTAAATCTAATCCATGTTCATACCCAAAGTGAACCATATGGCTTCTTAATGAAGGTATCTCAACAAAAGTTTTTTTTACTAGAACTGCATGTTACTCAGTTATTCTTCTTCTTTGGGCATGTTCGCTCCCTATGTGGAGCATATGGCCACCACGCGGCACCTCCATGTTTCCCTGTCTCCCGCCAATTGCTTTGCTTCCTCCCATGACATGCCAGCATCCCTCAGTTCCACCGAGTACATCCTATGGATAGTACCCGACGGACGTCCGGGACGCCGGAATCCCACCGGTCGAAAGAAAAGGCAGGCAGGATTGAGGCTTTCCGGAGGCATTCGCAGCACGTGACCCAGCCAGTTCCAATGTCTCTCCATTACCACTGACTTGACGGGACGCTGTCTTGTACGCTCCCTTATCTCTGAATTCCTCACAAAAAACGCCTCACGCTGTCTGTTACTCAGTTACTAAACCTCTATTTTTTTCAGATAGTAAAGATATAAGGATAGGCCTAGAACAATAATAATGGCTAACTAATCGCTCTGGCTTTTCAATGTGGGTGGGAGGAACTTTTTTACAAATCACAATCACTAATGTCTTTGAAAAGAAATCTTTAAAATGTAATTTTGAAAGCAAATGAAAAAAATGATGTTCGTATTGGGACGTCAGACTTGTTTTACTCTGAACAACAACTTGTCAATTTTAAATGATTGAAATGTGTCACGGGTGGCTCGACAATTTTGATGAACAAAAAGACGAATCTTATGTCGATAGAATCCGCGTGGCACAAAAAACACACTAAATAACGCATTAACTCCTGGGTTTTGGACACAGAGTCTGCAAACCAGGTATTGTTTTTTATGTTAACGTTAAAATAAAAACGAAAAAGAAAAAAGGTGGCGGAACGCCGTTTTACCGCGTTACATGTTTAAAAAAATCCCTATATAAATATATTTATAAATTTAAACGTAGCTTTTTGAAAATCCTTTGTTCGACAGTGAGGAAAAAAACAAAAGTATCTATGCAGAAAAATCAATCAACTTTAAATTTAGTCCAAAATGGCATATGTTTTCAGAAAACTGCAATTACTTGGCCAGCATAAACATAGACGTACCACTTGCTATGTAGTACGTAGTAGAATGTGAGTGAAAAATCACGGCAAATTTCGTCGATGCCATATCAAATACATACTTATTTACAAGATAAATTTTAGGAACGAAATCAGTGAAACACAACAATTTTTATGATAAATTATTAAAAATGTCGTATTTTTCTTGCCAGTCACAATTGAAGCCATGTTCTTTTGTATTCGTATATGAAGACAAACGTGCGCAAGATCTTTGAAACGGTGTTGACGTTAAATACTTTTCACCTTTTCGAAATCAATTTATACCAAAGAAACTTTTTGCAGTGCTTATTAAATATTGCTTATCATTTACTAATGTATCTATATTTAGAAAAAGTGAGGGAGGCATCTTAGTAGGAGCTAGGGATTCTGTGTCGAGACGTCCCGGGACTTGTCGGGTTTTTTGCTGTCTTGAGTCCCGGGACTTTTTTGAAAAATGTCGTAGGAATTGTGACTGTGATTTATAATGTGCTAATAACATGTACATTTTAATTTTGAAAAAAAACAATTCTTGTTGCTAAGAAACCCTCAAAAGGACTGATGTGTTTTAAATGAAAGCAGATATAAGAGAGGAGTCCCAAGAAAAACGGACAAGACATGGTCGAGACGTGACACTTACCCGGGGTTTTAACAAAATTAAGTATGCATATATAAAAGGAAGCCTGTGTGGTCAAGTGGTCAACATCGTTGGCTACCGCTACGGAGGGCACGGGTTCGAATCCCGGTACGGGCAGTTTTATAAATTGATTTTTCAATCGATTTATGAATTTCTGTTCAAAGGCATGGATGTATGTGATGTCTTGAATTCCCCCCTCCCACCCATCCTATCCTATGAACGGGGCGTATGGAGAGCGATTAGCTAACCACTAGTCCTGTCCTTGCCCTTTCCTTCTATTCCTACTCTCTTTGGAAAAAGAGAGGTTGAGCAACTGAGTAACAAGCAGTTCTCGTAGAAACATTTCTGTTGAGATAAACTCCATTAGGAGTCCATATGCTCCATATTGGGAGCGGACATGGAATAAAAAAAAAATAAAAAATATAAAAGGGATCAGATTTTTAAAATTTATAATTTCGTAGATGTTTCAAATACCATGTGTTTATATATTGTAATATATGTAACTGTAGTAAAAGCAAATTACTAAATATTAAAATTAAATGTTCATATGAGAAAATAATAATTGTTAAACACTATAATAAAAAATAACGCGATTTTTACTATTGCATACTTTCAAAAGGCGCCGAATGTATGTAATACATAAATACATACATACATGAAAATATTTAATTTTAATAAAATTTTAATTTCATTGGAGGGGAAATAAAAGTCTCGAGTCCTGGCATGTCCCGGGACTTTGACTTTATTACGCCTCGAGTCCCGGGACTTTGAAAACTCCGAGTCTTCATAATCCCTAGTAGGAGCTTATTGGGCCTCCTAATACTTGAGTTTTAAGAGAAGCAGATAATCTTCAACAATAAACTAATATTGATATTGATACGGACATGACAAAAGTGTATATTTAATGTTCAGATCTATCGGCATTCGATTTTTGGCCAGTGGATTTTTCAGTAATAGATTAAGGGTTCTATTTAACGAACATAATATTTAGAGTTCAAGACCTGCCAACGTCAATAGTGAATAAAGGTATTATGGACATTTACGTGGGTCGATCGTCAATGAGTTGGATAAATTGTCATTAATTAAGTTTGTCGAAAGTAAATTTCAAATATGTAGCGTATTGGCAATGTGCTAGAGATTGGCACTCACTCTAAGACACACGCACTCTCTATCTGTTTGCGCTGAAAGCGCTGTAGGGAAATAATGTTGCGATGTGAATTATATATAGAAAACCCCAGATTATATTTATTTGAAATTATTTACTCTATTTGTATAAATTTTATTATTTTGTCGGATCCTATAACGCAGCGGGTTGTGGGCTTCCATGCCGGATCTCACGGGTTCGAGTACCAGTACGAACCGCATTTTTTCAATCGATTTTTGTTGAAAGACATAAGTGTTTGTGATTTTGTACAATTCCTCCTACCCATAGCGATTCTTTAATAATTGGTCGTAGCGAAAGCGATTAGTTAACCACTAGTCTTGTTCTAGCCGTATCCTTCTATTCCTACTATTGTCATTAAAAAAGAGAAATTAAGCGACTGAGCAACAAAGAGTTCTCGTAGAAAAACTTCTGTCGAGATACCTCCGAAGCCATATGCTCCATATTGGGAGCGGACATGGATATTTAAAAAAATACTTCTTAGTGACTGCTACAAATGGTGGGTATTATCCATGTGAAAATTCTAAAAAGCGAAAACTAACTCAACACGTACCAATTTTAAACCAGTATTTGAAGTACCTTTATGTAATAATAATGCCAAGTTAAAATATAATTACATTGATTCCGAATGGTAGAAGCTGAAACTGGCTCTGAGAAAGATTCGCAAAGGAGATTTTTAAAAACCAGTCGTAGATAGCCATTCCGCTAAGCATAAAGCCACCTAGGTGGTTATCCAGTAGGCTTTGGAAAAAACGCGGTTAGAAAGTGACAGTTATGTTATGTCTTTTAAACATACACAGCACGCATTCATTTTTATTGTGATATTGTCTTATTGCGTGCTGGAAAAGATAAAAATACAAACTTATCTACATAGAAAATTTTCTATTCATGTGCAGTTGATTAATAGTTGATTATTGCTGTTTATGAATGACGTTTGTCATGCCATACTCTTTAATACTGTGATTAGGAACATTTTATAATAAAATCAATTGAAATATAAAACGCTACTTTATTTTTACTAAAACGAAGTTTACTATAATTTTGACAATCTGGTGTTTATTGTCACAGAGACAATAAACATTATGTGAGCAAAATGGTCAACTCTATTTAATCGTCAAAACTAAATATAAATTGCTTAGTTTAATAAACAATTTTCGAATACAATAAAATTAAAATTATAGGAAACATTGTTTCCTATAACATGAAATCTCAAAAGTAGTTTAACACAATACATGATAGACGATGTAACAATCTTAAATAATATCAATGGTGAATACAATTTAAACTCTTTTTCAATGTACATACTATTTCTGAAATTTTATCAAATGATAAGAACCAGTTTCGGTAATCGAGAGCATTTTTACTATTTCAAATGCTCACTATGAGCGATGCCGATTTCATAGTTATCGGAGATAAAATTGTTGAACTGTAAAAAAACAACTATTTTATTTTGATAAAAAAAAATAATGCCTCTCCATTAATTTGAAAATAAATATAAAAAAAACTAAATTTCTTGATATTTTGAAAATTATACGTCTTTAATTTTAAAAAATATTTATTTAAATAACAGTATAATTCTTATAATAAATATGTAACCAGACCGGCTAGTAGGCAAAAATGAACATTTATTTAATTTAATCCTTGACATTATGAACTTGAATAGAAATTGAGCAGCTTAGATTTCTATTTTTTGTTGTAAAAAATCCAATATGTTTAAGCCAGTTAATTCAGCTCTAAGTTTTTTTTAAAATTTATAAAGCTTAATTATTTAGAATCGGTTTTAATTATAAGATGAAACATATAAAGTTAAATTAAATCTCATTATCAAATATTTACCCGGTCCTTCTCCATCATATGTGAAATCTTTGATAAAGAGCGTTCTTCCGTCGACGGCGTAGACGTGGCCTGATACTCCATGGTGGAATTCTGATAGCTTTCCTAAGGATTTTCCATAATATGCTGCGAGTACTCCATCTGTAAAAGAAAAAAACTTTCAATTAACAACGTATTAAGTAAAAAATATACAATATATTTTTTTTATAATTTGACTGTTGTTTTAAAAGAAAGAAATATCTTATATTGTTGTTAAAATGAGATAAAATTACTAATAACGGAGGCGTGATTTTCTAGGAGAATATCTAGATTTTTTACAGGAAGAGCTCACTTCCACCTTTGAGGTTGAAGAATTTTTTTAATGGGATCTTCTTTTTAATTTTAAAATGCATATCTCGCAAAATAAAATTAAATCACATTCTTTATGAACCGGAGCAAAACGGCGTATTCCCAACAGTGTCTTACTGTTATTGGAAACAATTCAACGTGGAAATACGCCCTTTTCAAAAATCAATGCTTAACTGTTAAGCATTCTTAATTTAAAACTACTATAAAATTAATAAATGTTTCAACTCACTTGAATAACTAAAATTTGTGTGCTGGTATTGCATTGTAATTTAGGTTTTTAATATTATTTTTTTATTTTGTACACTTCTTGAAAACAATTTTTGGGTTACTTTAAAGGAAACAAACACAATCCTCACAGCAGGAGAATAAAAGTTATAGTTATTAACATGATATTTATATAAATACAGCTATGTAACCTTCTTATCGAAACTCGGGCAAATCGAGGAAAGTATGAATCCAATGCATTGATACAACTGTTCTTTGGATGTTGTTGTTTTTTTATGTCAAAATATTTTTTGAGTATGAGTTTTACTAAAAATTCATATTCGATTTATATTAAAAACGTTGAACCAATAAATACTAGGTAAGTATTAAAAAATAGTTAACAGTAAACAAAAACATTGTCTTGGTATTTCTGATAAAATTCAGAGTATTTTTATATTACTTTCACATTGATTTGTAAAACACGGGAGGGAAATCACAATTAAAAAAGATGTTCCGTGTATTGATACAAAACTGATAAATGGTGAAATCTGATGATGAAGTTATTAAAACACATATTCATTTCATATATTTGAGATAAATAAATCAATGATTATTTTTATTAAACGTTTGTGCGTCTGAGTAAAAATACATATTGTGGCTTCTAGTGGCCTAATTGGTAAATATCAAATTTAGATTTTGTATTTAAATTTAAGTATGCGTTTATGATATTTTTTCTTGTCAAGTTGATCTTGAGTAAGATTAAATTCTCATATTGTTTATCTCGTATGAGTATTCAATTAAAAATATTTGGTACATTGGCATAAGCTGTAATAGGAAAATATTTTTTTAATCTTGAAAAATGTATATAAATGTAATATGATATAATCTACAAGATATACATTTCTTCATAATTAATGTTCGATAAACCCACTATATTTAGTAATACAGGATATTAAAAAACAATGCTGATTTTAAGCACAGGTATAAAATAATAATCATGAAGAAAATCGTTAGTATCTTGTTTGAAATATTGTCGGAAACTTGTAGTATTATTATTTATATGATTTTATAATACTTTTAAGTGTTAAAGACAAATTAAATTTATTAATTTACATAAAATAACAATATTGGAAACGATTTGTAAAACAACTAAAACAAAATAAATATCATCTGCTGCCATTTGAAATCGATTTATTATACACCTTTCACTACAGGCCGTTTAGATCGTTCATACATATTTACAAGCATTTTCGATCTAAGATCAAGCAGATTAGTTTACAAAGCTATCTCTACTTCTACAGAAGAAAAAAAGAAAGTTTTCGTAACATTCAAACATTAATATTTTCTGATATATCTATATTAGAAACAATCTCAAGAAATATTATAATTTTTGACATTCTACTTGATAAAAGAAATACTTAACTTTTTTACACCATTTTGTGTTACTACTTTTCACTAATAACTGCCTTAAAGTCATTTCTTACAATGAATACTGTCAATATAGTTTACAATGATGATTTGATTGTCAATAGTCAAATACAAGTGCGTCGAATGGTGCTCAAAATGATCTCAAATTATTTATATTTGTTATTGTTGACAAAACACTGCAATATTCCGTTTTTTACAAATTATTTTCGCTCTCATTTTCAGTAAAAATATAAGTTCAATGACAATGAATAAGTGTTAAGTAACGCACATTTTTCGCTTGACGTCTCGCATGAATTAATTGAAAGCATTAATTTTAGCACGCCACTTGATTTTTTTAAATGTAAATTAGCTATTTTCCAATTAAATAAACTTCTCGTATGTATTGTAATTAAGTGCTTATATAATTAATTACGTGTAATTATACTTAAATTCACCAATCGACAAATTGTAAAAAAAGTAATTTATTGTCTTCATCATATCGTTCCATGTTTATTTAAATTTTTGGATCAATAAAAAGTACTAAGCTGCATGGAATAATTTTCCCTATTCTTTTTCTAAAAATAAAAAAAATTGCCACAAATTTATAAGGTTTCTCTACTCGAATAGTATTTTGGGTGAACTAATATATTAATAACAGCCTCATAAGACCCACTCAATTTCACAACTAGGTAACTCTGATTTGACCATTCCAACTTGTTTTTTATAACCATATGCTTAAGTCTCATTTAAGCCGATCGGGTACATTGCCCAAAATCTTCGACCAAGCAAAAATATTGACCGAGTAAACGTTTACAACCATATAAGTTTTTTAGTGAATCATTTCATTTTTACGTGTGTTTGTTTGATGCAGCAACACTCGTCATACGCCTCACCTGTTCAGATACGCTAAAAACGTGAGTGAGTACGTGCTACAGGTGGTGGAGTTATCTTTTGGCTGAGGAAAATGAAACGGTTTTTATTCACTCGCACGCTTTAATCACTCGTCGGATCACTCGCCCAAATCCTATGCGTCGCGTTCAGATTGTTTTTTATTCAGCCGAGTTTACTCTCTCGGCTTCGTACCCGGTTGGTTTAAATCAGTGATTACCATACTTATTATGCTCACGGACCCCTTCATGGAGAAAAATTTGACCACGGACCCCCAAGTGAAATAACTCCCAAGGGAAATAACACCCCCAAATTAATTTTGACCGGCCACGGACCCTTTGAGCGGTCTCAGGGACCCCTGGGGGTCTGTAGGAACCACTGGCTTAAATGATACATTAAGGGTAAGGTATAAAGCTTTAAGTTAAGTTATAATCATAATTTAAATAGTAATGAACAAATAGAACAATTAAGTAATGTTTAACAGATAAAAATTTGAGATAATATTCAATATATATCAAAAAAGACAAGATTTAAATCGAGTTACCTAGATAAATTATTGAGACGGTGAAATGATGTAGAGTACATAGCTTTCGTAGTATTTAGTACACATATCTCAAGAACTAAGTCGTTTATAAGTTACTGCTGACAAAGCAAGACAAACTTATCGATTGCAAACGAGTCATTATGCCTGCCACTAACTGACTTGAGATCAAAATTATGAAAAAACAAATCAATAATTTTGGTGTTCATTTTTGCAATCAAGTTTTTCTGTGGCTCTTACAAATCAACCGAATCGTCTTCTTTTTCAGTAGGACTTCTGCGGTAAATATACATTTATTTTATTCTTTGTAAATATTATTATTTAAGCGCTGCAGAATATCTTTTCCGTTAAAAACCACAAATATTTACAAGGTTGACTTAATTTCACCCAATAAAACAAATTAGTAGTAAATACATAGGCTTTAATATTATACGTGCTTCTACAAACCATCACGAGGATTGATGCTCAAATTATTATTTTTTTAATTTTGAAAAATGTTTTTTTTTTTTAGAAAAACAGCCAAAAAAGATGATTTTATTATTATATTACAAATCATAAATAAGCAGCGACCGGTTTCACCAACCACAATCCACTTGATTATTTTAAAAAATCGTGAATTTTTTAAAAATATTATTCATAAGTCATGCGGTAATGTTGTGATAAAACATTGAGAGAGTTGACAAAAAAAAAGCCTGGCATTGAATAAAATAAGTAATTTATGACATCGCTGACGTTTTCAATAAGATGTTAAGAAGAAAAAAAAATAACACCGAGAAATATAATTTATTCTTAATCTCAATTAAAATTGTGTTTTTTATTCGACAAGACTTTTTATTAGGTGGTATCTACAAATATGTTGATTCAATATTATTTGGCGATATATAAATAAATTATTTATTTGCCATAATTGAAATGATCAAATGAATTGTTATAAAGTAATTTAAATCAGAAAGTCTTTTTAAAATTGAAAACTTTGCTATATTGTTTTGTCTATCATTTTAAAACTTTAACACTAATAAAACAACTTAATTAAACCATTTTTTTACCATGTCCGCTCCCAATGTTGAGCATATGGACTCCTAATGGAGTTTATCTCAACAGAAGTGTTTCTACGAGAAATGCTTGTTACTCAGTTGCTCAACCTCTCTTTTTCTAAAGAGAGTAAGAATAGAAGGACAGGAATAGTAGTAGCGTATTAAACACACGAGAGGCCCTAGGCGCAATAAAATTTGGAGGCCTTGTTTTTAGGATAACATCAAAAGTCAGAAAATGTCATGTAAAATAATAAAAATATATCGAAATTTGAACAAAAAGTATATGGATTATATAAAGAAAGTTATTTTAGAGGCCCCTTAAATTCGGAGGCCCCAAGCGCGCGCCAAATTCGCATATCGGATAATCCGCCACTGCTCTCGATACGCCCCGTTCATAAGATAGGATGGGTGGGAGGAGGGAATTCAAGACATTACATAAATCCATGCTTTCGAACAGAAATTCATAAATCGATTGAAAAATCAATTTATACAACTGTCCGTACTGGGATTCGAACCCGTGGCCTTTGTAACCGAAGCCAACAACATTGACCAATCGACCACACAAGCGGCTAAATTTAACCAATACTCTACCATATTGGAAATACGTTTATTTTAGAAAGCAAATAGAAAAAAATACGTTTATTTAAATAGACAATCATGTTTGTTGTTTGATTGAAATTGTCAAGATTCAAACATACTAACTAACTAACTGGAACAAAATTTATTTAAAGGCTTAATATTTTTTATCGGTTCAATAAAATATCAATCGTTAGGCATTAAAGAGATCTGTTTATGCGTTAGTGGTTAGTACAATAAACAAATTTTATACAAAATAAATTATTTGATCGTAGATGACAAAAATGTAACGCTATGACGTGAGTTGCTTTTAGTGTCAACTACTTTTGAAGTGTGTTATTGGCATCAAAATTATGTGTGTTACGTAACTGTTATTGAATAGGGTCGTCGTATTTATTATAATCTGTTCTCTTTGCAAATGGAAGCTCACAATATTTTAGCACGATAATTGTATTACATTATTTTGTTCATCAACTAATAAATAAATAAAAATATTATGTTTTTAGCAACCAACAATCAGTTGATAAAAACCACTTACAATATAAATGATCAATATTTTTTAGGCTTTGATTATGACTAGTTTAGTTAATTTAAAATACGTAACCGTTTAACTTTACAGCTAACTGACCAAAATTATACCAACTAAGCGACTTTTTACATGTATTACTGACCATTTTATTCTCTCACTAAATTGTATTAAGATACTGGTCGAATAAATAAATATACTTTTATTTTGTAAACACTTGACTTTTTATCAACAAGACACCTTTATTAAGTACCAATATTAAATATTATATTTCTTGAATTGACTTACTCGGTAGAACTCAATTGCAAAAAAGTACAAATGTTTTATTGTTTTTCTATTTACTGCATATTTTCGATGTACTGTTTTTTTATTTTCTTCTAAGACATACATAACCGCATAGTACTTTTATTAACGTATTAATTTATTTAAGAGGTTTTTTATTAATTGCTTTCGCTAACATATGGTGTATGCCACTTGTCCTAAATTGCGAGATCTGTACATCTAAATTTCACTTAGAAACTGAAAAGTTAAGAAGCAAATGAAAGGTGGTTACATATATTAATTATAGCAGTAGTATATGAAGTTTTCTTTTTTCAGTTTTAATACAAAACCACTATTGTAACTTAGTGTAGAGACAATTTTTAAAATTGCTCAATTTCTCTTTCAACCTTTGTTAACATTTTTTAACCAATCACTTTTCGAGAGAAATCAAAAGGAAAACTGTCGATACATAATTCAATTAAACTTTTATACAAAAAGGTTTGTTTCAATGAAGACTTAGATTTTTTTAAACTAAACAGTGACAAAAAGGTAATGAAAACTATAATCGTCATTTTCTATTAAAATTATATGATCACTAAAAACAAACTGATTTTTTATTTGCGATATTTGATAAATATGTTATTTTAAATAAATTTTCAGCAAACTTTCATATAAGTAAAACTTTTGCTAAAAAGAGAATTTAAAAGTGGTATTTTACGAAATATTATAATGAAGGAAAAGTGATTGTGCTTAATATAATATTAGAACCATTTATATTGATACGTTATTAATAATCACACTATAAAATTCGTTAATTGAATACATAAAAATCACATCGTTATATATTATTGTACGTAGAAAACATTTCTAAATAAAATTGAATAAATACTATGAAGAAGAAAAAAATGACAACACAACGTTCAAAATTTTAAATTGAAGATCTTAAATGAATTACTTGCTGACTATTTCTTCCATAAAATACTTTGTTCGTAATATTATCATCAAAATAGCAGATAACATAAGAACCCCACCCCGTGCAAGAATATTCCTCTGCGTCAGGTAAAGTCGAAATCTTTTAAATTTCATTTTGTGTAGTGTTAAAATAATTTTCTATTCAATTACGTAAATTATCTCATATCAAAACAATGTGAACTATACAGAACTCGTTCAATACACGAGCAAGAGGTTAAAGTTGGCTCATAATTAACACTTTTTTATTATCTCAAAAGAACGTTGCAACATTTTGGCACGCAAATATAACATATTTTTTTTGCATTCACTATGCATAATACTGAAAAATAACTTTTCAATTAACATACATTTGAGTAAAGCTAAGAGAAACTTCAATAGCTGAATACACAGTGTTCGCCCATCATATAAAGTATAACGTTAGCTGAGAATAAACTAATTCAAAATTAATGGTTATACTACATGATTTGTTTTCTGAATATATCTTGCTGCAAAATAATGTATACGAAACGTGATGATAATATTAATATACTCTTCATTATATTTATATGAGGTTTCGTAAAAAGTCTTAGATCTCTTGAGAGTAACAGTTTTTTTCACAAACATTCTTGTAAATTTATAAAAGATGTCGCTTTTTTGCATAGAATTTTTGAATCGACTCAGTTGATGTATGTATTCTTCATTAAAATAATACTCGACCGAATGTCTGACGTAAAAAGCGAATAGATAATCAGTTACTCGATTTAAATGATCTTTCTTGCTAATCTATCATGAAGTGATATTTTCTTGAAATAAAGTATGTTTCTATTCGAGATCCATAGCCAATTATGTGTTGAATAGTAACTGTTTAATGTTTTGGTTATTTAAGGTAAAAGGGATAGTCACATAGCTTTTCAACATAAAATTGTAACGAGCTAAATTTTATCAATTATAGGATTTTTTGAATAAAGTCATTTACCAATTACTATCTTTTCCAAAGCTTTTCTTTCTGCCTTTTATAAAAAGTAGATTGAAAGCTGTCAACAAATACACATTAAGCAGATGTGAAATGTAGTGGTGTTATAAGTACTCACAAGTGCTTTTATAAGATAATTATTTCTAAGGCCATTCCGCAAAGTAAATAATATTAAGCTGATTAATAAATTTGTAATCGAACTAATAATGTCAAGAATCATATTTTTCTATAATTACGACTCTTTGACAAATATCTTTAACAAGTTGTACTTTCAAGATTGAAAATGATAATATTGCATTGCAATCCCACTTACATTTTGAAGATGTGACAAAGGCTAAGTGGCAATCATTTCTTACATAACATTTTATAGCTATGACATTTGTTTATATATGCAATTCGAGAAAAATAACTGCGAGTCAAAAAAATTGGCGGCCAAGCAGGTTGTTTGATTCGACAAAAACTGCGCATTCCGCTTCAAGAGACCAAACAAACGTTGATGTTTTCTTGTCTCGTGTCTTAGAGGAAAACTCGTGTATTTCTTTAACTTTATCTGATGTTGTTATTATAATGAATATATTTTACGGAATAAGCATGATGTTAAATGGAATGTATCACAGTATTTATAAAATCATGATGGCTTGTAAGACTTACTCGCAGATTAGTCACATAGAGTGCGATTAATTGACGATAACCGTTTTTGAATATAAAACACTTGTATATGACTTATAGGTTGATATTATCCGTGTCTTTCCGATGTCTATCAGAAAATGCTGCAGATAAACAAAAATCATCTTTTGCAAGTTTCGCAAAAAAAAATCATTATTAACTTTTCCGGTTCTTAGCTCAAGAAATGCGACCCCAATACCCACATTTTCTTAAATATCTATTTTAATATGGGTAATACAATGTTTATAATTAAGGTATTCTTATATCATAGTTTTTTGGACCTTTTGTAGTTTATATAAATACGCGATAACGCGAGTATGCGATAACAAAATAAGCGCCCGCTTATCAGCGATCGTTCGTAAGATAACTGTCCTGAACGCATCAGTTGCAAATTCATATTTGTACTGGAATGACGTCTTTTTTACGCGCAACTTAAAGTATGATTATTTATTAAAAAAACACGGATTTTTTACATAAAAAAAAATGTATGAGGAATGATGCAGAGAGATATTTTAAAGCCCTTAGACTATTTTTTTTTTTGAAATTCATAAGAATAATGCCAATAATGAGGAAACCACTGGGGTCCCTAAACGACCCCCATCGGCAGAGAAGTATTTTTCTAGTCTCCGAGCCGCGAGAGTTAACAGCAATTTATTAGATAATCTGTGTTAAATCTTTAAATGTTAAAATACCATAACTGTAATCAACACAATTGTTTAGATGTGTATTTTCTTTAAATAATTGTTTTTTTTTTAAATTATCATTCAATAATAAAATACAATGTATAGTGATATCCATTATTTATTGTGTGTTAATAATCATTTTTTAGTGAAATTTCTCGTAATTCTCATGATTTACCTTTGTAGGATTTGTACTTTAAAATATCTTTAATAACGATCAATAAACCTTAAAGTTAAATAAATAAAACATCTTCATACAAAAAACAGGTGGCTAAAATTTGATTGAAATTAATTTGTTAGTTACTTAAAACTTATAGGTTTTAGTTTTCTAGTTGAAAATAAACATTTTAAATATTATGAATGTTGCCATTGTTGAGAAAACTGTTTTCGTTTTTGGTTCCTTTACATATTTTACTATTGTAATATGAACATGTGTAAGATAATGCAATGCTAATTATAACAGCTGTTGATTCGAAAGTTGATAAATTGAATATATTTAACAAGGTCGGTCTAGCTTAAGCAAGTTATCATAGATATAAAGATAGGAACAAAAGCAGCGTATTTATAAAATTTACACATTTATAGGACAAGCATCTTCTTATTTTATGGCAAATACGTATTATTTATCAACAACAACAAAAACCTAAAATGTTTAAAAGAATTAAGAAATAAAATGTACTATTTATTTTCATTATAATAATTTAAAAGTTAGCATTGTTTATTTCGAATATTGTTTATTTTTAATATAAAATACGAAGTGGGGATAAGCAATGTGCATATTTAAACTATTCATGTCGACTATTTTCTCTCCGTCTCTAGCTTAGAGAATTTTTATTTTGATTGATACAGTTCTTGTATAAAATATGTGATGCAGTAATTGACAACCGTTTAAAATATTCATTTTAATTATAGCAATAAAAAATGACATTGTATTAAAAAAAAATAACTAATTTTTATTTTTCTTTAAAACATACATTTCAGTTCTATTCAACCTCCTTTTCAATTGAAAATTCCCAGAGAAAAGACGTTTCTTACCCGAATGTGTAGAACCATTCGGCCAAAGGCAAAAGTTTTTTCATTCTATTTGCAATTCACCCAGAAGATTTCTTTGCAAATTGAAGATTAATACTTGTTAATAATGATCTACAAGATGCAAAAAAAAATGAGATATATTATTCTTTAAACGCCAACAGACATACAATTCAATCAAAAATCATATCCAGATGATTGCGTTTAACTCAATTTATTGATTTATTCGTATAAAACAAATTTCAAACGAAAAGATTTTTTATTTTTTTCATTGTGACAAAATAAAGCAAAATATTAAATATAATCTGATAAATAATTCAATCGAAAAGATTCCGACACAATTTGCTAAGCTCACTCATCCACTTATATTGACAACGCAATATTTTTGAACAATTTTAAAGCTCATCTCAAGCTTATTACAATCAATGTATTTTACTAAGTATTTGTTTTTAGGTTTTACTTCTTTATTTCTTGATGTTGATGTATTATGTACTGTTTTTTTTTTCATTATATTTGTCAAGTGCATGGTGAATTGGTGTCAGCTGTAATGCCATGTATTGTTATTTTATTTTTTAAACAATAAATAAATGTTATCGTGTGTCGTATATAAATATTTTTCTCGGTAATGCGCAAATAATTGTTGCATATTTTGATGTATCGCGTATCGACGGTTGAGCGTCAGTTGCATTACAGTTATTGTAATGCCGCATTAGTAAGAAACCAGTCCATAAACGCAGCGAGCGATCGCGCTGGTCCATCCAAGATTCGAATTCCAGCCCAGTAGCGCCGTAAGCATTCCTCAACACCAAGCATCACTCGGCGCACCGATTGGATCGTCGGCCGTGATTTTGTACAAGTGGTTTCAATAAATGAATTATATGCAATAGCTTTAGGCTAAAAAAATACTCTCAAAACAAGACAAATTTAATGGGAAAAAAAACACTTTTACACACACCTTCTTCGGAGGTGATTTTCGACGAAATATTAAGGCCAAAGATTTTTTTCATAACAATCAACTGCAATTGGTTATTCTTTAATAACTTAAGCCTACCTAATCCATGGCACATAGTACAAATCAATTTTTTCCTTATTTTTTCCCACGTAAATAAATTCTTATTTATATTTACAATACAAGAAGTAGTCCGCTCTTTGTATTAAACACGATTTAAAATATTTTTAAAAAGAACGGCTTACAAACTGATCACATAAAATATTTGCAATTAGGAGCTTTGTTTCTTCTTAAATATAATAATTGTATGTAGGGGTTACAATACCGGATTAATTCATCTTTTTTTCAATCGATTAATCGATTTCTGTTCAAAAACATGGATGTTTGTGATGGCTAAAAATTCCCACCTCCTCCCACCATTCCAATATTGAAATAACAAGGTGTTGCGAAAGTTAATCTTTTTTATCATTTACTTTACATCCCTACTACTCTCTTCGAAGAAGTGATGTTTAGCAATTGAGTAACAAAACTTATGTTAAGATACCTACATTAGGAGTAGGATATCCAATCCCGGGCCCTTTTTGTGGTCCCGGGATTTCGGGATTGATAATTTTCCAATTTCAGTATTCTGGGATTCCGGGATTGAGCACCCAGCATAAAATTGTATATAAATTGGGATTCAGGATTGAGAAAATTTTTGGTCGGCGATTTTGGTGAGACTTTTTTTTAGCTCTTTCAAGAATTCCCGAATCCAAAATCCCTAGAATTATCGTGACGAAATTACCAGCACGGGAGCTTTTTTTTAGCTCTCTAAAATTAGAATTAGAATCTAAAATCCGAGGAATTTACGAATTTACAAAAAATAGCAGCGTGACATCTCTTTTTACCTCTTCCATGTTTAATTTTCTCCTAGGATTGATACTGTCGCAATACCGGGATTTTGGGATCACAGAATTAGACGGGATCCCGGGATTGGATACCCTAATTAAGAGACCATACGCTCTACATTGGGAGCGGGCATGGATAAAAAAATCGGTGTATCGTATTGAGTACCGGTATTAACAAAAAGTATTTAACAAACCAAAACAGTACAGCTAGTTGTAATTGCTTTACCATCTTTAAATAACGGTATATAAATTATATTTCTTATCAAATACCGCTTTAAAAATATATATCATAATCATAAATGATTTTCATAAATAGCTTACTGCTTCTTAAAAATTAATAAGAATATTGAAATGTCGGTACAACTCTTAGAAATTTTAAAATATTTGATATGAATAAATGAACCTCTGCGATGAGTTCTATAAATTCAAAATTCGATTTTTGTTGATTTTTAAAACCAGTATTTTGGTTTTTAACACCATGAACACTTGGATCTCAGTTTTTGATAAAACATAAGATGTATTGCGATTCCTGATCACGGGTTTATAATAATACTAGCTGGCCCGACGAACTTCGTACCGCCTCAGGATTAGGGATTCCAACTATTCGTCATTTTCAACTATCCGGATATCGAATAGTAAAATTGAAACTATCCGGATATATCTGGATATCCGGATAGTTGCAGTTAGTATGAACATAACATAACATGACTACATATATAAATGTATATACTAAACTAACACATTAAAAACGAGTTCATTCGTAATATAAGTCATTTATTCATATTTTAAAAATAAGATAGCATTAAATGTACCATATTTTAAATTTGATCTTAATTTAGTTTTGATTTGTCTTGCTGTTGAAAATACTCGTTCCGTTGCTGTTGACGTTGGTTTTATTGTTAGAACTGTTTTAAACAACACTAATATTATGAGATTGTAGATGATTTATCATAGGAGTCGTTGAAGATCCTTTGCATCCAATAGTTTTCCTACATTTATTTATTACACACCGCTGACTGTAAATTATTTTATTTACTCATAAAATGAGTCCATACATCGAGCGTCTTAACACGGCTAAATTTTATACAAAATTATTAAAATTTTAAGCAAAATATTTTTTAACATATTTTAATAAACAATGAATTACAGGCTGCTTTGTTAATATGTAGACAGTTTTGATTGCTTGGTTTTCAGTAATGAATTGTAGAACTCGCTCGCAAATGAAGATGTTTCACGATCAAAGTTTCATGATCAACTGATCCTGACTAAATCCTTTCCCACTTCTGTAATGCCTTAAATAGAGAAAATACACATTTCAATACTATTCCATCATATTAAAATATTGAAAATTTACAGCTGCATTAGATTACTAAAAGGGCATTTCTTCAATGAATGAAATTTCGGCATTAAAGGTTTTTTTTTGCCTCGAGTCCGAGCTGATTCGTCGAACTTTTAAGTATTAAGATAAGATATTCATAATACCCGAATTTGGGGAAGGTAAAAAAAAAACACTACTACTAAGTAATCGTTTCTCCCATGTAGTACATAAATACCCCAGTATTCATATCATCTTTCGTCGATTTTGTAAAATATTTAATTTAAAATTATAACGAATAGTTATTTGGGGAAATATCCGGATATCGAATAGTTAAAAAGGGTCGGATATATCCGGATATCGGATATCCGGATATCCGAGTTGGAATCCCTACTCAGGATCAATAAATGTTGTGTTAATTTATTGCATGAATTAAATTCAGTTTGAATGAATACTCAAAATCAATTAAGTTCAATAACTGTGCAAAATTCAAACTGAAAAGTATTTTAATTACATTGAAATGATGTAATTCACGTGGCACAGTCGATAGATTTAAAGGAATGCATTAGATCAACGATTTGATTTTGAATTGTGAAGTTTAAATGATCCACATCTTTTTTCTTATCCGCAAGAATTGCTCGTTCACTCAACCAATTGTGATTTTTGTGATTAGATGTTTGGGAACATTTTGTTGATGAAGCCGTCCTTCGTTGAGACGAAATTGCGAAAATTCGGCGGAATCGAAATCAATCCGTTCGATTCTTCAACAGGAACACGGCCGTTACCGACGATAGTCAACAATTGCTTGGAGAAATCTTCGGCAGATGGATCGTTTAGAAATGCAACTCGCATGTTTGTCGTTAGCTGAAATTTCTTCACATAACGCCACAGAGTCGATGATTTGAGGCAAGCGTTTATTTCATCGGCAGCGGTCGATCTTTGAATGACTGGTAGTGTTTGTCGGAAATCGCCAGATAGTAGAACCATCGCGCCTCCAAAACATCTTGAGTCATTGCACTGATCTTTCATAGTTCGGTTGATGTCATGAGCATTTGTGCGCCATTGTCCATTCATCCCAGGTGATGATTTTTTTGCTTCCAAAAATTTGGCCATTGCTGAGTGTTTCACAATCTTGCATGTCGGTTTTTCAGTGGTTTGAAGGTTTAACGGCAATTTCAACGCTGAATAAGCCGTTCGGTATCCTTCTATCTACGTTGCCGCTATTTCAGAAGAAGAAACTGCTACAGCAGTTTTATATCTCGCACGAACAGTGGCCATAATCAATGACATGAGGAATGTCTTCCCAGTTCCACCGGGCGCATCGAGGAAAAATAAAACACCATTCCCATCATCAATTTCCTTCATTAACGTATCGTACATTTCCTTCCGTTGGGGGTTCAACACTGGTACATTCGTTCAAACTGATTGCTTCAATGCATTTCGATCATATTTACGTTCACGTTCCGATTCTCGATTGAAAGCGTCGTTCATTCCACGATCTGGCGTTGGCATTCCTAACTTGACTAACAAACTGCCGCATATAAGGCAACACATGTCTTCGATCAAAAACAAAGTCTGGTTATGTATCTCTTCATTCATCTCGAGATCGGGATTCCCTGAACTGACATGAATTCGATGTAAAATGTATTCGGACATATCATTTTTGTACTTGTTCCACAGTTCACGGGGATTCGATGGGAAGCATGTCAAAATAATGTGCGTATCTGACTTGGAGATTCAGAAACTATTTCTTCAGCGATTTTCGTGTCCTAATGATGTATAGTTTTCAAGCAAATTGAAGTATTGACATACAGCACGAAATGTTGTGCACACTACGCCATTGACAGTTTGAAGTGATTTAAATGATGCCGGCCCACGAACATTCACCAGCAACAACCGCAAGTAGAAGCATTCGTCATTCTTCAGATTAACTGTGTTAATGCGACCAAGAGCATCAGTAAAACGCACATCCGGATGATCAGAAACCGTATTGCCTTGCTTTTGACGTTGATTTTTTTTCGATGAAGCGTTCCAAGTGTAATAACGTGCCACCTCAGCAGGGCTGTCGACTCCACAGTGTGGAGTCGTGTAAAATAAGACGACTCCGACTCCAGCTTAAAAATAATTAACGACTCCGACTCTGAAGAAATTTTGCAACAATTTCATTTTAACATATATATATATGCAGTGCTTTTTTTTGAAAAAAAAGGTGCCGGAACGCACTTTTTTCGAGCATTTTCTAAGAAGGTATATTACTTATTATATATTCGAATATCATTTTGATAGAATTAATGACGGCTTTTCATATAATGCATAGAAAATAAAACAAAATATACATATTTTAAAATAGAAAAATTAAACATTTATTAAAATTTCGAGAAAAAAAGGTGCCGGAACGCCGTTCCGCCGCGTTACAGGGTAGAAAAAGCCCTGTATATATGTAATACCATCAGATCATTTTAAGTCAGCGAACCATGCAATATCAACACTTTGGACTATTTTGTTTGAATACTCATAATTAAATATATTTTTCAAAAAAAATCGAGCCGCTCATTTTTTACGACTCCGACTCCGGCCTAAATAACGCAACACCTCGACTCCGACTCCACAACCCTACACCTCAGAATAGAGCAACATTCGTGGAAACGGCAAGCTTCGTTTTTGCCAATCAATCGAATACATCCAGCATCGAGTATCCCCAAAGATGCGATGCTTAACAATGTAGTTTATCATCAATCAGCGACCGGATTTTTTGTTTGAATACACGTGCGGTTATGTCGTCCCGATTACTTGATGTTTGTCCGGGGAGCAGCAATTGAACAATTTCTATCCATTTCGGATTGCACGTAAAGGTGATGAATAGATCTTGACGATTGTAATGAAGAACATATGTCATTGCATCTTGCGTATATGCATGCATATGACGCGAGTTGAAAATGTACGTCGCCGGTAGAATAGCCAATCAACCAACATTAGCTGCGTCTCATTCGCGCCACATTATTAACCAATCTAAATACACTGTTCCCGCTATTAGACATGCATCTCGTGTTTGACCATAATTGGATAAATAGATTTTCACACCAGAATGAATTATCGGAATTAAAACTTTATAAAAATCGATGAAAATTCAAAATCGCTCCTACATAGCAAGCAGTCAACTGTCAAAGTTGCAGTCAACGCCATCTCGTGGATATAATTCAAACAGCATACAACGTCGTGTGTCCGCGTTCCATTTAGAAGAAGTTCAAATTTCAAAACAAAATGTATGGAGACATTAATTTTCTTTATAATTTCTTTTCCGTGATATTTTTCCGATGTTTTAATGCTTATTCTGCTATTCTAGGCAAAGAGAAATTTAATAAATCAAAGATCATTGAAATCCATTCAGTAATTCTCTAGATATACGTGGTGTAACTAACCCCACTTTGTTTTATATATTTAGATATTAATATTTAATGTAAAACTCAAAAACGAGACTTGAATTTGATTATTATTATTATTATTTGATTAACATTTTTTAAATTGCGATTTGAAAATTCAAATCGCAATTTAAAAAGTGTTAATCAAATATTTTCATTTAAATATGAATGTAACTTGTTAAATAAATGTGATTACTCTAGTTGAAAATCTTTTAAACATTTAAAAAAAAACGTATCTACAATACTTTCATGTTTTCTTTGTAAGTATTAACTAATCCTTTTTATGTCTTATGCGCAATATACAAGGAACTTGTTTGTCAAAAGTTATAAGAAATATTTTTTATTAAAGCCCTAAAATATTTACATATCTGAGCAGCTCAATAATAAAATATTTATCTTATGAAAGAATAAATCTCTTGCATTCAAGATTCTTACATTTAATGTTTTCAGTATTACAAAATGATTATTTAAACAACGGATTTAGCACAAATACGAAGTGGAATTGAATTATCAATTGTTAGTTTTGAAACATCCAACTTCATTGATTTCACAAAAACGAAATCTTTCGTTAATAAACTCAACTCACTCGCCAGTAAAGAAACATATTCAACTATGTAATTCTGAAGCCGTAAATATTATGTTTTACAAAATTGTGAGTAATTTGAAGTGAGCCAATATTAAATGAGTAGCATTTATATCGTCGTAAATACTTAATTCAAATACTAGATCAACAATTTCGGAAAATTATAAAAAGCCTAAGGCTTGGGCAAAGTGAGCGGCGTATTTCCCAACTTAATTAAAAGCTAATTATTTGCGGACTAGTTATAGCCGTTGCAAACATCTAAAGTAAACAAACAAAAGTAAATATTGTGTAAATCTAATTTTTTTAATACCATAGACAAACGCAGTTTGAGCTAGCCACAATGAAAAAAATATTCAATGAATTATTTGTCAATAATGGAGGATCCATCAAAAATAGTCGATTTTTTAGTGACTTCATTAAAATTATCAGCATGAATAAACAATATCAATAAACCAAGTGCACGTGTATACGTGTGCACTGTACAGTGCAAAAAAAATCTTTAATAGTTTTAAAAATCAATGTTATGATACGCGTATTTAAATAATAAATAAAATCAAACGACACTATAAGAACCATTGTATCCAAAACTATCTTTTTTCAGTATTTTTGAACTCAAAATATGTGAAATATTTTAATTACTAAGGTAACCTTTCATAACCGAACTTTTCTTAACCTAACACTTATTCGCTTCGTAAACTTTTCTCAAATTCTTTTTTACGACATTTACAATAATTCAGATTTAATTCTAATAAATTAATTAAAGCAATTTTACTGAAAATTTATTTTTTAATGAATTAGGCAAGGAAACATATTTTTTAAAGATCTTGAAGAATTGTATAACTTATATATGTTATTTTACATTGTTTTCAATGATGATTTATAAATTATAATAACGTATCATACACTATTTTGTCTTTAATCATTTCGAATGGAAAATCATACTAATAGTTTTCAAATAATAAGACCTTAAATCTTCTTTGCACTTCTTAATAACCAAAATACAATTAAGTCGAATGAATCAGCTTTCAACTGGATGAATAAATCAATATAATGGAAAGCTAGGTATAAACAATTTGATTTAATTTAAGAAGAGTATGATTATGTTGATTTGAAGTTAAAAAGAAGTGATCCTGCACAAGTATCATTTTATCCTCTAGTTAATATTAAATGTAAGTCTTTTAAACGAAAAACTTGTATTAATCATTTATGGATAATATAGATTAATATAAACTAATCAAGATGAATTTACAACCGATTGTCCAGTTTACATCACTTCATCGCTAAGTGAAACTAGTTCTGATCCAATATTAAAATTTGTTGAATAGATTCTGTACTTGTTTTGTTATTTTAGATCGCCAAAAATATACTGTTAACATTATCTGAAACAATAGTACTTGCTAATTTTATGTCGAAATATTAAGATACAATCAACTCAATCATTAAGAATGCAGAAATCCTACACAAAGACTTTTAACGCTTGTCTGAATCCATCAGCTAATTATCTTATTACTAATCCTATCTTAAAATTTGATTGTTTTCAATCGAATGGAAAAAAAGTTTGTTTGTTTTTCTGCAAACTCTCTGAGTTCCTCATAATTATTTCAACAATCAATTAGCATACTTGTTTTTTTGCCTGGCTTATTCTTTCTCGTGAATGATTTAAAATTGTATTTTTCCATCACATTTTTTTATTGAGATGTTGTTTTTACGTTTGATATTTGTGAACCGTAAAAAAAATTGAATGTGTTGTTATTATAAAGCATATCAATATAAGTTAAGCCATGGCAATCTATAAATCTTAGTTGAAATGTAGCACCTAAATGTCACTTCACCTGTTAATCAAACAACTTTTTTTCATTAATAACTTTTTAGGTGTTTACTGGCAATTCTTGGCGAAAGGGCATTGTAGTAAAGAAACTAAGCACATTTAGGTACTAATTTCACATTATTTAATATGAAAGATCACAGACCAGTCAACAGTAATTAGTAAACGTTCTATTCGAGAAGTACTTTGAAGAAGTCATATTCCTTTACACGAGGATTCATGTAGTCCGCGTAACAATAATAATGTTATGTAGGCTAAAAAACTGTATTTTTAATATATTTTAATGCGTATCTGTATAATGTTGTCAAATTGTTTGACTGACTGAATTTTTATTGTCAGCAACTCAATAAAGAATAACAGTAAATCGTGACCGAATTTTTGAGTCAAAGTCAAAGAGAATGACTTCAGTTGTTTGTATGAGTCATTTGAATTACTTATTTAACGAGTATCAATGTAATAACATCTCAAAACATCTTATTTTAAATTAAATAAAGATACAACATGTAAAAATATTTTAAGGACTTTTGAGTTTAATAATATACTACACAATTAGACTCGCGGAAATATAATATAAACCAATATAACTAACAAGTATGTAGAATTCAAGAAGTCATCGATAGTTTTTTTAACTCGATAACCTTCGTGCACAGCTTTTTTTATTAAGAAACTTTTTTTTAAAAAATCATTGTTTATGTTTTTTAGTATCATTTTTTTACATTTGTTTATCAAAACACGGTATCTTTGCATATGCGCTTGTTGCATATACGATTGAGTATTCGATCAGAAAGTTTTTAAAGACAACTCTTTGTAGAACAGTCACTAAATCCTAGTTTAAAATAAAAGAAACGAATAAGAGATTTTAAGAGAAATTCAATCAGTTAATCATTCTTACTGCGACCTGGTTTCAGTATTGAGTAGGCTAGATCAAGTGTGCTTTCATATTCATATATATATATACCAATTCTACTAGGTAAAATTATATTTAAAAATGTTTTACATGACTATTGGGAATTCGAACCATTTATCGCACAACTGATTACGAAATATATTGAATGGGCACTTAATAATATTATCATTGGAAAATGACTGACTGGAGGTCGTTAATATTTATTTTTTTATGAATAAAATACTTTAAAACTAAACGCATTATTCTTTACGATTAATAAATCAACAGCCGAAGAAGTATCGAGTTACATGTTGCATCTGTAGTAAACTCATTTTCGCAATTTTATCGGCATATACTACTTTTCCTGGTAGTTTCAGTTTGGAAATAAATTAGGACATAATGAAAAAAACAATTTAGTATATGGATTAAGCAAAATCGTTTTATATATTCACGATGTTCGCTTTTAAAAAAAACAATATTAACATTTCGTTTCTTAAGAAAATTTGCAATGACAATAATACGGTTTGCATGCACATAGTATACCAGCTGTTTTCATGGACATGTATTCATATTTTTTTTCATCTGAAAAAAACATAACTTTTTTTTAATAATAATAATGAAGTCTAAGCCAAGTGAAATCTGTAATTATTAGATATCGCCTTTACGAATGCATGTTTTCTTAACTGACAATTCGCTGCATTTGCCAGCCAAGATTACACATGCGATATCGTATGTTGCAGATTGCATTTACTGTATGGGAAATATTCCACTATGAATATGAACTAAGTTTATTTTTAAATCAATTATATTGAAAATGCATTCATTATATTTTGATTAAATTTAATTAAATAAAAGTAATTCATGATGCCAAAATTTTTCTTTAACAATCTTATCTACCAAACATTTTAAAATTTCCTCAGTAACATTAAACTATTTATTACAATAATCAAACACACTTGGGTGTTCATTGTATTTTGTTACGAAACCATTGATTAAAATTCTTTAATTGACATGGTCTATCGCCGATATTTAAATTGATTTATTTACTTTTATTTTTTATTTTCTTTGCCATCTTTTTTACTCAATTGGCACCCACTTCCTTACCGATCTAATAAACGACCGTAAATATATCGATTAACTGACAACTTTTTCTATACAAGTTCATTTAGCATTCTGTTTTGATATTAAGTGGTTGAACGAATTGATAACTACCAATTTTCCTATTTTTTTTTTTAATTCGGATGCTTTTTATCCATATACTCCGCGTCAGAAACGTATACAGATTTCAATTAATTATATCTAATTTATAATAACTATGTTTAAAAAATAAACTCTTTTAAAATATCTAAGTAAATCAGCGATATGTTTACACTTCGGGCATAAAATAAAACAGAAGTTATTGTGACACAGTTATTGTTTCACCTCATGCTGAATAATTCTCTTTCGGAGCAGATTTTGTTTTAAAATCTATGCATTCACAGGTGCAAATTTCTTGAGATAGTTCATTTCGGAACTGGTTTCCCTAGGGTAATCATAAATAATTCATAATTGAAAATACCGGCAAAATGTTGTTTTCAAAATAGCTTCTCTTCTTAAAAGTGCTAATTTATTACAAGAGATTTCGTGCAAATTAAAGATTATAAAAAATAGGACAGGTTCTTATTATAACACATAAAAAAACTAATTCGAGCTTGTTATGAAGAAACTTTAATCGACGTAGAAACCTCAACATTTTTTACTGATGGTTTTTATTTAAAAAAAAAAAGCAAGTCATAGAATTCAAAAACTGTACAGTATTTATTAGCACTCCAACAATAAGCTCAGAGATCGCAAAAAGTGGTTTTAAGTAAATAACATGTTGGGTGGGCAATGTTCATGACGGTAAATACTGAAATATCAAAATTAATTAATAAAATAAGACATTCTATAATTCCTTTGACTTTATTTGTCTTGTAGGAAAAAAATTCTTTCTATGACTAAACAAAAATCAATCGATAATTTATTAAATTATATTTCTAATCTTTGGTAGAAATTCAATTATTATTGAAGTAATCTTGAAAAAAAATGAAGGTAAAAAAATTATTGCAGTTCTACAAATATCTTGATATTTGTAGAACTGCAATATATATGAGTATTTTTTCACCTTATTCAATAGAATTCAATCAACAATTTTTCAATTATTAAGATTCTAATTTTTTTCGGTAAAAACAGTCGTTTTCCATTATTTTTGGTTTTTTATCGTTTTTCTAATTTAAAACACGTTATTTTTGCCAGTGACAAAAGATTTGCATATTGTCGAAAAATATGCAAGCTTCGTTTGAAGAGAATAAATTATAAAAAATGCAGTTAATATGTTTTCTTGTTTTTTTTATTCAATAATTCGTACATACTTTCACTTAATTTTGTTCTGATCATTAAAAATACTTAAATGGGAAAACTTATTAAATACTTATAATTAGACGTGAGGAAAAAATATTAACATACCTGATAAGATAATACTACTCCAAGCAAAAAACCACAAAATAAAATTCTTCATCCTTGCTACTATTCTATGCAATTATGCGAATTATAAATATTGATTGTGAATTTTATAATAGCACTCGCGGAAAACGCCGGAGAGAGTTCAACGCGTCGAAACGCCACAAGCGAAACCTTATATTAAAAATTCCCTTCGAATTAAGAGTCTGCAAAAATGCTAATGTCTCGATAACCACAACGGTGAATTGAAAAAAAACTTATGTTCCAAGATTGAAATGGTTATTCTTGTGAATGTTCGCGCGTTTTGTGGCCGTCCACGCATGCGCACCGCTCGATAGTTCAGCGCAAACTGAAGTGATTCGAACGGACGCTCACCTACTTATCACTAAACTTTAATAATTCTTTCTCTCTGACCAGACGGTCGACACGAACCGAACAGTTTTACTACGCCACCTGGCCTCTGAAGCATAATGTTCCATCTGATATAATTAATTACCATTGCACATAACAATAATTATTAAATGCGCCATTTACAGTTAGCGTCGAATGGAGATAAATACATTGTAGTTTTTATCTGTGATAAAATACATAATAATATCGGGTTCAAATTGCCGTCAAAACCTCACTGCAATAAGATAAACAAAAAAATGCCGTATCCGATAATGATAAATAAAGGATTGCATAATAGTTACTAGGGTTTGTCGGTTTTCAAAAACCGGTATTAAAAACCGGGTTTTTGGGTAAATTTACGACATTCGAAAACCGATTTTTGACTTTAAATACAATAACTGTCAGAAAAACCAAACGAAGACCCTTCAATACATTAATTTATGAAGAAAATTTGATCGTAACACACAAGTTGGCTGCACTGATCTATAAGGAATCGTTAAAATTATCATAACAAAATGCTTCTTCCATTATGATTTCAAATTATACATTTAAACACATTTTTCTTTATACTCTCTCAGACCATAAGCATCCTTTTCAACAAAATTCAAGTGAATATTCATTACAGTACATTTTTTTAATCAGTGATGATGCTATAAAAATTTGATCCGCATGCAAAATCTATCATGAATCCTCTATTTTATTTTATTTTTTAAATTCTATTACAATTATAGTTTTCGTGTTTTCAACGAGTGTAAACTGATATAATTGGTTTTATTTATCACTTCATTATTTTTTATGTTCAAAATATATTTTTTTATATTTAAAAACTCTATTTGGCCCCATTTACCCTCCGCGCAATTAAATTTTATTGCTAGAAAGAATAGATTTTTTTATAAAATGTGCGCTGAGGCAAACGTTCTTCACACTGGGGAAGGCATCATGACGCCTTTTGGATATGAATTATTTCAAATATTAATGCCTATTGTTAGACGGTTAAACGAAATGCTATTAATGTGGAATTCTAAAGAAAGTAAAACGTAAAAAAAACAAAGCAGAAACATTAGAATGTATCGACATTAAAAAGATCTTACATAAAGATACATCGTTAGTAAAATTTAACAGACATAACAATTGGAGATGAAAATTTATTCAAACTTGTCTATTGCATAATGACGATACGGTTCCGCGGTCAACTATTTAAAGTCACTAACTTTACTACGTTCAAGGGATTAATTCAAATCAGTCATATCAACTAGATCAAAATTTACTAAGTCAAATCTTGTGATAATTCAATTTAGGCCATGAAGCCGTTAGAACTTTATATTGAATTTCGGCTACATGATTTTTTGTGCTCAATAGTTTATTTTCAAGCTCAATCGATTACTTAATAATAAAAATTCAAACCCAATTTCAATCATAAACACTGTTTTTATTTAAAGTTTTTATCTAATTTAATTCAATATGACTAGACTTTATAGACTGTAATTTATTCATTGTGAACATTAATACATCGGAAAAAACACGGTTTGGGACACATGACTGCGTTTAGGTAGAAAAAGACACGTCAACTTTTGCAAAACACTTGATTTTAGAGAACCACTTGTTCAACGCAGATGAAAGAGTTAAAATTTTACACCAAAACGCGGGTGAACATAAATTGTTTTACCAAGAAAGTTTAAAAATTAATAGGGCACATTTAAGTAGTTTGCCAATTTTAATGAGCAGTTGAATCTTTGAAATTATCCGTTACCTTATCATATACGTAAATGAATATAATTACATTTCATAAAATAATTATAAAGTTTCAAAAATAAATAAATATAATTCTTGAAATTACCCACTATTTAAACCAGAAGCATTCTTAACTTATAACTTTTTAGCGATAGTCACATTTAATTTCAAAGAACTACGAAGACTGTATTTGTATGAGTGAATATTTCCCCAGCCAATTGAACGTCATTAAAATAAAATCAGTCGATATTGGCATCAATAGTTTTTAGAAAAATGTATTTCTTATATGTATGTACATATATATATATACACGATACACTTATTTACCAAGCGTCAGTTCAAATTCATCCATGCACTTGAAGGCCTGAAGATGACAAAAGAGCGAAACTTGGGTCGTTTGTGCCTAAGCTTTTGCGAATGTAGAAAATTTGAAAGATTTAAATTTGTCTTTTATATTTTAACTTTTTTTTTCTCTATCAACCACGGTTCACTAGTTTCAGTTTATTCACGCGTTATACAAAAATACTTTACTTAGTATAGTATCACTATAGATAGCTTTACCCGCTGATTGTGTCTAGATTTCTGTAAAGTTACGTGTTAATTTATGATTGATTTTTTTTACGAAAGCGTGTATAAGCAGGAAAATAATAAGCTCACCACTCGTGCTCCTATTAAATGTACACATTTTTTGCAATAGCAAAAGTTAAGGCCAAAGCGTTTTCTTTGACACTTCGCACTTCTAGATTTATTTGACATATAAAAACGCTGCCATCAAGTTTGTCCAATCAAGCGAGTGTCGAGCAAATATTTTCCTTAATTAGAAAACGCCGAACACGTACGTGCAAGTATTTTATTCATCTTTGATCTATTGGCAATCTGATATTTTTAATTTAAATATTATTATTACGCACATCTATTAGCACGTTTAAAATTCAGATTATTTTTATTATTTGCTGCAAATGAACGAAAGAATTTTGTAAAAATGTTATTTTTTGTATTCAAATTGGTAGCCATATAATATTTAGGAAAACTCTCTTACGAAAATTAACGTCAGAAACGAGCTGCATACCGATGAACGCAATCAAAATCTAGGACTGAATTGAAACAATGGCTTCTAGGAAAATATTTAAAAACTCTAATGAATTCGTTATTTTACAATAAAGTTTACCTATGCGTTTTAAAATTCAGAAAATGTCTTTACTACTTAAAATAACAAGCAATTCTTTCTATATTGGAACATAACGAAAATAAATATTTTAACTTAACAATAAGACTAATTAAAATATCCGAAAAAACATAATAAGAATAAGCTCACTACTCAAATAGTTAAGTGAGAATAATGAAAACGACTATTTATAAAATGTTTATACATATAATAAATGAAAATTATTTTAACGTTTGTCCTGGGTGCAAATTTACCAAGTACTTGGATAACGTAGTGAAGCTAATCATAATAATATGATCCGTTATCTGGTCAAAACACTTTAAAAGGTATGGTGCTTAAGTTAGTTTTATTTCCAAGTTAGTATAAAAAAATGACATGTTCACTTATTTTAACGCTATAAGTTGCTTCGACCATTTCCCAAACAATCTTGATGCAATTAGTGAAAAGGATAAAGAAATTTATTATTTCCTCATGATTTTCGAATACAAAAAACCGCGATCAAACTTAAAAATATTTTTCAAGATAATGTTTTTGTTTCTATGAAATTATATAAGAAATAAGTATCGCGTAATACATATTTGTAAAAGCCGTGTTTGTATAATTTAAAGTTTGTCCATTATATTAATTAGCTCAGACTTTTTAATCTATTTAAACGTCGAAATAAAACAAATTTATACAAACTAGGGTTTCAGTGCCAGATAAAACCGAAATCGATAACCGGTTTCACACATATTTTTTTAACAACCGAAAATCGGTTAATGTTGCTTAATCGGCTAAATATTAGTTTAAATGAAATAACGGACAGACTAGAAACAGTGCTCAAAAATAGCTAATATTTTCTATACAAATCGACTGTAGCCAGGTAAAAGGAAGTAATCCTCGGATTTTTCACAATGTGTACAACTTGATATACATACGTTTTATCAAAAGGATGTATGCTGTCTGTGAAAATTGCAACCAAAAAAAGGGACCTTCATACAGATTTTGCTTAAAACTCACATTGAATTAATATTACATTGAGTAATAAAACACCAGTTTAAAAGCTTTTTTTCACTTAAAGGTTGTGTTTATTTAATAATTTGACTTTGACCCAAAATTGTTAAAAAGCGTTTTTTGTCCCGCCTGTAAAATTTTGTTATGTGTGGGTTGATTCATTTTATCTATCTTCAGTCGAAATGATACGGAGTGCAAATAAAATTGATCAAAACAACAGATCAAAGATACAATTACTATAAGTCAAACAAAATTATTGTCAGCGTCTTTGTATTGTTTTAAAATACATGTAAATTGTGTTATTTTCTTGGTGAGTTTTTGCACATATTTAAGTTGAATGTACAAAAGTGATTGATATAATATGGAAAAAAAATACAAAATTTAACCGGTTGATCGTTTAAATACAAAAAACCGGTTGATATTTTTAGCGTTAATCGGAAGCCCTACAAAAATAACTATGTATGAAGATATTTTAAATACAGTTTTACGGTCTATAAATTATGTTCATCATAACTATTTCGCTTCTAAGACATTTGAATAAGCAAAAACATCAGTAACGTAATAGAGCCATCGCATACAAAAAAAATCTGTTACGATTTATTTTTCGTTAATCAAATTATACGGACAGCGAAAAATTAAATAATAATTATTTCGGCTTCTGCTGGTATCTATCATTCATCAACGCCTTTGCATAATTCTCAATTACACACCGTCAAAGGCCCATCAATTTTGCTTTGGTTTTCGCAAACGCTGCCAAGCCATAATGGGTTTTCCGAAACAAAAAATCAGGAAGCGTCAAAAGTCTCTTTGGTCTATTTTCACTTAACAGTGCGACACATAATAAAACAAATTGCATGAATAAACTATTGAAAAGTGATTTAATTTACATACCTGATTGAATAGCTTGTTTTCGATAGCTTTGCGTAATTTTAACAATCTTTTATGGTACAATCTTCCGAGTTCCGATCGCCTAAATTTCTCATTTATAATTAGTCATATTATCCTGACACTTCAAAACATCAGCGAGGTTAGTAAAATGACTAAACACAGAAAATATTATAAAATAAAACCTACTATTACCCTTTATCATAAAGCGTAAAAGACGCTAAATAAAACTATAATTTGCTATTTACACAACTCAAACTTTAAAGTTCAATTGTCTCGAAACAAATATTTTCTACTTATTCTACTTACTGCTTAAGGGTAACGAATGCTTTTCATTGTGAGCAAACATAGCTTAAAAAAAACTAGTATTTACATAGAAAACAATTAAAAATTAATACCTCTACATTTGTGTACATATTTTTACTCTTCCTGTACTGTTATCACTTTAAGCTTGCTCATAAGAGTTCACTAGGAAGTGTGAGTAAATACACTCACATGTAAAAATATTATTAAAGAAGATTGAAATTAATTGAGAATCTATTTTAATGTAGACAAGTTTATGAGGATCGTCAAGAATAAATACGTGACTTGCGTTTTATCACATTTTTTTTCGTAACAATTTTGAAATTAATTCATTACAGGCAAATTAATTATACATTGAATAAAGCAACAGAAAAATTTATTCAATTGCCATCAACACAAATTAATCTTCGATAGATTTACTGATTTATAAAAAAACTATTTTGTCATTTGTATAATTAGTACGTTTAATGATAGCGATTAGTCAATAGAAATTAAATACCATATAAATATTAACTTTTCCTGTTCTAAGCTCAAGATATGCGACCCCAACACCCACATTTTCTTAAATATCTATTTTAATATGGGTGATACAATGTTTATAATTAAGGTATTCTTATATCATAGTTTTTTGGACCTTTTGTAGAAGAAAAAAAATATTCTATCGCTAGTTCCGTCTCTATTAAATAAAACAGAAAAGAAAAAATCAACTAAATAAAAAAGATCCTCAAAGTAGAACAAAAAACGGATTGATGTGTACGAAGTTAAAGATAATAATTTATGTATCCTCGAATACTATTCTCAAAAAAAACACAATATCTTACTTACATCGATGCTTCATTTTATATAAATACGCGATAACGCGATAAGCGCAGCGGTCGCTCATAAAATAGCATTTGCAATGATTTCTGGGCTAAATCTCGTCAGTTGCCATTTAATATGTGTGCTGGGATGACGTCTTTTTTACGCGCAACTTAAAGTATGATTATTTATTAAAAAAACACGGATTTTTTATAAAAATATATAATAATAAAGATATTTGAAAGCCCTTAGACTATTTTTTTTTTGAAATTCATAAGAATAAAGCCAAAAATGAGGAAACCACTGGGGTCCCTAAACACCCCCCATCGGAAGAGATGTATTTTTCTAGTTTCCGAGCCGCGAGTGTTAAATACCAAATAAATTTAATAATTCAATAAAGAAAAAAATGCTTCATAATATTTGATTTATACCATGAGCGATAAAAAAAATCTCTCCTAAAGTTTTTGAAATAGTACCAATTTTTTAAATCGATACACATGTTAAGAGTTATTTACACAAACACTAAAGAAGAAACTAAAATGTTCTGTTGGTTTATTTTTTACTTTAGTCATGTTTTTCTTTTACTATTGGTATTTGTTTCGTAAGTAATAGTTATTGTGGTATCACGATTTCAATATTTTTCATCGAGTCTTTTATAATAAATTGCTAAACTTAGTAGCTCTTTTTATAGTCGTATATAAATGATATACGAATGGAAGCCTAAATCAGTAATGGGTGACCCGTGGTTCACAGTCATCAAAGTGTTCGCGAGGCTTACTTACAGTGCCTATCACGAATGACTTAAGTATTATACGCTCCGTAAAGCCTAGTGTCACATTATTTTAAGAGTAAAATTTTAAAAATATATGTAAAATACGTTTTTCTCCTGTTTTTTTCATAAGCAAGCTATTTTTGTTGCCAGTCTTGATGCAAAGGTTTCCGACGACTGGGTTAAGCCATTGAGTCACCCACAACAATATGCAGTGCTTTTCTTTCCATGTAGCGCGGTGGAACGGCGTTCCGGCACCTTTTTTCTCGCAATTTTTAATGCATACAAATTAGTATTCGTAATTTTTTTGAAAAAATCTTGACAAGAAGTGAGTTCTGGTAATTTTTTTTTTTAAAAAAAGCACTGACAATATATATAACATAATTTGTTTATTTTGACTACAGTATTATAATTAAAATCGTCTTTATACAGAAATCAAGAAATCAAGTGTAATATGGGGTGTATTTCTAAAGTAAAAATAGTTCACTTAAAAAATTGTTGGCGAATGCCAAAAAACTGTTTGCGTTATTGATATTAAATATTTTGTTATTATTTCTGCTGCAAATTTTACTTACATCCAATATGCTATTTTGAACTGAGTTGACTATTTAAATGAAAGAACGCCATTGTAAATTCACTTGTCCCATTGGTAAATTTGAAATAAAAATTAAATGTCAGTAACACTGATTTTGTTATTTCTATCGGATTACATGCTTTAGGGTTTTGTATAAAAAAATCTTGTTCAAAATGTTCACCTTTAAAATTTATCATTCATAATGAATTTTCATCGATAATAAGTTTTCTTTTTAAATACTCCTTAAGTTTGAACATAAATTATCATCAATATAAAAACACCTAATATTGCATTCGCAATACTGATTGACTGTTTAGACATTTGTGAGTAAGTGTTTATTATATTAGACGTATAATAATTCTTTGAAGCATTTTTGTGAAAATATGCATCTGTGTGCAATTTTACACTTTCTCTTGTATGACATCGATATGCACTATAATAGTCACCCGGAAAATATTTGAATTAGATATAGTTTCCTACTTAAATTGAGTAAGTAAAATGTGGGACTTAAAAGCAGTATAATCTATTCATTATGAATGATGAACTGTGATGTATTGTTCTTGCAAAACATTTGAAATTACCGAGATAATTATTGGGATGTATAGAAAGTTATCTGTGTACAATTTCTTTCTTGTTGTGATATAATAAGCGATGTTATAATAATGTTTAATGTGTTGTGCTAGCCTATAACAGGTAATGACCTGAGGAATAATTTTTCTCACGGTATTGGCTCAACTCTTGCAAAGACTCAGATGATTTTTTTTGCATTTCAAATTGTTATTACGTTTGCAAAATAGCTGGTGAATAATTCTCTTGAGAGCAAATTCACTGAATACATTTATTTGTTCTTTTTGAATGAATGGTAATATTGCACCGTTTTGGGCATTATTTCTTTAATGGAAAATCGGCTATAGGTCATTGTGTATTCAGAATACAAAACCATTGTGATGTGGATTGTATTGTTCTCACGGATTGCATCAATAAAGAAATATTCCAATTATATGCAAAAAACGAAATATACCTATTATGATTAAGTATAAAATTGTACACAAAATGTTTGTGACCTTTTTAGCTTCCGATGAAGACCATAAAACAGCCCGCCACAAAGGAAAATTTGTAGCAAGATCTTTTTTTCTATAATGCACAAATAAGAAGAATATATTCAAATAAAAAAATACGTCCATGTACAAACATATACTATTTACAATTAAATATTAATGTTGTGTAACCTAACCTAATTAAATATTCTAAATTCCTAATACTATACGAAGGAAATAATACTTTCAGCCTTTCATTAATTTTAATATCTTAACATTTTGAAGGAATTAGTCTTCTGATACCTTAGTTATGTCTTCCAATGTTTAATTACAACTTTATTTTAATACAAACACAATATTTCTTTATACTTAATTGCACTTTATTTAACAGGTCAGGACTGGTTTCGCTCATTGTGAGCATTGTCAACTGATAAGAAAAATATATAAACAGTGCTATTTATACAAAAATAAATTGAAATAAAAAGGTGTAAACAACAATTGACATTTAAAAGAATTTACAAATTAAAGTATAAGTGACTATAATTACACAAAATTTAAAAGTTTAGCACTTCTAACATATAATTAAAAAATCATCAAAGATTCATAAATTTTAAGTGGTGACTGATGGTAATTACAAACATAATTAAAATTTGGGAAATTTTTAACAAAGTTGCAGAAGCTGCAACATTGATAAACTGTTTATACATTATGATGTATTCAAACATTTGGACTTCAGCGAAGGTGAGACCAAAAAAAAGTTGTATACTTTGTCAGTAAAGTTGGCAAAAAAGAAAAACTGCGTTAACCGGAGAAACATTCGTAAAAAAGCGTTTATGACGAAATTAAAACAGTTACAACGGTAAAAACATGGTAAGTAAATAATTTTCATGGGTAAGCAACTGCGCATTTTTGTTTATAACAGTACTCCAAAAAGATACCATCTTTGAAATGTCATAACTAATTGACATTGTCTTACGAAATCCCTACTCGATTGTGTTCCATCTCAATCTCAAAGCAAAAAACACACTAGATGTGCAATGCCAAATAAGAAAATTATCCCCGGTGGCGTACACAATACGACGTGTATTAAGTGAATATTTCGATTCGAACTATTTCTAAACTATTTTTTTCAATTCCCTCCCAAAAAAGCATTTCAAATGAATACTTTGTACTGAAATGCCGAATTAAAAGTTTATTGAATATCTGATTAAAGATTTTTTGTTTGTGTTAAATATGCTAAGATTTCGACTGAAGGTGCTTGGTGGAATTTCAATATTAAATTTGAATCGTTCAAATTATGTACACTCCCACAGATTTTGTCACTAACGACCCGGGTTTCGTCTTTCGGCATCTTCAGGCGTTCAAGCGCACGGATGAACGCCTGAAGATGCCGAAAGGTGAAACCTGGGTCGATAGTGACAAAATCTGTGAGAATGTACATAATTTGAACGATTCAAATTTAGTGTTATATAAGGTTTCTATATGATTCACATACGCACCAAATGGGGAGACATTCAGCGGTGGGTTGCCAACACGTTAAAATTGAGCTCGCTTAATCTCAAAGCAATTCTCGGTGTTCTGGGGAAGTAGTGATTTTTTTTATCACTTCTATGCAATTATATGTAATACTTAAAAAAGCAATCGATTGTTATTTAATGCACTTATAATATGTAACAATATGAAATTTACCGTAAACTTATCAATATAAATGGCAAAAATGTACTATTGTGTATACCGAAGCCATCGCAGATAATATATAAGTCAGAAATTGCAGTTATATACAAATTTGATCTGAGAATATTGTTTTCTTTTATATTAACAAAGTGCTCGTCTGCCTTCGTGAAATTTAACAAAGGGGCCACTCGAGCCCCTCGGAGCTCCCTCCAGCCCACTTCTGCCTGTGACTTAAAAATGGGGCACATGTATAAATTTAACTAATGAACCTTTAAAATAACTGTACATAATTAAACAATACGTCTATGTTATACAATTTACAATCAACTACCTATAGCTGATTTATTGTTTGGCGTATAAGACACTACACATTAAAAATTGTCACCACCTAAAATTCGGTATAATATGCCCAGATTCTCTCCGGCTAATTTTAAGCAACTTCTCTATGAATCGCTCCTTAGAAAAATGCATAATTATTTATGGTTGTCGCCCTTGGCAATTCTTTGGTGATTCTTCTATTTCTTTCCAGTGATTTTTTCTAGGTTTTTCGACAAACAATCCGATTGTTAATCCTTCACCGCATCGTGCCTATTGTTTCAATTTAATTTCAAGTGTCCTACAAATAGTAAATGTTATTCAACTCACATATTTTTTAATATGTTAGAACAGATAATATTTCAAAAACCCTACATGGCGTGGCTCCTAAGCGTGAATAACTATTACTTTTTTTTGCTACTCTTTTGCAATTATTATTGCATATCTTATTTTAAAAAAAATGCAGTTAGTGATTATTTTTTTATCGGGATCAGAACCCCAGATCTCTCGGTCTCAAAAGAGTGGCATTATAACATTGACGGTCGTGGTATGAAAATGTGATGCGAGGCTAATCTGCCAATAACAGGGGCGTACTTAGTTTTCCACATCGTACCGAATAATATCCCATCAACTAAACCTTCAAATTATTCAAGGAAAAACAAATTTAAAATGTCCGGTGTTAAATTGGAGCATATGGATTGAAAATGGAGCAATACAACAACAAAAAAAAACATTTTTTTAAATATTAATTTATTAACTTATACATGAATACGTAATAAGTGTTTGAAATCGTCTTCTTGTAGTGAATACTAGTTTTAGATAAATCTATGTCAAAGAAATCGCATGCTTAGAAACATACAGACCTATCTTGATTTTTGCAGTTATGAGATATCGTCGTTTTACTGAAATGTCCATCTTTGGGGACAAGGATCGTTGAAAATAACGTAAAAATGTGCAACAATTTTTGGTTAATATGCCCTATACTTACACATGGACTATTGTGATATAATTATATTGCATATATAATTTTCAGCAATTCTTGTCCCTAAAGATGAACATGTCAGTAAAATTTCAATATCTCATGAATACAAAAATATAGATACGCCTACATATTATTAAGCATGCGATATTCTCAAATATACAATACAAAATTCTAATAATTTAGTTTTTAATGCATTTAGTGGAATATATATCTTTATATTGATAACTCTTATTGATTGTTTGTTCACAGAACGACGATGATAGAATACAAATGAATACAACCTGCTTTGTACTAAAAATGAGTTATGATATTTGCACAATTTTCTTCTCGTATTTAATATAATTGACGGTCGTGTAATCAGTGGTTAAATGATTATGGGCGCATATCTTATTCGATTACGGTGTCCACAGCCTATCAAAATGTTATTCCTTTCCCAGTACCACCATGTTACCATGACCAACGAAAACAGTAGTTTTTGTAAAAGCAGCATCTATTCAGATGCTTCATTGGATGCCTTCGTTTAACAAATAATACTTTTTTATATTGTTTATCATTTCTTTGTATCTGATGATGATTCTATAATTTTAAATAAATTAATAAATTATTTGTAAGCCATATTAAATTTGTACTTGAAAGATTACGTAGATATCTACGGGTGAGGAACGTCACTGGTAGAACGGTAGTGTCAGTTCGAATCTCGGTTCGCCCTCAAGCAATCTTCAGGTGGCATAGTACATATGCACGGAAAACTGCTGACTGACTACTGGCAACCGGTAACTGTACCGTGCATACCTTTGTGCAACTTAACAGCGGATGTTTCAACACTTTCAAGATCTATCAAGAAGGATATTTTTCATTATGTTTCATAAAATAATCAATACATAAATATATGGTGATAGACTTACTTATTTCATATCGAACGTGGAAAGAAAAAAGGACGTAATCAACAGTTTATTCAAAACAGCTTTTTTAGATAACCACAATGTATTCAACTTGATACACGTTTTATCAAAAAGATGTAAGCTGCAAATGCCGAATTAGTATCTAAATTTAGCTATTAAGTTTGAAAAAAGATGAACTTGTGAAAATTGAAACCAAGTCAAAAGACTGAAAAAACGGTTTATCCTAGAAAATTTTTCAAATTAATGTTAGATGATGTCAAACACCAGTTTAGAGGTCTCCGTGCATTTCAAGGTAGTGTATATTTCATAATTTTCATATAGCCCAAAAACATCACAACACGTTTTTCGCGCCTCCTATAAAATTTGCTACATATGTGTGGGTTACGTCCTTTTTCATTTCCACAGTTGATATATTTCAATGACCAAGAGATAGGCAATTTCAAAATGTTAAGTTTTACTTTACTACAGTAATATTATTAACGATAAAACTTCCACACGAAATCACATTTTCTTTTCACAGCTAAATTCCACAACGCACACCATTTAAATGGAAGTGGAAAATTCTAAATTTCATAGTTTCCGTAAATTATTTTTTAGTATTATATCCTTTAGCAAATATCAAAATAAAAAGACATTAAAAATATCAATTATTTATATTCACCAGCATCAAATTTTTCCCATTATTAAAAAAAAGTTGTATGTATGTTACTATTATGAGTGTGAGAAACTAGAATAATGCCAATGTGTAGAATAACTCAAATGGCCACACTGCGATATCTAATTTGATACCTCTGAACAATCCGCATGTCTTGGGGTTCCCCCTAAGGTCTCCAATCCCGGGATTGGTATCGCGCGATCCCGGGATTTCGGGATTGAGAAATTTTGAGCAAATGCCGAAAATTTATAGGATTTTGGAATTGGAAGAGCTATAAAAAAAAACGAGTCACGTTGATATTTTGGGAAAAAAGTATAGGGAATTGAGGATTTCAAATTCGTCGGTGAGCTAAAAAAAACGAGTTTCGGAGATATTTTGGGGGAAAAGTATAGGGAACTCAAATTATACACGATTCACTATGAGTGCCCAATCTCGGGATTGAAAATGAATCAATCCCGAAATCCCGGGATAACAAAAAGGCTACGGGATTGGATACCCTAGTTCTCCCATACTCGGTGGAACGGCTTGAGAAAACAATGGTAATAATTAAGTTATTAATGAAATATAGGCGTTGTATTTTTGCATCCATACATTCATATTTTTAACGATAATTTAAAACAACCTAACGATAAAATTTCCGGAATAAATGTCTCATATAGAGTAGAGTTCTGCAATCATTTTGCTGAAGGAATACAAAAGAACTGTGGGACTCGAGAAAAATACTAGTTTTAGAAACGATGTATTATGATGAAATAGATGTTTTTACAAATTCCTACAATTTATTCAATCCAACGGGTTACGTAAAAATAATTATTGAGCCATATGTCAAACGTATCACTATAACGTCTTGCTTGAAAATATGATATAATATAATAATAGTAGGGTTTTAGTGTTTACCGTTGAAAATTTTCACCACAAGCGAAATCTGCCTTGATCGTTGTATAAAAAATATTATTATGTAATCTGATTTTTTATAATATCTTAATTTCTCTATGGTATTTGATTAGCTATAACTTAATCGACTGAGAGATATTTTCTATAGTTATCAATAAACAGGATTTTGTTTGATTCTGATAGATTGACTGATTGACAATAATATTCGTGAAGGCACAAAGATAGACTTAAATACCGGTCAGTATAGTGAGCTGTTTTACCGGTAATGGACGTAATGTGCCCGTGAGAACAGTATCCACAGCTTATGCACATTTATAATAACAATATTGAAAATCTTCAGCTAAGTTGTTATGATCATTGCAGGTGTTTAAAAGAAGCAAGCGCCGCTGCCCCATTTAAGGTAGTTCGTGACGTTAAGATTTCAATAAAATTATTGATGAACGTTTTCAGACCAATGCTACGATCATTATAAAATTGCAATGAACTACCTATAGGGTGACTTAACGTATACTTTTGGTGCAATTTTAAGCAACCGCTACTTCGTGGTTAAGCTTGTTTATTTTCCTTCTAATAAAATTCTACGGCTGATAGATTTTGATATAACTTGGTTGAAAGCACGTGTCTTAACTTATAATACAAACAGTTGACTTACAAATTTCAATCAATTTTGTATTCATTTTTTCACAAAAAAATGTCACGATTATGCTTAAAGATAATAGTAGAGCACATTTGCTCGTTTCAAGTCCAAATACATTTTTTGTAAACCATTAATTTGTTTAAATATAACAACAGAACAGAATTTTGCAATGTCGATTTATCAATTTAAAAATATAAGACCTTTAGATAAAAATAAGAAATTAACTGTGCGATTCGTTTTGGCAATCCCGTAACCAATTGGTCAAACATCTTAAACTTTCGTTCTCAATGTTGCTAACAATTTTAATCCCTCAACGAAGACTTTGATATTATATATCGAAGTTTCAGTTGACTCAGGAAACTATCAAATAGCCTGAATGACTGTAATGTTTTCAATCCACACACACACAAATCCTCTATCCGATTCTGAAAGCGGCTATTAAGACAAAATCTTTTTTTAATATCAATCTTCTTTATTTAATCTATTAAAACAGAGAAGTAGAGAGACTTATATATAGAAAACTACATAAGAAGCAGCATTTTGAGAAGCGTTTTTTATTATTAAAATCAATGATTTTTGTTATTTAACGTGCTGGAACGCTGTATTGGCACCGCTTTCTTGGCAACTTTATTGTTTCAAATCAATATTTGCAACATTTTTTATTTTTTTTCATGGATACAGAACCAGGTGTGAACAGAACCAGGTGTTGAATGCTTGATTTAATGCACTTTTTGTATTATGTGTACAGCAACAGTTTTAAAAAGAAGGTTGATCAACTGAGTAACTTATGTTAAGATGCTTCCATTAGGAGGCCATATGCCCCACATTGGGAACGGACATAGTGAGCTCCGGTGCCTTCTTTCAAAAAAGAGCATAGATTTAAATAATCTGCTTTTAATAAAAGATTTCCCATATCTTAAAAAAAACTTTCTGGTAAGTCATTTCAAAGGGCCCTAATGAAACAAACATTGAATTGAAGCAATTCTATTTTTATAAATAGATTGAATAAAACTTAAGCTAATTACTCATAAACAACACAGAGATATTTAAAATTATGAAAGTAATTAGGTACTGACATAGACAATGAACGCGTTGGAATATATTTATTATACTCAAGGCAAAACTAGAGCATAACCACTAGACTCAGCAATAATTTCAGTAGACAATGACATCTCTTGAAATAAATTGAATAATAGATTCGATGTGAAAGTTCTGTATGAGGGTTTATTGTTAATTTTTAAATAATTTCCTGTTGTATTTACCAACGCTTCCGGGTGAAAGAAATACTCAATATGCACTTATTTATTTTTTTCATTCTACCTATCCCATTCTTCACAATTATCTAATTGAATAAATATATATGTAATTTTATTTGGTGCACGAATACTTCCTCTAACAACCTGTCAGGATAAAGCATTTTTTGAACATTTTTGTTGTTTTCTTATTACAACCACTCCTAGCCAAGTGATTCAGAAAAATTTTTTAATGTACTCAAATACAGTTATATTTTGAGACATTTTAGGTAATATAACTTTGACTGAGAGTAAGAAAGACATTTTGTTCTACGCGAAAGTTACATATGTAAGAAAAGAACAAAAAAAGGTATAGTACTAATACAAAATTGTATATAAAATTCAAAACGACTTCGATCATTCCACTTATTGTGCCACCAACAGCGACACATGTTTCGCCTCTTTCAGAGGCTTCTTCAGACGACACAAAACACGTGTCACTGTTGGTGACACAATACGTGGAATGATCGAAGTCATTTTGAATTTTATATAAAAATTTGTATTAGTACTATACCTTTTTTTATAAGTATATCATTTATTTCAATTGAAACATTGTTTATCCCGCGATGCGTTTTTTTAGTAACAATAAAAATAATTCAAGAGTTTCGTCTTGCTGTTGTTCACTTTATTCAAGATTTTTCACGAGAACAGGGATAAGATGGTCTAAAAGTAAAATGACCACCAAACGCTTTCTATCTCAAATATAATTGAATTACACTGTGGTCTAGTTTGTAAAAGCTTAGTTCTACTGGTCGTGCGGGCTTGGGTCCTAGTAATGTCAATGTTTAAAAAAATACGTGGGGGGTTGTGGTTACAATTCTCACCGAGTGCAAAAAAATTACATCGAGTTCTTGTATGATCTTTTAATTAAAAAATATTTGGCGTATTGGCATTAGCTGTAATGTCAAATATGTATTTCTAAATATCTATCAAACATATATTATATAAGGGTATTACTTGCAAGCCCGGCTCATTCCAAAATTGTTGAAACAGGTGCCATGAATGCAATTTAGTAGATAAAAATAAATTTTGAAAGTGCTTGACAACATCCAAAATATCATTCCAAAGGAATGTAAGACTAAAAACACTTTAAAAATGTGCATTTTTTTTTCAAATTGAAATTCAAGTTACATTTTTTAACCATTTTGGAATAAGCCGTGTTTGCAGATGCCCTCATATAAATATATAAAATAGACTAATTACGTACAAGAACATACGACGATAATAAATGAGTTATCGATGAGTTTAGTAGATCATATTGGTTAAAAGAGCTTTCAAAATTATTATTTTAATTTTTTAACCCATTTTAAAATTTTAACAAAATGTAACACTATATTTGCCTCCTTGTGAAGCATTGAAAATAGATTTTTTGGCTGAATAGGTCACCAAATCCAATGAAAAGTAACGCATCTAGTAGCAATTACAAATCTCCATCTTTAAATATGTAAGCAATAATATGAAAAATAATTAAACAGTAACTGAACAATACATATTAACGTAATTTATTCGCACCTCTTAACTGTTATGCTGTAAATTAGTTATTTAACAATTCTTACGCCACTTTTACAAAGCGATCGTTACATTAGCAATTCTGTATCATGAGTATAAACATAACTCACCGTTAATTTATTAAAACAATGACATTTTCTCACCGGGTGATAACATGTTAGACCTTTTTTGTGCGTGTCAGGGCTGCCAATTTGTCAATAAACAATAGAATGCTATTAATAATAACATTACCATTGCGTATTTCACGCAAATTCAATCATAACTTGCATGACTAGTAAATTACATTGTATGAAACAATTTGTTAATCAATATATTATGCAGTGTAGCATAAAATGGCCGATCACGGTGATATCATGAAAAAAGAGATTATAATATTCTGATTGCTAACCAATGCCTCAAACAATGTGCAAAATCATTTGTTTACAGAACAAGCAATGAAATTGAGAATCAAATTTCATGCGAGAGGTCTACTCGGTGCCCAAAGAACTAAATATATTTATTGTTTGTTAAATTAAGATGAATCACTATTCTCAGATCAAATCAGTACCTAACTGCAATTGCTGTAAGTGTAAATGGTTTATATGTGTTATAAAATTAGGATTTGTAGCTTTTTCAAATTGATCAAAAATAAATGTTTGAAATATGTTACGACTGTTAATTATAACGTTTTATTCTTAACGTACTCGTAACGATATTACTCTTGCAATCAGTCAGTATATTTTTCAGGTATTGATATGAATTATTTTGCGGGATTTACCGTGACTACGTAGGAATAATTTTACAAAAAAGATATTTATTGAATATTGCGACTTAATAATAGGTGGCTAAATTGTTGCACTCACCAACAAGCGACGACCTATGTCTGGATGATGCAGTCAATCTTCTTTTTATGCGGTAAATGCGTTCCACGAAACATCGCATAAAAAAAGACTTGACTTCCATACAAAAAGTGGGGATGCGTTCCATGAATTTTCAAATCCGCATAACTTTGATACAGCGAGTTAAAATATACCAAATATCGCACAAAAACACGACTTCCATAGAAAAAGTGGGGATACGTTCCATAAATTTAAAAATCCGCATAACTTTGAAACAGCTAGTTAAAATATACCCTAAATCGCAATAAAAAAAATAAAAAATTAGGAGAAAAACACGGCGTAAAAATACGTTTCATTAAAAAATAAAATTTGTTGTTTATTGTTTCACTTTAGAAACATTGTAAGTAAAATTATCATCAATGTATGACAATGCTAAGTGCGTTTTCCATGTGGTTCGAAATCACTCTTTTTCAAAAGAAATATTATGCGCATCAATTTAAAAAAACGATGGTTTTTTTCTAAAAATTAAATTAGTGTTCAAAGTTTGTCCAGATTTTCTTTCTTCAATAATTAATTGCTTAATGACAGATACAGAGAGGCGAAACCCGGGTCGTGTTCGGCCAAGATTATTATGGAAACGTACATTATTAAAATAATTCTTATTTAGATACAGCATGATTAACAGTCAAAAATCGTATTTTTTCCAAATGTCGGTTGTGTTTATGATTCTATCTCTATTACATATATCCAAAATACAACGATACGTGCTCTCGATGTAATATTTATTATTTTTATACATCGTAAAATAAAGTACATAATAAAAGAGCATTTCTAAAAAACCGCATAACTTTGAAATCGTACACAAAAAACCGCATAAAAAGAGGATTCTTTTCCGTACACAAATGTTAAGTCATTCCTTATATCATTTTTAATGTGTCCAATGTCAATAATTATTGGTAGTAAGACATCATTAAAGAAACACTATGTGTACTTATAATATGGTTGATTGTATAAAGTATATTTTAAAAAATTCAAATTCGCTTACGTTTACGATAATGATTATTTAAGAATTACTTTGTACTCATTAAAGGTATTTTTCTTACTTGGTGGATTTTAATCTGGTTTTATTTTAGATTTCAAATCATTGGTATTTACTTTTAAGAGGTTCTAAACATAATGATAATAAATAATTTACTGTCGTTTACGTATAATTTGCATCATTATTTGTTAATTATCTTAATATTCCTTTACCAACTGTTTGTCACATCGTATTAGTAGTCTTACTTTATTTTGTATAAATTACTTAGTATTGATTTATATTTCATGAGTTGATAATGCTCGCGATGAGTGAAACCGGTCTTGATATAGATAATATGGAGTTAGAATAAGAAAGATTTTACTTATTATCAAACTTTACATTATGCCACTTGACCGTTGAAAAGACATATTTTAAATTCGTACCGGAAATGGCAAGATAATTCATCATCTTTCATGACTTTAAATCACGCCACATGATATTTACTCATGTCGGATGTCTACAAAGACGCAACAAATGTTGCCTGTAAGCAAATGCTGGGAGAGAGAATAGAAATATAAATATTAATCATAACAGCAACATTATAAAAAAAAAAAAAATCTTTATGTCCAAAAAAATATCAGATTAAGCTACCCTCCTTTACATATGGAAAAAATTACGATAGGGTGAACAAAAATGTGACTTTCTTTAGACAAGAGAGTCAAATATTTTGTGGCAAAATGTGTCGTGAGAGGCGAGGGAAGATTCATGGTAAAAATCGTGTGTCGTCATTTATGAACGGTCCCTAAAAGTAATAGATGAATGTTGCAAAAATTCAGCCAGAAGTTGAAGCAATGAAATTTAAGAACGATTATTTCTTTTTTATTCGGCTTATTGAAGTGTACGTTGAAGAGGATTAATGTGTCGAAGATTTGAGCACTGATCCGCGTTGCGACACTCAATTGCTCTCAACATTTCACCACCGCCATTAAAATTTTCGTACTCTCATCTCGATGCAGGCGAGCTAAGCAACGCAAAAGTTATGAAACAATTTAAATCGTGTGCGATTGTGTTTACAGCTGATATATTTTTTGTTGGCCAACAGCTTTACATGTGTGATCACGGATGAACTAAATCCAATTTGGAAAGTTCATCTGCTGAGCAGCCAATGGATTATCGACTGATACTGTCAAATAAAAACAAACTGAAACCTAGTGAACTATGAACTCATTTTATGATTATTATTATTTCATATTCCTTTCGTTTTAGTTCATGGTCGTCATTAATGCTCATCAATTTTTATAATAAAAACTTTGCATTTATGCTTGATGAACTTACAAAACTATCTATTTTACAACTTGATATGTGGAGTAACTTTTTAACATTATGTATCGATAAATTACTAATGTGATATAAGAATCAATGCAAAGGACGCTTGTAAATTTTCTATGTGCAAAGAAACAAATACAATTCGAAATATTTTCTCTACAACATAACCTTTTCCAAGCCAAAAATTCTGTTCTTACTTATCATATCGACTGTGGAAAGGAAAAAGGACGTAACCCACAGTTTTTTTAAAACAGGTATTTTTCAATAATCACAACGTATCAAACTTGATACACGTTCCATCAAAAGGATGCAAGCTGCAATTGCCGAATTAATATCTAAATTTAGCTTTTAAGTTTGAATAAGATGACCTTGTAAAAAGTTAAAACCAAAAAAAAAAGACTGAAATAAAGGTTTTTCCCAGACAATTTCTTTAATTAATATTAAACTGTGTCAATTAAACACCAGTTTAGAAGTCTCGGTGCACTTCAAGGTTGTGTATAATTCATAATATGCATATTTCACAAAATCATCAAAACACGTTTTTTGCGACTCCTGTAAAATTTGATATGTTTGGGTTACGTCCTTTTTCCTTTCCACAGTCGATATTATAATACAGTACTACATTAAATTTCAACTAATAAATATCAAAATCAAAACTTGTATTTAAATCCAACAATAATTTACTACTTCGCTATCAATGCCAATTAGTGATATGAAAATATGTGTTTAATTGTTGTTTTAAATATATTTTCCCACATTTCATTATAATTCATTGAGTAACTTGAAATTCAATCAATAAATCAACATGATATTTTCAAGGCTGCATACTTATCAATTTATATGTTATCATTTTACCTGTGTTGCAGGGTTACAGCCGAGTGGTCAATGCATCTTAGCGTTCGTCCAGTTTCATAAATCAAGTCTTCAAATATATGTTTAGATTTGTTTTAGCATTCACACTCTAGCACATCCAATCACAAAATAACATGTATCGAGAAGAACTAACAAGACGTAAGGCCAAGGGTGGGGAGCTTTTTCTTCTCTAAAGGCCGCATTAATTCTTCTGATTCGACATAAGGCCTCAGTAAACATTGATTAGGGAATCTCTGGCCGGAATTTACGAATTTACTTCTCAGATTCTCAGGAATTTACGAATTTACAAAAAAATTACAGAATTACAGAATTGACCAAATGGCCGCACCATAGTAACCAAACGGCCGCAGGTTCCCCACGCCTGCGTTAGACTGTTCCTAGTCCCACTTTTATATTTACTCGAAAATGAGACGTTCAACAAGAGAACAACAACAAAAAAACCCGTAAAAATCGCTTATGTTGATATATTTCATTAAATTCCAACAAAATTTAGAGCAGACATCTTTAAAAAATATATGATTATCATAGAGTAGACGTCACCTTTTCAGACATGTTTTACAACGGTATGTCTCCAATATTAGGCATTGACTGTTTCATGATTATTGTATACACTAACCAGCCTTCTGAGACGCTGTTTTATTTTATCGTATAAATATATTTATCCCTAAATGGCAACACAACATATTATTTGAGAAGTGTTGAATGTTACGAGTCCCGCGAGAGGATCGTGAAAGTTACAGATCAATCATCCGACCTCCAATCAAAGAAGCCGCGCCGTCTACTCGTACCTCTTTCCTATCGTCAGGTTTTCGGGTGTGGGCATGAATATGTATTAACAATAATACCAACTGAAACAATTTTAGAGACAGTTTCGTTTTTTATTATATTTAAATATAAACATATTACATATTTGATAGAATTACCGAAAACGCTACGAGTGCTACGCTACGTAGATGTTTGAAACGTAGCAATGACTCAATATATTTTTTAAACAGACAGATATAAAAAGAAAAATAAGATTTTACAACATATAGTTAACTTTTCCATACCGCTTATGAAATAATATCACTTCGTTTTTAAAACTGACTTCTTTCGGTCAGAAATTTTTCGACCTTAGTACAAATATCATTCTTACAGCATTTCAATTGACTTCTGAAATAACTTAGTTTATAGTTTCATTTATCATCGAAAAAAGAGCTGTACATATTTTTTTCATTCCATGTCCGCTCCCAATCTGGATCTTATAACCTCCTGATGAAGGTATCTCAACATAAGTTTTTATACGTGAACTGCTTGTTACTCTGTTATGTACATTTGCAATTAATTAAATATTAGAAAGATAGATGTCATATTTAAAATAGTTTTTTTAACTTCTAGGTAAAAATAAATCCATATATTCACAACTGTATTTTACAAATCAAAATCTATTTTAGTTTTTTAGTTAAATACATACCTGCCATGTTTTAAAGTCCATCTTTCATAATACCTCGCTTAGGAGGTATGAGTCACCAGTTCATAGGGCCGTTTGATCGATCAACTCATTGCCTAGAGCAGGGTTTCCCAAACTATGTTTCGCGGAACACTGGTGTTCCGTGGGACCTAAATAGGTGTTCCGCGAAAATTTGGAATGGTAACATACGCTGCAACACATTTAAGCATCTTCTACTTCGTATCAAAAATCGACTGATAGTAAATCTCCAGTGATGTTAAAAACGTCAAATATCTAGGTACAGGCGGAGATTTTGAATCACTATGAACTTTGTTTACTCATATTTTTATGTAATATGTTTCAAAGATAATTAACAATACATAATAAGTTTTTTGATAACTAATATTTTTACTATTAAGAATTACCCGACCTAAAAAAAAGCTGTGTTCCGGTAACATTTCCAGATTTGACAAGTGTTCCGTTGAATTTTCCGGACTTGCAAAGTGTTCCATCCCAGAATAAGTTTGGGAAACCCTGGCCTAGAGAAGTGGACATTTTTAGTGAAAGTATTTGTGAACTGTTTGTTAAATTTTACTATTTTATTTGTTGATTTTGATGTATTATGTAGTTTTATTTTATATTTTGTCTCTTTATATTTGTCAAGTACATGGCGAATTGGCGTCAGCTGTTATGTCATGTACTATAATTTTTTTTTTAACAATAAATAATATTGTGCTATTTCTCAGAGTCATAATACAATTTTAAAAAAGGCAAAATAAAATTTTAAGATGTGACATGTAATACAATAGCACACTTTTATGGTGTTTGGGTGACGATTAAAACTTCATGTTTCATTTTTCATTGTTTGATGTATTTTGGACAGCGGTTGTTGGGTTGTGGGTTGTGAGAGTACATTATAAGGAAACGAAAATTTGCTTTAGAAAGTTCTGATGATAAGGTGAATAACAAATACTAACGGCGTTATTTCACATATCTTATGATATTGCTATCATTTTATAAAACTTATGACCAGAAATTTTTTGACTCTACGTTCATATTTATATTTAAATTTAAAAGAAAACAGTATCTTTCATTTGAGGATATCTTTTATAGATACAAAGATTATTTCAAAATATTATATACATATTCAAAAAAGAACTATAAATGTTTTATTGATTATCACGATGAATAACGGAATACAATCATTTAAAAGTTATGAACTTAACCAAAAAGACGCTTAAACAACAATTTACACTCAAAAAAATCATGCATATTGAAAAGGTGAATAATACCCTCTGTCTATTAGTATAATATTACTTTACATATTTAATTAAAATTATGTATACTTTTTGCTTACGAAATGTTGCTTTTAATTTCATGTATGATACTCACTGTATATTATTATTAAGTTATCAATAAATATGTTTTCTACTTTCACAAAAAAAAATTCAATACACCATCATTATTCAATGTGATAAGTTCACAATATAAAAAAATCTTCTACTTGTACATAGTGGATAGGTTACTCTATAACCCAATCTGACATCTTAGTGTAAAGCTGAATAAAAATAAAAATTGATTAACAACATGGCCCGATATTATTAAAGCAACCTTTCTTTCGCCTGTGGCAAATAAACCAGACAGTCCTGGCAAAGAACAAGTGAAAGCAATTTTATTATACTTTTATCTGCAGCCGAAAGAAAACTTGATCTAAATTCATCATTAAAATTATTTCTGTGGACAACCTTCATTGTTTAATCTTTGTGAAAGCCTTAAGGCTAATTTTGACAAGAACATGCCAATTTATCTGTAATAAATTACACTACGACAATTACTAATAAAATAATCTACTTTTTATGCGACTATTGACCCGTGTATACAATTAAATTACGAAACAAAAGTGAAGTCGTTGGGACTATTGAAAAAAAAAACAAATCTTCAATAATCATACATAATAATATCGTAAAATATCGTTGGCAATCTACTGTTGGATGATTTTTTAATCTTATATTATTTACTGTTGCCAATTTTCATAATTGTTTGAATGTTGGCAATTTGACCATATTAGATATATTATTGGACGATCGTTGAGTAATGTCCTGGCACATTGTAATTTTAGTTTATGAGTATAATTATTGTATTATTATTATGGCTGTACTTGATTTCAATAATTCAATCTGGTTGTAGAAATTATTATGTTGCCCTTTGGGATATTCTTGTAAGTGACATATAATAGTAAACATGTTTAATAGTACAAATTCAAAGAAAATGCTTTAGTTTGACGCTTATTGTATTTGTTTACGATTGAGTGCTTTTTTAAAGCCACGTAAGTGACGAAAAGTTACAAAATTTATATCACTTTTAACGATCTTCAAAATCGATGATAGAAAAAGTCGATAAAAATTATTAATTGAATCGGCAATAATAATAAAGATCGATTGATTTTTTGCATATCTTACCAAGATAAATAATAGTAAGCACGTTTTGGACACACACATGGAGCACTTTCACTGCCAAAATAATGATAGCAGGCAGGTTTTTTAAAGATCGTGATGTGGCTATTCTCCCAATTAATTACTTTTTATTAAATTATTGTAGTTATCTCTAATGAAATAAAAACTGTAGCCTTTATACACGCACATCACTTACATGTCATCAGGGATGGGGTGAAGGATTCTCGAAGAGGCTCGCGCGAGCTCCTTGTTGAATTTTACCAAGACCAGCAAGCCTCTTATTGATTTAAGAAAAAACAATATTCTCAGATCAAATTAGTACATAACTGCAATTTCTGACTTATATATTATCTACGACAGCTTCAGTATACACCAGCGGTCGGCAACTTTTTTGGACTAACGGACCACTAGATGGATTAAAATGTAAAAATTTTGATCCGGCGGACCATCAAATGGACTTTTGTAATGCAATGCATCAAGATATAGTATGTATGTGTTACGAGATTCAGTTGATTTTTTTCTGGTGATAGGATTAAAAAAATAAAATAATGTCAGATTTCTCTGCGGACCACCAAAATTTCCTCGCGGACCACCTGTTACCGACGGCAGGTATACACAGTAGTACATTTTTAGCCATTTACATTGATTAGCTTACGGTATATTGGATATTGTTACATATTATGTATTAAGTAACAATCGATTGCTTATTTAAGTATTGCATATAATTGCATAGGAGTGACAAAAAAATGTACGTCTTCCCCAGAACACCGAAAATTGCCTTTGAGATTAAGCGAGTCCCCTTGTTAACGTATTGGCAGCCTACCGCTGCATGTCATTAAAACATAGACACAAAAACTACACTATTTTAATTTATTTTCTTCTTCGTGGACCATATAATTGTACATATGGCACCACCACGCCACCACGTACACCACCACGCGGTGCCACCTGAGTTCTCCGTCAACCACTCACAGTGGGCAGGGTCCAGGCAGCGGCGTAGGCATTTCATAGCAAAGTCATTCAATAGATGAGGACCCAAATTTCTACATGCTCAATATAACAAATTGCTACGCCACTGGGTCTAAGCCAGCGGCGTAGCAAGTGGGGTGCGGCAACGGTGGACCGCCCCGGGCGGCACATTTTGGGGGCGTATTTTCAAAAATAAATACAGTATTTTCCGAGAAATTATATTTATACATAACTTCTAATTCATAGATAATAAATAGTAGAAATTATTTAAAAACAAAATTACACATATTGGGGGCGATAAATTCAAGCACCGCCCCGGGCGACAGAACCCCTTCCTACACCACTGGTTTAGGGCCGGAGCTAGACATTTAGTAGCACCAGGCAAGATTTTATTTTTTATGTTAAAAATTTCCTTAGGCGCTAAGGTGTTTGGATGTCTCTCCAGATTTACCACTACGAGCCTGCTTCGCTTGCACGTAGCTCCGGAACTGGCAGGGTTGCCACTCTTACCCCCTCTAAATTTGAAGAAACCGTAAGCAACCACTTAATCGCATATGAAACGTTTGTGTAAGTATATAACCTGCAATTGTGTCAATGCAATTTTGAATACAGCTGGTATATGTTCACAAAAAAAGGCACAATTATAATAAATTGCCTCAATTGTTATATATTTTTTCTGTTTCCACGTGTAATGTCCATGTAATAGATTTTTTTCAAAGAGTTTAATTACTATTTGTATTTAAAGTTAAAATTGAGGCTATTATTTGCAAACCCAGTTTATTTCAAAATGGTTGTAGAATGAAACTTGAGTTTCATTTTGTAAAACAATACACCTGCGTTTTAAAAGAATTTTTAGTTTTACACAACTTTAAAATAATATTTTGTATTTTATCAAGCCAAAATTGAGATTGTTTTTAACAAATACTTTTAATAAGATTTTTTTATTTACTAAATTAAATTCATGGTTCATGTTAACTAACTGTGGAACGAGCCGAGGTTGCAAATAATAGAATCAATTATTATATTATACATATTAGGTAATTTGATTACTAGGAATTATCAAAAACATCTTTTTTCAACATAGCAACTAAAATATTCGCCTAGCGTGTCTATGGATACCCATTACCATAGACATTAAAATTAAAGCGTCAAATCGAACGTTGTTTCGCGTGTTTTGTAATTTGCGTTTATTATTCTCATAAAAATACATTCAAAATAAATTTAAAATGTAAGTTGAGTTTTTAAATGGCTAAGTAGATGTAGTGTATTGTGTATTAGTTTATTCATTACTCGCACCTTTGTTTCCAGGACTTCAGCGGCAAAACCACGATCAGAGCTAACCTTAGAAGAACTCGCGAAGATCGAAGAAGAAGAATTTAGTACTGGTCCTCTATCGGTTCTCACTCAATCAGTCAAAAACAACACACAAGTTCTAATCAATTGTCGAAATAACAAAAAACTCCTTGGCAGGGTTCGAGCGTTTGATCGGCACTGCAACATGGTACTGGAAAACGTCAAAGAAATGTGGACCGAAATGCCAAGAACAGGAAAAGGAAAAAAAGTTAGTTAGTTGTCATTAGATGTTATACACTTCGTCCTAAAGTGATTATGTTTTCAATTGAAGGATAACTTTGTTATTTTTAACCAATTAAATTGATATCAACATTCGTTGTAACCTATAATTTGCCGGCTTTGTAAATGTTACGAATGATAATGCGTTTTTATAGTGAAAATCAAGTTCGCAACAAAAGATTTCGGTAATTGTGTGTTAAAGCTAGTCATGGATTATTACGGCGAAAAACTTCACAAACTAAGCTAAAAACAACGCTACGATTTCAAATTATTTTTTGAGGGCTTGATAATCGCGTTAAAATCACACATTACTATGAAGAGCACTGCTAAATTATGCGGAAATGCCATATCGAATAATGGAGGCGTAGTAAGGAAAAGTATTTCCCATAATTTATCAGTGTTCTTTATAGTAATGTGTGATTTTAGCGCAATTATTAAAGCTTCAATAATGATTTGTAAATCGTGGCATTGCTTTTAGCTTAGTTTGTGAAGTTTTTCGCCGAAATAATCCATGACTAGCTTTAACACACAATTACCAAGATTTCAAATCATGGCGTTGTTTTGGGCTACATTAATAAATTTTTCACTGAGAAATATCATAGCATACTTAATCACCACGAAAAGGAATATTTTTTACTGCCAGTACAGAATCTTTTAAAAAATTTCTGTTAACTTTTTGATTCTTTTAAGTCTGTCATCCCTCATTCATGAAAAATATTCTCTGCAGCTATTTGAATCGCGTTTGGACTAACGTTGTCGTATAAACTTTTACATAATTAGTCATGTAAATTTATCTTTTTACAATGTAATTGTTAATTCCTTAAGATACAAACAATCATTTGAATGTTAGTGCTTCAGTAGACATATGACTTTTATGAACATTGTTGCCACATTGATATAACATGACATAATTTCCACACGGGTATTTCACTATATTTTTTCATGAACCTTGTAAATGTCATTATTTCTATAAGCGTATCATGTGGTTTGTACACTTGTATCACAGAGCATGAATATATCAACCTTTGATGAGTGTAAAATAGTATTTTGAAATAAATTTTAAGAGTTGTGTGAATAAAAGTAATCTTTATTTCACCTAGAAAGAGATTATTTGAAAAAAAAAACAGCAATATTTAAACTATCTGTGTGTCGTATAACCTATCGAGGGTTTAAAGCCAATTAACGTTATCTATAAAAATGTTTTTCAGTTTTTGTTTGATTACTTTACTTTTTATTTTCAGCTACATGATAGTCAAACAACATTATGTCAGTCTTTTCTAGTTTCTTCTTAAATTTTCAGTGAAGTTTAACGTTAACTTTATAAAGTTGCCTTTTTTTAATATTTTTTTTTGATAGTAGCTAAAAAATTTAGCATCAACATAAACAGTATAAACATACAGTACACAATAAATTATAAAATATGAACATTTGGTTTTGAATTCACATCTTTTTTGAAAAGTTACAAAATTATAGAAAACGTTTTTTGGCTCTCCTGTAATGTTACATGTTTGTAGATAGTGTTCGACTTTAAGCCCTAACCCTATCACCTCAAATGGAATATATTGCGTTCAGCACAAAGGTGAATAATATGGTGTAGTTGTGTAAAATTCACTGACTAAACTTACTGCAATATGAAATTCTACTTTTTTCTACTACGTGCATACACACATTCAATGTTAAAACATTTTTCTATTTTCAGGGTAAAGCCGTCAATAAAGACAGATTCATTTCAAAAATGTTCCTGCGAGGTGACTCGGTAATTCTAGTCTTGAGAAATCCTTTGGCCACAGCAGCTGGAAAATAAACCATAGAAACATACATTCTAATTTGTAAATTTTCACTACAAACACTTGGGAATAAACACACATCTACACCATCTTTTGTGTTTCTCCATTTAGTGTAAACTGGGAAACTTAATTATAAGGGATCTTTTTAAGTTAGTGTACTATATAAAGTTGATTCAGTTGTCTTCAAATAAGTGTTTTAAATTTCATTTGCTGGTACTCGTAAATTATAAGGATGCTCTGAAATTTTCATTCTGTGTCATATGAAATACATTGTATCAAAAGAAAAAATGATTCATCCATTTATGTAACTATTCAATTATTTTGTTAGTGCAAGCTAAGAAGTCATATTTTTTAATGTTTTTCTAGTGTATGCATGGTCTATTGATTTTAAACCTTGATCTTGAATAGACTATTACCAGAATATAGTAAAGTAAAACCCTCCCTTATCTGAACCATTTCTGATGAAGAAGGTCGCAATAAAACATGCTTATTTGAAAATTATGGTTCTTTTGAAATTGAAAACATCGTAAGATAGTGATTTACTAAGATTTACTTTTATTTATTTGATGTCATTACATGAAAGTTATTTTGGCTAAAATTATGTTATACACTTTGAATGCTTAACCTGCTTTTCCAAAAAAACATTTGTAGATTTAAGGAAATTAACATTTCAGAAAGACTTATTCTGGTAATGTTCCTGAACGTCTAAATAGAAGCAGTCTTCATTCTTTATCTTTAATTCATTAATTCAATGACATTTCTTAGGGTAACAATCATTTAATTTAAAATGTAAACCACTGATACAAAATAAATAAACTTGGTATACGTTTTCTAACCAGTATTTTTATTTATTTCGTTGTAGTAATGAAAGTCATTCCATCCTTCTACTTTTGTTTTTCCTCTATTTCATGACTTAGGTCTTTGTTAAATTAGAAAACATTAATTCCGCTTTTTGAGTATCCAGTGGTGTAAGTGAGAACTGTACCAAAATAATCAAATACGTGTTGGCCGCACCAATCATCTGAAATCATGACACTCGTTTAGATAAACAAATATTTTACGTGTCTCAATATTTTGTTGAATTAAAGTAAACCACAAACAAAAGAATTCATCAGGGTTGTGGAGTCGCGTGAAAAAAAGACGACTGACTCCAGCTTAAAAATAATTAACGATTCCGAGGATTTTTTTAATAATTTCATTTTAACTTATATACAGTGAAACCTCGATTCTACGTTTTTCAAGGGACAGTAATAAATGAACGAATATTGCGGGAAATCTTCAAATAACACCAAAAAAAAGTTTGATTTTCAAAAAACTTATTTATTTATTACATTTATTTTTATTAAAGAACAAATAAATATATTTATAACTTTTTAATACAAACTAAGTAGCCAATTTGCAGTTTGGGACTTACACTTACTAACAAACACTCTTCAAAATCGCGTACATTTCTAAGTCAAATCCTTTTTGATATATCGACTCGTTTTTCCTGATTTTTTCTCCTGACTCAACTAGAGTTTTAGTTTTCTTCATTTAGGTATTTTAGTTTTGACTTTTGAGTTAGAAAAATTCACGCAACCAGATGCAATGTAAGGCTATTTATGAGCGAAAAAAATAGTCTACTAAAATGGTCAATTGGGATAGATAGTAACTGGGACGGGACGACAATATTTAGATGATAGACCGAGGAAATTTATTAAATCGGGAAATTATTAACGTGGAATTAATAAAGATTGTTATTATGGGGTCTTGGTCGAGTACAAAATAAACGATCCATGCAAAAAACGAAGATAGTGGAACGGAAATTCAGGGTTCCACTGAAAAAAACGCGAAACGAAATGCGAGGTGATGAGAAATATTCAACGAAAACAGTCAATCGGGATAATATTTTTGACGGGACCAAAATATTTGAACGATAGATCGGGGAACGATTAATGCGAGATTATTTTACATTGTTCTTATGGGTGTTTGGCCGGGACTATGAAAAATAAACGAATCATGCGGGAAAACGAACAATGCGAGAACGGTAGATCGGGGTTCCACTATATATGTATACCATCCGATCATCTTTAGTCAGCCAAGCATTAAATGTTAACACTGGACTATTTTGTTTAAATACACATTTAATATATTTTTCAATCGACATTTGACTCCGACTCCACAGCCCTGGAATTCATTGATTGAATCTTCATTTACTTGTTAGAACTCCATTTTGATAAAAAAATAACAAATTATTTAAGTCTACAAATTTAAAAAAAAATATTTGTTGGCAATTTTGGCGTATGCCTTCACATTATTTTTCTCCCTTAGTCAATATGTATTATCATTTACTATTGTAACGATGAATATAAAATGGGGATTGAACAGTCTTCATAAGAATCTGTATAATGCAAATCAATCCTGATTTATTTTAGTAATACCGTCCGTGTCTCTGAAAAATACAACATCCTCTGAAAATAAGCCCTAGCATGATTTTCAATATTGGTGGAATGTAAGCCCTTGCTTGAAAATAAGCACCAGTTGAAATAATGTGAGAAAAAAAACATCTCCAAACAAGCATACTTAGGGCCAAAAAACAAAGTAAGACTTAAATAATTATTTATCAAATGCTTTTTAAACAAGGTATGAGCATTGATAAATAATTCTGCATACTTACACTCATCAATAGTGTGTTATCAAGTGTAAAAAAACCACTGGCAGTGAACGTTGGCTTGCAATGCAGCATGTAGGTAGAAAATTGATGCAACTAGAATTATATGAATTTCATAATAAGATTTATATTATAGCATTAATTGTCTTTCATTCTCTTTCCATTTCAATAGTTTATTGAAAACGTTCATTTATTGTGTTTCTGGCCTTAAATAATTGTGTCTTTCTCAGAGACAATACGTCTTTCTTAACAGATTGGCTACGGAGCGAAAATGCCCGAAGCGCTTGATAGAAGTGCGGTATTCTTAAAATCATTAATTTTACACTAGTGGGAAATAATTCTTCAAAATTAGTGAATATATTAACCTATCCTTCTTACTAAAAATAATGAAATAATATTCTTTTTTTTGACACCCCCTCACACATTCAGGGAGGGTTTTTCTATGAGAGCAAATGGGCACTGCACTCTAGTATATATATTTCATTAATTAATATTCAAACATAACATTTGTACCATTCACTCATTTTAAATGCCTGTGGAATTTATTTTACAATAAATATTTCAGAAATCAATAACTAATAAATACGCTTGAATGTATTACTTTGGAATATTGAAATACGAATGCGTACTACCCAATACTGTATCGCGATGTATGAATCACGCAACCCATATGTTATTTTTGAGAAATTTTAGGTTTACTTAGGCAGTGCCTCCCCAGAATTACAATTAGAATCAACTAGTTCGCACTGGCCTAGCTGTTAACACAGGCCGTCGTTAATAATAATAATATATATATACCTACCGTGCTAACTTTTTGATTTAGTAATACTATTTATAACATTATAGTTATGATCGTTTATAACATTTAAGAAGATAAAATTGTTCTTTTTCAGGACTAGCATAAAGATATTCCATATTTTTCAGCTGTATACGGTTCGGCTTAAAATATATTTTCCTCTCATATTTATATTGTTCAATAATGATCTCTACTAAATATTTTCATCATCATGATATAATTAATATCCAATTTAGTTATGTGAAACTATTGAATAAAACAAATGATCATCTCGCATAGGAACCATGTTCATTTAGTAACAGGTTAATAATTTTTCAATTAAAAAATACTGAATTGTTACAGATTTTATTCTCAGCATACGATTTCACTAACGAATTTAAACTTATAAAGGAAGTGTCTTATACAGCAGAAGATTTTTACAGTGTGAATTGAGCGTTTTTAATAATTAATTCTTCAACTTTTTACGAATAAAAAAATAGGTACCTACTTGAAGTACTTGGCAAAAGCGTTGAGATGCTACAAACAAACTGCAATATTAATTACTTCGGTCAAAAGAAGTGAGCGCTGCTTATAAGCTTTAAAAAGGATAAAATCATTTTTTGAGTCAATACCGAAAATAAACCATGAATAATATAAATATGACTCAAGATGGACTAAATGATCCTGCAACTGTAGAGAAAATATAAATAAGATGGCATTGTCATTTTTTAGACTTAAGCGTTTGTGTAGTTGGTATTAAAATTTAAGAAACCGATGATAGATTTCTTTCATAAATAGGTGATTTTTTTTGCACTAATATTTTTATCACCGGCCGCCACTGCCCACATTAGTCTGTTATATCGAGGTTCTAATGTGTTGAGTGTTATCTAAATCCTGAAAAATGTGATGTGAAGTAATCCAGTTAGCAGAATCAACAATCAATATGAAACTTAAGTATTAGGCAGCAAATGGAGAAGGTTGTGAGAACTTAACAGATTTGTAAAATGTGTATAACAAAATAATTCAATTTTCATCTCAAAAAATATCACCTTATTGACAACTCTTTCATCAGTCTCGTGAACAATCAATTTGTTGATAAGCATCGCAGTTTCGTTTGCCTGAAATTTATAAAACATTAATAGTAATTTAGGCACTAATAATCTTTTAGTTTAAATCATATACAATTTACTCTTTTAATATTATTCATCAATCATCACATTTAATCTCAAAGTTTTACTCCCTAAATGTAAATGCTTATTTTTTCATACAACAAGACATAATATCATAGATAATATACTGACTGATACATAATAATATGTATCTATTGATTTGCCTGAAAACGGTTTTCCATTATTGTAAATATAACCATTCCTATCAAACATCAGAATATTAATATTTTAAAATTGTAAAAAGTTACCCTATGATTACAAATTATAGATTTATTAAATGAAGCTTTATCACGTAACTTAACATATTAACCCAAATATTGAGTTCATATATACTCAATAATATATACAAATACAATCTAAGCTCTTGATACATAAACAGAAAATAATAATTTACAACTCCATCAACGGTTCTAATGAACCATTGAATGAATTAATAGTTAAGACTTTATCCAAAGTAATCAAATTCTATAAACCATGAGACATGTCGTCACCTGAGAGCTGTTCTGCGACATCTCAAAAATCTAGTATTGAGATTCTATACAATGTTGTGCTATATTTTAAGAGGTATCAGATAGTTTATCTAAAATAAAGAGATTTTTCTTTATTAGTCACTTACATTATCGAAAGAAAATAAATCTCTCTTGTAAAACAAAAACACATATTTTTTTTAGATGTTCCAGTACAGTCTTCAAGCGACAATATGCTCAATATTGAAACGGACATGGTTGAAAAAAGAATGTAACATACATACTTACATAACGCACATAACACACCGAAAAATTAAAAAACTTATGCATCAAAAAAAAAAACAATAACAGGTTACTTACCGCATTTATGCAATTGTTGCAGTGATGAATAGTCAAGAACAAGTTCAACGTATATAGAACACTTTGATGGACGGACATTAAAAAAGGTGTATACAGTTGGTCGTGAGATACATTATTTTTCATCAAGTAGAAAAGAATTGTGAAAGCATTAAAAAGATTAAAGACAATCGTCAAAAAAGAAAATGCCATGATATTTAGTATTCTTCTGGAAAACAATTTGTTTATCATAGCTGTACAGTCACAAATTTTCTCGTATGCCTTCCAAATAAAACAAACCTTTTCTAATGTATCAAGCTTTTTCAATATTAACGTATCACTGGCATCTTTCCAAGCATCTTTTTTTATTCCAGATACCATATGTAAAATTACAATTGTATCGGCTTTGAATATCTTTTCTATTTCTATGTTTAGAGTACTCAATTTCATACAAGTGAGGTTTATGTAAGATGTAAAAATCATTAGAGTTAAGGTAGTAGTGAACGCAGGCATAAACATTGTATAGCATATAGCAATCAGCGAATGTTTCACTATATCACTTAGTAAATAAAAAACTAGCCCCATGTAAATTCCATGAATGAATTGTTGAGTTGTAATTGCAAAGGTATACCTCAGCTTAATTTTCATGTACGCTGTCGTCACATTTAGATTATTCAAAATGGAATCAATTTCTATAAGAATCCCAAGAATTTGTGGATAAAGCTGAGTTTGAAAACATCCATCAATGTAAAGGATTATTACGCATACGCTGCCGATATAAATTCGAAATTTATCTCCGAGTGCAAAAAGTATCGAATCTTCAAACATCCCAGTGACCTCTGAGTTCTCAATAACAACGTTTGCAAGACAGGTGAAATAGCTTACAACGAACAGCAATCCTATTATAAAATAGCGAAACATGAAAACGGATTTGACTGTATGCTTTTCTACAGACAGTAAATAGGGATATATACCACAGTAATGAGCGAGCCATAATACTGGCGTGAATGCGTCGACTACATTATTTGCTTTAATATTCTTCGATATATAGGATATCATAGTTCCGACTTGTTTTATAAAAAATAATTTATCTCAAATTAGGATAATATTTCTAACCATATGCAATACTATCAAGAAACAATCAGAAAAACACCAAGTTCTGGCTGCTTTTTTCCTGGTAATGTTATATTAAAACATAACCAAAATACTAATATCCATAATTACCATATTAATGATTTCACTGAAGCCAAATTATAATTATTCATCATTAATTCTTTTATTATTCTTTTGAATATCTACGAGTATTATTTTTGTCTTAAGTAATTAATATACAAGTATAAAAGACCCCAACAATCATGGAAATAATGTGTTTTTCCTCACATAAAAAATAATAATTAAACTGATTACCTACCTGTCAAAGTAAACTCACCAAAAACCTTTCAAAAGTGAAGTTTTACCGTTTGTTATACATATGTCATGATGTATATTATAATATTATTTTTAATCATCTATTTTAATGATTAAAAGCACTCACAATAATGTCAATTTTGTCATTATTGAGAGTACAAAAATTCTTTGGAGAATAACATGGAAAGTTGAATTTGATCAATTACAGAAATGAAATTACTTATATTTAATTGATGATAATATCAAAATTCATAAGCCCTTTAACCTTTTAGCTGCTGTATAAAAAAAGTACGTCTTTACCTAGCACACCAGCTATAATTTTCAATTATTAATTTAATTAGTTATTGACCAGATAAATCGTCTCTGGTGTGATAAGCACAAAAAATTTCACGAGATATCTCGTCTGTGGCAGCCATTGAGTTAAAGATGGATACACCTTTTACTTTCTACTTATTTTTACTTATGTTTCTATTCACAAAAGTGAGTGATTTTCTTAAAATATAAACAGTGGAAATAGAATTGTAATTGTTTGAAAACTACTTGATTGCTAACACTACCTAGAAACAAAAATTAACATGATGCGTATTAATTCTATGGCAAAACGTCATAAATGTAAAATGAAATAATTATATTTCTCAAACTGTTATAATTACATAACCAGCCATTTTCTAGCTCTAAGATATATAAATATATGTGTGCGATTTTTGATTTTCAATGATAAATCCAGGCATGAAAGAGTTTCATTTCTCAATTTTTTATTTCATCGAAGATATTTTGTATTATAATTAGAACTAGGAAGTTATTTAAATTAGAAAAAATATTCACAGAGGAAAAGGATAAAAGTTTAACACCTTAAATGTAAATACATCTTAGTTAGATCCAATTTTAGTCCTTTTTTTAAATTACAACTAAGACTATCATTACTTTTTATTATTGATAGCATTAACAGAAACAATTTTTTTATAATTCGTTTCATCAATGCAAAAATATGACAGGCGACAAAAACAGACGCTGTGCTAAGATGAAAAGCTTTCCTTCAAGGATATCATCACTTGTGTCTTCAGAAATTACGGAATTAAGACCGTCTACGTTGAACGCATGCTGGAAATCATTATGGTCAGGATGTAATAAAAGTGAAATATCTCCCACAGATAATGTCACCAATTATTCGGAAATCATAATTTGCTACACGCTGTAAATGAAGAAAGCTTCGAAAATACCACACATGAAGATATTGACGAAATCTTACTCAAAAAAATGCTAAATAAAGAAGATTTCAAAAAAATTACTACGGCTAATAACGAGTCATATAATAGTAATGAAGTGGATGCAGAGGAACCAACATTCAAAACTAAAATGATTCAAGAAAAAATAAAAATAGCAACACAGATATGGTAATTATTTTTGACAAACGATCCTAATGTTAGGCATGCATACTGTCGGATCAAAAAAAATAAATTTAAAGTAATAATAATCGACTCAGATCGAGAATTTAGGATAAACAGCATTTCATCAAACGGGTCAGACCAAAATTCACTACGTTCGTTCGAAAAATCGCGAACGATTATATTTCGCAACTGAGAGTGACAGCAGCTAATAGCTCAATTTATTAAAATGTGAATACATATACACTAGAGGTCTGCACGGGCTGAAATTTTACAAAATTACCTGGTCCGACCCGGCACGGGCCTGAGTCTAATCCACACTTGTTACCCAAGCCCGACCCAAAGCTCTGATTTATATTCCTCAGCCCTCTATTCTATTTCTTACGTTACAAATTATATTGCAGACCTCTAATATATACATATGTATTTGTTTCTCATTTTATTTTTATATTAAATGAAGAAATTATGGTTAATATGTAAAAAAAAACACCTATTTTTGGCAGATAAGAGCAAATTTTAGTTTTTTATACATTTTTGATACTTCTTTATGCAACATTTTGATTTTTAGAACTAATTTATCATATTATATGAAATAAAGGTTTTTTTTAAGCAAGTGTTAATTTCTTGAACCACTGTATGGTGTAAAAAAATAATTAGGTGTATAGGAAAATACTAATCAAAAATTTACAGTACTCTTCTAAAACAGTAAAAGATTATGCAAAACAATCAACTGTCATTATGTCGAAACTATAATTTTAAGATTGTCCAACTGTAGCATTGATGTAGCAATATATTGGAAAAGGCTTGTCTTAAATTAATATTTTTTTTGCATGTAACAGGACTAATAATATTTCATTTACCTTATTTAAACAGTTGTTGATAGTGAAAATTGTCAGGAGGATATTTAAGATGTGTAGAACACACTGATGAATGGATAATAATAAATATGTGAACAGCTTAGGTGTTCTGTTACCATCTCTCAACATTTTTGATGAAACAGACAGAGCATAATATAAATTTAACACCAATGAAATAAATGAGAGTGCCATAATGATCAGAAGCTTCTTGGAATACAAATCATTTATTCGTTTTGTACAGTCACATATTTTTTCATAAACTCTCCAAATAAGAGTGATGCTTTTAAGCATTTCAGATTTCATAATAGAGATATTCCATAAACTGTTTTTGGTGGTGTTAAACTTGCGGCTTTTTGTGTTATCAGCATACATATTTTCGACTGCCATCTGCTTTAGTTCACAATTGAGCTTATTTAATTTTGTCGTATTTAGGTCAACATAACAACAAAATAACATCAATATAATTGTTGAGTAAAAACCTGGAACGTACATTGCAAAACTGATCATGACAGGGGATTGCTTTAGCCAATGGCTTAATACAAAATTATGAATCAACATAAATAAGTTGTGGCAGACTTGTTGTATTATGACAGCTAAAAAACATTTCAATTTAACTGATGTATACGATACAGTTATCTTTAAATCGGTTAGTCGGCGATCGGCCTCAAGGATTAATTCAAAAATTTTGGAATGGAGCATATTGTTTAAACCTCCATCAAAATATAATAATAGTGAACATACGAATCCAAAATAAATTCGTAGCTTATCGCCAATCATTAGTAATATGGAATCTTCAAATACGCCTACTAATGTTTCGTTTTCAAGAGTTATTTTGATTATACTGAAAATTAAAAATGCAATCATTACGATACCGATAAAAAAAAATCTGAACATAAAAACTGCAGTGAATTGTTCACTTTCATATTTTATTTTATAAGGTATAGAACCAGTATGTCGCATTAAAAATAACATTGGAGCACAAGCTTCGAAAGCATTTTTTGCCTGAAATTTATTTCGTATTGACTTTATCATTATTAAAAAATAATTATTAGCGTTATTGGTAAATATGTTGTATCCCAACAGTATAAAAATCCTTAAGTACGTCCCTTTTGGTGGAAATGTGTAACCATGAATGTATTTATTGTATTATTTGATTCTAGCCAAAATTAATCATCATTTAATCAATAAAAAAATGGAGGCTATTGAAATATTGTAGAAGGTACTGTTTCATTAATTAAGGAAAACTAATTAATAAATAACCCCGTTTCGACCAAACTGTTTGTTGAAGGAGTTAATAACCAGACGTTTATAATTTTATAAGAGTTTTTATAATTTTTGTAATAACACACATTTTGAAACAGTTTTGCAATATAAAAATGTCTTCCCTTATATACCTAATGGAATAAACAAAACACTAATTAAAATAAAGAACTGGTATGACTTAAGTAAATATAAACTAAATTTTCCAATACATATTATTATTTTATATTTAATTTCTAAGATAAAAACGAAATGTTGTATATTTCAATGAAAATACCAACTTAAAAATAGGGATTTATACTGTAAGGTTTTGATTCGGTCCTTTTACTGCTAGTTCAATGTTGTGTTTGTTGAGTTAGTTGAGTTTCAATACAACTTCGATTATCATTTTCAGAAACTGATAAGTGACTCACTGTCACAGTTTGTGTTCCATTGAATTATATACTTTAAAATTCACTAATCTCTGATCACTGATATCTCATTATTTAACGAACTATTAAACTAAACTGAAGCTACATTATTTATATAAAAGTGTTACTTTGTAATATTAAATTGAATTTAATAACTTATTCTACTTGTTTTGTTAAATAATGTCACATGTGTTTCGTTTCTTTGAGAAGCATCATCAGACATAACATGGCAAGGTTTATGAATAAATTAAAAATTAATTCTAACTCTTAAGGTATAAATTATAAAATTAAAATTAAAGTCTTAGTTTTGTCGTACTAAGGGCAAAGAGGGGTTAAGATACAAAGATTGATAGTACTAATTAGAAAATAATTACTAACATTAGCTATGGCTAACTCTAATGGAAATAAATTAAGCAATGGTGATCAGCCTATCTTATTTAAAATGTCATTTACTACTGTTTTCTTTCAATTAATGACTTTATTAATTTACATTATATTAATATGTAGCCTAACGCATTTTTACAATGGTGAATAATTTTTATAAAAAAAACAATCCTCATCAGAAATCAATAAAATTCTTTTATATTTTATATTATTTTATTTCAATAACAAATATTATGTAAAAACATATATTGTTCATAAAAACATGTTCTTTCATAAATACATGTATTGTTCATAAAAAGGTAAAATTTGTAGTTCACAAAACACACACTTTTATACAAATATATATTAATATAATTATTGTATTAACCCTAGCTTTCCGACAACATGACATTGATATACAAAGCATTTTAAATGTCTAACATGTTTTAAATTTAAAGGTAATAATTGGAATTTATAATTCTTAATTTAGTTATTTGTAAAAAATCTACTTGGCAGCATAAATGCATTGTTAGAAAGACTAGTTTGTGTTTATTATCTAATAAAATAATTAATTTTATTTATTTGATTAACATTGCACAAGGTTGACAAATTATAAATTTAAAACTTTTACAATGAAGAAAAAAAAATACAATTTAATATTAAAAGGAGTTGAAAAAAATGGCAAGGAAGTCAACTGAGCAAGCTCCGACGAACTCTACTTTAATACATAAAAAAATAGTATTCGTCGGAACTCACCCACGTCTACGTGGAATATGTCGACATCCGAAGCAATATTGTTGAACACCATCAAAGCTCTCCCCAGTGGCATCCCCATTGGCAGGCTGGTTCATGTCCACGATTTCTCAAAAAATAATCAGGAACATTTAGATTCACATTCTCAGGAATGGTGGAATTCTCATTTTGGCCTTGTATAAGCCGAAAGAAATGTACATTTCTCTTTGAACGTTCAAACCATTAAAGTTTCGCATGCCTAAGAAAAAGTCAGTTGGATAAAGCCATGGGTAATATCCATACACCCTCATATAGATTAAGTAAAACATTTCCTTATAATTTATTCACGTACACATAAAAATGTAACAAACATATTAAATTTGGAAGCCAAAAGGCATAATATTTTTTTGCAACACGAGACATATTCTTAATCAAATAGGTAAGAAAGAGGCAAGAGGTACAACGCGTAAGCAGAATATACATTTAGCGTAAGTTAGAACAGCATAGCGTGTAATTCAATAATTGCTCTCTCTCTCTGCACACATTTTAGAATCGAATAAAGGGTCGAAACAACTCAGACTCCTGAGAATGAAAGTTTCCATTTAGGGTTTCAAGCCTGTGACCTCGCAACTGACTATAACAAATGCCAAACAGCATTTAGCATTCAACTGAAAGACTGGCTTAGAATTCATTGATTTCATAATTACAAACAGAAAAATTTCACCACCAGCGAATCTTTTCCGTATTGTTAACATTTTTTTAAGTTTTTGTGCATTAAAACTCTACCCAGCCACGAAGGAGAGTAGGGAGTAATGTGGTTCGGTTCGGTGATTCTACCGAACATTACTTTTCCGAACACGAACACTCCGAACGGGAATAGTCCGAACACGAACACTCCGGCCAAGAATACACCGAACACCGATTCTTTCGGACTCGGAATCTTCCGCACACAGAACCTTCCGGATATAGAATACTTCGCACACCGAATACTCCGAACATTTAAATATTTTTATTAGAAAAATCATTGTTTTATTGTAACGTGGAATGTTTTATGGCAATTATGCCAAATATTTTTCATAATGAAAACAAGAAACGTATTTAATTTTCATCTATATAAGCAGTTTAAAATTTTATTCGTATTTTAGCTTATTAATTTTAAAAATTGCGTTGTATTATAATTGTGCTGATATTTTTGATTATATTGAAAGGAAATACCATGCATATAAACATTTAAAATTGCAAATTGATATTAACAGTACTTTAAACATAATTTTATTATCTTATTGATACTCATATTATACATATTTTACATTCACTTGACAAATGCAAAAATGTGTACATGAAATTTTAAACATATTATGTGTTTGTAAATTTTTTATTGCAATGACTTCAATATATAATTTTAGCAATTATTATTATTGAAAGAAATGAAAGTATAGTAGAAGTTATTCTTAGATCTGTTAATATTATATTCCCCCTCCCACCCATCCTATCTTATGAACGGGGCGTATCGAGAGTGATTAGGTTACCACGAGTCCTGTCCTAGTCCTATCCTTCTATCCCTACTCTCTTTGGAAAAAGAGAGGTTGGACAACTGAGTAACAAGCAGTTCTCGTTGAAACACTTATGTTGCGATAAACTGATGGCCATAGACTAGTATACTTAGGACTGTGACTTTTTCTTTGAATTTGCAATACTTCTTTGTGAATCAATGTTATACAATGACAAATGTAGGCATTATAGCTTTAAGATAGATTTTTGTGTTAATTTTTTTAAACTTTATAAAGCATAAAAAATAGTTTAATGTAGTTTGGTGGTTTGGTATTCAATATAAGTTTTTATTTCAGAATTAAAGTCAATTAATATTATTGTTGAGAGTTTTAATACATGTTTTAATGTTATGAAAACGTCGTAATCTAATGACAGTAGTGCTTTTAAAAAAATAGTTTATTCTTAAATAGAAACTCACGATATAAGAGATAATACATATTTATTATTGTTGAATATAAACATTTGTTTTGGATTAAATGCACGCAGTGCTAAAAGGTCTTTGGTTTACAAAATAATAATGTTATTATTTTACAACCATTTCGTGCGAAAACATTGTAGATCTGTTAATGGCTACCGACCCTCTGACTTCAGCGTCAGAGGATTAATACCTGAAGGGTATTATATTGTAATAAATATATATTTTGTAAACATGTATATTGTGTATGTATATTTTGTTTTTTATTATATGATAATAAATACATATTTTGTAAACTTTTCATATTTGGATTTTAGATCTACTATGAGTCGACCTTTTTAGACAGTTGACACAATGATCGCTTGCTTACATAACAAATAAATAATGTTGCTATAAAACCTTATTTTTTTATATTTATGTTTTTATGTACCTATATGTAGTTACATATTAAGTTTAATGAAAAATCCTGTTAATTTTCTATAATGTTAATAAATAAAATGTCTTTTTTCCTTCTTATTTTAGTAATATATTATATTTTTTTGATAAAACTGTTTTCATGGTATCGTGATTTGTTTACTACATAAATGTGTTGATATGTACCCTTAAATAAACAGCATTACTCTCTGACTTCTATTGATTCATAAGTCTAAAAAATATTTATAATCATCCCAACACTAAATCTACATAGAAATGGAATTTTTCATTAAAGTAAATCCAATCTTATCAGAAGAACTAAAGTATCTTTAATAAAATTATTGAGCTTTTACACCAATAAATGGACGTTAAAATTTTGTTCATGAGATTACGACGTTTTTATAACATCAAAACATGTATTAAAACTCTCAACAATAACATTAATTGACTTTAATTCTGAAATAAAAACTTATATTGAATACCAAACCACCAAACTACATTAAACTATTTTTTTATGCTTTATAAAGTTTAAAAAAATTAACACAAAAATCTATCTTAAAGCTATAATACCTACATTTGTCATTGTATAACATTGATTCACAAAGAAGTATTGCAAATTCAAAGAAAAAGTCACAGTCCTAAGTATACTAGTCTATGGCCATCAGTTTATCGCAACATAAGTGTTTCAACGAGAACTGCTTGTTACTCAGTTGTCCAACCTCTCTTTTTCCAAAGAGAGTAGGGATAGAAGGATAGGACTATGACAGGACTTGTGGTAACCCAATCACTCTCGATACGCCCCGTTCATAAGATAGGATGGATGAGAGGGGGGAATATAATATTAACAGATCTAAGAATAACTTTCATTTCTTTCAATAATAATAATTGCTAAAATTATTTATTTAAGTCATTGCAATAAAAAAATTACAAACACATAATATGTTTAAAATTTGATATATACATGTCCAATGACCAATTGTACACATTTTTCCATTTGTCAAGTGAATGTAAAATATGTATACTATGTGTATCAATAAGATAATAAAATTATGTTTAAAGTACTGTTAATATCAATTTGCAATTTTAAATGTTTATATGCATGGTATTTCCTTTCAATATAATCAAAAATATCAGCACAATTATAATACAACGCAATTTTCAAAATTAAGCTAAAATACGAATAAAAATTTAAACTGCTTACATACATGAAAATTAAATACGTTTCTTGTTTTCATTATGAAAAATAGTTGGCATAATTGCCATAAAACATTCCACGTTACAATAAAACAATGATTTTTCTAATAAAAATATTTAAATGTTCGGAGTATTCGGTGTGCGAAGTATTCTATATCCGGAAGGTTCTGTGTGCGGAAGATTCCGAGTCCGAAAGAATCGGTGTTCGGTGTATTCTTGGCCGGAGTGTTCGTGTTCGGACTATTCCCGTTCGGAGTGTTCGTGTTCGGAAAAGTAATGTTCGGTAGAATCCGTTCACCATGTGGTTCATATCTACTAGTAATATTTAGATTTAAAGCTATCACACATTTTGCTGCCATCTTTGTTTATGTCACATAAGCTTTTATAGCGTAATTCAATTTTGGTTTGAAAATGTGCTATTATGGAATAGGGATCGAATTTTAAAAATGGTGCCAAATATGGGTTTAAAGTAAGTGTTCATGGAAAATCATTTACACAAAGAGATAATCGCAAAACGGAGAAATTTATTTAGATAGTGAACGAATAGCAATAAGAATGTAGAATAAATCATTTGATTTATTCATGAAAGAAATTCTACTAGAAACTATGAACCTATACCTACCCACCTATACACTTTCAGGCCAAAACATAGACTAATCAATATCATGAAGACTGATATTAGTCAATCACTTAATTTATTAATTCCATAATTAGCTGAACAATAATTATCAGTAGACAATAATGTGTTAATCATACAAAGAACATCCTAACACTTCTTTTAACATTATCCAAATTATTATTCATACAAAGTTTGAAGTGAGAAAAAGAGGAACTGGAGATAATTTACAATGAAATTTGATAACTTTGTTATTCCACTTATTGAGTAAACTTACTTAATACAAATACTAATTTATAATAGAAAAAATATCAATTGTTATTTTATTTAGAAATAAATTCAAGCAAAGTGAGCTCCGAATTTATCGAAAGTTTTGTATTTTACGAATTCCAGCAGAAAAAAATATTCTTTCAGGTGATTTACATTAATCTTTTATTCAAAAATTCGGTTTTGCTAATGACGAGCATTATCAACAGATCAATTGATAACGCTCCAAAAAGCCATATCAATTCAACTAATCACAATTTCATAAAAGTATTTAAAAAAAATAACAAAACAATATTTTTGTGGATTTGTATAACCGCATCGTACCTTATAGAAAATACAATAAATATAGCTTTCCCGTTGCATTTATTGTTTTTCTCATAGATTATTATCCTGCTAGCAATTGCCGAATATTAATACATATTACATATCCAATGAAATAGGTATATATAGATCAGTGATAGCAATCATTTCTTCTATATGCAAGACATTTGCAAATAAGATTTTACGGTCGCAAAAACAAAGTTTTATGACACAGTTCATATTATTATAATCTATTACTTTTAGAATATAGTTTTTTGTGAATTGTTCTTAATCTAGGTACTATTAAAAATATATTTTTTAATATTCCAGACCATATTAAACGTGCATACTCATCCGTTAGTACACTACAAGTTGAATGATGCAGATTTAATAAAGTCATTAAAAGGAACCATAAGCTCACTCACAAAGAATTAATATCTTCATTTGCATAAAAAATGTCTTCAATAATAATTTATTTTGTCTAATTTTTGAGACGTTTTCTTTTCATTTGTGTTCTCTTGTAAATTTGATTTGTACAAAACTATCAAATGAACGAATTTCATCTCTAAATCGCCACCATTCTACAAATAATTTAATTGTTTTATGCAAAGTTTTTAAAAATTATAAACATTATTTACATTAGGTACATTGCAATCAGTGACGGATTAAGAAGGCTGCAGGCGCAATCAAATCTGGAGGCCCTGTTTTTCTAGTTATTAAATCTGAATTTTAAATATTATATGAGTTTAAAAGAAGATAATATTTTAAAGAGATATGTTATTTTGAAGCCCCTGCCTTGACATTAAAGACCCAAAATGCCCGTGTGCGCTTGTGGAGTAATCCACCACTGATTGCAATCGTTTCGCCGGCCACAAGTTCGCCGTAGCTGGCATATACCTTAAGCCAGCGATTTCCAACCTGGGGACTTGGACTATTGAAAAGGGATTCGCGAACAGTCCAAAATATTTATTTACCCTTTAAAAGGTGTCTTTATTACTATATGAAATAAACGATGGGGAGGCGCGAAGATATTTTTTTCTTCAAAAGGAGGCGTAGTAATTTAATGGTTGGAAACCACTGCCTTAAACTGATAATAATAGCTTCATAAAACTGTGTAAAGCAATACTTCCTTGTGTGTTGCCATATAATTTTGAAATATTTATATAATCAACAGAACGAATATAATTAAGTTAACATTATTAAGAAATTTTCACACACAACTGATTTTTAACGATGCAGTAATTATTGTGTAATTGAACGGCCGCCTTACATTTTAGATTGAGAATTAACTCATCCTAAATTTAATGATATAAAAGTAATTTCTGAATTGAGGCCTCTCCAAGCATTTAGCTAACTTTTGAGTAAGCCGTGGTAGTAATGATTTTTCGACATGTTATATTATGGTGATTTCAGACGCATGTTGTTTAATAGCTATGAATAAATGAATAAAGGTTTGGATAAATGCTTTTATGTTTTAAATCTAAAAACTATTTTCCTACTAATTTCACGTCTTCTTTGACATAATATAGTGAATTCCGAAATCCCGGGATCGGCGTTAAGACGATCCTGGAATTACGACATAGGCAAATTGTTCAGGATCCTAGGATTGGATGCCCTAATTACAACCGCGTTTTTGTCTAGAGAAGAACGTATACGGTATAGATAACGACATCGTAATATTAGACTGACAGTTACTCAACGATTGTGCAACTCATTGGGTACATATACCTATTATACTTACTGCGTGCAGGGCCGGCGTAACCATACAGGCGAAATAAGCAATCGCCTAAGGCGCAAACCATTAGGGGGCGCATAAATTGAGTATGAAAACTATTTTTATACACTCTTATAATAACAGTACATTTTATTTAATTATGTTTGTATTTTTCGTTGTAGCTATGTATCGTATTCTATATGATTCGAAAAAGAGAGGTTGAGAGACTAAGTAACAAACAGTTCACGAGGAAAAACTTCTGTTGAAATACCGTCATTAGGATCCTGAATTGTTTGTTTTTTTGTTATTTCGAAAAAAAATGGGATGATTTATTAAAAAGGGGCGCGCCAATACCTGTTGCCTAGGGCACCAAATAGCCTCACGCCGGCACTGACTGCGTGTATCATACATAGATAAACAAAGTTTAATTTGTTTCTACTCATATTATAATGCCACTGCATCTGATTTAAAACATTCGTGGTACGAATTTTAATTTAGAAATCTCTTTTTGTAAACATCGCACAAATATTGCAAGTTACTGTTCCGAAGATTTCACTTTCATCGCGTACGTCCTTACTTCGCATCAACCGTCGCATCGGACGTACATATGTAAATCGATTCCTGTACTGACAGTGTGCAGTATTGTACTAGCTAAATGTTTTATAAAAACTACCAGGGCCATGCTTACTGCGATAGATCTGGATCCACCCCCCCCCCCTTTGTTTAATCACTACCACATTTTAATGTATCCACGACTTTTTCCAATTTTTTATTATTATCATTTTCCATTTTTTTCTGTATCGATGTACGAATGTGATTTCATGACCTCATTTTCTTTATTTAATGGAATTCAATTAGGCGGATCTATGATTCCCGTTTGACGTTAAGTACCCTAATTGAACTCCATTATTTAGAAATACTCCTCTTCTAGCCTTATCCTTATGTCCCTACTTCTCACTTTGAAAAAAATGAGGTTGAACGACTGAGTAACAAACAGTTCTCGTAGAAAAACTTCTGTTGAGATAACTCCATTGAGAGGCCATATGGTCCACATTGAGAGCGGACATGGATTAAAAAAAACTTACCTTGACATTTTAAGTGAAAAGATCTTTCACGTTGCAGCATGATTGACAACCATTTTTTTTCAGAATCTCATGATAATCCAAAACTAACTAAAATATTTATATTTTAAAAAAGGCAAGCTGAACTGTGAGAATAAACCGTTTACAATACAAAAACAGAGTAAAAATTGTTTATTGATTTGGCATTTACTTGGTAGAACTCCATTTTAATAGGGTAAAATATCACGGTATTTCAGTTCTACAGTTTTTTTAAAAAGTTAAAGGTTGATAGCTATTTCGGCTTTCGCCATCGTCAGAACTATCTATAGTTCTGACGATGGCGAACGCCGAAATAGCTATCAACCTTTAACTTTTTAAAAAACTGTAGAACTGAAATACCGTGATATTTTACCCTAGTAAAATTTGTTCATATTTCTTTACAAATATGAGTGAATAATAATTATTGTAACTAATTAAAAAATGACCAGAGCGCGCCCCAGCCCTACTACACTACTAATCGTCTGAGCCAGCTATCATCTTCTATCTTTTGGTCCATATAAATGCAATACAACTTTCTTATACAAAATTTGTAAGTGCTTATAAAAAACCTCATTTCATTCTAATTATAAAACCTCATGAAATAATAAGCGAAGTCATAAATGACAATAAAAAGTAAATTTCTGTAGGATCACCATTATGGAGTCTGCCACCATCACCTATGGCTGAAGAGGGTTCAGGGTTCGGAGGGGCAAATAGTATAAATATATATAAAGTACCATTCGATTGATTGATTCAGTGATGAGAGATAGTTTTCTTCGCATTATTTATTCTCTTATATTGCGCACAACAAACACCTCTTTGTCTGGTTGTCTGTTAAGTACATGTAGTAGATTCACTCAAGTTTGAAGCTGTGATGTCACTTTGAAAACTACACACAGCAATCCAATATAATTTAACCTCTTATTTGTTGTCAATGTATGTTATAATTTCCGATACAATCATATTAGTGCATATCCACTTGAAATTGACGATTGAAGTTTAAATCTAGTTGATTAAATTGCTTAATCTTCTTTTGGCTAGTGCTTGAGAAGTAGAGGATATTTCAAAATTCTAATGTAATCTTACAACAATACCCACTTGTTTTGCGGAGTGGTTTCTTACGTAATCACTCTAAAGTGAAGAAGGTTAAAAAATCACAAACTAACACCAACCTACTGTTTCATTTCGGAAATAATTTATCATTGTCAAATGTCAACGTTGGAGAATATGCGAAATTAAATTATCAAAAATATATATTTATTAATAGGGGTTAGTGGTGAAGACTAAAATAATAAAAAATGCATTTTATAACAGTCTTTTTTATTTCTTCTTAAGAATGTTGACAGATAGATTGGAATTTTTTGATTAATGCCCAAACAGGCTATAAATAATCACGGGAAGGTGTCAAACCACCGATTGTGACCAATATTACCAAATATTACTTTTCTCATTAGGTATCTCAAATCAGGTTATTTGGAGCTAACTGACAAATGAACTGAACAATCGACATCCATATGTATATAGTTACTTATTATATAAATATCGCATTGTTATAAATATTTAAATAAAGCGAGATTGTATTCAATTCAATGGGTAATACATTGACCGCTTTCCATATTAACATGATTGAATGTTAAATAATGTGCAATGCCGAACAAGTAGAAACAGCGAAAATGATATAAAATGAGCACGAGTCGTACTCTATTGTCTTTGTGATGTAAAAGAATATAGTTACTCAAGGTTTACCTCAGATTAATGCAGAAAATTAATAACAAGCGCGCAATTGTTGCGAGAGTATTGACTATTGACTGTGAGAATATCACTAAGATTGTATTTTTTAAATTTTGAACATATGTACATAAATATTAAATTTCTTAGATTTTTAAATTTACCTGACAAATGGTATGATTTAAGAATATGAGCCAACAAAAAAAATGAATGTTTAATGAACACTTAATAATTATATTTGATATACATACTGAACTGTTTGAATACATTGTTTTTCTGCTGCGTGTATTTAAGTGAAGCGTCGTATGTTTCATTACTTATGCACAGGGATGGGCTGGAAGGGGCTCGAAGGGGCTCGCGCGAGCCTTTTGTTAATTTAAGAAAAAACAATATTCTCAGATCAAATTAGTACATATCTGCAATTTCTGACTTATATATTATCTACGACAGCTTCAGTATACACAGTAGTACATTTTTAGTCATTTACATTGATAAGTTTACGGTATATTGCATATTGTTACATATTATAAGTGTATTAAGTAAAAATCGATTGTTTATTTGAGTATTGCATATAATTGCATAGGAGTGATTAAAAAAGTTCACTCCTCCCCAGAAAACCGAGAATTGCTTTGAGATTAAGCGAGCCCCTTGTTAACATATTGGCAGCCCACCGCTGCTTATGCATATTGATTTCTTAAATGTATACACAAAATTATGACATGTATGTGATTCAATATTAAACTGCCGTGATGATAATAAACTCTTAACGAAGTCTGGACGAGGCGAAATTTAACAAATCTTTGAAATTTGGACCCAAACTCTAGACATACTATTAAATTTGTCATTAGAACTGTTGTCGTTGCTTTCCTTTTCTAATCGTCCTAGCCTGCCTTCCAACCCTGAAATTTCGTCGACTGCTGTAAACTTTCATTAAAAGTAAGGCTTTTTTAAACCATTTATCACATGATTGTATAAATTGGAAATTAAGAATTAACGAGGTTATCCTTTATAGTTAGTCTCTACACAATGAGGTTTCAAAAACAATTTCGTTCTAAAAAAATACGGTTATGAAACTGCTTGCCTTTTAGACACTGAAGATTGAGTTCATTCCATTTACACTGATGACGGCTAGTCGTCAATAGTTTATTTTGCTTACAAAGCCTATAACGGTAGATTAGAATACCTAATTGTAAAGGATTAATCAACACATTTAACTGTGTGCACTATTTGATTATGCAATTTGTAAATACATTATGCTGGAAAATGAATAATAATATAAGACATTTAATCTGCATAAAAAAAACTTGGAATATGAAGGTGGTCACTCAATGATAAGGCATTTATCGATCGCCGTAATTGGTAGTTTGGATGTCAAACGTCGACAGGTGAATAAAATATAAAGACAGCTGACATTTCTAAGGAGTTACCTATTAACACATCCAATCAATAGGCATTTCGAGACAACGGTGAGCGATGTGTCTACAATTCGAGAAATAAATTATTAATATTGAATTTATAATATAATACATAAACATAAACAGTATTTCAGAAAAATATAACAAAAAATCTACTTGCAGTGAACTGCGAACTCATTAATAATGAAGGAACGGATGAAATATCATATAAACCATATGAAAAAAGTTGAAAAATATTTGTTAATGCGTTGGGAATATAAACAAGACATTCTAAAAATGGGAATTATATTATAAATAAATATAAATGTATTTTTTTTATTCTACAACATTTTTAATTCTCGTCTAGAAACGATTGACAATTATTAATAATCGTAACCGTCACAAGTGTTTTTGATAGAAACTCTTTGAGACTATGACCATTTTCTGTAATTTTGTTTTTTTTATTTAATTTGAATCAGGGCTGTGGAGTCGTAGTTAGAGTGGGAACCTAAAAACAAAGGGTACTCATATTCCTTTATTTAAATTTATTGATTGCATTGGCATTTTCTTGGTAGAACTCCATTATAATAGGGTAAAAATAGCAACGTATTTAATTATACACTTTTTATATTATTAGTTGATAGCTATTTCGGCTTTCGCCATAGTCAGGACTATGATTATTATTTTTTTAGCTTTATATACTGGCTTCGAAGAGATACACAATGCATATTGTTATTCACTCTAACATCTCAATTCAAATTACAATTATAGTATTACACTTATTAAATATGACGTTAGTGTTTCAAAGAACGATAAGCAATCTGAGATTTTTAAAGTCAACTTAAAATACAAAAAGTTTTACATATCGACTGAGGAAAGGAAAAAGGACGTAACCCGCACGTAGCAAATTTTACAGGAGGCACAAAAAATGTGTTTTGATGATTTTGGGCCATATGCATATTATGAAATATACACAACCTTGAAGTGCACGGAGACTTCAAAACTGGTGTTTAATTGAAATATTCTAATATTAATTAAAGAAATTGTGTAGGAAAAACTTTTTTTTCAGTATTTTTTCTTGGTTTCAATTTTCACAAGCTCATCTTTTTTCAAACTTAAAAGCTAATTTTAAATACTGATATCCTTTTGATTGAACGTGTATCAAGTTTGATACATTGAGATTAGGGATTCCAACTATTCGTCATTTTCAACTATCCGGATATCGAATAGTAAAACTGAAACTATCCGGATATATCCGGATATCCGTATAGTTTCAGTAAGTATGAACATAACAAAACATTACTACATATATAAATTTATGTACTAAAATAATACATAAAAAACGAGTTCATTCGTAATATAATATTTTCATATTTTAAAAATAAGAGAGCATTAAATGTACCATATTTTAAATTTGATCTTAATTTAGTTTTAATTTGTTTTGCTGTTGAAAATACTCGTTCCTTTGCTGTTGATGTTGGTTTTATTGTTAGAAGTGTTTTAAACAACACTAATATTATGAGATTTTAGATGATTTATCATAGGAGTCGTTGAAGATCCTTTGCATCCAATAGTTTTCCCACATTTATTTATTACACAACGCTGACTGCAAATTATTATCTTTTCTCATAAAATGAGTCCATACTCCGAGCGTCTTGACATGTCTAAAATTTTATACAAAATTATTAAAATTTTAAACAAAATATTTTTTAACATATTTTAATAAACAAGGAATTACAGGCTGCTTTTGTTAATATGTAGACAGTCTCGATTGCTTGGATTTCAGTAATGAATTCTGGAACTCGCACGCAAATGAAGATGATAGAGAAAATACACATTTCAATACTATTCCATCATATTAAAATATTGAAAATTTGCAGCTGATTACTGTAACGGCATTTCTTCAATGAATGAAATTTCGGCATTAAAGGTTTTCTTTTGCCTCGAGTCCGAGCTGATTCGTCGAACTTTTAAGAATTAAGATAAAAAGATAAGATTTTCATAATACCCGAGTTTGGGGAAGGTAAAAAAAAAACACTACTCCTAAGTAATCATTTCTCCCAGGTAGTAAATACCTCAGTATTCATATCATCTTTCGTCGATTTTGTAAAATATTTCTTTTAAAATTCTAACGAATATTATCCGGATATTTTCCCAAATATCCGGATATCGAATAGTTAAGAAGCGTCGGATATATCCGGATATCGGATATCCGGATATCCGAGTTGGAATCCCTAATTGAGATTATCGAAAAAAAGCTGTTTTGAAAAAACTGTGGGTTACTTCCTTTTTCCTTTCCACAGTCGATATGTATAAGTAGACATTTTAAAATACGTAAGATGTATAAAATTTGTTATCGTTTTTTTAATCGGAGTTGGAGTCGATGTCGTAGTCAGATAATTTATTAATAAATAGCTCATTCGAATATTGATAGTTAATTATTGGAATTAAGAATACTGGAATAGACATGCATCATACCTCAATAATATAATATTCGTATGTTATTCAAGATTATTATTTTAACATTGAAATAATTCTTTTTAATGACAGGCGGGGGAGTCAAGAACATATTGCTTTTATATGTAAAGTAAATAATGCAGTGACACGTTTCCAAGGTGAGAACGAATGCCTTTTTTGTGACAGTATTTCAACGACCATCATGTCAATGAGATCCAAAGAGCATTTGTATCCAAGTATACGAGGTATACCTGCGAAATGTGAGATAATAATTCACTGTAACAAAATATTATTATAATTACATTATTATTTGTGGAAATCGGTTTGAATAACGTCAACAGATTGTGACGCGATTGAAATAATAGACAATGAACCGATTTTTGAATTCGGATATTGAAGTCGTGTGTCGATATTTCGATAACCAGTCAGCCGACAAATTCACATAGACACAAAATATATAATGTGATTCATATGGCAGTGGTAAAAGACAAAGTCAAATTCGTTCCGTGTATAATATTAAACTTGCAGACTTTGCAAATAGCAGTCGATGAATTCATTCGATGAGTTCCAAGAGAATATTCTTAAATATTTTTGACATTCAAATACTCTAAAATTGCATATTGCGTCGTAAAGTATCACATGTATATTCTATTTTGTTTATCAAATCACCATAATCCACACTCAAGGATGCATGCTAGTTTGAACAACATCGAGTCTGGATAACAATATAAAAAAAAAATAATGATGAAATTCACATATTATATTATATTATATCATGAAAACATAAACAACTATCATCGGGTGTGTACTTCTTTATGTATTGTATATTTATAATATACATGCATTATTTTCACAGTGAAGTGGCTTCACTGTGGATTGCCCACTCTGCCTTCGGCAACGATAGAAAATTAATACAAACAACCAATTACATCAGCCATGAAAGATACTCAAAGAACTTTGACGGTAACGTGTCCTAGAACTTAAGCTCCATTCATTTGAAAAAAAAAGACAGTGTTTTCAACGAATATTTGGAATCCCTAATGGCCATTGGCCACACCAACTTACCCTCGTGGTGCGATGAAATCATCAACTTCTAGGTGTTAAATATACGATTTACCTCTGTCTGCAATCAGTGTCATGGTCCATTTCCATTGACAAAATGCAAATGGTTAGGTAAAGATTTCTATAATTTCTAAATTTACTTATTATAATCATTATTAACTTTTTAATATAAATATATTTGAATATCATCGATTGCAATATTAATTACATTTTCTTTATATTTAATTTATTTTTGTCTCCGCTAAGTGTTATTGTTGTTATATAAATAACATTAATCGATATGCAGTATCTTAAAAATATTTCTTCTCATTGAAACACTTATTTCGAATCAAAATGGCATTTTATGACGTATGAGTATAAATTCGCTTATCCATTCGTGTTTTCAAATATTTTTTTGGTGGCGTCACTTCGACATTAACCTTTGAAATGATCTGACAAATAAAAAGTCGATACATCATCAAAATAATCAATAATAATTTCAATGATCTGTTATGACACTGTAAAACGATTTATCTTTGTAGTTTTAATACCTACTTCGTAAAAACCGGCAAGACTTAACGCAAAAAAACAACTTAAAAGAGCAAAAAGTCACAAAAAACAATACTCTCGAATGTAGCAGGAAAAATAACCTTTTTTAAAATTCAGTAGCGTATCTAAGTGATGAGTTATAACCAGGAGTGGGCTGGAGGCGGCTCGGAGGGGCTCGCGCGAGCCCTTTGTTAACTTAACCCTCCAAAGATGAGAGCTTTTTAACGACAAAAAAAATATTTTTTTAAGCCATATTGAAGTCACGGATAACTTTTATTCCTAAAAAAATAAATAAATAAAAACGCAAATTCGTTGTATACAAACCCCGCATGACGACATGGTCATGCTCATTCTTTTATTACCGTTTAATATTGCGTACGGACAGTAGTGAAGACGAGCGTGACCGTATGGGGTCCCAAACATTCGGGATTGAAATATAGCTAAACGTGAATTTTTTTTAAATATTTACAATTTGACCTCTTTAGATCAACATCATTTCAATACAAATATATTAGCAAAAAAAACTGTAAAGAATTTGATGTTTTGATAGAAAATAATTAACAGTTTCAAAAAGTCCATTAAAAACGGAACGGAAATTCAAAAAATCACATGAGCTTTTGGTGGCCGTTTCTGTCCCCGCGGCAGATGACTAACTGAAGTCCGTACCCTCCTTAACCAAATATGAGTGAAAGAAACGATGTTCAGGTAGAAAAAGGATGAATAGTGGGATCAATAGACAACGGTGTTTACTGTTACCACATGGTCTCGCTCGTCCTTGGAGGGTTAAGAGAAAACAACATACTCTGATCAAATTAGTATATAACTGCAATTTCTAATTCATATATTATCTATGACAGCTTCAGTATACACAATAGTACATTTTTAGCTATTTACATTGACAAATTTACGGTATATTGAATATTGTTACATATTATAAGTGTATTAAGTAACAATCGATTGCTTATTTAAGTATTGTATATAATTGCATAGGAGCAATAAGAAAATTCAGTCCTTCCTCAGAACACTAAGAATTGCTTCGAGATTAAGAGAGCCCCTTGTTAATGTATTGGCAGACCACCGCTGGTTATAACTTAAGATTATTATGACAGTGTACACAAAACTTGAAAAGATGACGATGTTAGATTATAACTAATACATGGTACACCAGCTCTAAATCACCAATTTGTGATGAGAATTATTTTATTAGTAAAAACACAATATTCCTTTGTACTTCATTCCACTTTATTTAATATGTCAGGACCGGTTTCGCTCATTACAAGCATCGTCAACTGATAAGAAATATAATTTAACAATGCTATTTATACAAAGCTATATTTCTTATCAGTTGACGATGCTCGTAATGAGCGAAACCGGTCCTGACATATTAAATAAAGTGGAATGAAGTACAAAGGAATATTGTGTTTTTACTAATATAATGCCTTTCCACCAAGTATTGACAGTGAACACCCTAAAAGTGAGAATTATTTTAAGGCTTCATGTTGGAGAGCAAATTTCTGGCCCCTCTGAGAAATGCTGTTGAATTTTTTTTTCAAGAAGAAAATTTAAGGCACTCTATTATGTCCCCTTATGTCAAGCGAATGTCAACCCGTTGAACTGCAACCTGGCGTATAATATTACTATTTATTTATAGTACGTTTCCAGTATCTGTTTCTTGTACAATCGTATTGGGCGATAGCTCCGTAAACTGTGACCACTTACTCTCTCAGTAAATTATTTTTTCTCTACCACAATGAACCACCACTGTTTTTCTGTAAGGCCAAAATGTCAACAATCATAGAATTATGTGCACGTAATAAAACATACAATATGTTTAAATCTATAAATAAAAATAAATATTCGAGGTTAAAGTATAAGCAGTAATTATCTATTCTTTTGTCAAGGAATAGTTCAGTACATCATCAGCATTTTCACCTTGACGCATTACCTTCTGGCTTTCAACTCTTAATCTTTGCTCGACAATAATTCAGTTACAATATACGATTGCAAAAACTTTAATGACGAAAAGTCATTCAGGACGGCGTAATGAGTTTTCTTTAACTCATCGACTCTTATGACAGATAATTACCCATTGAGTTAATTACCACTGGAGATGTTGTGTAATCCTTAAGATCCCAATTATCTGCTTGCATTAATTTAAATTGTAGTAGAATTATAACATGTATTATTTGTTTTGCATAAATAATTGAATGTTTCTTATTACGTTTGCAAAAAAATAAGCAATCAAAACATAATTAACTATATAATAGTATCCTAACTTTTATCAGGTATAATAATTATTATAATACCAAATTAAGCAGTGGGTTTTATATGCATCCTAGTATTTTTTTTTGAATTATAAGGTAAAATATATATATTTTTTATAACAGTAAGGAGATTGACAACTTCATTGATATCACACAAAATTCTTCCCAAGAAAATATATCAAAAAATATGTCTGATCTGTTACAAGCCATAAAAAGTATTTATTTTAATAATTTCCTTTTTTGTTTCATATAGATCAGGCATGAGCAACCTTTCCTAGGCTGGGGCCAAATTATCATTCTGTCTCCGAGTCAAGGGCCGGACCAAATTATTAAACATAACAAAGTAATATTAAATTAAATAAAACACGTTGCTACTTCTTATATACTTTTTTTATTTATATAATGAACGACATATTAGTATTACATACGCATTACAAAATTAGGGGTGAAGATTGGCCTTGAACTTGAATTACGAGACTAGCAATATTGGCTCGCTGGAACTATTAATTTCTTTCTCTATTACTTCGCCGAGATGAATCAGGTCGGGACAAAATAGCACGCGGGCCGGTGGTTGCCCATATATGATGTAGATACACACTACCAGTCATTATTTTATTTGACTCATGTCTCATTGGCGTCAGCTGTCAGATATTTAAAATATTCAAACATTACATAGTATATCAAAATTATAATACATAAATTTGATACATGGTATTACTACTCACTAAATAAAAAATATATAAATACGAGTTTGTTTTTGTTTTCTTCCAAAACCATTGGAAAAACTTTAATTGGTTTCAGTTAAAATTTTGCAAACCGTTTTCCTGAGCTGAAGCACTAAATGAATCTATTTTTAATAAAATTTGATAGAATTAAAGACCCATTTTTTAGTAGGGCTTATCTAATCTTACAAAATAAAAACGACAAATCAATGAAATTTATTTTTATCTTACGAAATGACAGTCGCTTAAAAATATTCAACGTACAAACAATAATATTTTGAATTCAACTTGCTTAATTTTCGAATTAAGAATACTTTTGTTTGATTTCGGAAATCAATTGAAGTATTGAATTTTATATTTCTATCTATGTTTATAGCAAAGTACTTTTGACACGTTGTCTACCTCAAATTAATGTCCAACTTGGTTTGATATATGAATAAATATTATCGTGTGTGGTAAAAATATACATTTGTAAATAAAGAAGTAAACAAGCAGTTTTTAAATTGTAAGTTATGTTTAATTGACTGTATATCATTAATTATATACGAGTGTCAAAGGCTTAATGCAATTTTCTATAACACGTGTAATCGTTTAAAAACTCACGTTCCATATTTATCACAAACGCTGTCTCAGAAGATAAAATCGCTTCTGTTTTACATATTGTAACAATGATCCATTTGAAAAAGTTTCAGAAAAATAAGTGCTTTTTCTATTGCCAAATTATCAACAAACGTTTCTATGACAACGCTCAGTTGGTAAAAATATTTTTTAACAAGTTTCCTTTTACAATACTTGAATATAACTATTCAATGAAAAAAATGTCTCATTTTTTTATTCTTAAGTTTCTATTCGACGAATTAAAAAAATGTCTTCAGACTGTATGTTTTATAACGAAGATATTAAAGTGTTTTGATACGAATACAAACTTGTTTTTCTTCTTTAACCGATTTGAAGTCATTAATTAATTCACCAAGATTTTGTTACCTTTAATTGAAATTAATCCTAGAACTCATTAATGGTTCAACTCTGATAACACATTTTTTTTAAATAACAAAATGCAAAAGACTCAAGGGAAAAAGCCATAGTCCACATTTTTTCACATGTTCACATACGTACTAATTTTGCTTTCCATAATGTAATATAACTAGCCAAATCCGATGAAATCATTAAAAAAAATGGCATGTCACAGAAATCACACTCAAAAACCGATAAATTCAATGCCAACATTTACAATTTTATTTCACAATAACATCTTTATTCTCTCATTTATTCCATACAAATATACGTATTGTTCTTAATTGGAAATACATGTCGATGGAGAAAACAAACTACCGATAAAACAAAAACAAAACGCGTCGTTCACTACTTAGATTGAAAATATTGAACATATTAGTTTTTGTTTTTAGACGCCTAATACATATAAAGTTATGTATATATATAATCACGTCATCCCACATTTGAAAATTTATTTTAATTACGTTTAAATATTAAATTTTTCATGTATGTATTCAATTCAAATTGTTTACACATATGTGTGTATATACAATTTCACGGTTCCCGGTAAATTGCTCGAATGGAAATTGCTCGAATAACAAGATAATCAATTTGTTTCCGTTTGTTCTGTCCGTTTGTTCTGTCTTAGCCCTAGTCTTCTATGTGTTCTGGAAATATATAGAAACAGTTTGAGTAACTAATTAATAAGCAGTTCTCGTAGAAACACTTCTGTTGAGATAAACTCAATTAAAAGATCATATGTTCCGCATTTGGAGCGAACACGGTTAAAATAAATACTTACGAAAATTATTTTTATATTTCACTCTCTAAACAAGTGTCGCACAAGATAAAAATGAAATTCAAAGAAAAAGTCGTGAAAAATCGTTTAAATAACCAAGCATTTCGAATAATTTGTAATTCGAGCAATTTCCATTCGAGCAATTTACCGGCTCCCCAATTTCACAAGGTTAAAGTAAATGTGAACAAAACACTCATTTAACCCTAAAATTCGTATGTAATTCTACATACGAAATTTAAATTTCAATTAGAATTCAGGTTTTTCAACGTTTAATTAAAGAAATTATATATAGTAGATAATTTACTGATCATTATGAACGTGCATGTGTGTAATAAATTCATTTACTAATAATGATTGGTAACGTCGGTCCTCGTGTTACGTCTTTTCAATCAAAAGTTGTTATTTTCTTGCGTGACCTGTGAATTTATTGTGAGATTTTTTTCTAAAATATAATCGTATATTCTATTATATATTACAGATTTTAGTAATTTTGAATTCGCTAAAAGTTAAAGTATTAAACCCTTCGTGCGATCGATGCTTATATAAATAATTATTAATCTCTGACAGTTGCTTTTTTGTACCTACACCTTAGGTACAGTTATGAATATATTTTTTACAAGGGTTGTTTTTTTATTCATTTGTATAGATACAAACATTTTAGCTGTGTACGGCTATTTTTGTACACGAAAACAAATGTACTTTTATTTTGTTGCATTAAAACTTCGTAAAGATTTATTTAAAGGGTCAAACCATACGACCTTCAGTACCACATTCACCTTCACTTCTTTTACTGATCAATGTATAAATAAAATTTACTTTAACTTTATAAAGTCACGGACAAGCACAAGTAAAATATCGAGAACAAGTGTTATGTAAAGCCAAGCCCATATTTTACGAAATATGTATTCTCTTTTTCCCATCGTTGCTTTACTGCTAAAGCGAGTAAGACGGTTGAAACATCTTAGGAGTATGCTTCTATATGGAATTTTGTAATTATACCTGTGGACTAATATTTTTCGAAATATATCCTTTAAAGAGAGATTATAAAATGGAGACTTGGTTGTCCGTTTTTTGAGTCACTCGAGATGTGATCACCAATACAAGGTTATCTCCATGCAGCGGTGGACTGCCAATATCTTAACAAAGGGCTCGGTAAATCTAATCCATTTATTTGTTTCCATTTTTGCTCCCAATGTGGAGCATATGGCCTCCTAATGAAAGTATCTAAAAAACGGTTTTTTTTCTACGAGAACTGTTTGTTACTTAGTCACTCAACCTCTCTTTTCCAAAGAGACTAGTAGGGATAGAATGATAAGACTAAGATAGGAATAGTGATTAACTCGAACTCGAACCATGAGGTCCGGCACGGAAGCCCACAACGCTGAATTAAAAAATTAAGGGGCTACTAAGTCTTGTTTCATAATAAAATTTAACCATCTACAGAAATTGCAGTTAGGTGCTGATTTGATCTAAAATGAATTATTTTCTTATCTTAACAAGGGGCTCCCCGGCCGCACTTAAATTTAACAAGGGGCTCGCGCGAGCCCCCTCCATCCCACCCCTGTCTCCATGGATACCGATTAATATAATATTGCATATGGCCATAAAAGCAGCAGTGGGTTGCCAATATTTTAACAAGGAGCTCGCTTAACCTCAAAACCTATTCGCGGTTTTCGGTCTTGACCCCCCCCCCCCCTAGTACCTGATTTATTATTTTCATCTTTTTCCGAAACAATAAAGATATTTAAATTTTACATTTTAATTTGAGTCAATTTAGTGTCACTAGTTCATAATTTGTAATGTAATTTGAAAATTCTTTTCAATAATAATTATTTATTCCACTCGACTACAGATTCATAAAGATTAACACACACTGACACACAGAAAATACATTAAAAACAATAAATTTATTTTACGAATGATAAGAAGAGGAAAACATCATATTGTATCAACTATAAAAAAAACTATGTTTATATAAGAAATATAAGAATAAAAAAAACAATATGTTGAAAAATTAAAAATAAATTGAGATTGATAATCTTAATGTTTTTTTTCCTTCATTAATGTTAATTTATAGCTTATATATATTTTAAGAAAAACGTTCGTTTGAAAATCTTGTCAATTAGGTATCATTAAATAATTATTTTCCATATATTTAGCTTTTAAATCTCTGTGCTTATAAATGTTGTTTTCAAAAAATCAATCAGTGTCTTGTACTAATTTCATATTTATTAATCAAAAAATTCGTCGAAAATGCGTCATGAGTGAGTGATTTAGTAAAGTTAAAAACATTTTTATTTTAATATATATGTAGTATTTTATATTAATATTCATTATTATGTTACCTATTTTTAATATTTTATAATTTTGTGAATATCACAGTTTTTACTGTGCGCAAAAAATATACATAAATGTCCTTACGATTGTTTGTTTCAAAAACATAATGGCGGCATATTTTTTTATCAATTGATTAAAAAAGGTAATGCATCTTATGTATTTAATTTTATAGCACAGAATATCTACTTGAGCGACACCAATCTTTGAGCGTATTTATTATTATATTACGGGCCTATATTTTTTTATAAGAAACTGATGTCTAATTTATTGTTTATGACACCAATTGTCTCAAATAAAAACACGTTTTTCAGTTGAATTGTTTTGTTACTTGATTTTTTTGACGGATTAAATAAAACATGGGTTTGTATTTTTAAATCTTTTTCTTCTATACATAGTATTACAATGCTGCAAAAAAATGCATACCTAAAACAAATTTCCATCGCTTTTAGTTTAAGCACTACTTTCTCAGAATAATAGCAATTTTGCAATATATTCAGATATATTATAAAATATTTTAGTACTGTATAAAAACATATATTATAATAATAATATTCCTAATAGTAAAAATCAAAACAATACGTGTAAAAACGTTGATAATATTTTTTAGTTTATCAATATTTAAATTACTTTATAACGGTACAAGTTTTAGTATCGAATATGTTTTCATTTGATTAAATATATAATATAATGAAAGTAGATGTGTATTTGGTTCAATAAGTGCTATGTTACAACACTCATTGATATCATAAGAATTCTTTCTGATTGCAGATATTTGACTGAAAAAAACGTTACCCATGATTTCGACTACATACTTGTTATTATTATGGAACAGTTATTAGACAATTGAACAATATTAAATATAGGATTATTATTATATAAAACATTTATACACATTTACACTCTACATATGAATAGTTGAATTAAATCCCATAGTATTCAAGACAGAAAGAGATTTTTCAATAAAACCCGGTTAACCGCCCAAATTAAACCGAGTTGGATGCCTTACTTCCCCCTACCCCTGCATACAAGTGAAATTCTCTCGATCGCTTTTTACATCGATATATCATCTGCAGTAACGATAATACGAGAAGAAATTGTTGTTCTGGGTATTGAGTAATACCCCCATACTGCATTACAAATAAATTTCGAGTGAATTTCTGATAATTTTGCAAGTCATGAACAACTGCCACGGGCAAAGTTATTATATAAGTTTTACAAATGGCCTCGCATGGACATTTTGCCAGATTTTAAGGCGCTAGTTGCAAAAAAGAATATTACATTTCAATTGGTAATTATTTTAAGAAAATCTCTCTGACACTCGCATTTGACGTATTAAAAATTATGTTTCGTAAATGTATCTGATAATTGTTTGACCTTATTTTCCACTACCGGCAGGTAATCTGTAGAAATGACGTAATATACATACGTGCAACAAATAATGTTGATAAGTACTAAAAATGTATGAAATAAAATTTGAAATACTCTTATTAATAACTTATCAGAAAACAAAAAGATGTATATATTATTATGTATAATCAAGGCATCTCTATCTTACCTTTTGTGCAGATGTTATTGTGTTTGGCACACTGGCAGCCAACCGAGCCAACCCCAACTAAAAAAATACAATATATGACATCACAGAATGTATTTTGAAAAAAGTTTTTGTACTTTGGCATCGTATACATCTCAGGTAAGGAGCAGGTATAAGGTATAACTATATTCCGTTGACTTTTTATTCGAAGATTTTTTTTTCCGCCGAGGGTGATGCTTATTCATCAACGACGATACGATGCTACACAATTTTGTTGGATGGCAAAGGGATGAATTGAATACGAGTGTTATTCATTCTCCCTTCTCGCCACGTTTAGAAATATTTAGTTAATATCAATAGGAATTAATAAATTATTGTTTTTATCATTGATTTAAATTTATTCAAGAATTATCATTTTTCCTGTAATATATTGTTCAATACTACATTTCATAATTTACTACAAGATACAATTTTTTCTCACTATGATATTTAATTGGTTATATTTTGAGCATTAGTGGCTCGTGCGAGCAGCTAGTTAAATTCAGAAAAAAATATTCTCAAATTCATGCGTTAATATACCTAATGAATAAATAATATGAATTGTAATTACATTAAAAACACAATGATGTAAATTGGGTGTTTCTGACATACATAGACATATTATCTACAGCACGGCTTAATTATGTATGACGTTTGGAATTGGAACTAAAAGAATATTACCTATTTCTTCGTCAATCTTAGAACTCACCGTTCTTGCAATACAAAGTAGGTGAAAAAAATCAGCTATAGTTATTAATTAAATTACTGTACATTGCGTATTGTTGCGTGATATAAGTATAAATAGTAACATTCGATACATATTATAATTACTGAGAGTAATTATATAACATAAAAGAGATACGCGAATCCACTCATTCCCTGATCACCGCGAATAGCTTTGAGACTAAGCGAGCCCCTTATTAACGTATTGGCAACCCACTGCTGAATATTTAAACACTTATAGATTGTTTTTTAAGAAACACTATATTATGTACACATGGGTACAATCACTTTTTAAATCAACAAAAAATATGTTGATTATAATATTTGGTTAGCGATATCTTTAATAATTTAATTATCAAAATAAAATAAAGTATAAGTGCGCATATAAAAAACTATATTTCATTTGAAAAAAAAATACACATTAGATGGGAATCTTGTTTTATTGTAAATTTTCACGGTTTTTTTTCCATTTTGCTCCTCATACATAAGACGTCAATATTTATTTGAAGTATTTTTTGACATCACTTTTTTCTACCATTGACAAATTTCATCGCAACATCTTTCTACCTGTTTCTTAATTACGTCACATTTTTTAATCCGTCTTAATGTATTCTACTATGTTTCATCGACACATGATAGCATTATTACAAATATTCCGCATGGACAAGAAATTTATCAAAATTGTATCCACCTGCGTCAGAAGTTATCACGTTATATTATAAACCCCCTTAGGGCATGGCATTATATTGTGACTGTTTACGACTGTGAAGTATGGAACATTTACAATTTTAACCTAACGCATTTTTGCGTTTCTGTCACCCCAATTAACCAATCGATTATTTATACGTACTCAATTGAATATGTAGCTCGAGGTTATTAAATCATCCATTAGTATCAAAATTGAAACGCCCACGAATACAAACATATACCACCACAAAAACAAAACTCTTATTGTATTTTATCTCCCCACTAGTATCTTCCCTTAGTATCTACCCTTCCCAAAATATAAATCAAAATCTGAAGACCACACTCCCGCCGATACCCCAGCACACCTTGGACAGAACGCGGGATATAATAGCATCACCTTACTATAGATCAGTGATGCACAAACCGAGGCCCGCGGGCCCTTTTTAATTTTATGGCGGCCCTTAAATCTTTTTCTGAAACATATTTCTTTCACATTAAACATTTATTTAATAAACGTAAGCAAGCTTTTTCTTCAATGAAAGAGAATAAATCGGTTCATAGAAACAGGCTTACTGATGAAAATTTAAATTTGATTGTGCGACTTAATACTAATAATACTATGTCAAATAAAAAAAAATAGTTAAGAATTAACAAAGACCAAGGACTCCATATAAATGAAACAACATAAATATTTCACAATGAAACGATTTTTAATAAGCAAATACTTATAATCCTTATTTATGTTCACGTTTTCGAAATAACACGGTCAAAATAATGTAATGGAACCTATGATTCATTTATCTAAATTCCTTTAATCCTTTTTACACGGTTATTTTATAAGGCTGTTTTAAATGGAACGTACATATGGTCCGTGTAAAAAGGATTGAGCGTACTTTAAATTATTTTTTTCTTTACGGCCCAATCTGACACTAATTTATTTTATGCGGCCCGCTATAAGGTAAAGGTTGTGCATCACTGCTATAGATGAAAGGAAAATTGAAGCATGGCTTCATCTCCCCAGAACACGATGGAAAGACACTAAGCAAGCGATTCTGTCGATTTTTTCAACACAAAAAAAATCGATTAATTTCCTCCTCTTAATCCCTCAAAGTATTATTTAAAAAAATGTGAATAGAAAAAGAGTTCATTTATTATACTAAAACAATTTTTTTTTTACTATCGCACCTGATTTTGATAAGGCATTTGCTCCAATAGAAAAAATTCCAACAGTCATCATGACGTTCTGTATTAAAATTTTGAGTGACGCAATTCAATACAAAAAACTTTGAATGTTATAAAAAACATATTATGACATTTGAAGAGGCGTATTCATGTTAACTCCATTGAATGCGAACTTACCACATTGTTTTCATTGTGGCACAAGACGTTAAATCGTAAATATTAAGTAATATTAAATATTTGTCTGACACATTCAATTAAGCTGTTCATACACATTTTTGATAATTTAATAACTCTGTTGAATCTAGTCGTAAGTGTTAAATTTAAAAAATAATTTATAGTTTACAGTTTTATGTATTTTTAACATGGATGTTATAAATGTTTTTTTTTTTAATTTTGTACTTTTCCAGCTGATGTAGTTTGAATAATAGTAAATTTTATTATAAATAGATCATAGATCAACTTTGCCAGTTCAGAACGGGGACAAATGCATTATGATGCATTCATTATTGGTTTATATTTTATTAATCAAATGGTCAATTTAAATATTATGTTTGGTCAGTTTAAACATAAAGAGGTCAGTTATTTATGCGTATTTTTAGAATACGTAGTCAACTAAAATAGCAAAATACTTTCAACTTCATTGTCCGATTTCGAGATCGCTCTAAATAAATTTCAATATAATAATAAAGATCCAAAAGCTAAAATAACATATGTGTGAAACGCAAAAAAAAGGAATGCTCGATATAACGTGAAGAAATGATAATTTTTGAACTGATTAAGTTAAAAAGTCTGGTGATATTGTAAGTTAATACGAAAAAAGAGATTCACAAAAAGATAAACTATTATAACTTTTCCGCCGGCCAAATCCGGAACAAATTTTTTCAGACTAACATAAATGTCACCGATTGCCATTTTTTTCTTCATAAAACTTTTCTCGTGATGTCATGGCCACTGTGACGATAATGATATAACATAAAGATTGAATTTTTTTAACATTGAGAATGAATTATCTTGTTTACAACGTAGCTGAATGTTGTTTAAATGAATAAAGCTATATGTAAAAACCTACTCCTGTTTGGACTTTCTCTAAAAAACTCTTCTCCCTAGCGATCCTGTGATTAAATTTTACGATCTTTTTTCCGACTATTGGTTTTCGAGGAAATTATTATTGTTTTTTGTTATGTGTACAATTTTGTTTGTTGGATGGACGTTAATTGTTTACTACATTTATATTAATGGAATAATTATACTCGGATAGTTAAATGTTGTATACATTGTGATAATAGATTCAAGTGTATGGTTTCCTGCATATTTAATTTTTAATTTTTTTAGCTATGTCCACTTCCGATACAGTGTATATTGACACCTAATGGAGTTTATCTTAAAAATGTGTATCTACGACAACTGTTGTCCCATTTGGGTAGGATAGTTGGTGGGAGGGAATTTTTGACATCACATACATTCATGCCTTTGAACAGAAATCCATAAAAAAGATTGAAAAGTTCGTTCGAACTCATGAGGTTTGCATTTGAAGTCAACGGCGATGACCACTCGACCAAGGACCTGGGATTAAAAATTCAGTTTTTATATCCCCTACTAAAATTGAAAGTTATCTTAAGATTTTGAACGCGGGAAAAAAATGGAAAACCCCTTACGAATACTGATTAAGTAGTCATTTAAAATTATTTTTAAATTTTATCAACAATCGCTCTTTGAGTGATTAAGTAAAACTGCGATCGACGTAGTTTGGAAATAGCCATGACAACTTGAAAATTATAGATTTTAAAACGAGAAATACCTCAAAGGTATGTTTGGTCATATCATGTGTAAGATACTGACGGACAGTGGAAAACTGGCGGCTGGAGACCGCAATTAATGGATCGCAATTGCGAAGAAGGCCGAATCCAGCACCCGGGACATATCGCCGAGGAGAAGAAGACGACCTTGTGATAAACGTGTATTGTATATAATGTTATTTGTGGGAAATAATAAATTTCAGTTTTATCGGACGCTGGCAACAAATTATTTTATCGAAAAAAGAGAATTAAAAATATGAACACTCGAAATAATTTATTTTTCAAAACAATCTATGTGCGCTAATTTTTTATTTATAGTTTTGTTCAGATTTGTTATTTTTTTTTTGAATTTATATCCGCTTTCAATATGGCTCATATGACCTTCTAATGGAGGTATATAAACATAAGTTTTTTCTAGGAAAACTGCTTGTGAAATATTTGCTCAACCTATCTTTTTTCGAAGAAAGTATGGATATAAAGGGTAAAGCTAGGACAGGACAAGTAGTTGGCTAATCGATATCACTTCGTTCCGCTATTTTTAGGATTGGGGGGAAATTCTAAGACATCACATAAATTCTTGCATTCGACAGATATCGATTGAAAAAGTGCTGTTCGTAGTGGGATTCGAACCAGTGAAATCCCTCACGGAAGCCAACAACGTTGACCTCTGCATTACAACCCAACTACCGCTAGAAAAAATATTAAAACTAAATTCTAACGGCTAGTTTGTGTTATATTTCCTAAATGCATATTTAATTTAATGGAATTTTCTTCGAATTGAAATGTGTATGTCTGTTCTTGTTTTTACTTATTAAAAACGGCTAATGATGATTATAATTGTATTTTTACTATATTTGAAATAAGGTGACAGATGAGTATACGAATGGTCATTGTATCTCAGTTTGGTCAAGGTTTGTTTTTTGTATTATGTGTAATAGATGCAGAATGTAAAATATTATGGTAGTATAAATTTACTCTAATAGCTACGGTCACAACTGTGCGCTTATAATAGTAGTGCTACCACAATGTAATAATAAAAAAATACTGAGGTATGGTAAATCATTTTTTTATATATTTAAGGTAAATTTACAGGGCTGTAGAGTCAGGTAATAAAAGACAACTCCGGCTTTAATAAAAACCAACTCCGAATTGATTTTTTTTATATAACATATTTCCGTTTAACTTAACATCCATCCATTAGATCATTCTAGTAGAGTTCACCAATATATATTTTTCTCTGTTTTTTTCGACGCCGTCTCCAGAAAACACACGACTCCACAGCTAATATTATTAATAATACCACCAGCCAACGATGCATACAACCAGGGCCGGCTCGAGGATTTCTGCGCCTGCGCAAAACTAAAGCTAATTAGGTGGATATCGGCGTCTTGTTATCTATGTTAATATTTTCCAAGCTCGACAAGCTAAGTATATAAGTTCATATATTTTTATTATTTCTCACCCTTATCCCGTGAATTTTAATTTCTATTTTTAATACATTATATTTAATTTTCTTTATCGTGTCGCACATCCGTCAATCCAGCGTGATGTATTGGTTCTTTACAGTTGACAGATTCTGGTCAGTTAAATTATCTCTTGTGCATTTTCCCCACATTTTTAAACACGATCTTCTGAATTTATCGTCAAGGCTATTAATTTATGTTTGTGGTTATTCGCGAACTCTCGCTGCTATATCTGCTAAAATTTTAAGTATAAGATTATTTGTGAGTATAAGAATCAAATGGAAAATTTCATTCAATAACGTGTAAAAATTATTATTCAATTAAAATTAACATCAAACCGTAAGTATGTGAGCATAGCATTTCCATACATTTATTTCGCGTCAGAATTGTACGAAATATCAAGCTTGCATCAGTACTAGCGTTTACCTCACTGCGTTCAGTCAACTTTACTGTTGGGAAAGTAGTCATAATGACTTGACTAACAACGTTTTCAATACATCAGTGTACCAACGGTTCGACTTCTTAACCTCTTTGTGTGTGTGTTTGTTTTTTTTTAAATTAAAATCAGTTTATACATGGTGTAACTAATATTGAACAAAAAAAAACATAAATTTTCCCTCAGTATTTAGTTATGTTAACAAAGAATTAATAAATAGTATTATTTAACTTTAAGACATACAATATTTATGATTGAATTTCTTGAATATATATGAACACATTCTATAGAAACTGTTTGAAGGGCCCAAAACAAAATATTGCAATATTTTAGTAAACTTTTTTAAAAAATATATATTAATATTTTAATTTAGTGACGACAAACTTTGAAACAATATTTTTTTTCTTTCTTTTTTTGTAAATTTAGAAGCATTTTTATGAATCGTATAATCTGACTATATACATAATTTAGTAAGACTGGTTATTGCCAATATACCAAATAATAATAATGAAATATATATTGTAAGAAAAGAATTTTAAATTTATAGAATATGAAGTAAGATTATCTTCATTATTGTGACGTAAAAATAATTTTATATAAAATATTATATGATTTTTCAAATGCAAATCTAAAATATAACGTAAATGAATTACAAGTGTACCGGTTAATATTTTATTTATTAAATGTTGTGTTATAGGATATATTACATTATATACTAAAAGTATACAATTACTTAATAATAAACATAGATGGTTATTGTGAAAACTATTATTGTAAGACAGTGTTAATTGCAAAGGCCTTAACATCAAGTTCACACAGCAGTGTGAAAACTCCTGGAAGTATAACAAATTGCTGTTTGAACAATTCAAAGTAAGTTGCATTATTTAGACAATCTTTTTAATACCATATAATATTTCTTCTAAAAAGTAAAAAAGAAGAGGTGCCAGTAATTAATATGCTTGTCGAAATTCAGTGGTTCATGTTTACAAAGGGATCGACTTTAATTGTAAGTACACTGAAAATAATAAGCCATACATCTTACACCGTTACTTATTATTGATTATGAAAAAATGTATTAACAATTTGTGTTGACTTCATTGACAATATATTTTTTAACATGTACGCTTACAATGTTATTGACTAATATTTATTAAACCTTAACTTTTCAATCGCTTATTAGAAACATTGGTATAATTATTATTAAGTCATAAATATACATATTTGTTTGAATGTACAAACCAAAACTAATTGTAATCCAACGATTTTTTTTTTACGATTGATATGGAGTGGGATGACGTGTTACCATCAGCGACGCTCGTGTTTTTGTATCAAATTTAGGAAATTGTTTGATATAATCAGTGTTTCAAAATTAAAATTTAATATTACGTATTTCGAAACCCTAGTTCTTAGTAGTTTCCAGAGCCTTTATAGCTTGGAAGTAAAATAAAAAAGTCACTAATACTTTTCTATGTTATTAGTTTTCACTGATGTCATTTTTTATTGATCTTATTTCGTAAAGGAAAATTTAAATTATGTCTACGCAAATATGTTGTGCACCTGTTAAACTAAATATATATTTTTTAATTCATGTTTACTCCCAATGTGGATTATATAACCACTTAATAAAGGTATAACAACAGAAGTTTTTCTGCGAGAATTTCTTGTGACTCAGTTGCTAAACCTCTCCGTTCATATCGTTCTCGCTACGCTTTGTTAATTTTAGGACTAGAAGGGGTGGGAAGGGAACTTTTAAACAGCAGTGGGCTGCCAATACGTTAACAAAGGGTTCGCTTAATCTCGAAGCAATTTTTAGTGCTCTAAGGAAGGAGTGAATTTTCTTATCACTCCTATGCAATTATATACAATACTTAAATAAGCAATATATTTTTACTTAATACACGTATAATATGTAATAACATGCAATTTACCGTAAAGTTATCAATGTCAATAGTTAAAAATATACTATTCTGTATGCTGAAGCTGTCATAGATAATATATAAATTAGAAATTGTAGCCATAAACTAAATTGATATGAGAATATTGTTTTCTCGTAAGTTAACAAGGGGCTCGATGGCCTCAGTAAAATTCAACAAGAGGCTCGCATGAGCCCCTGCGAGCCCCCTCTAGCTTATCCCTGCTTTTAAGCATCTCAAACGCCCATGCCTTCAAATATGAATCGATACATATTTAGATTGAAAAAATTCTGATCGTACTGGGACTAGAGCCTGTGAGATACGTCATAGAAGCCAATGACGTTGACCTCCACGATACGGATCCGACATGTTTTTATTGATATAATAGAGCAGGTAGCACCTATACAAAATTTTAGTTTCAAATTTTTAAAGCTGCTATCAGGTAAAAAAAATAGTTTAATATAAATTGAGCGATTAAACTCAATGTCAATAACCACGGCCAAAACAATGTTTAATATTATTTGATTGCTTGAAAAGTATCTTCAGACAAGTAAATTATATGAAATATTCTGTTGTAGACATTTTATGTTTCACTGAAGACTATTTACGCATCAACATCAGTAAATTGAAAATTCTCAACCTAAGCAATATTAATTTTGGGTTTTTCCTCAATGCCCAATTGTAAAAACACAAAAATCTGACATTTATATCTGCTAAAATTGCAAGGTTACTAAAACCATTTTATCTAATAATATAAAATACTGCATATTATAATATAATATTACACACAATTTTTAAGGGTGAGTGTAGCGTTCTACAACGACACCTTTAATTAATACAAATTATTAAGTAATTTATATAAAAAGAATTTTAAAATAAAAAGTTAATGTTAGTTTGTATCAAAGTATTTGATTTTTTAAACGTTTAATAAAATGTTCAAACATAAATAGTGCGTTTTGCTGAAGGTCACTATTGATGCACGCCACTGGCTTCCTGTTCATTTTTACAGATAAATTGTATGCCAATATAAAAATAATGAATGTTTAACTCATCTGTGATGTTTTGAAAATCCAATTAAGCTAGACTTAATCAATTAAGCGAATGTTTGTAAATAAGTCACTCAATCATTCGTCTTCATTATAGGTGTCACTGTAAACCGCTAAACTCACCCTTAAATACTACCATGTTAAAATCATTATCATCAGCTCTTGTACAAAATTTCATTAAAATCCGTCCTTTCTTGTTTCATCAACGATCACGAATGATGCCACCATAAATTAATTTAAAAAATGATTTAAGACATTTGTTTTACAGTATAAAATAAATCCATTAAATTTAGTATTTTCTATTACTCTTTACACTAATATTAAGAAAATTTTAATTGATTGATTTAACTACAACTTTGAATTAATAATTAAGTCGACATGTTACTCTATCATAATAAAGTAAAAATAGAAAATGTTGAAAGCTATTTCCATTCTATTAAAATTGAACCGCGTACGTGTTAACCAGATTGTAGGTTACTGCAAATTATTTTTTTAACTTTGTTATTCCACTGATTGTGCTACAAATTGTAACACTTGCTCTACCTATTTAAAATATATTTTCAGACTTCAGACGCAATTTGTATCACAATCAGTAGAATAACAAGGGTATCAAATAAAAAATGAATGTCCACAAAGCTACTCCTACTCCGCAACCCATCGATTTTTTTAGTTCACGCACAGTACGCATTAAATATATTATTTTTTATTCCGTCTTTTATATTTAAATATTTAGTGTAATTTTACATCTTTTTTCTTGCAACACAAAACTTGCAACGAGCAACGCTTGCTGCCGTCTACCAAAGTTTTCCTATATTTATTTGTTTGTACCGGTTAAAACAAAGTTTCCCAAGTCTGAATTTTTTATATTGGGTCAATTGTGACTTAATTTAACATGCATATGCACAACGGAACTCCACTACGTTGACTCTGTAATACTTCCATTATTCTATTGTAACATTGTGATTATGAAATTAGATTTCAAGTGGATAAGAAGTTTTGAGACTTCAACATCGTTGACTTCGATTGTAGTAAGAACGGCTTCAGGTGTGTATTTGATGATTAAAATTTCCCCATACGAATTAAATCCTCAAATCGGGAAGAATGTGGCGTAGTTAGAAATTTAAAGCCGTTGGAAACGTCACGCAAGACCCTCCTTTGGATGTTAGAAATTTGGACCCCCTTTTTCGCTCGGCACTTACGCATTGCATGACTCTGATATGGGGGTGGCTACGACTCTAATTCCATCGTGTATGTGAGTGGGAAAAGATGGTTTATATATCAATTATGTAACATAATAGTAAGTTTGTGCAGTGCAAAATAATATTATATATAAATGTACATGTGACGAGATTTTTTATCTGTAAACTATTTTTTATATTGAGCATGTAAAAATTTGAGCCTCTCTTTTCACTGGGCTCTCATACATTGCATGACTCTGCTATGAGGTAGTTACGCCGCTGCGGGAAGAACAAGAATGATAAGCGCGAAGCTGTTAGTGTTAAAAACGTTTATAAGAAGATTTATATAATAATAATTTATTGTGTTCCAATAAAATTCAGAATACACAAGTAATATCGAACATAGCAAAAATAGTAACAGCCAATCCATTTTTAGATAACTATGAGCTCCGCTGTCTAACCGGGGCATGCGGGGGTAACATACCGAATTACAGGCAATTTAATTAGTCACTAGCAATGGTCAATGATCCCTCAATAATCTGGAATTTCTTTCCTTTACTAACTAATGTATACGCCATTTTTTAAAATAGCGGTATCTAGTCTTTAATGGTGATGTTATGTAAAGAAGACTGAAATCGTAAAAATGCACTTGCATATAGTTAAACTTTTTCTGACGCTTATTCGTGATAAAAAATAATAATATAAGTAACGTTTATTTGATAAAAGTCGCACCGAGTAATCGCAATATATTTTTTTAATAAAGCCTTTAGCCGCCCTTAAAATCGGTTGACCCTAGGGCTTCCAAACCGGTTTAAACCGAAACCGGTTAACCGGTTTATCGCATGTTTTGAAAAAAACCGAAAACCGGTTTATTTCACGCGGTTAACCGCGTTTTATCAAATATACTCTTCTTTTTTTTTTTTTTTTCAAAAAGAAAAATCTTTTCCAATGAATTTACTGCGTAGAAGCGGAAACAATTGACATAACACAAGAAACATGCATATGAATTGTATAAAAAAATCTACTTATGTCTCAAAGTTGTCCATGTCCATGTGAACAGAAATGACTTTTTCAAATATCTTAATATTTTTTCGTAATTATTATTGACAATATTTATAAAAAGACGGAATAATATTCTTAACAGCATGTTCACTCCTAACATTTATTGTAAATTTACAAATCATCCGTATATATAATGAAAAAAGTATTAGATAACTACCATAATAACTATGTACCATTTAAAACGTATACAAGTAAATTAATGAGTTATAACTACATCTCCTTACACATTGTTATTTTTTTTGTGTTAATTTCAGTAGATATATTCTTCCTTTGCCATAATTATTGCATTATATTATTCCAAAGTAACTTAATTTTTGTCTTTAATCAACAATGCAAATAAGAATCTGCTTTAAATATATATTTTTAATTATTGTATCAAACCTTTAGTCTCCATCATAATGCAAAATGTGAAAACTAATACCACAAGACTAATTGAAAAGTTTTACCTAACGGGGGGTCAAAATTATTCCAAGAACTTTGTCCCATGTCACACTTTTAATGTATGTTCAATTATAGGTTTGCTTCATACATATCCGTTTGCAAACCGTTGACAAAAGATTCATCCGTATTTTTATAACCTAAGACTCATCCTTTATCTCAATTGTAAAACATTAGACGTTGCGTTAATTGTTTAAGAGTCATAATTAATACCAGATGTGCTAAAATGTTACCCTCACCACAGGTCTACGAAGTACAGTAAAAATAAACAACAATAGAACGGACAAACTTAAAAGATGTTTTTATGTCTTAGTAGAGCATAATGCTAATCACATTTACTTAAAATCATCAATCTCAATAAATTTAAAAAAAAAAACAGTGTTTCTTTATATAAAATATATGAGATATAGAGATAGTTTTCTCATAATATACAAATGCTTATACGCACCGATATTAGTAAAAGGAATTAAGAAGACATTGATATTTTCAAGGTAAATAGCACAATACTATCCTAACTAGAACAATAAAAAATAATATTCAAATACAGCTTGCTTGGGGAAAATTTTTTGATTGTTACAAGTTTGAATAAAATTGTAGTTTCGTGAAATATAACATTTTCGAAGAATTCTTTTTTTAACGATTGTTTTTCTTGAGCCAATAGAAACCAAACACACTGTGAACATAAATATGTTGTAATTACATATAATGATTATCATTTTGTACGTAATACGTAAATGAAAATTTAGTATCGTATAATACCTACATGTATAAATAAATAATAGTCAGAAAATAACATAAACCCAATAAATAATTGTGTTAACATAAAATATAATGATTTACTATATTATATCTCCAATTATATAATATTTATGATCTCAATTATAATTTAAGTATTATGGTCTGCACACGGCGAGTGGTCACGTCGTTCTACTTTGGTGCGGACCAAACGAGCTCGAATCCCCGACGACGGATTTTTTGCAATCATTCATTGATTTCTTTTCTATGGCATGGATGTCTGTGATGCCTAATATTCTACTTCAGTATCCCTTAAATTTACTAGGAGCGTAGTGAGAGTGATCAGGCACCCATTTCTAGCTATAATTTTCAATCTTTTCTCTTTTCAAAAAAAGCGGGTTTGACAACGAGTACAAGCATTTATCGTTAAAACTAAAAGTTTGAGTCTATATGCATCAAAGTGGAGTTGGAGACAAATATAAGCTAATATAAATTGAATTCTACTATATTTTGTTTAATCATTGGATTCCTCTAGTCGATATCTTAAAAAAATGAATGCACTATTTAAAGATCTTTCTTTTGGATGAGTTTTATTATCAAGTCCTATTTTTTGTATTTGACATATTTATCATAAAAGATTTTTTCCACATTTGATTGTCATTGTTGTATATAGATATATATATATAAATATATATATATATATATATAATGCATTCTGTGTTCCATCTATATGATAAATATCGATTTTTCATCAAAATATTTAAAATTTTCCACAAATTTTTTTTTTTTGCATACCTACCTAATCAAAGTACGTTATATTTCGGTTTAAACCGGTTAACCGGTTTTATTGCCAGAAAAAAACCGAAAACCGGTTAGTTGGAAAGTCCGGTTAATTGGAAGCCCTAGTTGACCCCGTGCGCCGCACGCCTGCCAGCCGCGAGCCTGACGATAAGTTAATCACTAATTCTGTCTTAGCCATATCCTTCATCACTTACTCCCTTCGAAAAAGAGAGGTCGAGCATACCAGCTTAAACAAAAAGAAGCACATTTATATTAACGATTAATAAAATAAATGAAACATCGTACATACGTTTTGTACCTCGATTACATCGCGGAATAACCGGAATAACTTTCGTAATTAAAAAAGACCTTCATGTATTTAAAAATTAAAAGAAAAACATAAAATTAATACGAACTGTGCGTGTATCGGTAAGATATCTGACTTAAAATATAATGCCACGTTGCAAAACGATCATTAATAAAATTATTTCAAAACGTGCACCTTGAAACGAATAAACAAGTCAGCATTAATTCATATTTTTCACGTTTTTATAACATACAAGAAATTCATTTCAAAATACATATCAAGTGTACGCATTAAGTGTACAGGTTGTAAGGAGCCCAAAATTTGCTTCATTTTTAAATAAAGAATTTTCGTATATTCATTAAATTTATCACGAGTTTCCGTGACAATTTCAGAATTTAAGAAGTTCCATCTTGGAATTGAGCACCTGAAAAGACATATGTTTCTTTTTTTATTATTTAAAAGATATACTTGGCATTACAGCTAATGCCAATGCGCCAAATAGTTTAAAGTTAAAGATCATACGAGAAAAACTAAATTAGAGTTTATTGTAAGTCACTCGAGATCAACTCGAGGTAAATTGATATCACACACACACCCATATTTATTTTTTTAAATCTGAATTTGACATTGACCTTACCAGAAATAGAGCTCAAACCTTCCTGGATTAAATAAATTAAATTAAGTCAAAATCCGTTGCTTAAAAAAATGTTTCAAATAATATAGTAATGGTTTCTTCAACATCCTGATAACTCGTTGTCCTTAAATAACTAGAATTTGTCCATAAAATTAAAAATGAATTCAACTTTTTTCTTCAGCAAACACAGACAACTTTATTTAAGCAAGATGGCCGGCTTAATTGCTTATAGATTTGCGAAATGACCCTGATGTTTGAATACGATATGAAACATTCACTACACAAAAAATATTTTTTATTTCATTTTCTGATTTCCTACATCTTGTCATTAATTCACCTTCTTGATTTCATATGCAACTTTATGTTTCACTTTATCACTTTTATGGTGTTTACTGTCAATACTCGATGGAAAAGCATTATATTCAAAAAATAAAACACAAATTTAATATACATGATGAACAAATGCGTTCATGATAATATTAAACAAACAAGTATTTCGTTTTTTGAATATTTTACTTTGTGTTAAATATTCCTTGATTGATGATTTTCTTAACACTCGAGTACCAAAACATCGAAAATATTATCGAGGAGCGACGGGGTACAAAGTGGCTCTAGACAAATTTGCCTATTATTTGCATTGCATTGATTGAGGTACATTGGCGGACCCAGGGGAAAATCACCCTGAGGAAAATTTATTTTCTATTATTCTCATTTATTAAAACTTTATTGTTGAATGGACTCTTTAATTGTTTAGTTTACTATGTTCTATAGAATGCATACTTAATTATGTATTGACTATTTTTATATTGATATATTTTTTTCAAATCATCTATTTTTAAATGTATTATTTATATATCATGTTTATTTTCAAATTGCATGGCCTCCAATTGGGACAATTTCTATATCCACCACTGTTTCATTGAAGATTACAATAAATACAAGTTAAATATTTTTGGTATTAAGTGAATGGTTAAAATTAAAAGAATTTTACAATGCGAATGCACCTTATAGGATCTCGAAGGTTAAATATGCCATTCAATGAATTAATAAGTGAAAATAGTTTTCTCATATCACACTATCAACGAAAATTAAATAAATTAAGTGATGCTTTATTTAGATTATTATGATCAAAATCAAATAATATCCTTGAAAAAACCCACAAACTCTCGAAGCACTGTCGTGCAGGATGTTGAGGTTTAAATAAAATATTGCTCATTCATACGCAAACACAGGTCAATGTCGAACAAATTTACTTAGAATTATCGACAATATTTATTTTCCTGATTTCACAAGTACTCAAGTGTGAACATGTACGTCTCACAGAATTTTTCCATTCTTATGCATCTAGCGACTGATTTTTGATCATCTTGTGGGTACCTATTTATAATCACATATCTCTACAAGCATTTATTATATTTAATAAGATAGTAGATTAATACATAAAGATCTCAATACCAGGACCTCACATTTTTTGTCACGAAATCCTGGGATTTAAAACTTAATACACATGCCGTAATTTCACATATTAATTTTAGCAATACAATTCTATTCGGAGTGACTCTTTTTGCTATTTTGTTTTTTAATCATGTTATTAAGACGTAAACAAGTTTATGTTTTCCACGAATAACGAAGGATACTGAGTTTGATTATATTTCTGTCAAAAATTGTCGTGAACCTTCGAATTATCAACTAAATATCTTTAAAACTAAATGCATGTATTATATTAACATAAAGAACCAAAATTAAATTAAATAGTATTTAATAAAAACTCTCCACAAACAAAATCAATATCCATCTTCTTTTATCGTTTGTCTTACAGAAAGCTTAACTATTTTATTACATATTGTATAACCGCCTTAATTTTGAGTGCTTCTTATTGGGTTGATGCTATATTACCAGTGGTGGATTAACCTATAAGCGAATAAGGCACTATATTGGGGCATCCAAATCTTAAGGGCCTCAAAAATAGCTTTTTTCACTACATTTTCAAAATAATATTTTAAAAAAACTATGTCAGTTCAGGTACCAAAATCATAGACATTGGGAATTTATTTTAAATGTACTTGTGACAAGTTAAAATTGCTCGCGTCACAAATTGTACTTAATTAAAAAATAGTTTGCATACTCTTAATTAAATCTTGCTCGATTAAAAACTGTAGTATTACGATTTGATTAATAGTTGTTATTCGTAATAATTAAATCAATGAAACATACAACGTTATCATTTCTAGTTATAAAGATATGATGTATTTTAAAATATTCCATCTGGAAACTTTTTACTAGTAAAATTGTCTTTATTCATTTTTATTTTGTTATGCAACAAACGTTGTCTTACTCACGATATATTATTAAGTAAATTACATGCATTGTATCTTTTACGGAATATTTAGAATAATCATTTGTTCACAGTATTGTAATTTTCCGACTGGAATTTTAAAACCTGAGGTAATTTTATTTCTGCCATTAGCTAACCTGGTATGTTTCCATATAATAAAACTTCTTAGATTTCAAGAATATGTCACGGCATATTTTAATAAGTAACCGATAAACGAGACCACAGATGTGATTTTGTTTATTATTATATGTATGTAAAAAAATAATATTTGTAGTTATGATAATGATTCAACTTTATTACAATCATTTATTGACGACGGGGGATAGAATAAATTTAGTACTATCATTAATGTAATAATTATTCTAATTGAAGCATGTACCAAGTAATATTTAATAATTACATTTATTTATTAAAAATAAATACTAATGTCAACATAATAACGAATTCAAAGGTACTGGAGATAATATTGTCACCAATCTGTCAAAAAAACGTTATAATAAAAAAAGCAAACAAAAAATATACATTTTTTATAATTCTATTAATCGGCATGTTTTACGAGTTCACATATTTAATTTCAATATATGTGTATTTTATCAAACGGTAGAGCCTTGAAATAGAATATATTTGAATAAACTAAAAACATGAATCAAAGACACGACTCTCAAACGAGAAAGATATTGTTTGTAAATAGTTATGACATTTTTTGCAGGAAAATAAAGACGTAAAAATCAATTTCAATGGAGTTAGCTGTGACGTAACAGATCGGGGATCTAGTTATGGCGTTCCACTACGTATAATTATATATCGGTGTTGTTTGGGAAAAACCTGATAACTGATTTTTGAAACGTTGCTGCATACATATGTACTTTCAAATACATATATATTGTATAAAAAATGTTTGCAAATTTTTTAAAAACTGTTTTAAATTCCATAAAAATAGGAATATCGGAATCTATGACAATCATATTTTTGTTTTCGTTTACATATTTCATACATTCATATTTACCATGTCCGCTCTCAATGTGTAGCATACGGACTCCTAATGGAGTTTATTTCAACATAAGTATTTCTACAAGAACTGCTTGTTACTCAGTTGCTCAACCTCTCTTTTTCCAAAGAGAGTAAGAATAGAAGGATAGGGCTAGACGGGACTAGTGGTTAGGCAATCGCTCTCGATACGCCCCGTTCATAGGATAGGATAGGTGGGAGGGGGGAGTTCAAGACATTACATACATCCATGCCTCCGGACAGAAATTCATAAATCGATTGAAAAATCAATTTATAAAACTGTTCGTACTGGGACTCGAACCCGTGACCTCCGTAGCCGAAGCCAACGACGTTGACCGCTCGACCACACAGGCGACTCAATATATATATATACATATATAATATTATATTTTTAAGACAAATTATGTATAGCATATCGACATGTTATTTTATTTATGTATCCACTTTTGAAAAAATAATTGGTGCTAGTTTTGGCACTAAGAAGTAATTATGCTAACTGTTTGATTATTGTTATTTTTTCTGAATTAATAAACAAGTCTTAACAATAAAACAAAACGCGTATCTTGTGACAGTTAACTTTCTAAATATTTTGCAATATTTAAGTTCTAGCATCAACCTTGACATTACGAAAATTTCATCACCATTTTGTTAATCCGGTTGGCCATGATGTGAACACTGCTTTTTGGTACAGTTACATGTTATTCTATACAAATTGAATTTATTATTTCTTCATTTTAACGTAACTATGTTGAAACAATTTACTGTCATAACATTTATGAGCTTAGTTTAATGGAAAAATTATATTATTATGCTAATTTATAATTGTTTGATAAATGTAAGTGTCTTGTCAATCCTCATATATTAAATGGTATAACAAGAATATTGTGAAACTTTAAAGAGAAATTACTCTGTAGTCTAGTTGATAATAAAATTGCATTAGCGATCCGAAAGGTCAGAGCACATGTTCCGGTATGGTCAACGTCAAATGTATTTAATATGAAATTAAATTTGATAACTTGTTTATTTCACTTGTGTTACAGAATGTGACCCGCGTTTCGCTTATTTTATAAGCATCACCAGACCATCGCATAAACGAATAAACTAAAAATTGATTTAAATTCTTATGTTATAAATTACAAAATAAAATTCGGAGTTTTCCCGTATCTACTTAACACAGGGGGGGAGTAAGGTACAAACTTTGATAGAACTAATGTTTAAAAAAATACTTTCACTATATGTGGTAAATCAATATGGAAATAAATTCATCAATGGTGATCCACTTGACTTATTTAAAATGTTATTCACTAATGTTTCATTTCTATTAATGACTTAACAAATTTCAAAAAACTCAAAGCTATACATTTTTAACCTTTTATTATTTCAAATACAAAATAAGCCAACACCTTGGCCAGTACGGTGATTTTTGTCTGTTTCATTTAATTTTAATCCACTATATCTCTATATTTTAAATTACTACTATAACATACATTATAGCAATTGAACGCTCAAAGTTTTATTTTTAAACACAAATAATATGCGGAAGAGAATATTGATGCAAATGAAATTTTCAAACGTATTATTTTCAATTGAACCGAAACCACAAAGCTAATTATTTCAACTTGGTTTTTCTAGTGATGCGCACGCATGCTGTTATATAAAATATTAATTCAATTGCTTTAGCTGGAAATAAAAAAGGCATCGGTAATATAGGTTCTCTGCTATTGCATAAAGATAAAGTTATATACATTTTTTTTAAACTTACATTAGTCTGCCATTCTGCAACCAAAGTAACTCGAAAGAGAAATGTAAGAATTATTGTATTATTGTAAAATAAAACGCAAATAACTCGTCCGTTGTAGTATGCCGACGGATGTTGTAATCACAACATTGCAAGGCTGCCCTCGATGTCCACTCTTTCGATTATTTCCAGACGCTCATAATAATGATTCTCCATATACTAAAATGTTGAAATATTAGTCTGTATAAGTGCTACATATCGACTGTGGAAAGGAAAAAGAACGTAACCCACACATTTTTACAGGAGGCGCAAAAAACGTGTTTTGATGATTTTGGGCCATATGCAAATTATGAATTATACACAACCTTAAAGCGCACGGAGACTTCTAAAATGGTGTTTGATTGACATAACCTAATATTAACTAATGAAATTATCAAGGAAAAACCTTTATTTCAGTCTTTTTTCTTGGTTTTAATTTTTTACAAGGTCATCTTTTTCAAACTTAAAAGCTAAATTTAGATACTAATTCGGCATTTGCAGCTTGCATCCTTTTGATAGAACGTGTATTATGTTTGATACATTGTGATAATCGAAATAAAACCTGTTTTGGAAAAACTGTGGGTTACGTCCTTTTTCCTTTCCACATTCGAAATAATAACACAGTGCATATTTTCGTACTAGTTGAGTGCTCTTTTCTAACTACGTCTGCTTCTAATGCAAAGAATAACTTTAAAAAATAAAACATTATTTTATACTAAATTCAATTTTATTTTATACTTGCCGGTTCTCGGCAAGCGTTTCAATGCCACTCAAAGAAAGAAAGTGCTTTCATTGTTTTTATTGAAGTGCATGTTTTCTTTTTCTGTTTGTTGGATGTTTGACGTTTTCTGCCGATTGTCTATGGTACGACACACGCGCCACATACTATAAGTTAATTGTACTATAACCTACACGCAAGTTCAAGCATACATTGTCGAAATGAACTGTATGGCAGACATACAAACATTGATTTTTATATATAAGACCTACTGCAAGCTAATTCTACTTTGCCTATAACCTTCCCGGAAGTGCAAGCAAAACGTTTGTCATGGATGAGCGGTGTGGCAACGCATAAAGCACGAACAAACAAACAATCATTTGAATATATTAGAAGATGGTAGAGGATCGGTTTTGTTCATGATGAGCATCAGTTGACGATGCTCTTAAAAAGGGTAACATTCCACCAAGTATGGAATTTAAATTACAGCTAATTTCAAGCACCAAGTATTTTAAAGTTTAAAGAGAAAAACTCTGTTTTGGAAAAGAATTTTGGTTTTATACTTTATTTTTTACATTTTATAGTAAACCCCAAAATCTCAGGATCGGTATTAAGACGATCCCGGGAGTACGGGATCGGGGTCTCGGATCCTGTGATTGGATGCCCCAGTATGAACTATTGAGGCATACATATTTAATATTTTTTGCACTCAACAGATACAATTGACAATCGTAATAAAAAATCTTTTTTTCGCGCGATTCATTTTCTTAAGATCATTAATGTCAGCATTAATGCGTAACGACTATTTTTGTGTAAAAAAGTACACAAACCAATATCTGAAATATTTTCGAAACATTGCTTTATTCTTAATCATTTATAATGACAGATGAAATGATTAATGAATATAATCATACTCATTCAGATGGTGTTGCCATCGAAAAGCTTAGCTCTATTTCTTTGCAACTATTTATATCTGACAGCATTACTTAATTATATTACCAACTTCATAAAATTTGATTTATCAAAAACTCGCTGCTAAATTTCGTTTCCTTCTTGCTTAATAAATACAGTTCTAAGCAGTGGAGATCATAATTGTGGTACGGTAGAATATGAATAATTAAACTCAGTGCTTTCTATCTCATGTAACGCAAAATTTTATTTTTTATTCCTTTGAAAATTTTTGATTTTTTTATGCCAAAATACGGTTGATTTTTTTTTAAATCATGGTCACATAACAGTAAAAAAAGAATTGTCAAAACTAATATTAAACTACAATAAATATTTCTGTTCGAAGGCGTTGGTATTCGTTAAATCTATCTTTCTATCCCTACTTTCTTTAAAAAAGGGAGATCGAGCAACTGACTAACAATCAATTCTCGTAAAAAAAGGCTGTTGAGATACCTTCATTAAGATTACATATAGCTTTCATTGGGATCAAACATTGACTTGAAATAAAAATCTTTGGCAAAAAGTGAGTTCTGGTACCTTTTTTTATCAAAAAAAAAACCATTTCCTATTATCACTAAAAAATTCTATTAACAACATGCAATACCGCTTAGTTGACCTAAACATTCAAATCCTTATTTTGGTAATCAATAAAAGTAAGTGGTCCACTTTTTGATATAACATATAATTTAAAATACAGCAAGGTCGTGCGATTAACTTAAATTGCTTTTAATTTGTGATGTAGTAATTTTAATATGTATTGCAATTAGTAGGTTTTATAACGCAGCGCTAGCAACATAAGTTTTCTGTAGTTGTTTAGGTTTAATACAGTTAAAAACATTGAAAATCTGCCTTAGTATTTACAGAAGAACTTAGTAACTTATACACTTTGCTAAACTTGTTGATTAAGTAATTGTATTTTAAATCTGTCTTAGTAGAATCTACTAAAATGTAATCATTGCTTTTAAACCTTAATGTTTTAAATTCCAAACAATCTATTTTATTTCAACCCTTGTCTTATGTGAATACAAGATGACAAAGCTAACAGGAAAATCTCATCTCTTTATCGAATAAATAATATTAAAAATGTATTTTACTGTGTATCGTTCGGGAATATTTGCGTTAAAATTAGCGAAGATTTTCCTCAAAACAGTATATACAAACTGCAAATAGTATATATGTACAATAAAATGTTCAAAGTGATTTTCAATATTCGAAGTTCTGCTTAAAAATAGTGTTCATAAAACGTGTCAAATAAATTTATAATAATTATTAAAATAAATATATGTATAATTTATTTCATATTTGATAATTTATTTTCAAGGTTATCAAGTAAGTAGTTATTTAAAAAGAATACTTATTTGTACTCAATTTATTTAATAAAATCAGGACCGGTTTTCCTCACGAAGAGCATTATCAACTGGTAACAAAATACAATATTACAGTGTTATTTATACAAAATGTTAAAAGCCTGGGTAACAAAAAGTTCTCGTAGAAAAACTTATGATGTGATATCTCCATTAGAATGCTATATGCTCCATATTGGGAGCGGACATGGGGGAAAAATGACTTCTTAAGACAAGCTTAATACGTTAAAATGTTTGAAACGTATGCAGGGAAGTACATATTAATTATTGCAAAGGGTTTCAGTTTTGGAAGATTTCTAATCAATTAAATATTACAACAATAAATATTTGTGGTATAATTATAATAAAGTATTATGTTGGCAGTAGAATAACTTTCATTAAATTACAAATTTTGAAAGCTTGGATCAGTGTCTCCCAAATGGGGTTCTGTGAAGTTTTTTAAAATGCACATTTAATGTCAGATGTGGTATCGAAGCGAGTATGCTTTTGTTTTGACAAATTTATTAATACGAAGTTTACATATATAAATTTCGTTGAAGGTTTCATAAAACTAAAAAGAATAAGTATGGAAACACTTAATCTGCAGTAGTTGCATCAAAATGAAATTTAAAAAATTAAAGGATCGGTTATAAAAAAGATTTTTAATGTAGCCTTTTAATTCATATACAATTTGATTCGGTATTTTCCTTTCCTTATCTGTGTTACATTGTTGGTATTTAATTGATTTCACTCTGTGTATATTTTTCTAGATATAATGACAACCAATTAATCGGCCAAAGCAACTAACCGGTGTTCGGTCTTTTTTTCAAATAAATAAACCGGCTAACCGGCTTAAATCGGAATTGTTTTCAAAACACTAATTTTAGTACCACACAAACCAATAGTCCAAAACAAAAAGAATATAGGGCATTTTGCTTACTTATATATGAACTAAAAAGGTGCATAAAAAAGTATATTAACTTTTTTTTTATCAATGTCCGCTCCTCGTATGAAACATATGGACTGCTAATGAAGTTTATCTTAGCAAAGTTTTTTTCTACGAGAACTACTTTTGAATCAATTGCTTAGCCTATCTTTTCAAATATAGTAAAGATATGAGAATAAAGCTAGGAAAGAAGTCATATTTAAAAAATCGGTTTCGATTGGAATGGAAAAAGGGAATATTTAAATTACGAAAACCCATGCCTTCTAATGCAAAAATGTGGCTCGAACTGGCACTTGAATCTTTGAGATCCGTCACGGAAGTTAACGACGTAAAACATTGCTCCGCGGAGCAGACATAAGTATAGTTGTAAAAAAATCCGTAGTACTCAAGGCAAAAAGAGGTTTTCAATAAGCCCCGGTTAACCGTGGAAGTAAACCGGTTTCAATTAAAGCCGGGGTTGAAGCCCTAATGACAACCAATAGGCAATGTCGTATAATATCATTGGACTCAAGTCAGCACTTATGCTATTATACCACTCAGGGATAAAAGCAGTATGAATCTTCACAAAAGAAAGATTGCGTTGTTTGTCTTTATTTAATTACTTAATGCGTTGCATTCAATAAAGGAATGGTTTCCTTGAATAATTTGTAAAAGAAGCATAGTTATTGTAATATGAATCATTTTCACTGATGACGATTTAATTGACGTAACAAAACATGTTTAGAGAAACGTTTAATGTATAATATTATCATATAAAACAACCAGTTTGATTAAGTATCGACTCTAATGGTCATTATCACACGTGGTACGTGAATCAGAACATTAGTAATTCGTCATTTACAGTTACTAAAAACAAGTTTTGTTTTGAAATTCCTATGGAATTTTATATTGCTAGGTGCTTTGAGAACGGATGCTGGCATCGGATATTATACGTAAAGCGGTACGTGGTATTTTTTGGATAGTTCTATGTTTGGTGTAAGACTGTAAGATTGCGGTCAGACAATCAGATGCCTAGTTTACTAAATAAGTCATTGATGTCGCATGAAAAAATAACTTACATACTATTAGATAATCTTCAAATAAATTCAGTAGCTGATAAGTGATATGTTTTAAGTTTTTGACAGGTTTAGATATGAATTTTACTTCAATCTATAGGATAAGATAAGTATGGTTACAAAAGTCACATTTTTACATTGTAAATAACTAGAAGATGAAAAATACTACAAACAGTAAATTGCTGATCAGGGACATCGAAACCATCGAGGAAAATTTCGTATTTGAAGAACGTTGACCTCCACCGGAACGGAAGGATGCTGTTATAAGCAATGTTCCCTCTAAAACGAGAGGTTAGCTGCGCGAAAATTTCAACGTCTGCGCGGACCAACCCAACAAATGCGTGGCATAATTTGTCATGGTTGATATAAAAAAATAACATAAATAACAGAATTCATTTTATTTTCTTAGAAAAAAATCAAAGACAAATTAAGGAAACTGACAGAACGAAAGAAATAATCAGTCGCTTATAAAGTTACTTACATATGTTGATCCTTTAAACTCCAATTAAATTAAATAAATGTTTAATTTATAGTTTATTTCGGTCAATTAAACTTTCTCCAATTAAAAAAAAATAGTTTTATTGGAGTGTGTGCCAACTTTAAATGATTGCGCGGGGGTTTTCAAACCGAGACTTAGAGGGAACATTGGTCATAAGTAGTTATGTATGACTCACGACATAGAAATAAATCGAATCTAGGAGTTATCACGTGGCATCCGTATGACCCACCTAAGGAAAGGATATGGTCAAATAAAATGACAATGGATTGAATTGAAAATCAAATAAAATTTATTTGTCACCGGTGCCCACTGGTACTCGGTATTATAGCTTATACGAAAACCAAATTTTGAAATAACCGGTTTTCAAAGTTTTACAAAAAATGGATAATTCAATTAAAATAGCGAGAAAAGGTTCATTTTTTATGTTGTTTATTTATATACATAATAATGCACAACAAGAAATTATTTGGTGCTATTCTTCAGAAAATATGATTTAAGAAAACACAAAGCGTCCACTGATCGTTTTGTAACAAAATTTCCTGATATCGAAAATACCCTTTCGCTGGGTAATTATGTGGGGCATATGGTATTTAAGCCATCAAATAAAATATCCAAGTTTTCTGTCCTTTTGTTTATAGGCTCATTTATGGAAAATTTGGCACAACCGGTTTTCGAATGTCACAAATTTAGCCAAAAAACCGGTTTTTAAAACTCCTTAATATACCCTTTCGCTGGGTAATGATGTGGGGTATATGGCATTTAAGCCATCAAATAAAATATCAAATTTTTCTGTCTTTTTGTTCATAGGCTCGTTTATGGAAAATTCGACACAACCGGTTACGAAGTTGAAAAACCGGTTTTCGAATGTTACAAATTTAGCCAAAAAACCGGTTTTTGAAAATCGACAAGCCCTACTGGGTATATTGGCAGTTGCCATATTGTTAGTACAGTGTTTTTTTTATAAAATAAAAACATTTACACTATCTTTATCTATTGAACAACATGTTCATTTTTAATTTATTTTCAATAAGGCAATGCCACAATTAAAAGATTAATTATGTATAGCTTCTGAAGTTTGAAGCTAGCTATGCTTGTTAAAGTGATTTGGTTCTCTTTTGATAAAACATTTTTTTGGCATTTTTCATAAATTATTTGCTATGTGATAGAAAATAAAGATATTGCTAAGGTTCAATGTAAAATAACAGCATTTGTTAAAGTGGGGAGGAGTGAAGAGTGAATCTGCCAGTTAATATCAAAGATAAATAAATATTTACTCTTGACGATTAAAACCAATTTTCATTTTTTCAAGCATTTTTTCATTTAATTTTTAGTCAAATTAAAAAGATATTAAGTTTGCTGGGACTTGAACTTCGGCCCACCAGATCGCTGCGGTAAAGCTTTTACCACTAGAAGCCAACATAAAATGTATATTTTAAATTCAGTTTGTGTCCATTCTGGCTGCAATTTTTGGAATTGAAATTATTTTTTTATTTTAAATTTATCAATAATCAGTAAACGATTTACAAAGAAAGACAAAAAAACACGCATAATATGTTATCATTCTTTATAGTTTATTTTATTTATTGTTGCTTTCTTACTAGAAGTTATAATTATCTTATAATAATAAAAAAACAATTTAATGCGGATTGCGTATTTCCCCTTAAAGAATAGATTGCAACTCAATTTTTCAATATTTCATATATTTACATAGTTATAACAAAAAAGTATCTACATAAATAAACTGAAGTATCTAGGAGGATTTTTTAATGATTAAATACGGTAGTAAATCAGTAATTATTTATATTTTAAATTTGTGTTTTCAACATTTTACAGTGACCTCGAATGTTTGGTGAATTGATTTCTCAGTCTATTCAAAGATTTGTGTTTAAACCCGTATATAATACCATTTTCTTATTATCCGATACTATTTATAGCATCGGCTATAGCGAGACTTTGCAAGAACGATTATCTATTTACAAAACGCCACCTACCTACTGTTATCCTCTTCGAAAATGAGAAATAAAGTATCTGAATACCAATCACTTCTCTTTAAAAACTACTTCTCTTGAGCTTCGTATGCATGTCGCATGCATATGGAGCTTATGTTGAGACATCTTAAAAAATATTTTTGATTTTATAGACACATAATAAGCGACGAATTAATCTTTCAAAACACACTTTTTGAAATTCTTAACCGGTTCTTTACACTTATAAAAAACCAGTTTTTTTCAATCTACGATAAAAACTACTTGAAGTATTTTCAAAACATGCATACGAAGCATATTTTATGCAAATTCTCCCGACTATTGGAAAAATGAAGTAACAAATTAATTGTTCTGATGGTTATGATTTATATTGCTATGAAAAAAAAATGTTTGTCTTTTAAATTTTTTTATTCATTTTCGCTCCCAATGTAGAACATACGGCCTTTTAATGGAGGTATCTAAGCAGAAGTTTTTCTACGAGAACCGTTTGTTACTTAGACGCTCAACCTCCCTTTTCGAAGAGAGTAGTAAGAATAAAAACGATAGTACGGGACTAGTGTTTGGCTAATCACTCTTAGTACACACCGTTATTTTAGAATTAGAGAATTTTTAGACATCAGATACATCCCCGCCTTTGAACAGAAATTGAAAAAATCGTGTTCGTTCTGGGGCTCGAGCCCGTGAGGTCCGACATGAAAGCCAACGACGTTGACCACTGTGCCATGGACCCGACAAATTTTATCGCGTTAGATGTACAATTATAAGAATTCAATATACTCGTAATTGTTTTAATAATTATTGTTTTCCGTTGTAGATTGATGGTCAGCTACAATAATTAAAAGTAAACAATAAACTTTATTTGTATAATATATTTATATATTATTGATTGTTCAATAATAAATTAGACCTTGCAGCGTGCCCTTAATAATTATTTATGTAGGTAATTGTGATACATTGTATTACTATTTTTATTGTTTGATATTTTATTACATCGCCATTCCAGGCTTGCTCTGTCGATAAATTGTGTGATTTTTTTTGTAATAAAAATTCAACGTATTTATGTAAAATTTAAGCTCAGTAAGCATTTACACTGGTTCATCAAGTAAACATGAATTTTTGCATCAAAAAAAGTGTGGACGTCATGATTTATAACATAATTTAATTCCAATTCGATTAATACATTTAATAAATAAGCCTGTTTTAGTAACTAGTTAACTAGCCCTAGAAATTACGACACGTACGTGTATTGTCGAGAGGCATTCCAAATACATGTACGTTAAATAAATTATTTGAATATCGAATATTAAAATCTTCGAATAATTATTTCATCAAATATGTATTCGAAAATTGAAGTATCAGAAAAAAGTCAAATAACAAATATATGTACATAATATATCGTAATGAAATATTTTTTTGAATATTTTAAGTTTCAAATGTCTGATAGTCTATTAATCTGTTGAATTATATTAATCGCTCATAAGAAAACAATAATTCATCCCACAACTTTGACAAAAAAGAGTTTTTGATAAATTCAACTTCGCAATGAAATAATACACCATTTTGCAAAGTATTGCATCACAAAAATGATTTTTATCTCTTGCTTTTCAACTTGAAGCAATACGATAATTTTCTTTACTGTTACTTTTATAGATGCAATATCTCTTCTTTCCACATTAACAGAAAAAAAATGTACATAATTGTTATGTTTAAATGTTCTTGGTTAATGATAGACAATTGTTTTATTGATGAAATACGAAAAATTTGGATTTTTGTAATAATATTGTCTATAGAGTTTTTGCCTGCCGTAAATTTTGTATCTAGAATATGAAGTATTGTTTTATCATGAGCAATATTTATTTACATTATAAAACAAACCCTTTTTAAAATAAAAAAAATCAGTGCAATCCTAATCCTATACTTATATTACTTTGTTTAATGAGCTTAATACATGAAATTTCGTTCTACTATTGACTACGAATTCTTTTTTTTTTAAAATTTAATGGATTTTACTCATACCATCATCGTGAACCAAAAACGGATAATATTATGTTATTGAAGACTATAATTTGACGACAGAAATAATAATAAAAACTACGATACTATGTGCAGTGGTTCGCACTTAACCCCGGACCCGTATTGTGATCCCGGGATTTCGGGATTCACAATTTTTCGGATTACGGTATTAATGATTCACCATAAAATCGTGTCACAACTGTTTGAGATTCTTTGAGAAGTTCGAGATTCCCAATTATTTAGAGATGTGGGTTTTTGGGATCAGAATAGTCAAAAATTGAGAAATTTTAAAATAATCTACAAAAGAAAGTGAAACATCCTTTTTAGCTCTCTCTTGCTGGCAGTCTTCAAATAGCCAAGAATTTTTGGAATTCTCAAAATGAAAATATGTGGGACATTTGTACCTAATTCGTGCAATCACGACTGTTAAAATATACAGTAGGAGAAATGTATACATTTATTTACCCAATGCGCTAATCTTAAAACTTTATTACATACTCCTACGTAAGATTAACATTTATTTGTTTGTTTAAATCAGCGATGTCCAACACGCAGCCCAATTGAACATTTTCTGCGGCCCTTTTGGAGTTTCTACAAATATATTTTGCATGATGTTATTCATAAATTTAACAAAGCACTGACGTGAATTTGCAAAATTTATGTCAGCATTTTGTGTATGACATCAAATTGTTTTCTTGAAAGTTAGGTCACAAATAGAGTTAATAGACCTCCAATCAAGCATCGAGTTATAATGCATTTTTGGAGAAATTAATAGTGAGTTTTATCACAAATATATCCTCGAGGATAAATTTCAAAAAATAAAAAAGCTGGCAATGTGTATTACAGCTGCATTTGGGACCGCATATCGCTGCGAGTAGTTTTTTTCAAAATTGGAAATAGTAAAAACGAAATGTCGTAACTGGCCGATGAAAACTGCAATGTGCATCGAATAAATTACCAGTCGATATAAAAAAAAAACAAATATTATGAACAAACAAGTGTCACATTAATTATTAGTAAATAAAATGTTTTGATAATTGTTTGGCTGTTTTTAAAATAAATAAAGTATCATGGTAATTATTAATTAATCAATTGTTTTTTATGCGGCCCACCATATACCGGAAATATTTTATTTGGCCCATCAAACGATTTCTGTTGGACAACGCTGATTTAAATACTGCTTACCAAATACTCTAAATCTACTCCGCATGTAGGTTTATAATATGTAAGCAAATGTTATTATTTTTTTTCGAAAAGATTTGTACAATACGCTGTGTTTACTTAACTTTTCCGGTTCTAAGCTCAAGAAATGCGACCCCAATACCCACATTTTCTTAAATACCTATTTTAATATGGGTGAAACAATGTTTATTATTAATGTTTTCTTATATCATAGTTTTTTGAACCACTTGTAATAGTATATAAATACGCGATAACGCGATAACACGGTAAGCGATCGTTCGTAAGATAGCTGGGCTAAACTCGTCAGTTTCAATTTCATATGTGTGCTGGGATGACGTCTTTTTTACGCGCAACTTAAAATATGATTATCTATTGAAAAACTACAGATTTTTATAAAAAAAAAATGTATGAGGAATGATGCAGAGAGATATTGTAAATCCCTTTGACTATTTTTTTTTTTTTGAAATTCATAAGAATAAGGCCAATAATGAGGAAACCACTGGGGTCCCTAAACGACCCCCATCGGATAAGAAGTATTTTTCTAGTCTCCGAGCCGCGAAAGTTAAATTACATTATAAGAATGCGGCCGGAATTGGATTCGAAATAAATGCCTAACTGGCCAATATTGAAAATTATTACTAATAGTCTATGGGCCACAGGTTTTGTATCACTAGTTTACGGTGTATACGTATTTATAAAAAATGAGTAGGATTCCAAGGCAACGTCAGAATCAACTAGTTTTTATCAACTGCACCTAACGTATCTCGAGTGTAATTCTACAGAGGCCAGTTCGAGACTGGTCAAGGTAGAATTGACTCGATAAAAAATCTTTCAAAGATGTACCAAAGCCTGTTAAAAAAATATTATGCTCTAATACTTTTGCAATATTTTTATTGTTTTATTGCTTACTATAACTATGATTTAACAAAAGAAATATTATTTACAATATATCTTAAACAATTATAAACCTTTTTCTTAGTATAAAATTGTGTGCAAATATAATAATTACAGGTTAATTGAGTAATATAACAAAACCAGTGATTTTAAAATGGTTTTGCCGTTTATAGCGTATTGTCTTATACTAGAAATAGTAAATAAGATTTATTTATATGGCTTTAATATTTGTAAGCAAATAAAAAATAGCGAACCACTTTTCAATCATATACATACATAAAATGCAAAAAAATGTAAACATAGACAGTTTTTTTTTTGTATCCACGTCCGCTCAATTTGATTTCCTGTCAAGTGACACTGCCACCCGGAAAATAATATTATAAGTAGGTACTATTATTATGTTTTAAGCACGTGGTTAGTGACATTATCTACCTATTAGATTACTATAACTATACAGCTCTGATTAATAACTACAACAGAATTACTATCAAGACATACCTATGACAAACAGCTGTAAAGGTTATTATAACAAAAGTATATGTGATGTCATTGTCTGACGTTTAAGTTTATAGTAACATAATAACCTTTGTGTTTTAATGATCAACTGATGGTGAGATTTCTTCAGTTTGAACATTACAACTACAGTTTTACTTTTTTTATTCAATTATTTACTTAAGTTAACATCATTCAAATTATGAACATTAACTCAAGTTTTGTAACTATTCGTCATCGTCAGGCGTTCAAGTGCACGGATGAACTTGAACTGTCCTTGCACTTTAGCGCCTGAAGATGCCGGAATGCAAAACCAGGGTCGTTAGTGACAACACTTGTGTGAATGTACATAATTTGAACGATTTAAATTTCAGTTAAAGCTCAGTTCAAGTTCATCCCTTGAATGCCTGAAGATGCCGATAGTGACAAAACTTCTGTAAATGTATTACACATAATTTGAACGATTCAAATTTAATATTGAAATTCCACAAGAACCTTCAGTCGAAATCTTAAATTATATTTGCCTTAGTCTATCATCTTTCTTGTGTATTAAATGCTCTGCAATTATTTAAATTCGACAGTAAAAAGCATAATAATTTAAGCATATCTCTAAATAATTTACTTTTACAGACAATTAACATTTTTTTATAATACCAGAAAAAACTAACCGAATAATAAAATTGTAATTATTTTCGCCATTACAATACAAAAGTTGATGAAAAATGAAATCACGTAAAAGTGCTGTCTATTTGAACAGTTTTTAAGTTCAATTACTATTATAGCAATAACGTCATTATCAAATACTTTAGTTTATTGATTATGCATTATTATGGAGTAATAATGTTTAGTAAAGATTTATTGAACAGCTAAAAACAACATATTTTTGATTTTTTAGGAATTCAGATAATTTTATTATTCCAAATGTTAATTCAAGTCAGTGTATTAGGAAAATGACATTATAAAATGAAAAATTTTCAAATTGATATTTTGATTTTTGTTTCTTGTTCAAATATATATAACAGTCATATTCAGCCCGGTATTTTCAACTCATGGCTAAAAACGGGCTATTAGCCAGCCACTTTTACTTTCCTATCCATAAACTTCTATCCTTATACTCTCCAAAAAAGAGAGACTGAATTACTCAGTAACCAGTTCTGGTAAAAAAAAATATAAGGACTCTACACTACATGGGCTTAAAGACATAATCAATCACTATTTTATAAAATCAATAATGGAAAACATATAAGATACGTGTTCTAGTTGTCGCATTCATAAATTTTGCATTCACGTAAAAGATTCACAAATTTATTTTTTTGTATAAAATATCGATTTTAAAGAATTGTTTTCTGAAATCATTCAATACACGCATAGCTAATTTTCTTAAATATAAGAACAATCCAGAATTTTTTCATGATGTTTCATGTAATATTCAATTAAACTGTAGTCGAAAATTATTTTTTGTACAGCACGTTGAAAAGATGTTTTATATTTAGAATATATATATATATATCACATATCATATAGTTCACCACCACTGTTATATACAGTGGCGGCCGGCCAATGTGGCATTGGATCAATACACCCCTTATATATGCAAGGGCGATTATATTTCATGAAATAATATTCAAACATAACATTTATACCATTCACTCATTTTAAATTCGTCATGTATTTATTGTCTGAAATAAAATAAAATAAAATGCTCTAAAATATTTATTATAGACAATAAAATACATGAAGAATTTAAAATGAGTAAATGGTATAAATATTATATTTGATTATTATTTCAGGAAATATAACCGCCCCTGCATATACAAGAGGTGCATTGATCCAATGCCACATTGACCGGCCGTCACTGCTTATACATAATCTGCATTTTTTTAAGTGACGTTGCTAGTTTGCCTTGGAGTTTGAAGTTTATTTTTATAATATGTCGGATATATTTTATTATCAGCGACTTAAAAAATTAGCACGAAGATAACGATACTCATTTATGTCAATAAAAGCAATGTCTCTTGGATTTATTCAAATAAAAACTATTGAATTGTTTTTTTAATAGTATTATTAATAATTACATAACTTAGTTTGTTAATATACTGTTTGCTATAAACTTGTATTTGTACACATAATTGCATTTATTATGTGCTCATACTATGTATGTATAATAATCGTGATCTTTATGTTGACCTTTTTTCCATATTACTAGCGAATTAGTATTATTATATATATCAACAATAAGTAACTTAATATTGAATTTTTAACTACAATTTTGCCGCAAATCAAACAAGTCAAACGACAAAATATTTTCTGATTTATGAAATTGTTTTTTTTTTATTTCAATCAAACATGTATTAATAGTACAATAATACACTAAAAATCTAAACACCAATAAAAGAAAACATAAACTACGTTTACAAACAGTTTCATTTGATTATAATTAAACTTCTGTAAATACCATTTCCACAATGAAGATGGAGTTTATTTATTCTAAATATCATGTCATCAAAAACTATCGTTTTTCAGTTAATCCATCATTATTTTTTGGAATGACTAAAGATGTAAGTATGGGGATAGTACAAAATATAAAGTAAGTTATCTATAATCAGATGCGCTCGAAGTAATTTCAGAAATCACAGAAATGCGTGCATTTTAACACAAATCCAGAAATCGATTAAAAAATGTTTTCACAAGCCAGAAAAATACTACATTAAAAATCGATCCAAAGTCATTAATCATTATCTTAATTAAGTGCACTTCAACTATCTTGCATTAATTACTCGGTAATTACCTCTGACATAACAAGTTCAAATAAGTATACGTAAGGTCAACAGGCGAGGAATCTAGAACATAATATAAGGAAAAAAATACACTTATGATGTATTTTTATAATAAAAAACATTCAAGATAAATGTGGGTCATTCAGTTTTATATGATCATACTCATTGACATTTTTTATACAATTTATTACAATCTATGCGTGTTATTAGATAACATTAAACCAGATTCAGAAATAAAGACATTTATTACGATGACGAACTGTTTTCCTCAAGTGAGTCAAATTATATGTCATCGTCTTTGAAAACAACGTAGGCCACATCCCCTCCCAGTGTGAAGTATATGGATTTCTTGTGACTGATTTTTTACGACTGCTCTTTATATAGTCGCTTAACTTCTTTCGATAAAATGGTGTCAGTAAAAATTGATTAGTTCTTCTTCTTTAGTTGACTCGATGATAGGCAGAAATTATAAAATTACAAATTAAAATATAATAATTACTTAATGAATTTATACTAATGTCGTGTAATAAAAAAAAATGGGTCTGTGAATCGAAACTATTAAATTTCATGTGATTCTATTTTCAAGTGTATATATTTTTTTTTAATTTTTAATGGAAACGTTCGTATGTTCATTTTTAAGTGTTTTAGCAAATATTTTTTAATACAAATAGTATTTTAAAAAAACACTTAATTTGGCGGTTGTTTGTCATTTAATTTGCCGGAATTCCGACACTCTTCCAAATTAGAATAATTCATGTTTATATACCGTTTCTATCGTTGGCAATGAATGCGTGGTAAAATTAACATATTTATAAATTCATTTTTAAATAAAATTATGTAGAAAATCAAGTTTCTAGTGTATGCAAGCGTTGATGTCTCTAAACGCTGATCGAAATTTCCTGGGAAAAGAAGTCTTCGTCGACTCGGATTAAGGCTGTGTTCGTGCGAATAGTAACTTAGATTTTTCTTGGACAATCAATTTAAAAGAAATATTATTCTGTATGTATTCCAATTGTTACAATTGACGTACTTTTACGATATATTTGTATAATCATTTTACTATTGAATTCATTCATCTCCAAGTTTCGATTTTGCGATAAATATTGTTATCTATCTACTTTTAATAAATTTTATTTCGATAATATTTTTTTTGGAAATTAACGGTGATAAGGGTGTGGAATGTCTTACAAAATATTATGTAGCATTAAAATAGAGACCTTTATTTTGTAGTGTATCTTAGTATTTTTTTGTATTTACGAAAACAATATTAAAATATTGTTTTTTTTAATAAACTTTATAATCAGCATGAAGCATTCAGTTTAAAAAATAGTTTTAAACATCGTGTTAAGGCCATGTGTTTCCAAATATTAAATATTAAATTTACAAATGCCTATAATGACTTAAGATTTCTTGAAATATTTATCATTGGTCAAATCTCAGTAACTTATTTTATACTCTAAAACTATAACTTTTTAAAATGCAATTTTCTCAAAACCTGTACATTTAAAAACTCTTTGATGAATAGCAAAAAAAAGTGATAAAAAAACACATTTGAGAAACATTATATTTTTTTCCTCAAGGAAAGAATTGCTGGGTTGGCTAGCAAATGATTTTTTAAAGGTTATCTCACAATGAAATCTTTTATTTCATTCAATAATAAATATGATTTAATAAATTATCGTTATCATTTACATGGTCAGAAAATAATATGTTAGGAATGAGTAGAATTACAATTTAATTTGATGTACGTAAATTTATCTACACATATTTGAAACAAAGTATGACGCAACTTGTACAAAAAAGATGATAGACTCACATTAAATAGAGCTATTAATTGTTTATCTTTTTACCTATGATTTCCCAAAATTTATTTAACATAACATGTTTGTTAGGTGTGAAGTGATTGACAATTAACATCTTGGTAATTGTGATCGGTGTAACGTACTTCGTCATATAATGCTGCAATCATACCAAATTCTAGAAATAGAATCAACACTTCACCGAAAATGATAAAATATTTTTCTTACATTGCGCCTTAATTAATGGATGAAATTCAGTTTAGTTTCGGTATTTTTTTTTTTACTATCATTATTTAATCTGCAATTTCTTATAACGATATTTCATTCTCTTCGTTGTCGTTTGAGAAACTTGATTCATTCAATGAGTCCTCCCACCAGATTTGTTCTGTGACCTAAACGCTATAACCCGATCATGGCAATACATATACCAAACTTGTCAAACGGTATTATTTCTTTTGAAATACCAAAATGTAGGTGATTTTTTTTTATTATTTTGATTTAAAAATCACATGAAAGATAATGAATAATGTTTATTTTTATATACTTAATTATTAAATTTGCAAAACCAAAATTCCACCTGGAAGAATTTTACATTCATAGATAATTTAAATTACTGCCATTATTTACACACGTTGTTACATAATTCAATTTATTTGTGTATATTATTTTGATATTACGAAGATGTCAATATATTAAATATAAATCTCTAATCGCTACTTTTTTGATATTTGCATGTACTTAAACAAAATGATATTTTTATTCTGCTCATGATAAATATAAAATTACCCAAGACGTAGATTCAAAACCATCATTATAAAATATCATCATAACGTATTTTATAGTAATATGCCTAATAGAATATTTTCATATTTAATAATATAAGAAAAAAAATATTATTACATATTACACTTTGCAAATAATTCAAGAATACAAGTAAAAATATGTATTGTAAAAATGTCAATGAATATTTTTATAGTTCTCATTTAAATAAGCAAAATTGTTTTGGCAACGTTTTTAAATGTCACAGAACATGTTTTCCATTGTATCTTGCAATTAAAATCTGTTTATCAACACAGTAAATTTCAATCAAAAAATATCAAAGTTCATTTGCATTAAACTTTTTATTTTTTGATTAAAAGTAATTGTGGATTGAAAAATTATTCCAATAAATCTAAGTATTGACATTTAAAAAAATTAGTTAAATAAGGAAATATATTTTAAATAATATATGTTATTTTGACTGATTCGAATAATCTTTTATGATTTATTCTAAAGCTACAAGGCCTCTTTTAATATTAAATTTGTTTTTATTGATACTAAATAATTGAATGAAAAAAATGAGCAAAGAATACATATGAAAACGCTTAAATAAATCGTTTAGTGAGAGATAAATTGAGGCGTCCAGTTCCAAAATCCGCTATTTACTTTTTTTTTTAAATCATGCATTGAAAAAATTTTAATATCGGAAGAATCGAATCAAAAATTTATTTCGTTTCTAAATTCAATAAACGTTAGTTATTTTCGTGTTTAAAAACGTGTACAGTTTTAAAATCCACTGCATGACCACAATGATTCCAAAAACCATTTAACAGTTGTGAAGTGATTACAGTTCCAAAATTCGTCATATTAAACATTTACTAATTTAATATTATCTATTCAAAGTGATAATGAATCATTGATGATATGATAAAAAGTTTAATAATAGGTAATAAGGCGGACTTTTGAAATGGATCCCTCAAGTATGCAAAGTGCATAAAAAAATTGACTATTTTTTGTGTTGATTAAAATTCATTTGTATATTTTTTTCATAATTACTTTGAACTTGAATAAACAAATGATATAAACTTGTTATCATATTAAAAAACAGTTTGCTGCATTTTTGTATCGTTTTTTTCTGTCTATAATCCAGTATATAAAAACTTGAAAAAAACATTTTAAGCTCGCTTAGACTCATGATGTTTTTTTGCGTTTATTTCAACCTCTATAAAATATTTGTTTTATCAATAGCAACTATTCAATATTTTTTAGTGAAAACAGCAAATAAATTAGCTAATCGTGAAAATCTAAAGGATTCTAGCAAAAATAGTGGTTTATGTTGCATCGTGATAATAAATACAGCTAATAAATGTCCACAAAATTTATCCGGAATAAAAAAAAAATGAAATTCTCTTACGGTGATATTCAGTAAGCTCCCGATTAACACTTTTTCCAATAATGTGTGCGGTAAAAATATTCGACTCACAACTCCAAATTTCATTTACACATATGCATGTAAATACAATATAAGAACATATAATAACTAGTGAATTTACACAATGTTTAAATTAATTAACATGGGTAGTCAACTTCAGTACACCTTTCAAAATAGCAAAGTGAATATCATTTTGAAAAACAAAATAAAAACACATTCATATTAATTTATAGATTGTGATTTTTAGCACGTCTATCGTAAATCAGAAATGATTTTTTTACCTTTAGCACAAAAAGAATAAAATTCTCGTTTTTTATGTGTTTTGCAAAAATACAAACGTCACCTCAAATTTTGTCTGGGTACTGAGCCCCGATTAACACGTTTTTGATTCGCACAGAAACTATCTACCGCGCTAATTTCCGGTTCACTATATTACAGAATATTATTTTGGAAAAACTCAATAAGTTTTCTTAGAATTTTTCAAATTCATTAAGAGTTTACAATAAATATAATAATGTTGGACTCTTTTCATAATACAATATTTAAAAAAACTATGAAGTAAGCATTTTTTTTCTCTCTTGTTTGAATTACACAGTATTGTAATCAATATGATTAAAATTCCAAATTAATAAAATACCATTCCGATTTTTCATACAAACAACCTTTTACAAATTATGAAATAAAATATGCATGCTAGTCGCTACCTAAATTATTTAATTACGTTGTGATTCACTGGCCCCGGAAGCCAGAAAATGAAAACAGTTACCTACTTGCTCTGGAATAATTACCTACTACAACATAAAGCATTTCCGCAAAACATTATTTCGTTAAATAAAATCTTTGTAATATACAACTATATTTTCGTTTTGTGATTATGCAGGCATAATAATATATCTTGGTGGCTATTTTTGAGTATCGAAATAAGTAATGCAAAGAGCACGAACGAGCCTAACTGTTATTATTTACCTCTAGATATAAATTTTGTATTGTGTTTGCAAACAATTTCTTAAAAAAGTATTTTTATCTAGAAACAAGTATTAATTTGCTATATGTATATTTAATTATTGTTAATTCCTAAATGTTCCAATGTTTTTCGTGTGGTAGAAATCATTTTTGAGTTATTAATTAAAAGAACAGAGATATTTTTATTTGGTATATGAGATAATTTACGAGTTAGAAAACATGTTGAAATTTTTTAATGCTTTATCTGAGTTATGACACTGATAGATTTTATGACGGGTACAATCAATATATTTGACACGTCATATTTCGTTTCTCAAAAATTTCAATGTTTTCAAAAATATACGATACATTGTGTGACTTAAATAACATTAATATTAGGCATAAATTTTTGTGACCAGAAAAACATTCACATTCAGAATGAAGTTAAAATTTTGACAATGTAATTTAACTGACAATTTCAAGCACGGTTATTAATTATTAATCATTATACAATTGTAGGGTTTTGAATAAAACAAAAAAACATGCATTGATTCTATTATCTTAATCTCTAAATATCGTTACTTTTCGATCATCTAATAAAAAATCGTAGGTGGCTCTTTGATATAAATATTTTATGTTAATCATTGTTTAAACTTTACAAACGATATAACTTATAACTTAAAAGAACGGGTAAGGAACTATAAATTATCATTGAGAAAGAAAAAAATACCAGTGCCTGCTTAGGTATTTAACAACCATTTCAATTCGACCTCCACGTTAATCAATTTGGAATTGAAAAATCATGAACAATCTTCAATAGATAACGACATTGGATTTTAAATTATGCAAAGTGTTATAGTAAGCGACATAGAAATTGTTTTTATTTTCTAGGCGAAGAGAAAAATACTAAATAAATGTCGTCAAGATTCTTTTTCAAGACCAACAATCACAACACAATTGTATAGCTGTATTTCTTGTCTGATGAATTCTTTGTAATCAATATTCAATAAGGAATTTAAGAATAAAATGCTAATTAGCCGGCAGGGAATAGTAAATTGGCTTCCATGGTGTATCTCACGGGTTCGAATCTCCGCAATTTGTCAATCGATTTGTCGATTTCTATTCGAAGGCATGTAATATCTTAAATTCCCCTTTTCTACCTACCCTATCTAAAAAACGGGGCGCAACGAAAACGATTAGCAAACCACTAGTCCTGTCTTAGCTATATTCTTTTATCCATACTCTCTTTGTTGAAAAAAACGAGAGGTTGATCAACTGATTAACAAGCAGTTATTGTAGAAACTATTATGTTGAGACAAACTCCATTATAAGTCCGTATGCTCCAAATTGAAAGCGGACATGGTAAAAAAAAAAATTGATTCAATCATGTGTTTTCTTTTTTAGAGAAACCATCTTCAGACTTATTCAATCTTAACCACTCTAAAGCTAACGACCCACCGGTGTGTCGCATACCTACTAACCACACACGCTACCCACCAGTGTGTTGTCATTATTACGACGTCAATAAATATTTTTTAGAGTTTGCATTATTGAAAAAGGGCCCGAAATCTTTTAAGGACTCACAAAATGAATATTAAGTTTTCCTTTATTAGTTTTTAGAAAATTGCTAGCTTACAGGACAAAAAACGTTATTTTTCTAGCTGTTAACGAGTTAAAAAACGTTATCAAACTTTTTATATAAATTAAACATATAAACAGTTGAGGAAAGGGGAAAAACTCACCACTCGCACATATAATTAATAGAGTAAAACTAATTTCAACGGAAATAATTTATAAAGCGGCCAATAATGAAAAGATTGGAACCATTAATCCATGAACGATTGTTTAACGATAGCAACGTTTTATCTAGTTATAAATTCGTCATCTTTGTTTAAATAATTTATATTTATTATAATAGAACATAAATTTAAATTATTTCAATATTGTTGTTTCTGAATACACTCATAAAATAGCGATATCTAATTATCATTCTCGGTTGTTTGTAGATACGAGATTTGCACTTGTTTCTAGCGATAATTAGTTATTATCTATAATAGTTTTAAAAAAATGATTAATTTATAAATTAACAGTATTTTTTAAAAAAAATATATATTGTGCAATCTTTATATTATCATACTTTTCGGATTTTTAACTAATTATGATCAAATGAGTCAACGATTCAGTTCCTTGTTTTTGCAAGAGTCATCAACCCAGTGTCGCGGTCTACAATCAAACATTTAGCCGCACGAATTGGCATTACAGTGCTCAGTTTTTTACTCCGGCCTTGGCACGGTTCGGTTCACTTCACTGCTTCTTGGATTTCAGAATCTGCGCGGGTTAAAATTAAAAAAAAAAAATACGCGCTCCTGGCCCGAAACATACTATTGAATTTGTATCCCGAAGTCAATATATTATATTGTTCCTGGCAATTCATTAATACGTTTTTCCGTATTTCATGATAAATAATGACTAGCCATAAAATATCGACTGCGTAGCACCGGTGATTGGTTATAATTACCACTCCAATGACTACTTCTCAAGTGATCAATGCGAATACTATTCGGTTGCATTATCCCCGCGCTTAAATGCCCGCTCGGACACTTTCGTAAAATATTTTTTCAAACGGCTCACAGATTCGTGTTCAAAGGCATGGATGTACATCCCCTACCACCAATCCGATTATAAATCGTAGCAATTGGCTTACAACTAGTTTTTGTCTATCCTCATCCTTACATCCCTACCCAGCGGTGGGCTGCCAATACGTCAATAAGCGGCTCGCTTAATCTGGGGAAGGAGTGATTTTTTATCACCCTATGCAATTATATATTCAATACTTAAATAAGCGATCGATTGTTTCTGTATTCACTTATGTAATGCAACAATATTAAATTTACCGTAAATTTGTCAATTTAAATGGCTAACAATGTACTTGTGTGTATACTGAAGCTGTCCTAAATAATGTATGTCAAAAATTGCAGTTATATACTAATTTGATCTAAGAATATTGTTTCCTCTTAAATTAACAAGGGGCTCGCCGGCATTTGTAAAATTTAGCAAGGGGCTCGCGCGAGCACCTTCGAGTCCCCTTTGGCCCACTCCTGTCCCAACCTACTCCAAAATAGAGACGTTGATAGACTAAAAACGATAAATTCTCGCAAACCAGATAACTTTGAGAATTTTTTTCTTTTAAAAAAATATTTGACATTGCAGCTAATGTCAATGCGTTAAATATTTTGAAATCGAGAGAAAGATCATGCGAGGTTAACTCGATGAGAATATTTCGTAAGTCACTCAAGATCGGCTCTAGAATAATTGACATGACAAACACCCACGGCTTAGGTTTCGAAATTAAATTGAATAAATCTAACTATTGACTTTACCGGGAGTTGAACGAATACCCACCTGATTGGTATAGCGAGGTTTGTTCAACCACTATACCACATCGGGCGATTGGCGATGTCGTTACCCGCTCTAGAGTAAAGGTGAGGTACTCGGGTTAAGCTGTTGCCACTGCAGACTTTTATCGAGAGGCCATCGTTAACATTATAAAACTTAACAAAAGGTGCAAAAAATATAAGAAATAAATCAAATCAGTCCATTCAGTCTGACGTTTGTTGCAATAATGATTCGACGTTATTAAAATCATAAATGACTAGCTGTAAGCCCGTTGACCTCAACGGGGGGATTTTTGTTGCATTTTTAAGTAGTCAGAAAAGTTACTGGCGTGAAAAATAAATTACTAACCTATTTATTGAATAATCCAGAAATTCTGATAGTAAAAGAAATATCTCGGGGCGTATATCGACAGCCCTGCCCTGCAGTATTTAAATTGTAAATTATTTATTTTTGGAATAATGTTCTAGTTTGCTAACAACTATTTTTCGTAATAGCAGAAATTTCGTAAGTTATTGAATTTTTGGAATAATGTTTAAGTTTGCTAACAACCATTTTTCCTAGAAGCAGAAATTTTGTAAATTATTTAATTTTTGGAATAATGTTTATGTTTGCTAACAACCATTTTTCTTAGAAGCAGAAATTTCGTTAATTATTTTATTTTTGGTATAATTTTTAAGTTTGCTAACAATTATTTTTCATAGTAGCAAAAATAGTCCTTGTAAATTACTTAATTTTTGGAATAATGTTTAAGTTTGCTAACAATTATTTTTCCTATTAGCAGAAATAGACCTCGTAAATTATTTAATTTTTGGAATAATGTTTAAGTTTGCTAACAACCATTTTTCATAGTAGCAAAAATAGTCCTTGTAAATTACTTAATTTTTGGAACAATGTTTAAGTTTGCTAACAACCATTTTTCTTAGAAGCAGAAATTTCGTTAATTATTTTATTTTTGGTATAATTTTTAAGTTTGCTAACAATTATTTTTCATAGTAGCAAAAATAGTTTTTGTAAATTACTTAATTTTTGGAATAATGTTTAAGTTTGCTAACAATTATTTTTCCTATTAGCAGGAATAGACCTCGTAAATTATTTAATATTTGGAATAATGTTTAAGTTTGCTAACAACCATTTTTCTTAGAAGCAGAAATTTCGTTAATTATTTTGTTTTTGGTATAATTTTTAAGTTTGCTAACAATTATTTTTCATAGTAGCAAAAATAGTCCTTGTAAATTACTTAATTTTTGGAATAATGTTTAAGTTTGCTAACAACCATTTTTCATAGTAGCAAAAATAGTCCTTGTAAATTACTTAATTTTTGGAACAATGTTTAAGTTTGCTAACAACCATTTTTCTTAGAAGCAGAAATTTCGTTAATTATTTTATTTTTGGTATAATTTTTAAGTTTACTAACAATTATTTTTCATAGTAGCAAAAATAGTCCTTGTAAATTACTTCATTTTTGGAATAATGTTTAAGTTTGCTAACAATTATTTTTCCTATTAGCAGAAATAGACCTCGTAAATTATTTAATTTTTGGAATAATGTTTAAGTTTGCTAACAACCATTTTTCATAGTAGCAAAAATAGTCCTTGTAAATTACTTAATTTTTGGAACAATGTTTAAGTTTGCTAACAACCATTTTTCTTAGAAGCAGAAATTTCGTTAATTATTTTATTTTTGGAATAATTTTTAAGTTTGCTAACAATTATTTTTCATAGTAGCAAAAATAGTCCTTGTAAATTACTTAATTTTTGGAATAATGTTTAAGTTTGCTAACAATTATTTTTCCTATTAGCAGGAATAGACCTCGTAAATTATTTAATATTTGGAATAATGTTTAAGTTTGCTAACAACCATTTTTCTTAGAAGCAGAAATTTCGTTAATTATTTTGTTTTTGGTATAATTTTTAAGTTTGCTAACAATTATTTTTCATAGTAGCAAAAATAGTCCTTGTAAATTACTTAATTTTTGGAATAATGTTTAAGTTTGCTAACAACCATTTTTCATAGTAGCAAAAATAGTCCTTGTAAATTACTTAATTTTTGGAACAATGTTTAAGTTTGCTAACAACCATTTTTCTTAGAAGCAGAAATTTCGTTAATTATTTTATTTTTGGTATAATTTTTAAGTTTGCTAACAATTATTTTTCATAGTAGCAAAAATAGTCCTTGTAAATTACTTAATTTTTGGAATAATGTTTAAGTTTGCTAACAATTATTTTTCCTATTAGCAGGAATAGACCTCGTAAATTATTTAATATTTGGAATAATGTTTAAGTTTGCTAACAACCATTTTTCTTAGAAGCAGAAATTTCGTTAATTATTTTGTTTTTGGTATAATTTTTAAGTTTGCTAACAATTATTTTTCATAGTAGCAAAAATAGTCCTTGTAAATTACTTAATTTTTGGAATAATGTTTAAGTTTGCTAACAACCATTTTTCATAGTAGCAAAAATAGTCCTTGTAAATTACTTAATTTTTGGAACAATGTTTAAGTTTGCTAACAACCATTTTTCTTAGAAGCAGAAATTTCGTTAATTATTTTATTTTTGGTATAATTTTTAAGTTTGCTAACAATTATTTTTCATAGTAGCAAAAATAGTCCTTGTAAATTACTTCATTTTTGGAATAATGTTTAAGTTTGCTAACAATTATTTTTCCTATTAGCAGAAATAGACCTCGTAAATTATTTAATTTTTGGAATAATGTTTAAGTTTGCTAACAACCATTTTTCATAGTAGCAAAAATAGTCCTTGTAAATTACTTAATTTTTGGAACAATGTTTAAGTTTGCTAACAACCATTTTTCTTAGAAGCAGAAATTTCGTTAATTATTTTATTTTTGGAATAATTTTTAAGTTTGCTAACAATTATTTTTCATAGTAGCAAAAATAGTCCTTGTAAATTACTTAATTTTTGGAATAATGTTTAAGTTTGCTAACAATTATTTTTCCTATTAGCAGGAATAGACCTCGTAAATTATTTAATATTTGGAATAATGTTTAAGTTTGCTAACAACCATTTTTCTTAGAAGCAGAAATTTCGTTAGTTATTTTGTTTTTGGTATAATTTTTAAGTTTGCTAACAATTATTTTTCATAGTAGCAAAAATAGTCCTTGTAAATTACTTAATTTTTGGAATAATGTTTAAGTTTGCTAACAACCATTTTTCATAGTAGCAAAAATAGTCCTTGTAAATTACTTAATTTTTGGAACAATGTTTAAGTTTGCTAACAACCATTTTTCTTAGAAGCAGAAATTTCGTTAATTATTTTATTTTTGGTATAATTTTTAAGTTTGCTAACAATTATTTTTCATAGTAGCAAAAATAGTCCTTGTAAATTACTTCATTTTTGGAATCATGTTTAAGTTTGCTAACAATTATTTTTCCTATAAGCAGAAATAGACCTCGTAAATTATTTAATTTTTGGAATAATGTTTAAGTTTGCTAACAACCATTTTTCGTATATATATAAATAAATAGTTAATTAAATTATTATATTTAATTGAGCAGCCCTATATAGCCGTTCACAACCCTGCAGGTGGAAATCTTGGAATTCAAAATCGTTTAGTGCAAGATTTCACCCACAGATGTCATTATTAGTTCACTTAAAACGCGTTCTTATTTTTTGCTTTGTATTATTTAAATTATATAAAGTTTTTATATCGCTTTTCTCAAGTGGATTCGTAGATCAGTGTGTAAGCCGTCCGAACGTCGCGCATGAAAATTGGGGCATGGTATCGAATCCCACAGCTTGAGAGAATATTTTTTGAAAATTAATTGTTTTTACACATAATAAAATAAAAATGTCATGATTTCAAAAATTCACTCATGACGTCAGAGAAAAATGAAGAAATGAATTAATGACGACAGCGGGGCAGGATGGGGGGGAGGGGGACCGTCTTTCTTGACGTCATCGAAAAGGCGAAATCGCGACCATAATATACAAACGAAAAAAGTATCTCTTTAGTATGAATAAAAAAATGTTGACAGCGTGGCTGGGGCGGAGGAGGGGAAGGGGAAATCGGGGACATTTTACAGACGGACGGACATTAACGACTATTAATATATAGATATCGATTTTGAAATGACATTACAGTCAATCTTTTTTTTATGCGGTAGATGCGTTCCACGAAATATCGCATAAAAAAGACTTAACTTCCATACAAAAAGTGGGGATACGTTCCATAAATTTTAAAATCCGCATAACTTTAAAACAGCGAGTTAAAATATACCCAAAATCGCATAAAAAAACTTGACTTCCATAGAAAAAGTGGGGATACGTTCCATAAATTATAAAATACGCATTACTTTGAAACAGCGAGTTAAACTATACCTTAAATCGCATAAAAAGAATAGGAAAGTTAGGGAAAAAACACGGCGTAAAAGTACTTTAAGAAAAACTTTTAAAGTAAAATTATCGTCACTGTATGAAAATGTTAAGTGCGTTTTGCATGTGGTTGTATGCACATCAATTTAAAAAACGATGTTTTTTTTCTAACAATGAAATTAGTGATCAAAGTTTATTCAGATTTTATTTTTTCGATAATTAATTGTTTAATGGCATATGCTACATGATTCAATTGGATTCAAATCGTATTTTTTTTCCAAATGTCAGTTGTGTTTATGATTAATTCTCTATTCTATCCAAAATACAACGATATGTGCTCTCGATGTAATATTTAACATTTTTTTATATCGTAAAATATAGTTCATTTTTTAAAGAATTGCATTTTTAAAAAACCGCATAACTATAAAATCGCACAAAAAAAACCGCATAAAAAAGGATTGACTGTATATCTCTGTTCGATCAATATGGTGTTATTTAAACCACTTATCAAGGCTGTGCTAGATGCATATCAGGGTGCCATCAATATCAATGTACAATATTATGACCACATTAACTCTTTTATGTACATTTCGTAACAAGCTACTCGTTTTGCTAATGTTCATGTGATAAAGCTGTATTTTTTATTTATTTGTAAATAGTACATACTAACCAAGGGTTTTTCCCATGTTACGCGGTGGACCGGCGTTCCGTCAACTTTTCTCGGAATTATTAATGTTTTAAATCAATATAAGCATTTCTTTTTAAAATTAAAAACTTTTGTTTTTTTTCTTGTAAACCATCGTCATTGGCTGTTTGTCGCCATCTATGATTCCTTTTGAATGTTATGCGACTAGCACCGTAACATTCGTAAGTTAATATCACAATACCAGGTTCATAGACCTACTCTGTGACCAGAACTAAAGGTTAAATGCTTGATATATTGTTTTTTTTAAAAGAGAGGTTGGGTAACAACCAGTTCTCAAAATAAAAATATGTGTAAAAAACTACCATTAGAAAGCCATATGTGCCATATTGGGAATGGACATGGATTAGAAAAAAAAGAAGTATTGCTTGAAGCTCACTACATAGAAATTAAATGTCAATTCAGTATAAAAAAAATCTTGCCCTCCATTTATGCACCCTCTTATGGCTTGCGCCTTAGGCGGTTGCCTATTTCACCTGTATGGTTGCACCAGCCCTGAAGATACAAGTGCTCAAGAGTGATCGATTTGTTGGCCAGTCTTGTATTATGCCGACTCTATTATTCGATCCGTTAACCTTTTGCCCGCGTCACCAAATTTAGCGAGCATGCCCTGTACGCGGCTGCTTTTTTGCGGATTTTGTTATCGCGTTTTCGACTATAAATATAGGTTGTAATATTTTTTCAACTAATCGAATATGTTAATTGCCACCCAAAGTAACTTTTTTAATAATAAAATACAATATATTTCTTGTATTTTCGGTTTAATTCAAAAATAATCATTCTTCATACAATTGCGGCGTGACGTCGCCATATTGCAAAATACCGCCACGCGCGACCGACAACACTGCGCCCCCACCATACCATGCTTATAATATTAAATTCTCGGAACAATTTCAATTTCACTCGCACTCGATCGCTTATCTACATTTTCCAAAATCTTGCATTGGTGACGTATGTTCATGGCGTGTTCCAGAAATAAATTATTTTAGCCTATATTGAATCTTTTTTGACTAATGCCATCTATTGAATTTGGTAAAATATACATTTAGTAATATTTTCAACCAAGTTATACAATTTTAACACAATAGATAGCTCTTATACAGGGTTTGAAATTTCCATGACATCTAAACGTGTCACGCGCGCTGAAGGCATGTTCGCTAAGATATGCATAGCGGTCATACGCGGTGAGAAGGTTCACAATAAGAGTCATTTTGTTGCACAATAGGAAATAAAGCATGCCATGCTTTACAGTAGAATTATTTCATTATTGTTCATCAACTGACATTATTTACGACATTTTCTGACATTAGCATGTGAAGTGATTTTCAATAAATAACAACAAATGAGAGTTAATAAAATTGAAGAAAAATCGAAGATAAAGCAATATATATTATTCATCATTTATTGGCATACAATAAACATGCAATATTCTATTTAAAAGTATATGATTATTTGTGTTTTTTTGCATGCAATTTCCTACAGCTATAATAATTTAATTAAAATTATAATATAAACATTACATTACTTATCGTCATTTTTTCAACATCAGAAGAGTTTAGTTTGTTTCTAAATTATTTATTCGGCTATCAAAGGCAGTTTTGGCATAAGTCTTCAAATATGGAATTGGTGCAAAAAAACGTTAACAGTACCTTAATAATCTTGTAACTTTTCTCTTGATATTAATTACTTTATGTGTTCATAATATAGTAGCATCCGATTGCTTTAATAATCATTGCTTATAATTGAATAATATTGATAAAAAAATCATTTCATTTTCCTTGACACAGCAAATAGCTCGAGATTAAGCGAGCTCCTCGTTTATTGGCAGCCCACTCCTGTCGCCTATGGTACCAAATAGCTTATGCAACATAATATTATTAAATGTTAACTTTCAAAGCAGTTTATTGTGCTAAATGACTTTAATATGACCTTGATACGAGTAAAAAATGATAAAACAGCATTTTTCATCAAATTAAATGCAAAGAATCATTTTAGATGACTCTCATTTAAATATGATCGTAATAAACTCTGTTACTGTGAATAGGAATGATTACTCATTTTGTTTCAACAACCCGTAATTAGCAGTCTCACACAGGAAATAACAAAGGACGCTCCGTCCACTGTGTCATGATATATACCATGGGTAACCAAAATTTTGGCACTGCGGACGAGTTACTACTGAAATTAGTGGTATCAGTTGATAAACACCATATATGCTAAGTGATCATAAGAACAATAGTAATTTAAGCCCAATATTGATTTTAAATAAAAAATAGCTATTCTTTATAAAGTTATTTCAATACAATTCCTGAAAATTGTTGCTCTGCTCAAATTTCTATTGGAAATAGTGCACTTTGCCTTAACATGGAAATAGTGCGTTTTGCAAGAAAAGGTAGATGATTTCTCGTTGGAAATAGTACGTTTTGCATTATAGCCCCACAATTAAGAACCGATAAAGGCATATTTCAATAGAAGATTATTGCAGGTACTCTCTGGAATGTGGAGTTTTGTTTTTCAACTCTATCAATATTTAAAGGAACATTGTAATCGTTACTGGTCATACTGATGTCGTTTGCCATCCATCACCAAAACGATTACTTTCTGAATCTTTATTATAAGATCTTATGTATTTGATTATATATACAGCATTGATTATAAACTGTTATTCTTGTATTATTGCAAAAAAATATCTTACATATGCTACAAATAAAATGACCTGCCAACCAAATATAATATATAGTATTGAACCAGAATGAACGTTTTCACCTTCGGGACAAATATGTAAAAAATTCAGGCTTAGTCTTGAAAATGAATAAATTAATTTCTTTTATGAGAGTATATTTTGATTCCTTAAATTGTAAAACTCGACAAAAATGTTTTTTAAGAAATATGATAAAAATATGCAATTGTTATTTCATAAAATGTTATTCAAGAAATTATGTTAAGTTTATTCTAAATAAGAATTGATACACGTAATTTATGTATTAAATACATCAATAAGACTTCAATGGATAAACTAATACAAAGATCATATTATTATTAACATCCCAGAAAATAAGCTTACTCTGTCGAACGACACAGCTTAGATGTCGAATCTACCAAATTTATTCTATTATTTCGGGGTAAAAAGGCTAGTAAATAATTCATTACAAAAATAAAACATTCACCCCATTCTACTTGAAGCGTTGCCGTGAACCTCACTTCAGAACTTTATGTTGACCTTTAACAGTTTTTCTATACTATTCGACATTAAAAGTGTTTTTTTTTTGATGAATTATAACAACATATTATATTATTTTGTTACAGATAAGTCGTATCTTCAGTTTCCAACAAGATGGAGCAGCAAGAGCCAGAAATAGCGGTGATTCCGATTGAGAATCGAAGGCGGATGCTTCGGACTCAAAAATCTACACTTGCTACCAGAAGGCAGCAAGCAGTATGCGTAAGACGAGCTCACAAAACATATGGACCTAAAAAGAATCCAAATGTTGTATTAGACAGTCTCAATATGACGGTTTCAAAAGGATGCATGTGAGTAAAAGTACTATCATTTGAGCACATGAGTAGGGAAGTGAGCCAAGTGAATATTAATTTCGATGAGTTATAAAATTCTACATGTCTTAAAGTATCGTAAAAGTGAAGTGAACTTAGTAAATACACATTGTAATATCCACAACACATTTGATTGTACTTTAAGTCCTCTAAAAATGTTTCACCATTTTGCTACTTGACTCTTCATTGACTTCACTTCTGAAGGGCTCATTTATTCTCTGTAATTCTAATTTAACCCCTTCCCTACCCGGCTGCCAAATGTGATTAATATTCTTACGCCCAAAATTTCAAGAATAATTAGAAGTTGATATTCTACACGAATAGCTTGAAAATGGAATACAGTATAAATTAAATATTGATTTGCATGCTGAGTATTGAATGATGGGTTTATTCACAGATTGTGCATTTCGGTTAAATATATATAGGTTGGGTGGAATAAGGTAAAGTAAATAATACTTAAATCAAAGTTATTTTTCTTCATCGATAGATGTCACTATAATAGAGTTTTCTTATAGAATTCATTTCAGTTCAAATATGTAAGCTTAATAATATTTGATTCCAAATGTTGCTAATCTGAAAGTTAATTATAACATTTCTTGGAGCTGGTTAAAAAATTAAAAGTGAGAAGATAGTAACACAAACGGTATATTTGTTTATAGATATGGATTACTGGGTGCATCTGGATGTGGCAAGACAACGTTACTGGCTTGTATTGTTGGTAGAAGGCGGCTTAACTCTGGAGAGATTTGGGTACTCGGTGGAACGCCTGGCTCAAGAGGCAGTGGAGTACCAGGCCCTAGAATTGGGTACATGCCTCAAGTAAGCTTAACAATAAAAAAATCTATACATTGACAGTTATTTACATCTTAATAAAAAAAACACAATATGTAATATTTAAGATTAAAAGACAGAATAGTCCAAATATATATATTTTTTTTTTTTTTAGGAAACGGCCTTATTTAGTGGATTTACCATTCGTGAGACAATGATCTATTTCGGATGGATAGCAGGGATGACCTCAGAACAGATTGAAGACAGAATTGATTTTCTCATCAAGCTTCTTCAGCTACCGTCTCCTAATAAGTATATTACTATTCATAATATTATAATATCATACATCCGACCATTCATTGACATTAACTTTTATGATATTTAAAAAAAAATTAACAGGGCTATCAATTATAGGGTTATGCAATTGAAGATATTAATTTTCAGATTAATTATATCATTTTTAAAGTCAATTTTACTTTAGTGGTTAACATTCCAAGGATGAGCGTGACCATATGGTCACAGTAAACACCGTTGTCTATTGATCCCACTATTCATCCTTTTTTTACCTGAATATCGTTGCTTTCACTCATATTTGGTTAAGAAGGGTACAGACTTGAGTAAGTCATCAGCCGCGGGGGCAGAAACAGCCACCAAAAGCACATGCGATTTTTGAATTTCCGTTTTTTTTTTTTTTAAATATCCAATTATTTACAGTTATTTTGCTAATAAATTTGTATTGAAATTATGTTGATCTAAAGAGGTCAAATTGTAAATATTTTTGAAAATTTCACGTTTAGCTATATTTCAACCCCGAATGTTTGCGTGCCCATACGATCACGCTCGTCCTTACTACTGTCCGTACACAATATTACACGGTAATAAAAGGATGATCATGACCATATAGTCATGCGGGGTTTCTATACAACGACTTGGCGTTTTTTTTTTCTTTTTAATTTTTGTTAGGAATAAAAGTTATTCGTGATTTCAATATGGCTTACAAAATAATTTTTTTATCGAAAAAAAACTCTCGTTTCTGGAGGGTTAAGATGCAGTGAAAACTGACTACTTCAATATACACAATCAAATTTATATGTAACCCATTCTTTTTGCTGTCGTTATCTTAATATCCTTTTGAGAATGAAATAAATGATTTTTAGATTGACAAATAGATTGAAAACATCAAAATATGAAATTTTCTTTTTTCATGTAAATATTATTTTAATACTAATGATAATTATTTTTTGATATTTCAGACAAATAAATATCTTATCGGGCGGTCAGCAACGAAGAGTTTCTCTTGCTGCTGCACTTCTTCACGAACCTGAACTCCTCATTTTAGATGAACCAACAGTCGGAGTTGATCCAGTATTACGTCAAAGGTATAATTGTTATCACTTTAATTGAGTTTTTATAGAAAATGTACAACTAACCGTCTCATCAGATTAGGCCTGCATAGTAAGTTTTTCACTAAATTTATATTTATAGTAACACATATATAATATATATTGTATTAGGTAAAGCGAAAAGAAATTAATGTAATTTTTGGGCGTCCGTTGAAATCAGTTTGCGCTTGGTTCCCGTTGAGTAAGTATGTCAATATTGGTATTATTTTGAAACTTCTTTTATCCCGTTTTGTTTCAATACATTTTTTTTTATTTTCACCCATTGAAAAAATGTCTCGGCCGGAGATCGATAAGATGCAGTTGCGGTGTGATTTATTGTTTTTATTTGATAAGGGGTTGAAAACCAAGAAAGCATTTGCATAACCTATGGATATATTCTGAATATTCGAAAGCGTCGGCGGTGGCTTAAGCAGCTTAGAAATGGCAACAGAAATTTAGAAAATAAGCCAAAATTGGGAAGACCGCAAAAAATCGATGACGAAGTGCTGAAATCGTTAATGGAATCCGATCCTCGTAAAACAATCAAAGAATTATCTCAAGATATTGGTTGTCCCTGGTCAACTATAAAAGATTACTTTAAACTGTTGGGAAAGAAGCATTGACAAGGAGTTTGGGTGCAGCATGATATATCGCAGTCGGCCCGGATCAACAAATGACCATTTGTTTTTCTTTGTTGAGCAGGTATGAAATCGATCCATTTCTAAGAAGGATAGTTACTGGAGACAATAAATGGATCCTCCAACTCTCCTAATAAAAAAAAATTGGCTCTCTCCAAAGAAAACACCTGTTTCAACCCCTCGACGAGGTATGACATTAAAAAAAATCTTTTGCATATCTGGTGGGATATTTCGGGGGGAGTAATTTATTATGAATGTCTAAAACCTGGCAAAACAGTCACATCGGAGGTTTGCTGTGCGCAACTAAACAGATAAAAGGCAGAATTAATAAAAAATACGATCAATGCTAGTGATCAACGGCGAATTTTACAATATTTCATTACACGAGGCCGTACGCAGCAAGGGTCACTCAAGATAAAATTAAAGAGCTCAACTTGGAGCTGCTGCCTCATCCACCTTACTCTCCTGATATTGCTCCATCGGATTACCACTTATTTCGAAGTTTGGAGCATTCGCGTCTGAAATCATTTAGATGCCTTTTTAAAATCAAAGGAGCCAGATTTTTACAAAAGAAGCATCAAAATGTTGCCCAAATTGTGGAAAGACGTTGTAAATAATTATGGAAATTATTTAAATAAATAAATAATGTGTAATTTTTTTGTAAATATTTTTGTTCTTTGTATTAAAAAAACGGTAATTTCTTTTCGCTTTACCTAATATTTAAAAATCATTACTTTTGTGTTAGGTTCAGTCTTTATTGATTTAATTTATTATTAAAGTATTGATATATTACACACTTTATTAGAAGGTATTTAATGATAATTTCAGTTTGGAAGTTCATATTTATTATATATATTGTGAACATTACACTTTTTTAACATTTAAATTTTAAATAAGAATTTATTAATATGGACATTTCATTTACCTGAAAGTTTATGCAGAAATTGTTTATCCGGATGTTCATATTTTTTCTTCTTGAATTTTTCATGTTCTGATTATGATTAGTTCAACACTTTTTCTTCTACAAATAAAAGAAAGATATAAATTAAAACATGTAAGAAACGGTTTTAGCGAAAATGTTGATTTCACAGACATGTAAAGTTGGATCTTAATCTTTTTCGATATTCTTTTTTTCAGTATATGGGATCACTTAGTAGAAATAACAAAAGAAGGAAAAACAACAGTTATCATAACTACTCATTATATTGACGAAACTAGGCAAGCACATATGGTAAGTATTTTTAAACACTTTTACATTAAATTAATTTTGATTGATATAACAACACTTTTTCTATTCTCGTATTCTTTCCTTAAATGAAATATACTATTTACAGATTGGATTAATGCGAGGAGGTAGATTCTTGGCTGAACAGTCTCCAGACAGCCTCATGGCTCGATATGCAGCAGACAGCTTAGAGCAAGTATTCCTTAAGTTAGCAGTTCTTCAAAATATGGGAAAGAGGCGGCGATCTAGCATTCTTCAAGAAGTTACTGAAAATATTCAAGTTCCAGCCATCACAGTTAGTACAACTAAATCTAGATATAAAATATACATCTAAAAATACAATATAAGCAGATATGTAAGTCAATCTATTTTTTTCTAATAAATATCTAAATAAATGCTTTTCTGTGAAGTTTTTACATTTCTTTTATCATACATTATAGAGCGGAAGAGTTTCAGAAAACAGTGTGCAGAGCAATTAAATAATACCCTATCCTCTTCTGACTTCGGTCTTTTGTCCACAGTTTTAATTGTAATGCCAAAATACTTCATAAGAATTTCACATAATGTATTTTGGAAACTGATTTGATATTTAATGATTTACCAGTATTCAGTTTTTACTTTGAGAATTATTAAAATAAAAAATTAAAAGATTTGAATAAAAGCGCCTTTTTTTCAATTCAACATTGTTCTTAGAAAAAAGTTATATTGAATATTAATCCTATAAAAATTATACTCGATAAAAAAATTTCGATAAGATTTTAATGTTTTTATGTTTAACAGAATTGATAAGCTTCTCAAATGTCAAATTGAAATAAAATCAAATATTTATGAAAAGTCTTCATTTTCAAACTTTCCTAGTTCAATGTTTATTAAGTGATTATAATTATTTCAGGATCCAGCGGCAATCGATTTGGAAGAAGCTGAAATAGGTGAAATATCTGGAGAATTCGGAGATAACGTTTCGATGAGCAGTAAAGGCAGAGTAGTCGTCACACCTGATCCGTGAGTTTTGTGTTATTTAAAAGACTTCAAAAAAAATACAAAAACATACAAAACTCAGTTAATTTCATATAAGTCCCATTAACTTATTTTATAAAACCTGGCAGTTTTTTAGGTAAATGATATTAAATACTATGATTTTATACTATTATCAACAATTCTATGAAGTGCTGTGATCATAATTCACAGAGGGTATTCTGTATACAGAGTGTGTTTTATTAATTTAGAATTTCGACTGAAGGTGCTTGATGGAAATTTAACTTTAGATTAGAAATATTTTTTTCATAATGTATGTTTCCATTATATTTTGGCCGAACACGACCCGGGTTTCGTGCATTCGCGCACTGAATAGCACCGGAAGATGCCGAGAGGCGAAACCCGGGTCGTGTTCGGCCAAAATTATAATGGAAACGTACATTATGAAAAAAAAAAATCTAATCTAGAGTGTTTTATTGTATACCCTCTGCAAAGTTTATAGCTATAGCAGAGAGTACACAACATTTACCTCTGTATGCCCTTTACTGCTTTTATGGCAATATAAAATATCCATCAACAAAACTCATGCAAAAAAAATGAATTGTTTGAAACCACACAGTTATCTTCGTGTCTCACTCATTTATCAAAAGTCATGCGGTATTGTAACTAAAATATTGAAGGTAAAATAAATAAAATCAAGTATAAGATCGCATGTAAATTTTCATTATTTTGTTTTAGTAAGTTCTATTGTACATTACATCTGGAATAACAAAGTTATCAAATTTAATTTTGTATTCAAAATGAACTTCCACAACGTTATCGCCGAATCTATCGAAGATATCTACATTACATATTTTTACAATGACCTATTAGCTGACCCGGCTTGATGTTCTTACCTTTTTTGACTGATTACATTATGCTTATTTCTCAGAGTCTCGGTAACAGAAGCACTTCCCCCAGAAGATAAGCCCGTCGGAAATATCGTGGATAGAATTAAGCCGATGAAACTGAACCACATGAAGGCACTAACATGGAAAAACCTACTTGGCTTGATGAGAAACGTTGGGTAAAGATTATGGAAATTGTTAAGGTCATAACACTCAATCGACACACATGTTTTGCCAAACACGGAAAATTTCTTTTTTATGGAATTAATATTTGCTTTAAAGCATATGTGGTTATAGCAGAAGTATTTTGATTTAGTTCTTACCTTTATAAATTGTTTAAATACAGACTTTTCTTTCTTCTGCTTCTATAGATATTTAGTTTTCTTAACCAGGCTGAGTCATGTTTGTTCTTTCATGATCCTAAAATATGAAAGGTTTCATCAAAATAGTAATAAAATATTCTTTATAAAAGACAGCATTTTTGGTGATAAGAATTAGTGTTGGATGCTGTATTCTGAAAATAGATAGTATATAATATCGACTGTAGAAAGGCAACAGGATGTAACCCACAGTTTCTTTGAAAAAGTTTTACTTCATCAAGGCTTATATCACCAGTTATAAGTATTTGTGCATTTCAAGGTTGTGTATATTTAACATTTTGACATGGACCCAAAGTCATCAAAAATAGTTTTTTGCGCTTCCTATAAAAAAATGATGTGTGGGTTACGCCCTTTTGCATTTCTAAAGTTGATAATATAATGTGTACTTTTTTAATAAGTGATTAGTAATCTTTCAACTTATTTATAAAAAAAATCTCTAAATCTTCATAACTTGATTAAAAACATAAATCAAAACATTCAATCATTGTCATACTCAACATTTTGCCACAAATATTTGTATATACAGTGAAACCCCGTACCTGCATCCAATTTCTAGTCCTGTTTCATTTTGGTCTGCAGTTTTAAGTTTTTATTTCACTCAACTTGCTTTTATCCAAGTCAATCATCAATTATTGTGACGATTAGAAATTTACATGTGACATCAAAACCTTAGTGAATAACTTTCAAGAAAATGGCTCTGTAGCAGATAAACACAAGCTTATGGACCAACATACGATTGCATTGCTTGATTTATTATTTTAATTTTCCATGGATTATTGTAATAATTCATATTTACATATTTTTTTTGGTATTTCAGTGCAATAATGTTCATAATTGGCCTGCCTGTCTCTCAAATAATATTATTTTGTGTCTCCGTTGGACACGACCCTGTCGGCTTGACTATTGGAATTGTAAATTATGAACTTGACTCTGCTGAAATGCTTCAGCCCTGCATACTAAACATTGACGACTGCAATAACACACTTCTCAGCTGTAAATATTTAAAATATCTCGAGGAACGGAAAGGAAACTTGGTGAGTGAATTCAATTGAGCTCTTAATAAATTTATTCATTTAATAAAAGACATCGTTTATGGGTGCTGTATGGTTTTGTAATTAAAATTGAATCATTCAAATTGTATGTTTATTTATACATATTTGACTGAAAGGTATTTTTATTACTATTCATAAAAATACAAAATTGACTTAAAATTGGTAAGGACATTTTTCGTTTCCATTATTTCCGTTTTTTTTTCATTTGTTTGAGACAACAAAAACAATCACCAATGACAACAACAACAAAAATATGTCAAGATAATTTGCTTTACCAAATAGAATTTGACATATAATTACAGAACCAAACTAATTAAGACATAGTATGGTTTATAAATTATTAACTAAGTACTGTAATATAAGGTTTTTTAAAATAAAATTAGGAATATGATTTTTTCCCATTCCCAACATAGAACGTAATATGAATGCCTTATAAAGTGGGTATCTATCAGTTAACAGGAAAATTTTGACTTTTATTTATTTTTAAATCAGAGTGCGAGTAATGATTTAAGCCAGGCAAACCGCGGCCCGTTGCGTATTTTTCTGAGGCCCGCGAGCATTATTATTTTTTAAAAAAAATCATGTTTTACCTAGTAACGCCTTTTTAAAAAAGATTAAAAATAAATATAATAACTTTAAGCTACAACTTGAGATTATTGATCTGCAGTGTGACCCTGATTTAAGGGAATTGTACCATCGTGAAGAAGTCTGCAAATTTTATAACGCAACTAATTCGGACAAATTCAACCAGCTTAAAGATGTTGCTCGAAAAATGTTTGTTATTTTTGGATCAACCTATATATGTGAACAAAAATTTTCAATCATGAACCTCAATAAAAACTCTTTACGATCAATCATCACCGATGAACATTTACAAGCAGTTTTAAGAATCTGAACTACAAAATTAACACCTGAATCAAAAAAAATGTTTATTTAAAAAGACATAAAACAGTTCCGTTCATCTCATTAGATTGTTTTTTTTTTATAATATATTTTTTTATGATAAGAAATAGTGTACATATAAAATGGTATTTTACTTGCGGCCCGCTGTTCATTTTGAATTCCTGAATTTGGCCCTTTATCTGAAAAGTTTGCCCCCCTCTGATTTAAGCCAAGCCTTTTTTGTGCTGAGATTTACTTTTCAATTTTAAGTTTTCTCGCGATCGACTCCTAACATTATTCTGAAATTTTATTTTGATTTTTTTCCCCTACTTCAAATTTAAAAATGATTATTTTAAATGTGCTTACAAAATAATTAAATTTTCATATTTTTTTAGCATATTTACTAATCTTGAGTTCCGAGTGGGGTCATTCACATTGCAGAATTCTTCTTATTTCAATCATTCGCTAAATACCAATACTGATATTTAGTGTAATCTTCAATGATACCTCAATGAATGCAATGTTAATTTTACACAAATTCGTCTGGGGTCACTTTGTACCCTGTCGCTCCTCAATCTTATTTTTGATGTTTCATTACACAAGTGTTAAAAACACCTTTTTTGGATAGAACGAGAACATGATAGTTTTCAAGATCTACCAAATTTTGCTTTGCGATCGACTGTTAAATTTAAACCGCTCCACAGACTTGTTTCATTTGATTTTTTATTTTTAGGTGCCATATGGGAGTAAAGATGAAGCTTTAGAAGCAGCTAGGAATGGTAAATCCTGGGCAGTGGTAATTTTCCCTCAAAACTTCTCCTCTGCTTTGGAATCTCGTCTTGAAAATGGAAGACATACCACTATAGAAAATATCATGAATTCTATTGTGGACGTGCACATGGATGTTACAAGTAAGAATGCTGTTATTGTTGCAACACAGATTATGCCCAAGCATTATTACCTAACTGTTGACTATCACAACCTTTTCCTTACATCCAATATTGATTGAAAAAATCTATGATCAAATGAATATCATTAATCTAAAAAATAATTCTTTCAATAACATTCTTTAACATTGAAAAGGTTGAACAAATTCTTTAACTACAGGATGTGATATTTAAATTCGCATTTCATTGCTTGTAAAGAAAGGGTTCCATATTTTGTAAAAAAGTAATTATTTCATTGGGAAAAAAATGTAATGTATTTAGTTTTACAGAGATTGCTAAGCATTGTTAGATACCCGAATTGTCAACAAGTTTAGTTTTCACATAATTTTACATTCGATATTTATGAATTGTTTAAATATTTTATTCCAGCGGAAGTTAAAAACACTTGATGCATTGTTACGATCTCTGTTACTTCTCAAAATTTCCTGAAGTCTACATTGTAAATAAAAATAAAAATATGAATATTTTTTTATAATTTTCAGATAAACAAATCGAATTCCTATTACTACGAGACTTCCAAGAAGCTTTCTTCAAATTCAGCAGGAGACTCGCAGTTGCTTGTGAATTCTCTGAGAGAGCATATCAAGTACCAATGAAGGTAAAAGAAAATATTGAATGAGTGCCAGAGATATTACATTATATTATATATTTCATAGATCTTTGACGAAAAAAAAATATGATCCTTATTGCCATGTTTATAATCTTTATAATTATAAATTATGGTATAATCAATATGCAAAGTCGATATGACAAAAGTTACATATTTGCCAATAGGTGTAATAAGGAAAACAACATATTCTAGTCATTATTAAATTTTGTCAGGGAAATGTTCGCATTGTATTTGTGGATTTAACTAAACAGATCTGTAAATAGAACAGAGTCTAAATGTTTTTTTTTATATCTAAATTGGAAAAATAGCATGGTAAATAAAATATGTTCAATCATAAAAATACTGTTCATAGAATGACGCCATATAGTTTAATGTATTAAATGAAGTCAATATTTTATCATCTTACAACAATTAAGTTTGCATCTATTTTTTTTTTTCACTATATCACCTCATATTTACATATATTTAATAACTGATTAGATTACTTGGGCAATCTACCAAAATAGGAGCTTGTCTATTAAAAGTGTTAAAAATCCTAACATACAAATATAATAGTGGAATACCGTTTTTATGTTTGATAATGATGTAAATTCAATGCATATTAAAAATGTTTTTCTTCATTTTCAGTTTAGCACTCCAGTTTATGGAGAAATGTATTCTGATTTTACAGACTTTGCGGCACCAGGAGTAATATTGACGTAAGTAAAATTTTATTTATTCAAAATCTTGTTTATTTCAACTCATTGAGCCTTAACAGTGTTAATTAATGGAGGTTCTTATTTCTACCTTCTTCATCAATCATTTAGTCATTTATTTTTCTACAAATTAAAATCTGATTTATCAAAACTGACTGATTTATCTAATTAAAACTGAATTTTTCAAAAGCGATTCATGGCTTAAAAAAATGAAGCACTATACAAAAACTTGCATCTATTATGTTTTTTTTATATTCTTTTCTTCTTTGTACCGTATTAATTAGCGTTGTTTTCGGGATTTTTTCAGGATTATATTTTTTCTGGCGGTGGCTTTGACATCAGTTGCCATGTTGATAGAAAGAAATGAAGGCATTCTAGAAAGATCGCTTGTATCTGGAATTACGGGTAAGATCATAATTGTTTATTAATAATACATTCATTACTGTTTGAAGTATTCAAAAAATAAAACACTCATTTGTGCTGATTTCACTTTAATTTGATATGATCATTACTTTTGCCGCTCATAACGAGTATTATCAACTGATATTTGAAATATAATTAATTAGGTTATATTGTTGTTTTACGTTTTGCTTTATTTTAGGTACCGAGATTCTTTTCTCTCATGTTATAACACAATTTATTGTGATGGTGGTGCAAACCGTATTGGTAATGTTATTCTGTTTTGGTGTGTTTGGACTCACTTGCCGTGGTCACATGACCTGGGTTATTGTGCTTACTCTCATCACTGGCCTATGTGGAATGACTTTTGGTAAATATTTGATTTGCTTATTAGTTCTGAATATTTCTTTTAAATCAAGGGAAGTGTGACACTGGAAATTTTCTGCTAGTGATATTGAGTAATAAAAAATATATTTATTGAAATTTAATTTATATTAATATAAGTGCAATTGATAATATCAAATTCACTAAAAATTTTATTTAGATATCATTAAATAAAAACACTTTTCTCTTATTCTGCTCTTTTTAGATTGAATAGGGTGATAGTGGAGCAATAAATGATTTCTGATTATTTTTTCAACGAATTCTACATAAAAATGCGATACGTAATTTTAAAAAATATCATAAGTTAAAGATAAAATTCTCACACTTCTTTTTTTAGGTGTGAAAAATACAAAATAGACTTATAATATGAGGCTATTATTTGCAAACCCGGCTCATTCCAAAATTGTTGAAACATAAACCAAGAATGTAATTTAGTAGTATTTTTAGAAATCTGTCTCAAAAATAGCTTAATAATATACAAAATATCATTCCAAAGTAATGTAAAACTAAAAATACTTTTAAAAATACTAAAAATGTACATTGTTTTTCAAAATGAAATTCAAGTTTCATTTTTTAACCATTTTGGAATGAGCTGTGTTTTCAAATAATACTCTCATATGTTCTTCTCTCTTTCTCATCCTGCAAAATTTAAATATTGAACTATTTCTCATAAGCAAGCCGCTTAGAGTTCCAATCTCATAATACAAGTTTCTGAAAATTAAATATAACTATCTGAATCTTTCACTTGCCCCAGTACAGCAGTATTTGGGTGTTTAATTTCAAAATCTAGTAAATGTTTCAACACAAAATCGTCAGAATGTCAGAAAATATGATCTCACGCATGCTCTATGTTTAACCAACAACAATTTGAAAATTTGCAATGTTGGATTTATGTGCACTGGTTTTAAACAAAATAGCAGTGTATATATTGTGACAGACAAATTCAAGATTTTTTAAAATTAGGCAACCACAATGGATTATTCATAATACCACTTTTATATTGCATTATATTGCAATGCCAATTCAATGATTGGTTGGCCAACATGAAATTGCAACAAATTTGTTTATTTTTAATTTTCCAGGTTTTGTCGTTTCGTGCTTGTGTGACACAGAAAGAACTGCAACATATCTAGCAATGGGATCTTTCTTACCAATGATCATGTTGTGCGGAATTATTTGGCCGGTAGAGGGAATGCACAAATCGCTCCAATATATAAGTTTTGTTCTTCCTCTCACCAAATCAACAGAAAGCTTGAGGTCCATTCTTCAACGTGGCTGGGATATTGATGTGCCAGATGTGTATTGGGGATTCCTTTCTACGGGCATCTGGATCGTGATTTACTTAACGACGAGTATATTACTGATTAAATTTAAAAAAGGGTAATTTGGGTGAATAACTTTAGAATTTACGATAATTATATTTAAGGTGTGCATATCATTAACTGTTTATTTATATTTTATTGTGAAGTATTTTCGACTTTTTGTATTCAAGCATTGCTTAAAAACTTTATATTATTAGTCAAGTATTGAACTTTCACGATAGCCGCTTCGATGGTGATTTTTTTTTTGTGGAAAATAAAATTCCAAACGGTTACATTTGATTAATAACACTTTCCTTAAAGTTATACAGTATTTTATTTGTGATTTGTCTAACAATCTAGCAATTGCAAAATGAAAATAACATACTAATACCAAATATATTATAATTCATACTCTACAAAATTTTAATTATTTTAAGCTCTCGGCATATCAAGCTTTTTGTAATCATCAATTGGATTATTTTCTAGTCTGGAAGTATTTTATTTCAATCCATATCTTTGATGTAAAGTTTCACAAAGAAGTCATTGAATTTAATGAAATATTTTATTATTTTAAGCGAAATTGCTCAATAATTTTAATGAAGTACAAGGTTAGGACGGGCATTAAATAGTTTTGCTTTAAAGTGCTCAATATTGGAGGCTTAGAATATTTCATTCAAGTTTTGCTTGTGCTAAATTTTGTCATATCGTGTTGTTTTATACCTCCAGGCAGCTGTTTTGTATTTTTAAGATCTTTTAGTCTACAATTAATTAAGTTATGTTGACACAAAAAAATATGTTTGATTTGTGTCAAATTATCATTCGGGTGAGATCTGTGTGTCCTGTTTTGAACCTAATAGAGGGCTCTTGTGTCATGGGATAGTTATGCTTCTTCATCTGTCATGGCGGCCATTGATCTGCATCATTGTGGATTAGAATCATCAATTCATTTTTGAGCCTCGTGGCCTTTACGGAACTCTGACTTTTAGAATAACTAGCGTCTAACTTCACATAACCTCAAAAACTTGAAATTACTTACCATATTATTTATTTGCACAGTATTATTAATAAAAACAACTTTCATGAGATTCGTGAGGTTACATTTGACAGCTTCAAGCCCTAGATTAGATATTTTAGTTCTGACTTCTATGGATGGCTAAGTAATAATGGTAAAACTTAGAATAGTTGATATTATTTTCTTGAATTTTTACTAAATATAAATGTAAAATTGTTAATTTTAGTTTGTATACTTTTGTAAATCAAATAAATAATGTTTTGATGTGAATGCGTTGAAAGTCTATTTGGACAGTAACATAATTCAATTGTCAAATTTATTTGCTAGTAAGTACTTAGGTATGTTGATTTCGTTTTGAACGTTTTGGTACCATATTTTGGTCTATATTGAATTGATTCCACACTTTAATTATTTCAATGATAATTCTATTAAACTTAAAAGTATAATGAATATCAGAGGTTTATCAGAAAAAATTATTGCTGGAAAATATAATATTTTGATTATTTTGTAGGCAATGTGTATTAATTAATAACGACTGTAATTGCATTTACAGACAAAAGTGTTTTAGGAAAATATAAAAGATTCTCACAATGTTGCTTTTTCATTTCCATAATTTTTTTATCTATGTTAATTTATTGAAGGATGAATGACAAACAATAAGACGACCTAGGCTGTTTGCTAATTATGAGACAAAAAACTGTGCAGCAAGCAGTGTGATGTCACACCTTCAAAAAAGCTACAGAGCTATAAAGCTTCAGAATTCACTACACTAAGGATCTATCAGATGATGACTTTTTTTAATTTATCTTAAAAAAGTATTTTACAACAAATAATTTCTTAAATCAAAACATCCATGTCTTAAATCTCAAATTTTAATTTTAACAAATCTAAATTTGACATTGACCTTACCAGAAATTTAGCCCAGAGCCGCCTGGTTGGTGGAGTTGAGCTCTACTAAACCACAATGGGATATATTAGTAAATAGCACTTAAAACAAGATGTGTAGTTCTCTGCTACAAAAAATATTTATGATGGGATTCTCTCAACCAAACATGTGAATTTTATATTTACATTTTTGGATCCTCCTCTTCCTGGAGGATTTACTTCCGCAAATGCCCAGCAAATAAAAAAATCCTACTGTTAATTTCTCATTTATAAAAAAAGTAAAGAATAAGAATCAGTGTTTGTTATATTTAAAAAAATTACAAGTTACTTTGATGATGATTCTCAAAGAGGCAAAAGACATGTCTCAACGCTTAAGGGCCCTTAAGCTTAGGGGGGACCAAATTTATTTCCATATTTAAATTTTCAAAAAAAAAAAATATGAATACTAAAAAATAAGTAATGAATGGCTCATGCCAAACAAGTAAATGGGAGGGTCTTTTTCACCTGCGCATGATTTTTGTTATTATTAGTACTAGTGAAAAAATCTCAAAAAAAAATTCTACTGTCCCTGATCCGTTGACAGCTGGGAATTTACAACTTGAAGTCATCCTTTTTTTGCATAAATCTTATTTTTGCAACAAAAAAAATATGGGCCTTTTATAACTTTTATATATGGGTCCAGATTTTCTAGTTACGCCACTAGCCACACCGAATAACACAACTAGTGGAATTAAAAAGTTATCAATTATGATTTTATATCAATATAGAACATATCAAATGGGTACAATGAAAATCATGATTTACTAAAAGTGGGTAGCATCCCTCATTTATTGCGTTCATTACATTTGCTCAACATTACATAGTCACACCAACATCTATAAGGAAACCTACCACCATGAATATGATTGAATATGACCAACATAATATGGTTTACAACATGTCTTGTAGCAAAAAGAAACACTGCAAGCCCGGAATATAATTACTAGTATTATAATATTTAATAGCCATACAAAAATAACCTAAAGTGTTAGAATTTATTCAACAAAATATAATAAAACTGTCGTAAATATTCTATCAATTTATATTTAATTTTCGTTGAAACCAATGTAATACAAGTCATATTGGCCCAAATATTGTTGTTTATTATAATAATTCCTTTAAACACCGGAAAGATTCTTTGCTGATAAATTTCTTTATAGTAAAAATAATCTATCAGAAAAAAAATTATCTCAATTGAAAGTAAACTAACTTTAATTAGGTAATTATTAAATCATTTTTAGGACATAAAACTTAATTTTAAATGTGATTATTTATGTTGAAATCACACTCGATAAAATTACATGCGAGCTGCAGCGAATTTCAAAATATGTTTGGTACACATAAAATATGTACAGTGGGAATTATGTAATAAAAGCCATTGCGGTAGTTTTATGTAATACTTGAAATGCAGCTGACACCCACTTAACCAGGATGGACATCTATTGGTGAGAAAAATTACTAATGCACTGTTACAAATATTCATGTAGTTGATAAAATCATGCTTCCTAAAATGGTAAATGCGTTTTATTGATTAAAGCACTTCTTACACTATTCAACTCCGCACCAACATATTAGTGATATAGATCAATTCTTTTTATTAATGCTTAAAATGTATTTTCAAGATTCAGATTTATCAATAACATCAATGTTGTAAAAATATCGCATACCAATTTTTCTCATCAATAGATGTCACCTTTTTCTAAATCGCAACGTTTTAATCATTTTTTGGGAAAAAACATTAAACTATTGTTTACTTTTATTTAGCGTAAAATATTACTTTTTTAAAACATTCAGGCTTAGCTGCTTCCTGATAAGTGGCAATCCATTGAATTTTTTTAAATATTTGTGAATAATTATCATTTTAAATGTCAATTTTTGTTTGAAATAAATGAACAAATGGATGGTCATATCTCAAATGAGAGTTTCAGCATAAATTATGTATTGAATGTTAAATTATGGGAACCAAATAGTTTTTATGTCAATGATTGTGAAAAAAACTTTTAAATCAATACTTCTGTATTTATATTTGACCACAGTTATTTTGTAACACTATAACAATATTTTTTATTCTAGATTTGGCTCTGGTCCGTACACTTACATAAGTAAAATTGCAAAATATTTACTGGTAGTATTAATGTCAAGCAAAAAATATATTGGTATCAAAAATCTGAGATCCAAAATAAGCCAGTGTAAGTACTCATTAATCAAGGCCTTAAATAATACATTTTTCAGTTATGTTGTAAAAAATTGAATGACTAATAAATTTATTCAAAAAAATATTTGCTTTAAAACTTAATTGAATTTATAGTTTGTTCAATATAGTAATAAAATTTTATTCAAACCGTTTTTTTCTTAGTACGTATTCAAGATTCTTTGATCTGTGGTGTGTTGAAAGTGTCTTTCAAGTCAAAAACCTTTTACTTGCTGAAAATATTGTTTATAATATATTTTGAAGTAAATGGATAAGTGCAGTTTGCGAAAAGCAATCACTATCATGTAAACAGAAAAACTTTGCACTAGAGCTCTGTTTCCTTAACCAATCCATAGCTGGCACTCAAGGTATTAAATATTTTGAATAAAAATGTAAAAATATCATCAATGCTACAGAGAAAGTCATGAATATCTGTTTAACGTCTGAATGAAATTATAAATTTCGTAGTATACAAAACCATATTTACTGAACAATCTGATTCAGCAAAAATATATTCAAATAAAATATTTCTTTTTCCTTTTCTAAGCCAACACTGGTTGCAATTTTTAAAAACATTGAACCCTATCGCAATCAAATAGACTGGTCAGCAAAATGCCATGTTCTTTATGAAACTTTACCAATTTTCTTTTATGTTGTAATAAAAATGCATTTATTGAATACTCAAATATATATACGTACAGCTTTAATCCATGAAATAATGCTACAAGTTATTTCAACAACGATTCCAGTTTCATTTTTACAAAATATTTTGATTCAACTTTTAGTATAGATAGATGAGTTTGAGACTTTATAGACAATGAAGTTGGTATATATATTGATTTCTAATCGCAATGTGTTTTTTCCTTTTTTTTCTAATGAAGAATACAATGTCATTTCTAGAAAACTAAAAAGGTGACATAATGTAGGTACTGTATCGATATGAAAAATATTAGTTTACTTATTCAATGAGTAAAAGTATACATATAATAAATCTCATTTTTATCAATCTGTAAATATATTTTGTTGCCTATCGCAGCTTAGATCACATTCTGTTCCATGTATTTTAAAAACATTTTATCGTCCGGGGACAAACTCACAAAGACCCGATAGAATCGTTCAACAATCTCTATTTAAAAACAGATAATCTACACACGTAATATTTTGATTTAATAATATGTTAAATGCGATGGACTTACATATTTCGACGGTGGAAACACTCCTCTACATTCAGTTCAGTCTAAATCAACAGTCTAAAGCTTAATAGCACTTTATACTAAGATTGTGAAGATAACTTTAATATTTTCAATATTGCATTCAATAAATTAAGACATCCGAAAACAAAAGATATCCTTTAATACACTTTTTAGCCCTTTTGATCGACCACTGTTTCCATTTCATTATTTATAGATACATTGAATATCTATAAAAAGAATAAGGAAATTTAATCAACTGTATACTAAATGCTGAAAACATAACTTTTAGAGGCTGTGAAAACCCCATGAAAAATGGTATCAAAATACAGTATCTTTATGGCTGAACCTGACTGGTAATCTGTACCAAAATAATCGTCAAGTTCTGTAAAACTTTGTTAAAAGCAACAGACACCTACTCAACTTCATCGAACAATTGAACTAATCCCCAAAGTCATAAAGCCAAGCTATATTCAATTTAAAAACAAAATTAGGTTTACATAGTAGTTTAGTAGTCATGGTAGTTTATTTTTTAAAGAACATCTTGTTGAATTTTTTTTTAATGCAATCAATTCAGTCACAGCTTACTGATAGCGTCCATCTCCCCTGCATTAATTTGAATCATGTACTGCACTTATTCAACTATTATAAACACTACCTTACTTTCAACATCCATATAGAAAGGGTCTTAATTAATTTCTAATACTTACTTATGAGTATAATAGAAGGACTATACCGTTTTTGTTCTGCCATTTATTAACTTTCCATGGCATGAAATGAATTTGAAAAGGAGAAACACGTAAAAAAATATCCATTCGAAACATTTTTTTTTTTCAAAATTACCTTCACAACCCCTATCCGACTATTTTATGTTTGTACATATTTCTATTCTAAAATATAAAAAGATTAGATTATTAATACAGTTTTATTCTTAGTGGCGTCTGTATTAAATTTGAAAATTGAAAAATTATTCACCTTCCTTAGATTTTATAAAAAATGGATGCATAGATAAGACGTCAAAAGACAATATATAGAGTGGACAATATAGACGAAGCCAAGCTACTCACTACAAATATTATTCTATTGTGTTGATGTATTGTTTAAAAACCAGACTCGCAATTCTTCCATAGAAATTATAAAAAAAAAAATTATGGACCTGGTTAAATTGAAGATTTTATTTATTAATACTGATTTTCAGGTAGGCTGTGACATTCAAAACACTAATCGATGCTGTATTTATAATGTTAACAGCGTTCTACGCATTCGGCTTCGTCTATAAAGGAATAATGATTTTTTTACATATCTATTAATTAATAATGATTTCACAGCTCTCATACAATTTTAACAAAATTAAAACTGACAAGTACATCAGTAATAATATTAACTACAGTTTTCCATCATTACATATCAATTTTTCAAAGCAAAATATCTGCGACACTCTTGAACAAAATTGTGAGACCGTTTGAGAGTTATTGAAATTCTAATCAAGAAATGTATATTGCATAGACACCGTTGACTCGATAATTTAAAGAATTATTGAAATCAATCAATCAAATCATCGAGGTATTTCAAATTGGCAAGAATTTCAATGCTTTATTTTGTTTTCACTATACTGGCAACAAAGTATTCTAAAGACATTTTAATTTATGCCATTCGTTCTATGTAGGCATAATGTGGGTGTATTAGCGTTATTAGATATTATAAAAATACATGCACCAAACAATTCATATCTAAATGATGTTTAACCGCAGGTTAAGTAATTTGCGTCGCTATCTTGAATCGATAACGGATTGTCAAATTTGAGAGTTCATAATGATTCAAGTTTAAGAGTGTTTCTTAGTTAAATGATTATTTTTATATTACAAATTCTTAAACTAGAAATACAAATGGAAAAATAGACAATGAGAATGTAATACTAGTTGTGACAATATCGATTAATATTACGAATATTTTATTTTTCCTATTTAAAAAGAACATTTAAATTTAATTATGACATCAGTTATGAAAAGAAAATCCAGTTATTGTAACCATTCATTAAATGATGTAATACAAATATATACCTTTAGAAAAGGTATAATAATTCTCAAATTCAACCCGTTTCAGAAAACTTAAAAAAAAAAAGATTCCAATCCATAATGAATATCCAAACTAAAATTATTCAAATGTAAGCGAATGTAACATATCGGAATAGTGTTTTAATTGAGAATTGGATTTGAGAGCAATATTATTGTATAATTATGAAATATAATATTTGTTTGTTAACAAATATACTGTTCTAACTTTTAGCTGAAATTTCTCATTGTTATATATTATTAAAACATATTCCTACAAGTTAATAAAACAGTTATAGGGATTGTTGTAATGCAACCACTTGAGAATGTCAAAATCACACGCAGTGTTAATTTAAAATTTGGATTTATCATAGAAGTACCTGCTTCCGTGTTTTAAAAACATACACATATTTGATTAAAACCATTCAGACTTTCCAAAGAACAATCTATTATTGTACGGGAATGATAAAAATGTAGTGCTATTGAAATACTAGATTATGTATAATAAAATTTATATGTTGCTTTCGTACATTATTTGAAAAACCCTGTGAATGTTTAGCAATAGTTATGTGATTTTTGTAGTGTCTATAATGTTTATTTTATATGAATTAATTTTTGAGAATAAGAAAGTTACTATATAGATTTGATAGTTATTTATAGTAAATAGTAAAAAAAAACCTAATCTTATACACTAAATGGAATAGCATCCAAAAACACAATGTATAATCCATCATAAACAATAATTTTGATGTATTGAATCTTTTTAAGAAAGATTCTATGGTTTTTTGTATGGACATTTTAAAGATTTAAATTTTTTACAAAATTGAATAGGAATTGCTGCTAGAATTTATGGATTGATATATATAATTGATTTAGATTTGTATGGAATTAAAATAGTTTAATTTTCTTTATAAAACATTATCAAAAGCATTAAAAAAATACAAACAGAACAATAAAATACAAGAAAGAATTAATTTAATTTGATTTTGAGACTCATTTTTACCCTGTTCAAATATATACTTTGTAAATAAGAGATCACCACTTTTCTAAAAAAAATATTGAACAGACCTAAATTTAAATTAGGAACAAAAAAATGGAATGTTTATTTAAAAATAACAAATGAATTCATATTATAAGCCAATCTGTTTCTTACTTGTATGAAAAAATATATACCACAAATAATTATGGGAAATTTCATAATATATCCTTGATCCAGGACCCGAAATGGATGTTTGTAAAATTCCAGAAACTAGTGCTCAGTCTCGCGAGTATATTTTATTTCAGCTGTTCATGTTAATTTCAATAACTGCAATAAAAAAAGCTTTATAATCTTTTTTCACTTTCATTTTTACACTTTCATAATTGTATTTTTGTACACACAAAAAGATTTAAATGTTTAGTGTTGCTTAAATTTCGCAAAAACACATTCTAGTAAAAATTACTGAAGATTTTATGAATTATATTTTTAAAAATAGCAGTAGAACACAAAATTTTCAGTGTTCAGTAATGCAGTGCACCACAATCTATTTTTTTCTCATGACACACCGATGCTTTCCCAAGATTTCTGTGGCATGTCTCGCATAAATTACAATAGGTACATTACAATAGGTATTACTATTCATTTGATAAATACACATGATAATAGAATAACATGCATTGGCACTTTATAGGATTATTTGATTTTTTGCAATGAGGCAATGAGTTACATCACTCTTAGGATCACCTCACAGTACACTGGCATGCAGCGGAATCGCAGTATTTAATCAAATTATACCATCCACCCTTAAGCTTGTGGATCAATGATTCATGATGAAGGATTAGGTTAGGTTAGTGTCATATGTATTTAATAGATCCTAATTTATATTTTATATCGCACACATCAATTTTTCCAGTGGGTGAACATTCCATTTCGGGCACTGCCTAGGTTACGTTGAACATTACCAAGTTTGATGGTATATGATATAACTATTGCTGTCATCTCCATATTTTGACATTTCTTTATGTAACTGAAACAGTAGTTAAAGAAAAGAATGCAGAGAAACTTTGCCACTGCAGGATTATTTTTGAAAGTATAAATAACCGCCATATTTTATTATTAAAATAATATTTCTTAAGTTATATTTTTTAATGTATAATATTAAGGCTTCCAATCGACTGTAATTGACAAATGGAATACAAGAAGAGTAATCTTCTACTTATAAATTATTCAAATACATCAATTATGAAATAAGCCTTACAGTGAAATTATTTTAAAACAATATTAGCGTAGCTGCGGGTGGATTGAGTTTACGCACATAGTTTGAAAGCGAATTACATGAACGCACCCACCCAGGAAAATCTTTAATATTGTGTTCACTGTAATACTTATATTTGTGAGAATATTTGAAACTAGATTGATTAAACAATCATTAGAAATTTCATGATCACAGAATATATGAGAATTTTGGATTATTCACGAATCCCAAACATTGTTATAATTGAATTTATCAAGATTTTTTTAAATTCAGGAGCACCTTTTACCTTTATTACGTACGCACCGTGTTCAAAAAACTAAAATTTTTACTGGTAATTTAATTTTAATGACTTTGGTAATGATAAGCTAAATGTGTGTGAAGCAAAATTGAAAAAATAAAGATTTTCAAGTACTCGATGATAGTTAAATAAAGTGTCTAAATGGATGATGTTTTAATGTAATGTTTATGTTTCTATAGCTAAACATCTATCCTATATATTATGTGAAAAGGGTGACAATCCTCATTAATTGAAGCAAAAATTGAATCACATTTTGATTTCGTAAAATACGTTTACTATTATAAGATTATCTGTCTAACACATTTTAAGTTCCCAGATTATCCTTAAAATACTTATATTTAAAAAATACTCCCGAGCAATGACAGAGTCATCCTAGTTTCAGTTATAACCATAATTAATCCACTAATTTTGAGTTATTAAAATCATTCACGGAATCGATAAAATTTTCAAATTTGTGATTACACATTGCATCCAATATAAGATATATAAAAGAATATTACAAACCTGTAAAATTTACGACAGGGGGAATAAAGAATTATTCTGTACTTTGAAGTAAGGAATTATTAATGTCAGTGCATAAGTTTTAGTCAGAATTTTAAGTTAATTAGACAATTAGCCGAAACTGCAACATCTCTGTCATTGCTGTTGTGGTCAAGTAATATGACTTAATCTAACTAGATATAAAATAAATGAGACAGACGCCGAAACATCGCTTATTCTAGTAAGTTTATTATAAAACCTTAAAAGCTTGAATATAAATGATTGTTGACAGTAATGTAAATTCATTTTGGAAGTGAATTGTTAGTAATGCTAGTAATGTAGTAATAATTTGACTTGTGCAAGTTTCAAGTGTAGATTTGAAATACGATGAGTATTGTGAGAATGGTGCATATGAAACAGATCAACACCGGCAGGATTACGATGAACCTCAAAGACCTGGAAATTTAATAAAAGAAACATTTAATTTTCAATTATCGATGAATTATTTATGTCTACATAAAAATTAAGGTATCTACATATTATATTGTATCAATATTAAATTTGTAAAAACATGAATTTAAGATGGGTAATATTTATATAGTAATAATATTATTCAACTATATGTGATTTTCTTTAAAAACGATTTTTCCTTAGATAACTCCTGAATTATGTATTGCTAAGTACATATAGTGAATTTAGGTAAGTGTGTCATAAGCAGTCCTTTTTTTTCCAAGGAACACGGTGGAATGGCGTTCCAGCACCTTTTTATTGGCACTTTTTATTTTGCGTTGAAAACTTTTTTCATTGGAAATCATTGGCTGTTTGTTCTCTTTTGAATTTAATGTACCAGGTATCATAATACACAAAAGCGGTTGAGCAACTAAGTAACAAGCAATTGTCGTAAAAAAAATGTTTAGATACATCCTTAAGTAACCCATATGCTCCACTTTGAGAACGGTCATGGATTAGATTTTTTTTTTTGGTAAAAAGCTTTATAAGTGAATTATAAGCTATAAAACTATTGTCGCCTGCTGTGGCTTAGTTGGTTAGAGTTTGCTCTACCGATCACGCAGGTCTGGGCTCGATTTCCGGTAAGATCACAGTGAATTTGAGAATTATTCAATTTAAAGTTGTGATCGAAAACTGGATGTTTGTGATTTCAATTCATATTATTTCCTCTCCTCCCGTCCTTTTAATCCTATAACAACTGGGTGTAGCAATAGCGATTAGTCAACCACTAGTCCTGTTCTAGCCTTATCCTTCTTTCCCTACTATTCACTTTGGAGGTTGAGTGACTGAGTTACAAACAGTTCTCGTAGAAATTTTTTTTTGCTGAGATACCTCCATTAGGAGGCCATATGCTCCACATTGGGACCAGACATGGATAAAAAAAATTAAAAAACTACCTCCATTGTGGCTGATGTCAAAGGGGTACTGTGATCTCATCTTCTGGATTGTTGGCAACCTGTCCAACAGATGTCGCAGTACTCTGGAATAAGCTGGTAGATACATCAGGATTTGATTCATTCGCTTCCGAGCGTTGAGTTTTACCTTTCATTTGAAAAAATATATTATTGAAATGTGAACAGAAGACAGTAAGAAGTTATCTCACTGCTGTTAATTTATAATACAATCACCAATAAGGAAAACATGTATTATTAAGTCCAAGGAACAGGTTAATTTATCATCAAAATACAGCAGGATTGTTACATTTTTGTAAAAATGATGCCAATGAATAATCTGTCAATAAGATATTAAGGGTCACTATTCCTTGACAATACAACATAAATACAAAAAATCTTCGTTAATAAATTCCACAACGGCAAATCAAATTAAGGCAATTTTACCCAAAAAGTTATCAGATGAATGTTAATAACTACATGATTTTTTTAATATCAAAATGTAATTTATATACAATTTGGCACAGAGGATATTTTAGGATTTTGTATGGTGATAAATGTAACACAACAGAGTTGAAATATATTAATTTAAAATACATATTATTATATCTCTACATAAGAAATAATAATTAAGAATGTGTACAAATAAACAAACCATTGCGAATATTGTAACATGAACATAATTAAATTATAGAGACATTAAAAAAGATTGACCGTGAACATGTAAATTAATTAAATCTACTCTCGATTACAGTTCAGTTTATTTAGATACATAATATCATCCTTAATGGTAAAATGTATGATTTAAAAGTCCTGTAGCTGAAGGGTCATAGACATCTTCTTCGGTTAGACTTTCTTCTAATCTAAATCCCAGCACAGACAATCAAAGAAAAAAGTGTATTTTCAATTTTATTGATTAATGGGCTTAAGAGATTTTTCAAAAAAAAGGAGGTTGAGCGACTGAATGAAGACCAGTTCTCAGTGAACTACTAAATACTACAGGGTATGATAAAAACGCCCGGTATTATTAATTTTCTAATATCGTCACTTTCAAAATGGTTACTACAAAATGCCAAATATTAGATTTGATTTATAAATAATAATAAAAAAATCTTTCTTTTTTTTTCATAGAGATGGTTAAACGGTATTTAATCAATGAACTTTATCAAAACAGTTGTTCAAGGATTCAAGAATACAGCAAGAATATGTCAGAATCATTATTTTCTATTTACAATATTTCACTTTAAATTTCTGATGCCTCTTGTTTGTCATTATGTTTTTGTTGAATGGATTAAATTGAAAACATAGGTGGTAAAATAAAAATGAAAAGTGAAAAACTAACAACACCAACTGGCAAAGCAAAGACATCCAGAGGCTCGACCGTTAGCCTCGTTAGCCTGTCTTCTCTTCAACGATGGCTTCACTTCTTTTCGCTGTTCGTTACAGCACTTCTGATAATAATCATAATCCTTCAGATACCTAAAAAAGTGCAATACAAATTATGAAATTGTCCGCTAATTCAGTTTACTTTGGAAAATGCAGCTAAAGAAGACCTTATTTTTTTTATTTATCAATTAAATGCATGAAGAAGAAGAAGAAATATATAACATGCTATCACAAACAAACCGGTTTATTTGTGTATGGGTAATTCATTTAAGCACAATGCAACACAATACAACCTGTTAACCAAGTACATACTTGTGTGAGTGTACATAATTTGAATGATTTAAATATCATTCATAAATCATATAAAATTGTGACAAATTCATATATAATTTACTGAAAGCAATTACTTACCACACAGGTGGCCACCTATTTTCACTGAGATATTCCTGATTCTCTGGATGCAAGAGTCTCACAGAACGCGGCGACATCTTGCACAACTTGTTGTAATTTATGCACAAATGATTCATACACCATTCTGCCAGATAGTGAGCATTGTGAAGCTGCAATTTAAATAAAAAAATCTTTAAAGATAACAATTTATTTGAAGCAGCCTTAATACATCAATTTTTTAGTTTATTCCTAAGCCTTGCGATTTTCTGTCTAATTTTGCTTCTTATCAAGGTGAAATAAGTTTCACAGTTTGTAACAAAACAAGTTGAGTAACAGGGTTATCAAATTTAATTTTACTATAAAAATAGTCGCCTGTGTGGTCGAGTGGTCAACATCGTTGGCTACCGCTACGGAGGGCACGGGTTCGAATCCCGGTACGGGCAGTTTTATAAATTTGATTTTTCAATCGATTTATGAATTTCTGTTCAAAGATATGGATGTATGTGATGTCTTGAATTCCCCCCTCCCACCTATGAACGAGGGCGTATGGAGAGCGATTAGCTAACCACTAGTCCTGTCCTCGCCCTTTCCTTCTATTCCTACTCTCTTTGGAAAAAGAGAGGTTGAGCAACTGAGTAACAAGCAGTTCTCGTAGAAACATTTCTGTTGAGATAAACTCCATTAGGAGTCCATATGCTCCATATTGGGAGCGGACATGGAAAAAATAAAATAAAAATGAACTTCCACAAAGTTACCGCAAAATCCATTGAAAATATTAGAGATGTAATCTCTTTTAATGCACATGGTAGCCAAAACTGAGCACTTTCTTCCAAATAATGACATACACAAGACATAATTAATCTTCCATTATCATGAGAAATATAATGCATCGTCAACGTACTGGCGGAAATTGGTAAGTAATAAGATTAACAAAAAAAAGATTACTCCATTAATAATTCTTTGGCTGAGCTAGCTCAGAAGGTGTATTTATTAAACTTTGTATAGAATTTTGTGTCAGGTTGGCATAAATCCATCCGTTATATATTTTGATGTAATACTTATTATCTAATAATAAAAAAAAACATTATACTAATTTCACATTATTCACAACCCAGTCATGCTTTTAATTGATAATTTGGAATAGTGCAAAAGTTTTCTATTTATTTTTTAATATAGTGCCTTTCCACCGAGAATAGACAGTGAACACCAGTGATTCTTATAAAGTTGAGTAAGTATAGTTTGCTGTCAAGCACCTTAAAAGAGGATTATTATTTATGTAACATAAAATATTAGGCCAAATCTTCAATTCCTGTTCACCCAGAACTATCAATTTGTTTCTTACCAGCCAGAATGGTGATAAGGGATCAAGATATGTGTATTTTTTTTGGTCTGAAATTTAGCATTGTATATTGGATAACTAGCCGCCTGTCCAAAAAGTGCTTAACATGATTAATAATAGTAAGAATGTAGGAATGCTCGAAGCTTACCTTAACAGGCTCCAATAGCCTAATACACAAATCTACAGCCTCAGCAGCATCGCCGTGAGCTATTCTTGCAAGGTCTTCAATTGCTCGAGACTCAGCTAAATTGACTAAGCGATTTAAGCAGAGTCGATTGGCCAATTCCAGTAGACTAACGCAGCGAGATGCTGCTACAGGAGGTAATGAGTCAGTGTACAGATAACACATCAGCTTATGGAATGTGTACCATCGAACGCCTGGGAATGCAATCTGAAAATGTGATAATTAGTTTAGGGAAAATACCAAAAAAAAATTACCAACATGTTATTTAGTATTCTCATCTGAAATAACTATCTTACGATCATAGCTGATAATACTTTAATATTTAATTACATTATACTACGCAACCTTGAAAACTTAAAGTAATTGGCTTACAAACATTCTCAAACATCTTATTACACTATCTGGTAACATCCATGGTCTTGTTTTATTCAAAGTTTTGATTATGTTGATTACTTTTATACAAACAGCGCAACTGCGGAGAGATTCTACTTAAACCTCCATAGCCCCCCCTCGATACCCCACATACACATGTTTGGTTGTCAACAACTGCTAAAACACCGATCTCCGAAACCTGAACGACCACCGCACACTGTTGGTTTGACCTCCTTTCGAGGGTAAATAACAAAAAAAAGAGGGTAAAAGATTTAAATAGTAATTTGAAAAAGCAAATAATTATATATTGTACAAAAAACAATGTATGGATATAAAAAAAAAATACTGATCAGATAAGCATAATCCCAATTAATTTATTATTCTAGCTAATCAATTATAAAATTCAGCTCGAGGTTACTGAATCAACCACCAGTGTCACACCTGTAATGCCTATGAATGAGAACTAATACCACCACAAAAACCAAAGACCATGCACTTGCCTACGCCCCGGTAAATCCAGGACGTTACGCAGGAAAAGCATCATCAAAATACACCAGATGAAAGGTAAGTTGGAGCACGGCTCCACAGGCCCCAGAATTTGATAATATAGCGATCAAAATCATTATTATTTTTATTTGATGAAGTAAGTTTATTAATTTGATAATCATTGAATTATATTCACATTAAAAGTTATATAATACAAAACCAGAAACATAATAAATACATATCTAACTATTAAAGATATTGTTATTGATAAATCCTTACGATTCGAGCTGTGCTCTCCCTGAAATCTCCTTGAAACATGGCTTTCATAGGGTCACATCTTGCGACCAATACTGCTTTGTGAGCCGGTAGCGTGCCATCGTCCAGCTCAAATGTTACATCCGAAAAAAGACCGCGTTCGATGCATAGCTCCTGTAGCTTGGTGCGCATGCTCTGGAATTCCCATTTATTAATGTCATCAATATTGCACACATAATGCTGGGCCCTTAGACGAGTGATCAACGATGTTGGCTATGATAATGGTGCTCACAGTTTGGAATTAAAATTGAGGCATTTATGACTTAATTTTTCAATTGATTAAAGTATTTGTGTTCAAAGATTTCCGTAATGTTTAAAATTCCTTCTTACCCATCCAATCCTAAATGCAGTGCGTAGCGGAAACAATTAATCTATCACTGGTCTTACCATAGCCTTATCCTTCTATCTTTACTACCTTTTTAAAAAAGCAGGATGAGGAATTGAGTAACAAGCAGTTCTGTACAAAAATTGAAATTAGTATGTCCAGTGAGAGCTTGAACAAAGCTAATATACATGACTATAAGAATAAAAAAGTTATTCAGCGATGAATGACATTACATAAATTTCACATGATTGGTGTAGGAACCCATGAAAGTCTAGTGTCCGATAATGAAATGCAATCAATTTTTCAATGATAATTTTAAAGATCTACAACACAGCCAGTGGCAGATTACTCCATAAGCGCACGAGGAGCACGCTTGCTTCCTCCAAATCTTAGGGGCTTCAAAATGCCATATATTTTATAAAATTCATACAATAAAATATTTTAAATTCAGTTTTAGTAATTCGAAAAACAGTGCTTAATCTGTCAATGACCACAGCTTCAATGGGATTGTTGAGTAATTATCATTTTTAACAACATGAATTATTTCCACGGTTCATTTAATTTAATGGTTCACTTGTTTTGCGAGTTCTTACCGTGCTATATAGTTGCATAGCTTCCTCATTCATGAGCTGTTGACTGGCTTGTATTGCAGTCAAAAGTGCTGTCAGCTGAGTCAACTCCAAAAACTCTGCTGCCTGGCGAATCTCCTACAACACAAATTAAATATGGTAATGATCATTTGTCTTTTCTTCTTTATCGCAATCCTGCACGTCATAAAATGTCTACAGCCCTCATAGATCACTGTGACAGTGACTTTAAAATGTTCTCTAATGTAGAAAATAAATGCTAATGATAAACATTCACCAACAGCTAATATTTATCGCATCAATTCCTTTTCAGTTATACCCCGGTATGTTTTATTGAAGAGTGCTAATTTTTTAGTTGATGCCTCGATTGATTGATTGTACACATTCTGATATAATTAAAATACAGATGGTTGAAATATTTTAAAAAAATCGACTCCAATTATTTCAACAATTATTGTAAGCCATTCAATGATATGGGCCAAGACCATAATATGTGAGATTGTTATCAATGTAACTTTTTTTAAATATTTTTTTGTATAATAATATAATATATTACTATATATTGTTCATTTCATATTTGTTTAGTTATATATTATATTTATATGATTTATATAATAATATCTCAGATTAGATATTGTAATAATTCAATGATCGATGTAGTTTTAGAAACATTGAACAGGGTGTATATGTTTATAGGTTCCATGAAAGAACAGAACATGATAAAACAGAACTATGACAAAACAGAAAAGGGAACTTGCATAAACAGAACATGAAAAAACAGAACATGTAAAAACAGAACATGTCAAAACAGAACATAGATAAATGAGAACAAATATTAAATATTAGTAAGAATTTTGGTGAATTGTTGTTTATTTATTGCTTATGGTCAAGCTACATTGACAGTTCGCTCGTTTGTTTTGGATTTATTTGTATTTGATATCCTTATTTGTATACAGTGGAACCTCGATTCTACGTTTTTCAAGGGACCGTAATAAATGAACGAATAATGCGGGAAACCGATATTGCGGGAAATTATCAAATAATACCAAAAAAATGTTTAATTTTCAAAAAACTTATTTATTTATATAACTAAATGCGACGTAAAACTATTTAAACCAAAAAAAAATATTCTACAAAAACGGTCAATCGGGATAATAATTAAATCTTCTTTTATAATCTTCAAATATCTATTAATTTCAGTTTGAAAGTATTATTGTTATGGACAATTGTGTGTTAAAGCTAGTCATGGATTATTACGGCGAAAAATTTCACAAATTAACCTTAAAAAACGCCACAATTTAAAATATTTGTTTGAGGGCTTGATAATTGCGTTTAAATCACACATTTATATGAAGAACACTGAAAAATTATGCGAAATATGAAATATTTTTCTGTGACACCGTTTTTTGTGTGATTTTAACGCGATTATCAAGCCTTCACAAAAATTATAAAATCATTTTTGCATCTAATACGATATAGAGATTAATAATTGATTGTAAAACATATCAATACTAGAGTTTTCTAAAGATACCATACTGTCAGACGTTATGTTATTTATTGTCAGACGTGCAATGCCATAGAGTTCGCAAACTTGTTTTGAATTATCAATTTGTTCTGTTTTTTCATTGTTCTGTTTTGTCACGTTCTCTTTTTGCATGTTCTGTTTTATCATGTTCTGTTTTAGGATGTTCTGTTTTTTCATGTTCTGTTTCATCCAGTTACCATGTTTATACACTGATCCAGTGAAATCATTAAATTTATTTGTAGGTTGTCCATAATGTAAGCAATTGTATATACATAAAATCTAACATATTTTGTGCATTCCATGCCATAAACATTCCCTAGATTTTCATATGAAGTTAAATGCCATTCCCTGGCTAAAAGTTTGACAGGTTGCCTTTCATAATATTCACAAGTCAAAACATTCAAAAAACCAAAATAAAAATAACCACTGAAGAAATTATTTGCTTCAAAATATGTGAGAAAAGCAATATTTTAAATCATAAACAGCAAATATAAATGATAGTATTATGTACAATGTTGAAGGTGATAAATGGGTTATTGATGATAAACCAAATGAAATAAAATTGAAATGCACACAAAGATTGGCAAACAGCTATTGATAGTAAAAATAGTATAAGAACCAGAAATGTTAGAGGAATGTTTATTAATAATATTTTAATTAAAGAATCTACATTATTACATTTTAAGACCTTACAAAACTTTTTTATATATATTATATATTTTTTATAAAAAAAAAAAAAATCTATATATTATATTGCAATATTAATCTTCAAATTAGTGAGACAATTGTTTGCCAAAAATTGATATAATATATTGTACTTACTGTGGGAGCTAGTTGTAACGCTTTCAATATTTATTTTTTATTTTGGAAGTTACGCAAATAATCAAGTTAAAATAATAGGTAAGCTTTAGAGAACAGAACGCAATGAGATATTTTCGATTTTCAAAAACTTATGAAGCTGGAGTATCATTATAGTTTGCATGTCTTCAGGACTCAATACTAGTCAAGAGTTCAATTCTTTTTCGATCATATTCACTAGCGATGTGAATCATGTGACTGTCACATGGCACCTGCATTATTCCCTGTCTCTTGCTCATTGCTTTGCATCCTCCCATGACATCCCAGAATATCTCAGTTCGGCTAAGCACATCTTATGGATAGTACCCAACGGTCGTTAAGAATGCCGGAATCCCACCAGTCGGAAAAAGAGGCAAACAGGATTGAGGCTCTAAGGAGGCATCCGCAAAATATGACCCAGCCAATTCCAACGTATCCCCATGACCATTAATGTAACAGAGCGCTACCTAATGAACATTTATTATTTAACAGGCAGCGTTAAATAGTAAATGTTAAATTGCTTTTTCGAGTATCTAAAGCAAAACTCAGATTTAAACTTTTAAACCGAATACTAATTGACACTATGAAATATCACATGCAGCAAAAATATTTAATTCTTTTTAAATGAAAAATGAAACATTATGGTTCTGATCTTTCACAAATTTTGTTTAAATTATAAACAATGAGAACTTTAGATCAACTGTTGAAGCTAACCTTCTTTTTACATACATGAAAGCTGTGAGTGAGACAAAACATTCAAATGAAATAACCCCTAACTTTGATTGATTTAATGGCTGATAGTACAAATATTGTTGTGTGACGATTTTCTATGTTTTATGTTTGTAGTAATCTAAAGACAGAACTGTGCATTCACATAAACAACTAAATGATGTTGATTTTCTTAAATTGAATTCTTTTATCGTTGCACTATCTGTTGATAAATTCATAATTAGTTTTCACCTAAGTACCTATAGTGCCTTACTAACTTAAGAAATATTATACTATCTACATTCTGTTTTTTAAATATTTAAAAAACACGGGACATGATTTATTTGCATATTAAATATCATCTTAGCATTTTGAAAGTAATTGTTTTCATTTCTTTACAACCAAGTTTTTGTATAATAATATATAATATAATAGTGTAAGGAAATTGACTGCCTGCCAACAAACACAAATATCTTTATTATCGTCTATCTAAGACTTGTCTGTAATTGACATAACAAGATTTTAAGTGTTATTGACCATTTACTGTCTTTATTAAACACTTTCAAGGTATTCACTGTCAATTTTTCCAAAAGGCAAAATATTAAAAATCATTCATCACTTGATTATATTTGTGATAAAGGAAACCAGCCCAGATTTTAATAATACGGAAAAAAAAATATTTTTCATTAAGTTTTATCTCAAAAAACTTTTCACCCCCTGCGTAAATTATGCTACTATTTATTGGCAACATTATTTTATTCTCATAAAAATATTTTTTCATTTATTCTTGGTTTTCGAAACATTTTTTATTAGAGTCCGATCTACTTTGTTAAAAAGTCATCCCATTATATTCACTCTTCGTTAGAGCTTTATGCTACATATTTTGACAATTCCTAAAAAGATTCCATTGTGTGAAAAGAAAATTTTGTTTTATCCCCTTTTTTATCCATGTCCGCTCCCAATGTGGAGAATATGGCCTCGTAATGGAGGTATCAAAACATATATTTTTCTAAGAGAACTGTTTGTTAGTCAGTCTCTCAACCCCTTCCCTATTCCTTTCACACTATTTTTATTTCACAATTTTTCTACATAATATTATGTAAAACAGAAATCAATATGAACTATACCAGTAAATAAACTATGCATGAAAAATATTACGAATTTATCTTCTGATAAGTGGCAACTCTAAATTTCACTATTCACAAACTCTAGAAAAATGAGGTAATCTATCATTCTAAAAACATTATTATTTGATGCAAATTTACCAGTAAAAGTCCAATTGGTGCTGTCTGTACAAGAAAACAGAAGGCCAGATACAAAATATTCACTCATTAGTAAAATTGCTATAAAATTATTCGTTCACACTCTAAAAATTGAAATTTATTAGAAGCAAAACAAATAAAAACCTGTGAAAAAATTTAATATAAGAAATGATAAAATATAATACAGTTACATAATCAGCCTGCAGAGAGTAAAATTAATGAGAGAAAGATTTTTATGATATAAGTAAGTATTACTTAAAAATAAGCAGAAAGAAGACATCACATTCTCAAAGTCAACAGAAGAATAATAAATATCAAAAAAGATGTAGGCTAGTCAACACCATTCTTATCATAATATTGTGCTTTGATATGATATTCTTTAGCCTTTTATAAAAATGTTAAATATAATTATTATGGAATTATCCTGTATTTGTAATAAATTAAACTAGGGTTATTTATAATTACTTTTCCTTTATATTCAAAGAGTTGTGGATGTTTTTATGGTCATCAGAATGCAATGAATTGATAATTAATAAACAGGGAATAGGCTTACTGAATTATTTATCATTTTTTTAAAATGGTCAGCATTACGATCATATAAAAAACAAAACAGAATATCAATTATATAAATAAATTATTTAAAAACAACGCTAGGTCAAAACATTTTCTAAGAGAACCAGCATTAGACATTATCTAACAGAGGAGAGTATTGATTTCATATGTCATTGACACAAACAAACCCATATGTCAACAAGCCTTATTGAAAATTTCATAGATGACATTATTTTTGAAGAATTCATCACAGAAATATATATGTAATCTTGTGGAAAGAAGATTTACCTGCATTTCTATCAACTCATTATCCAAAGTACCCGTATAGATAAAGCGAAGACACTGCTGGATGGCATTCGGTGTAATTATTTTACTCAGAGTGACAATTGTTTGCATCGAGGATTGACTTGTAGTTGTTAATTCATTCTAAAATTAAGAAAAAAGTCATTTCATTTAATATATCCGTAATATATGTTTACTACTTGAATTTATGCCCAGGAACTCCCACAATCAAAAAGACAGATCAAAAAGTGAGGTGTATTCTGCTTGATGTTCCTCTTCATATAAAACCGATTCTGAAAGCTTACCTTGACAAGTTTTATCGATATAAATGCAGGATGGTTGAGATCTTTGTAAAAATCCGGAATTTTCTTACTGCAATCTGTTGATGGCAGTATTTGACAGGACCGTCGTTTCATTTGTTCCCACACTCTGCAAAGAAATATTATTATAAGCAATGCTCCCTCTAATTTTCCAATGGTTATGTGCGCAAAAGACATTGGCTGTGCAACTTTGAAAGGAAATTAAAAAAATTGTGCGCCACATAACGGTATTTAGGCCTATTCAATTTTTAATGATGACAATAATTAACAACACCATATAATGTCAATTAATTTATTCTGGTGGTGGTATGTATAGCTGGTGTAACTTTTGTGCGCTTTGTTGGAATGTATGTGTATATCATATTTTAAAAAACTTTGAGGTCAGGGTCGGCAATATTATTTAATTTGTATTTCTACTCTACAAAAAATGCGTTTTATGTTTTTTAAGTCTATGATTATGTCCAAAATACATGAAATCGTGGAGAAAAACAAAAACCTTAAAAATTTTGAGATTATAGTAATTACTGTGAATAGTTACCCGATGTGGGGTGAAAACTTTTATCTGTATTTATATACATTAAAAATTGAAAGATATTGTAAAATTAATAAAATGTTCTTACTTATTTGATTTTGTTTGATCCTGTCGAATGAGGTATTCAGTATCTTCGTTGAATTCTCCTGATGGAGCTTCTCCAAAGGTGCTCACCTTCAAATAAAATTATGAATATTTTTTTTTATAATCATTCTTCCGTTGAATATACTCGCGATGGGCAAAACAGGTCAAGATCATTTTATTCAATTGTGAAATTGGTATAAAAAAAAATTCATCCCACCAAGAATAAACAGTTGAACCCTTGAAAAGTGAGATGAGTCAAAAAGCAAAACAAGTGAAACTTTTATATTGAACTCTTAGGTACAATCACATGTTTACTTAGTGTTTTTGTGGATGTCATATTTTTATTTTAGGAAGAAAATACTATTGCAGTGAGTATTTACTAAGCCCTCTTAACTCATCCGATACTTTAAAACATGTCGAATATTATAGCATATCGAACTTTATGTTTTCAAAAATATTACTTCTCAGGATTTCAGTTAACAGCTTTAACGTGAGGAATAGCATTTTTTAAATTTTACATTAACTATGTGACTAATTATCTTGAATTACTGTATTGCTGTGATAGTATCTAATAACAGTCTTTATGGTTTTAATATTTTTGGTCACAGGCAACAAACTTTTAAATATTTATACGTTATACATAAGTGATGCTAGTGATATCAATAAAACAACCTGGCTTGTTAGCAGCTATCTGGTATATATTGAAATAGTGTATTTGTCGGGTCCGTAGTGCAGTGGTCTACGTCGTTTTTTATTTGTGACGGATCTCACTGGTTCAAATCCCAGTACAGACAACATTTATTAAATTTATTAGTCGATTTCCATTCGAAGGCAAGGATGTTTTTGATGTCTAAAACCCTTCCAATTTTAATATAACAGGGTCAACTTCTAGGAATTCTTCTTCTAGGATTCGCCAACTTCTAGGAATGTCCTAACCCTATTCAATATATCCGTACTGTCTTAGAAAAAAAGTGAAGTTGAGCAATTGACTAACAAGTAGTTTGCATCGAAAAACTTCTGTAGAGATACCCCCATTAGGAGGCTATATGCTCCATATAAGAAGAGTACATGGATAAAAAAATATTATAAGCAAGTTCAAATATTTTACATGTAATTTGCTAAGCAAGGGGATAAAAATGGGATCAACCGATAAATAAAATAAGCGCTTACCATACTAGATTCACTTGAACTCCTAGCACCGAGACCTTCACTGGTCTGTTGCATTGAAATGTCCATGGTTAATAGTCTATGGAAGGCAATTGAACTGGCTGCAAGTATAAATCTATGTACGGGAAAGCACATCGAACCTGCTATTATCACCATATCTGTGTAAATCTGAAAACAATATTAAATAAAAAATTTAACATTTTGTTTTCACTTAAAATGGATAGTTTGGAAATAAAGAAGAATAAAGATAATGTGACAAAAATTATCGATAATGCCACGTTTACAATTGACACTTAAAATAATAACTATTATTTGACACCGATTACTAACCTGACTCATGTATAAATTAGCCATATGCTCCGGGTAGCTGCTGGATGCTACTACAACTTCTGGGGGCAATGGCTTTGGTGGCTTGAATGGTGCCTGAAAAAAATCAACAATAAAGAAAACAAAAAAATAGAGATTTGTAAAAGAGACTATTATAAGTGGAAAACAATTGTAAAAAGGATTCAATTACATTATGATGAAGAACTAAAATTGTTCATGTGTTTTTTCTGTCTCTTTTTTATATTTACATTTTCTTTTTATGAATTAATAGAATACTTTTGGTGTGACATTATATTCAAGTCATTCTGTCAGATCCATGACAGCAAAATCATTCTTTTACTTTAGTTACAAGAAAATGAAGATATATTTGGGGGTTAAATACAAATAAATTACTGTCTACTTGCAAACACAATATTGAATTACAAAACTGCATATAAGATTAAATGCTTGCGTATTTGATAACTTATAAATGTGAATATTATAATTAAGGAAATGATGTCAGTGCAACAATCTTGCTTCCCTGAAATTTTGGGAAAGAAGATATTTTTCATTTGAGCCCATCACAAGAGCTATTTTATCATTTTGAAAGAGTTTAATTTCAATTTTATTATTTCAATGATGTATATCTGAATAATAAATACCTATAGTGCATGTAAAAATACAATCAAGAAGAAAACGAGGATGAACCATAACGGTAACTATATAATCACATGATTTCATTTTACTAAAACATACTCGGTCGGAATTAGTTTATAGTATAAGAAACCAGTGTAACTAATTATTTTATTGTCGTTATCATGTACCAAGCTACATAAATAAATAATGAGCCCAAAACATAATTCAAACATTACCTGATATAAAGGCCGTTGTACTCTCTTCAGGTTTGTCATCCAGAACCTCTGCTGCTTCCTCGACATGAGAGCCGCCCGAATCGCGTTTTCAAAAACTTCATTGACGCCGTAGTATGTAAATACTGACGTCTCGTAATAGTAAATACCAATCTCATGTGCTAACGCCCTCCCTTGGTCTGGCATCACTAAGTCACTCTTTCTTGTTGCTCTGTAACATAAACAGTACACAAAATTCATTCAACAGGCATGTGGTAAATTTTAAGTGATTATATTATTTATAATTTGAATTAAAATCTAAGTGTCTTTTTGACTTGATAAATTTAACTTAATTAAGTCAATTGATATAAAATACTTTTGTCAAATAATGTTTTTGAATAAAAAAATATGCTCATTGCATCAGGTACGATAGCACTGGGATATAGCAATAGCCTAGTTCCATGGAATGACAAGTCAAAAAAATATGTTTTGAGTTATATTACCCATTATATTTGAACACCTCTTTTTTACAACTCCACAAAAGTACAACTAGAAATAATGACTAGTTTTCTCTCGGTACGCAGATGTTTGCACTATGGAAATAATGGAATAAAAACAATCTCTCAGTTCTACATAAATACAACTTGAAATATCATCCTATAGTTTTGTCAAGGTTGCAATTAATTTGAATTTAATTGAGATGAATGACTATATATGATTCCTTTAAAACAGTGATGCACAACCATTACCTTCTACCGGGCCGCATAAAACAAATTACCGTGGGTTTGGGCCGCAAAGAAAAAAAATATTTAAATCACGCTGAATCCATTTTTATACAGAACAAATTTACGTTCCATGTAAAACAGCCTTAAAACCGTGTAAAAAAGATTAAGTGAATTTGAAAGTGAAAGTTTAAGTGAAAATGAGTTATAGGTTCCATTATATTATTTTGACCGTGTTATTTCGAAAATAAATAAGCCATGAAAAAAAGGATTATGAGTACTTGCTTATTTAAAATCGTTTCATTGTGAAATATTTATGTTTCATTTATATGTAATTCATAAGTTAATGCATTCTTGGTCTTTGTTAATTTTTAACTATTTTTTTTAATTTGACATAACATTTGTAAGCCTGTTTTTATAATATAAACCGATTTATTCTCCTTCATTAAAGAAAAAGCTTGCTTACATTTATTAAATAAATGTTTTACGTGAAAAAAATACGTTTGAGAAAAATATTTAAGGGCCGCCACAAAATTCAAAAAGGGCCGCATGCGGCCCGCGGGCTGTGGTTTGTGCATCACTGATTTAAAAGATCAGACAAATAATCATTATCACTTTTTCACAACTCAGTTTAGATGTGTCAAAACTTAAATCAGTCACGCATATCTTAAAACTACAAATTTCTGTTTGTAGCACTATGGAACTAAGTCGTCGATATAGTCTAGATCTCTCCTGTAAATACTACATTATCTGCTAGTTTGTTTTCTCAAAATTTGGGCACACTTCTAAGCCATTTTTGTTATCAAAATAAATACATAAATCATAGCTCTCATTAATGAAAATTATATTTGAATCTGCATCGAACATAAATAATAAAAAGGAAAAAATCACAGCAAAAACAAACTGAGCTATAGAATTAGGTAGGTGACTAGAGAATTGGGTAGTTTTCCGAGCATCAAATGAAAAATGCCTACATTTAGATAGACTGACTACAAACATGGTGTTGAAATTGATTTAATTCTTACTAAAACTGCATTTTTCAATGATATCTACGTAAACCTACTTCCATTGTCCTCACCTAACAAATGGACTCCTATCCCTAAAGTATGAGAGGTACGTTTCATCTCTGTACATGTACCGTAAGTCGTTCTTGCACCCAACCAAGAGCACCGGTGTATGCGGACAAAATTTGCGGATTTCCGGATACCACATCGCACCGCAGTTCCGCAACGACACCGGGTTTGTAATCGAGAAACATAGCAGCACAACGTCTGACCTGTAAAATAACATTAACTCTGTAAAGACTTCATAAAGTTTATTAGGCAAAAAAATATGAGTTAGACAAATTCGATTTTGAGGATGAGTGCGACAGTCTACAGTGACACCTATTATTAAGATAAATTATTAAGTGACTTGTTTGCAATCAATTTGCAATTTGTGTAATTGATAAAATCTTATATAATATGTTAGGTTTTATAAAACATCCCAATTGAGTTAAGCGTTACTTATTATAATTTTTTTTTATTTCACAGTTACTATTTCAACATTAAATTAGCTATGAATATCCATAATACTCTACTCACCCCAAAAAGGACTAAATCAATCAATCTGAAATTTCGCAATTAGTAAGCTTGTGCAACCTTTTATGATTGCATACAGAGCTATTAGCTTACCACTAGTCCTGTCCTAGCCCTATCCTTCTATCCCTACTCTCTTTGGAAAAAGAGAGATTGAGCAACTGAGTAACAAGCAGTTCTCGTAGAAACACTTCTGTTGAGATAAACTCCGTTAGGAGTCCATATGCTCCACATTGGGAGCGGACATGGTTTAAAAAAAAAATAGAAAACTAACATTTATTATAAGTTTCAATTTTTTGAACTTTTATTAACCCCGGAGAAATAGATAGCTTGTATTTTTTTAGAAAAGCTTTAGTTCAATTACCTCCCGTATGCAAATCTCCTGTCCTTGTCATGGTCTCCAAATGTGTCCCAGAGTCGTAAAGATACATTGACACCATCAACTACTTCCCAAGATCTCTCTAATACCTGAAATGATACCAATAGGGACAGGTCAATATGTGTACAAATTCTTCCATAGGATCCGCCAAATACCGATCAGTAATTCCTCTCATTAACTGAGGATGCACTTAGAAGTTACTTAATGTCACTAGAAACCCTATTTATCAATATCTGTTTCTGCATAGCACCATCTCAAGTGCTTAGTGCAGGGATGGGGAACCTTTTCATTTTTTAAGGCCACATTTATTTATCTGATTCAACATAAACCCCCCACCTTTTTTGTTTGACTGTCGTACATATAATGGGTTGATTACGCTCTTTTTCCAAACGCTTGAGTATAATTTTTTGATCAAAGTGAATATTTTGATTAAGTCAAAAGGCCGCATCACAGTAGCCATGAGGCCGCAGGTTCCCCTCCACTGGTTTAGTGTATGTCTTTTTACACATTCATAATTAATTGACTTCAAGTTAAGTAATTTTGAATCAAAACATAAAAATACTAGTTTTTCTATAACAAAAAACTAAAATAAGACCACTGATCTTTATTTAATCTGAGATCTGATAAAGACATCATATATATTATTAATGTTCTCCTATGTAATGTTTACTCTCTTGTAATATATACTGGATGTTCGTCAGGAAGGCTACTACTTTATTTTTTTTCAAATATATATATTTAAAATTAAAAACAAAATGGTTTAACCCTGATAAATGTTTAATTGAATGTTGTAAGTTACATATGGAAGCCAATATCAGCTAAAAGTCCGCCTCTGTCAACCTCACAAATGCAGGTTTATTGTATAACATTTTATATTATTTTATAACACTTCTCGTTTGCTGGCATAAATCTTGGTCTTTAAATATCCCCACAAAAGGAAGTCTGGGGTTGTTAAGTCCAGCGACCGTGGAGACCAATATTGACATCACAATTTGTTGTGAAAACAGATCTTTCAGTAATTCCATTGTAGCATTGACAGTATGTGACGTTGCACCGTCATGTTGGAAGCATTTGTTAATCAAGCTCAAAGCAGCCAATTCTAGTGTCAAAACGTTATCAATCATGTTACGATAACGTTCTCCATAAACAGTTACCGTAACGCCACATTCATCATCAAAAACGTAAGGGCCAAATTTTACCAAAATGATGAACATACAAAGTAGTAAACCTTCCCAGCGAACACTCTATTCTATAAAACTATTTGACCTTTTAATTCTTAAAAGAAAAAGTTCCCAAAACGCAAAGTGCTTGGGGTCAACTTAGTTAAATACATCAACAAATTTTTTAAACCATCAAAAAAACATATTTGTTTCAAGGTAAGTATCAGATATCGAAAAGATTGACAATATAAGTGATCTAAGTTTATTAAATTATTATAGTTTTTTTAATTTACATCTTTGTAGATCCTGTACTGGTCGATAGCCCAAACAGTAGGCACGTGTGTCGTTAAAAGTTGCGACAGCGAAACGTGTTTGTTGCAGGCTCGAGCACAAATTAGTCTGGTTTTGCCGACAGCTGTATCTCCCACCACCACACACTTCACGAGCTCCTGGTGAGGCTGCTCATTATCCATAATTCCATTGTTTTATAACCGCATCCTGAAGCAAAAAAAAAAAGGAAAATTATATATTATAACATATTCCAACATATTGTTTAAAACATTCTCTTAACCGTATCAAAATGAGTATTGCCGTACATATACAGCTAAGTATTTTTTTACCTGTTTTATGAATACTAAACACATCTTAGTAAAAAAAACAATAATCCTTTGTACTTCATTCCACTTTATTCAATATGTCAGGACCGGTTTCGCTCATTACGAGCATCGTCAACTGATAAGAAATACAATTTAACAATGTTATTTATACAAAAATGAACAGCTATAAACAACAATTGGCATTGAAAAGAAAATACCAACTACATTAAAAGTGATTCTAAAATAGCACAAAATTAAAATGTTTAACACATCTAACATATAATTAAAAAGTCATCTCAGATTAATAAATTTAGAATGGGGATTGAAAGTAATTACAAACATAATTAAAATTTGGGAATTCTTTGACAAAGTGATACAATGAAAATAATGACATTAATAATGACATTAATAGAGTGAATAGGCATATTTTTCCCCGCTTCCAAGTAGTTGATGAGTGTACATGCTTAAACAAAATCGACAGCCAGGAAGATTCTGAAAAAGAAATTTTTCAAAGACCATATCAATTCTAACAAAGAAATATATATATATATATATTTTAAATTATATAAAAGAATAGTTAACAAGGGCTAATGCAACGGATAAAGTAACGGGGAACTAGCAAATATTATTTGATCGTTCAAAAGATCTGAATCAGGTAAAAATTTGAATCTATTGATTTCTAGGATTTCCTGTTTGTCTAGTTTGACAGACTTGTTATTTAAATGTAGAACTTTAAAATTTCTACTAATATCGAAAGTGTGATTATTTTGAAACAGATGGTTTCCAAATGAAGACTGTTCATCCCCTTTCTTAGCACAACTCAAATGCTCTTTGATTCTAATATTAAACGATCTACCTGTTTGACCAATATATTTGGCGTTACAGGAATCGCAGTTGAGTAAATATATACCGCTTTGGTTCAAAAAGTTTAACTTATCTTTAGAATTAACTAAAACACGACTCAAGTTGAGTGTGTTATAAAAGGTTACATTAAATTTATTTCTATCAATTTTCCTAGCGATTTTTTCTGTAACTCTACCCAAGTAATTTAATTTAACCCACTGTTTTATAACAGCAGGTTTATCCAACACCAGGCCAGAGCTAACATTTAAAAGAGCAAGTTTTTTAGTTTTATTAAATAAAAGACGATCTACTATATCCGTAGCATAACCATTGTTAACTGCTATTTGTTTAATGGTTTCTAATTCTAAATCAAAATTTGCTTTAGTCATCGGAATCATTAGAAGTCGATGAATAAAACAATGGAAGGTAGCTAATTGATAGAAATAAATTTAATGTAACCTTTTATAACACACTCAACTTGAGTCGTGTTTTAGTTAATTCTAAAGATAAGTTAAACTTTTTGAACCAAAGCGGTATATATTTACTCAACTGCGATTCCTGTAACGCCAAATATATTGGTCAAACAGGTAGATCGTTTAATATTAGAATCAAAGAGCATTTGAGTTGTGCTAAGAAAGGGGATGAACAGTCTTCATTTGGAAACCATCTGTTTCAAAATAATCACACTTTCGATATTAGTAGAAATTTTAAAGTTCTACATTTAAATAACAAGTCTGTCAAACTAGACAAACAGGAAATCCTAGAAATCAATAGATTCAAATTTTTACCTGATTCAGATCTTTTGAACGATCAAATAATATTTGCTAGTTCCCCGTTACTTTATCCGTTGCATTAGCCCTTGTTAACTATTCTTTTATATAATTTAAAATATATATATATATATATTTCTTTGTTAGAATTGATATGGTCTTTGAAAAATTTCTTTTTCAGAATCTTCCTGGCTGTCGATTTTGTTTAAGCATGTACACTCATCAACTACTTGGAAGCGGGAAAAATATGCCTATTCACTCTATTAATGTCATTATTAATGTCATTATTTTCATTGTATCACTTTGTCAAAGAATTCCCAAATTTTAATTATGTTTGTAATTACTTTCAATCCCCATTCTAAATTTATTAATCTGAGATGACTTTTTAATTATATGTTAGATGTGTTAAACATTTTAATTTTGTGCTATTTTAGAATCACTTTTAATGTAGTTGGTATTTTCTTTTCAATGCCAATTGTTGTTTATAGCTGTTCATTTTTGTATAAATAACATTGTTAAATTGTATTTCTTATCAGTTGACGATGCTCGTAATGAGCGAAACCGGTCCTGACATATTAAATAAAGTGGAATGAAGTACAAAGGATTATTGTTTTTTTTACTAATATAATGCCTTTCCACCAAGTATTGACAGTGAACACCCTAAAAGTGACTAAACACATCTATCAGTGATTTTTGGCATGTAATATTATTTTTATTATTTGTTAAAAATAAACAAAGTAATTTACAAAAACAATAATATTTTCAAGTCAGTAGCCATATATTAAATTATGGAGCGTAAAATTCCATTGCAACTCGATTCCCTTCCTGGAACCAACATCAATAGTAGATAAAAATATGCTTAGATATCAACGCAATAAAGATCTAGGTCTGAATTGAAAGGAATAGCTTATAGAATGCTTTGTAAAAGTAATTATAAGTTAGCTCTATTACACTTTTAGCTATGCATTTCAAAATTCTAAAAATTAGATTCAAAATTGAATTTTATATTTTTAATTTGGTAGTAACAGTAATAATAGTCAATATATACGAAAAAACCTAATTTAATAAAAAATAGCTCGCTACTCAAAAGGTTTATAAATAGCTGGTAACAATTTCCAACTCATGATAAGTAATGCGCACACAGCTGTATATATTGTAACTTAATCATTGTCATCTGCCATGTCAAAAACCTATCCACACATCATATTTTTAAATCACAAAATATTTTTCATTCAAACACTCTTTCGCCTACATTTTGCCTCTTAATCAAAGTTACCCTCCTAGTATGTAATTGTATCGGGTCTCGTTTTTTTAACAAAATAATGTTTTCAGTGAAGCTTGGTTAGTGAATATTAGTTAAAATTTAGGAAATAAGTTAAATAACAAGTATTTTGAGAAGTTTTACGCATTACATGACAGCATTTATTCCTCCAGTCAAATTTACACTGTTAGAGCTTAATGGATAAATGAAATTACTGTAGTAATCCAGCATAATTGTATACACTGACAGTTTTATACAAGCCCTGTAACAGATATCACGTCTAATTATTAAGACACAATTTTTTTTTGTTATACCCTGAGGTCTAACAGTAACAATCCTATACAATAGATATTAAACCTAACCCGAAACTATCATTCCAGCAAATATTTCAACCGTGGAAAATTATTGTAAAAATGTATCACTGAAAGTGGAATACTATTGAAAGCATAAAATCAATTAAATTACAAGTAGGTTGGTAAAATCATATTGAATTTAATCTCACATATTTTGTAAATTTTATTACAACATAAGAACAAACAAATGCAGAATAATTGATTGCTTTGAAATAAATAAGACTTTCTTTAATTATTTTTCAAACATCCAATTATTTCCAAATTCTACTGGTAGTCATTGTTACTACCGGTAGAATGTGGAAAAAACTAGACATCACGAAATAATATTTTTTTAAAGGAGATAACTGGAATCGTAAAAAATGAAATGTTAAAAAATTATTCAATTACTAATTAGTTAAATCTCGTTCATACCAGTTTTAAAATAATTTTCAAAAAGTATTTATTTAGTAACTATCATCAATATAACTTTTGGCTTTACACCCTGCATCGGTTCAAGGATGCCTTCATAATCTTTTTTCCATCCCGGACGTGCAGTAACTATAAATGTTATCAGTTTTTACTTGGGTTTTGTGGCGTGTCAAGTAAACAATAAAGTGCTTATCATATTTGTATGACGTTATTTTACCATATTTTATTGTTTACTTTTTACTGCTTTTAAACTAGGTATTTTAAAACAACAAAATATAACTACAACCTTTATGGGATATACAAATATCAAAAGGTTCATCTCTACAAAGTTCTTTTGTGCAATAAAAATATGTTGAAGACTTCAAACGATGCATTTTTGCTACTGGTCTTATATTTAAATTAAAAACCTTTTGCCTAGTGAAAGACAGACTAAAAATATAAATTGCTCCCGAGTGAAACAAGATTGATAAGCTAAAACCTGTCTCTCATATGCAGTATCAACAAATTTTACCCTTATGAAAGAAAATAACTACGGAAACATTTTGTAGGGATTTTAGGGAAAGGGCTGTCAATAGCAACTGCGACGATGATATCAACGTATGTATATACTTGCATGGCCACAAAATTTTTACTTTTCAAATTTTAGATCCAGCAAAGATAGATTAATAGTTAAATATAATACATCTTTCAATTCAAACGGACTTATTTTCATTTCAAACACACATTTTTTAAAAATGAAAAATGTAAATTGTGTTTATTTGGATTTTATGTAACACTATGCCTACCTATGCAATGCTTTAAGTATACAGTCTCAGAAAAAGGTTACTTTGATATCAAGGACTACCTTAAAAATGTGCTCGTAACAACTGTGATACTGTGAGCTATAATTCATAGAAAAGGAAAACGTTTATTCAGAAACATATTAATAAAAAAGACCACAACCGTGACTGTTGATTGCAGGATTTTATCATGTGTGCATCTTTATTCGTAGTGCAAACATGCAAACCAACGATTGTATGTTTAAAAATCAGGTTTCGTTAACCAAATCATGACTGGTCATCCGTTTACGTTTTATTTAGCGTCACATGTGCTTGCTCGCTAACTGCTAATGCCATTTTTACGACTGACTTTATTGGTTCATCTTGTTAACATTGTCAAAATATAGACAATGTTATATCAGTATGATTACGAAATGATTGTACTCATAATTAGACCTTACACATTTTCATTTTGCTAATAATTGACTGATGATCTTTTATTGATAACAAGCAATGAATATTTAAAAAAAAAACGGAAAAGTGTTAGGTTACTATTCAGTGGTGGCCGGTCAATGTGGCATTGGATCAATGCACCCCTTGAAGATGCAGGGGCGGTTTTATTTCATGAAATAATATTCAAACATAAAATTTATACCATTCACTCATTTTAAATTCTTCATGTATTTATTGTCTATAATAAATATTTCAGAAATCGATAACTAATTAACACGCTTAGACAATAAATACATGATGAATTTAAAATGAGTGAATGGTATAAATGTTTTGTTTGAATATTATTTCATGAAATATAACCGCCCCTGCGCATTGATCCAATGCCACATTGACCAGCCACCACTAGTACTATTAATTGATGATTTTAATCATTTATTATTTTTATGTCTGTGATTAATCAACCTTGAGAGATTGATATTTATTATCAATGGTAATTTCATTTATTTTCCTGGTCTAGAACATTTTGCATAACATTATAAATGCATTGTATTGTAACATGAGCCAATATGTCTGAGGATGAGCAAAACTTAAGTTTATAACTGTCATCTCTATTTTAACAAACCAACGATCCTTTTACAAGTTGCTTTTTTTAAAAACAATTTAGGAATATGTAATAAATAATAAATATTAATTAAAACGAGAAGGATAATAGTGTATTCAAATTAACTAAAGCGTTGCCAGCATTATTGTTTTCTGGAATAGTCTTACTTCAGTAATATTCAAGACAATTTCAATAAATAATTAATATTATCAATAGATGTCAGCACTGAACATATCCTAAAAATAATATAAAATGTAAATTGATTTTACTTAATAATCTCACAAAGTGTTAACACAACGTTCTTTTTGTTTAGCCTTCCGATAAAACAATTTGTATACTTTCCGAAAAGAGTTGGGTCTCAATTTTTGGTATCAATCGTCAAAAAAGGATAATAGGTTGGAGTTCGATGTTTACACATGAATTTGGTTAGTTAAGGACAGTGGCTTAGTTAGAAAATATGAGCTGATGTGCAAAAGTTATCAAAGGGATTATTTTTTTTGTTACAAAAATAAAGTTTATGCAAAGAAAAGGACGACTTCGAGTTGTAAATTCCCAGCTTTCGACGGACTAGGGACAGTATACATACATAGTCTTTTTCCTGATAATTTTCCGCTGGCAATAACAAAAAAAAAACAGTTACTTTTATTTCATACGTACAGGCGAAAAGGGCTCTCAACATTTACTCGATGGGCAGGAACTTTAAAAAAAAAGATTTTTTGTGATATATTTTTTTTATAATTTAAACATGGGTATGTATATGTACATTTGGGGCGCCATGAGCCCAAAGGCCCTTTTGCGGAGCATATACAACGCTGTATGGTGGTTACGCCACTGGGTAAGGTGCATATATTTAAAGGTATATAAAAGTCTTATTTGGACCATCTAAATCAGTGATGCACAAACCGCGGCCCACGGCCGCATGCGGTCTTTTTTGAATTTTGTGGCGGCCCTTAAATTTTTTTCTGAAACATATTTTTTTGACGTGCAACATATATTTAATAAATGTAACCAAGCTTTTTCTTCAATGAAGAAGAATAAATCGATTCATATAAACAGGCTTACAAATATTATGTCAAATCAAAAAAAAAAGTTAAAAATTAACAAAGACCGAGATCGCATTAACTTTTGAATTACATATAAATGCAATATAAATATTTCACAATGAAACGATTTTTACTAAGCAAGTACTCATAATCCTTTTTTGCATGGCTTATTTATTTTCACGGTTTTGAAATAACACGGTCAAAATAATGATAATGGAACCTATCGTTCATTTATCTAAATTCACCTAATCTTTTTTACGCGGTTTTTTTGTAATGCTGTTTTACATGGAACGTACATACGCTCCGTTTAAAAAAGGATCGAGCGTACTTTAAATCATTTTTTTCTTTGCGGCCCGAACCCACGATAATTGATTTTATGTGGCCCGCTAGAAGTTAAAGGTTGTGCATCACGGATCTAAATTGATCAAAGAATAAAATAATTCAAAGATAGTAAGTCACTACCAAAAAAGCAATTTGTCGTAAATATTTAATTTTCAACAATCGTTTTGAATTTTTTAATTAAATAATCTCATATATTTGAGTTTAAAATATGAGTTAGTTTATTTGTGAGATAGTGAGCTTCTGTAAAGATTTAATATGGTGTGCAATATTATTTATATAATATAACTTTTTTACCAAATTAAGTTATAATGGATACATATTTTTATTAATACTATCTTTCATAACTTCACAGATTGTCGTGGCCAACATATTAAACTTGTAAAAAAACTTTCTATAAAAAGACTCATCGCAAAATGTTTTATCGAATATTCTCCATCTGCGAAATAATCGAATGACGGTTTTCGCGGAAGTTCGAAGTTTTTTGTGATATAAATAGGTTCTGTGAATCGGAAAACGTGCGACGTAGCAGCACTCGCGTCACAATATATATTTTGCGGGTATCCAAGTCAAAATACCAACAACAAAAGTTTGAGATAGCACCTAGGCACCAACCATTCTAACTTGTTTTAAAAATAACGAAACAAAAGGTGCTAAGTAGATGGACGAGTCCTTTGATTTACAGCACAAAAAAAACAATTTAGTATAAGGTATTAGCTACAGCAAACACTTCATTATCGTGCGAAAATATTCTCGTTTTTCAAGTATGGTAACATTGCAACTGGTTAATGTTTTTTTGGAAAATAATAAATACTGTGTCGAGATTTAAAAAAAGGCAATGCATGATTCGATACGTCATCTTCAATTAACCCTCCAGAGAAAAGAGTTTTTTTTAATATATTGTTTAAGCTATATTGAAGTCACAGACAAATTTGTTTCTAGCAACAAAAAAAAATACGAAGTCTTTGTATGGAAACCCCGCGTGGCTATATAGTCATGCTTATAATTATAGGCAACGTGTAATTTTGTGTATGGTCACACAAACGTCTGGGGTTGAAATATGGGTAGACGTGAAATTAATAAAAATACAATTTAACCTCTTTAGATAAACAAAATTTCAATAGAAATATATTAGTAAAAGTAGTGTAAATAATTTAAATTGTTGATAAAATAATAACTAACAATTTCAAAAAAGCCATTAAAAATAAAACTGAAATTTAAAAAAATCAATGCAATAGTGTTATCTCCCTAAAATAAAAATGTGCAATCCACAAAAACACCGAGTAAAAACGTTATTGTACTTAAAAAGTCCGATGGAAAAAAATTACTATTTTACTACTTAGCTCACTTCACTTCTCAGTGGCTCAATTATTATTTTTTTTAAATAATTTCTCATTCTCATTTTAAGCTTAAACAACTAATAAAAATTAAACTCGAGTATATAAATTATAAATAACTACTCAGACGTCAACCTGAATTTATGGCTAATATTACACTGCTATTTTTTGAAAAAAAAGGTGTCGGACATTATATAACACATGTTTTTGTATAAATGATATTCTTAATTTTTATAGCTTATTCTGTTATCAGATGTTTGTATGTAAGCTGTAGTTGATATTATTAAACATTTACACAAATATCATTATAAAAGAAGAAATTATAATAGTACATATCATTAAAGAAAATAGAGTATATTTCCTGAATAGGGGTGGGAGGTAAAATGAACTTGGAAACCTCTAATGTAGATTTTCAAATCTAGCTACTTTAAACGCATATGTAAACTATTATACCGTCAGCTTTTTGCCAGAAGTCATTCAGTGACATGTCAGTCATAACTGGGTTAGATGTTACAATTTATGTATTTCGTCATGCTTTACCCAATAAATAAGTCATTAGTCGAAAAACACGTTATTTTAATTATATAAATAAAAACACAACATTCCTTTGTACTTCATTCCACTTTATTTAATAGGTCAGGACCGGTTTCGTTAATTTTGTGTTATTTTAGAATACTTATAATGTAATTGGCAATTTCTTTTCAATGCCAATTGTAGTTTATAACTTTTCATTTTTGTATAAATAGCATTTTTAAATTATATTTCTTATCAGTTGACAATGCTCGCAATGACCGAAACCGGTCCTGACCTATTAAATAAAGTGGAATGAAGTACAAAGGAATATTGTGTTTTTATTAATACAATGCCTTTCCACCAAGTATTGACAGTGAACACCCTAAATGTTATTTTAAGCTAAATTGAATATCCTTATTACTTATTAATGAATACCCTCAGTGCATTCGTTGTTGCATGAGTTTTGCAAAAAGTCACTAAGTGGGATACTATTGAAAACTTCTCTGGAATCGAGAGAAGTAAGTATTTGTGAAACTTTTTGGAAACTTTCAGATTATACAAGGCAAAAGACGTTGTTATTATTTATGTTTGGATATAACTGATCAAATGTAGTTGAAACGTTAAAGTCAATTGTTACTCAATCAACATGTTGTCACTTAATGACTTCTGGCAGTAAAGAAGAAGACATACATATTCCGTTAATCAAGATTTTTTAATAATAGTTGTTTTTTTTTTACGAAACAGGTCCGTCGCACAAACTATTGCTTTGTACTGGTTTGTTCCAGTACAATCCGAGCCTTGACAATGTTGTAAAATTAGTTGTTGATGACAGCAGTTTATTATATTTATGTTATTAAAAAACATACCGTAATGCAAAATGTATAAATAGACGTGGTGGCTGTTAAATCTTATCAGCATGCTCGTTGCATGTTTACATTGATAATTAATTAATATTTCCTATTGAATAATACATAATATTATTAGTATAAAAGTTTATATGAGAAACAAAAATAAATAAAAGAATTGGAAAAATACTGTTTTCAAATATGAATTCTTGCTGAGCAACGTTGTCATCAATTGCTATAATCCATGTGGCGGTTTTGAATTAGTTATAGTCAGTGCCAGCGCGAGGCTATTTGGCGCCCTAAGCAATGATTACTGGCGCGCCCACTTTTTGACAAATCGTTCAATTTTTTTATAAATAAGTAAAAAACGATTAGGTATCATTAGATTTTTTTTATATACATATGACCATGTCCGCTCTCAACGTGGAGCATATGGCCTTTTAATGAAGGTATCTAGACAGATTTTTTCTACGTGAACTGTTTGTTACTCAGTCGGTCAACCTCTCTTTTTCGAATCATGTAGAATATAATACATAATAACAAAGAACAAAAACAAAAATCAAAATAAAATAAAATGTAGATTATTGTTATGTATTATTATTAGAGAATTTAAAAATAATTTCCATACTCTATTTATACGCCCCCTAATGGTTTGCGCCCTAGGCGGTTGCCTATTTCGCATGTATGGTAGCGCCGGCCCTGGTTATCGTTAAATTAACATTTTCCTGTTGTGTAAAATAAATAAAAAAATCTCTTAATGAATTTTGCATTAAGGCACAACCATGATGAAATTTGCACCTTCTTGCACTGGGCATGCAGTAAATTACTTTCCGAGTCTGGTTTCTTCAAAAATGTCCTCACTCACCGATGTGTGTAAAGTTATTCTGTAAATTATTACCCATGTTTAAATCTAAGTTCTCTACGATATGATTTTTTTGTAACTAAATGTGAATAAATAATATTTAAAAATTCCGATGTATCGTATTTTAAAAAAGGCAATTAAGCCAGCAGTCGGCAACCGGTGATCTGCGAGAAAAGTTTGGTGGTACGCGAAGAAATATATACATTTGTAATTTATAAGTATTTCCTGTTACAACGGCCATACCACAATATTTACACATAATAAGTCCTCTTTTTTGCTTGGAGCATAGCTTGCAGATTCTATAGGGCTTATTTATTTTTTGCTGCTACTTTTAGTTTCAAAATATTTTTAGTAATGTTTCCTAGCATCCTACTTTGTCGATTATCCAAATTTACAATTCGAAATAGACTCAATGACTGCACCATTATGTGGTATTCAGAAAGACAAACGCATGCATTAAATGTGTAATGATAAAAATATTGTTTTGTTGATAAAATCAGAAACTATGTTTGAAAATAACTTTTATGAGTTTTTCTGCTATAATGACGATTATGAGTTTTTCCTAAAAAAAAAATTGCTAAATACCATAATCTTGCCTCTATTATAAAGGATAGAAAATCACGTAAAAACAAAGTTCCAGAAATCAATGCAGGGCTAGCTTTTCACGTGAAAATACGGCTCCTGGTCTCAACGTGTTAACATGATGAAAAAAGACGAAACAAACAACCATGCAAAATACCCTAACCCAGATTTTCTCAACGGGGGGCCCTGTGGCCATAGCGTGCTCTAAGTTTTCAAATTTTCCGAAATCCGTAAATTGTTGTTTTAGAAATTCATTTTAGGAAATCCTTAAATTTCTGGGATTTTGTTTCCGAAATTCTTGGAAGAGCTAAAAAAACATTTCGCGGTTTGGGAAATTTCTGAAAAATATTTCGTTTCGGTCCCAAAATTCCTTGTAACATTTATACTTCAATCGTACAAAACTGGTATGGGGACCACAGAAAAATAAAGACACTCAAAAAGGGCCACGGCTCCAAAAAGGTTGAGAAACATTGACCTAAACAATAGACAGAAAAAAATCTAAATTTGATTTTGACTTTTCTGCGACATGAACTCAGCCATCTTATCAATAGAGTACAGTTCTAACACAAATACCGACAAGACTTATTGGTAAACGCATCTAGAACTATAACACAACATTCGTATACCCTGTATGTTACAGTTGTGAAATAAAATTATAAACAAAAGATAATTCGCGAGCTGAGTACTACAAGGTTCTATGTGGACAGCTGTATGAAAAAAGATTTGGGCATTTGAAATTTTGAATGCTTGTATTTTGAAAATTGTAAATGTTTCCAAGTTTCTTTTTGATTGTTTATATCAATGATAGTCCATGATATAACTTTTAAAAAAATATTGTTAAAAATAGTCCTTCATAGTTAATTAGAAATACCTAAACTTCAATTAGAACTTTGTCCACCTGAAATTCAAACAAACCGCCAGTGCTACAAGGTTCTAAGTGAAATTTGTATAAAAACACAAGTGAATTAAAAAAACTGACTTACGCTTTTTAAATTAAAATAAAACTTATTCTATCGAAGATATCTAATGTGATCATTATTATTTAAAAAAATATATTAAAAAATGGAGGATAAATAGGAAAAGGAGGTTTTTTTTTTGTAATTTGTGTTTGATATCATTAATGTACTAAGTTAATATTGTAAAATGTAATATTACCACACTGCAAGAATACAAAACATCATAATGGTAAAAAATAACACCACTGTGTTGAAGAATAAAATTAATTAATCAAAATCAAATAATTGAAGAAAAAAAAAGGAATAAAATTATCAAAATATAAAAGATATTATTTAACCTATGTACATTCACACAAGTTTTTTCACTAACGACCCGGATTTTGCCTTTCGGCATCTTCAGGAATTCAAGTTGAAACCTCAGATATCTTGCGACGCGCACCTAAAACTACGACTTATTGGAAATTTAAGCAAAATTTTGACCTCATATTAATACAGCATGTAGATAATGCTACGCTTAAGAATGCCTCATTATTACTTTAGTTTGGTCAAAAGTCAACACTTTGAACCTTGTAGTACTCAGCTCGCGAATTGTCGCCATAAGTCAAGGAAAAAACGTTGTTTTGCATTTCAGACGCTAGACCGTAAAGAATGTATTCACCCCATGAATCCGAAGAAAATATTAAGGCACGGCTTTTCCCCTGGCTTGTATTTTTCTAAATAGGCGTCTAAATTTCCTATACATAAAAGAAAATCCTAAATGATATCTAGGGCCAGCGCACGCAGTCTCCGACATGATGTAGTCATGTTTTCTCTGCGCTTTGTGTCTCACTCAGCTCAATGCAGCGGAGGCACTAACCTATCACAACGATGATTATGCCAGCCAATTACTGGACGCGAGACGAACCATGCAGTGGCGCTTTTTTCTAATTTAAACGAACTAAATTATATAAACGTCTCTCAATGAAACTACGCAGTCTAGAATAATTGAACACAACAACAAGAAAAAATACATTATACTCATCCCTCGATTTACGTGGTAAATAGTGAAGGCTTAGGACCACATTGGTCATCCAAAAATACATAGTTTTAAGATAAGTATAACAGGCGATTTACCTTTGTGTTTCGAACTCTATTATTTCATTTGAAGATATACCCAACCGTATCTTTTAAACGGTTACATGAATGAGATATAGTTTTGTTTCATTAATGAATATAAATATGATTATGGCATTGCCAAAACCGAGCTTAACTTTAAGCACGCATATTTTTAGTATGACCCCCCTCCAAGTCTCTCCGAGTCAACCGAAATCATACAAATACACATACAAGATCAGACGATTGGTTACAAAAAAAAACAAAAATCAATACAATCGAAACTTCATCTCTATACGAGATCGCAGTCGAAAAAATCGTTTTCATGTTCTATGAAAAACGTTTAAATTTTATAGCTGTTTATTTTTTTGTAGGGGTTTGCAGAACCGATATTACCGAAACCGAAACCCCGATACTCGTGGTGTTTTGTCAATACAGAAATTTGCGGACTTGCCGAAATGATCAGCGTGTGACCGTTTTATTAGCTCTTCCAAGGATTTGTAAAATTTTAAATCCTGGAAATTTGTCGATTTACATAAATTTTGGAGTTTCGGGAAATTTTCCCGTGGCCCACCTAAACTGTACTGTGGCCCCTAAATAAAAAAAACCCTGTGGCCCCCTTGGAACACTCTGTGGCCTATTGGGGGGCCACAGGGCTCCCGGTTGAGAAACCCTGGTCAAAAGGTCTCTAAAGTGTAAAAAAGACCATCGTGAAATAATAAAAGGCGAAATTCTTATGAACCCAACGTGATTTCGATTTTCTTTAACTGTTATTTAATTTGTTTAATTAGTAAAAAAAAGTTTTGTCCGCATATTTTTCTTTGTTTTCTGACCGTTTGATTTTGGTGCTCGGAATTTTGATCAAAAGTGCACCGTGACTTCGAAAATGTTAAGAACCACTATTATATTGGAATAAAATACAAATTCACACGAAATAAGCGTAAGTATTAATATTGAAAGTTTTAGACAATTATTATCTCGGAAAGGTCATTTTAAAGTATCACTCTTATGGTCATAATATCTTGACATTTTCGTATTCTGTTTCTATTGTAGTTTGTTATCAATAAAACGTTTGAATTTTTTGTGCTACGTCACTGTATGGTGATATGGCGCGCGTAAACAAAAATAAATTGTTGTTGTTGCAGCAAATTAACTATTTCTATGCACAGAACTCGAGACGCGAGGAGTGGCCATACGAATATGCACATTATTAAATGTGTTAGTGTATATTGCTTAAACAGCCAGCATACGATTTTGAATTCGAATTTACGAACTCTTTTTCATCTCGGCGTCTGCAACAAATTGTTTCGAATTGATATAATTCAAAACTAAACTGTTTTAAATTCAGAACAATGAAGGGCAATGGTTCATCACATGCCATATGAGTTTAATGGGAATTAAAAATTCACTGAAAAAGATTGTTGGTATAGTAAGTTTATAAGAATTTTACAGTTATTTCTAGAAACAATTTAAAGCTTCCTCTTTTAGTAAATTGGGGCATCGGATATTAATCATCGTGCTGATAACGAAGGTCACGTAGTAACTAGCATATCAGTGAAAATTTAGAAATGCATAACAGGTAAAATCTAAGGAGTGCAGAAGGACAGTAGCCACAGGTCACAAAATTCTAATGACCTTTGTATTTAACCCTTCGACACCAAAACAAAAATATAATATGTCACGCAATAAATTGAAATTTCGATTAAATTTGTAAATTGAAATAGAGATGTGCCAAAAATATTGCTAGGTCTGGGTCAAAAAAAAAATTGAAAGCCCTAAGTTGAAATTTAATTAAACTGATGTATTTGTAGTAACAGATATTTTAAGAAAGGATAATCTTTCCAGATATGAACGTTGATTTTGTACTACAAATATTTATTCAATAAGTCGTTTTTTTTATAATATGTATTGTTGAAAAATATTTATTAGTATTAAGAGATAACTGTCAATTTAAATATTATAAGTAATATGTATTGAAATGTGGTTATAACATTTATACTTTTAAAGAAGCTACATGTGCCCCGGTCATCAAAGTCACCTTCTAAAAGGTTTGATTTATGTCACTAAGCACTCAACAGGTTATACACATAAATCTCGAGTGAGTTTATTAGATTTTCAATGAAAGTAAAAGTGTACTAAAAATACTAAAAGGCTTCCAATTAAATGGAACACAATTTTATAAATTAATATAATGAAACACTTTTCTTTGTGCTTAATTAAAAACCTCGTTGATTTTATCTTTAGAAATACGAGATAAAAACAAGGTTTTTCTATATTATGGGTCATGACCAATTCATCCAAAAAATACGATTTTTTAATTTACATTGCGGTCTGCAGAGTTTAAAGAAATATGAAATCAGATAAATTAGGAATTATAATTAGCAGTCGGGGAAAACTTTTTCAATTAGCCCGAAAACATTTTTAATGCCATGATCTCTTTTTGTCTTGGTCGGTCAATTTACTTAATCGTTCTGTACAATTTAGATATATTCATACGTGCATCTATTCGAATTATATATATTCGAGGCGGTACGATGTATCATCTGCTTTTTAAAGGACTGTTGTTTTCAAACATTTCTGTAGAACGACAATAAATATATGAAGTGATCTAATTTTTCCAATCTGTAACTTTTTAAACCTTTATCGGAATTGACTATTTACTTATGAAAGAAAAAATATCATTCTACTGTTTTTTCCCACAGCGAGCTAGAAGTGTTTCTCATTATTAGTAATATATCTTGTTTTCATTGGCTTACAATGTAAACTGTAGAAATATAAAACCGCATAAGTGTAGTGATTTTTTTAGACTATTTCATTAAAAACTTATTTATATTTCACAGTTCTAATCTAAAAAGATTTAAGTCCTTTTTCCTTTCCACAGTCGATATATATATATATATATACATAACTGTCCAAGTGTATAACCACTTCTTAAGCAAATAATGTTAAAAATGTACCCTATGTAAATATTAAAATTATATCAAATGATTATTTTCTAAAGGTAGGAGGAGGTTTACAAAACTTTGGAAGTTTGGAATATTAAAACCGATTATTCGGTCCAATTTGCGTAATAACCGTTTACCGATTATCAACCGCATAAGCTGTGCATCCCCTGCTGATAATATCCACATAAATATTATTTTTTTAAATGCACAATGATCAGGTATCCAAAATAGAATAATTAATGGCAGGTATGTGCTTCATTTTCAGTATATATATTTTAAGATATTATCTGTAAAAATACATTGGATTTCATAGTCAAAGTGAGTAGTTAGCGACTAGGGCTGTGTTGGGAAATGCTAACCGTTAAAATGAAATTTGTCTGGATGCAGTGCGCAGAAGCGGCGAGGCTTTCAAAAATAATCAAATCACTAACAATGGAAAATCTGAAGTCATAAAATTACAAATCAAACATATGTACTTCAGAATATAATCAGACGATTCTAAAAATACACAATTGCGACTCGTAAATAAAATGGTTCTCGCTTTGTTAAGCACTTTCCGTTCGTGCAATGATATCTACACCGATCGTTTGTAGATATAGCTACTTTATTTACTTATACACTGAGACGGGATTCTTGACCTGTTTATATGCTAGTGAAACATGCAATATTAGCGCGTGTATGCCAGTCGTAGCGAAACACAATCTCATCGCTATTTTTCAGGAATAAAATCCCGTGACACTGTGAAATACTCGCGCTTATAGCAATGATAGACCCGTCTTGTCTCTCGGCAACCGATGAAAATACAATATGCAAACATGGAAATTAATCATTTGACAGGCAGGAAACTTTCGATTGAAATATTTAGCGAGGATTTTATTACACACAAAAAACAGCATTAAAAATTCACGATAATTCAATATTGCAAACTGAAAACATCGGCCACTAACGTAATTATCGGAAAATCTGGAAAATGCTATCAGCAAAAGTGACGGCGCGTTGTGTCAAAATAAAGAAAACTCATTCAATGACTTGTAAAACAGCAAAGAGATACGTTTATTGCATATTTCACTGTAAATTAAATACTTTTCTAGGCTATGCATAGTAAATTAACAATGATATTGCCAAAAAATAATATAATATACATACCGTGTAATATGAAATACAGCCCACAAAACGGTGTGGAAATGACAAGCTTGTCGCAAATTAAATTCACAGTCACCTTTTCATTTTATATTTTAAAGGGTTTGAATTAGTTATTACTCACATAAAAGAATATTGAGCGAGAAAAATAATATAACTCTGCGGTACCTATGTTCCTAAACTGTACCTAGACGTTTTTACGTGTGCTGTCTTGCGGCGACTGGCCAAGATGTTTGGTGCACGGGGTATGCTTGTATGTTAAACTGTTCGGTGTGCTTCTGTACATTGTCAATTGAGAGCCACTTGCAAATACTGCGTACCGCTAAACATTTTTGAGTAAATAATAAAGACAGCATTAAATTGAATTACAATGGATGCATATTCCACCGTACACTGCTTAATAACAACAACTCGAGAGTGGCTAATCAAATTACTTTATTTCAGTTTGTTTCAAAGTCGTCATGTATTTTTTATTTACAAATCGCAGTCGCTATTCCTTTGTATACTATCAATCAACATAAAAAAATCTAAATACGTATATAGTAAAGAAACGAATAATTTAGATGAACTATCGAATAATGCGAAGAGGTACATATTATTTTCAAAACATTATAAATGAATTTGTTTTTTTTATTAAAACATAATTTATGCATAGAAAAATGTAGGTAAAATAATAATTTCAAAAAATGATATTTTGATCAAATAGTTTTGAAATTTTTGACATATTATTCTGCCACGCCCAATATTAACATCCGTATTTTGAGGTTATAATCAAAACATTTCAAAAATTATAAAATTTTACACATTTACTGCATGATTCATTTTGTAAAATTTGATAATCTGACTCAACTTTTCTATACTAAAAGAAATTAACGTGAATACAATATTGTAATTGCTACGAGAGAGCTACGATTCGTAACCGTATCATTCCTGCGGTAGCAGCGCTCGACTCCGTAGAGGTGCAATAACCGCAAACTAGCGCTGTCAAAATTCATTGTTTTCGGTACTTCTACGATAGCTATTTCAAAACTATTACTTATTTATTTCATATGCATATTTAGCGAAGTTAAGAAAGTAGAGGTTTTCTACAGTATCCGCTAAGAAGTGAATTCTTAATGGAATGTTCCAACAAAATGTTTGCTTTGTAAATATATTTTTCTGAGAACGTTATGATCATTAGTATATTTTAAATATTAAACATTACTCAATCTACCACTGTTAACTGATTTAAAAAATTTTCTTCTCCCCTAAATTTGAAAAAATACATAATCATATATTATTATATTTATCCATTGCTGTATTAGCTTGCAAATATAGACGAAAATATAATTATAAAAATATTATTCCACCCAATCGCTGAAAGAAACTGAATATCCGTGCCCAGAGGTTTCAGATTCACTACCATTTTCTATAGCAGGGAGGGTCAAACTTTTTAGATGAAGGGTCATTTTTGGGAACTTAAAATGAACGGTGGACCGTAAGTAAAATTATATTTTAAGATATACACTACTATCATGAAGAAGTAGTTTCAACAAAGACGGAACTGTTTTAAATCTTTCAACATGTTTTTACGTTAGTCATGGCGTATAGGAAATAATATAAAAGATATATTTAAAAAAAAAACAATTATTGATTTTTAGTGAGCACTGTACAGACGTTTGCTTGATTAAAATAATAAATGTAATTAAATATATATTGAAGCGGAATTTTCGCTTTGAAAAAATGAAATATTGGTGACTTCGATGGGCTTGTATTATTTGACAATTTAAATATAAAAGTTTAAATGATAACGTTTTATATCATATGTACATTGACGCGTCTTACGTACTCTAATCAGCTTTTAGAAAATATGATGATGACTCATTACATGTCGTGGTTTACGAAAATTAGCAGTAGACAAGTTACATAATTATGGTTTTAGGCACCATACATGTTTATATATAATTGAAATCGTCGTATACGCAATTGGAGACTATGTTAGGTTGGGAAAATAAATTTATCAATACACCCAACTCTTTTACACACGGTTTTGAAATAACACGGTCCACTAAAAAGTACGATTACTTTATTTGTACATGAATTATTTTTTCTAGCGCGATTCCCAGAAACAAAAAATTCAACAGCATAGGACAAAAATAACAAACAAAAGTCTTCATTTGATTACCATTTATCGACATTAGACGTGTTAGACATTTCTAGCGATGAAAGCAATTTTCGTCCAGTCCCTCACAAATATGCGCGTTTGCTATCAAGTAGCGATGGATAGTAGTTTTTTTCTTAAATGAAATACATATGTATAAAAAGATGAAGATTTTTTGTTATGTTTTAATTATTACCTTTTTTATTGAAAAATAGTCAATATTTCCTCTAAAGAGCGCAACGTGGCCATAAAACTCAAGAATTGGGCTTGAGACAACACAACTAGAGTTTCATATTCCGGGACCTTGATCAATTTGGCGATTTGATAATAAAATAATTCCCTACAGTGTTACGATTTCGGGGGATCCCAATAAACCTTCTGATATTTAATAGACGATTGGTTTTATTGATAAATAATGAAGATTATCATGAGATTTTTTCAAAAATTTTCCATTTCCTTCACAAATCGTTGTCTGATTCTTGATATTTTTTTATTTAATTGCAGATAATAATGAACACAAATTGAATTTAAAAAGTACAATTTTTTATCAGCTTTTGTGGTTTAGTGGGAAGAGCTTTACCCTCTAGCACATAATCAAATAAGATTTATTTATTTTTAATTTTAATTTTAATTTGCGATCTCGTAAATAGGTATTTGCGATCTCTATTATTCTTGAATTTATCTCAAGCAACTGTAGCTTTAAAAATATATTCGTCTTGGGCGTTAGTTGTAATGCCATTTTTTTTTTAATTTATGTATCTATTATCAAATGAAGACATGAAATTATGATATATAATCAATCCCAGAAACCCGGCATCACAAAAAGGACCCAGTATTAGATACCCTAAATATAATACAACCCTAACTTCAACTATTGGAACAATACCATAGTAAAAAAAAAAACAAAATTCTCATGAATTATAGCGGCGTGTTATCAGCTCACATTGTTATTATAATCCGTTATCTTTCTACCAATATTTCTATTATCTGTCAAATGAAAAAAGAATGAAACGCAATTTACCTAATTTCTTTCTTTTTGGTAAGATAGAATATTTACAAATTCGGTAACCACAACAAAAAGCAACGATTGACAACCGGCTTTATAATGAATGTTTAAAATAACCATATATTATTTACGTAGCAATTTTAAGATTGCCGACTGTAAGCTGCAGTGGTGACCACCCTTCTTGTTCTAGAGGGGTTATCATACGTTCATACAAAAATATAATCTATACATATAATTCTTATAATAATACTTCCACTCTGGCCTTAACTAAGATGCAGTGGCGCCACTTTTAACAGTAGCAATTTAAATACACATTGTTTTAAAAGGACTCCAGTTTTTTCGACTCCGAGTTCACTACTCTGATTATTTGTAATTCAATACATAATATTAAACTGCCACTACCCTAATTGTTATCCTTTTTACTCGCGTTTTGATAAAGTTTTTGAAAGAAAAAAATGATAATTTTAATGCATTGGCTTTATCCAAAACCTTGCAGTGTTTGTTTTAATAACGGTACATTTTATTACATAAGTAAGAAAACATTTTGGTAAAGATAACAAATGTTTCCATGTAACTGTATTTTTCTTCAAAAAGTCAGTGATAACTAAAAAATATTTTAAATCAGAAAATCTTTAAGCCAAAATTTTATGAATAAAAATTTGCTGCATTTGTCGATGTATAATAATATCCAGAAATCTATCTTCATACTATAAATTGATTATTATTATTCAGAAGAATTTCATTTGTCACCTGGTTTGAAAGTCGTCGTATAATAGAGATACGAAATTCAGCCACAATTTTACAGTCGTGCATTTTAACATCATAGCGCCATTTATATTTATCGTCTGTCGAATATATTATGTTAAGTGCAAAAGTATTATACGTTTACCAACACTGAATTCAATATGTTACAGGGATAATTAATCTGGTCAAAAAAACGTCTGAAAATAGTTTACTCACAAATCAACTTCCTAGATGTTAAACGTATTATATAGAGGTTTAGGTGGGCACTTAACGTAAAATCGTGTATAATTTGAAAGTTTTGGTGAGTCGTTTTTTTTTATTAGCTCACCGAGGAATTTGAAATCCTCGATTTGCTATACTTTTTCCCCAGATTATCTACGAAACATGTTTTTTTTTTAGTTCACCGAGGTATTTGAAATCCTCGATTTGCTATACTTTTTCCCCAGATTGTCTTCGAAACTCGTTTTTTAGCTCTTCCAATTCCAAAATCCTATCAATTTTCGGGATTTGGTCAAAATTTCTCAATCCCAAAATCCCGGGACCGCGACCATGTCAGTTCCGGGATTCCGGAATCAGAAAATCGGACGGGATCCCGGGATTGGATGCCTTACTGATTGTATCAAGGCGGTATTTTTTTTAATGATACGCCACTGGGAATGTCCCGAAAAAGACTTTTGTTCGTAGGATCAAGAATGAACCAGTTTCTTCTGGTGCTAACTTGTAAGAACCCAATACGGTCAAAACACAATCTAAATGTTATTAATCTTATAATCTCTGGACATAGAATTGTTGAACCATATCATACTTGGATAACAAAAAAATGGTTATCGATTAATATAGAATCACCCGTGACCATGGTCCGTATATCATTTATTTAATAGACAATTAATATAAATAGCCCGAGGAAAGATAAATAAATAAATGGTTATGTTCCAACTTCAAATCACTTAAGCAATTAGTACAAATTTTTCTACCTTCACGGCTTTGTTCTTTCAGTTCGGAAAATCGAAAATTGCCGCATTTAAACATATAATAAATTTATGAGCTATTAAGCGTTGAGTTTTAAAAACTAAAAATACTATGGATTAAACATTATGTTTTTATCAATCAGGCATGTTCGAAAATTGGCATAATAAAATTGTTTTATCACAAACATTATGGTCTAATAACCTGGGATGACAAATAATTTGGTTACACTGTGGTTTTTATTTTAATTTATAACTTTAAGGTCGATAGCAATGACGTTTGTTCTGAATTTAAACTAAATTATTTTTTAGTTTTAAAAAGTTAAGCAATATTATTAACATAAGTGGCAGATTCGAAACATTTAATGAGAATTTATATTCATAAATATATAAGAAGCTGTTCGTAAACAATGGTATAATAATATTTGATATTATTTTACCTACATAATACGAATATACATTATTTATAAACATAAAGTCTTCGAATTGTCCACTCATAAACCAAAACCAATCGAATGCCCGGCCAAGATGTGCATTATATTTAAAATTGTTAATGCACTCGTACAACATCGTTCGGACATATTATTATTTTGAAATAAAACAGTTTTATTTATTTCAAATACATATATGTAAATGCGGCTGCCAAAATATTGTATGTAAAATCGATGAAATATTAAAAGACCGCGAATGGCTTAAAATATTACTCGAATAGTGTGAACTGTCAATTTCACTATTGGTTTAAAGAAATCATTTTTATAATAATCGTTCTAAATTTGAACAAAAAATCTGAATAATGTATTTCACTGATACTTTCAATGCTGTTTTTATTCAGCGTTTTTAATTCATGACAAAATACTGTAAAAAGAATTGATTATAAAATATATGCATCAGTTATTAGAAGGCACATAAAAATTTGATATAGTATGACAATTAAATTAATTATTTACAAATTAATGGAAATTAAAAAAAATCTTACCGCATAGCATTTCATTCTGTCCAAAATAGCGTTGGCCAGAGTAAATATTATAGGTAAATAAAGCTAATGACTAAGAAAATAATGTACTAATCATAGTTACTAATCTTTATGGATTCTAAATATTCGAATACCGAATAGTAATACCTCAAAGTATTTAAATAATAATATGTTATCCAATGTAAGAATTTCATCATGTGTTTGTATTGTTTTTTTTACATATTTGTGTTCACACGTATTAATTCTTAACACATACTAGTTGCAAGCACGTGTCTTGAGTAAGTATTATTGACATTAAATAGATTAAATAAAGTAATGACATTGTTTACAAGCCCAGTCGTTCATTGTACGTAATCAATATGAATGAATAATATTCGAATAAGACATTTAAATATTCGATTGGAAGACTCATCTTCTACAGATTTTGTTTCCTTATCTTGAATTTAATTTTTCTCTCCGTTTGATTCCAAATTACTATAACTAGTTTATTTCTCACAAGGAATTTATTCTACAAATACTTTATCATATTTACTTTCATTTTAATGCGTATAATGAAGTAGCTCTATTTTTATCAAACTTCAAACAACCTAACATCTTATCAGTAAAGTGCTAAAACATAGGATAGATTATTAAGGCGCCAAGATTTCGAGTAGCGCCTACGGAATTTTCTTTTGTAACGAATCGTTTAGCGAGCCTCCGGATCAAATATGGACTTTTCACTGTGAAAAACAATACGTCATCAATCATATAATAGTGTTCGTTTAGTTAACTGTATTACTATACGTCGTGTTTATTTGTAAAAACTCGTTATTTAAGGTAAAAAAAAAACAATACTCAGTCTCTATCAAATCAGTATATATATTTTTATTTATTTAAATTTACATTACATAATAATGACAAAAAAAGATTTTTCATTGTAATACTATTCTCTTCTAAGTCACAGTTGCGGCTTTTACATTCAAGGTAAAAAAATCTTAGACTCGACTTCCTGCAGAACACGTCACAACATTAATTTTAATACTAGTCAATTATATACCAAGTGGCAACGCCATTTGTCAACATGAACTCAAATACAGTCAATTCACTTGATGCGCAAGATGCGCAGAGGGAAAGAGAGTGTGTGTATGCACAGTAGCGTAGCCAAGGGGGTGTAGGAGAGGCGGACCGCCCCGGGCGACACATTTTTGGAGGCGGCATTTTCAAAAATAAATAAATAAAATTAAGTCACCTGTGGTAAAAACTTTATTTAAAAACAAAATTAAACGATATATTGGGGGTGGCAAATTCAATGACCGCCCCGGGCGGCAGAACCCCTTCCTACTCCACTGTGTATGCAAACACCTCGCGTTACTGACAGAGAAAATTATTTGTCGATATAACTGTATTTTTTGCACATTTTTTCACTGAATCAATGTCGCATTATATGTATTATATTGAATGCTTAATTATCTTTGTAATACTAATTATTATGAATTTTAAGCCAACCGCAATAGAAATACAAATTTATTTGTTATGAGTTAAGTCATTCAACAATAAAATTATATACAATTTATTAACAGTCATAATGTACTAAAACTGAATTATAGTATATTATGTTATCACTATTATAATTATGACTTATTTCTCGCAACAATATTTTTGCCCGACTTATAATAATTGTTGAAATTATTTTTAAAAAGCACCTCGACTTATGCTGTTATCAAACAATTTAATAACTTAGGGTATTTTCTAATACATTGGCGTTTTCTATTTTGAGTCGATTCGTTAGTAAAAATGATTTTTTATTGCCAAGATATCTCCTTGATTCTTTAAAGTTTCTAAGAAAAACATATTTTTTTCCTATGTTTTACTATCATTCCAGTTAGGTATAGTATGTTCCAGTTTGAATTATTAATTGACTTATACTCAGCCGTACACGCAATTGTGTATATACATGCCTGCATTTAAAAAAAATCGTTTATTTCTTCATAAATATGGCCCGATTTAAAATTATTTATAGCTTATGACAACAGCATCGATTTTTTCAATACATAATCCTGATAGGCAACACACAATTATTCGTTGATTAAGTTTATTTATTTTTAATTCATTTTGAAAAAAGACATTATTGTCTTACGATCCTCGCGATTTGATAATACGTTAATAATTCAGAAAAACTAAGATAAAGCGCTAACAATAAACCAATCTTAAAGTGACAAAATATTGCATCGTGAATGAGCAGGAAGTAAAATAAAATATATTTTTGGAATCTTTGTTGGTTGCATTTGCATATTTATACATCATTGACAAAAACATAACAAAAAAACACTTATCATAAAAAGATAAAAACAAAATAAACACTTACGTATTTGGGATTGTAATCAACAAATTTATCATTAGTTCGAGTGTAATCAGTCATTTTAAATATTTTTGAACCTTCCTCGGTCAATTGAGAGTCAATTGCATGTCTGAAAGTGTCATTGCACCCAGAGACATATGAAATGCATAACAATAATAATAGCCGCAATAATATGCAACGAGGAATATTCAAGAATATTTGAAACAACTATTTATTAACACCCTTTAATAATAATAAATTTGTTGAAAACAATAAGTGCAGAAGCTGATGTAATCACTGTTATTAATATTAATTGGTTCACTGAACCGATTTACACTAATTACTCAAACGTAACACACTTAGTAGCGACACAAAATAATAAACACAGTTGCCATTTATTGAAGAACAAATATTTGATTTAAAAAAGTAAGCACGACTTTGAATTCCATAATGCAATAACAAACTAAGTTCGAAAGAACAAGTTTTCTGTACCATCCGACATATCCGAACTCCTCATATATTGGTAAACGACTAATGTAAGAATTTTCAAAGCAGCTCTTATATAGTGCCTTCGGTGTGTACGTTTTTATGTAAACATATTCTGAATGAAAGAGCCGTGCATCTTTTTTCAACTCTTCGTCTGCCACTACTCGCTATAAATATGTGACACAAACTTGTTTTTATCTCAAAAATGTATTTACTAATACTACATCGGACACTTACCAGTATTACTTATTCTAAAATGGAATACAAATTTAAAATACGTTTCAAATCTTCAATGCTTGCTTTTATAATATTTTTTTATTATTTTGAAAGCATATTTTTAGATCGAGTCTAGAGTTTTATACAAGGTTCGATTAGAAAAGATATTTTTATGGTAAGATTTAAGATGTTAGGTATTGGTAGTTTTTAACCGAATAGTCTCGATTGGCTTTTATAAAATGCTCAAAAACACTACGCATTGCTTATTAACGATAATTTTGCATTTTTTAAATTATAAATAATACTTACTTTTAAAATATATATTTTCAATATCTAAAGCGTATTGTTTTACAAATTATTTTGTTGGCAGCACGCTTGAGATTTAGTTATGGAATTAAGCAAATGTGTAAATTGTACTCCTTTCAATATTGCCGATCGCTATCCTAAAGTAGTATAAAATTATAACATAAATAATTAACTATGGAAATGTAGAGTTTTCAACAATGCAATGGCATTGGGATGTAAGGATTTTTGTTCAAATGCATGGATTTCTGTAATTATCTAACCACTAGTTTTACCCTGACCCTATTCTTCTATCCTCAATCCCTACTCTGGTCGAAAAGAAAGGTTGAACATCTGAGTAAAGTATTCGGAACGGACATAGTAAAAACAATGTGTGAGCTAATAAATATTTTTTTTTAGTATTTACAAACTATTCTTTACTATTAAAAATAGTTGAAAAATAGCTTTTTTATGCTACTTCTAAATTAGATCTGATCTTCCTCATATAGAACACAGTGGCGTGAAAGTATTGTATGTACTTTAAACGTGGACATTTTGAAAATGAATAATATTTTATAAAATTTCCTTCTTCAGTTTTTCCGTTTGGATTTGGATATCAGGGCGGACACTAATTAACTACATTTGGATCAAAGTATTCCAGGGCTTGCCTTATAGATACGCGCAACGTTGCACTCTTAAATGGCGCTCTCAAGACGTGCTCAAGCCGTATCATTTGCATTTTTACTTAAACGGTAAAATATTAATAGTGATTAATCACTTTTTGGGTGTTCACTGTCAATACTTGGTGGAAAGGCATTATATTTAAAAAAATATATTCATTTTTACTAATCCACTTTTATTTAATATGATCGTGTAAAATAAAAGAGGAATTAGTGTAAATGAGTATTTTATTTTTTGAGTGATACTTGAATTTAAAATATATAAGTCAAAGTCAAAAAGTTGAAAAAAATGAAAAACGGTTTTTTAATTTAAGATTTCGACTGAAAGTGCTTGGTGGAATTTTAATATTAAATTTGAATCTTGCACCTATAATTATGTACATTCACATAATATGTATATTTACACAAACTACCCGGGCTCCGCCTTTCGGCATCTTCAAGCGTTCAAGCGCACTAATTTATTAATGCTGGTTGTACATAAGATATTGAAGCCGTAGATGTAAACCTCAACTAATATTATGTAGATTAATTGTAATTAATAGAGGGAAATATTTTTAAGAGTGTAACTTATATTGCCCATAGTTTTATGTATTCTTAAATCAGAGAACGGTTGTGAAAATACTTTTAATAGTCTATCTAATAAATTAATATAGGTACTTTAGTCTACCTGGATATTATTATACAAATTATTCAAGAGAGGGCTAATGCATTTTCGTTATTAATGTTAACCGATACCGTTACTAGGCAACAAATCCAGTGGCACAGAGCAAGACTTCCTTAGTATGAAGACTGATTATTTTCATATATATATTGAAAGTGATAAGTTAACCACTAGTCGTGTTCTAGCCTTACCCTTCTATCCTTCATCGCCCGCTGTGGTCTACTTGGTTAGAGATTGCTCTTCCGACCAGGTGGGTCTGGGTTCGATGCCCGGTGAGCTCAAATTTATTTTTTCCAATTTAAATTTCTTTGTGATGTCAGGTTACCTTCCTTAATTAATCTCGAGTGACTGACAATAAATTCTCATCGAGCTTTTTTCGTATGATCTTTCAACTTTAAAATATTTGGCGCATTGGCATTAGCTGTAATGCCAAATATATATTTTTTTAAATTAAAAAATATCAATCAATTAAAAAATATCAAAATAAAACAAATTTGTTGGTTTCGTGCTCACGGGCTCAAATACCAGTACGAACAGTTTCATATATTAAAAACGAAGAATCAATTTATGGATTTTGTGTATAAAGGCATGGATGTATGTGGTGTCTAATTTGCCACCCACCTATTTGATGTTAAAAACATGGCGTAGCGAGAGCGATTAGCTAACCACTAGTTCTGCCCTGTCCTTTGTACATTACTTCATGTACATTGTTCCATGTACATTGCTTCATAATCATTATTCCAATTACAATACATTGCTTCACATTTAGCGTAGACGTAGTTATAAAACATATTACAGTAACTATATCTTATGTTGATTATGTTTGTTGATGACTTTAAATACTTTTTTTAGTTACATAACATAAATACTATTTTTAGTCGTTGTTTTTTTTTGATATTTCTATTGTAAGGTCTTATTCTTTCGTTATAAATATGTAATTGAAAATTAATAAAGGCTTTATAAATTTTAATTTATCTTTCGCAAAAAAATGTATTATGTCAGTAGTGATGAAGGAGTTCCAAATATTTTAACCTGTTTTTTTTTACATATTTTCATTTATCCAAAACCGATTACCTAAGAACGAGAAAATATTTAAATGAGGATTATTTCTTGTATCAATTGAATATTAAAACATTTTATGTAAGTTAGTGGATTACTGCGTTCATAATGACGTCAGTTTTCGCCATAATAATTCAGTACCGCATAGTTATTAAATGTGCTGTATTATACATTGTATTCCTTATTTCCAGCCTTGAGTCTGTTTTTTTTATATTCAATACCAGTAGTGATGATTGAATAAATAAAATACAGGTAATACTTTAAGACTAAATTATCATAATAAACATACTTTGATATCCATGTTTACTTCATTTATGTCTGAGCTTTAAACATGTGCATTTTTTTTTTTTTAAAACAAAGTATCATTCTTTACATTTGGTTGTTTTAATGTGTTTGCAAAACAAATTTATACTCTGATGAAATACTTTTAATTTTTCTATTTTTGTATTAATCAATATTTTAAAAAATGCTTTATGAAAGTGACCTCAGCGATCTGGGAATTTTACAAATATGTTGTTTCCTTAAACAAAGTTGCACAAATATTTAAGTACATTGTATATTTATTATAAGTATTTCTTAATAAACCAATTCATAACTCTCCATGGCCACTTCGCTGCCAAGCTTTTCCATCTTGGCCGGGTAGTAAATAGTCTATAATATCAATACGGCTAAATGATTCAGGATGCTGATTGCTGATCACATATTTTGTGAATAGACATGAACAACGAACGGGAAAAGTTTTTCCGGATGATACGAGCAAAAAAATCATTTCACACTGAAATGATAATGACAATGACTAAGTCACTTTGGTGGGGATTTCATGCCCTTTGCTCGGTATATTAAGTTCCAATTACTGCTCACTTATTTTATATATTTTTTTAATTTGTATTGTGCACGATGTGTACATTTTTCAAAAAAAAACATAATTAAATTTACATGGTTATACATTTTCTCATTTTTAATTATGTTTTGGATAATAACTTTAATATAGAATGTTTGACAAAGAAGACGTAAGATATTTTAAAAAAATCATTATATTCAGTTAATAAACATGCATACATTCTATTCAAAATTATGTAAGTTTCATTGGATAAAATTATACTCACATTTTTTGTTTTTGATGATAAATTTGCGCCTAACTAAAAACTAGTTATAAAGCCCTGCACTATCTGTTGGTTGGAAAATAATTCAGCCACATTTAAGCTTCGATGTCGTAAATTTTGCATAAAATTTCTCACCAGTGCCACCGCCCAGCAAAGTACCATGCCTTGGAAAAAAATGTTGACCTAATCACCTATGCTATAAATATCTAAGGTATCACAATTTACACTATATGTATAGAGGTTGTGTGGAGAGAAACAAAATCTACTGAAGGATTTATCGTGTGGTTGAGGCTTATCACTGGACACGGGCGGTAGTCAACAATCCACATAGTGACAATATTTGAAAGTAACCAGGGATCATTTATCCTTTACTTATAATCAGCGCGACATTATTTTGCTCCCTAAGCAACGGTTATTGGCGCGCCTCCTTTTTAACAAATCGTTCCATTTTTTCGAAATACTGAAAAAGAAACAATTCGGTATCATTAGAAACATCTTTTTTAATATAGCCATGTCTGCTCCTAATGTATAGCATATAAATAGCTTCCCAATGTCTCAACAGAAGTTTTTCTACGTGAACAGTCGCTCAACCTCTCTTTTTCGAATAATATAGAATGCGATATATAATAACAACGAACATTTTTTTATTTTTTAAACCATGTCCGCTCCCAATGTGGAGCATATGGACTCCTAACGGAGTTTATCTTAACAGAAGTGTTTCTACGAGAACTGCTTGTTACTCAGTTGCTCAACCTCTCTTTTTCCAAAGAGAGTAGGGACAGAAGGATAGGGCTAGGACAGGACTAGTGGTAAGCTAATCGCTCTCGATACACCCCGTTCATAGGATAGGTGAGAGGGGGAATTTTCAACACGTCACATACATCCATGCCTTTGAACAGAAATTCATAAATTGATTGAAAAATCAATTTATAAAACTGTCCGTGCCGGGATTTGAACCCGTGCCCTCCGTAGCCGAAGCCAACAACGCTGACCACTCGACTACACAGGCGGCAAATATCAACAAATATCAACATTAAAGTCAAACTAAAATAAAACGTGCAATTATTTATTATTATCAAAGTATGTAAAAATAGTTTTGATATTCAATTTATGCACCCCTTAATGGTTTGCACCCTAGGCGGTTGTCTATTTCGCCTGTATGGTGGCGCCAGCCCTGCTTATAAAACATACATGTATATATTTCTGTCATAGTGGACATCCTTTGATACAGAAATCCGTGGGCGCCGAATATAATGGACACGCGGATGCGGCGCCCCTGTTCCAGTAAAAATACCCGCTTTCGTCAGCGAGTAAACTTTTTGAAGAGACTGACATTGGACCTCGCTTTCCATCGATTTTCATAACATCTGATAATTTAAATACGTTCTTACGAAAGAATAAAATCTTAATGAATAACCAAAAATCGTTTTTTTTTCAGTATATAGTTTTTTTAGTTTCGTTAAGGAAACAAAAATAAAGTGACGATCAGCATCATCGAAGTCAATTTGTTCATGCCCATCATATAAAACATACCTAGTTAAATATAACTGAAATACCCGTCTGGATGAAGACTACCGATATTTGTTTTATCCATCAACTTAGATCGTATTAAACAATCGACGGCATCGCCGTGATATTATGACATCAATCATTGTTTTTTTATTTGCCAGATTTGATAAATTCAAAACTGATGTACTCAAATTTTAAATCTAAATAAAAATATCGTTAGTTGAAAATAAGTTTTACTGAGCTAGACGTCTTTACTGAGATTTGTACTCGGAGAATAAAGTTGAAGAATAACACCGTGGAAATTAGAATAAATTTTGCATAAGGCAATCTTTTTTTTTTAATTGAAACCCGTTTTACTCTGCAGTTTATGTTTATTTAACTTTCTAAGTAGCCGCGTGATCAAAGGATAAAATCTTTGTTTGTTTTTTCACTGCTTAATCAGTTGTTTTCGCACGTCATGATTAATTATATGCATCAATGCCAGTGTGTTGAGTTCATAATAACATTATGACGAATATATAAGTTGTATCAGGAAGTCTGCATCTGTGCCCGTCTGTGGTTAAGAGTCAAGAGCTTTGTCTTGGTCACCAGGTAGACTTGGGCTTTAATCTCAGCAAAGTAAATATATTTTTTCAGCATAAATTTGAGAATCTGGACATCGATATTTGTGAAGTCATTTTCTTCAAGCTAATCTCGAGGAACTATCAAATTCTCGATCAGTTAACTAAAAAAATATTTAGCGCATTGACTAAAGTTAACCGTAATGTCAAATACATTTTTATTAAAATTACGCGTGTTTCGTAGCACAGAACTTTTTTGAATATTTTCTCTTTAATTCACTATTATTTAAATTATATGCATCATCATCATAAGCCTGTGTCGATACTATTGATCTGCTGCCAATCAAAGGTTTTTTCGCCCCTTGTCCAAAGTCTTCTAATACTCATGCTAAAACATATTTTCAGGGGTGGGCTGTAGAGGGCTCGGAGAAACTCGCCAGAGCCCCTTGTCAAATTAAGGGAAAACCATTCTCAAATTAAATAACTATCAAACTGCAATTTTTGTAGATCATTTCATTAAATGTATTATGAAACATTGACTTTTGTATTTTCTTGTAAAATACATAAATTTCGGGTGCATAATAAAAGAGACTTCGATGCTTGTCTCTAGTCCAACAATGATTAAAAACGCCGAAGTTTGTATTACATATTGCTTCCATATGTTCTAATATAATATGTTCAACGCGATATGTTTGTGAACGATACTACGCTATTCTTCCTATCACAAGTGTTTTTTTTTTCTTTTAACCGTAATGATTGTTCACAGTTTTGAGAAGGATAGTTGCTAATATTATTTACTAAGGACAAATTATTTGACTAATTGTAAACTTTCCAACACACATATACTTTATTTACGACGGTTTTTTCACATCAACTGTATAAGAGTGATAAAAACATCCACCTCTTCTAGGGATGGGTTGGAGGTGGCTCGAGGGGCTGAAACCTCTTGTTAAATTAAGAAACAAAAATATTCAACGGAAAAAGCAATACCTAACTACGATTTATAACATACAATAATAATGAAAAATGTTTGAAACATGGAATTGGAGCGAAAAAGAATAGTACGGCCTATTTCTGAAAGAAACGAAATTAATAGTGTTTTCGATACGTTAATTTAACATACGTTTAATAATTTAAATACGTTAACGTATCAGAATGGAAGGGTTTTTAATAAAAGAAAATGTCATAATAATTAAAAATATCCATTAAATCAGTGCTCCATTAAACATCATCCGTCGACATATTATCATATAGCGTAAAAGTTAAACCAACTCTGGGAATGCGTATTAAATAATATTGTTGTCTTGATTATTTTAAAACAGGTGTTATTAATATCGTTGTCCTTATTTGTAGTACTTTACAAAAATCACGAGACAACAACAAAAACAAAAATATGTTGATAATATTATTCTGCGAATGCAGTGTCACAATACCTGTCGCTTGCCGTTTTCGCTATAAATTAAGGTTAATTACATGTATTTAATGACGCTGTTACATCTGACTTTTTAAATTATACTTGAGGAAAAAGAAATGAGCATTTCAATCTTGAGATACCTTTCAAGTCTTCTTGTTTGAAGATTAATACATTTTTTCACTCGCTGTTTTTGTGCATTGTAATGCATCAACTAATTTACTAATGTATCACAAGCATGGTTGCCAGAATCCCAAAATCACAGACCGGTACATTCACTATTTCGAAGATATTTATACTTGTACACAACTTCCTATGTCGGGATTTTTAGAGGTACTTACAATGCGGGACTCGAGCTTTGTCTATTGAACTCGGGACAGTCCCGTTCAAATAAGGACGTCTGGCATCCCTGATCGCGATAGATCTTGGGGATACTTTACAAAAAGATTAATCACTTTCAATACATAAAAAAAGTAAATAAAATTTACAACAAAATCAGAATTACAAAATTGGACAATCTTTTTTAGGGGCTTCATTGTTAACAAGAATTACAATAAGGTGAAAACATCCAGAATGTATTTTATTTATGTACCTTCTTATCGTCATTTTTTTTATAATAATTTTATTTTATTTAAAACATAATAAATCCATTATATATTTATTCCTTTCACTTTGTGAGCGAATTTTCACTGATTGTCATGTGTAAACTTATCTTGTTTACGTTTGCATTGTTTACGTACTATATTTAAATAATCAAAATAGTATTTTGAATTGTATTTTTTATTTTAGTCGGTGAACGTTTATCTTTTCGCGTCCACGGTCAAGTGATCCCCGTAGTTGATTTCGACCGCAGTGCTCACAGGTTTGAATTTATGTACATACATACCGGCATACCTTTTTCTAGATCCATAAATTTCTGTTTGACGTCGTGGATGTTTGTGATGTCTTAAATTTCTTCCGACTTCGATTAACTGATGTTTTCTTATCCCTACTCATCAGTTTTAGTAGAAAAAACCAGTTAGTTGATGTGTACGGTTAATTGGGTACCCTAATCATAATATCAACAAATTTGTTTAAAATTGGATAAAAAGTATTTGAAAACTATAAAAATAAAGCAATATTTAACTAGAGCTGGGACAGGTTTAGAGGAGAGTATCTGCCCTTTCTGAAATTTAAGAAATATATGTCATTCATTCCTTGCTGCAGTGGCTCGCACACATTGACGAATCCAGAAGGATAGCCATGACGGTCATGGCCACCCCCTGTTTATTTGTTATCCTTTTATTTAAATTGAGTCACTACTCACTATCATAAGGTATGGTATGATAATCCTTAGAATTTTCAGGATCAAAATATTATGTTTTATCAGCAAGTTAGAAAACACGATCGTGTGAACAAAAAACACAGTGAATGAATTATCGCTTGCATTGATTCTTTAATCAATTGTATTTAATATATTTATTAAATTCGAAGTTGTTAAAACGCCACCCCCAAAAAACTATATTTAATCAGCAAGCCACAAAGCACAAATAAGACAAAAGAAAGCATGGCCGTAGGAATGTAGCATTATTGATTATATATTTCAACATTTTCAACTCTTTTTCATAAATGCGCCTTCAAAAAAGGACATTTGATTAGTAGTTAGTGTCACAGAACACAAATCGGGGGGGCTTAAGGTCAAACTGCATTAAATCCAAGAGTGTATTTTTTTGTTGTTGTTGATAATATTGATATTATTTGGTTGATTATGTCAATCTTTTTTAGGTTATTCTTAAATCAGCAGTAAAGTTTAATGTTAACTACATAAAGTTGCTTTTTGTTTTATATATTTCGAAGACCATACCTAAAAATGTTAGCATCACTATAAGCAATATACACAATAAATTATAAAATATGAACATTAAGTTTCAGATAAACATCTTCTTTGAAGTGTAAAAAAAATACGTTTATTGACTCTCCTGTAAAGTTACACTTTTTTAGATAGTGTTGTTTGATTTTTAGCCCTCGAAGTAAATCATAACGAAAGAAATACATATTGCATTGGTTAAAGTATACATTAATTGATCTTTATTTCGTTATTACTTTCAACATTTTCAAAAATGCCGCCACACGAAAACTGCTTCTAACCCTCATCGACCCTGCTTCGCCACTGGATATAGCGTATAATAATTTATATACTTATATGGCCGCCACTTACTGTAATTTACTCACAACGGGTCATGAGAGTTCATTTAAATTATTTCGATTCTGCGGCTGCTGCAGGCTTATTGACAGACATGCACGATAAGGTTACATCTAGCCGGTAAAATAACAATAAAAATATATTATTGCTGACCAATCTTTTGTACGTAGTAAATTTCGCGCTTCAATTTTTCAAATAGCTTAAATATTTAGTAAGCACTATCACTTTACCATTGAAAAGCATAAGCAACTAAAATCGTAAATTTTATCTAGACAATAAAGAATTTATTGCTGAAAGGTATGATAGAGTAAGTATATATAGCACGAGTCAATAAACTTCGCTTAAAAATCTACCTCATCTAACCTGGGATGGACCGTAAAATTAGAGGTAAGAAAAATATGAAACATGCTGTATGGAACGTATTTAATTTATTCATAATATTATATAATATAATGTTTTTATTGTAATAATTGCTTACCCGGCTTCGCCCGAGATAGATTCAAACTCACGCTTTGTTTATCCTGTTATTACAATTTTATTTTAATACTTCGTGAGCTGAGTACTACAAGGTTCTAAGTGTCGACTTTTGACCAAACTAAAGTAATAATGGGTCGGTCTTAAGCGTAGCACTATCTACATGCTGTATTAATATGAAGTCGAAATTTTGTTTAAATTTCCATTAAGCCGTACTTATGTGCGCGTCGCAAGATATCTGTGGTTTCAACTTGATCCCATGAAGATGTCGAAAGGCGAAACCCGGGTCGTTAGTGACAAAACTTGTGAGAATGTACATAGATTTAATAATATCTTTTTTATTTTGATAATTTTATTCCTGTATTTTTTTCAATTATCTGATTTTGATCAATTATTTTTATTCTTCAGCACAATGGTGTTATTTTTTGCCATAATGATGTTTTGTATTCTTGCAGTGTGGTATTATTACATTTTACAATATTAACTTAGTAATTAATGATATCAAACACAAATTACGAAAAAAAAACTCCTTTTCCTATTTATCCTCCATTTTTTAAATATATTTTCTCCGATAATAATGATCACATTAGATATATTCCAAAGAATTCTTTTTATTTTAATATAAAAAGCGTAAGTCAGTTTTTTGAATCACCTGTGCTTTGATACAAATTTCAGTTAGTACCTTGTAGCACTGGCGGTTTGTTTGAATTTCAGATGGACAAGGTTCTAATAGAAGTTAAGGTATTTCTAATTAACTATGAAAAACTATTTTTAACAATATTTTTAAAATAGTTATATGTTATATCATGCCAGTACTATAATTGATATATACAATCAAAAAGAAACTTGGAAACCAATTTTCAAAATACAAGCATTCAAAATTTCAAATGCTCATATCTTTTTTGGTGCAGCTGTCCACATAGAACCTTGTAGTACTCGGCTCGCGACTTGTCTATAATAGTAAAAACACAATATTCCTTTGTACTTCATTCCACTTTATTTAATATGTCAGGACCGGTTTCGCTCATTACGAGCATCGTCAACTGTTCGTCATCGTCATCAGTTGACGATGCTCGTAATGAGCGAAACCGGTCCTGACATATTAAATAAAGTGGAATGAAGTACAAAGGAATATTGTGTTTTTACTAATATAATGCCTTTCCACCAAGTATTGACAGTGAACACCCTAAAACTTGTCTATAATATACAATATTTTTAGTACCTAGTTAAATAATATACTCAAGTCAGCAATGTGGTGATTATGTTCTCCCAAAGCAATTTTGTGTTAAAATGTTCTATTGACGGATCCACGGGGATGATCATGACGGCCATGGCCTCCCCTGTATAGAATTGAAAAGCGATCACCTTGGGCACCGCACTTTCAGAAACCCGTGCTCTTAGCTAAAATACATTTAGTTTCTAAATTTTTTAGGAGCGCTTTATTGAAGTAACAAAAATCATACGCTTGAATAAAATCAACCTGAAATATTTTCTGAATCCCTCATTGGAAGTTTAACAAAATGTAAGGATATGCAGCTTCCTTTTGTGTCTCGTTCCATTGATTGACATTCTCGAATGGTCCTATTCTAATCAATGATCCTTCTAGGACAGCCATACTCAACCTGCGTCCCAGTAAGCTCTTACCAAATTGTGGAATTCAAATTCCTCGGAGAGCTAAAAAAAAAAAATGAGTATACCATAAATATGTTGCGGCCCACGTAGAGAAGCAAATATCGGAATGCGGCCCGGAGAAAAAAAAATGAGTATGGCTGTTCTAGGATGAGAGGTAAACTGTGTGGGAAATTCAATCCAACAAATACGTGGCATAATTTGGCATATTTGATAAGAAAAAAAGTTTATTTCTATTTTGATTTAGAGAATAACAAATATTATTATTCGATAATTTATAAATAAGTTTTTACATAAAAAATAACAGAATTCATTCTATTTTTTTACATAAAATAAAATCAAGCCCAAATTAATAAAATAAGCAGAATGAAACAAACAATCAGTCGTTAACACAGTTAATAACACATTTAATTCATTTATTTCAAATTGTTCACTTCGTTCCTTACTTACTTAATACTTCATTTAAATCAATTTTTTGCTCTAATAGTGAATAAGAATTTAATTCTTGTTAAATCATCTACCACTGATCTAGGTGTTCAATTTATTTCAGATAGTTAGGGTTATTCCAATTAAAAAATATATTGTTTGAATAGTTGTATTGCAGGGTTGCCCAACCGGTAGATCGCGATCCGATCCCAAAGCAAAATTTTGTCGATTCCGAAAGCCGAATTTCGAAAAAGTTTATAATGTAAATATAAAATATACAAAAATACTAAAATTGAATTATTTTGTAAGCACATACCTACCTAATGATGTGTATTTTGCTTATAAAATAAACATTTCTAAGTTTGAAGAAGGTAAAAAACCAGGGTTGTGGAGTCGGAGTCGCAGTCGCGGAGTCGCGGTATTTTGGCCGAAGTCGACTTTGGAGTCGGAGTCGTGAAAAATGAGCAGCTCGATTTTTTTTTGAAAAATATATTTAATGATGTGTATTTAAACAAAATAGTCAAAAGTGTTAACATTTCATGCTTGGCTGACTAAAGATGATCTGATGGTATACATATATATAAGTTTAAATGAAATTATTGAAAAAAATTCTCGGAGTTGGAGTCGTTAATTATTTTTAAGCTGGAGTTGGAGTTGGAGTCGGATTCGTCAATTAATTTAAAGCTGGAGTCGGAGTCGTCTTTTTTTCACGCGACTCCACAGCCCTGGAAAAAACCCTAAATAAAATTTCTTAAAAAGAATCACGTTAGAAGTCGATCGCGAGTAAACTTACAAACGCGGGACGGGGCTAGGCTTACAAACTGCTGCGGCCGTACGCAAATTTGCAAATAAGTATACATTAATTCAGTCCGTGATCAAGTAAGTGGCCAACGTCGTTAGCTTTGAATTTGAAAATCCTGGGCTCGAATCCCAGTACGGAGAGTTACATAAATGGTTTTTTTATCGATTTATTCATTCCAAGCTTCTTGTAATACCTGATTATTTTTTTCCCCCAATGCGATATCAAATCCAATCCGCGAAAAAAAAATGCGATTTGATTTAGTGAAAAAGATTAGGAAATCGCTATTCCTGTCGATAATCAGACTAAACGCAATATGATAAAATGGAACACGAAGAAACTTATTACATATTGGTCGTTTTTAAGCAGAATTAAATTTATCTACGCGATTTGGATCATTTTGCACAATTATTGCTATCTGATTACAAATGTTATCAATTTTTTTTTATTCTGACACGTAAGTATCTATATTTTTATTTATTTATAAAAAGTAATTCAAAATATTAAAATTTACTTCCAATATTTATGATTCTTTTGTAATGTGTAGAAGCATAATAATACATAAAATATGCATTTTAAATATTATTTACATAAATTTTTAACGGCTTATATCTTAACAATTGTGAGATCTTAAAAACTTGTAGATTTAATGCTTAATTTGGAGGGGGGGATTCTGAATAGTAAATAAATTTAAATAATTTGAAAAACATTATCTAAATGAATTTTTAGAAATTTTATAATAATTTTATGCAATGAATCAACATTAATAACTAGTCGGTAGTATAATTAGCGGTACCGCTACCCAGGGTAGTCCTTGAATTTGCTTCCCCTAATATTTCTTCTAATTTTGTTTATGAATCACTTCTACTATTTTCATCTATTCACTAGGAGATTTTACTACAGGTGGCTTAATTTTTTTTGTATATTAACATAATTTCTCGAAAAATATTGTATTTATTTTTGAAAATTTTGGCCCCAAAATTTTGCCGCGGTTCACCCTGGCCACACTCCTCTTGCTACACCACTGCAAAAGTGATTATTTTTTTTAATAATAAATAGATACATACGATAAAATTATTATTGAATTGTTTTGCTTAGTCATGGAATCATGAAATATATTACATATTTAATTTATGAATACATACAACCATTTTTTCTATGTTTTTTCATGTTCTGCTTTTTCGTGTTCTGTTTTATCATATTATGAATATATTATAATTCATATTAGGTATGTATTCTGTTTAGTTCTATTGATGTGTACGGCCCGCTATTGTCTATTGGACCTCTTTAGTATTGCGTTTCGACACTGTTGGTACAACTGGGTAAGTAAGCATTCTATGTGCATTTTTTGATAAATTAGTCTATGGTAATAGTTGAGTGTGGTTGTCGACGCCATTTTATTCACGGGTATCCTTGTTAAGTGTCATCGACGTTCAGTGGTTCGCCGGCCCCTGAGAAATTTAATTCAGAGTATTGATATCCATTGGTAAGTGGTTAGCCTATGACACAATTTGTACTTATTTCGTGTCTCCTCACTTAGGCATATTGTATTAGTGTATCTTAGATACTGCTTCGCTTTTACTACTGAAAATGTCCTCGGTTAATGATCCTACGTCTACTCGAAAGTACGTATTATGTTATCAATTTATCACATGGAGTAATCCGGTCGAAGCTTTATTGAAGATGTGTTTCATATCCCCGATATATTTTATATGCTGAGTGTCGGATGAATCGTACAATTATTAAGCCACAGAATGTCGATCTTGACACCATGCCTGTCAGATCAGTCAAATACAATTTAGAAAATACCTTAGACCATTCAAATATGCTGATCTTGGGTGTAAGTGATTTGGTTTCCCTTTAATACGTAAGTTAAGTTATTGGACGCCAAACCATTGCGATTAACTATTGTTTTAAAATGACTGTTCAATCTGTTTCTACAATTAAGAATTGAAGGTACAAGCAGTCGTCAACTTACATAAATTCAATTTTCATACTGTATCACAACTCACCCTTACCAGTGGCTGCATTTAAGTGGAATAAATATGATACTCTTTTTCTACATCAACTAAATGCCATATGAATCACGGAAAACGATAATTTACGCAAAATACAAATATATAACTATAAAAAAAGTCACATAACATGTCAAATGGAACTTATAACAAAGCATAGCGACCGTCACCGAATTTTCGTAAAATATTTCGTAATTAGCATAAATGGTTGTTCTATATCTAGTGATTTTTTTTGATATTTTCGATCAACTCATAATGTTTGTCGAGTCAATTCATAAGAGAAATTGAGAAAGGAAAATGTGTGAATGGATTCTTGAACATCGGGGATATAAAATTTCGTATTGAAATACCATAGCATCACGTTAACTAGGAATACAATATAGACACGCACTCGCTTTTCAACATTCGAGAATGAGAAACGCCGGTGTTTCTGCCTTATTTTTTCATGTCCTCAACCACTCCTAAACTGAATGCATCCACCGATAGCGTCGTGCGCGTATTAATTTTTTCTTTGCTTAGGCTTATTAACCTTTAGAGGAGTGAATAGATTTATACAGACCTTACTTTAATTTACTGCCTTTTTTTTTAACAATTTTGTGACTTTTTCCCAATGAATCATCGGTGTTCAGCCAAAAAGCTTTAAGTCCAAAAATGGGTGTTTTGAGTTATGAATGCAGAACGATCGATTAAAACATTCTCTATCATATGAAAAAACAAACACCTAGATTACATTTATTTATTTTGTTATTTAAAAAAAGTAATACGACCTAAGTCAATTCTGTTGACAGTTAGGACTGGTAGAAAGCTTCAACTTACTTGAAGCTTTTTAGCTGTACAGATTTTGGTGAATTGTTGTTTATTCCGTTGACTTAATGTTTATGGTCGAGCTACGTTGACAGTTCGCTCTCTTGTTTTATCCTATGTTTTGGATTAAATTGTATTTTATATCATTATTTATATACCATGTACCAATTTACGTCGAAATAAAATAGTTTTTGTGGGAGCTGTCGATTAAAATAGGAATAAATGTAAAAGGTAAGTCATTTAATTTAACATAACCTCATAATGACGTTTGCTTCACAATTGATTGTTTTAGTATTGACGCTGCGTTCCTTTGTTGTAATTACTAGTAATTTGAATGACATTGTTAACAGCGTACGTTTATTTTATATTCCAGATGAAAAATCTAGTGATGTGAATACTATACCATTTAACGAAGAAAACAAAAATTCCGAAAGGCATGCATGACACGAGTGGAATATAGGAAGTGTATTAATCCATCATACATTATAGTGAATCCCTCCATTATTGGTTAAGCATTGGTATAGCCTCAGGAAGATTCCAGTAATATGAAAAAATATGAATTTAAGCCTACACTTGCATACATCTTTATGGTAACGTTATTGATGTTTATGAATATAATTCCAGAAATTTGACTGAAAAACATCACGGTGACTTGGAGAATATGCCCTAAATACCATGACTCATGTGATATGGATGAAGAACTATAGGTTAACTGACCAAATAAGAATGATATTGGTAAACACTTATATTTGACTATTATTATATCAACACCTATTCAATCTATCTCATTAAGCTCTTCATATTTGTCTTAGGTTGCTCGTTGGATACACCAAAGGACTGTTCTAGTTATGATGTCTTGGTCTATAGTTGTCCTTAGTCTTCACCAATGATGATTATCATTAATTCTTACTCACTGTTCCGTCCAGTTTATAATAATCTCATGTCTCCATTTTTATAAATTTCTGTATTGTGTTTCGAAATTTGCCTATGCTCACATAATATAAAAAGTAAACTATAATTTACTGCAACTTAAATCAAATTAAATAACATCACATTTAATTTAGGATGTCGGATGAATTGCAAGATGTAATTTCAATATCAGATTTGAACGATTCAAATATAATGCTGTGCTTATTTTGTTATTTTACAGAAATCATTCAGCAAGGAATTAATGAGGATATGGCAAACAGTCTAATCTATAATGAAGTTTGCTAATCAACTGCAGATATCTGATGAAGTTTTGCGTGTAAATCCAATCATGGCTCTATTTCATTCACTCGTTATGGAAAATAACAACATTATAGTACAAGTAATTGCACCCCGACCTTAACGTTTGAATAAACGTAAACCTGTAGTATGGAAATGCAATGTACAAAAAAAGAAGATTCATAAAAGCTTATCTTATGAAAACAAAAGTGGAGTTGTGAAATCTGCAAAACTACCTAAAATATTTGATTGCTCTATGTAGGCTTTCATAGATTTCTTTTTCATTATTAACTTGGAGTATTTCTACATTACATATTATTTGTATTTAATTCTAACATAAAAGTGTCTACCTGTCTGCCTTACATAAGTAACTTTAATAAAAAAAATGTGGAATTGATACAAAAAATGTTTTATTTTTTGAGAAACAGTTGTTTTCCATAATGAGAATTTTAATTAGAATTCCATCACATATACTATCAGTCATTAGTAATAATTTATTATTACAATCCTATATAAGTACGCAAATTAAGGTAAGTATATTATTAAGATAAAAATGAAGTCTCTTATATTCAAAATAACTTGAGAATTCAGTTGTTATATGAAAGTGAGGTTACAGAATTGAGAACGTAAAATTTTATATTTTTATCAATCAAAAATCATAAAATTCGAATTGTATTATGACTTTATCATACATAGATGCTATTTATATTTAAATTTCTTATTTATATAACATTAATTCATTTATATGACTGTTATTATTACTTCGTAAATTTGACAATTTGACTTTTTGACCACCGTAAAAACACGAAAAGTGTACAGGTAAAAGACTTTAAATTTTCTTTTTGTTCATAAATTCGAAAAACTTAATTTTATAACTATAAAATGAACTTTATTATCATCAAATCGGATTCTCAAATAATTGATTAATGTCCTAAAATTGTCAGTTCAACAATTAAAGGTTCAGGTGTAGAAATAGAGAGGTTTCAATTTTATGAAAATCTTAAAAGTCGAATATCTCGAAACAAGGTTTTACGACTTAAAACTTTTTGGCTGAACACCGACGATATGTAATTCATACTTAGAGCATATATATGCTTACAGACACTCCTGTGTTGAGTTTAAAGTACTTCCATACTCATTTACAGAAAAATGGTGCCGACGTGCATGTACGTCCATACTCCTCTAAAGGTTAAATACAATAATAGTACCAATCACAAAGTTATTCGAATCCACTGAAAATATTTTAATGCATTGTGTTAATAAATTATTATTGTTTGCTTACTTCAGAACACATAATGTGCATGATTTTTAAAAAGATTATTTTATTGAATGTCAATAAAAACCCATTCTAATTGTCTTATCTAGATCAGTCGGAATGAGAAAACAATCAATCATTTTTTTATGTGAATTAGTTACTTATTCTGTTATATGTGACCAATGTTGCTTCACTCAATATCTAAGTGCATATTCCTACCAGGTTAAGCCATGAATACATTTAAAGCAAGGCTGCCGAGTCGTGAAATAAAACGTGATTATGACTCGGGCATTAACAAATGGTCCGACTCAGATTTAAAAAACTATGCGATAATTTATATGTAGCCTATACTTTTATATAATATATCTATGTGTATTTTTTTAATTCAATTAAAGAAAGACTTGCGATTATTTATGACTCGAGACTACCCTAAACACCACAATTACTCCATAGTCCCGATTTAAAGTCTATTTGCATGTATTACTATCATAGAGATTCTTTTTTTCTCTGAATATTATTTGAAATATTACAAAGAAACTGTTGACTCTTTTAAACTGCTGATCCTTTTGAATTCAATATCGATAAATGTTAATTATTTCAGAAATTATGGCCAACCGTAACCGAATGTTCAATGACAATCGCCGCAATAATAACTTCAACCGAAGCAATTCCGGGGGAGGTATGGGGAACATGGGTGGTATGGGTGGATACGGCCGCCAGATGAGTCCATGGCAAGGGGGTGTTGCCCCCGGAGGAGCATTGCAAGGGAACGCCATGCCCACCTCCACTGAGGCCACTTTAGCTCTTGCCAACAATCTTATATCTAACCTACTGCAAACTAGGCAGAGTCCATCGGTTCCTAGCTTGCTGGACATCAATGTTCGACGTGACTACGGTGGCGGCAATCGCATGAACAACTATGGGAATGGGGGCTTCATGGAGCGCCGCAATATTGGCAATATCAGCAGGGTAAGTGGTATCGAAAGACAAAAATTACTTTTTTTTATGAGAAAATTATTTAGACAGACTAATCATTACCACAAATAATTAATTATTAAATACCATTGCGGTGCCTTTCATTTTCTTATCATTGCCACTTCTAAGAGTTCCATTGGCGAATTAATATATTTACATTCAATTCAGCTCACATCTTGGAGATTTAGACCAGTGATCAGGAAAGTAGTGGTCCATGAAAGAATATCAGTGGTCCACAGAGAAATATGGAAACATCTTTAATTTTTTATTAACTGAGCTTTAATAATTTGGTTGCAATTAATAGTTTTATTACACGAACTAGGTGTAATTTATGTGGTCTTTGATAATTTTTTCCATGTATACTTTTAAAAAATCTTTAAGGTGGTCTGCATGATTTATAATTATAATAAAGTGGATCATGAGGTTCTTTTGAGGCAAGATGTTTTGCGAACTGCTGGCTTAGACTCATGACATTTAATCTACACCAATTTCTTCCACACAAGTCCAAAAATACATTAATCTTCAATGTAACAAAAAGATCCAGCAGTCAGTGAATTGCTTATAGTTGAGTTCAACCAATACGCAAAATGTTAAATGTATATATATTAAAGCATTTTGCTTTAATTATCTCACTTAATCATCGATAAAAAAGGTGCAGATATTTTCTATCCATTTCACTAAAAAAATAAATTTTAATTCACGATAGTTTAGCCATAATGCTGTTAAAAGTTTTAATAATCAATTTGCATTACAAATTTCTTCAGATTTGCAAGACGCAGGTTGCCGAAAACTGCTCTTTATAACCTAAAAGAATGTATTTATTTGTGTACTCAATTTTGCAATAGTGGTTTTTTTTGTTATTTTTCAATACAAATCAGAAAAATTGATACATTTGTTCATCGGAGACATTTGGAAAGTTGGAGACGTTTGAAACAATTGCAAAACATTTTGATGTTAAAAGAGCCCATTTGCATTAAAATGTTAAATATTGTTATGCAGTGCATGATTTTTTCCTCAGACTCAGGAAAACAACTCTCAATATGTTTATACCACTCAAATATTTTATTTAATAGATAAATATTAATTTTGCTCACCTCAACATTCTTGAAATTGACATACAGTCGCTTTTGCCATCTGACTACTGATATATACTACATAAACTTTAAAAAAAAACAATGCGTAATGGGTATTTCTCAATTTTAGTGGATTTATCGCTTTTCAATATATGTATTTTATCTTCTTTATTTTCCAGCTCTGAAATATTTTGTTCTTATACAGATTTATAGGGAAATTGCTTATAAATATACTGTCGATCAAGGGTTTTCGTTTTGAGTCTCTGTATCTATTAAAAAGTTTCGATTGCCGAAACGAAAGTGTGTTAGGTTTTCATCACCTTCAAATTTAAGTACTTGCATGGAATTAATGAATATGTTCACAGAACCATTTTTCTTGACGGTTACTTCATATTCATTGAGATTTCCTTAGGCAACTTAAATACAGAAGATTCGTCTGCCATATCCACTTTCATCTATTCTCTTTTTGTATTTAATGTCGCTTCACTATGATATTTTGACAAACCCAAAAAATTCAGTCATTAAATATCAATTTCATTTGTGATTCTCGAAAAACTGTTACTAATGAAAAATATATCTGGCATTTTAATGCCGCAATGAAACCATTAAAAGATAGTACAGTTTTTGTGACCAATAAATTGCAGTCAAATGATTACGACTCAGCCGTATAAATTACTCTCAGGTGAGTATAAAGAAACAAGTCTGGGGAATGCTGCGGATTTTTTAAATTATCAATTGTTCATGATATTTTGATGATTTTAAGCATCGCAGTAATTGTACCTCGTCACTCATGAATCCATCGAGTGCAATGTGGCATTCATTTATGTATTGCATTATATCACACTGGTCAATAACTATTATGTTTGTAAGCATGATTTCGTATATTTGCCATATACTCATAAAGTATGCCCTTTTCCTTTATATCACAACGTAAAGTGGTCTTCTCGAGTACATTTACGAGTACGGCGACTTTCGGTCATGCACTTGGCCGGCGAGGCCATTCTTACTAGTCCCGTTTGTGGTTTTGCTCTAGATGGGAGCACGCGACATGCATCACATGGGAAACATGAATCGCGGAAATTTTGTGTCGAACCGCGGCCCTGACGGCGGTATTCGCAAGCCGCAGAGACCCAACAATCAAGCTAATAAAGGCAACAAACAGCACGCTAACAAGCAAAATTCTGTCAAAAAGGAGAAACCCGCTGCGGATAAACTTCAATCCGCTGAGAGGTAAGCGAGGCGAAATCTACCAAGACGCCTTATTCAATTACCATTGTATCGGATTACCTATACCCGTGGCTCACTTTTTCCCGTGGCTCGGCAACCTGCTACGACCGCTTTTCCGATTTAATATCGCAATAGTGTCGTGATGGTGTGCCGGAGAGCATTTTTTGTGAGCGGCTGGAAATGCTTTTCATATTGCAAGCTTTTAGCTTGCAAGGTTACACTTTTCTTTTACCAAACTTTTCCAAATATTTATCATGCAAATGCCAATATATTATATAAAATAATTACGAAATGTATTTCTCCCGCGGCTATAATTGACTAGCCCCATTTCCATATTTTCTTCAGTTCATTTTAGATAATTGATGTCGCCCATCAATTCAACATTTTATGCAGTTTCACCACAGCATAAGCACTTTATTCCAAATTAACTTGCCAGAGCATCCATATTATTCCATTCCACTGTAGGTACTATTTTTTATTATCAATTGGATATCCATCCAGCCTTGAGGGTCATCAGAGGATAAGAATCAAATGGCTGAGTGATCGTAACATTTTTTTGTATTAAACAACAATATTACATGTCATTTTGTTTTTATTTAGTTATTCAAACCAATTCATTCACAGGAGAATTTTTTATTTTGACAAGCGTAATAATTTTAAATCACATTCTGCACTCAAGTGCTTTGTTGACCTCAGTGATTTTTTTTTATAAAATTAGAGGAAGGTCTCTATCTCACGCACATTTTATTTGGTTTGTTCAAATGTCAATTTTTGTAAAATTTTAAATTATCACAAATAATTGACGTTTTCTCTTAAAATAAGACAGAATTGTATGCAGATTTTCGCTCTTCGTCTCGGGGAGTGAAAGTGAAATTTAAGATCGATTTGAATGGATAAAAGCTGTCATTGAGATATTGCTGTGTGATTGTTATCATTTTATTAATTTTGAGCACCCAGTCAGTCATTTCATATTTCTGATAAGATTTTTCGGTAGACTGTCGTAGGCAGTTATCACCGTGAGAAGCAGTTTTTATTATTTATCTCTGTACAAGTTATATGGTTGTCTAAACTATGGTTATACTAATTTAAACAATTTTAAAAAAAAATACAAATCCGTTATAAATCAGTTCAGGCGATCAACCTGCCGCCAGTGAGGTGCAGAATGCTGCCGAAGACGAGAATGTCAAAAAAGATGGAACTGGATCCACTCAGTTTGATGAAATCCCTGCAGAATTGTTAGAGTGTCACATATGCGAGAAAAAAATGTGGGACGGCCGTTCATTTGACAATCATATCAACGGGCGAGCTCATCACATTATGATGGACAAGACCAGGGAGAGTTATCGCATGACTGCCGATGCCATGCGACAGGAGTTGAGAATCACTGAGATGCGCAGAGACCGCAAACTTCATCCGATGGCAAAAAAGATTTTATGTGCCATGTGCGACCTGTATGTGGTAATGGGCGGCGCTCATCGCCGATCGCTAGGGCATCAGAAACTCAAAAAGTATCTTCATCCCACTTGCAATACGTGTCGTAAGGAGATGCCCACCAGGATTGAACTGGACGAGCACCGATTGACTGTTCAGCATATGAAGATGGTGCAGGAGAAACTTAGAGAGACGCAGGGAAAACCCAAGCAAGAAGGTAACCATGCAATTCAATGTTTATACAAATTTGAAAATAATTACACAATTTTTGTAGGTCTGAAGACTGCAAATTTTATTTTTAGATTTCTTACTACATTTTGAGTTAATAGTACAGTTAGACATCTTCCAATAAAACGATTTCCTTTTATAAGTGCGCCAATCGCCAGTACTGGCGAACAAAAAATAAGCTGTTGTTGGGCTCCTCTACTTGATCCATCAAAATACAGATGCTGTGTGATGTATCAGGGTCGGGGACAGTGATCCGTTCACAACTAGTCCTATAATGCAGTTTACTAATTGTATAATGCCATTGAAATATACTACATAGAGCATTCAATTTACTGACAATGTCTTTTAAACGGTAAATGAAAAGTAAACTATTAGGTATGTGATTACTTTTTACTAAAAACTGAAATAGAAATAATTAAAAATATTTCTGGGATGAATAATGTCGTCCATACAAATAACATGCATTTTATGTTTTTACTGACATAGAAAGAGCTTATAAATGCCCTGTCGAGTTTGGTTAATTTGGTTAGAAGCTAATAATATTATATTAGTATAAGATTATCCATTGATTTAACAATGAATTTAATACCTAAATTACGTGGATCGATACATACTTTGAAAACACTTACACTTGACAATTCTTAATTAAAATTTCATGAAATAACAGAAAAATTAAATGTTTTTATTGAATTTAAAAATCCACATTTCGGATTCATATTTGCAACAATCTTCCGTTTTAATGTCTGTATCTGTCCTTAATTCACAATTAAATAATGTTCGGAAATTTTGATGGTCAATTACTGGTAAATCAGTTTAACGATAACGCAATCCCTAATAGTATATTAACTAGCATAAACAAACGCCCATGTGAATATTGAATTGTATGTACAAGCAATATAAACATACAGACTCAATGTTCTCTCTAAGCTGCAAAAAAAAATATGTAAGAGCGCCGACCCCAAACGACGTCGCCCCACTACACCACTGGAGATAAGGCTGTATATTATTAGCCGCCTGTGTGGTCGAGTGGTCAACATCGTTGGCTACCGCTAACGGTAAAAAATAATAGCAAAAATAAATTAAATTTGAATCGTTGAAATTATTGTATTGAAATTCCACCAAGCACCTTCAGTCGAAATCTTAAATTATATCAAAAATAAATTGTTTTTAGTGATGACAATGTCAACTCTTCAGGATGAATTAGCGTTGGTACGCGGTTTTGTCGATGGAAACAAAAAGCAACCGAAAGACAAGAAAAAAACTGAAGGCCAAGAAGAGGCGACTGATGACAAACCAGCAGAGGGTGGTGAGTGTAGCACTTATATGATGGAATTTAAAAATAATATATTTCTTTTCTTGTTTGTGTATGTAATGCAATCTTTCTTATAATAAATGATTAAAGTTGCAGAGGATGGCTCTGTGCAAGTTAAGGTAGAAGCGGAGCAAGAAAATAAAGAAACGTCACCTCCAGAGGAACCTGTGTATGTTATTTTGGACTACAAAGAAGGCGATGACATGTCTGAGATGACTCGCAAGAATTTGCCTCGTTATGACCCACTGAGACCACTGGGGATCAGTTTCGTCTCTGAATTTTCCTGCAAGCATTGTAGTCTCTGCAAAAAACTTTTTGACTGTGATGAAGCTGCTGAGATTCATCTCAAAACTTATAAACATTTCAATGCCTTTAGTAAACTGATCAGGTCCAAAGGAATGTTTAGGACTGTCCAGGTGAGAGATTTACATCATAAACAATCATATTATTTTTGGAATTTCAAACCTCTTCGGAAAACGCTTTACGCAGCTGAAAATCAATTCACTATAAAAAAAATATATATATATTACTCACATTCAGTGGTGTAGTGGGGGCAGGTCGGCGACCTGGCACCTGAAAATGAGCCAGGGCGCCGCCCTGCCACCTTTTTGACTTGTAACTTAATTTTCAAGTACAAAGATATATTCAAAATACTGTTAATAAAATTTAAAAGCACTATCAATATTATTGTTTTTTTTGTATATTTATCATCAAATAATTGTATGTTTTTTGTTGATTTAATTGTTAAAACATGGGGTATTTTAACTTTAGACGGATATAAAAAAAAATATGGAAGAAATCAATGACCGACCTGGTACCTATATATTTACCACTGCTTATATTATAGTAACCCAAAACTGTTAATTCATCACACTGAAAACAAAAGATGAGCTAATGAAAGGGAGAGGGTGGGGCTGAGAATTTTTATTAACTTTTCCGGTTCTAAGCTCAAGAAATGCGACCTGAATACCCACATTTTCTTAAATATCTATTTTAATATGGGTGATACAATGTTTATAATTAAGGTATTCTTATATCATAGTTTTTTGGACCTTTTATAGTTCATAAAAATACGATAAGATAAGAGATAAGCGCCCGCTTATCAGCGATCGTTCGTAAGATAATAGGCTGAACGCCGCTAAGCAAAGCGCGCCAGTAGCACATTGATATTTGCACTGAAACGACGTATATTTTACGCGCAACTTAAAATATGATTATTTATTAAAAAACCACGGATTTTTATAAAAAAATGTATGAGGAACGATGCAGAGAGATATTTTAAAGCCCTTAGACTATTTTTTTTTTTTGAAATTCATAAGAATAAGGCCAATAATGAGGAAACCACTGGGGTCCCTAAAAGACCCCCATCGGCCGAGAAGTATTTTTCTAGTCTCCGAGCCGCGAGAGTTAAGTTTGAGAAGAGAAGCTTCCTCTTAGTTAACTCTTGAATTTTTATAAATTGCTTATATCTATTTCATTTATTCTGTCTCGCAATTATTATTGGTAATTAATTATAATTTGTGTGACTTTGGTTTGCAGGGGAAATCCGATGACGAATTAAAGAGAAAACATGAGACTAATGCTGATGTGGAGATGGTAGATGAAAGTAAACGGATCAAACTAGAGAATGGAGATGAAACGACCGGTAAGATATTTATATCACCCATTTGACCTAACTTCTGTGTTTATGAGACATTATTTAGTTCAGCTTAACGATGTTTGACTCTTAACCTTTTGACCGCGGCTCGGATCCAGATCAGTTCAGATTGGACTGCTATAGCAGTCAACCGCGGTCTAAAGGTTAAAGAGTCAGGCATCCTACTTCCACATTTACTCCTTATTTATGTATTTCTATTGGACAATAAAATACTTATTGCTTGTTTGTGATCCAGCAACTCCCTGATACACTTGGATCACCTCTGTTGTTTTTTTTTCCACTGTCAAATACACCTAAACTCTAATAAATGTCTTTTGGCATCCAATTTTAGATGAAGTTCCAGTCGCTGACGATACATGCGTTGATTCTTCAATGGGTGATGAAAACTGGGAAACTGAAGAAAACCCAGAAGATGCCATTGACAGTGCTGTTACCGATAATACGGAAATTGACGAATCTATCTTGGATGAACCAGTCATTGAAGAGACACCAAAACCTGTACCTGCCCCTGAAATCCCTCCTGTTTCTCCTTCTGTGAGCTCTCCTTCTGTGAGCTCTCCTTCGATAGGTCGGGGAAGAGGTCGCGGTGCCAGAGGTAGACGAGGGGGAATCGCCTCCAATAGGAATAAAATTTAAATCTTCGACTAAATGAGAAGACGGAGATGTGAATTCATGGCCGAGGTTTTTGCAATTGTTTCCATTCGTTCACATAGACATTTTTTTCTATAAGCCGTCTCGCATTAAATGAAGCAAATTGCAGTTTTTTTTAGGCTTTATTTTATAAAGAAAACTAATTAGATGTAATGTCTGACAATTGCTTACACAGCGATGCCATGTATCGTCTGATTTATTTTATGTAAGTTTTTAGCGTAATATCAACATTCTCAATTTTTTTTTTTATTAATTCCCTGTAGTGAAAAGCAATTTCTCACCACCATGGGCTTTAAGTTTAAGCCGATATAATTCAAAATATTATTGTCAAATCAATTATTTTTGCACTTACCCAATTATCATTAATGGTATGATGCTTTCCAAATCTTACAATGGTAATTTTTTCATACTAGACAGTTCTGAAAGAATTGAGTTTCGGTAATTATGATATATGTATAATAATTATCAACTTTCAGCAGTGTTAGCCATACTGGTCTTAATGTATACAGTATCATATATCCTTGCGATTGGTTGAAATGCCCAAATGTTCAGTTAAACATTTTATTTTTTACTATGTACTGCTGAATATTTTACCAATGAAAACCAATTTTTGCAGAAATATTGTACGCAAAACAAAAGTACCTGTGATAAGACTCAGTGTGCTGTATATATGTTGAATGATTATCACATGCATTTGTATTATTTCAACTATTGCGCAAGTATGGCATGCATGCCAGTCATGTTTGGAAAGTTAGAAAAATCGATAAATCCGAAAGAAAGGTGGATTCCCAAATATGTCAATTGTCAAATCATCAAAAATGAAGATTAATCTGCTTTCAACTTTTACATCTACAGAAAAAGTTCATAGCAATTTTATGTGACTTGTCACAATCAATATTATTCCACAATTGCTTGCTGTTATATGAAAGGCAAACATAATTATGCAAAATTAATTTATGTTGTTGAGTACAGACTAACAGGAGTGTTGAGAAGTTATAATTACGGAGTTCCCTTTGAGACTGCTATAAGTAGATTGAAAATATTTACATACCTACATGCTTTTTTATTTTATTGCCAGGATTTCATTGACCATTCACTCTGATAAGCAAAGATGCTCTAATTCAGGGGTCGTCGACCTTTTTATGCCTATCGCCCACTTTTACTTATTTTTCATGGGAGAATTTCCTTACCGCCCACCAACATCGCTATATTTCAATCCAGTATATGGGTGAAAAAAATTCTTGAAGGAATTTAGAAGATTTGAATAAATAAGTTTTTATAACCAACATTTTAATTGCAACAAAAAAAGGGTGCGTATACGTATTGACTGTGGAAAGGAAAGAGGACGTAACCCACAGTTTTTTTTTTCGATAATCACAATGTATCTAACTTGATACACATTCTATCTAATGGATGCAAGCTACAAATGCCGAATTAGTGTTTAAATTTAGCTTTTAAGTTTGAAAAAGATGACCTTGTAAAAAATTAAAACCAAGAAAAAATACTGAAATAAAGGTTTTCCTAGACAATTTCTTTAATTAATATTAGATTATGTCTATTTATTGATTTGGCATTTACTTGATAGAACTGCATTTTAATAAGGTAAAATATCAAGGTATTTCAGTTCTACAGTTTTTTAAAAAGTTAAAGGTTGATAGCTATTTCGGCTTTCGCCATCGTCAGAACTATGCTTTAAACGTAAATTAACTCAGCTATATATACTGGCTAAGAAGAGATACACAATGCATCATATTATTCACTCTAACATACTAATTCAAATTCTAATTTCAACACAACTCTTAATTTGCCCATGGCCCAGTCATCAAAACACTTTTTTTGCGCCTCCTGTAAAAGTTGTGGGTTACGTCCTTTTTCCTTTCCAGTCGATATATTGAAAAAAACATTTTTTTTTTTTAACAAACCAGCCATTTTTATTTTGCGTGCGTTTGGTTCCCATGGCGAAATTGTAAGAATTTGCAATAAGGCATGTGTTACTTTCTAAATGCAGCAATGAAAAAACTGCTCAAAAACAGAAATTGTGAAGCCAAACGATTTGAAAGATTTTGGGGTTAAAGCGAAAATCGCCAATTACGGAAGCATTTACCGCGCATTAGTGGGCAGTACGGACGAGGTTGACGACCCATGCTCTAATTCTTTTTGAAACCTAGAAGATTTTGCTTGAGAATGATTAAAATAAGGTTTTTTTTATATTGTTACTGTAGTATTTAATAAATGCAGTAGGGAAACAATCATTTTTTTTATATACTTTTTCTTGCTGTCATGAATTTTTTATGTTATTTTTATATCTAGTCATGTCCATTCTTTCGTTTTTTTTTTTTGCAATATGCCATTATTTTAGTGGATTCTTTATATGAAAAAAACACGTTTGGTTATTTGAACTAATTATAAATATACTCTGCAAGACATGTGTATTCACACTTGATAGATCAGAGCTCTTTGACCTGTGGCCTGCAGATCTGCTAAAAAGTTTTATTTTTATGCAACTTAAATTAACATTTTGGTTCTAGAACAGCACTTTTTCAGGTTATTTCAATTAAGTAGTTGGTTTTCATTTTTCAATAAAAGAAACAAAAATTCGAAAATACTTGGAATAATATTTTTTATTATTGTATTGCCGTATATTTCTAGTACCTTTACCGGTCTGCGGGTGTGATAAGGTTGAAAAACGCTGATCTAGACCATTACTTAAAGTAATGTTACCCTTTGTATGTAATCAACACCTTGTCTCTGTAAGACATCTGTTATTGAAAAAACAAATGTTTATTCCAGTATTTTATTTTCCTTACAATAAAGTAATTTAAATGTATTTGACTTTTATTTCTTGTTGAAATTCACTTGCTGCTGCTGGAACTGCAAACGTCTCAGCATAAGCGAGGGCTTCCGAATGAATTTTGACTAATTCAAAATAAGTGTTATTGTTTAGTATGTAAAAGAAGACAGAAAATTTCGTAGATTTTGTGTACAGATATTATGTCTTAATAGGCTGATGGTGAAAATTCCACTATGCTGTTGCAGCAGGACAGAGATAGTTATTTTAATCTCAACTTTGTCCTTAAGGGGGTTACACCACCTTGGCGTTTGGAAAAATAGGTATTAAAATAATTTTTATTTTTCACATATACATCAACAAAATTGGTTGAGTAGATCTTGAACACTAGTTTCGAGAAAAATGCAAAAGAACAACACTAGTGTCTATATAATTTTAACAACGTTCAATCTGCGATTCTTGGACCATATCCGAGTTATTTTTAGCTTCCGAAACTCACCAAAGGAATTATTGTAATGTATAAAGGACTGACTAAAAGAACAATATCCTTTGCCAAGGTTTTGAGTTCTCATAACGGTACAATCTGTAGCTGAATTCCTAATTGCTATCACTTCGGAAATAGTTCGAATTTTGAAATGTTAAACCACGTTGAAATATTAAATGTAAAAAATAATTATCTAGCCGTAACCCAAAATAGTGAGTTAGTTGAGAGAATTGTTTTCGATTTCGATTCATAAGGAAAAGTATAATACCCGAGGAAAGGATTAATAAGATATGCAAGTAAGTAAAATATTGAATATGAAAACAGATAGAGGGGAGTGATTGTTGCTGTAACAGGCTAATTAACTGGTAACTGGGCGGTTCCTGACAGCACTTAGTCGCTGTTACGCCAAATATAAGTTTGTATGGAAAATAAAGGAGGGCTAAGACTAGTACTATTAGAGAAGCATCTTCATACTAACAACCCGAAGGTTTTTTTTACTTAAAATGTTAATGCTAACTTAAATTCTTAATTAAAAGTTACAAAATGAAGTATTCATTGTATCTAGTCCCTCTGTCAAGTAAAAAGGAAAATTCTCAACCTTACGATTGTATACTAAATATAAAATTCTCACGTTTATTTATTATGTGAGATCAAGATCGTAAAACAAAGTTATCAAATTTTGTTACTACCCCCAGACATGCATCTTTTTCTCCTTGAATGATAGGCTTCATTACATTATTTTGAGTGTTTTCAAAATCTCGCAAAGAGAATTATAAGTACTTGTTTACAAAAAATGTTTAAATTTGAATCATTCAAATTATGTACACTCCCACAGATTTTGTCACTAACAACCCGGGATTCGCCTTTCGGCATCTTCAGGCGTTCAAGTGCACGGATGAACTTGAACTGACGCTTAGTAAACGAATGTTTCGTGTTTATATAATAAAGAAATGTATCACTGAATCTAAAGCCATTGCAGGCGAAAAGGATTCTTCAAAGGCGGAAAGGGCGCTTCAAAAATAGACTCAAGCCTGTAGCGGGCGTTTTTTAGTGATTAGCGCACAAATATATTACATTCTTAAAATCAACACAACTTCTAAAGCAAACGATATTTTCGATTGAAATTTTAAAAAAAATCATACGTGACATTTAATCGTTAAAAATAAAATTAGGACATTTCAATAACATCATAATTTCACTGTGTTTCTAAGCTGAATATAAAACTTGTTATCAATTTAGTAGATAGCACCCGCATGTTATAAATATTAAATATTCAAAACATTCTATATAACAAAATAGCATATTTATCAATATATAATTGCCATTCCTACAACTTTACTACCACTGGAAGTGTAAAATCTAATGCCTATAAATTACAGCGTAAATATTCGAGACACATGTGTCACCCTTTCTAGCAAAGAATTAGGACTAATGTTAATTAGTTGCGGCATTTTATTTAACGCCGACAAACAAACCCGTGATATTATGTGTCCCGCAAACAAGCGACAATATAAAAAAACGTATTATGCTGTGATCCGCATTCTACCGACAATACGCTAAAAATGACTTTTGTCGTTTCCCGCCTATTAAGTGTTAAGTGTTGAAAAATTGTATAATTCATAATGCTCTTTAGATTATAATACAATCTTTTTTTTATTAATCAATAAGTATTATTTCTTATTTTTTCTATTTACATTAGACATGAGAGATTTTAAGGAGCTTATATTGTTTAACATCAACTGTCTTCTTTTCTTCCTTTTGGGCACACTGATATTCTTGTGTCCTAATTTTAAATATTCTTCATCCTGATCTATGACGTTATTAAATTTGCCAATAAATCCTTCAGAATAATTCTCTGATAACTCGGTCTGCTTTTTGGCTTTACCTTTCTTCGGCTTTTTAGTAATGCTACTTTTAACTTTTTTTGAATATGTTTCATTGGATTCCATAACTATGTCCATTTTCTGTTTCAGGATCTCTTTTCTGAGCTTTAATTTTTCAGTTTTTGTTATTTGCTTCTTTATGCCGAATTTGTTTTTCATTGATTTAAGGGACCGTACACTAGCTAAATCAAAATCTTTCGGTAAAACATTGGAAAAAGCAGCAGGTAAAAAGGCATGAGTGCCAATAGGTTTGTCATCTATTGTAGTGTCACCTCCATTGTCAGTCTTAGCTCTGGCTCTTTTCGATTTCTTAATTTTACCCATTATCTAGAATTAAAATAAATTATTCATATTACGAAATAAAGGAAAAGGTTTAACACTATCAATGTCAACATATAAATGAGTTCAATAACATTAAATGAAGAATTTTGGGTAGAGATTTTTTCTCGGCATTAGATACAGACTAGACATACGCGCTTCTTCACTCACAAATATACCAATATTCAAGCTGAATACTCACAATAATAAAAAGATCGTTTGATATTTGTAACCTCAAAATGATGACGCGAGCAGATAGCTGTTTGTCATAGACATACTATGATGGTATCTATGGTTATAGACTAATTAGATGGGTAATATTAAAGTATACTAGTTTATGGGTAATATAAACTATAATATTATAGTCAACATGTATTTAATATCAGTATAACCATACACTAGTATACAATATTACTCATAAGCTTGTACAGAAGATTATTGCTCTGCTTCTTCTTCCTCCTTCACTAACAAACCCTTCTCCATAACTTCTTTCTGAGAAAAACAATGCTACTTCATAAGCTCTTCGGATATCAGCTTTTGACTGTGCTCTTCCGCAAGCTCATCAATATCGTTGTTATCCAGCTCCAGCCCTATGATATTGGCCAAAGATACAACCTCGTTAACTGTAGACTCCACAGGTACTGTTTGAAACCCTTCAAAATCACATTCTAAAACATTCTCTGGCTAAAGCTTTTTCCAAGCAGAAGTGAGGGTCCTCTTGATAATCTCTTCCCACTTCTTATCAATCATCTTGAGGCAAGTAACGATGTGAAAGTGATCTTTCCAAAACTCTGCGTCACTCGTTATGCGAAATGACGCTCGTTAAAGGAGCATTTTTTTCACAATCTGTTTTGCTCGTTATGAAAAGTTCCACTATATTAATAAACAAAGTTTAGTTTATACTCATTCAATTAATCTAATGGTCATTTTGGCAGCACAATTAAAATAATATACCCACACAGTGGCAAATTACTCTATGGGCCAAGGCTCGCGCTTGGAATTTATACTAGCTGTAAGCCCGTTGACCTCAACGGGGGGATTTTTGTTGCATTTTTAAGTAGTCAGAAAATTTACAGGCGTCAAAAATAAATTACTAACCTATTTATTGAATAATCCAGAAATTCTGATAGTAAAAGAAATATATCTGGGGGCGTATATCGACAGCCCTGCCCTGCAGTATTTAAATTGTAAATTATTTATTTTTGGAATCATGTTCTAGTTTGCCAACAACTATTTTTCGTAATAGCAGAAATTTCGTAAGTTATTGAATTTTTGGAATAATGTTTAAGTTTGTTAACTATTTTTCGTAGTAACAAAAAAAGTCCTTGTAAATTACTTAATTTTTGAAATAATATTTAAGTTTGCTAACAACCATTTTTCGTAGAAGCAGAAATAGACCTCGTAAATTATTTAATTTTTGGAATAATGTTTAAGTTTGCTAACAACCATTTTTCATAGTAGCAAAAATAGTCCTTGTAAATTACTTAATTTTTGGAATAATGTTTAAGTTTGCTAACAACTATTTTTCGTATTAGCGGAAATTTCGTAAATTACTTAATTTTTGGAATCATGTTCTAGTTTGCCAACAACTATTTTTCGTAATAGCAGAAATTTCGTAAGTTATTGAATTTTTGGAATAATGTTTAAGTTTGTTAACTATTTTTCGTAGTAACAAAAAAAGTCCTTGTAAATTACTTAATTTTTGAAATAATATTTAAGTTTGCTAACAACCATTTTTCGTAGAAGCAGAAATAGAACTCGTAAATTATTTAATTTTTGGAATAATGTTTAAGTTTGCTAACAACCATTTTTCATAGTAGCAAAAATAGTCCTTGTAAATTACTTAATTTTTGGAATAATGTTTAAGTTTGCTAACAATTATTTTTCCTATTAGCAGAAATAGACCTCGTAAATTATTTAATTTTTGGAATAATGTTTAAGTTTGCTAACAACCATTTTTCTTAGAAGCAGAAATTTCGTAAATTATTTTATTTTTGGTATAATTTTTAAGTTTGCTAACAATTATTTTTCATAGTAGCAAAAATAGTCCTTGTAAATAACTTAATTTTTGGAATAATTTTTAAGTTTGCTAACAATTATTTTTCCTATTAGCAGAAATAGACCTCGTAAATTATTTAATTTTTGGAATAATGTTTAAGTTTGCTAACAACCATTTATCGTATATATATAAATAAATAGTTAATTAAATTATTATATATAATTGAGAAGCCCTATATAGCCTCTCACAACCAAGCAGTTTGAAATCTTGGAATTTTCATTTAAATTCGTTTAGTGCAAGGTTTCACCCACAGATGTCATTATTAGTTCACTTAAAACGCGTTTTTATTTTTTGCTTTGTATTATTTAAATTATATAGAGTTTTTATATCGCTTTTCTCAATTAGATTCATAGAGCAGTGTGTAAGCTGTCTGAACGTCGCGCATGAAAATTGGGGCATGGTATCGAATCCCACAGCTTGAGAGAATATTTTTGGTTAGTACGATAATTTTGTTTGACTTTCACACATAGACGTCAGAGAAAAATGAAGAAATGAATTAATGGCGACAGCGGGGCAGGATGGGGGTGGGGGGGGGGAAGGAGGACCGTCTTTCTTGACGTCATCGAAAAGGCGAAATCGCGATCATATACAAACGAAAAAAGTATACATTTAGTATGAATAAAAATATTGCGTCAGCGGAACTGGTGAGGAAGGTGGGGGGGAAGGGGCAGGGGAGGGGAAATCGCGGACAATCATGCAATCATTCGGACATTATCGAGTATTAATATATAGATTATATAACACACATACATTTTGTTCAGGTTTGAATATATTTTTATTGTCTTACATCGAATTTTCTGATTTTCTTTTTGCTATCCGAAAAACGGCCTCCAAATTTCATTATGCCTGGGGTCTCTCGTGTGCTTAATTCAACACTGTGTCTAAGCATGTACGAACGAAGATTAATCTGTGCCGCGACCACAACTAACCACAACGAACCGCGACACAGAGCAGACCAATTATCTGTGGAGCAAACTGGGGCAGACGCAAGTAAGCCAAGTGAGCGTCGCACGTACCTTTGTATTATTGTTATTGGCGTAAGTAGCTCTGTACTTATATTTGTAATACAAAATCTGTGCTTTCCTGAGTATTTATGTACGTCTAATCAATACGAAAATATAGGTATGCCAGTGATTATTTCCAAAAACGGACAACATTATATTTGAAATTTTATCTTTCTGGCAATACAAATGTTTACTGAAAAACTCTTGTCAAATAAAATACAAACCTAGGTGACCAGAGTTTTCTTGTTTTGTATCTGTACATCAGAAATTATTATTAAATACGAACAAAATGTATAAAAAATGCATTAAAAATAATATGCCAGATTTTAGTTCTGTATCTTCTAAATATTTAAATGACAGTCTGACAGATGTAAGTCACTTATAATAATTATATTGCAATACACAATAAATAATAACATCTCTCAATCCAAATTCACATCATAAATCATATTTAGGTTTGTCAGACGTCTCAATTAATCGTGACTGTCACCGGTCTCGTGTCCCAGTGACAAAAAAAAAATATCCATGATTATTATAATACTTGGATAGAATTTCCGGAACAATACAAAGATTTGTATCACATCTGCGAGTATATTTTCTTCATACTAGAACATAATGATAATGTGGAGAGAATATGCTCGCCAATGGTAGATTCAGTGGACTGATGAGAGAAACAGACTTTTAGTGGATACTGTTGAAAGTATTCTACAGTGCATACAAAATTATGATGAGTATAGATGCAAATGGGGCACGCGCTTGGGGCCTCTAAAATACATTGAATTTCCTGGAGTTATAATTTTATCCGAATTTTATTACGCCTGGGGCCTCTCATGTGCTTAATCTGCCACTGATTGTGTTTTATTCTTTAACTATGTTTATGTACACTTTATTATCATTTTTTTCATCCCGGTTTTCGTTCCGCTTCAAGTAAAAAAATATATATCGGTTCGGTTCCGGTTTTCGTTCCGCCAAATATAACGGTTTTGGGTTTTCGGTTCAGCTCGAATCCAAAATCCCAGGAATTTACCGTTTTGCCCAAAATATCTCAGTGACTGGTTTTTTTTCTAGCTCACTGAGGATTTTGAAAATCTCGAAACCATATACTAGCGTGAACCGAAAAAAAAAACCCAAATATTTTTTTTGGTTCGGTTCCGGTTTTCGTTTCGGCAAAAATAAGGGTCAACGGTTTTCGGTTTTCGGTTCCGTTCTGTTCCGGTTCGAAGCCCTGCTTTATGTTATATTATATTTTGTGTTTAATATATGATAAATATTCAAATTTAAAAAATATGTAAAATTCAGTATAGATTTTAAAAAAATCGGGAGGGGGTCTCGGTTTGACTTGCAAGAAATCTGATAACCCAATTATATTGTACTTACGTTATTCTGCATGTCTGTCATTTCTAAATCATTTCCGAATTTCTAAGCCTTTTTTTTCGGTTTTCTCAATTGTGTCGATTAACCGTCATTAATGTGTCAGTATGATGTTAGCCTTTAATGCGTAAACCTAGTTTATTTCTTTGCTCTTTATTTTTAAATTACACATTGAAAATTTTGCTTAACATTGATTTCTTTATATAACTGCAAACCTGGTTAAATAACTCAAGTACATTATTAATTTATATTACGTATGAATTTTATCATTATTGATAGTTAATTTTAAAAGATTTTTCATAAATACAGGGACACTAAAATTACATGGCAAAAGTGGTCGCCAACCGGTTTTCCGTGGGAGAATTTTGGCGCCCTGAAGTTTAATTTATAAAATACATCTTAACCATTTTCCTGTTAACATGTAAACATGATTCATAATATGATTATACAGTAAAACCCCCAGTTACACTAAAGTCGGGACAGTGTAATTCGGGGTAGTGTAATTGGGGGTGTGAATCTCATACAAAATTAGGGATTTGGTTTTTTCCGCATAAAATGCAAAACTAAGATATCCCTTAGTTTTAAAAAAAAAAATATTGACGAAATATTTAGTTACCAAGTGATAAAATGCAAAGGGCGCCAAAATCCCACAGATAGACAGTTGCCCGCTATACGTGTATAGCCTGGCACGTGTTGAACACACAGACGCTAGCCAACATTTGACTGTATGCGCGGCACAGACGACCGTCTCTTAGTAACGACAATAGAATGCGATGAATTGGGGGATTTGCGGCGAATATTTCAATTATTTCATTCGGGGTAGTGTAATTGGGGGTTCGACTGTACTTTATTGAAATCTCCATATTAAATTGCAAGTTTATATAAGGCCCTGTGAACATTGATACAAGCGATGACATAAAAAAAATGAAAGCATGTTCTATTAATTATCTATGGTGTAGCCTTTGCTCAATGCATTTTTGCGAGATTCCCCGAGTGAGCAGGTCGACAAATTATATCTCGATTGGTATGAAAAAAACTACTTGTTGTTATGTTAAAGTGTACTTGATATTTTATAAATTTTAGGAATTTCAAGTATATTATTTTTAAAAAATTAACAAACCCATTAGTAATATCAACATATTACTAATGGGTTTGTTAATTTTTTAAAAATAATATACTTTAAATTCCTTATAGAAATAAAATTTATAGTGGTCAACAGAATTCAGAAATTTGAGTTGTGTTTTGTGAGGTGTAAAAGTAAAGCAACCGTTGTATTAAAATTCAAAATGGTATACTTAGGCTCGATTAGGCAATGATTTTTTTAGTGTAATGAAAAAAAGTGGTTCTTTTAAATTAGATTTAACTGAGGATGGAATGTTTAGTCACTGTTGGTGTACCAATTTGATTTCTTGACATGGTAACTAAAGAAATAATAACAGAGAACTTTACCTGTATTTACTGATTTCATATATGTATTACGTTGGTATGTATTGCTGTTAACACATTAACTATCGAATTAAGATTATACACCATACAATGAAAAATAAATATTTAAATAACTAAATCAATATAAATATAAATAAATTGAAAATCACACTCAGGCACAAGCTTTTGAACAGGGGAGGTTATAAGTCTACTACAAAAAAGTTTTTTTGTTGTTGATATAATGTCTTTCCACCGTGAAAGCTTGACAGGTGCAAAAGCAAAATCATCACCTGCTTAAAACTATAAAAATATAACAGTTCACTGAATATTTGCCACAATGCTGTGGTATTTATTTTATAATTTGTGCTGACATTATGGTGTTTCCGCATGTTATGTTTTTGTTGTGGCAGATATCTTAAATATGGTCCGTGGGCATGCCTACAAGTCTCAAGTTGCCAACTACTGGTCTCTGGCATGGAGACTAGTATTGTCTCTGATGAAGACTTATTTCTCATACCATATTTTCTTGCGCTTTTTCATTTATCATGTCACAATCAAAGATTTGCAATACTGATTTGATTTTGAATCTTGATAGATATTAAATTATTCCAAATACTTACAATGTAGACTAAAATGAAAATTTTCATTATAGGTCTCCAATGAATTCAAGCAAAAACTTTTGGGATATGAGTCAAAAAATATTGAAAAGTTTTCCAATGAACTAAAAGCTGATGTGTTTTCAAGTAACTGCGTGTATACTGGATCTGCTGGAATTGGCTTATTATTCTATTTACAATCAAAATTCTTATCAAACTTAAATGATAAGGATGATGTGCTGATGGTAATTTATTTCTACTTCTTGATAATGTATCATAAACTCGATTTCCTTTCAATATAAAAATTAATGTGAGTAGATAATGCTTAAAAGAAAATTTCTATACATGCACCGTCATTTAATCAAGTATTATAATTATGTAATGTCAAATTTATCAGTAAATAATTTACAGAAAGCTCTTGAGTTTGTAAAAATAAAAAGTGATGATGGAAAACGAGTAACATTCTTATGTGGAAGTGCTGGGCCCCTGGCTCTTACGGCTGTTATCGCACATCAACTGGGACCTCGACGACCTGCTCATGTTCCATCTGTTAGTCACCTCATTCAAAGGTATTTTTTATTTTGATTCAGACCCATGGTCAGTGGCGTAGTAAAGGGGGTGCGGTAGAGGCGGACCGCCCAGGGCGGCACATTTTTGGGGGCGGCATTTTCAAAAATAAATACAATATTTTTCGATAAATTATATTTATACACAGAAAAAATTAGGCCACCTGTAGTAAAAACTTCTACTTCATAGTTTGAAAAAGTAGAAGTGATTTAAAAACAAAATTAGAAAAAATATTGGGGGCGGCTAATTAAGGTCTGCCCCAGGCGGCAAGACCCCTTCCTACGACACTGCCCATGGTTCTTAAATATTCATTTGGATTGTGACTCAAAATCACAGGGGTTTAACTTCAAAATTACACGTTTTAAGTTGAATCAGCAGTGCTATTCCCGCGTGCATGGCACTTATTTTGAAGCGTCTGAAATGCCCAACACAATCACGAGTTGGGTATTTCAAACGGTCCAGAATAACTTCTGGTTTCGTTGTACATATTATATACAAATATGAGGCACAAATGTATATGACTTGTTTTTTCTTGTGTTTTGTAACAATATTTTTTTTAGTAATATCAAGTCATAAATAAATATAAAATATGTCTTGGAAATAATAACAGTTAATGAATGCTATTGGAATATCAAGTAATTTATTTGCCGAATTTCATAGCACTAAAATCATTATTTGTCTTTATCTGAAAACTATTTTTTAGATGAGCTTTTGTAATTCTTAACACCCACCTCAAAGCATGAGACAAAATATATTATTATTTCTGATTGAAAGTCTCTTAAAATATTTTTTAATTAATATAGGTTGGAGCAACTCTTACCAATGGCGGAGCATGGCAGGACATCTGACGAATTGCTTTATGGCAGAGCTGGATATTTATATGCCCTTCTCTTTATCAACAAAGAGACAGGAGAGAATCTGATAAAAGCATCTATAATTAGTAAAGTTAGTTGTATATTTTTATAGATTTCACATGTAATTTTTTATTTTGTTATGACTTATTTGTAATTCTAAAATGAATGAAGTCAATGTATCATTGAGTAACAATATAATATTAAGATGCCTGTAAACAGGTACCAAAAATTGCAGAAACTATGTCAGATATCAAGCAGAGTAAGAAGAAAACATAGTTATAACAGCAATGTTGTCATATTTTCAATGGCAATCATCGCAATATGACAACAAATTCAAAACATCACCAAATGATGCTGCTGGGAAGTATAAGTAATATAGGGCCACAAGTGGCAGCTTACAGCTATAGTTCTAATCCAGTTGGCCAGTTTGAGTACACTATTGTCGTGTGTTGCTAGGTTATAAACATGTTCATACATGTTCTAAGGCAGGGGTCTTCGACCTTTTTGGGCCTATTGTCCACTTTTGCTTACCTGGTAAAATTTCCTTACCTCCCACCAACATCGCTATATTTCAATCCAGTATATGGGTGAAAAAAAATTCAGAAGAATTTTAGGAGAAATAAAAATCCCCCACCGTCCACCACGGAAGCCTTACGGACGGAAAGTACGGACCAGGTTGACAACCTGTGTTCTAAAGTATACTGGCTAAAATAGTTGTTTGCTTACAGTGGCCTTTACAATAGGCTTATGAAAATGTTTGCAAACATGACGGATGTATTGTCGTCATGAATAAAAAGACAACTAAGAAATATTCTTGTCAACAAATCTGTGATTTTAACATAGTAAACAGAATCATTTAATATTGTTTTTTTTATATACCATCACTGTAATATGATTTTTACTCATGATTGCAGTGATCAGATAGGTGAGAAAGTTATGTTACTTTTTTGGAAATCTACGGTCACAGGTCTTATTGGAATCAATTTTCACTGAAGGCAATTGTGTGATTAATACAAACGTTAGAGTAGTTTGGTATAATATATATCCCGACCCAACATATACCATATCAAAACGTTATATTTACTGATAAAAAAAAATAGGATTTTAATCAAGTGATATTTTAAATTTTGAAACTGTATGCAATTGTAATTTAATTATAATTTACTTTCACCCAAAATGCTTTGATTCTTGACGAAATGATTGATTTTGATATTGCTGGTATCAATCATCGTGTATACCTATGATAATTGTAATTCCACATATTAAAATATTGCTTAGTCATAATTCATAAGTCAACTGTCACAAATTCATTATTCACCTCGGTTCCAAAATGTAACAACTAAAAAAAAACAAGTTTTTATATAATTTAAAAACAAGATTTTTGACAAGTCTAATCTTTTACTGTAAGTGTATCATATATTTGTAGATTTTAATGAAATTATACTATTATCTACAAAATTTATTTATAATATTAAAAACAAAATTTTATATTTTATTCTGTTATAAATAATATAAGTTTTTACAGGTTTACAAGATTTTCGTAGATGTTAATGTTTGGATTTAAAGAATTGCCACTGCACCTCTAAAATTGTTTTACTTATTACACTTGGCAACTGGTATCTATCTTAATTCATACTTTACTCGAAACAGACTTTTTTTTCATGTTCCACTTTGGTACTGTATCTTATTTTTTTCAGATGTTTGATTGTTACAAAGTTACTATTATGTATTAATTATTTGTTTTGAGACCTTATAATAGTATAATACTATCGTTATTGATATTAAAATCATTCTTTTTTAAATATAAAATTTATTTCTCGGGTAAGGTGATCATGAAGATGTTAGAATCTGGAGAGCGATTGGCTAAAGAGCAAAGAATGGAGAAAGACGTTCCGCTCCTTTACAATTGGCATGATTCATATTACCTTGGTGCGGCACACGGAACTGCCGGTATCCTCTATATGTTTTTACAGGTAATTATTTTATTTGTTTACATATGTCAAAATACCTTCCAGAAGATAGACTTCCGGCAAGAGTAACTGGCACGGGATAGACTATCCCCTATCACCCTCACGCCCATCACCAAACAAGTGATTAACCAAAAAACATACACACTTGATTAATTCTCCAAATTTAGCTATATAAATGTTATTTATCATGTTGCACACCTCCCTTTTAAGCTTCCATAAAGCATAGGAATGGCTTAATTTAAGTGCTATAATGGTATTCAATTAAGGATGAAGGATAAAGTTAAATAAATATTATTTTGTGGTTTTATCTGATATTTTATAGGCAGTGGAGTATATGAGCGTAGAAAAGTTACAAGGATTAGTACGACCGACACTGGATTGGCTTTTGCGACAGTGCTATCCCAGCGGTAACTTGCCGTCGTCATTGGGCAGTAATTCGGATCGTCTGGTGCAGTGGTGCCACGGAGCTCCCGGGCTCGTTCAATTGTGCTGCTTAGCTTACAAGGTTACGACGTTGAACTATTTCTCATCAACTATTGATATATTTTTTTCGGGTATAGATATTTATCACAATAATTTAAATGTGTTACAGGTGTTTGAAAATGAAGAATATCTGAAAGCTGCAGAAGTGTGCGGAGATGTCGTTTGGCAGCGTGGTCTCTGCTCCAAAGGTTACAGTATCTGTCACGGGGTCTCAGGAAATGCTTACACCTTTCTACAGTTATATCAAACCACAAATGTATGTATTTTTGTTTATATATTATTACCATTGTTCAAAGTATTTTTGATTGTTACAGTTTTTACAATTTTTGTATAAGTTTTTTTACTTTTTGTTATTCCTTAAATTTATTACACTTGATGTCAAAACTATTCTACTGAAACTCTTTGTCTAATAAATCTGTTTTCACAGATTCATATCTAGGTTTTGACCATTAAACAATAGTGGAAGTTTGTTCATAGTCTGGATTATCTTGATTGAGAGAGTGAACTTTTCTCCAATGCCAAAGTTTCAAAATATAAGGAAATATGATTTTACATTTTTCTATTATGTGTGAAGCAATATAAACCTCTAAGTGTATATCATATTGATGTTTAATTTTTTTATTTTGTAGGGACCACAACATCTCCACCGCGCATGCAGCTTTATGGATTGGTGTGTAGAGGAACCAGAGGGTGCCGAATGTCACTTTCCAGACGCTCCTGCTTCTCTGTATGAAGGCTTGGCTGGCAGAATTTATCTTGCCCGTGATATGCTGAATCCCATGAATGCGAAATTTCCTGTGTATTCTTTGTAAAATGTTTTTTTTTGTTTTATTGGTACACTGAAAAGTTATTGATTCACATGTAATGTGATCCTGATTATATGATGGTAAAATATTAAAGGTAACATACTTACCCATCATAGGACGCCGGCAGTTATACACACATATAGCCTATGCATTTCTTAGAGAGAAATGTATATGTCATAATGGGTAACACACAGTGGCGGTTCGTGAACTAAAATCTTGGGTGGGCTTGAGAAAAGTTTAGCATTGTATACTATTTACGAAATTGTGTATGTTTCCACTTCACCTTATACATTAATCTACAAGCAAATCAACAAATACTACGACAGTACTTATGTACAAAAAGCCTTAGGGAGGAACTGTCATCAACTGTCATACAACACAACGAGATTGGTATTTGTGTTTGTATGTATGGGCTAATCTAATGTAGCCCCTGACGTCTGACAGAAGCCTGAAACTTTGAAGCTCAGTCGTGTACATTTAGATGAGGTTTCCGTTGGCCAATGTGAATAAAATCCAAAAAAAAAATTCTAATCGTGCTTGATTGCGCCCCAATGTAAACAAAGTACTCGGGCTATATTATAGTTAGCCCGAGCCTTTGTTATTATTATTAATGCATAGGTGTCGTCAGATTGACGTCACGTTGCCTATTCTGTATGAAGTATGTATAGGGTTATTGCTTTTTTGATGCCGACTCGGTTTAAAATTGCAATACAAAACACAATCAAGAGTATTATTGTAGGTAGACATAGCATTGTCTTATATTGTCAGAGGAAAATCAAAACAAACATATTGTATTAATTTGGGAAAGGTTAGTTACGCTTTTAAATGTATTTATTTTGTTCAACGGCCGAATTGCTGTTTACACATTTTGGGTGAAAAATGCAGGTCGGGCTAAGCCCACCTAGCCCAGTACCTAGAACCGCCACCGGTAACACATTATTAAATTACATACTATTAATAAACATACATGCGTTATTCGACTGATATAATAAATTCGCATTTGTGTCATGAATAATTCAAAGAATATATTCTGCCTTATACAGATGATTCTGTCTATTTATCATTATGGGTAACTTTGAATTTGATGCACAGTTTTTATGTGTATTATATGATTTGCCAAGAGAGAAAGTAGCAGTTATTTATATTTACAAAAAAATCCAGAGTTAACATGTGGCTTTAGAATCAAGTATTTTATTTGGCTTCCATACTAGATTTGAGTTACATCACTTTATATATGACAAAGAATAACAAAATACTTTTAAAGTCTTGCTCATGTACAAGTCAAATTTTCACTACCAAACAAATTTCAAATTATTTCAAGCAAAAACTATGCCAAATTATGTTAGCTAAGCAAAAGGATATTGTAGAATGGCTTGAACGAATCGATCGACAAATGACAATTTTTATTTTTTATAAAGTCTATCGATTGCATGTATTAAAACGGTATTTATGGGAATATGGTAAAATCAGATCTACATTAAAAGGTTGCAATCAGAGTTCAAGTTGCAAATTATATTGGTATTGATGAAGCATTCATTCAAAGCCATAATTTTTATGTTTCTGGAAAATGGGTCAATGATTCATGAGTGTGTCATTCAAGTGAAGAAAATATTCTATCATTTGGATTAGATAAATTATACACATTTTTCAACATAGTTTTTGTCAATCTGGTTGTTACTGGTGATTCAAGCGTACATGGTGGGTTGTGGGATTTTTCTCACTGAAACAAATAAATACATATAATGTTGATTAGTTTGGGATACCGCAGCTCAGAATAAAAAAAATATCTGCATTGTATCTAAATATCTATATATGTGGAAAGTGATGCTTAAATTTTGTACGCTTTCCTACTTCATCTCCTGTAGCATCGAACTGAAGAACACTTGAAATCATAAAATATTATTGCCGAAAGGAGAAACCTTATTATTACTGGCGTCCCTGGCTTGTTGTACAAATCAAGAAAATTCAGCCTTTCAAAATCAGGATCTCATTAATTTCACAAAAGTAATTAATATAAAATTTCACTCTTTCTTCAAATAATACAGCGCATGCATTAATTAATAGACGCTGTGTGAATGAAAATGAAGATATTAAATTTCGTGAAATTTCGATTATCTGTTTATAATAAATAGATAATTTTAAGCACACTCTTTTTAAAAACCCTTCTTCCCTTCAAGAAACTATTTTGCACTTAAATTACTGCAGCACCGGTGGGCGGAAAAGAAATTTTACCATCAGCAAGGCTACAAAATTAGATGGTAGGTATAAAAATTTTGATGACCTCTGCTATAAATGACCTGTGACATTTATGATTTTAACACGGTAATTAATTATATTATTAAAATCAATAAGTTAAAATCATTTGACAAATAATTACTAAATATTTTTATTTCAATATTGTTTTATAAAACTTTGTCATATTTTCTCAGGAAAAGTATGATTAAATGAAAACAGGACTTCAGTTGGTATTCTTTCAATTATGAACATATTTCAGCTGGCAGTATTATACTAATATGAACCAGATGAATAACTATGATTTCTTCCTACACCATATTTTATTGTTTCTAATTATAGTTCACATCTAAAAATAAATTATTAGACCTTTTATGATAAATGTAAAAAAAATGAATAATTAAATATGCAGTTAAAGAATCATATATTTGCCAAAAAAAAATGGTTTTCTGAGATGAAAAGTAGTGACCTAGTTTTGATCCGATAACTACAAGGCTCTAAGTAAAGGCTTTTGGCGAAAAAAAGTAACAATAAATATCATCAAACGGTTCTTGGAAGACTACCTGATGAAATTAATGGGATTTTACATATCTTTCTATCGGGTGATGTATACAAATTTTTTGTTTTATGCTTAGATAAAAGTATACCTTTATAGTGTGCATAGTTATATAAGCGCCAGTAAACTGAATGAAAATGATTACATAATTATAGGGAAAACCATTTTAAAGTAGCATAGAAGAATTACAATTTAACCCTTCAGAGAAAAGATCAAATAAATTTTGACTAGTATGTTGGTAAATTAGGTATTGAGAGACTTCCAGTACACTAATGTCAGCTTTAAGGAGGTTTTTGTCTTCAGATATTTCTAGGGTAATTGGCCATATTGTAGTAAATTATATAAGTTGTGGAAGATTTAGTTTCTGTAAATTTGGATACTCAAGCTACATAAATGACATAGATTAGTCCAGTATTTCTTAAGCTTTTCCAACCCTAGATATTCAAAATTGATTTCAAAGTCCTCGTTTGCAGTAAAATATAGTAGGTTTTTATGGAGTATAATGTTATATGTATGTCATGATCAAATGTCGAAGTCTCCACAAATAAGCATAAAAAGCATAATGTGTACATTTTGGTAATATCCATAACACGTTTGAGCGCAATATACAATAATTTTATTTTTGAGCGAAGATTTCAATAAGAAACAATAAACATACACGTCTCACCGATGTTGATATTTTATTGCAATTCATAAAGATAATATTGTATTGCAGAAGAATATTTTAATAATAATTAATACGACTGGAGATATTAAATAATGTTTTTTGATTAATGAGATTTTAGTCCACGAACATGCACAAATGCTTCAATTGAGTAACATTGTTTCATACTATTAAGTTGTCGATTTAGTTGAAAATATACATTGTAGAAATTTCTTTTTGAAAATATTGCAAAAATGTCAGGAGCCGTCTTAAAACCTCTGCTCCTCCTCCCAGTTAAGAATCACTGGCCTAGTCCATTTCACAGAGGTCATTAATTTCGTACATTATTAATAAAAAAAGAATTATTTAATTTATTAAGAGTATAAGCTACTTTTAGGGTATTCACTGTCAATAATTGGTGGAAAAGTATTATATAAAGAAAAAACACAATATTCCTTTGTACTTGACAGTGCTCGCCATGAGCAAAACCGGTTCTGAACTTTATAAATAAATGGAAATAAAGTACAAAGGAATATTGTGTTTTTTCTTAGTATAAGCTACAATGAAAATGAAGCAAACTGGCTTATATATTTTTGAAATAGTAATTAATTCTTAAAGCAGTGGTTTCCAAACTTCACTATTAAAAAAAAGTTATCATTGCTACTCCCCACCGTTTATTTTATATTATTATGGACACCTTTTCAATGATAAGAAATATTTCAACGCAAAAAAACACAATTGACAATAATAACAATGTTTTGGTAAAGACATATTTAATATTATTAAATTGTTTTTTGTACGATTGGTTTAGTTGTTAATTAGTACAAAGTTTATAAAATCTTGGGAGCAATGACGAGAGTGCCACGTCATTCTTTATATTACCAACCTGGCTCGATAATAATTAGTTTTTATCGGAGCCAGTTTCGCACAAAAAAGAAGTTATGAACGGAAAAAGTACTTGTATTGCTTTGCAATACAAAGCTTTATACTAGGCATGGGCAACCTTTCCTAGGTCTGGGGCCAAATTACATTCTGTCTCCGAGTCAAGGGGCGGACCAAATTATTAAACATAATAAAGTAATATTTAATTAAATAAAACACGATGCTACTTCTTATATATTTTTTTTATTTATATAAAGAACGACATAATGTTAATATTATATATTACTTACAAAATTTTGTGTTAATATTAGCCTTGAACTTGAATTACGAGACTAGAAATATTGGCTCCTCGGGACTATTAATTTCTTTCTCTATTACTTCGCCGAGATGAATCAGGGCCGGACAAAATAGCTCGGCGGGCCGGTGGTTGCCCATATATGCTTTATACCAGTGATCGTCAAACGGTCGCTCGCGTAGGATATTTTATCATATTTATAAATTTGCCTATACAATTTTATTATTGAACTCCGGAAAAAAAAATCGAGCTGAATTTCAAAAGGATGTGTTCTTCGTCGTTTTAATGAATTGCTACCTACAATAGTCGAATTTTTCAAAGAAAGTAATGAAACATACTCAGAGCTTACAAATTTTGAGTGGCCGCGGGATTTTACCTTTCTTGACGGTGTTGCAAAAAAATTAAATGAATTGAATGATCAACTTCAGGGATTAGATAAAAATTATAGGGAAATGATCTCAAAAGTACAGGCATTTTCCAACAAACTTACATTCTGGAAGCACAACTTAAGTCGTGGAGAAGTTAAACATTTCCCCTGTTTGAATGAGAAGCTCGAAAAAAAAATAATTATGGAAGCTCCAATGAAAAAATCATGTCCAGATTATTTCAAGCTTGATCTGTGGTTTAGTGTTTTTAAAAAAGTTGAGCTGCTTGGACAATTTGTTTCAGCTCCATTTATAAATTTGATCTTGAAAAATCTAACTATGTCGCCGAAAATTTTCAAGAAGATGGCCCTTCATCAGAAATGGAATTGATAGACTTTCAATGTGATTTGTCACTTAAGTGTGTTGCCTCAACTATAGAATATGTATGGCCTTTCGTCCCAAAAGAAAAGTATCCAATTTTAGTTCGAATTGCGCTCAAAACGAAGGCATTGTTTTGTTCTTCCTACTTATGTGAATCAACGTTTTACACTATGAAGGTGGTTAAGAGTAAATGTAGAAACGGACTCACAGATCTACATCTTGATAATTTCATTCGGATAGGGAGTGACGAGGTACTCACCGAAAATTCAAAAAAGTTTGGAGGAAAGTGAATGCTATTAATGCTTAAAGTGAATGCCATTAATAAATAAATAATAAAGTACCACATTTATTTTTTATTAGAAAATTTGATGTACAACATTTATTTTAAGTAAATTAATAATATTATGAATGATACGATAGGGCCGATGATTAAAAAACTTATAAAGAACAAATATTTTAGTAACTCACCAGAAAATTTCATTATCTGAAAGTAACTTCCACATCCTTATTGAGTTTTGAGACCACTCGCTTTTATACTATCCGCTAAGTTTAACCAAAATTATTTGAGATTTCATAGCGATATTTCAATAAATGATCGCATGATCATTCTAATCATTTTTCTTTTTCAATGTATTCAACTCTATTCCATCATCTTGATTATTGACAAATGGGATTCTGTAACCAAACAAACTCTGAGAAACCAATATCTTTGATATAAAAAAAGCAAACACCATACAATCAAGTAATTCAAGAAAAAGATATTGTTTTGCTAAATATTACCCCCTGCCCAAATATTTGAAGGTCAAAATATTTCACTCACTTTTTGTTTTATCATGATTGACATTGCTTCAATTTTCTATCCAACAAGATAACAAGGGGTTGTATCAGCCACTTTAAAAATGTCTCTGCTGCGGGCTAAGAGTATTATAAATGTACACACTACATTCCAGATGTCCTAACTGTTATATTGCGATATGAAAGATTGTTTATATTTTTTAATGTATATTTTGTTATGAAAATGGATTTCAAAATATTTTTTTGCGCCTCCCATGGCTGAAGTCCACGCGACCTCCCAATTTGGAAAGCGCATGTCTTAAAGGAATACATTAATTAAATTTAATTATATTTATTCCGTAAACAGTTTGAATTATAACGCCACATATGTAAGTTCAAAGTTGCCTATTATATTATATTGTTATGCAAAAGTTCTATTGCGGATTAACACGATAAGCAGTGCACCTGAAGTGAGTAGTTGATTACTAAATTGTTCAATTCTCAAGTTTAGTATTTTAGTGATATGAGTAACTAAGTTAAGAGAGAATTCCAAAGTTACTGTAGATTCTGCGAGAGCATTTTAGCAGTCGTACTCAACCAGCAATTTCGGTTTTGTAATTTGTAAATGTAATTTATTATAAATGTCATATTTCATTCGTTCAACGAGAAAGCGGTCTTGAGCATTACATACTAGCTAAATTAGTACAAGAAGTTTTACTGTTATAAATTTTTACATCATGAATGTGACAGTCAAAAGTGATCACATCTGAAAGATCTCGTTGTTCTGAATCAAGCTCGTATAAAAATACAAACTTTACAGTAAAGTATAGACAATAAGAAGTTTTTACACGTATGGGAGAAGGAAATATCACCCGAAATATAAAGTGGGAGAGGTTTTCAGATTAAATACATATTATCTTACGATAGTATTTATTTCTCACAAGCACCGACAATCTGTCTATAAAGGCTTCCCTCTCTACGGGCAGATAAAAAACTATACAAGTTGCTACAAATTTTAGTTTTTACAGAAAATATCGTCAATATTTTTTATTATACTGTGATTCTCTCAAATAAAAATGAGATTTTAAATACTTTTCGCAATGAAATTTTCAATTCAAAACAAATTACTCTTTGGTTCAGCACGACTGCTGTGTTTATCTTTCACGAAAACTGAACAATTGAATGTTTCTGGCGTCTATAGAGATACGGCAATTGTTTATCTGATTAAACCGAATTGCACTTATTCTTGTAAGAGATTCTCCAAAGTTGGGGGCGAATGCAAACGAACATTTACCCAAACTGGATAACACGTTCAAAATTAGCAACTCCAAATTGGATTGAGCAAACATCGTATCGTATCGCCAGCGAACAAAGTTTTAGCTGAACACAGTGAGTGAGAGAATGTATGGAGAGAAACTAATCGTCTCCGTATTTTCTTGGTAGTTTGCGCCAATTCAGCAGACGTTTTACGCTAAGTAACTACTTATTAAATATATTACTGAACGCTGTGGCCGTGACGCAACACTATATGTGATCAAAGTTTTATATAATAAATGTTTAGCAAATTTGTATCCAAAAATGTAACATGTCTTAAGTTTGCCTGCCTAGCTGCATTTCCCACAGATACTATCAAGATTCGTTAGAAACAGGGACGAATATCCAAGTGGTCAATGCTTTTGTGTAAACGAAATACCGAATGAAATCTTTCGATTATCGATTTTTATACAAATGTATCCTTTAGTGATGTTTTCGTTCTTTTCAACCAACCCTCTATTCGATTCTAAAAAATGCAGTGTCTCTTTGTCAAAATTCTTCTGCATAATATAAAATTGTAGCGATGAACGTGTCTTTAAAAGATTTAAATACATTTTTCCATATATGTTAGCATTTTTAAACCATTTTACATAAATTATTATTGCACAGTAATTTCATACAGATGAAGAAGATGATGTGTTTTCTTAAAATTATACAAATGCATAAGAAACCTGCTGTGTCTACCGATGTATGATAGATATATGAAAATAAATCACTAATATAAACACAATTTAACAATTTTTCAAATGTAGAATTTCGATTGATATCTTTGTTTCGTAACTATATAAAACTCGTCATTGAAAACATAAAGATGTATTATATTTTCGGGCTTATCGAAAGAATTATAGGAATAATTATGAACATCACATTAAGACTTTATTGATCAATTTTTAAATTGTGTTTTATAAAAAATAATATACTGAAAAGGTAAATATATTTTTTATATTATGCACTTATATGATCTTCCCATTTTAAATATATCATTCACATCACAACTATTGATTCAGAATTTTAAGATTTCTTCGCAATAAAGCAAAACACATATCACAATTTGTATAATAATCGCTGAAATAACCAAATATTATTTTTATCTTATAAATGAATTTCCAAAAGCAACTACTGAATCCATCGGGACTATTAAAAGATAATAAATTATTACAATATTTAATGAAAAAAGATTTTTATAAGTCACGGTTTTTTACTTAAAACATGTAGATGCATTAAAATAGACTGATATATAAGTAAATACAATTAATGTGAATTTTAATATTAATATTAATTAAATTAGTTTAAAAAAAGGTGACTATAGAAGATTCTAAAAAAACCTTCATGTTCGACATATAAAATAGGACGCACCCGAGTTTGTCTCTGAAAAAAACCTGTATTATACTGTCAACGGAAAAAGACACGAAGTTTTAGTGCTGAAGTGTTAATCTATAAACTCGGCGAGAGCTTTTAAAAGTTCATATTCATAGAAAACTTTTCACTTAAGCGCGGAAAATTCCAAGCCGAGCGCGATGTGTAACGTATATTAAAAAATAACTTCTAATAGCACGATGCATCGTGCTACTAATCTGAAACAGCAGATGAAAGTGTTGTGTGTGCGTCGAGCTTTATGAAATCAAATGTAAACCGATGGTACGTGAATCCAAGAATGATTTTAATATTAAATAACGAAGTTGAGACACCGTGAGACATTCAAATAATAAAGTCTCATTCAGTTTTACTATTTTAAGTGAAACAAGTGTTCTCAGAGCGATATACAATTAGAAGACGGAGTCGCCATTAATGGCATTGTTTGATTGGTCACGTCAGTTACGTGGAATGAGAAAAATATCACTTTTGACTGCTTTTAATTAGTTACAATCAGTGCTTTATTGTTTTTTAAAAAATGTACCGAAACTCATTCTTGTCAAGCTTTTTTTGAAAAATATATTTACACTCTCAATGTGAAGCATATAGCTTTCTAATTGAGGTATCTCAACAGATTTTTTTTACGAGAACGGCTTGTTTCTCAGTTGCAAAGTCTTTCGTTTTTTAACGTTAAAAATAATAGAAGGATATGGCTAAAATTGGATTAGTGGTTACTAATCGCTCTAGCTTTGCCCCGTTTATTTTAGGATTGGAAAGGCGGGAGGATTTTTTTGATATCAAAAACACCCATGCTTTTGATCAAAAAATCAATAAATCGATTGAAGAAAATGATGTTTGCACTGGGACTCAAATCTCTGAAACCTGTCACGGAATCCTTGTACCTTTCCTCGGATACCGATCAACATATTTTAAAAGATAGAAAAGTGTCAAAGGTGCTTCTTTGACATTTTTCAAGCAAAAATAAACAAAATTGACAAAACTGTCGGGGATGGAATCCGTGTTAAACAAGTAGCACACTAAATCAAGCATCAAACTCTTAGTTCTGGTAAAAGAGTAAGTCTATGAACCTGGTACTGCTTTTTATTATGACATTAGTAAATATATGTTACGATACCCGGTACATTACATTCGAAAATAACCCAAGATAGGGAGGGACAAACAGCCAAAGCTTTCTACGAAAAAAAAACATTTTTTCAAAACAAAATAAAAAGTAGTTTTTCAAATATTGATTTGAATCATGATGTAATAAATGATGACAAGAAAAATAACGTCGTCCCACCGCGTTACATGGACAAAAAGCACTTTACAATGATATGTTATTACAATGAAAATAAACGTTTTCAATGTTCACCAGGTCCCTCAAATTATTGGCTTATTAGATCATTCTTTACATAAAACCTATTGAAATATATAATATTTATATAAAAATCAAACTATACTCATTTGCCATTAATGCATTGTTATTGACCATAGTTTATTTGAATTGATGTTCACAAGGAATGGAGAGGAGAAAAATATCCTTTTTTTACTTAGTTATTATACAATGATGTGTAAATGATAATATGTTACCAATTACAATGAGAATGAATCGTTTCAAAGTTTGCTAGGCTCCAAAAATAATTGGCTTATTCTTAAAGATCACTCGTACACTAGATTTATTGAAAGTATTAATAATATAAAAAATCAAAATTAACACAGGATTTAATGCTCATCAATTTATTAAAAGTAGCTTAATCCCAGTCATGTAGCCGAGTAGTATTGGTTAAAGACTCTTATTCTACTGATTCATGAACAATGCCGTCTTTAGCCCAATCATTTTATCCTTATCCTTACTGAAAACTGTGGTTGAACGATTGTGTCACAACCAGTTCTTATAAATCACATTCTGTTAGATGCTCCGTATTACTTTTATTGGAGGAAGACAATTGTATTTTAAATAATAATTAATGTCTTAGAATTTAGAATTAAGATGATTATAATTCAAGAGTTAACTATCGCTTAAAAGCGAGGCGCGAAAAACCTCCTGCGCAATTTTCGCGTATGCCATTATTAATCCTCAACTCTCCAACAGTTGTAAGCCTAACCAAACACTTTGTAGTTCACTTTAATATGCATTCGAGTTAACACCTCCTTGCCCATGATGCAATCGTAACTAGTTGAGCCATTAAATCATTAAATATTTCTCTTATTATTTATCATTTTAGGTATTCCTAGAAAAAATAGTTTTACATCCAAATATATAATTTTAAAATCAATTTATTAATATATTTTTAGCTTCTAATTTAGATTTAAATACTGTCAATAAAAAGTGAAACTGAGATGTCATCATGGCAGAGAACGAGATTTTTTAGGATGACATGTTACGGGTTAATAATGATACAGTTTCACTAATAGTTCATTTTTAAACGAGTTACCTTGTCACATATTATGCAATAATAATATTTTTAAAAAAATCCAATTTTCCAATACAACCTTTTTTAAAAAAAATATATTGAATTGATTTGTTATTGTTTATTGACGACAAGATTTAAAAAAATTATATTTAACGTAATAAATCATACTTTTTTAAAAATATAACGGCTTGTCGGGTAAAGAATAATATTTAATTTTATTATTATTTTAGTATTTTGACTTAAAACTGTCATGGTTATAAATAAACAGTGATAAAATATATACCTCAATAGTCAGTACACACTCCATATCAATAAATTAGTTGAAAATCTTATGCTTAAGATTTTTTGCTAAAATATTTAAGTTGCGTATTTTGACCTGGATACAATTCTCGAGTTTTGAGGTTTGTATAGTTAATTCACTGCCAAATAGGAAAACTTTTTGTAACATTGTTTATAATAAATAAACGAACATTGAAAAAAAAATACGATATTTTTCGTTGTTTTATTGAATCGTTGTAAAACTCCGAAAACCGGTTTAAACCAAGTTTTAGAGTATATATGAATAAGAAAACAATTTTTTTCAGAAGTAGGTTTTTGCTTAAGCCCTGAGTTTCCACAAATGAGTTTCAGTTAACGGAAACATTTTACATTCCATACATTCGTAAGTGTCGTTTTCTTGTGTTATACTTTTTGTAGAAAAGTGCTTTTCGTTTTACAACAACGAAAATTTACAATGAACGTAATTATATGTCTCTAATTGTTTCCGTAAAATAATGAAAAAATCTAGTGTTAATTGTTTCGTATTAACAACGCCCTTGTTACGCATTAAATAAATGAAGTATCATTTTATGTTGTCGGAAATTTGCTTTGTTTTATTCAGGAAGATATTTTCATATACCATTCGAGTTATAATTGCGTATTTGTGATTTACAAATGGGATAGTGTTTTAGACATAACTGTTTACTCTGCAAAGCCTTAAACAAATGGTCGCTTTAATTTACGAAGCATTTCACTCAAATATCTCGTGTATCTGGCACAGTTATACCGCCTCTTAATCAAGAACTCATCAGATTGAAAGCGATTTATTTGATATATGACACACACAAGTGTGTATATACTTTAATATTCCTAGGGAAACTAGGGAGACTACTCTGTAGGATTTGTAAAAGGGTTGCCAAATTCTATTATATAAATATTCCATTACTACATTTTTTGAAAAAAATATGTAAGTTTTAGAATAAAGAATACTTACTTTTAATAACATTTATTTTATCTCTTCTCCGCATTGTTATACCCAAGAATGTGGAGTCGGAGTTGAAAAATCTTACGACTCGGGCCCATTCTTTTAAAAATAATATTCTATTAATCATAATAATTGGTGTAATGATGATAAGGTATGAACAAGAATTATTATTGTAACTAGAATGATCTGAAGGTCAACATATATGAAGGTTGAACGAAATTGATCGAAAAAATCAATTTGTAGTCGGAGTCTTTTTTTTTGTCAGTCGATCGTGCGAGTTCCAGTAGAGGTTTCTGTTTGAAGGTATGGGTGTTTATGGTGTCGAAAAATTTCCTCCCACCCTTTGAATCATAAAAAAATACCAAAGCGTGGCGTGAGCGATTATTTAACCACTAGCCCTGCCCGAGCCCTATTCTTCTATCCCTGTTCAATTCGATAAAAAAAGTCCAACCATTGAGTAACAAGCAGTTCTCGTATAAAAAATCTGTTAGAGCATATCTAATATGCTCCATATTGGGAGCGAGCATGGAAAAAAGTGCTCTACCTGAGCGTAACAGAGATTAGTTTTGTAAAAAAAGTATTGATGAATAAATTAAAAATTCCTTCCCACCCATTCCGATCCTTGAATAGCTGGGTGTAGTGAGATCGTTTAGTTAACCACTTGTCCTTTCTTAGCACTATAATTCTATCTCTACTACTCTCTTTGAATAAGAGAGGTTGAACGACTGAGTTACAAACAGTTCTCGTAGAAAAACTTCTGTTGAGATACCTCCATGAAGAGACCATATGCTCCACATTGGTAGCGGACATGGAAAAAAATGTTGTTGAAGGTTTATTTTTAAATAATCGTCTTTTAGTAAGTTCATATTTTTAATTATAAACATGTTGTTGTGCTTAGATAAAAAAGTTAATATTAAGTAAATAATTAAAATATTGTTTTTTTTCAAATATTCGTGAAACCAATTGTGGTGACGATATGTGTTTATTTCATTTTATTGTGTGGGTTCGTAAATGGCATACAAAAGCCCTTATACATATTATAGCAGATTATGAAATCAGCTTTGGCATTTTAATTTCAATTGTCATTCTTGTTTATTTATATCGACTGTGGAAAGGAAAAAGGACGTAACCCACAGTTTTTTCAAAAAAGGTTTTTCTCTATAATCACAATGTATGACAAACATGATACACGTTCTGTCAAAAGGATGCAAGCTGCAAATGCCGAATTGGTATCTAAATTTAGCTTTTACGTTTGAAAAATATGACCTTGAAAAAAATTAAAACCAAGAAAAATGACTGAAATAATGGTTTTTCCTAGACAAATTCTTGAATTAATATTAGATTATGTTAATTAAACATCAGTTTAGAAGTCTCCGTGCACTTCAAGGTTGTGTATTATTCATAATTTGCTATGTCACAAAATCATCAAAAAACGCTTTTAGCGCCTCCTGTAAAATTTGATATGTGTGGGTTACGTCCTTTTTCCTTTCCACAGTTGATATACATTTTTGTGATATTCGGTAATGTTTCAAAGGAAATATTCGCTTTTCTGGACAAATAAATCCACATAATGGTAGGCAGCCCTGTTGAAGTTCCATCCCGCGCAGCACAGCACCGCAATATACTCTTGACAGTAAATTGACCGAGATGATGCCGAACTATCTTTGCGTGTTGACAGTTATGTGTAAACGGCTTTCCACTGGCTACATAATGCCTATACATATAAGTTATATTGCGTGCATTGGAGAATCGTGATTCAGAAAATATTATATGCTCAATGTCCTCAGTATTTTTTTTATTTAGTGTAATTTATGAACAATTTACAAAATATGCAATATTTTTAAAGATACAGTTTTAAAGACTTCTGATAATTTAAGATGAAAAACTTAACTAATAACATAGTTTCCGAAATTATTTTAAATGGTTAAAATGAAGATACTACCTACTAATCATATTAGGTGTTTCAACCCAATTATATATTTTATATAGTGCTCGTTTTGATTAAATCAGTGATGAAATTGATAGTGGAATAATGTCTAAAATCACCCTTAATCAAACCCTCAATGTTTCGTGATTTAGTCTGGAGAGAAAAGTTCGGTGAAAAAATTTGATAGTGGAAAAAAAGGTAAGACATACATATCTAAAATAATGTGATGTCGTATATTGACGACGAATTGGGAAGTTTAAAAACATTTCAAACGTACATGATACATGATAAAAAAATATAAGTTGATTGAAGAAAACATACGTAATTTATTTATTATTATTATTTATTTATTTAATTAACATTCCAAAAGTTTGACAAAGTATAAATTTAAAACTTTTACAATGGAGAAAAAAAATAGTACAATTCAATAATAAAATCAGTAGAAAAAAAAATGGCAAAGAAGTCAACTGAGTAAGCTCCGACGAACTCTACTTTAATACATAAAAAATAGTATTCGTCGGAATTCACCCACGTCTACGTGGAATATGTCGACATCCGAAGCAATATTGTTGAACACCGTTAAAGCTCTCCCCAGTGGCATCCCCATTGGCAGGCTGGTTCTACACCTTGGGAGAACAAACAATTCATGTCATAATATTAAAACTCAGTAGCTAAATTCATGTATATGACTACAAAGCATATTATCATCTCAGTGTAATTTATCCGCTGTCGATCAGTTATCACTAGAATGATTTTTTTAAATTTTAAAATTATACAGTATGTTGGTTAGAATATTAATTACCTTTTGAAGATTTTTGATAGATTTTATACATGAATTATTAAATTATAATTAAGTCATTGAATAAAATGCTTCAAATTTCATTTGATAAGAGGTGATTTATTCAAAATATTTTGAGTACCGCTGATTCTATGTAGGGTTTTGGATTACTATTGTAACCACTGCCTAGCTTTAATCTCCAAACTGAGGAAGCAAAACAATACAATAGTTTGTTGTTCGCGGAATATTAATTATTTAGTGTATGATTCTCAATTACATTCATCTGTCTGAGCGGGGCCTTAGCTCAAATCTTGCCAACGAATTAAACATTGCACGAACTCTAAACATGCGGTGCTCATTAAAATGTTTCAGTTAATAAATTTATATTGATAAATGGAAGTTAAATATTTGTTTTATTAAAAATCAAACAAACTACATATTTGTAAAGTGCTGAATTTTATATATGAATTACGTAAAGTGTACATGCAGGTCTTGATTTACACGGTGGATGCGTTTCGCGAAAAATAGCAAAAAGAAAAGTTTTCATAACCATATAGCTCATATAAAGCCATGGGACAAGTTAATGTATAAAACATATTGAGTAAAAAAGATATGGAGCTCAAACAAAACGTCAACAATTTAATATGTTGTTATTTATTTAAATTCATACATACTACCAGTGCTTTTTTCCCCATGTAACGCGATGGAACGGCGTTTTGGCACATTTTTAATTTTTCAAATCAATATTCGCAAAAAAATATTTTTATTTTCTTTTGAAAACTTTTGATTTTTAATGCCGAAAGACATTTGAAAATATTTTTTTAAATCATGATCTCGCGAAAAAGTAATAACAGTAAAAAGAGAATTGTCACAACTAAGATTAGACCTTCAAGATCGTTTTGTGTTTGAAAGCGACGGTATTTGTGATATTTATTCCTCCTACTCTTCCAATCCTAAAATTAACAGGACAAAGCGAGAGCGATTAGTTAACCATTAGTACTGTACCAGCCCTATCTTTCTGTCCTTGCTCTTTTAAAAAAAGGGAAGTTGAGCAACTGACAAACAAGCTGTTTTCTTTAAAAAAAACTCTGTTGAGATACTTCTATTACGAAGCCATATCCTTCACGGACACGAATTAGAAAACATAGCTTGATAAGAATTGAGTTCCAGCACCTTTTTTTCCAAAAAAGCACTGATTTCACCATTATTGAAAAATGTGAGAGCTTTTTTCTATTTTTTAGCTCACTGGCTGATCACTAAGGTAACAAAAAAACCTATTTAACATCACTTTATAGTTATTACTCGTTTTTTGTTGATTATCATTGTTTAATGGAAAGAGGCTGACAAATAAGTGGCTGCATTCACACAACAGTTGGTGTGATCACCTTTCAATAAAAGAGTTATTTAATGTATTGTTTATTTAAATAAGTGTGTTTTATTAGACTCAAAGTGATCTGTTTCCATGCATTATGAAACAAAAATTCTTGATAAGTTTTCACAACCACGAGTCGCGGATTTGAATTGTTTCAAACGAGAAAACACTCACCAACACTTGGGATTGCTTTCTCCGCTAAAATTGTTAGCTAAGGTATTTCAAAGTTGAGCCCTGGTATAATTATCGCACACAGCCGTTCTTAGCAAAATAACTAGCCAATAAGCAGTCATTTTACGAACATAAGTATACTCTAACATACACTGTAAAACCTAGGTATACGGATACGGTGATACTTTTAATGGTGTGTAAAATATGCTAACTTTTTTAAGAGCAAATATTCTTGTAACTATAATAAATAAGAGTGACACGTGCCTCACTTCTTTAGAGAATATATAAACGAAAGCTTCTCAAACTAAGGGTTCGAATAAAGAAAGAGGAAAAATTAAGCTTCTCAAACTAAAACAATATTATTTCATGCTATATATGTTGGACCCACTGCGCCGGCCATTTCCCTTCATTGCCTCAAATATTTCGCGTGGTGCGCAAAAATCGTATGATGGAGATACGAAATAAATGTGAGAATGTACCATTTTGTATGGGCCGCGGGTCGGAAAAGTTTAATGTAATTAAATTAAATTGATTAAAAATATATATAGAACATGTCTACGTTAATAACTAACCTTAACAAAAATCAGAAGTAAAAAAGCAAGACTACGTTTATCAAGTCTTTCCACTTTTAAATTAATTCAGTTTAAAATAAAAGAATTTCGTAATAAAAACGTCTTGAAGTGTTCGATTTTCATTTGAATACATTTGGTTCGCTGAACATATTCATTTCGAAAAAGTTCCCATGGCAATCATATTTTTTTTTTCATAAGGCAGATTTCTGGAGTAAATTTTAATTGCACCCAACTATTCTAGTAAGAGAGTTTAATTAAAGAGTTCTAGATTAGAGATTCCTTTCTGAGAATTTAATTTGAATTTGAAATGAAGACTGGGGGCTTTACTCTATTCTAGATTCAAAGACGTCATGCGGACAGTACATTAAAGTACAACTAAAGAAAGTCGATATATGTCTAAAGAAGGATTGGAAAATACTTCGTTTCGATATTTACGACACTTATTTGGATTTAGCGTACTTTTCTGATATCGTTCCAGTTTTTTTCCAAATGTTAAAAAAAATATTTATCCATTTGTTTATATACACAATTGTTATTAAAAACGGAGGGCATGACATTTTCATACAGTTTAATCCAACCTAAACAAAACTATCATAACAATGTATTTGAGTCAGATTTGACACAATAAAATCTTTTCGACCTCTGTAGTTGAAAAAAAGTAGTTAAGAATGAAAATACTAAAAGAAATAAAACAAATATTCACCGCTATAACAGGAAAGTAGGTAGTTAATTAAAAATGTTTTCGTGAAACTTTGATACAGAAAAATATTTCGTTTACTGTGGATGTGGACGAAATCAAAGCGAATGTAAAGCAATTTGGTGCGGCACGAAAATATCAAATGGTCTCCGCCACTATAGAGTGTCTACGTGGCAAAACGCACGCCGCGATCAGTTGTTATATATTTCGATTCGCTTTAAACCGTGTTACAATTGCGTTCGCAGTGAATTCGCCCAAGTAAGACGTAGAGTTAGGAAAATAATTTTAGTTGTAGGCTGTAATTTTCAATAAGGGAGTATAGCTTATTAGTACTGATTTGGATGATCGGTCAAGCATTTGGATCCCATCTTAAATATTGTCATAAATTATTATTACGATCGACTGATGGATTTAAATATTTTGATAAATAAACCAATTTTTTGTACAAACACCACATTATTTATAAAATATTAGGACCGGTTTCGTTTATTGTGAGAACTATTGACTGATGTCAGTTTATAATACTCGCTATGAGCGATTTATGATAAATTATATGGCATTACTACAAAAAGTGATTTTTTAATAAAATGTCATTCCACAAAGAATTTGTCTGTGGACTGCGGACACAGAGTGATTTCAATATTATTACAATATGTACGTTGATGTCGGTTATTTATTTCGTTTTTTTTCTATTATCTGACAATCTAATTATTTCCAAATTATCTTATATGTTGATTTGTATTTTTATTTTATTTAAATTTAATTTTCAGAATGACAAGACAGACACTCACTAAAACAGAAGTCATCATTCATGTTTAATGATCAGAACATTCACATAAAAGTATATATATACATATTTAAAAACGTTAATGCATTCTTACTTCTAATTATTTATTAAATAAGGCGAATAGTTTGTTTTGTTACATTTTAGCTCTAATATAACATTTAATAAATTATCTGAAGTTTAAATTGTTTGTCATTTTTGTAAAACACTTATTTTTCATTACAATATTATGTTCCACTCAAACCCTGTTAAAAACAATTATAACGTATTTTATAATTAAAAAACCGAGAAATGTTTCGTCTAAGTTAAACAAAGAAAAACAATAAAAGTGATAGACTTTATTCGTAATAATGCTTTCTATTGACAAAAATAATGAATTATTAAGAATATAAATAAAAATTGTTATAAATCTCACGGACAAACTATAATTTTAATCAACATGTCAATAATATTCACCGAATCGACATTGAAACAATTAGTTCCGCAAGAATATTTAAATATTATTGAAAGCTGTTTCAGCATCACGCCGTGTTTAAAACGTAAGAACTATGTCGAAATAACTATCATTTAATTGCATTTGCTTTTTTAAAAATCTAATTATTAAACTAATGACAATTTAATCAGTAATAAAGTCATGTTGAGAAATATCTTTATTAAACTGTGATTAATGTTAAGTTCATTTGAAAATAAATAAGTGTAAAACAATAGTAATTTTCGATAAGAGCCTTCCATTTTATCAGAATTTTGCATTGTACTACGCATCATTTCACCATTTCAATCGTAAAATGGTTTCCATGCATTGCGTTCAAATATTATTAAATCACGAACGAATAATAACGCGATTTTTCCAAACGTTCAAATTTATGTTACAGGTTTTATTTGCCAGACATTTTAACTTTTGGGTTAAGCCACGCGTTAAAAACAAAAACACACCTAAATCACATCAACGGCAATAGCATACCAATCCGGCCACGATCCGTTTATGAAAAGCTTTACGTGTGCGATTGGAGTGCACCAGACGCAAAAAGGTTGCAACAATAATTCAAGTTTAGAGTAAATTTACAATTCGATTCGATTCATTGGCTATGCTGAATTTATTGGATAAAATTACACAAAAAAGGACTCGCAAACTTTATTAACATTTTTTCGTTCAATAGGTTTTGTTTAAAATTTGTATTGTTAATCGTCTGTTACTTTTGCTTTAGTATCCGCATAAAAAATGAATGTAATATTATATATTAGAAGATATTGATCCCACTAAAAAAATATCAAATCCACTTTTTTCTGAACAGAGAAAAACACACTTCTCTAATAAACACTTAGACAATTTTGGGTACACATTGAGGGAAGAATTCAAGACGGCACAAAATCAACAACAAAAACCGTGTTAATTGTGCATTGTTTTTGGCCGTAACTATGCAATTATATAAATATCACAAATACATTATTATACTGTCATCGATTTCGAATGCAATTTTGGAGTTTTTTATGACCTTTATGTTAATGAACTCAATGAAAAATTATCCTTTACGAGATTTATTATATGACTGACTTCTCAGTGAATCAGTTCAACTTAAAATTTATAAAAAATTGAAAATTCAATATATACTAGTAATAACTTTGTGCCTAGGTAAACACATGAAACTTTTTTAACAATTTTGAATTTTAAAACCCTCAAAACCGTAAACTTAAATTATAGCAGTTTATTAAATTATTAAATTCTTAGATATTGAAAGAAAAACAACTTCTTTTTACTAAGCCAGCAAAGTGTGTAAAAGCGGAATTTATTCTGAAATGATTAAGTCTTATATTTTTTCATCTAAGCAGATTTATTAGTGTTATTATTCATATTTTTTAAACTAAATTAGGCATACTTGTTTTTGTTCTAAATTGAACATTTGTTTTTTTATTCAAACGAATGAGGTGAAGTGACTAACAATTTGAACATTACTATGTACAATGAAACAATGACGAAAACATTATACACGAGTCAGTATTTGATTCTGAGTAAAGATAAAATATGTATCTTTCTTAAATATGAATAAACTAATTTAATATACATTTTTTTGTCGATTGAATTGGTATTTTCTTGGTAGAACTCCATTGTAATAAGGTGAAAAAATATCGAAGTATTTTAGTTATTCAAATATCATTTTATACATATATGGTTGATCGCTATTTTGGTTTATGCCTCCATCAGAACTATGTACATATGTATGTATGTTCAAACTTACATTAACTCGCCAACAAACACTTAAATCATCTTATTAAATATAATATGTAATATACATACATTAGGATGTTAGAGTAGATGACAAGATATATTGTGTATTTCCTCTAAGCCGGTATTTTGTACAGCTGAGTTAATGTCATATATAAAATAATATTTGTGGAACTAAAATAAATTATGATTCTTTCACCTTATATTGTTTTGGATGACAGAATTTATATAAGAAAATAATAATCATTAAAAAAATATATGTTTTCAAAACAAGTCTCATTTCTTAGTAAATATAATCTTATTTACATTTTAGATTGTAAATAAGATTATATAATACGGGTTAAGTTCAATGCAACAAGGATTATGTTATAAGTGAAATTCTCACCAACATAAGATGTCCATCACATAAATTGAAATATTTTGTTTAATCAAAAATATTTTGACAATTATTTTATCGTAAAATAAAAATGTGTTATAAAAATGAAAATGTGTTATAGACTGCAATTATATTTTCCCGGCGAAAATCTGATTTTTAACAGTTGAATGTGAATTTGAATATTGTCTAAAGTCAAGAGAAAATCTCCAGCTCCGTTCCTTTTATAGCAGATTAGAACAACAACCTCTTGCCACCACAACATATATTAAAAAAAATGAAAGAATGATTTATAATTAACCATTGACAACAAAGTACATTTCGTAGTACAGTATGCATTTAAGGGTTAAATAACAATCATAAAAGTTCCATTTATTATTTTGAAATGCTAGTCAAACTGAAAATATGAATAATAATCTATTGCTTTTGAAATAAGTTAACGAATCCTTTGCTTTATTAATGTTACTGCAACACAGCAGACCACCAAAACTTCATTGCAGAACACCAGTGATTTTCGGACCACCAGTTTCGATTGCTTGTTTAAGCCAACACCTAAATAGTTATTCAGAAATTCAAGTCTTGAACAAAATAAATAGTAATCGTATTTTTTTATTTAAAATATCTCCAAATGCAAAATTATATTTATCAAATTATTGCTCAGTGGTGAGCCAATAATTCGTGTCGATTTTGCGTAAGCAGTCGTAATACTAGGAAACTAGGTATTTTCATTTCCTGGGAAATTTTCGCGACTCGAGACCGAAGTACTGAAGTATGTTTTGTATGTAAAAAAATATTTCTATGAATCACAGTAGCATTCTTTTAATATGGAGATTTTATTAAAAAAAAAAATTAAAACTGTTTTAAAATTATGTTTCGATTGTTAACATGTCATAATAATATACATCTAAAAGAAATACTTTCGGTTTGTCTGTTTTCTGGGAGTTATTATTTTATTCTACGCTTTAGGTTAAATTTTATTCATTATAATGCTGAAAGTAGCCGTAATAAATAAGTATCGTAATTATATTAATATAAGAAGTTAACTTTTGATTTTGTTTTTTACACATATCGTTCGATTTTGCTGAAAAAAACATTTTATTCGAAAAATAATAAATTGGGACAGTAATTATATGGTTTTATGACAAACTAGCATCTTTCCGTACAATGGTCATATTTTATTTAAAAATAAAAACAAGATTTAAAAAGTTTCTTATCCTCCTATATATTTCTTTCCGATTTAGAAACGTTGCTATAATTTAATGGGTCTCAAAATAGAAAAAGTAATAAACTCTATTTCTTTGAATGAATACAATGTTTTTATATAGTCTCGAGACTCGGGTCGTTTTATTTAAACGTCCCAGGAACCGAGACTAACGAAAAACGTAAATTTCCCGGGAACTTATTCTCGGGTTGTCTCGACTCAGAATCCCTACTGCGAGCACATCAATAATATTTATTGTATGATTGAACATTCTGTCAATTTTGTTTCAATTTAAAGTGTTATTCAGTGAATAAAACAAAAAAAACGCGCGCAATCGTTGAGTGGGAATCAAATTAAATATTCAACATTGACATTTTTGTTAGATGTGTCAAAAACAAATGGCTGCCATGTTTTTTTTGCTCTCTGGGTACATAGTGAAAGCTAGCTCAGTGCGTCACGGTTCACCCGATTTTTTATGACTGCTTTAAATCTAGTCTACCGCTCCTACATATTATGTGCATTTGTAAAAAGAGGTTGGAGAGAGTAAAAGAGTTTTTTTGTTTATTTTCATGGTCAACGTTTTCATAAAACGAAATAATAATAATTTTGTGAGCTATGTCGAAGCTGCTAAATAAAAAAATATTTTTAAGAATTTATTATATTCATAATTATTTTTATATTATAATAAAAAATCTCGCATAATATGCATAATATGGTGTGTCCTATTAACATCTCCATGCCCATGATGCAATCGTAAACAGTTGAGCCATTAAATCATTCAATACTTCTCTTAATATTTTCAATAATTATTCATCATTTTAGGTATTCTAGCATTTATACATTTTAAAAATTATTTCTTAGCTTCTAAATTAGGTTTAAATATGTACTGTCAATAAACAGTGAAACTGAGATGCCATCATTTAATAGCAATGGATTATATTTTGTAGTCTAAAAGGTAGTTCTTCGCTTTGTAGAAAAAAACAAGCTAAAAGCTTATCTATTTAGAAAAATATTTCGAAAATTTAACTTTCGCTTTAATAAATTGACATACCTTAAGAATAACGAGGTTTAATTTTAACATACAGACATTGAATTAAAGTGCGAAAATTTCGCTATTTGCGGTGCCGAATTGTCTAGCTAAATTAAAAAAATAATGTATTTTTATTATAGATATTGAAAATAAATAATATTTTTTTTTGTCAGAAATTTATTAAGAAAGTTAAAAAAAACCAAAAGAAAAAATATTCTGCAATGTAGCAACCAGATACAGTAACATACTTAGTTTTGTATAAATGTCTTAAATTTTTAATGGCTAAAAATTTAGCTATAAAAATACGTCATCATCATAAATCATATTTTATACATAAGATTACTTTATAAATCTCCTTTGAATGAATATTGCACGAAGCAAAATTAAGCTTGAGCTGCAAAATCTGCTTATTTTGACAAAGCTTGTTTCTTATAATGAGGTTTAGAAATTATTATACATACTTGCTGTTACATTTTGATATGACACTTTTAGGCAATTTACTTCTGCATTGTTGGGACAGTGACTTTAGGTTACTGTTCCTTGATGAAGACTCAATGTCGTCTTATGAATCACTTGTTGAAAATGTTTGCAAGGCAAACATATTTCAATAAGGGCCTATTACGTATCACTATACAAAAAAACGATTAAAAAAATAAATACCTTTTTGGCTTGCTAATCAATGAGAGTGATTTGTAAATTGTTTTGAATTATTTAAAAAATATATTTTTAAATTTAATTAAAAAAAACACTTTTTGTACATGCTGAAACAAAATTTTATTTAAAAAGATTGATGTGATATACTGGCGAAGATTCGCTATTTGGAAATTTTGGATATATCTATCTTTCAACTATTTAAAATTTCGTAATTACAATTTTGTATTGCGATACTGATAAAAAAATATTACATTCCTCGAGGCAGTGTTTGGAAACCTATTCCTATTATATAAAGTTGGTTGTACCTAAGTAAAACTAAAACATACATACGTATTGAATGAAAAAAGAAGTTACCAAAACACATGATACGTTTATTTTCCTAGGACTAACCTAGCACTGTTCTAGATAATGAGTTGATTTAAAATAATGATTATTTTCACGATTTTGTTGGGAAAAACTTAAAATAAGGTAGCATTTATGATTGCGATCAATTTTGTCGGAAAATCAAACTGTTAATGGCTTTCGAACATTTGTTTAACAACGCATTACTGGCGATTAAAGAGCCTTTACGAAATGGTTTCCAGGCATCACAGCAGATGTCGCAGAATGTCATCGGGAAAGGGTTCAAAACGTATTTTACACCTTTCATAATAATATGTGCCAATTCAGCGCCTATACAAAATGATGATATATTTTGTAACTATAATTGTAATGCGTAATTAAGCTTCGTTGTGACCTGTGTGAAGATAATTACGACATTAATTACATGTATATATTGAGAATTTAAATCGACAAATTATATAATATCAAATTAAAATACTCTTACAAAATATAGGGTATTGCCACCAACTTGTTTCTATGGATTAAACAACTATTATTCTTGACAACAAGGAACGAAATGTCAAAATCACGAAAAGTATGGGTAGTTTTTATTTTAAATAAAATATATTCAGTAATATATAAATTATATGCTGTTTTAAATTTCATCTGAAAAGAAAAGTTTTTTTAAACATTCATCATAATTTTATTTTTAATTAAAAGACAAGTTTTTTTTTTTAACTGTTATAACTATTATACTGTTCTATTTCATCTTAGGCATTGATGACAAAATTTAATCAGTATTTTTTATTAATGATTGCCTTAATTTGCAGTTCAATTAAATTATGTAAGGGTATAAAGATCACCAGTTTTCTTTGCACATTTCACAATTCAAAACTTATGCACATAAATCGGTCTTCTCATAAAAGCTCTATTCTTTTGCATTTCAATCTAAGAATTCATCGCGTCCTCAGCATTCTGGATAAGTAATTTTTATAAGATATCTGATCTTTACAACCAGAATAAATCAAATAGATTCAGACATGATCATACTGTTGAGTATTAAAAGATTTGACGTTTATATAAACATATATTCATAAATTTTAAATCAATATATTATAAGTTAATTGCCAAAAAAAGATGTTTCTTGGTATTGTCGAATATTATTGAAGTATAAGTGGCATGTCTTAATAAATATATAACGAATTTATACTGAACTTTAGTAATGCAAAGGTATCCTGACTAATATTCAGTTGTTTGTAAACTGAAACAATAAAATAAGAATGAATAGAACCGGTTTTATATCTTAAATATGTACCTATAGAACTTGATAATGTAAATTATACGATAAAAATATCAATTGTTTTGAATATAGCGTTTTTTACAAGGTTACTGTAGTGCTGGAAAGTATTTATTCAAAGATTTTAACAATACAATACAACGGTGTTAAGCAATTTAAATGTTCAAGTTACAACGAGATATCAACACGTGAGAAGTACTCGAGGCAAGCGTTTTAAACGAGTCAATCGATTGCTAAAAGATGTCCCCAGAAGAGTTGAAAAGATAGGCGAATGAAACACGAAAACATTTTGCGGTGACGGTGTTTAACCACGAATTGGCGATAAATTTAAAGGTAGTAAAATTGGGGCCCGAGGGTATTTAAACCAAGGGTAGACCGTTGTTTTTTGGTTAAGTTAACCTATATAAAGTGTAACCACTAGATCTTAGATAAGTTTAAATAGTGGCAAGAGAATCAGAGTTCGGTATAAAATTATTATATTAATATTCGGGATATCACTCGTTTTCCGACATTTAAATAAAATTTATTTTGTTCGGCTCAACTGTAACTCTTTGTAGAGTTCCACACATATTTATTTTCTGTATTTCTTTATGGTCGTTGTCTTCCCTTCTTCTTCTCTTGGTGCCATTTCTATTGAAGGTCGGCACTGAATAACAAACATTCATGCTTTTGAACAGAAATCGATTGAAAAAAGACTGTTCGCACTGAGATCCGTCAAAAACCAAAAATGTTGATCACTGCGTTATGGACCCGATACTCGATTTAAAATAATAATATATATATATTGTATTGATATTCGATGAAATAATCTTTCAAATGCGGCCCTGAAAACACCGTGAAAAATCTACGCTCTTGTAATATATGAAGGCAAATTAATCCTCGGCGTCACACAAAACATGCAGAATAATGGAAACGTAAAGCGTAGGTCGCATGTAACAGCGGAAGAAAGGTGCAAGGGAGGATATCATTAAAAATCCTCCTCCTGTCCTACTGTCTCGTGTAATGCATCAATGTCCATCCCCCTTTCAAAAGGGAAAATGCGAGATTCTCCTGAGTACAGCCGCTGACAACCTTTGTCTTACGATTAACTAACATACAATGCGTACTTATATTGTACACTTACCATGTTTTCATTACTAAGATAACTGCTATAAAATATTCCAAAGAATAAATACCGTAAGCTTAGAGTGAATTAAGCCCATAAATGACAGCTTTATATTGTGATATTAAAAATTATTGACTTAAGTGACATTTAAAAAAATAGTATCTTAACCCATTGAGTGGTGAGTTAATTTTTACTAAATTAGATTTTTTCTTATATTTTGATTATTTGTAGTATTGACACACACAAAAATATAAAAACCTTTTTTTTTGGATACGGACCAATTTAGGAAGAATATTAGTTATTATTTCAAGAAGTACATATTTTTTTTAAAATTATAAAACACTGATAATTAAAAATGTAAAGTAAACTAGTTCATCATTACTTTTAAATATTTTTCTAGAAGCTATCACTACGCTTTTGGGTCAAGATCTTTTTTGCTCTCATCTGTCTACATGTGCCGCTCTACAGACGTCGATTCCAGAAAGGAATTGATCCCAAATAGAATTTTACGCTCAATATTATATGGCTACCAATTTGTTTACAAATGTTACCTTTTTTTTAAAAGCATTTTTTTCATTTTCTATACAAAATTAAAATAATGTGGTGGCCAAAAGTCACTGGTGAATGTGTCTAGTATCCATATCTGAAGAAATAATAAAAACTCAATAAGAAATATGAGAATGGCAATAGATAATAGATGACAAGATACTCCAACGTACAGGTACGTTGGTACTCATCAAATTGTTAAGATTGTTCTTCGGAAAATGAACAAGAAATTTTAGATATTTGTAGTGAACAGCGACTTCGAACCATCAATTGGAAGAAGAGGAAAAACAGTTTCTTTATATCGCAACAACGACAATTTCCTTAATTGTTTTTTTAAATGTATTTTTACGTTATGATGAACAAGATATTTCCTTTCATTAAAACGTATCTAAGTAGAACATATTGTCATATAAATAAATCAACAAGGTAATTACTATATATTTGACATTTTTATGTATTATCTCCATATTTTTTAACGTGATATTTTTTATCCTCGAATATATTTTTGTTAAAGTGGTTTATTTCAAATTACTAGACGATGGGAGTCGTTATATCTTTCTATATACCAATTGAGCACAACACATTAATAATAATATGTTTTAATTAGTTTATTTTGTGCACAACTCTTTTCGAACCAAAACTGATTATTGATTTTTTAGTTACCAAAATATGTATGGCATTTATTATAGCAAACTGACGATAAAATCTTATCCCGACATGTGTGAAAAGCTGGTTTCGACAGGCCTTCCTCGTTTCCGAGCGGCACCGAGTTGTCAGCCCCGAAAAAGCGGTGCGCCCTGATGCCTAGCATTAATCTCAATCCAGTGAGATGAAATGTAGATAGGTAGGTAAGTGAGCACTGAGGATACTTACCTACGCGGAGGATTTTTGTTTTAATCCAACTCAAGCCTACGATACGCCTGGTTGCTTGCGTGGTTTGAAAAAAGGTCATTAGGGAGGCTATAGGAGGCAAAATTTACATTTAATCTATTTGGACGTTTTAAATTATTCCAACAAAGACGATGGAATTGGATTAAATCGTAAAAACAATCTTGAATCTCGCACCGAAATAAAACAAATGCTCACTTCAATAGAAATTGAATACTAATGTCATCTGACGAATTTACTTGAAAGCTGTCTATTTCAAATAATGTTTCTCAAACGATTTTCTCAAGATGAAAACAAACACATTTATTATTATCTAAAAAAAACTAGTCTGTTCAATTAATTTATTAAAAAAAATAGTTGTTGAAATCTTAGTTTGAGACAGAGATCTTTTTTGTGTATTTAATATATATTTCAAGTATTTTGTTGCCGTCGAAAGTAAAATTAAAGCATGCAAAAATGGCAAATTACACACAATGATACATAAACTGCTTCTTCAAACGAAGTATAAATTTATTAGCTTTATTGATTTACTGACAGAAAAATAATGCCGATGATAAATTTCTTTTTCAGAATATTTCGTTTGTTATTCGTATTTTTTCTTTGATGATAATAATCTATTAATATAGTGATTTATGAAACCTAGCATAGGTTAAACAATCCTATATTGAACTCAAAAGCAGACATTTGTTTGATTTTTTGGTTATGTGGTTTGATTTCGAAAAAAAATATCAGAAAGTAGGTTACCTATAGTTTGCTGTCACATATTTCAGAAGTCTGATGTAGCAACGATTCTGGCTTGGTAGAATATCATCAAATATTCATAAAAAAATATCAACAATACTAAATCATGATGACTGACGTCTTCGGTGGTCATGTTTAATAGACAGGGCATAAAAACGGTTTAATACCAAAACAGACCACTCTAATAAAATTTACCTAGTTGACTTCAATTTATTAATTTCTAATGATTATTATTTTTTTCTAATTATTTTAACATTAGTATGTATCCTTTTTTACATTGCAAAAGTAATATATTTATTATTTGTATTTTTTGTAATGTGCAATAATTTAAAAAAAAAACAAAAAGTTTTGCAATCGATATACATTTTAGCCGCCTGTGTGGTCGAGTGGTCAACGTCGTTGGCTTCGGCTATGGAGGTCACGGTTTCGAATCCCAGTACGCACATTTTTATAAATTGATTTTTCAATCCATTTCTGTTCGAAGGCATGTATGTATGTGTCTTGAATTCAACTCTCCCACCCATTCTACCCCATGAACGGGGCGTATCGAGAGCGATTAGCTTACCACTAGTCCTGTCCTAGCCCTATTCTTCTATTCCTACTCTTTTTGGAAAAGAGAGGTTGAGCAACTGAGTAACAAGCAGTTCTCGTAGAACACTTCTGTTGAGATAAACTCCACTAGGAGTCCATATGCTCCGCATTGGGAGCGGACATGGTCTTTTTTTTTTTTTTGACATGGACTAATAAAAATTAATAACTTTGGAAAATGTTGTTGAATACAGTTTAAATAGCCAGAGAACTTTGGTCAAATTCGTGTCCTCTTCGTCAAATTAATTTAGTGTAAATGAGAATTTTGCGAAATAGAGTTTTATTTATTTAATAGCTTCACAAATTTCGTAGTCGAAGTAGTATCATGATATTTTTTCAAAAATTTGTTAAGATTTACTTTTCGTAAAAACTCAATTGGATGATTTGAGTTTCCGACTGGTTCATTTTAATTGAATCGAATCAATCAGTTTTGATTTAACGTAATCGCCGTAATTCGTTTACAGAGTCAACACAGATATAATAAAACGCAATAAAAACCATGCAGCTTTTATCGAAATAACCAGTGTTTTGGAAATATGAGTTTTGCGATTATGAAGTCTGGCATTATTGTCCAAGTTGCTCTCGTTATCGACACCTCGTACGTAAAGCATTATTATTTAGAAATCGGCACTTTACAGGAGAGTGGTTTAAGGAAACAAAAGCTTGGTGCAAGTTTAGCTTTTGACCGTTTCGCACCAAATTATATTTATATTTGACAATAAAAAAACCAAAATTTGTGCAATACGATCAAAAACTCGACGTGTATCAAGTTTTTGTCTTTTTAAACCACTTTCCTGTAATGTGCCCATTTTGAAGATACACTACTTTACGTAGGATATATCAATATATTTTAATTTTGAATGATGTTTCAGTTTTAATAGGTTTATGAAATAGTTATATTATCATACAAAAAAAACAAATTATAATATAGTCATATACAATTAAATTTGATTCACAAGGGTTACGTTTATTTATGTACAAGTAAACCTTGCGATGTTCTGTCTGATGATGATTCTTAAAGAGGCGAAATACGTATCCAAGTTTATAACACAACAAGTAGAGTAACAAAGTTAAGAAAATTACAAGTAAAATATTACAAATATATAAAAATCTAAACAAGCAGTATATGTGATACATTATATTATATAAGCAATTTTTAAGGCCCCTAAGATTCGGAGGCCTCAATCGGGCGCCTCATTCGCTTATAGAGTAATCCGCCTCTGGTTTCCTGAATACTCTGATAAAACATTTGAGTCACGGAGAAACGTTGAAACTAGCTGGGCCACATACTGCATTATATTATTATATATTATTTATATTTAAAATAACAAATACATATTATAATTAATAGTTATGATCATATCGTAGCCTGTCAGTTTGTCAGTCTGAACCGGGTTGAGCAAGCTAACGAGAAACATTTAATACACCTCATTAACAGGAAGATTCGATTGCTGTAGTTAAGCAGAATTCAAAATTAAATTTAAAAAAATAAAGTAACGTCATGATAGCAAAATTGTTCACAAACTGTAAAAAAACTGAAGAAGCACGCTGAATAACAAAACTTATCTACAGCAATGATAATTATGTAAAATGAATGTTTTCCATTGTATTTATTCAACTGTCAGAGTATACTATAAAACAGTAAAGTGCTCTTATCCTATGATTCATTGGTGTGAAAACATACGCGTGAATATTATCATGTTTTTGTGTTGTGAAAACTTTCCTAGAGTAATAAGATCATTAAATATGTAATGGTGTGTAGTCGTTCAACGGCTTGCCTCACGCCTGTCATTAATTATTGAAACCGAGAAAATCCTCGTGATTTACAGCAAAAGACTCTGCTTTTCCAGACGACTGGAGAGCGTTCAGCGTTGGAACATGGTGTAAAGGCAGTGATTCGTTTTTTTTTTTTTAATATTTAAACCATAAATTTATGTTAAAACTGACCTGATAAAAAAAAGGTATGATCAGATGATCGCTGTTTGTTTTAAAACGTTTTTCAGAAGCATCAATATTGTATTGATTAAGTATTGATTGAAATCCATCATAATATAATTTAAGGTTTCGACTGAAGGTGCTTGAAGGAATTTCAATATTAAATTTGAATCGTTCAAATTATGTACATTCACACAGATTTTGTCACTAACGAACCGGGTTTCGTCTTTCGGCATCTTCAGGCGTTCAAGTGCACGGATGAACTTGAGCTGACGCTTAGCACTTGAACGCCTGAAGATGCCGAAATCCAAAACCCGGGTCGTTAGTGACAAAATATGTGTGAATGTACATAATTTGAACGATTCAAATTTCATCATAATATAATTTAGGATTTAAACTGAATGTGCTTGCAAAGCAAATTGAAAATTTCCGCACAATAGTATATAATGGTAGTTTACGATTATAAATTCAACTATTTTATTAATTTAGAGTCTCAGCAGTCAGATTTTGTAGAAAAATCCAAAAAATATCAAATCTCCATTTCAAGAGAAGCAAAGCAGTCTATATGCGAAATTTTAACGTACATATGTTCCAAAACGGAAAACAACATATTTAACCAGTCAGTCATTTTGGTTCCCATTTTAAGCGGGCTAGTCCTAACAAGTATTTTTAATTCCAATTACCCTCGGATAATGACGACCCCTGAAAGCTATTTTAGCATCACACTATCATTCAATTTGATAGTACATTTAAATGCATTAAACTTGTTTTTCTCTAATTTTTAATACGATACAAGAAATATTTAAATGGTGACAATGACTAAAACTTGTAACAAACACTTTTTTTGTTGTCGTCAATGTTCACTTTTTTCGGGAAACAAACAATATTATTCTTGAAAAAAGATTGAATAAAGTGTATTCTATTATAAGTAAAATAATTTATTACTTTTACGTAAAAAGACCTCTGATTAATTAAACATCCGTTTTATATTTATATATTTAGATTTATTTCATCTTTTTCGACATCAAAGATGAGATGATGTCTAAATAAAGTAAATGTAATTATTTTGAAATTATTTTCTCACCATCATAATCGAATCATTGATAAATAATTCACTAATCTTTGAATATAACCTCTGAGTATTTTTATTAAAGTGCTGCTTAATCGTCATAAACCAAAGAATTTAAAGCATATCTAGAAACCAACCTTAATCAAAATTTGAGAATCTTTCACAAATGTGTAGAAAATCTAGATAAAATATAATATAATACTTTGTATATGAGAAAAAGCCCCTGGCTACAAGTGGCTTTTGCGCTCTAACCTATGTCATTAGTCTACATAATGCAAAATACTTAGTGGTTATTCGCAAACGCGTTCCTTTCCACGTTCGCGATATTTTTCACTCAGTAATATCATTGGAATTCAGGCGAACCATTAATGAACTTTGATTTTTGTAAAATTAAAACATTCCGCATACGATGAAAGTGAATCCACAAATCTAAATTTTTCCACGAATCTGTTATCAGCCGATTTTAAAAATTAAAACCGATGTAGCTTTTCTGTAACCACTCATCATTCACTGGTTGCAAAATATTCACTCATAAAAAATAAGTTTTTTTACATTTTTTTTGAATACTGATGACTTCGGTAAATTAAAAAAAGTATGAAGGTGTCATTAAGAATAATTTGTCAATTTATCAAAGTTGAACTTGCCTAGCCGAATAAGAATCTAAGCCCATCAACGTATTTTGCATAAAGCTATTGAAAATTTAATTAAACTTCATTTAATGATTGAATCGACATTAATTTGGTAGAATTCCACCACAACTGGTTAAAAATAACGAATGCATAACATATTCGGTGACGTAAATATATTTGGTTTTATTATCTTTTTAAAAGTAATAAAAGGTCATTTTAGTTGAGTTTAATGAGTTTGCTGTATACTAATGATACGTTACTGTTTAAGTACATCACTGACATATCTACTCGTCAAAGTAAACGTTAAGCGTATCAGTATTATACATAATGTCCTTATCAACTGAGACGTTTTAACAATTCGTTTATAAAAAGATGTTTTATCATTTTTCTTAATGATAGATGCTAATGTCTTTCAACCAAAACTCTTACCTGAATATAATATACACAGTAGATATTTTTATTTGCTATGGGAACATTGTCATCAATGTAAATTAATTTTAGATGTCTAACTATTTTCATAACTATTGTACTGGAATCGTAATTACTGTCGCATGCTTTTTGATAGCGGAGTGTGATAATTTATAAAAAATAATATATTTCTGTATAGCGATATTTTACAATATGAAATGAAAAGAATTCAGCACTTTAGAGTGTCATCTATTCACGTTTTAGAATAATTTGAACATTTATCATACGAGAAAAGACAACTTTAGAAGGTACCGAACAGGATTTGCAATTTATGGAATACAATAGTAATGCTGAGTATAAACATGCCATGTGATGTAACCTCTACTTTCATTAGTTATGATAATTCCATTATAGTTGCTACAATTCCGGTAATAATTATTCCTGTTATCATTGAAGACAATACGATCTCATTTGTCATGATTTATAATAAGCGGAAAATTATATGCTATGACATATAATTAAACAATTATTTTAACATCTCCTCGTACAAGTATAATATATTTGTTTAAAATGGTGTTAAAATACTGATTACTGACTGTACAATATAATTGAAGCCAGTTTCATAGAACGAAATTTTGTAACTAAATTTTAAAGAAATGTTTATAAAAATGAAAGTCGTGCATAGTAAATAGTTAAATACATATCGTTTAATTTATTCATTTTACAGATTTTAGTTTTACGGTTTTTTTCTGTTCGATAAAATTCAGTATCCAATTTTCAGGACTTTGAGAATTGTGATTTGAAAAATCGGGCTAGCAAGCGAAGATTTAGTCACAAGTAAAATATAATTCAATTAAAAGGAAATTTTTATGAAATCATTCCTTTTATCGTTTAAGATATTCTAAATATGTGGGCCAACTTAAAATCCACTGCTTACGCGTGGAAAAGTTTTGAATTTTTACTAGCTATCGCGCCGTGGCTACATTTATCAACTCATATCGAAGAACTAAACGGTATTAGCAAAGAAATTTAGGTAAAGCCTAAATAAAAAAAATATTAGCTGTTTACTGGAAAGAACTAACATCGCTCTAAAAAACGAGCTTCCGCTTAGAACTGCGTACATGCGTGAAGTTTGATGTTTAATTATAGAATGATAAAACAAAAAGTTTACTCATTATATTGAGAATTTTTAAATGATTTGCGGTTTGAATGTAAGGAATATAAATTTATTTTGTAACATTTTAAATAAACGTGCTTCTTATATAATTTATATATATAGATATTCCTCATACAATGATAAACGTCAACCATGTCCTGTATAAATAATTAAATGGAGGTAAATGGAAAAATCTCAGACGGTCATGTTTCTGTTAATATATGAAAAAAGTGAGTCTTCTTAGGTCAAGTGAGAAAAGTTTTACTCTAGCATCAAAAAACTTTTAGTTCTGTATCGAAAATTATAATTTTTCCATTGCACATTTGAGATTTTTGGCATTGGTGTAAGCGACCCCTTTTTAATCGAGGTTTTGGAAGTAATAATATCTGTAGTAATAATTACCAGTGATAACATTTTTTAATAAAAAATACCTATTAACAAAAAAACACACTACCATACTATAGGCAACTAAAGTTGAGTAACCCGATAAAATTACTTCAAATGCATTGCTATTTTAAATCGTATAGTCCTAAATAAGCAGCTCAATTATTGTCAGGGGCTGAGCAGAGCGCAAAGGCGCGTACAGTAGGACCTAAGTCACTTGCGGACGGAAGCTAAGCTAAAATCGGTATTACACTACACACTTCTGTTTCTCGGATTTATAACAGCCTGTGTAGAGAGAGAGAGCTCCACCGGACCGAGGATTAGGATCTGATGGAGATATATTAGTCGAGCGACGCTTCCAGAAGCGAAGGTACTTACTTTACTCTGCCTTCAGCTGTAGTATTACTCATCATTTAACCACATGGAGAGCGTCTAGCCTTTTATACGATGTGGAGTTATGCTTGGAGAATTGTTTCAATTCTATTTTACAACTGACACAAAGGCTCGGCATTCAAGATCGATAAAAAGCTTCCTTAAAAAGCTTTAACTTGAGCAATTAAATGTATCCGTCACAATACTGTTAATATGACGAAATATTCATATTAACAAGATTTATTTTGATCGCCATTTTAGCTCTGAATGCAAAGTACATTGACTTTAAATTGAGCTTGTATCAACATTAGTTGTTTGCTACTTATTATGCAGTTGATCCTCTTCGGCAATGGTATAATGCTATAGCTACGACAGGACTAGTGGTCAGATTATAGCTCTCGTTGCGCTTCTTGCTTAAGATTGGATGAATGGGAAGGTATGTAGATATCCATGTCGTCCAAGGCAAAATTAAATTCCAAAACGTTAACCACTCGGAAAATGTCGAGATTTTTTTTCAAAATAAAAAAATACATAACGTGTTTTTGTCTTTGAATTTAATCTTATATTTGTATACTGTTTCAGAGTTTAGACCATTTGATATTGGTTTTGTAAGTGGCGTATCATATTATGCTTATATTCAATATATTTGATTTCCGTTTCGGCATCATATCATGATTCTGACAATTGTATGATGTTTTCGTATATTGGTGAAATACTAAGAAAGTTTTATTACTATTTTTTTTTGTATAAGAGACAGCTGGATAATTTTGTTTTGTTCTACTTGATAAAATGATATATTCTTAATACATATACAATATATATTAAAGTAATCTTAAATTTCATATATTTTGAGGTAAGTTGAATGTGACTCTTAGAAATTATACTCGTGTCATCGATCGTTAAATCAAAATAATATTTCTAACGTCTATGAAATAGTTTTTTAAATTCGAATATTTCTTGTAACACAATATATTATGGTGTTTGGTAAATATTATTGTTTACTAATGAAACAAAATGACAAAAAATGAGTCGAATAATTAAAGTCATTCTTGATCTCAGTTGGTTGCAAGAAATATTATACGTCAAAATATTGTAAAGAAGAAATGCTAGACTACGAAAAAAATGTTTTAAATAATTTCACGAGCTTCGCGCCATGGTATGAAACTAAAAATATATGCTCTGAGAAAAAAAAACTATTTTACTAAAATTTATCAGCGGCATATTTTATCATTGATATTAATTATTTCACTGTTAACCATTGTGAAAATAATATTGTCAGACTATTGTGACACTGGAATGCAATAAATTGCAAAAAGAATTGTAGCTAATCAGTATTTTATATTTACGATACAAAAGTGGCTTGTTACATGACTAGTTTCTATCGTTTGATTCGCTTAGTGAATCGTAAGAAATCATTTGGCAGCCGAAACAACAATACACTCCAAATTGCGATAACGTGGAATCTGGCAACGCTTCTGCTGCATTAAAAACGAACAAAACAATATTGCGAATAGAAAATCGGAGCGAGCTCCGAATGTGATTGCGCTTTGCGAAACTTTTTTGATTCAATACGATTCGAATTTCATTTTTATTGAGAAACAATACAATACGTGCTCTAGGTACATAATGAACAATTCACTACTCGTTATTCATTTCATTTTTTTTCTATAAATAAAGTTATACTAATTCACTAACAGTTTTGAATAATACCTTTAAGTCAATTGAAAAGCGGAGCTTACGTTAAAGTTTTCAAGGGTAAAGCATTATTTGAATAAACGATTCAAATCGCTGCATTTACATATTCAAAGTACCTTGAATTTAAGGCAGGTATAAATATGTACATAAGATTAAAATATTAGTAAAAACAACACACAAAATCGTTGTTTTGTCTAGACTGACGACCACTAAAAGCAGAAGTTATCTCTAAACTGTTTTAAAAAAAGGTGACGCCTTTTATTTGTAAAATTAAAATAGTTTTTGTGAGTTATAGTATGCAGAAAACCATATTGGAAAAGCGGTTTCTCTCGGCAGATGAGAATTTCAAACTAACTTCTTTTGAAAAAAATATGTTTTTTTTAACACTTTTATTACAGAATATTTACGAACATTTTTTATTATCTATGAATTTTTTGGTCACTTAAGACGCAATTCGCAAAGTATGTTTGTCTGACCAATGCATAGAGAAAAATACGTATTTATCATCGAATTTTGTATATTGTTTTTTCGAAATTGGTATTATTTTTTCAGTTTTTGTTAATAGTTCTATTTGTCATACATAAACAATGGGCCCTCTACTTACGAAGTCAATTTGTTTCAAAATTTTAAGCTTTAGTCAAATAATACACTATTTTTTAAAATATATTTGATCCATGAATTGTATTCACTCTTTCATATCATGCGTAAATTCGATTAAGCGAAGTCCAAAATGAAGATCTCTAAAACAAGCTGGATCGGATTATAAATAATACAAAAAACAACCACAATTTTAGATAAAACTAATTTTATTTGAACACAAATGTATCAAAAAAAAACTCTAAGTATTATAAGTACTCATCCAAACTTCAAAATTCCTTTTCCCCAAAACTATTTAGCGGTTACTTGATTCAAACAAATTCTTCTATAAAAATGCTTACACAAATTCAGAAAAATCGATATACTATTTATATTAAATAATCAACAACGTATCTACAAAACCGCGTAAATAGAAGATTTGCTGTATTGTTTCTGTTTCAGTGACGTGTACAATATCACTACAAAAATACTGATGAAGCAAATAATCGTGTAATAATATAAATAATGATGAATCAATCAATACCTTAGCAGCTTTCATGTATAGTAATATTTAATTTTCAATTATTTATAACCATGTAAGTTCATATATACAACAAAACATATATATAATATTAAGGATGGTATTCACGTTATCTACTTTGAGATACAATTTAAAAAAATTAAAAGCTAGCTTTGTTAATAATAACTATTACTTTGTTATTTGTATAATGATAATTTGCATCGTTTTATTAATATACTTTGGGATTTAAGATATGAATGAGTTATCCAGTATGCAAATGAAAAAAAATGAATAGCTTAACCTTTGGTTGGTAAATATATTTAGAATGCACGATTCCCGATGGGCCGAAACAAGAAAGTCAGAATACGGAAAGGTATTACAGCGCTACAGGAAACTTGCTACCAGCTACCATGTAGGATTAACAATCTCTAGGGAAACGAAATAAACCCATCATCCAGTTTCTAAATGTGTTAAACTGTTTGAATTTTACATATACCAATTAAATAAAACGGACTTGGGAAACTCTATCGGTGTGTGTCGAGTGATTATTTATTTATTTATTTTTAACAATAAAATAATACCAAATCTTCAATAGTGGTAATAGTAACATCAAATAATATTTAATAATAATAGGCATATACAATATTTGGTATTAAAGCTTAGATACTGGTCTACAAAAAAACCGAATCTGAATTGATGTTTTCAAAATTTACGTTTCACTAACATATCTGAATACCGAAACATATTATGTATATTGTTGGTAATAAAAAAAAAACATATTTCGTTATTGCTATAAAATTTCAAAATGATAAGTTGAAAATCCTCAAGATGATGGAAACGGGTTGCGATCATTTCATAAAATTGTGGAATTGTATAAAAGTGTGCTTTGTTTTGACATATATAATATTATAACATTGAAATTCACTGAATATACTCTATCATCATACACATCTAAACAATAACACTGAATTTCCCGAATGAAACAGTTTATATCCAATAGTCAATCAATAAACTGAGTTATCATTTTTACGCTATTTCTACTCTAGCCCACCGTCGATTTAAGGCAATCGTTTTGTTATAAAATTAAACGTACTCCATTGCAAACTGGTAAAAAAACATATTAAATATTTTATTATTCGAATCTCTACAGACTTGAAAACATTTTCATGATAGGATTGAAAATATGTAAAATATCCAAACGTAAAATATTTGCTGGCATTTTAAGATAAAATATATAGTACTTCATTATAAGAAGCCTTTGGTAAAACGAGAGTATTGAAAGCGTACTTGAGCAAAAGATTGTTAAAGCGTATCATAAGGCTTTCACTAGTTAATATGAATGTTTTTGAAATTCTCCGAGATTTATTCTCAGAAAATGTATTTATTTCTAGCAATACCTTTGATGCATGCATTCTTCCTTCGATATTGTGAATGTTTTATATGGTGTACGACGTATTGGCTTGGATTTCAAGTCGAATGTATCACGAAAGCTTTGTAGGCTGAAATATTATGATATAAGATCATTATTTCAATATTCATAAAAATGTTCGGTATTAATTTGGAGTCCAGTAAAACTTCATTTTTTATCGCCGGATTTTACGTTTACTTGCAATTTGCGTGACATTTTTGGAGTCCCATTTCATTATAGTGTATGCAGTGTATCCTTTTATATTTTTATTTTCCGCAATTTGTATTTGAAATGTTTCAAATTCTATCGAAATTATTTACATTTTTAAGTTAACTGATAGTCCTTTTTATTAAATTTGATGATGTACGCGACCAAACGTTCAAATATATTTATTGAATTGAAAGAGTTTTATATAACAATATGTAATTATGAAAAAATCTATGCCCTCAACTTACGTTTTTCTCCGTGTTCGTACTGGGATTTGTGGCCGTGACATCACAACCGAAAAATATGACGTCGAACACTCGACTAAAGGTCAAGTGTATTAAGGCAGGTTAAAAGATATTGACAAAGATTACACGCGAAAACCAATTAAGTATGAGAAATTAATGAAAAAAGAGCAAGAATTCATATTTTAAATTGCTTTCCAAGTAATGGGATAGTAGAAAAAATTTCCACATAATTTACCGACTTTTTTATAAAAATATATTTTTTTTGATAATAAAATATAACTTCCAAATAAATTAATTTAAGCAATGAAACAAACAGATGAGAGTAAAGTGGTAAAAAGTGTTTTTTTTTACCAAGGTATGTTGATTACACTGCAAAACATTTTATATTGCCTTTATTATAAATATGATTTCAATTAAAATATTGCTATAAGTATTTGAAATGTAATTAGAGCTTAATACATATTTTTAATTGATTTGGCTTCTTCTTTGTGGAAATTCAATATCATATTCAGCTGACTTTAATAGTTTTGAAACTAAACTAAAATCAAAGCTCATTGAATATTTTGAAATCAAAAAATGCTCAACATTTTTATTTTTGCCAAAGTATAGAAAATAATAAATGAATTTTCAAAAATATTGAATATCGTCAAATGATTTTTTCGTTAAATGCAGTCCACAAATTGCTCACTTGATTATTTCATTTGAAATATACTTTGCTGAATTTTATTTCGAAATCTTGTTGCAGAATACATCATTTGCAGAAAAATATTTTGAAAATTTTCAGGAAAAAAGATTTTCAATTCATAAAAAACTGTTTTGTTGGTAGATTAATATTTTATTTTCGTGTGTTAGAGTTAAAATCAGCCGAAATAATATTTTAATGTTTTACATTTTTTACATTTACTTTATTTATGAAGTTTTGATTAACAAAACTAACAGACTATCGGTACAAATAAGTTTAAAAGTAATAGAAAAGCTACAAAACTAATAAAAATAATTGTCTAGCTTCACTTCAGACTATAGTACTTGATTGATATATTCTTGAGTTTTTAAATCAAACATCGAACGAATAATATTATTTAAATGACAGACTAGTCTTTATAAGTGTACACAAAAAATGTACTCACAATCAAATTGTCAAGTTATATTTCTTTAATTATAGTTTGGAAATGCAAATGGATATTTTATAGAGCAATGGTAAAATGTGAATTTGATTGGTTTTGAAAATAGTCCAGGGGTGAAGAGGTTTTTTCGAATCGAAACGCTATTCATATATTTTTTAAATTAAATATACCAACTTATTATATATTATGTTTAGACTATTTTGCAAATTAAACGAATCAATAAAAATAAAAATTTAAGATGTCAATAAAAAGTCCCCAAGTTCTTCATTTAACACATGTTAAGTATAACGGTAATATAAAAAAGTATATTTACTGAAAAAAATCAAAAATAAAGACGCATTTGTAATATTAATAAAATAATTCTTTCGATACTCTTTTCATAGTAATAAAATTACGCGCTAATATATGTATTTAAAAAATGCAAATTATTTTCAGTAAATATAAAGCGCTGTATATAAAAGTGATAATAGTGTTTCTAATAAAACAGTCCATCAACTTTCTGAACATTAATCTGAATCAATAAAAATGTGGCAGACAACACTGACGTCTATCAACTCAAGGGCAAAATAAAGCAGTCTTTTCGTTTCACATCGTGTCAACTTAAGCATTATGGAGGACGTAATAACATTTTTTTTGAATTTCAAATATAATATTCAGAATACCATGTCAAAGAGTGTGATTTGACGTATTCAATCACATGAGAAAGTGAGTCAAATAGTGTAACGGGTGAGACACGATAGCCGACATGAGTGCTGTTATAAAATCAAAACGACAACTAAAATGGATTTTCTACACTGACATCCGTAGCAGAAGAGCTCAACTTATATGGAATCAAATACATAAAATATTAAAACGTTAATCATCGAAATGGTAAAAAAACATCGACAAACTTACGTAGTCAAATAAATTATTGGTTAAATTTAAAATACTATATACTTATTCCTAAATATTGTTGACTCAAAAAAGGAAAACCCATGTTCAGTTTCGTGATTAGAATAGTTGTAAAGTATATTGCAAGAATGGGCATACACGAAGTCAACAAAAGCCAGATTCTGGATTATTACATATCGATACCCTAGTTTCAGAGTACACTATGTTTGAATTTGGCAGTATCAAGTTAAGTATGAAAAGTGTTTCAGAATACATTCATCTATCACTTCCAAAGAGCAACCAAGACGTTTTTATGGTGTATTAGATTCCAATGAAAGATTCCATATTTGTTTTATATTACCGGTGTATTAAATTGGAAATTTACTAATATAAAAATAAATTTGAAACTTTTGTTTTTTTTAGTGATTGTGTTACAAATTGAGACACGCGCTTTCTTCTTTGAAAAGCATCTCCAGACTGATGTCTGAACAGTCTGAAAAATTTGTAGCATTGAAAAAAAATACTGTCTAATCCAGTGGTTTCCAACCTTTATGTTACTACGCCTCCCTTTCAAGAAAAAAATATATTTGCACCTCCCCATCCTTTATTTTAAACAGTAATAAAGACACGTTTTGAAGGGTAAATAACTATTTTGGACTGTTCGCGCCTCCCTTTGCAATGGGAGATCCCACGCCTCTCCAGGGAGGCGCGCCTCCCAGGTTGGAAATTGCTTGTCTAATCCATCGGACATATAAAAATAATATTATATAATATATTCGTTGTTTGAATATAAATAAATTTATCACTTTTTATTATTATATCACTTGATTTGAAAATAAAAAAAAATAATACTGAAGAAATAGAGAGAACAAAATAAATATTACATAATGTAACAGTTTTCGTTGAAATTAAGGAAAATAGATGAACAAAACAATCATTCAATTGCCAAAGATAAGATAATGTTGAAATTAGTAAAAATTACAAATTAAAAGTAGAATTATACTTCTATCAAAGGATTTTAAGAAATTTGTCAGTACCTTAGGTGAAATGGGTATCATAGCTTTCTAGATAAAAGCCCAAGTGGAAGGTTTTGTCAAACGGTTGGCTAAAAAGGCCAATGGTGAAAGTTTTTCTTTCAACTTTGACTTTTATATTTAAAATTTGGCCGTACACCACTCGACACTTTAAAAAGCCTGCCTTTTTTGTAAAATAACTCAGAGGAAATAGGCGTAGATGGTTTTCCTTCTTTTCTCTCGTATGACGCTTTGAATTTTTATAAGCTTTTTTTCACTTTGGGCCGCGCTCATGTGCAAAGGGGTTTTCCCACCACAAGTAAACACCTAAGTGTATAGTCTAAAATTTGACTAACGGTAAAGGCCGTTCAAAATGAAAATAGGTATCCTTAGAAAAACTGTATGTTAACATACGCTTCAAAACAACGAGGGAGAATTTATTATGTAAACAGGAAACTCTATTTTGTATCAAGATAAAGTAAGAATTTTTTACTTGTAATTATATAACGTAAATATTATAATCATTTTATTATTTCACCTGTTGCGTCACTAGATGTCACACGTATTTGTCTTTTTGAGATGCGTCTTTATGTAGTTTTGAATTATTTTGACAAAATTAAAACCTATTGTATGAATACGTTTTGTTCAACGTGCAACAATTAAAATGAAAGCATGTTTGTGTTAACGACTTACGGAAAACATGTTCAGTGATTTTAAAGTTTGTCTAAAAATATTCTAAATTAATGGACTGTGATCACAAAAGTAAACGACATTAAACGCGAATACAATACTTATAAGCGGCATCGTAACAAGTTAATGGCGTTTGCTTATTCTTGAAGACTTTGTTATCGCTGCAACTCTTTCTTGACATAAATAATGTATTGTTGTTTTTATATTTTCTCAAAGTAATGTTATCATAAACAATGTCCCAAATTCTAAATTTTTGGGGCCTAATTTTATTTGCGCTACTTGTAAATGAACACTAAACATTTCACCAGGTGTGTGTTTAAATACACAAACAAATAATATAAAAATACATTAATCTTTTGTCTATTAAGGGATATTTAAGTGAAATAGTAACCTCATATATAATCACTGAAGGTAGAGTTATGTTGGAACTTAGGCAATTTAGTTTAAAATACTTGCATACACTATTGACAACCCTTTTACACCTTTTAAAGTGTCGGAATTTCAGTCATTCGGGAAATGAAAGAAAATTAAAAGAAATACCCGAAGTGTTCGCTTCACACGCAAGTTTCGCAGGAATTTGAAATTTGGAATTGGAATGAAATATAAGTGAAAGCGATGTAAGACTTGCCGAAAGTTCCGACTAAAAAGTGGATAGCGGTATTTTGCCAAGACACTTTGAGGCAGTTGGAATTACGCTATTGCAAAAATAAAAACCAAAAATTTTTCAAGGCGTGTCCCACTTTTAACAGAATTTTATTTCGTGAAACAAAATTGTTTTTTTATTCATGCATTACTAAAAGGGTCACGGGACTTAAAAGTAACAAAGTTGGCTTCATTTATATGTAGAAAGGAAGGTTTTCATTGTCTATGGGTCCTCGTTCATATTGATTATCAAAACAGTTGACATAACCACAGTGTCAATGTTTTTGTAACTAACTTACATTTTTATGTGATAAAAAGTATGACATAATCAAATATCACGTCACATTATTGAGTGATTAAACGGTACCGACATACTATTACAAGTGTTTAAATTGCGCCTTCTATGAACTCAACGTTTTGTTCATCTCGCTTGCAGTTTAATTACTGTTAATTAAATTTATAAATATTTAATACAAATGTAAAATTAAAAGATAAACTTCAACCATTTGAATATATATTAATGTTTTTTGAGAGATCGAATATTATTGTAAGGATAATACAGTTTAGCGGTTTTAAAAAAAAATTGTTGAGCTTAAAATGCAATCATACCTATCGATGAGATATTTTATAGAACTAGCAGAGTGTCAGAAAATCTTTGGTTACCCAAAACTATCTGATATTGTTTCAATATTTCGATCAACAACGACAACGAACAAATTAATTACTTCTTGGCACAAGTCAGAACAGAATCATCAGTCTATATATGTGAATAATAAAATCTGCTCAAGAAGTATGCGTATCCAATAATTCTGAAAAACATCTGTTATAAATAAATTGCATTGAAGATGTCAAAATTTTAAAAAGATATCCGTGACCTGTAGCTTGTGCCATATTGGTGAAGTGATTAAAGTTAGTAAATTAATTTAGGTATACTGCAACTGTAAAAATCTCGATGGATACATCAATGGTTGTCACTGGTAATGCTTTCTACTCAGTATGGCCTTAAACACGAAGTTGTTCGTAGAAACATTATTCCATATCAATATACTATCTGTCCAAAGTACAATCATTTTAAGCACAGCGTACAATTTGCGTGGCATTCTGGCCAAATGTTACTACTTTCTCGAGTTGAAGATGATAAATCCAGAAAGTTATTTCATAGTGAAACCGGTTAGTTATACTATCGGCTTATATTATTTATTATAGATATTTTTGACAATATAACATGTTCTGACATAAGTGGAATGAACAATTTTTAACAAAAACAGCTAAAGGGTCGTAAAGAAGGGTAGGTATAAGCTGATAGATATGGCGATCCATACCTCTTTTGGGTGTCACTAGCTACCCGGCGTTTCTGTACCGAAAACTTTAAGATGAGAAATTTTTCATCTGAAATCTTTAGAAAATTGATAAGTGATAAGCGACAAGTTTGAATTGGATTTTTCCCTCCAGGAAATATGGATATTGGTATGAATTAAGCTTATACATTGAAATTTTATTCTAATTTTTAATATTTTATTAATGGTTTAAATAAGCATATTAACTGAGAATATGAAAAAATACAAAAGTTTTACCAATATATGTAGTTTACTTTACAAATCTTCGTTTTCTGTTGGCTTAGCAATGATATTATGTGATACAAAAAGTCGAAATATTTTTATATAAAACTAACAAGGTGCGATTTATTTTCTACTGGTACTGATACTATAAAATATAAATACAAAAAAGAATCAAGCTTTAATGATACATCATATTTAAGCTAATTATGCTATAATTTCATGATGGTAAATATATTTTATGTATGCAATGAGAATCAATTTTATTTTTTGAAATATTTGCATTATTAGGAAGTATTATATTATGTTACAAAGCCTTAACAAACTGCTCGTTAAAAATGAGATTAAAAAAAAAACAATCAAATTATTGTTTACGTTAATAAATGATTTTTTACTCTTCCCGATCATAATGAGAAGCACATAAACTGAAAATGTGTTTCAATGTATTTAAAATGTTGTTAAATCAAGACTTTTGTACTGTATATCAGAGCTCAACAAACTTTTAGATATGCGAGCTGGATGATTTTTTTAAATGAGCCGGAGCAAAATTTTCTGGAATCCTATTAAAACATTTAATTACATGTACATATGTAAATATTGTGTAAACAAATATAATTTATAACGGTATTTACAATTTTAAATATCAATTAAAATTTACATGTTTATATTTTATATGTACATCTAATTTAAGCGAAAGGATTGCTTATCAATAAAATATTTACGTATAAAAATCAGTAGCCGGGTGTAAATCTTTAAAAGACCTGACCCGTCCTGTGGGTCTTGGTTTAGTGACCGCTGCTTTAGACTTACATTGTTATTTTTATAAGACATACTATGATTTGTTCCGATTCAAACAATAAAGTTAAATATCTTTCATTGTAACTTTTAATACATTTATTACGACTGTTGCATGGAATGAGTAAAAACTTTCCTTTGCTCAAAATATCAATTACTCACCCGAGCAGTTTTTTAAAGTTCTTGTTTGGGTGCTTAAGATACTGTTTGTAGCTTATCTTGACTCTACGCTATATTTTTTATGCCAAGGATAAAAAGCTTTGAAGAAACCAGAGGATAAGCTTACAATAAAAATACCGAATTAAGCATCTCTGGAGCTTTATGATTGTAAATGTAATGGTGGTAGTTAGTTGTTGGCTAGGTTCTGTGATTATCTTTAACAAATTATTCATACAAATTATCTTTTTGGTATTTAATTATATTGAACTGTTAACAATGTTGTGCGCTCATTTTGATATTAAATTGGCAATTTAAGATGATACTGACTAACGTCCCATTGTACAGGCTATATATTCATTAGACACTGTTATTATCTGATTATGTCAGATAGTTAAAAAATGTTTTTAAGATTTTTCCTGTCAGTATTTGATGAAAAGGTATTACATTAAAAACAGATCAGTACCGGTTTCGCTCACCGCAAGCAATTTGAGCTGATAAAAATAAAAATGTTAATGTATTACTATTTAAACAGAAACTAAGAAAAGTTTTTAATATTATCAATTATATTGTAAAAATTTCCCATCGGATAATTTTAGATAAATATTTAAATTTATTGTAAGTGACCTTTCTCACTTAATCGTTTTTAATGCGATTGCAAATTTAGAGGTCTTAATTTTTAAAATAAGCGTCAGTTTATTCATAATTGGTGTCATTATCTTAAAATTCTTTTCATATTTATATTACCAATTGTTACGTACTCCCTTATTAGTCTTACTTGGATTAGTATAAATAACCATATACAGATGTATATTTTTATCAGATGAAAAGCTTGCGATAATCCAAACTTGATCCTAATAAAAAATACTGAGTTTTTACCAGAGTGTCTTATTTTACTATGTAAGGCAAAGTATGTATTGATCATGATTAATAAAATTTGAATACAAGCATATGAGTTGTCTGTGTCAAATACAAGTTTAGTATTTCTCCTTTTTTGCATTATTATAGTATCTTTTCTTTACTTTCATGAAAAGTAGTTTAGTTATTCTCTTATCTACAGGACCAAAGTGTTTTCTTTTGCAGACATCTTTTTCAATCTCGCAAAGTGTCGCCGGTGATACATTTTTTAATGCGTTTATCCAACGCTGTGCGGTGTTATACTCTTTCCTTTGCCAAAATTCAACTCTCTTGGCCGTTAGTTGAAGACAGTAAAAAATAGTGTGTAAACAAAGACGCTGGAACTATTATATTTGAATACTTGAAAGTAAAATGAAGTTTCTTTTCATGTTGTAAAAATAAAAGAAATTTAAGTATTAAAAGTAATGGTGATACGGAATATAATTTATTCAAAGTAAGCGGGAGATAGTCACTGACGACTGTTTTAGCATTTTATGTACCTCGGTAAACATTATAAATGTATAAAAAGTTGGAAAATCTAATAAATTAAGCCCTAGCAAAGACAATTCATCAAAAGATAAATATCTTATTTACGAAACGTCTTCTTCGTTGACCGCATTGTTTATTGTTTATGGAAATGTCCACTTCTCTAAGCAATGAGTTGATCAGTCTAACAGCCCTTGGAACTGGCGACTCATACGTCATGCGCGAGGGACAAGTTTTTAGAAAGTTTTTTTTGGTTATAGTTTCACCCACGTAAGAATAAATTGGGAGCATATAAGTTAATAGTCATGAGAATTTCAGGATTATTAACTCGGGCCCGAAGAAGAAGAGAAACATCCATTAAACTTGAAAACTATCTTCGAGCTTCAAGGGAGTGAAATGATAGCATTCCTTAAAGATTTTTTTTTTTCGCTCCTTATGCGCAACATATGGCCGGTACGTGGTGCCTTCGTAATTTTCTGTCTCTCTCCACTTACTTTCTTCCGTAAAAGTCCAGTATACCTCAGTTTCACCGACCACAACCTATGGATAATACCCAAAAGTCGTCCTGTCACATTCTGCAAAGAATTTATAGTAACTCTGAAGAAAAAAAAAGTTGATTAAGACTGCATACTACAGCTGGAACGTAGGACAGTTAGTGATGTTTTCCTGTTAAACACTTTTAAATAATTTATCAAAAATTTAATAATTTTATTAAAAAAATAAGTTCTAGTAGAGTAATCTTCCATTAGTAAAACAAAACTAAAAAATATAATACTACAATGTTTTTTCAATAATTTGCGTGCAAAGTTAGCTAAAATATCTATCTCGATTCATGACATTTACAGTTAATCTATTAGTTATTTTATAGAAAAGTGGAAAAAGCGTTAAATTTAAGATTTTATTCGTTGGTATCCATGATGTCTTCTCTTCTCGAGAACATTACGAGTGATTTGAAAAAATTTCATCGAGTATGATTGATAAAAATCGAAAAATTTTACTCGTTGGACATCAGTGGTAATTTGTAATGTCAAATATATTATTCTCTAAAACAGTTAATCTGTTTTGTATCTTTATAAAATATACTTTAAAAGTACAATTATCATAAACACGGAAAACTCAAATTAATATAATGTTGGCACAAAAGAAAGTTCTAGAAATTATACTTTTTACCTTACAGCGAATAGCTTCGAAGAAGAAAAACAACTTTTATTGCCTTCGTTGCAAGGTTGTAATAATTTATAATAAAGTTACCCATTAGTATTTCAAAAGTGTTGATGTAAAGTCATCAAGTATTTTGCATTAACATAATAAATTGAATCAGAAAATGTACAAGGTCGATTTAAAAAATCACCCCCGTTACACTATAAAAGGCTGTACATGGGACCACGTTAGCATTAATATAAAAATATTCCATGCATTATACTCGTAGTAGCTTTTCAGTGTACGGCGGAGCTTTCAGGACTCTAATAGATTAATAAATCACCCTCATTATTTACAAATGGAGCTCCTTCTGGTTGACTGGGAATATAGGTCGGCCGATTTTTCGTTTGCATTTTTCCCACTAAGACGAGCCACAACTATAAATTTTGAGACAGCAGCGCTTGGTTATTCAATTTTTGCAGAAGTCAAATTAAATAATTATAATTTATCGGAAACATGTGGCGTATATTAAATATTATTCAATTTAATGCACCTTATCGAAAGCTTTGGAACTTCTAAATAGATGATAGATTGTTTTGTGTTTTCAGTATTGATTCATCATACAAGTTAGTTTAATATAATAAATGTAGTCTGATTGCTAGTAAGTCATCTATTAAAGAGTGGGTGATAGACCAGTGAGACCAGTTGTCAGCTTATCTGTATCAATGCTTCATATTTACAGTCGGGCGGATAATAAGAGGTTACATTCATATTATAAATACCTTCCGGATTGTTAAAAAAAAAAATGTGTAACCTTAAGTCACTTATTATATCAAGATTTTATCAGTGTCGGAAATGCATGTATATTATCTATAGTTCTAAAAACACACCAATATAAAAGTCAATTTTAATTTTTGCACTCTAAATCATAGAATCGTACTAACATTTAGGCAATATAAGTATTATTTTTGTATAGATTAAGTAATTATAATGACATAATTTTCACTTTATAAAAACCATATCTGGTCACAGTCAACTGATAAACATTGTAAGTTTTGGTTGCGTAGATTAGTGCTTCCTAATCTTTTTCATTGCACGGCCCCTAAATCTGAAAAAAAATAATCCGCGGCCATCCTCAATACAAAACATGTTCTGCGGCGGCCCCCCAGGAGGCCGCGGCCCACAATATGGGAAGCACTGGCGTAGATCACGGGTTCTAATTTCAAAACGGACAGATTTTACAATAGATTAATAAATTACTGTTCGAGGGCATGAATGTCGAAAATTCCCATTACCTATCTGATTTTTAAATTGGGATGTATCGAGAGCTATAAGCTAACAACTAGTCCTGTTTTAGTAATATCCTTTTGTTTCTATTGTATTACAAAAAGAAAAGTTATTATTATCAAGCAGTTCTCGTAGAAAAACGTTTCCTGAAATAAATTTCACATTGAAAATGGATATGGTTAAGAAAAACTATATTATATTTCTCACTATTGAAACAACCTTATGACTATTCATCCAGTTGTATTGTTCAAGATGGAAGCAATCATTTTTGATTATATTTTAATTACGTCAAAATATATGCCAAATGAACAAAAAATATGTATTTTTGATGGATTCAGTGATAACTTTTTGGATGCTTATTCTTAATATAAAATTATGTAGGTATATAGATGTAGGATTACTTGTGTTCTTCAATGGAAAAAAAAACATTTTTTTATCATTTAAAATCAATTTGTATGGTTATTAGCATCACTTTAAATGTAATCCAATGAACACATTGAATTTTGTTTGTTTGTTTATATGTATGATTTTGTGACAAAAAAATACTTTATCAAATTTGAATCATTCAAATTATGTACACTCCCACAGATTTTGTCACTAACGACCCGGGTTTCGCCTTTCGGCATCTTCAGGCGTTCAAGCGCACGGATGAACTTGAACTGATGCTTAGTAAATGGATGTTTCGTGTTTATATATTAAATAAATGTATCACTGAGTCTAAAGCCATCGCTGGCGAAAAGGGTAAGCTCATGGGAATTCCCAAAGATTTGAGTAGTGAGTGGTTTTTAGAATTATATTTATTTGTTTGTCGGCAAAGGTTTTATGATATTATTTATGATATTATTTATATAGGGTATAGAAGTGGAGAGCCAGGAAGGTTTAATATCTCGTTCAAAATCGGAAGACTATGTAACTGTGCCCTATTAATTTCTAAAATTTCCTGGAAAAAGAGCTTATGACTGTCCGTATTTGGGTGTAACATTTTTATCCCCTGTTCCTGATTGAACACGTGTCCTTCCGAAATTAAGTGATTAGCAAAATTAGACGTGTCCTTTTTCAGTCTAAAGGCTGCCACATGCTCTAATACCCTGATGTTTAAAGTCCTCTCTGTTTTGCCGATATAAAATTTATTACAACAAGAGCATTGTAATCTATAAATTCCAGATTTATTTAGGTAATGTATTTTATCTTTATTGTTAACTAATAATTTGCCTAAAGAGCTTTTACAGTAAAAGGCTGGTCTAACACTATCTGCTAGTTGTTTTTTAATTTTAAGACTAGTATTTCCTAAATAAATGATTCTACGCCAATACCTAGTATGATCTATGTCCTTTGACAATGTACCTTGAAATAACATTTTTTCTGCAAGTTTAGTTTGTTTTTTTGATAAAAGATTGTCTATAAGAGACATATCGTATCCATTGTTGATGGCGATTTGTTTGATGATTTTTAATTCGATATTAAAGTTCTTTTCATTCAAAGGAACACTCACAAGTCTATGAATTTCTGAATGAAAAGCGGCTAGTTTATAAGAAAATGGGTGCATTGAATCCTTATGTATCACGGTATCCGAAAACGTAGGCTTCCGAAATATTTTAAATTCGTGAGAACCGTTTTCAATATTAATATTTAGGTCAAGAAAGTTAATATTCTTGCCTCCGACTTCTAACGTGAATTTAATATTTTTATCTAATAAACATCTAGTAATACTAACACCCTCATTCGTAACCATAGTGGATTCAAGCCGACATATAGTGTAAAAAATTCATTAGAATTAGTTGAAAAACTTAAAAATCAAATCATTCCTTACAACTCAAAATTAATTTCCTTTGACGTGGTCAGTTTATTTACTAATGTACCAGTCAACAAATGCAAAAGGATTATCGAAGATACCTTAAATGCACGTAGAGTCAACCCAATAGTAACAAAAGAGTTACTAAATATATTAGATGTTTGCGTTGGCCAGAATTATTTCCAATTTAACAATAAAATTTATAAACAAACAGAAGGCCTTGCGATGGGGAACTGTCTATCGCCGTTGTTAGCTGAATTTTATATGAACTATTTAGAAGAAAAAATTTTTAGAAACAAAACAGAAGCCAAACCTAAAGTCTAATGGTTCCGATATGTAGACGAAATTATTATCATGTTTAATGAAACGGATAGAAAAATAACTAACATTCATAACTTTATAAATTCATAAGATAAAAATATTAAATTCACGTTAGAAGTCGGAGGCAAGAATATTAACTTACTTGACCTAAATTTTAATATTGAAAACGGTTCTCACGAATTTAAAATATTTCGGAAGCCTACGTTTTCGGATACCGTGATACATAAGGATTCAATGCACCCATTTTCTTATAAACTAGCCGCTTTTCATTCAGAAATTCATAGACTTGTGAGTGTTCCTTTGAATGAAAAGAACTTTAATATCGAATTAAAAATCATCAAACAAATCGCCATCAACAATGGATATGATATGTCTCTTACAGACAATCTTTTATCAAAAAAACAAACTAAACTTGCAGAAAAAATGTTATTTCAAGGTACATTGTCAAAGGACATAGATCATACTAGGTATTGGCGTAGAATCATTTATTTAGGAAATACTAGTCTTAAAATTAAAAAACAACTAGCTGATAGTGTTAGACCAGCCTTTTACTGTAAAAGCTCTTTAGGCAAATATTATTTAACAATAAAGATAAAATACATTACCTAAATAAATCTGGAATTTATAGATTACAATGCTCTTGTTGTAATAAATATTATATCGGGAAAACAGAGAGGACTTTAAGCATCAGGGTATTAGAGCATGTGGCAGCCTTTAGACTTAAAAAGGACACGTCTACTTTTGCTAATCACTTAATTTCGGAAGGACACGTGTTCAATCAGGAACATGGGATAAAAATGTTACACCCAAATACGGACAGTCATAAGCTCTTTTTCCAGGAAATTTTAGAAATTAATAGGGCACAGTTACATAGTCTTCCGATTTTGAACGAGATATTAAACCTTCCTGGCTCTCCACTTCTATACCCTATATAAATAATATCATAAATAATATCATAAAACCTTTGCCGACAAACAAATAAATATAATTCTAAAAACCACTCACTACTCAAATCTTTGGGAATTCCCATGAGCTTACCCTTTTCGCCAGCGATGGATTTAGACTCAGTGATACATTTATTTAATATATAAACACGAAACATCCATTTACTAAGCGTCAGTTCAAGTTCATCCGTGCGCTTGAACGCCTGAAGATGCCGAAAGGCGAAACCCGGGTCGTTAGTGACAAAATCTGTGGGAGTGTACATAATTTGAATGATTCAAATTTAATATTGAAATTCCACCAAGCACCTTCAGTCGAAATCTTAAATTAAATACTTTATCGTTCGAAAAGCAGAAGTAGCGTTTATATAAATGAATTCGTGCCAATTTCACTGTCGGGTTTAAAGAGTTACTGGCAAGAGAATTCTTTCGAGTTTCTAGCTGACAATAGTAACGAATGGAGAATTTTAACAAGTAATAACACTAGTAAATTTTTCACATAATTACTTGCTGTAGAAAAAATCTTAAGCTATTTTTCTTTTTTAAAGCAATGTATTACAATATATTGTAAAGCAGGATAATTTGAGCAAGGTTTTATATATCGGGTCCATGGCACAGTGATCAATGTCGTTGGCTTTCATGTCGAAACTCACAAGTTTGAATTTCAGTACGAAAAGCACGTTTTTAATCGATTTATCAATTTTCGAAGTGTTTTTTATGTCTAAAAAATCTCTTCGAAAAAAAGAGAGGCTGAGCAACTGAGAAACAAATAGTTCTCTTAGAAACACTTTCGTTGAGATATCTCCAGTAAGATACCGTATGATCTACATTGAGAGCGGATATGGATTTAAAAAATTCTAAATGAAGTCACTTTTAATTTTTAATCGATTATTTGAAACAAAATCACAAATGTCGGCTTATCATTAATATCAAAAAATATTTAAGAAAATCTATAGAAAAAAGTAGCCATCAATAAATATTATGGAAATAAATACAACAATTAAAATAAAACTCTAAAGAAATACAGATTTAAATATTTTATAATATAGTTAAAAATACAGCATTAAAATTAATAGTCGGCGGGAAAACGTCTTGAAATAAAATCTATGTATAATTGATCAGGTAAAGGAAATATGGGAAGTCATTCAGACTAAAAAGAGAAATCAAGAGTTTAGATTTGTCGCAAGTGGAAAGGGATAAAGAGAAGGAATGACGACAAGTCAAAGAAGTAGGGCCTATGTCAAACCAATAAGCCGATAAGGCAGGGTCTCCTAGTAAAATCAGTTGGATTTGATGCGTTGCTGCGTGTTGCTAAGTAGGTTTTGCGTGTATTACTCTGAGTACTGGCTGGTATTGCAATTTTATTCTGATTGTAAACAAATAAAGCAAAAAATAACAATTTTACAAACATCGTCAGTGAAATAATTTTCCTACACAGATTTCTCAGCAACCACAAGAGAATTTGACTAATTGTTGTTTTCGATAACGATGCTTATTGAGGTAAGCTATTTTGTTACATCTCATCTTATCTTTGAGATAATTATGTTTTACGTTTAAACTCTTTGCTATATATTATTCCCAGCTGTAGAGGTTGATGACATTTTTAAGAATGTGTAGGAGAGCCATTTAAAGATTTTTTTTATATCGACCTGTGGATATTCCCACGACCAATCGCCACGGTGTCACATCAAGATTTACTAGTTTCTCGTGACGTAAAGAACGTTAAGAGTTTTTTTTGCTAGGATTGTCTTGTGGGCTAAGTGGCATGCAAAGTCTCCGAAGTTACTAAAAATGGACTTATCTTCTATCTCTAAGTAGGAAGCCGCAAATTTACTAAAAGCTAAGAAGTTTCTCCAAGTAGTTACAAATTTGGCGTGGCTTGTGAGTTCGACAATTGGGTGGACTGAATTTATTAATTCTTACCGTTCTCGTTGCCTGCATCACGCCACATAAGCATGTTACTTCTTCTTTATATCAACCAATATAAATGAATTCGTTTTAATAGTGAACATCAGTTAAAATGCTAACCAGTTCAGTGCCTTACACGTGCATTAAAGTCAAATATTAATAATAAACCGGATATCAGTTTGGTGAAAGAATGCTAGCTTTGCATTTAAATGACGATACATAAATAAAACTAACTATGTAAATTTGTTTTCTACGGGACCGAATGCGTTTGCATGTGGTATTTTATCAGTAGGTTACCGGTTCAAAGATTGCGAAACCTCCCTGTAGTATGGTAATACGGGGTATAAAATTTCACACTGGAAATATCTTCATGTCGCCCTTGAGGTCACGAGCGAAAGTTATAAGACCGAATTGTAAAATGGATTTGTAAGTTTTATAAGTGTTTTTGTGTAACTGTCTGTATGTGTGTGTCTTGTAAAGATGTCTTTGTTTCAAAAGTTTACGAAGTGAAAGACAGACAAATTTCTGGAAACTTGAAATAAAATAAAATAAAAAAAAAACCAGCACACAAGAGACTAAGAAAGTGCTTTGGCATAATTTAGCAGTTAAAAGTCTTACTCGAGCAATGAAATTACCCCCAATAAGTAGACATTTTATAAATAAAAGGAATTGGAGTTCCTAAATTTCTAATGTTAGTTTCAAAACATTTACTACGATTTTATACATTAAAAGGGAAATCAAATCCATGGATTTTGTGACAATGACATCTAAATGTAAATGAGGAAAATCAGTTAATGATTTTTTTTACAAGTATTTGTACGATAATTGATAAAATCTTGAAATTTTAAAACATCTCTGTTGGGAAAAGCATGCTGTATAATACAATTTCACAATCTGTTTAATGTAAGAGCAGATAGACCACCAGTGGTGTGTTTAATGAGTGAGTTTTATAAATTTCCAATGTGATAGTTCTTTGAAAACATTTCTAAACGTTTCCGATAAAAAAAGCTTATAGCCGCTATCTATTTTTTATAAACTTAACTAAGATCACTTTAGGGTGCTAATTGTCAATACTTGTTGTAAACTATATCAGTTGATATTGCTCCTAATGGGAAAAACCGGTCCTGATATTAATAAATAAAAGTGAAAATTAGTACAATTGTATATTTTATTTTTTGAACGTAAAAGCTGTTGTAATACTTTGACATTTAATTAGGTATATAAACTTCTAATGAAAGCATATGTTTTCCAACATTTATATATTTACATCAAAAATCTAAATAATTTTATTGTGACCAATTTACTTGTCTAACAGTTTTCATTTTATTTGTAAGACCGCATGTGATTTGTGTCTAAAGTTGTAGATGTGTGTGTGTTTACATTCCCCCCATCAAATCTTTAAAACGGGTTGCACAGAGAGCGATTAGAAGACTTCCTATATTATAATATGTTCAATCTTTTTACTATTCTTATATTGCTATATTCTCAAAAAAAAGAATAAATGATAACCAGTTCTTGTAAAAATAATTTCTGGTAATATGTTTTATATGCTGTACGTTAGGGAAGAAATAGTAAATATATATTTTTTTAGATCCGTTAATTGCAGAAAACCGGGTAAGCATGTTTATTAAGCTTCAATAAGCATATCGAAAAGTCGTAATGTAAACATCTAAGATACTGTAAATGTTAAATAAATCATTATAAAGTAACCGCAAAAGCTGTAAAATATTTAGGTTCTCAATCTAACAGGAAAGCAATCCTTTGAATAATCCTGAAACAATTATTGAAAAGTCAGTCGCAAACGGAAATTATTCATTTTGATCAACCTGTTTCAACTGAAATTTGTTTCTTTGAAGATGGATCACTTTGTAGGTCTCTTTTGTTTTTGGGATCTCTTGAATTAATGTGCAGATAAAACCACGATTTAACGGCCGATGTTTTCGACAACTTTCAACTTTTTGCTCAGCGCACGGCGACTGTCACTGAAAAAGCGCTACAAAGAACGTTTTGTACAAGTTTTCTCCGGATAAAATGATTTCAGATAAAACGGTTTAGTGTTTTTTTTTGTTTATGTGTGTTTAACGTTGCGAGAATTTGATAAAAGCCAACGCCTTTTCTGAGCTAGAAAAGCGGTAAAGATGAAATATAAATATTGAAGCGAAATTTAAAACTTCCGATACCATATCTGCAAAATATATTAGACATGTTCTATGTTATATAATATTCGACGAGAAAAAGTCTGAAAATATTTTTTTACATAGATTAGTTATACTAAAAAAACATCGAAAAATAACTTAAATATTCCATGTGCTATTGCCGCTAAATGGGTTTCTCAATAATTTTCATTTAAAATTACTGATTACAATGGCTGATTGGTATATCTTCATCGTATCATTCCTTGTTCATTCAAGTGTCCTGAGCCACGGATTTGGATGGATTTTAAATGTATTAAATAGTATTTTTTTTACCATATCTGCTCCCAATGGGGAGCATATGGACTCCTAAAGGAGTTTATCTCAACAGAAGTGATTATACGAGACCTGCTTGTTACTCAGTTGCTCAACCTTTCTTTTTCCAAAGAGAGTAGGAATAGATGGATAGGGCTAGGACAGGATTAGTGGTTGGCTAATCGCTCTCGATACGCCCCGTTCACAGGGTAGGATAGGTGGTAGGGGGGAATTCAAGACATCACATACATCCATGCCTTCGAACAGAAATTCATAAATCGATTGAAAAATCAATTTATATATTAAAATTTATGTATAATAAAGAGTTTAACATATCTTTAGTTTATTCTAAAATTGAGTGTGCATTAATCATTTGTGAAAGTTTTGTAATAACTAGGGCATCCAATACCGTGATTCGGGATCACGTTCAATTTTCTGATTGAGAAATTTTTAGCAAATCCCGAAAATTAATACGAAATTGGCAAACTGTGGATTTGAAATTCCTCGGCGAGCTAAAAAAAAAAAATCTGTGACAATCTGGGGGAAAAGTATACATGTTACTTAACCGAACTCCTGCACTCGTTCTTCATAAAAACTATTAGTCCATATGCTAAACATATGAAAGTTACCTACACTGATTGAATAAATATATTGTAATTTTTCGGATATTTGTGATTTTTACGAATTATTTTTACGGTGTTTTCTGACATTTATTAATAGAAAGTCAGTATATGTATGTATAAAAAAACACTTTTGAAATTAATTTTAGATTGGGACCGGTTTCGTTCATTACGAGTTTTAGCAACTGAAAATCAGTTGATAATGTTGACGCATAGTTAAAAGTATAAATAAACTAATTCATTATTACTCGAATATGGAAGGTAATGGATATGTTGATTATACAAGGAATAGTAGTAAAAGAGACAATTGTTTTGCATTTGTTATCAAAATATCATGATTTGTCATTTTATTACGTAACTTCATGATAAAATGATAGTAGAGGAATTCGTGTCGTACATTATTCAAACACAACTCATGTACATACTGACACTCTACATATGTGTGTATATTTGGTCTGAATTGTGAGGGGATATGGTGTTAAAAATGTAACGTAAAATCAGTGCAGATGCTGACAATATGACAGCAATATTTTATGTTTGTTTTACCAATGATTTTATTTTGCAAACAAAAAAACTTGACAGTAACGATGGCAACTTGTATAAAATCTTCGGGGAATATATCTACACTATTATCTGTCAGTTATATATTCGATTAAGTGATATTTTAATGACCATTAAAGTTATTAAGACTATGTCCGTTCGGGTATTAAAGTTATTTCATGTCATTACAGATGCCGCGAAGACTGTTATTCGTAATCGTATGCGATGGCTTGACAGCATTGGCGGATCCAGAAATTGTCCAAGGAGGGTGCCATTCAATTCGAAAAGAAAAATCATAAAAAGATTAAAAATAGATGATTTAAAAATAATATATCTATATAAAAGTAGTCAATACATAAAGTATGTATTCTATAAAACATCGTAAACTAAACAATTAAAGATCCCATTTCACAATAAAGTTTTAATAAAGTAGAAAAATGAAGGAAAAAAATCTCTACTATAGTAAAGTAGTATTAATAACTAAGGGGGGGGCATGGCCCCCATGGCCCCCCCTTGGATCCGCCAATGCTTGACAGACACTTGATTTTGCTCATAAACAGTAATTCCGTCATTAAACTTTACGGAATGTCTCCTTAACAAGCACGCATGCGAAAGAATAATGCTTTTTCATTTTATTCATCATATGACCTTAAAAGTGTTATATTTGAAGTTTTATTGTCAAATGAAACGCTTTGTCACTAAGCTCGTATCAAAACAGTATATCATGAAATAAAATATTATAAAAGAATCTTTATAGTGACGATTTTTAATGGGGTGCAATGACATTGTGTATGTAAAAAGTTCTGTGTTTTTAAAATATAAATGAGTCTTAGAAGTATTAAGCTGTTCACTACTCTGTTTGGAAACATTACTAAACCCCAGCAATCGAACGCCATGTAAATAAATCCATCGATTCAGAAAATTCGTATTCTTCCAACGTTATGCTTGCCCGAAAAAAATGTGTATGAACTGATTTGACGATAACATTTCCCAAAGAGGACGATTCTATATAGTGATGATTTGATTTTTTTCATTTGTATTTTTTTAAATCCATGCCCGCTCCCAATGTGAAGCATGTCGTCTCCTAATGGAGGCATCTTAAAACACTTTTTTCTACAATAACTGTTTGCTACTCAGACGCTCAACCTCTCTTTTTAAAAGGTAAGAAGGATAAAACTAGGACAGAATTAGTGTTTAACTAATCGCTCTCGCTGCGTCTAATTAATAGAGGATCGGAAAGGGTGGAAGGGAATTTTCTTTTAAACATCACAAACAATTCGAAAACAGAAATCGATAAATCAATCGAAAAAATTATTTAAGTAAATTGCAAAAGTACAAGAGTATTTCAATTTTTCATCATATCTCTGTTTGCTTAGCAGGAACAGCAACAAAAATTTTAATTCTTCCTAAGCAATGCTACCATGATCTTGTTTTTAGTGTTTTACAAAGCATAATCATGCCAAGAAAAAATGATGAATTAATTATCAATTGTATTGATTCTTTATACAAAACAATTTTTGTTTATTACCTCTGAAGTTTATTCTATTTCTTTAAAAAGCTACCCCCAAAAAGTCGTGTTTAATCAGTTAGTTACAAAGCACAACTTAGACGAAAGAAGGCATAATATTGCAATAAAGCTCGCATTGATTCTATATCCAAAACAATTTGTATTTGTTTTTTTATCTTTTGAAATTTCAAAAATGCCGCCTACAAAAAAGTATATGTTGTCAGTGGGCAGAAGAAAATATAGTGAAACTGATATTGCTTACATTAGTTCTGTATACATATCAATCATTATTTTCATACTACTTTCAAAATTTTCTTTTCATTTTTGAAAATGCCACCCACATAATTGTGCCGCCCGGGGCGGTCCGCCCCCTCCGCCCCCCCCCACGCTACGCCACTGCCTGTCATATAAACAATCCGAAGAGATTTTCAGCGATTTGCAGTAGACTGTGATGATCAGTGGCGGTTCTAGGTACTGGGCTAGGTGGGCTAAGCCCGACCTGCATTTTTCACCCAAAACATTAGATGGCTGAATAAAAATGAACAGCAATTCGGCCGCTGAACAAAATAAATACATTTATAAGCGTAACTAACCTTTCCCAAATGAATATAATATCTTTGTTTTAATTTTCCTCTGTCAATATAAGACAATGTTACGTCTACCTACAATCATATTCTCGATTGTGTTTTGTATTACAATTTTAAACTGAGCCGGCATAAAAAAAACAATAACCCTATAAATACTTCACAGGGAAAAGGAACTCACGTCACTCTGGCAACACCACTCAAGGGCTAAATCGCTTAAGCCCGTAACCACAGACAATATTTCTTTACACTGGGGCGCAATCAAGCACGATTAGACTTTTTTGTATTTGTATGTACGGAAACGTCACCTAATACACACGATAGTGTTTCAATCTGTCAAGCTTCTGTTGATCGTTGGGGCTAAACATTACTAAGCCCGAACAATCAAACGCCATGTGAATAAATCTATCAATTCAGAAAATTCGTATTCTTCCACCGTTATGCTTGCCCGAAAAAAAATGTGTGTGAACTGATTTGACGATAACATTTCCCAAAGAGGACGATTCTATATAGTGATGATTTGATTTTTTTTCATTTGTATTTTTTAAATCCATGTCCGCTCCCAATGTAAAGCATGGCGTCTCCTAGTAGAGGCATCTTTAAAGACTTTTTTCTACAATAACTGTTTGCTACTCAGACGCTCAACCTTTTTTTAAGTATTAGGGTAAGAAAGATAAGGCTAAGACAGGACTAGTGTTTAACTAATCGTTCTCGCTGCGCCTAGTTATTAGAGGATCGTAAAGGGTGGAAGGGAATTTTTTTAGACATCAAAAACAATTCGAAAACAAAAATCGATAAATCAATCGAAAAAAATCTTTTCGTACTGGGGCTCGAGTCCGTGAGATAAGACCGGGTTGATTTGTATGAGTAACAATAACTTCGGTATTATCCTGTCATGTAAACAATCCGAAGAGATTTTCAGCGATTTGCAGTATACTGTGATGATACACGTCTAGTTATTGTTTTCCTAATATAATTCCTACACCTTAAGCTTAAAGTATTAACGAATAATCTGAGTGATATGAATATAGTTTACTTGTATGTGATTACTCCAATATTGATTTACGTTGATTAAATCAAAAGCTTAATGTTAAATGTAAATTAGCAGAGCGTCACCATTACGCACATTATCTGTATTGATTTTAAATCCATGTCTAACGGGAGGTGAGAATGCAAACAGAAGTGAGGGTGGATCGTTTATCGCGGAAGCATAAATCAAAGATAGAGAGACGAAACTAGTTCAGAAGTAAACAAACAGTTAATAATACGATTTTGGCACGAATATTCAACGTATTTAAAGATGCATGTCAATGACCTAGTATAAAATGACTTTTTACAAATGATATGCAAACTAATTAAATTATATTTATGATTTTTTTTTCATTCTAGTATTTATTTATTTACTAAATGTTTCCTTTTAGAGTGTTCACTGTCAATACTTGGTGAAAAGGCATTATATTAATAAAAACACAACATTCCTTTGTACTTTATTCCACTTTATTTAATAGGTCAGGACCGGTTTCACTCATTGCGAGCATGTTCAATCAGTTGACAATGATCGCAATAAACGAAACCGGTCCTGACCTATTAAATACAGTGGATAAAGTAAAAAGGAATATTGTGTTTTTATTAATAGTAAATGTTTATTAATTCAACGTTAAAAGTATCTAAAAAATATAACACACTTTTGTACTAATTTCACTTTAATGATCACCATAATATGATCAGAACTGATTCATTCAGTTGAAAATGCTTGTCGTAAGTGAAACTTATCTTGATCACATTGATTAAAAGTAGAATTAGTATAAAATAGTATTTTATTTATTAATATGTAAAGACGGCTGCGGGGTCGAGTGTCAACGTCGTTGACTTACAACTCGAATGTCACGGGTTCAAATCCCAGTACGGACAGTTCTTTTATATGTTGTTTTTTCAATCGATTTATAGATTTTTGTCTGAAGGCATGAATGTAAGTAATGTCTTTAATTTCTTTCGAGCCTTTTATCTTCAAAAACGGATGTAACGAGAGCGATTAGTTAATAACTAGTTTTGTTTTAGTCCTATCTTTCTGTCTCTACTCTTTTTGAAATAAGGTTGAACAAATGAAAAATAAAAAGTTCTCGTAGATAAAATCTGATACCTCTGTTTGGAGGCCATATTCTCTACATTGGAATCGGGCATGAATTAAAATATACCATTCCACCGAGAATTAGCAGTGAACACCTTAAAAGTGAAGGCTAAAAGTATCAATATATATTATTTTCTTAAATATACGAGATAATGTTCTTTTGCAGATTTTTTCGTAAGATACGAGCAATTATTTTCACTGATAAATGCTATTAACTCGATGGTTGCCACAGACGAGATATCTCGTAAAATTTTTCGAGCTCAACAAGCCAGTTACGAGTTAACTCGTCAATAACTAATTAAATTAATAATTACAAATTATAGCTGGCGTACTAGGTAATTACGTACATTTTTACGGTAGCCAAAAGGCTAATGCAGTATCTTTTTTGCCAAGATATCAACAGTTACGATAATTTGACAGACGATAGTCGCAAGTTTTGTTTTTGGTTTTTTTTACCTAATATAGTCAGATACGGGGTAGTCACATTGAGACATGGATGTGTTGATTTAAAAAAAATCTTTTTATTGTTAATTCTCTATTTAATATCAAATATGCAACCTTTGAGAAGAGGTTGATAAATGAAGAATATTTTGATATAAAGTTAAACTTGATAATTTTGATATTCTAATGATTGTTTTGTTATGAAATTGTGACACGTGTTTTGATTATTTGAGAAGAATCTTCAGACTAACTGTTGTTAAATCAATTTTTTAAAAATAATTGATTTTAATTCTTAACATATTAATTTAAAAATGTACAAGAAATACAAATTTGAAGCATAATCAGTAGAAAGGCAAAATTATGAAATATAATTCTACAATAAAAAAATTGTTTACACAAATTAACTGCCGGATTTACATTGGTACCGAAATTTATTACTTAAAAAATATGTGATGTATTGTGGGTTAAATTTGGATAATTTAGAATTATTTGTATTTATTTTTTAACTTTAGTAATTTTCGGCTTATCTTCTTGGTGTCGGAGCAAGGTAAATGCAAATATGTAGGTTACAACTGACAACCCGTATGCATTTGTAAAAGCTAGAATGTTTCACTCAAATTTGAACAGGCGCCGTCCGTTTGTCAAATAATTATTTATAATCCATTATATGCTCTTTTATATTTTTAAAGAAGATTTACGTAACTATAAACTGTATTATACTTGCATACATTCCAGTATACAATTGTAAATATGCGAAAAAAATTCAATGGTTGAATCAATATATATTGAAAAACGTTTTTGTTGAAACACTATGTTTAAACATGCTTCACTATCCACATGTAATTCGATTTTATCGTGGGCTCAAAACTCACTGGCTATTAACCTCTGGTTAAGTGGGTCCCAGGCGTCTTCTCGTTTCCGACATACGATTTAATTCGACGTCTGTAGTTGCGACTAGTAACGTTAGGCGTCGATAACACCTACGCGAATATACCACTATTGGGGTGTAATAACTATCAATCATATTCAAGGGTAACAGCCGATCTATGAAAGTAATGATTTCTGAATATTGAAAATCGTACTGGGCGCGCAACACGACAGTGTGAAAATGTTACATTGGCGAAGCAAGCCAAGTCGGTATTTTTTATGAATTAGGAATAATTTTGCTCCGTCTTGTAAAGAGATTGTAATACCAAACAAATATATCAACACCGGTACTGTATATAAAAATATAAGCATTACAAAAATAAAGCATACAAATACGGCCGATTGAGATCGTGATACTTAACGAGCAAAACAAAATTGGTATTTCGATATTTCATATTAACCGTTTGAAAACCGAGCAAATAAATCATTAATATGTCCCAGAGATATTGCGTGTTTTTGAGAAAAATATTTTTTCCTAATATACACTCGAATTCGATATTTTAAAAACCTATATTGACTCAGTATAGATGGCACTACACTTATTCATCAAAACATTGCTTATATTCTATTAGAATTCCAAGTATATATTTTTTTAAATATCTTCGACATCCGTGTTCGCTTGCATATGCTTCGGTCACCTGTGTCTGCTTGGTATTCAAGTGGTCAAAAGCTGCCATTGACGGGCGATTTCATTGTAAATTTACTTTTTATTAAAATAATAATGTTAATATTGAAACAACTCAACTATATGTAATGTTTTGTATACATTCAAAATTTGATTTATTTTTGAAACCGGTATTTTGTTATTCGAAAAAAACACCATGAATACCGGGATCCAGACTTAAGTTTAACGATTAAGAAATACAAGTATTGCAAACCCTTGTCATATAGGCAAGTGTTTATTGAGCCGTGATTCGATCACTGATGAATCACAAAATGAATAATAATTTTTCAAACGATTTATTTAATTGAACCAAAAGAAACTGTCTATATTTTGTAAAGTTTTCATTATTCTAACTTCGATTCTATAATAACACGGGCGACAGAGAAAGTGAAGAGCGAAATGCCAGCCCTTCTCCTTATTTTTGTACCCTCACCTAAAACGACAACTTGAATTACTGAATAATGAGTAGTTCTCTTCAATCAAGTTCCATTGAAATGCACAATGCTATAAGTTGGAATTGGACTTGATACAACTCTTAAAAAAATATTTTAATTTTCTTGTTTGAACTATGACACTTCTTTTACAGTTTTTTTATATGTTGATAAGACAGTAAGCGAAATTATATATAAATCAATCCGCCCTTTATGGTATATTAAGTAAGAGTTCGGGGTTTAAGACTCGCTATAGTCAGTAAGAAATTTAGATATTTTCTATTTAAATTTGGTGTTTTCGATAAACATATTAATTTAAAACTGAGACTGAGTTGAATTGAAAGGTCATATTTTCAAGTTACTCAAGATCAATTCAAGAATATTTGACATAGCAAAAACTCGAATTCCTAAATTAAAATCGAAACAATCTATATTTGACACTGTTACCTTAATGAAAGTTGAACCTAAGCCCACCTGATCACTAGGAAAAAGCTGTTACCAACTAGACTTACCAGATAGGGTGAAATATCTTCTCTTCAAATTGATCTCTCGAAAGACTTGCTATAAAAGTCTTATAAAATCTACAAACTCAAGAAAGGAGCAAATTAACGACGTAATGTCTGCGAAAACGAAATGAAAATGTCAATAAATTATAATCGTATGACAAACAAATGAAAAATTTAAATTATCATACTGATGTTCTTAGCTCACGTCATCGCATTTTACTGTATTATTAATAACAGTCTTATACCTTAATAACTTGTCGCCTGGTGTGGCTCAGTTGGTTAGAGCTTGCTCTACCGATCACAAAGGTCTGGGTTTGATTCCCGGTAAGATCACAGTGAATTTGAGAATAATTCAATTCAAAATTGTGATCGAAACTGGGTGTTTGTGATGTCAATTTACATTGTTTTCTTCTCCTCCCATCCTTCTGATCCTTTAATAAGTGAGTGAAGCAATAGCAATTAGTCAACCACTATTCCTGCTCTAGCCTTATCCTTCTTTCCCTACTACTCACTTTGAAAAAAGTTAGGTTGAGCGACTGAGTAACAAACAGTTTTCGTATAAAAAAAACTTTATATGAGATACTTTCATTAGGGTGCCATATGCTCCACATTTTGAGCGAACATGGATACAAATAAATAAATAAATAATAATAATAACAAGACATAATATTGATATAATATTGGTTTTGTGTACAGGTGATACTAAAGCATACAAATTAGAGACAGATTTTGATGCTATTTGTTAGATGGAGGGTCGTTAAGGGTTGATAATATTCTATTTAAAAGATCAATTCGTTTCCAAAACATAAGATAATTAAATTGAAGTTGTGTTACGTATTGATAACTTGATGTCTCACTTTATATTATGATTGGTGTAACTATTGTCAACATAAACATCTATCAATACTTGAGTAGATTTCTCCCAGATTACTTATAAACATAAACCAATGCAAAATTGCTTAAACATGATGTTTTTGATGGCAAAAAAACGATAAAACAAAAATAGCACATAGATAACCAACCAGGAGATAACACTGTTAAATTTGTAAAACAATGAATTTTGAAATCAATTCATTGGAAATAATATCATAGTTTTTTGGCGATCAAAGCTTAAAATCAAAATTCATGTTTTTAAACAGTAGAAAAATAATCGTATTGATGTATATCAAGTCTTTTATTGCTTTGAAGAAAGCTCATGGATGGTGCATCCGTAAAAATGATGGTCGTTTCACTGTTTTATGCTATGCATCACTAGCGTGATTAGGGCGTCGAGATTCAGATTGGCAGGTCACGTTTTCAAATGTAAGACCTTTGAAGCTCGGGTTATATGTTGGCCCTTAACCCCTGTCCCTCCCTCGCAATAGACGTCTGGGCAGTATTGAAAATGATGCTATTGGTTTTCCGTGATGTCTGGTGGACATGAAAATGACTTGGTTATGAAAATTTCAATGGAGGAAAATGAACTTGAGTGAAATGTAGTTTAATTCATTTTTTTATGGTGTGCGTTCGTATATTATGAAAAGCAAAGTTTTGTATGTGTGAGCAAAATATTATACAAGTGTGATAGTTTTCTAGTAAATGGACGGATAAATAATTTAATTAAAATTACTGAAAAGCTAATTAAAAACTTTGAATAATTAGAAAATGTATAAATAAGCGAGACATTTAGTATTTATTATTCAGTAAAAAAAATCTTTTAAATTTAAAGAGAACACGAGACGTTGTCAGGTGCTTGTTTGTTATGAAAATAATAGTTTTACACGGAGCTTTAAACAAATTCTTCCTTTTTAACGAGACGAAATTAATGAGTTTTACAAGTTAGCCAGGCAAAATTATCTTCAAGTTTAATTTGTAAAATATACAATTACTGTAAAGAAGAAAGACGTATGATGACATAGTCCACCGAACGCCACGCACACCGTCACACTGCGACCAACTCAAATAAATTTATCAATGCAAACTTTTCGACGTCCTATAATTTGTGACTTAAAAACTTGCCAAAAAAGCGTTCCGTTAAAAGTTGTTTTTCTATATACTGCTAGCATTCGTGATAGCAATAAGTCAGTGGCGGCAGGTGGAATAGGGGGCTTTATGGCTGCTGAGAATAGTTTTTAAATCGCTTCCCGCCACCCGCCGTTAATGTCTCGTAAAATACAGTTAGCTCTGATTCACGCCTGGCTTTGGGTCGGCTCCCAAACGGGAAAAGGTCCAAAATTTATACGTACACCTTATTAAGAACCAGTAGGATTTTTTATTATTTTTTTACGTCGTGTATTCGTACAAGTCCGAAAGTTGTTTTGTGACGTAAGTGGAAGTAGTGTTGCACGAATTGAAATACTCGACGTGGCGTTGAATTTTATTGGTCACCGCAAATGTGGGCATCTAGCGGAAATAAAAATAAACTTATATCCGTGCGTCACTGGTATAACTGTCATCATCATCCGTTCAAGGTTCACTCCCGTGAATTTTGTGTGCATGTCAGCTTAAATTTAGAAACAAGCCTTTTTATATTTTCTTTTTAAAATAATTCGAAAGTAATATGTAATCTAAGCTGTTGTAATCAATTAGCTAGAAAAAAACAATCTTATTTTTTAAAAAACATTGTAATATACAAAACTAGGTATTATAAAAAAATAAAATGTGGCACACATTGATGACAATATATATACATATGAATATATTTAGCGCAGCATATAAATGCACAGACTTGATTGATTTTGTAATAATCAATTTGAAAATTAAATGATCTGTTTGGTACAGAAGCGAAGAAAAAACTTATTCGAAACAAAACATTGTTTATATAGACTACGTCAACTGGCTTCACTGTAGATTTATAGGCTCTAAAAAGATTACAAACTTCCGTTGGCAACGATAGAAAAAGAATGCTAGCAACCAATAATATATATATACATAAACAATGATTTCAAGTTACATGTAGAAATAAACTAGTTTTGTGAATTACTTTGAGTACAATATGAAATAATAAGTTACACAGTCACAAAATAAAACACTTTTCTACTCATTTCCCAAAATATATTTAAATCAAATACATTTATAGGCGAATGCGGCGAAATAGGTGTAAAGTACATTTAATAATAAATTTTAAATAACATTTCTAAGAGCAAAAGGTCAGAAAACTTTAAATTGAGCTGAGTCAATTTGTCAAGGAAACTGGATAGCATAGGTATCATAAAGCCATAAATATGCGATATATCTTAGATGTTTAGGGTAAAAAAATGTGATTAATTCAAGATTTAATGTCTAAAGAGCCAAAGTTTGCCGACTCCTGTCTTAAAATTGAATACACTTAATATTTTATTTTTCAATATAAGTTGTAATGTTAGAGTAGATGAGAAGATGTTTTGTGTATCTCTCTTAGCCAGTATCTTAGTATAGGTAAGCTAAATAAAGTTTAAAGACAGTTCTGACGATGGCGTTCAGACGATATAGCTATCAACCATATTATACAAAAAAACTTAGACTGTTATTTTGACCATCCTATAATGGTGTTCTATCAAGTAAATGCCAATTCAATCAACTGAGTAATTTATTTACAATTCAAAAAATAATCGCAGAGAAGATCTTGTCTTGACAATGATATTTTTTGTTCAAATTTACTAACTCCCTTGGTGGTCCTAAACTGATCATAATACTATATAAATATGCACTTAATCTACGATATCTTTACTTCATGGTTTATATACACATAATTATGGTAATTATAAAGTATTTAATGATATTGAACGAATCAAATAAGCGATTTAAAAAAAATATGTTACCCTGTTTTATTAGAAAACTGGTTTATTCAACATATCAAATATGTGAAAGTATTTTAATAACTCAAATAAAATAAATATCCAATAATTTTGGTGCTAAAGCAAGTGTAAATTAAACACAAAGATACGCCGGCAATACCCTTCTCAAAAATATACAATGCGCCGCTAAAATAAAGCATTTTGCCCCAAAAATTATAAATTATTCCTTAAATAAGTTAATTAATTATGCCACCTGTGTTTTTTAATTAACACCAGATTGCATGGGCCGGCTCTAGTGAATCGTGAAAATATGACACACCCAGGAATTAATTATGTATAGAAATATGACTCATTTAAAACCAAATCTACATTATCAAACTTTCCATAGTATAATGATTCGGTATGAAAACAACCCGTCTGTAATATTTTTTATAATATAATACTATACACGGCGGTGGGCTGCTACAACATTAGCAAGGGGCTTGCTTTATATCACTACGATGGAATACTTAAATACGCAGTCGATTGTTACTTATAATATGTAACAATATGCAATCTACCGTGAACTTATCTATGTAAATGGCTATAAATGTACTATTTTGTATACTGAAGCTGTCCTAGATAATATATACGTCAGGAATTGCAGTTAAGTACTCATTTGATCTGAGAATATTGTTTTATCTTAAATTAACAAGAGGCTCGCGCGAGCCCCTCCGAGCCCCCTCCAGCCTACCCCTGACTATAAATAATATTTATAATAGTCTTTTTTCAATGTCGAAAGAACGGTGTTGAAAATGTAAAATTACCGGTATTTCGGGATTAGATATAACTAAAATCTAATTTAAATTGTATATAAACCATCACGTATTGTAATTCAACTGTTCTTGATAAACGATAGGCTGACCAATATTGATAATCAATTTATAGATGTTAATCAATATTTATTTGGAATTGTCATCAATAGCACAGTGGTCAACGTCGTTAGATTCCATGTCAGACCTTACGGGTTAGGGTCCCGGTACGAACAGCATCCTTTCAATCGAAAATTCTTTTCGAAAGCATGGATATTTGTTGTGTATTAAAATCCCTCACCTCCAGCATTCCATCCCTAAAATAACAGTGTGTAACGAGAGTGATTAGCTTATCACTTGTCTGTCCTTTATATCCCTCTCTTAAAAAAAGAGAGGTTGAGCAGCTGAATAACAAGCAGTTTTTGTAGAAAAACTTCTGTTGAGATACCCCCATTAAAAAGCCACATGCTTCACATTGGAAGCGTAGATAAAAAAACGATGAGTCATTTAATTTTGTGTTATTATTTTAAGAAATCGTTAGTCTTTTATGAAAACCATTCGTTAAATGTAATGCCTAGAAAAGACTAACGGTTCGGTAATCATTATCTCTAGCAAAGTTTTACAGATCAAAAAGGTAGTAGAAAAATTGATCACCACAAACATTCATATCTTCGAAATTGATTAAAAAATCAATTTATTAAACTCTCCTTACTGGTGATCGATTGCGTAGAAACTGCAACTGAATACGCTCATGTTGACCACGTGACAACAGGTACAGGAAACTATTAAACTTTATAATCTATATTTATTACACCGTGCTCAATTTCAAATTGGTGTATAAAATACAAACAGAATAATTGTTTTAATTTAGTATGTTTCTTCCGAGCGTTAATTTTTCCCTGTAGTATTTTTATTAATAATCACTTGTAGACGTAGAATATTTTGTGAGCAATGCTTTTTCTTTCTTCTGGCGTCCTGAACATGACTGATGTTTTTGAGACATCCTTCTGAGTGGAATAGTTCTCTTGGATGTTTTGACGCAAAACTTGTCACTACTTGAAGTATTTACAGATCAAAACTTAAATTTTGGCGAGTTGTGTTTGGCGAAGTATCTGTTTTTGTCACGTTATCCTTTTTTTGCAGTTTTTTAAAAACAAATTGTTGATATACTCTATTTAAACTTCCTATACGGTGCTAAAAAATACTTCCAATAGGTTGTAGGCCCTTTAAGTGAAAAACATTTTTTTTAAATATACTGGGTTTTTACTAAGGATTCCAATCCGGATATTCGAATATTCGATATCCGGATATATTCGGCCCTTTTCCAACTATTCGATATTCGGATATTTGGGGAAGTATCCGAATAGTATTCGTAATTATTTTAAATGAAAAATATTACAAAATCTACGAAAATCACATCACAATTTCTCCACATTTAAAGAATAATTTTGAATTCCCCAGGTAGTGGTGTTTTCGCCTTCACTACTGAACGAGTATTTTCAACGGCAGGAACAATTCAAAACTAAGTTAAGAACAAATTTAAAATATGAAACATTATTTTTAAAATATGCATTTTTGAAATTTAAATAAATGACTTTATTAAAAATGAGCTCGTTTTTAATGTAGGTACTATTTAATGTAATATTTAAGTATAAACATACAATGTATGCATATACTAAAAACTATTCGGATATCCGAATACATCCGGAGAGTTTCAGTTTTACTGTTCGATATTCGAATAGTTGATAATGACGAATAGTTGGAATCCCTAGTTTTTACCATCCATCAAAGGACGGTAAGAGTTAAAACATGTTTTTTCACTTGGTTCTTTAAGGGCCTACAACATTAAAAGTATTTTTTACCACCCTAGGGGAAGTGTTAGGAGTATACTTAACTATACGTATATTATATTAATACAGGTATATATTAATTATGCTTGGTTAAGGCTAAAGCGAGAAAATTGTGATGTTTCACAGACATTTGTGTTATAAATAAAGTATGGAAAGTTCTTATTTAACGAATTAATAATTCCACTTATCCGTGCGTTGCTGGTGTTAAATATTGAGAAATTATTAAAGTTTTTACAATAATCCTTTGTATATTAGTTGGCAAACCTTTCATTTGATACAGATAAAAAAATGTAATGTAAGTAAGAAAAATAATTACTCAAAGAGCACGAAAGGCTTAAAATGTTTTATATTTTTTAATAATTCGTTTGTCAATTAATAGTTTATTTGAAGAGACTTTCCTATACCGGTTAGTGGAACCTTGGTAAGTAAATTGGTAGACTCGAACGATATCATTCACCAGTGTATAATATATACATTATAAGCCTAATAAATATTAACACATAATAGAGGAACAAGGCTGATATTATAATTTATTACTATGTGGTTTCATGAAGTACTACCTGCGAGATTTAACATGACTTGTTTATTTACGGAGCCGCTGATTTATGAAGAGAGTTACTGAGAAGTAATATTAAATATTACTTCTCACTACAAATTTTGTATAATTATATAATATACATATATGTAAAGTAACATCGACTCTTTTCGCGCAAATATAAATAAGGATACTCACATCTGTTAATTTACTTTATTTTTAACAGTGTCCACCTTAAACGAAAACAAAATTTAGTCTAAATATATGTACATTTTGAATGTATATTTCGGGGTTTAATACCGTAAATTTATAGGATTTTGGAATTGGAAGAGCTAAAAAAAACGAGTCACGTTGATATTCTGGGGAAAAGTAAAGGGAATTAAGAATTTAAAATTCCTCGGTGAGCTAAATAAAAAAACGACTCACAATTTTTTTTTCTCCAATTATACACGATTTCACGACGAGTGCCCAATCCCGGGATCCCGGCATTAAAAATTAATCAATCCCGTAATTCCGGGATCACAAAACGGCCCCGGGATTGGATACTCTAGTTGTCAATGACCGCAGTCAACCCAAAACTTTCTTTACAATTAGTGTAAATTATAAAAAAAAACACTTGCTTTATGTGACCCAGTTTGCAATAAATAGATTATAAAACATATTCATCAAATTAATGTTATAAAACTAAATAGTAATATAATACCTCCATTTTATAAATATGTTAGTTATGAAGATAAACGAAGTGTAATAATGTTGATTACCAATATACAATATATTTTGTATCGAAGATACACATTGCTTATTGAGTATTGACTCAAAAAAAGCGAACACATTAAAGTGAATAAATAATTTCATTTGTTGGTTGTATTTAAGAAACTGTATATTGCTATCGTAGCAAGTTGTGGAGTATTTTGTAAAAAGACAGAGATTCAGTTAAAGATAAGTGAATGTTTACATTCGCTGGATCAAGCCGCAACCTTAGATAGTATCAGAGTAATTAAATACAATCCACAATTACGTTCGATGAGCGGCTCCCATACATCAATATATGACAGTGTTCAGAGTATATCTCGGTAATAATTAATGTTGTGTGTCAAATCAATATCATCCTTTGAGTTTGATTTTCGTACGAGCTCCATGGATTGGCATTTCATAATGGTTATAAAGTATTAACCCCTCACAGACTATATGCTTAAGAATGTTCATTTTTTTTTGTCTACGTTTGGTTCGTGGTGTATTTTAAACGTATCGGGCGTAAAAGTAATACTTGGATAAAAATAATACTCTTTAAGTACATTTGTATATCGACTGTGGAAAGGAAAAAATACGTAACCCACACATAGCAAATTTTTACAGGAGGCACAAAACATGTATTTTGATGATTTTCGGTCACATGCAAATTATAAAAAAAAAATACAACCTCGAAGTGCATGGAATCTTCTAAAATGGTGTTTAATTGACATATTCTAATACTAATTTAAGAAATTGTCTAGGAAAAACCTTTTTTTCAGTCTTTTTTCTTGGTTTCAATTTTTACAAGCCCATCTTTTTTAAACATAAAAGCTAAATTTAGATACTAATTCGGTATTTGCAGCTTATATCATTTTGATAGGACGTGTATCAAGTTGTATACATTGTGATTATTGAAAAAAGCTGTTTTGAAAAAACTGTGGGTTACATCCATTTTCCTTTCCACAATCGATATGCGTATGTTTCGCAGCCAAAGTGTAAAAGATGCGAACCAACGTCGATCGTTCTCATTTTGACTATATTTAATACATTAAACTATACATTTGTTTATTACTGATTACCAACAGTTGCCGATATAAGTATCGGTACTAGTCCTCGAACCAACATTTGAGTAGCGCTGAAGTATACGTCTTCAAAAAAAGCATAGCATATATAATATGTAATAATCATTAAAACTATTACATACACTTGGGTAACACTACTTCACCTACTACTCAAATAGTATTTTTTTGTGTTCAGTGGTTTTGCATTGTGTAAATTTTGTATACATTACTGAGAACTTTAAGTTTTATTCGAATTATTCGTAAAAAAATAACCTTAAATAATATGACACATACTCTACATTCTCTGAAATTATAGTATTTACGTAAATTTGAGAAGCTTGACATGAAAATTTATAATCTTCATGTTTGATGTTTTTGAGATAAGTATTCCAAAATATACCAAAAAATAGTTGTGTATTAAAATTTATTTTGAACACTGTTCAAAACACGGCCAATGATCAACATCGGTGTCTATGCTTACATTTTTAAATGAATAATAATAGGTATGATATGGTTAGAAAGAACTTATCGGGGATGAGTATTTTTCATAGTATTATAGTATATTTTGTATCTTCGGCTACATTTATCTTACAATAAATATTCATGGTAATTTATACTTTATTTACGATTACGTAAAATTGTACTCCTGTGGTTTATTTCAATTTTCTCATTACTATATTTTTTTTGATTATGAGTTATGATTCTACTGAAATTGTCTCAACTGTGCATTAATTGATTAAGGTTTTCAAACTCAATACACACACTGCTCTCTCTTAAGGAAAATAATTCTCAGACTGAAAAATCCGTATGAACAAATTCATAAATGTAGTGAAAAAATTAATGATTTTTTTTGTACTTTTTAAAATTTTGAATAATTTTTCATGTCAATTAAAAAAATCCAAAAATTTGCGGATTTCCCAAAATTACCAGCGTGGGACCTTTTTTTAGCTTTTCCAAGAATTTTAGAATCCAAAATCCAAAGAATTTACAGATTTAATAAAAATAGTAGCACGACATATTTTTTTTAGATCTTCCGTGATTCATTTTCTCAATCCCAAAATTCGCGGGATTGGTAATGTCGCGATCCCGGGATTTTGGGATCACAGAGTTAGACGTAATTCCGGGATTGGATACTCTAGTACCAACATTCTTTAGCTCTGCTGAGTTCATCCTTAAAATGGTACCCGACGGTTGTCTATGGTAAAATATGATGAAAATTATGTATTGAATTTAACCAAAATTGTCCTTTACTGGCTTCATTATCGTTGCTTTTATCCTTATTTTTATTCAGCGCCCCCAATTATCAAATCGAAGCTAACGACACCCCCTTGTATCCTTCAATGTGGCATCGTCATCTTTGGAAAACAGCCGTATATTAAAACCACTTATTACTAATAAATTTTATTAATCTATAATTGAAAATTGATAACTTCGTTGTTCTTGTTATTGCGTGACAACGTATAAATTATGTTTCGATTCTCATTACACAAAGTGTTATTATATATTAAATACAATTTACATTGAATTGTCGATGTCAACATTTTTTTAGAAATAATGAGTTGCAGTTTATTCCCAATGCATCAGATATTTTTCATTTGAAATAAACTCACAAATAATTTTATACAGCCATTCGAAATTTATTCGACTTAATAAATCTAATGAAGTCACTGTATATGGTAAAAAATAGCGCTGACATACATATCATATATCCCTTCAGTGAAATGGTTTGACATTTTTTTTTAAATGTAAGATATTGAAGCACACTGATCAGATTAGTTTAAAACCGTAAAAAATGCAGTTAAAGGCTGTATTAAGATATTTATTTTTGTTGAAGTTTGATATATTTCATACATTATTCATTGCGATGTAGTAGATGTGAACTAATTTATTAGATAAAAAGAATATATCACTGTTTCGGTACGGCGCTGGGGGTCTATGAATCACATAAAGAACTTTTCAGAAGATAGGCATTAGTAATAAGACATCTGAAATGTTTTCAAAATTGTACATAGTAAGATAGATTTAATAAATTACACAAGGTTTTTTTTTAAATGAATCGTTTTTTCTCATTTAAAGATTTCACTGTCTCAGAATTTGATAAACTAAGCTCAGCGATACTAAAACATTTTTTTCGCCTGGACCGAATGCTAGTTTTTGCTACGTTACGTGGGCCGCAGCATATTCATAGTGATACGTAAATATACCATATACTATACATAATACAGTGACATTACATAAATTTAAATACACCAAAATACAAATGTATCCAAAAAAATATTTTTTACATAAAGTTTTGCAAACAATGCCAGATGTTCGAACAAACATCTGGTCACTATGATTGTTTTGGGTGGCACATAAAATCAGAATAGACCGCAGTTTGAGTAATGCTGGTTTAACTGAATCATAAAAACTGCAAACTGTATGTTGACTGCGTAAATTATAAATAAATTGAATGGCAATCTGCACAAATGTTAAATGCATTGAATATTTCAATTTATGGAGCAGTTTATTTTTTGTTATGCATACATTTTTCAAGATTATTAATTATGTACAAAAATAAACCGAATTTCACTTACGAGTTTGTTTAATTTTTCATTGATAAAAGGATACATCAAATCTACATAATTTTCACAAAGGGCTTAATACAAATATTGGATCTTTGCGTTTAATAATAATCCAATAGCGGTATTTTGTGCACGACGCAACAACAAAGACTTTTTGATCTAAGTACCGGGGAAGAAAGCTCGATGGAATAAGGATGCCATTGAAGCGCTAAAGGATAGAGAATGAAGATCATAAAAGTGTTCGTCATTGAGGGCATAGAATACATCTTAAACTTTTCACGACTTTTCAATATCACGTGATAAAAATTTGCGCTTTCACTGAAAAGTGTGTCACGTATGAGAGGACGTTGATACGTCGATAGTACATAATATATTATTATCCATATCTACTATGGTAATTTTATGAAAGATATCGGAATATTTTTGTGAAATTATTGATAGAATTGATCATGTTGTAAATGCTATATGCATTAAGCAGTAAAACAATGATGTAGCTAAAGCAGGTTTTGTAAATTAATATATTGTAATGATTTATGATTCTTTGATATAACTTTTTTACGTACAACCAATATAAAGTGTTTTAAATTAACTTACCTGAATAAAATACTTCTAGCATATATATATATATTCAAACACTAGACCTTATATTTAAATTATTTTTTTGAAAAAAAAACGTGATAAACGTATGGTTTCGTAAATTTCGTTTTAAACGTAAATTATTATAAAAGTATAAGAGTCAGCTTTACAGTGCATTCAAATTATTGTATTAACAATACATTCAAAATATAAAATATGGAAATTCTACTGTATTACGTATGTATATTTGTGACATATACATTAAAAACATACAGTAAATCAAATATATATATATATATATATAGAAGGGTGGCGTTTGATAAAGCATATATTTTTTCTAAATTCATTTCAATCAGTCGTTGGTGTATGTATATACAATATAATTGTATTTTTTTTACTTATCGTAAATAATTATTTAAAAAAAATTAGTTTAACTTTATATATTCTGAAGAAACATTACCTACTTCTAATTGAATTTATATAATACCTAGCATATTAAAATATTTTTCAAGACAAAAAAGTAAAATAAAATAAATTAAAGACTGTTTTATAGTCGTTATGATTACTAAATCGTTAAGTATTCTTATAGGAAGCTTTAAAAAACTACTAAAATTAATGAAGTGTTAATTAATGATAACTTTGATTTTCATAATGTTTGTAGAATTGATTCCATGAGATCATCTTAATGTATTCTAATGTTTTTAATTAACCATTAATCAATTAATTTGTGTTACTTAGCTTTAGAAAAAAGAAAAAGTCAGATGGGAGTAATTGATCGTCAATTTTTCACAATTCAACCCACCCTCGGCGTGGAAATGCTTTGAAGAGTTTCAAGTGGGTATTCAGAAGGGTTAAGTGATACGATTGATCTAAGTTCCAGGGTTAATGTTGGAATATTAAGTTTAGTTTATGCCTCCTTTAATAACAAACAAGCTTTTAATAAGTTTAACTTCTGACAGGCTTGCGAAATACAAATAAATGTATAAATTGTATATTTACATACATTTAAATGAGAAATCGATTTGTAATTGGAAAATACCTGTTCTGTATGTCCCATTATCTTTGTGAGATTTTCATAAGAGTAAGTATGTTGAAAATTTTGAAATCCACTGGTAGAATGTAAATTAAATTTGTTTTACTAAGAGTTAACACTATAATTTATAACTTAAATTAGATGATGTGTGTTTTTGACACTTACAATCAAAAGGCAAGATAATCGTTATACGAATAGAATTATTTATGAAATTTGTTCAAATTTTCGTATGCGCAAACGCAATCCAATATATTTAAACATCATCATTAGAAAATTTCGTCCAAAGTGAACTTACAATTAAAAGTAAAAGCATCTTTTAAAAGTGTTAAAATATATAATATCATAGTAATGTTGATGGCCGAATAACAATAATTTTATTTACGCTTTTTACCTTAGTTACATGCCAATACACTAGAATAACACTAAAAATCGTAGATTCGATATTGGTCATAGTTTTTTGAGAATTATGGAGTGTCGAAAATATTTAATAAGAAAAAATGTTTAATAGTAAAAAGAAAAGTTAAAAACTACGCGGAATATTTTAAACGTTGATAAATTCTCAGAACAGAAACTCACAAGAGTTTTTTATTGCAAGGGAGAAGTATATTTAAAACACAAACTCGAATTTCAGAATATTCGACAAAGTAATGGTTGAAATTATATTTATTGTTGTATGGACACATTCAAAGCACAAACTTTGCGGATTTTTATAAAAGCTTTTGTAATTAAAACTCGGAAAACTTTCCGTGTAATAAATTTTACCAAAGTTGTATTTTTGTCAAATGAATTCAATTTTTTGCACCAGCTACTGCTTCAGAAAATTTAAAAGAATGAATTGTAAGTTTGGAAGAATAAAAGAAGCTGGGAAATATTTCTTGAAAGCTTACTCCGGTTCTACGTTCTTTTCATGTTGCAACTAAGCATTGTCTCTAGTAAGGTAAATTCAAATCTTATCGTGTCGTGTAGTTTCTATACAAGGTCCTAAAACACATAATTTTTTTTATCTGTTATCATTACAAAAGAAATGAGAAAAAGTATACAACTAACTGTTTTGTTTGTTCTCTTTGGTATATGACATAAAATTTAACGATATTTGATAAGCCTGTCGTTGTTAGATTTGTCAAAACTTAACACACACACATATATATGAGAGAAACTCTCTTAAATGACTGAAAGCAAACCATAATTTTACTGTACAGATGAGATATCAACAGTATTACATACTGCTGGGAGTCAACAATTGACGTGTGTGGGTAGAACTTCGGAAGAAATTGATTGAGGAGAGAAGTCCACCTTGGAAGAAGCTAGAGATGAAGATTAAAGGTTTGACAACATTTTTTTTTGTGTTAATAGTTTCAAAATCTCATTTTTGTTCTTAGAGATCAGAAAAAAGTAAACAAATCGTTAAGCTTCGATACTTTCTACCGGAATACCTTATTATATAGCCATATGCTCCCAATTGGAAACATATGTGACTTGAAAAGTGCTCGGGACATTAGCGCGCCGACACTAGCTCAAATGTAAGATTACTTTTTATTGACTGCTCATTTAAAGTTAAAAATAATTGGTTCTTTTACAAACGAATCTAAGAAAATTTAATCGATTGGAAAACATAATGACATTCCACCATATGATTTTTTAAAATTCTATTTAAAATATATAGGTATTTGAGTGTTTATCCATTTTGATGTGATTAATCCAGCGCGCTAACTTTGACGTACTATCTTAGATAGAATATACGTCGAGAATTACTAAATATAATATATAATGATAATATTATTAAAAAAATGCCAATATGGAGAACATAAAGTGAAAATAAATCAAATTGTTTATATTTAATATATTATCTCATATTAGTTACGCAATATGCAACATAATAATGAAAATAAAGATTAAAAAAGATATACGACATTTAACTATTCATAAAATATATAAATTGTGAAATAATAATACAAAAATGTAATACCTTTTACCTGTGGAATGGCCACAAATCATTTTATTTTTGCATGTTTTGAAAAAAGAAGAAGCTCAAAATTCTTTGCGCTATTTCTTTAATAACAAAATATAATAGCAATGTAATTTATGAAGCATAATTTATTAGTTTGTCGACAAAATGGCCGCGGGGATAGCTTTGATCACGTCGTTGTGATAAACTTTATTCTTACCAATAAGAGAATTTCAATCGCAAACAAAATACAAAGAAGTTTTTGAGAATTTTATTATTCAATTAGTAGCGAGGTTTAAAAAAATATGTTTTTATACAACTACGAAATTTAAAATTTCTTAGCACAGTATTATATCACATTCTAAAAAAAAGCTCACTTTCAAATCAATACATACATACAATGAAAAAGTTTTTTTGGTTAGGTATATGAATATATATTTTTTTTATATGTGAATAGAAACATACGGCCAACACATTAAGGATAGTTTAACCATTCAATTAAATCGGATATAATGTTACCTCTTGAGACTCCCCAGGCGCAATAAAATTTTGGAGGTACTGTACTCGAATATGTATGATATGAATTATTTTTCTCTGAAGATCGGAGGCCCTAAAGCACGCTTCATGCGTATATGGGGTAATTCGTCACTTAGTGCTGCCTAAAATTATGTTATACATATTAAAAGACAAAACAATGTGAATAAGGAAATAACATTTTTTTATTTGTTAGTTCCTTCGTAAGTAGAGTCAACTCTTTAATGAATAGTCAATTAAATTTGAAATTACTTCTTATTAAAATTACTAGTTCTGCAATTCTTCGATTCTAGTGGTCTTCAGTAAAATTTCTAATAATCTCCTTTTTTAGAATTATCCAATCTGTCGTTGACTTTATTTTTCGATTTAAAAAATACGTCGATCGACACTAATCATTTAAAATTTACTTAAATTTGAATCGTTCAAATTATGTACACTCCCACAGATTTTGTCACTAACGACCCGGGTTTTGCCTTTCGGCATCTTCAGGCGTTCAAGTGCACGGATAAACTTGAACTGACGCTTAGTAAATGAATGTTTCGTGTTTATATAATAAATAAATGTATCATTGAGTTTAGAGCCATTGCTGGTGAAAAGGATAAGCTTATGGGAATGCCAACAGATTTGACCCACGTCAGTTCAAGTTTATCAGTGCACTTAAACGCCTGAAGATGCCGAAAGGCGAAACCCGGGTCGTTAGTGACAAAATCTGTGAGAATGTACATAGTTTGAACGATTCAAATTTAATATTGAAATTCCACCAAGCACCTTCAGTCGAAATCTTAAATTATAAAATTTACTTATTTGGTCATTAAAAATAACAAACATAAATTATACTTTTTTGTGACACTATGTTAATACTATAAACTGAATTTCAATTCAAAGAACAATCTTTATTTACTTAGCGATAATGTTATTATAAAAAAAACATCACATCCATAATTTATGTATTTATCTAATAATTGAACATAGAAATGAAGTAATAAATAACAAATTTATTATGTTATAAGATAATTTGTCTGTTACATCGTTACAAAAGTAACTTTACTTTAGTGATGGAATCACTAGCCAAATATGTTAGTAATCTCACAAACAGGAAACCACCCTAACAACGCTTTACAAGAAATAAACGCAGAAGAAGAAGAGGTCTTTTCCCTTTGGTGATTAATTATATTCGCGAACGATGGTAGCTTGTTCAATCAATTTGCCGGGGGGAATTCCCGCGCCCCCGGGAGAATTTCGGCAGAGCAACCGTTAGCGTTATTAGAATCATAGTCGAGCGAAAATCATTAGGGTAATGTAAATAAGTGAACAATTAATTATATGGAAGTGTATATTATTATCTTGTGTACAAAAATCTCTGCAAGATTTTTTTTATTCGGAAAGAGAAAACGATATCATACAATAATATTTTTTGATGGGATTGGTCTAGTAAATATAAAAAATACGTTTAACTTATTACTATGTGTCCTGTATTTTAGTGTATTTATGATTTTAGTCGTTTCCAATTCATATAAGGTGCATATGGCTACTTTACAGCACGGGCCCAAGCAAGATTCTTTGTAAGATGCTTCTCATCCTTCCAAGTAGTCCTAGGTCATCTTGTTTCGCCGAGTAGATATTATGCATGGTCACCAGCTGGCTTACATAGCGAGTTGCGACGACATCCATTTGCCTAAAAAAACAGGAATGGTTCAGACTTTTCTTTAGCATTTGCAGTACATGTCTAAGCTTGGTAATAAACAATTTATATCAAATTAATTATGTATATAGCCAGCATAAATTAAAATAACTTAATTAAATTTAAATTCAATTGTACTCAGGAGTAAAATAACATTGTGAAGTAAACACCGAGCTTAACGGTCACTGCTTTGTTTATAAATCAGGGAGATAAAGGTTTATGCTCTGTCATTTTCTGGTCAGTTTAAAATATTAATTATTTTGAATAACTTAAGAAAACCTGACGCACTGGCAATTTGCTATAAAGCCAGGTATTTTTTTAACCTATGTTTTAATGAGATCAATTAAAATGGTTGTAGATTAAGGAGATTTGAAGAAATTTGACGCTAATGCACCCAAAGACTTGTAGCGTGCAAAAAAGATGGTTATAGCAATCCACGCATATATTTTTATTTCCGTGCAAATACCTACGTCAGATGACACGAAATCATAACTACAAATAGTTTATTTTTAATAAAATGCCTTATGGACATTATAACAATGATATTTGTATAATATAGTAAGTAAAAATGTGTACATAGTTTAAAAGTGTACTGTTGTAACTAAAGCTATTACATGTTTCGATTTATGAGGACATATGAATTATTATGTTTGGGTCTGTTTTGTTAAGACTTTAGATTAATACTGCGACTAATAACGTAAATGGTTTGCATTGTAAATAATATATGAGGTTACAAAAAATGCTGGGACGCGTGCTGCGGGTGCCTCCAGAGTCCCAAGAACTGCTTGCCTTTTTTTCGACCTGTGATATTTCGAGGCCAGGACGACCGTCGGGTACTATCCATAAGATATACTCGGTGAAATTAAATGATAATGCTGGCATGAAATGTGAGAAGGTTAATAATTTGTCGGGAGACTAGGTGTCTTGAAAGAGTGGTGTGATGGTCACACGTTCTATAGATAGATCGGATGTTGCGAAAGAAAAAGAGTTTAACAAAAGGCTTATGTCTAGTATATTCTATTTATTTTATTATTTATATGATTTTTTAAACAACGTCTGTAGTGTGCTTTTAAATCGCCTCCATATTTTCTTCCAAAAATATTTTTTAATTTACTATAGTAGTAGATCGAGAGTACTTTTTAAGCATTACATATTTATTACGAAATTAAAGAACGAGTCGCAGGCGAAAGTATTGATTTTTATTTGCAAAATTGTTATTTTATAACAAATTGATATTGAAGAATCAATCCACAAGTAAGTTTTTAAAATATGTTAAAAATATATTTGTCAATGGTAGGTTTTAGTACGGTTGAGGTAATACTATAATATATTAATAATATTAGTAATAATAAATAAACCATGCTTATGGGAATATAGTTAACATTATTTAGGTGAACATAAATAACAACATTGTTTTGTTAGTTTACAACATCCAAAATTGTCTGTTTTCTATTTTAAAATGCTACCCTCTAAATATGGTCCTCTCCCCTCCGCTCTCCTTGCTACACTACTGCTTAAACATGTTAAGACTTCGTGTAATATTTCTGAAAGTACAACTGCGTGTTTTAATACTTTGACATACTTGTCAAATTACGCGGTAAAAATTTCCACCCATTAGTGTCGAGCTCATTTTCGTTATTGTAAAATGCATTCAATGCAAAAAGCTGAAAGACTTATGGAGCCGGTCCATTTGTCAGTAATGTGGAAGCAAAATGTCCCGCTAAGTGAACGTTAATGACTAAATTTGCATACGAACGTGAATCTACATGCGCGATAAGCGACTTTCCTGCATTATTTGTTCCATTTCCTCTTAGCTCGGAATGTAGGGGCGTTTATTCCCAATGGCCACTATGAATGAATTACATACCTATATATAAATTTACAAGGTAACGATAATATGGACCCATCTTGCAACACTTAAGCGAGCGTGAATACAGTAATGTTTATTTGATATTCATATTACCATCACTAAATTAAGACGTCATAGCTGACTAAATATTTTATTGATTAATTTGAAACAATTACTTAGCGTTTGTTTTATTGATATTTTTGCCTAACGTTTAAGCTAAACATTTTATTTACATCTGAAATTCGAGTATTTTTGTTTTATATTGTAGTTATGAGATAAACAAAAGAACAATCAGTTTAAAATATATAATAATTATAAAATATATATATATTTTTTGAGATTATTAAAATATGTGCCGCAAAATTAGTATCCTATTTTCATTGTGCAATGATATAAAAAACGTTTGACAAACACAACAGGAGTGTAAAACTTATAGTCAGTCTTAAAATCTTCTTGAGTACTTCTCCATAAAAGAATACAATCAAACAATATTAAATAATATCGATTTTACAACATTTGAACAAAACTACATTGAATTATAACATTTTATAACCACGCGTAAAAATTCTGCCGGAAATATGAAATGTCTTATATTTTTTAATGGTTTCCACTAAAGTTTAAGTTTGTTGAATGTTTCCATGTTAGAATGTGTTTTATTTTACAGTTTTTCAGACCCGTATACCTATATGTATGTCGAAATTAAAATACGTATTAACCCTTTGAGTGGTGAGTTAATTTTTTTACTAAATTAGTTTTTTCTTATATTTTATATTTGTAGTATTTCCGCACACAGAATTAACAACCTTGTTTAGATACGGACCAATCTGGGAAGAATATTAGTTATTATTCCAAGACGTAATATTTTTTTAGTTTATAAAACTCATAGTTAAAAATTTAATGGTAAACTAGTTTCTTTATTACATTGTGTAATATTTTATAACAATTATACGAGCTTTTGCGTCAAGAACTTTTTGCCTCTCATCGATCTAAATGTCCCCCTCTACAACGTCGATTTCCAGGAAAGGAATCGATCCCAAATAGAATTTTACGTCAATATTATATGGCTATTACCGATTGTTTACAAATGTTAACCTTGTTTAAAAAAACATTTTTTCTCATTTGCTATACAAAATAAAAAGAATGTGGTAGCTAAAAGTCACTGGTAGGATGTGTCAAGTATCCCCATATCTGAAAAAATAACAAAAAATCAATAAAAATTATGAAATGGGAATAGATAATAAAGACAAGCTACTCCAACTACAGGTACGTTTAAATACTCATCAAAGGACAAATGTAAAATAAACATACTTCATTAAACGAGTTTATTTTTTCTAATTTTTGACGACTGTTATATGTAGATCAGTTATAGAGTCATACAATTTTATCGGGTTTACTAGGCAAATCGAAATAAGCATCCTCCATTAGAATCGTCATAAAAGGATAAGACTTTAGTGGTTTTTTGTTTATTGAAAAGTAGATGAATAGTTACACTAACACAATTTTTGTATAGTTTTAATCGTCCAAAATAAAATATAATAATTTCATAGAACATTTTAGGTGAAGGTTAAGGCACCGTGGATCGTATTAAAAATACAAATGGGATGAAATTTAAATTATTTAAAACATAAAATAATATCTATTTTTTGGTATAATTAACATTTGTTTTGGTATCTAATGGATTAGCTTATGTATATAAAAAGATAAAGTTCATTAGTCAAATGAAAATAATAAAAATATATTCATTCTTAACAAATTTGAAAAGATTTTTTTTGTGTTTCGTAATAAAACTCACCTGAAACCAACCAAATTATAGAAAAAGCTGCAAAATATCAATTTATTTATGTAGTCATTAGTTTCATTTCCCATCGATTACGAGATTTCTGTCAAAAAACATGGATATTTGTGATGTCTAAAATTCCACCCCTCCCATGCGAACTTAAATTGGTTTACCATTAATTCTGTGGTCGTATAAGGGTTCCCGAGACATTTAAATAAAAAAACCCAAATCGATTTTGAAATTGACATTTTTTATATGTATTCAAGCAGATTGTTTGTTTGCAAATCACTTGACCAAGTACTAACCTCAATTTCGAAGGGAAATGGTTATTTTTGGCAAAACTAAACGAATAAAAGACTAGTAAAAATCTTAAAATAAAACAATCTTGTGTTTTTGGCGATAATGTATTTATAATTGGAAAATAAGTTGCATTAAGTGATTATAAAATATGCCGAATGAAAAAAAGAATAGCTATGTAGTATGAATTTACTTAATTCGCGGTCGGAGACTAGAAAAATATTCTCGGCCGATGGGGGTTTTTAGGGACCCAGACGATTTCTCATTATTTGGCCTTATTCTTATGAATTTCAAAAAATACATAGTTAAGGGCTTACACATATCTTCTGCATATTTTCTATAATTTTTTTAGTAAAAAATCGTGATTTTTTAATAATATATATATTTTAAGTATGCGCGTAAAATATAGGGCGTTTCAGTGCAAATATCAATGTTGTTACTGGCGGCTTTGCTTAGCGCGTTCAGCTAGTTATCTTACACCGATCGCTGATAAAGCGGGCGCTTATCTCTTGTCTTTCGTATTTATATAAATACAAAAAGATCAAAAAATAGATATAAGAATACTTAATTAATCAAATCTTGTGATCACCCATTATTAAAATAGAGTATTTAAGAAAAATGTGGGTAATGGAGGTGCATATCTAAGAGATTGAAACGGAAAAGTTAAACGGTTGCCCATTTGAGTGATCCATTATAGTTTGGACCCACAACTATTACATGAAAATATCAAAAACAAAAAAAAAATGTCTTAAGTTCACTTCTCATATCTTGCTCTTTATAATGAATGAAAATCAACTTTCTGTAAGAAAAAAAATGATAAGCAAAAATAATGGATTTTTAAGATACATAATATGCTATTATTATGTGCTTGTAATTAAAACAGTTTTCATTATTTGCTCAGTAAAAAGACATATGTTAAAAAGCTTATGTATTCCAAGCATAACAATATTCCTTTGAATATTTTTTCACAAAAATTACTACAGTTCTACGCTCTCGGAACGCGAGAATTTCCCGGGAATGTTTTCATATTTCGTTTCCCTGGAGTTGAAAAAAAACCGATACTTTAGAATCCCTAGCTCATATAAACATAAACTTTATGAGGATTCCTCATGCTATACACTGTTAGCGGGCATGGTTAAAAAATATGGACAGTTGTCTAAAAATTAACGATTAAGATTGTAAGCAGAAAATAATTTAATTTAACATATAATACAATTCGATTCATGTTGATCTAAAAATCCTAAATAAAAAATATCTAAATAACTTTTTTTATTATACCATTATTTGTTTAGGTAAAGATAGTCCTCATTCTTTTAACGCATTCAGTTGTTTAGCTATAAAATCGATCGGCTATTTGAAGTTTAATTGAGGAAGTGAGTTCTTTTAAGTCACGCACTGAGCAGATCTACTTTTTGGACGAGTTAAATAACAATATGTAGATATAACCATTCTTAACTAACTTAAGATTAATTACATGATATGGTTATCCTTTATATGGAGTCTGGAAATTCCAAAGATGCTTCCTTTATAATTTAAAACTGTGGTGACGAGCTACTTATTCGTTCAATGTTATTTCAAAACTCAAAACTTGAACCTTCTTGCTTAGAATTTCATATTTCTACGTAATACCATACAAAACTTTTGTATTATCTCACTGAGCCCTGAGTTAATTTGAAACTAATATCAATACTAAATTTGAATCGTTCAAATTATGTACACTCCCACAGATTTTGTCATTTATGACCCGGGTTTCGCCTTTCGGCATCTTCAGGTGTTCAAGTGCACGGATGAACTTGAACACATAAAGATGCCGAAAGGCGAAACCCGGGTCGTAAGTGACAAAATCTGTAGGAGTGTATATAATTTGAACGATTCAAATTTAATATTGAAATTCCATCAAGCACCTTCAGTCGAAATCTTAAATTATATAATATCAATACGTTTAATTAAAAGAAAAGTACTAAAACTTTACTCTGTATGTAAGGTCTTCAGTAAAAACTTATTTTGAAAATTTCTTTTTTCGAAATAAAGCCCGCTGCTGAAGTGGTACAAATATTTACTATACACAGGTTGAGTCTCAGAGCCGTTTTTTCGCGTGATAAGCTAGTCAAGCGTTGAGTTCCGAAACCGTGATTTTACGTTACTTTGAAATATGTATAGCCAAAACTGTGATATTCAGAAACATTTTTTAGATAATACTCATTGAAACTATTATAATAGTTACTCAACTCATTCTAAAACAGTCATTCAATTAATGCTTTGATCAATATTTTGTTTTATTTATTAAAACGCATTCGATGCGGCCATTTGCATTTTTGCATGGCTGTGGATTCGGAGTCAGAAAAACCTGAACAAAATAATTTAATGATGTTGAGAAATTATTAGTTTATTCATCATATTCATCATATTGATTGACCGTTTACCTAATATATTGACATGATTCGTAATTTTAAATCAAGCGAGTTTCATTTATTGTGAGAATTTTTTTCACGATGTTATAAAACAAAGAATAAATCCACACTGACGGAAGTCATTACGACCAACCGCAATTAGAATGATAAGTCGAGGTATAACAAGTAGGTAGAATACAAAAAAACATCGCTCAATTGTTACGAAGTATGTTTATTGAGAACTTACAATCATTTAACTTCAATCACACAAAATTATTAACAAATGGAATTTACACTTTAAAAATTGAGGCTCGTATTTTTCCGGTCAGAATTTATAAATTCTGACCATTTAATTTGTTCCCAACAATTAATACCTGGCTTGCACAAATGAATTTATAGAAGTTAAGAAAAATAAATATGCTAAAATCTGCGCGCGCGACAGACAACCAAAAATTATTTTAAATTATCGGCGAGATTGAAAAGGATTATTTCTTCAATCTCGGACGACGAGCTTTCCGATACCCCATTCTAGGAATAAAGTATCGCACAAAAACCACAAGTGAGCTTAAACTAAAGGCCAATGGCCTTCTACTAGAATGGTCTCCTAATGGAGATATCTCAACAGATTTTTTTCTGCAAGAACTCATCGCTCCATCTCCCTTTTTCCATATAGAGTTTTAGGGATAGAAAGATATGGCTAGGACAGGACTAGTGGTTAACTAAATGCTCTGGCTACGAACAGTTATTGAAGGATTAGAAGGGTGGGAGGGAAATCAAGACGTCACAAGCACCCATGCCTTCGAACAGAAATCAATAAATCAATCGAAAAAAATGCTGTTCGTACTGAGACTCGAGCCTGTGAGATCCGACACGGAAGCCAGCATTGCTAACCGCTGCCCCATATAACCTGATAGATAACGACGATGTATTAAATAAAGTAAGATCTCAATGGGTTTAAGAATGTTGTATATATGTACATATGTGTATATTAATTTAAATTCAAAATGACAATATGACAACTAATGCCAGTCTTTGAACCAGTAAATCTGCTCGGATATTTGATCACTTTAACCACTCAACCACGGAACTGCTCTGCGTAATAAGGTATTAAGACATTCAAAGAGGAAACACTGTAATCCAAAGCCTATTTTAATCCTTCATTGTTGTTGTACGCATGAGGGTTAATCTTAATCAGAATTAAACGCAATATGAATGATGTGCGCAATACACATTTGTGAACGAATATAAATCCTTCAATAATATTACATTTGAACTGTGGATATATGAAACAATTAATATTATTGACAGACAGATCTACGCGGAATTAGTTTTCTTACAAGAAATAAGCAAATACGTATTATTTATGTAATATTATGTTTGTTGATGCTGTACGACACAAATATAATATATTTGATATTTCTCAAATTAAATACGGCCCAATAAATTGCTTAATGGGTTTGACTAATTCGAAAATGTATTAAAGTTGAAACGTAAAGGATTAATGGCAGGGTGGCTGAAACGTTTTTCCTGGATTTAATATGTATTTGACATTTGATCATTCACGAAAATAACCTAAATGAACACGCTGCAATTTTTCTTCTGGTCTATACCTATTGATTACAGTTACATGAAAGAAATATAATAATAAATTTGGAGGCTGGTTAATACAATAATTAGAATATCATTGAATCAGTGAATCTGGTGGATTCGTTGCAATATATTTTCCTCCACTGTGGCTTAATTTTGCCTTAGCAATCAGGCCAGGTAAAACTAATATAAATTTATATTTTTTCTGTTGAAATTTGAGATCTTAAACTGTTTGTTTGCTTTTAATGTCTCTTTGCATCAAATTGATTTTGAGTGACCTATACCGTTCTTATCGAGTGTATCAATTGTTAAATTTTTTGATGCCTAAGAATATGGTATAATATCAAATATAAATACTAAATTTAAAAAAAAAATGATTTAAAAACTGTTGTAGAAATTAATTATTCAAAGTATTTGTTTCTGTCATTATATTATATGTCATCGAATGAATCATAATTATAAACTTCGTGATTTCAATAACTGCCAGTTTGTTAGTAGTTCAGCAGTGTTTCTCATCGGATAAGTTAAATATGTATTTCAAAGAGAAACGCTTTTCAGAAATAATTAAATATGTAGTGGGTATATCATTTCATCATTCGGCATTAGAGTGTCAATCAATACCAAAAACGTATCAGTCTAATAGCCATACACATAAATCTTCGCGAAACACTACGCCAGAATGCCACCATATGCCGTTCGTCAGACGTCTGCCTAAATTGATCGGAGCTTTGCCCAATCCACGTACCTATTAATTATATTCAATTAAGCCGTATGCCAAGACGTAGAAACCACCAATGGTTTGTGGCACCTGCAGCGTGACGTCAGCTGGAGTTTGAGCCGCAATTGGTGATCAATCATTCTCAAAGGAGTCGTCTACTTCCTCTCGTGATGCTTACTTACTTGGTCGTGCATTTGAATACGAGCCGGAGCGCAACAAACTGAGCTATAAAAAATACATTTGTTTCAACAATTCATACTTCCGACTCTCTCTTCCGACCGGATGACTTTATTTAATCTGTTTGGTGAATTTTTAAGGACTTTTAAAATTATTTACGGTACTATATTATGATAATACGAAAAAGCTTCTCTTTAATTCTTTACGTAGCTTTTAATATAATATAATCTTCTTCTACTACTTTTATTATCTATAAAACATTAATATGATTTATATTTGTATTTTTAAGTATCTCAAATATTTCTTTTCGAAATTTAAATATCGGTTATTGTATGAAACTTTCCGGCTATCTGATATCCTTTTAAATTTTACCATTACAATGTTAAATTATTGTAGAAATCTCCTATTTTAAGCAATAACTATGATATTAGATAAATACTATCTACCAAATTGCTTGACGGAATTTTAATATTACATTTGAATTGTTGAAATTATATAGGATACCACACATTTGTCACTCGCAGTAAAGGTTTCAGTATTCAGTTTCGTCTGAAATTCACGTAAATGCATATATCTCATGTCAAATCTATTGTATGCGTATATATTACATAATCTAGTTGTTTATTTCTAACCATAGAAAGCCCAATATAAAAATAATTGTAAATTTAAACTTTTTAATACGATAACAGTATATAGATTTATTTAACTGTATTTTAAAACTTTTCCAATATTTGTTCAATTCATATTTTATTTTCAAAACTCTTAAATTTAAATTAGTTAAGAATCTTATGCGAAGGCTTATTGGAGATAACATAAGAAATTCTCTTACCCACAAGATAATTATTTTAATGCCTTTTGTGTTATTAATGAAGCCATCTATCAATAAATTATTTTATTAAAAGCAATGATTAGCTTTCATAGGAATTGAGCTCGGGTATCGTTTACAGTTGTGTTGTTTTCTTTTATGAGAAAATCATTGAATGGAGTTTTCTTTTCAGAAATTAGTTATTCATTCAATAATGTTTTGTGCTTTAGAAGGCTGGAAGTCATTAAATATATAATAACACCGATACAATTAACACCCCAAAGGCTTTTTCTGAGTTTTCAGTTCACCCAATACTTTTCAGGCTTTCAAATTTGGCCGAGAATTTTATTCAAAATACCCTTGTAATCATCAAAGCTTAATAATTTAATCTCTTTATTTTCGAGGAATAACTCAGTATTATCGTTACAGTTAGCTGTATAATTGAATTGAAACTTTTCTCACCCTTTATTAAGGCGTTTTAACTTTTCTTTGTTGAAAGCATTGGTTGCTAATCTACCCATATACTTGACGCAATACGCTTTAACGAAATTGCATTAGTTCTTTAAAATGAATTGGGAAATTTATATTTACAGTTAATGTTGTTAGACCAATTAAATGAATAACTTTCTAAGATTAAAATACATCTTATTGCAAATTATTAAAACAGAAAACTTTGTTATTTAATCCAAATAAAGAGAAAAAACAATTAACCCTAGATTTCTAGTCAATCTTGGACTGGTAAATTAAGATTACTTTTATACTATTCTAATACCCATTATGAGGCAGGGTAATTATTAATAAGTTAAATAAGTATTTGTATCTTAATCCTTTACTTCCTCTTAATCCTTTTCAGCGCCCAGTACAAACGTACGATAGTTTGTCTAAAGATGTTTCTCAAAGAGGCGAAATACGTGTCAAAAATTGCTACATCATATCTAGAATAAACGAGTTATCAAATTTAATTTATACTTAGTTAAATGTTAAAATAAAATATAATATTAATATTAAAATTGAAAAGCTTGATTACAATTCGCTAACTAACTAAAAATATATAATATGTAAAGTAGTGAGTTAAGAAAATAATAAAGAAAGATCTTATTATATCCTAGAAGCGTAACGAGAGCACTGTTCCTTACTGAAGTCTTTTGAAGTTTTTGTAGAAACACTTCTGTTGAAGTTAATTTCATTAGATTAAGAATTTTTCTAAATTGGTAGTGAGCATGGTTAAAAAAATGAAGACATACCAGTGAAAACGGTCAATTAACAATAATTTTTAACACTTAGTTGCTGTTTGTTACATTTTGAATTTTTTTAAATTTTCGGTTGTAAGTAATATAATCTGAATCAACAAACTAATTAAATAAGATTCTGACCGAACAAATATCAAGCCTATAAAAACACATTGAAAGGAAAAAATATCCTAAATATTTATTCGAAATGTATGCGAACAGCTGACGATCTGTTTGGAAGCAAACTTCAAAAGGCCGGGTGCAATTTAGCGTATTGCCAAGTGTATTCATTTGGAAAACAGCTTCATTGTTTATTTACAAACTGAGCTTGTTTACATTTGAGTTTAAAACATGGCCAATTACAAGTGAAAATGTTTTTTCAAATGATGATATCATAAAAATAAAGAATGCATGTGTCGCTTTTTCTTCAAAGTGTTTTTGGCAGCTTCTTATACGTGGGACCGTTTCATAGAGTGTTAATATTGAATTTATCAGAACAGTTAGTCAAACCCAATTAATTATCAAGAAGGTTTCAGTAAAATAATTATAAAATTAAAATGAAAATAATATTTTTTTCGAGAAAAATATAGCAACAATACGGACTAGCGTGTGGACTGTATTTTTTTAATTTCGTAATATATCAAATATTTGCACGAATAAGTGTGTAAATACGAAACAAAAATGTGATTTATCATTTTGAGTGTATTCACTGTCAATACTTGCTGAAAAGGTATATTATATTCAAAATATATAAATCAACTATAGATGAAATGTAAATTCCTTTCATTACCAATTGTCTGTTACACTCTAATAATTTTATTTTGATTTGTTTGAATAGCACTATAATATTATATTCTTTTAATGGTAAATAATGATCGTCATGCACAAAACCGGTTATGATCATTTAAAATAAAAGCAGAATTAGAAAAAATGAGTATTTTTTTTTGAATGTGATTTATTCTGCTTGGGATTTAAAAAAATGTACATATCATTTATACTAAAAAAATCATTTATTCATTTTTTGGGAGTATAATAAATCTATTAAAAATCAAAGCTGCTTTACACGTTTGATCAAAATGAAAGTTGATGGGAAAAAGTTGATTACTTGTTTAAACATTAGAGACTCGTATTCAGGAAACAATTAAATTATATTTTATTTTACACTTTTCCTATTTTTTTAATTACTTTTTTATGTATCCCCAGTATGCTTCCGAAACACGTTAATTTTTAATAAAGCATGGTTAAGACTTTTTTGCCTGTGTGGTCGAGTGGTCAATGTCGTTGGCTTCGGTTACGGAGGTGACGGGCTTGAATCCCAGTAAGGACAGTTTTATTAATTAATTTTTCAATTTATGAATTTATGTTCGAAGGCATGTATGTATGTGATGTCTTGAATTTCCGCCTCCCACCCATTCTATCATATGGACGGGGCGTATCGAGAGCGATTAGCTAACCACTAGTCCTGTCCTAGCCTTATCGTAATAGAAATTCCTACTCTCTTGCGAAAAAGAGAGGTTGAGCAACTACGTAACAATTAATTTTAGTAGAAACACTTTTGTTGAGATAAACTCCTTTGAGAGTTCCCGCGAACATGGTAAAAAAATACTTAAAAATTAATAACATTAAAATCGTATGTTTAAGTTTGCTGTGATTCACAGGCCATCATAAACGGCATTATTACTTCATCATAATCACTATATAAAAAAGTAATGATTTATTTTGAATAATTTTATAAAATAAAAAAATAGTATTCAACATTCAAATAATAACACAAACTTAAGTTTGCCCGCTTTTCATACTTTCATAGCTACAACACAAGCATGCTGATAAATAATATTGAAGTAGGTAAGCGAATTTTAAATTGGATTAAATGTGTAGAGCACTAAAACGAATTCACCGCGGAATAAACTCCGACTGTGTTTCATAACTATGAAAAAATACGCCCTTCGATAAATTTTTTCATCAAACTGCAATTTGTTATAATCATCAAACCATTGATTGCCTCAATGATCTAAAAAAATGTTAATACGTCTATTTGAATATATGGAACAAATTAAAAAAAAATGAAAGAAATATGTTCATTCGAAAAATTTATGGCAATCATATAAAATTTTACACTTTTATACAAAAAATAATGAATACATAATTGGATTCAAAAACCATGATTATTATATAAAACGAATTAGAGGGATATTAAATTTATTATTTGAAAATATTTTTTTATTTATAGACTAAGTCAATTTCTATAATCTTCTGTATTATTCTAACATCTTTTTACGATTTATTATTTGTCTGTTTTCAGCCTACTTCCATATATCGTTTATAAAAATATTAAAACTATAATTGATTTTGTTAAAATTCCGTAATACACGTGCGAGGTTCAACTCTGTCAAATGATTATTTTGATTTACCTAATCATTGTTTTTTAGGATTTTGTTTTAATGATACACCAGATTAATATTTTAATCAAAAATATACAGTTGACACGACATTATCTTTCATAATTTAAAAAAATCCTTAAATATGTAATATATTACATTCGAGGTAAAGCTTGACTTAACGTATGTTTCAACATTTTTAATATCAAAGGTTTTCATGATATTTTAACACTTGATAAGATAACCAACATAAGTTGAATATATTAACAATGTCATTGAAGCTTAAAAGGATAACTTAAAATATGTTCACAAAAAATATAAATCACACACATTATTTAGTGTCGTATCACGTCTTTTTACATTCTAGCAAGTTCCTCTTGAAGGAAAAGCTGTGTTTCTAATGCATTTTTATTATGAATTCTAACCTAAGAAGACGTTTGGTGTAAGCAAACAGCTGTGCTTCAACACGTTAAGGAATTATTAATAAACTCAGCTGCACATTTATTTAATGGTAAGACTTAAAAAATCATTTACAAAAAGTTGTTCACGTTAAGGGTGTTAAGGGTCTCTGTCAATTAATACTTGGTGGAAAGGCATAATATAAAACACAATATTCTTTTGCACTTTAATTCCACTTTATTTAAAAAGGTCAGGTCCGGTTTCGCTCTTGGCGAGCATTTTCAGCTGATAAACATAATAATTTAGCAGTGCAATTTATATAAAAACAAATTGAAATGAAAAGGTGTAAACAACAATTGACATTGAAAAGATTTTACAAATTACAGTAGAAGTGATTTTATAATTACACAATATTTAAATGCTTAGCACCTCTTCCATATAATTAAGAAATCATCGAGAAATTCACATGAAACTGTTTCAGAAAACGGGATATTATTTATATTTCGTCTATACATTCAGTTTAGAAAATGTTTAAATTTTGAAAAAATGTCCTTCACCAGACGATAGAGGAACAATTTTTTTTCACAAACAAGGCAGCATTCTCAGATCGTCTTATCAAAAATACCATATGCCATTTATCGGCATTATATAAAAAATATATATTTCTTGAATGCATATTTATATTTATAATAAATTTTGAAATGAAAAACTGTAGGTGTCATAGAAAAAAATCATATGAGGCGATTTATTATCAGAAAGAAACTGGTGAGTATTCATATTATCTGGATTTAAATGTGTTAAATGCATCTCCATACATTTAATCCTGCTTTCTAAAGTTTTCACATCGTTCAACCACCTACAAAGCTATAATATATTTTGATACAAGAATCATATTATACTTGAGGGTTGTGACTGCAACCTAAGATTGTTTGTAATCTCGATTGAGAATGTACTTTATACTATATTATTCAGTACGAATCATGATTTTTGAAGGCTTTCTTTTACAAAAAAACATTGAACTAAATGGTTTTATGGATAACATCCTCTTTGTTCTTATTTATTAATTTTTTTTTGATTGTTTTTAATTTTATTAATGTGACTGTAATATTTCTTATTATATTGTGAAAATTTCTAGATTAAGAAATACATTCGAATTTATTGTTAGTCAACACTCAAACTTTATTGTTTTTTTTTATTCAAATGCATGTAAGTATCATTTAGTGGTATAAAGTAATAAAGATTTTTATCATAATAAATTTAGTTTCACTTATTTTGTATCTTTATTTGTAAATTTCCTTAATATTTCATTTACCATTTTTTTGTTATAACCTTAATAATTTTAGTTGACTTAGTATACACAGCCCTGTATTAGTGTATATTATTATATTTAAAATACTAGAGATTAAAAAACTGGTCCCGATCATATTACATACATATGGAAATAGTACAAAAGTGTGTTGAATACTGTGCTTTTCTACCAAATATTGACAATTAACAAAGTAAAAGTGATCATAGTAATTATCGCAACTTTGATAAACATATAAATAAACAAAGCATCAACAAATATTATTTTAAAAATAAATATACAATTTGCTACGATTTCATTCAATACAAAAAAAAAAATAACAAAGAAAACACTAATAAATATCTTTCATGTTTGAGACACTTAACTATTGTGATTTTGAATATATATATTTTTTTAAATGTCTGTAATTTTTGATCATATCTACTAAAACTTATACTACGATTATTTTTTCTTTTTTTTTTCTCCATTACTTCTAAATTTTATCTTCACATTGTAGGACTTAGCTTAACTCTGATAGGTTCTATAATTTTGTTTCTATACCCATCGTTTATGTAATTAAAATAATGGGTAAAATAAATTATAAAAGTTTACACGTATATCAGTGGCAAAGAGAACTTGTAAGAGCAGTAATAAAAGTCTACACCAATATCGAGAGAACTTAATTGTATTATTTTAAAATGGTAGTTTATTGCACATTCTTTATAACTTAAGTAGACAAATAAAAAATAATACAAGTATTTATTGAAGTTTTTACAATATATAAAAATAATCGTACTTGAATGGACGAATCTTTAATGAAATCTTTATTAAAAGACTGTTATTGTTGAGAAGAAAGTTTCAAAACTATAAACAAGCTGTCATCAGGTATAATAAAAATGAATTTAAATCTCTAGCAGTAACGTTAGTCGATCATAAGTTGTTTAGCGAATTAGCAGGACAAAACAAAACTAAGAAATAATAAATGATAAAATTCCTTGGGCAAAGTTGGCGATACCAAAATAGTAAAATCCTTTATGTGTTTTTTTCTGCATGACATCACATTTGTTTATTTCTCGGATTGCTTTTTTTCTCGAGGGTTTTAGTTTTCCTGCATCAGAAGAGAAAAACTAGGGCTGGCTAATAAAAAAAACTTTTTGAAAAAAACAGTTTACGATGTCATCGAAATGCGAAAATGGCAAAATAAATTTGATTCATTATCTTTACAGATTACAACTAATCAAATCATAATTCGGCTATGTTTCAGATATTTATTTATTTCATGCTTACTTTTTCAAGTGATTGTTATACTTAAGGTTTAAAGAGTAAAATGATATTTTTCAACCAGAACAAGCCAAGCTCATTAACCAATTTTCGAGTTAAATATGACAATAGTTAAAAAAAAAAATTGCACGTATTACATTTGAACGTTTGTGAATCCTTAACAGCGATTTTATTATTTATAATACAAAATATAGTGACAAGGTTTTGAATAATTTTATGTTTCATTTAAAAACAAAATTGTTACGATTTAAGCGTCCTGAAATCTTTTAGTTATCCAGTGATTTTTATAGCTAAATAAAATAATTGAAGAAGTTTTATTTTAATAAAAAAATGAAATAAATTATTGATTCGATCGCGGTCCACGCTCTCGGCATCCACTGGCCTCGTAGGTTTTTCGTCAGAGCTTTTATTTGAAAGCTTCCGGTGTGCGGATCCACCGGATAACATCTTTTAACAAGTTCTCTGAAAGTTTTTTTTTATGCCAGCTTAGCGATGAATTTGATTTATTGCGCATGGAATCTGAGAGCATGGCGCAACATTGGGGACGTTTTTAAAACGATATCTCATCTAGGAATCACTGTAAGCAAATGTCGGTACGCTTTTACTTGTATGTATACTTTTCTTATGAGAATTGCATGGTTTATGTGGATAAGAAAATGAGAAAGAATATGAATTACCTATTTTGTTAGATATCCTAAATTTTTATCATAAATCTCGTTTACCAGAGAAATGAAAAATTGTTTTTGGCTTAATAATTTACGAATAATCAATAGAAACACACAAAAGTCAAGTAAAAACCGACGTAAATAATGTGGTATACTAAAATCGTTTATCACTGTAAAATATAATCGTATATATCAGTGTTCTTCAACCTTTTTACATCCGCGGAGCTTCTTTCAAATATTTTGTAAAATAATATTTGGCAGTGGGTAAACCATATATTTTTTTTAATTAGGTGTATTTATTACTATATTTATAATATTTAATTATATTCTATTGGATTATATTTTTTAAGGTTTTAAATATTTTTTTATTTGTATGAAATTCTACTTATCACTGTTTCGACTTACGTCTACGCTGGCGTAACGTAACCTGTTGTTTACTGTACAACTGAAAATATTCAAAAAGTAACAATTGAAACGTCAAGTCAATGTAACATAGAATTGTATGGATGAATGTTAACCACTTGAATACCAAGTGGACACAGGTGTCCGGAACATATGCAAGCGAACACGGATGTCCAAGACATTCAAAACATCAAATACTTGGTATTCTAATAGAATATAAGCAATATTTCGATGAATATGTATAATGCTATCTATACTGAGTCAATATGGGTTTTTAAAATATTGAATTCGAGTGTATATTAGGCAAAATTATTTTTCTCAAAAACACGCAGTACCTCTGGGAAATATTAACGATTTATTTGCGCGGTATTCAAGTGGTTAATAAAACTACTTTTTTGTGAAACATTTGTTACTGCTTTTTTGTAACCAAATTTTCTTATTTTTAGAACAAAAGAGTTATTCGATTTGAAAATATTTCAAAAAATAAAAAAATATCGCGGACCGTAGTTTGAAGAAAACTGGTGTTTATAAATATGCTCATCGTAATGTTCATAATAATTATGTAGACATCTCTTACTACAACAATATTTTGCAAAACTATTAAAACTGAAAACATAACTATTAAAATCTAGAACTACAAATATATTCTAAATAAATTTATATTTTATTTTTAAGAACGAATTGTTTGCATTTGATAAATATATCTTAATATATGAACTATGCTTTATTTCTTGTCGTTTGATAATAACCACCGGATATCCCCTTAAGAATTTTCATTCATAGAGTTTCTTCGTGAGTAAATTGAGGTCTAAAAGCAATTTCTTTACAGAGCGTATCTACAAGCTTGCGTCATTTGCGTTATGTCCCGATCGAACTTTTCATTTGACCCACTATTCCGTTAGCCAAGGAAGTTCTGCGCGAACAAATTTCAGTTTCGAATAAAAGGGCCAAAGTTTTGAAGACTTTTAAAGTTTTTATTGAAAGCTTCATTCATCTTTTGTCAAACACTTCTGCGTGCTGCTAACATAAATCTTTAAAAATATTTTGGCTCATCTAAAAATATAGTACTGGTAAATATAAATTTTCAGCAGAATTATTATGACAGGTACGCCTACCAAGTAAACGTCAAATCATAAAATAAACATCGATTAGTCAGTAATTGTCAGGTACTAAGGGGCAGCAGTTAGCGTTGTTGGCATCCATGTCGGATCTCACGGGTTCAAGTCCCAGTACCAACAGCATTTTTAGATAAATTTATCGATTTTTTCTAAGTTCTAAGGCAAAAGTGTTTGTAATGCCTAAAAATTCCCTCCCATCATTCTGATCCTCCAATAACTGGGCGTAGCGAGAGCGATTAGTCAAATAATAGTCCTGTTCAAGGCTTATATTCCTGTCCCTACTACTCTCTTTGGAAAAAGAAAGGTTGAGTAACAAACAATTCTTGTATTAAAAGTTCTTTTAAGATACTTCCATTAGGAGGCCATATGCTTAATATTGGGAGCGGATATGGATTTAAAAAAGTGATTGTAAGAATATTTTTAAGCTGCGATTTAATCATTTAGAATCTTAACGCGTTTATACATTTAAAGGCAACAAATTCTTGAAAATAATGTGTTTATTGAATAAACGTTTGCTTTTACAGGTTAAATTTATTTTATATGGCCCAAATTCTGGGCAATGATAACTATTTCTAATTGTATTTGGTTGACAATTAAAATTAAAAATAAATAGAAATTACATGAAATTTGTAAATGTAAATACTTAGTTTTATAAAAGTATTGTGTACTGTTGATAATTTTTCTTATATATGATAATGTTGGGCTTATTTTCACTTAATTCTAACATATATCCGATCCAAAAAAACCCCTAAGTTATAAACTTATAAAAAAGCGGTAACTTTATTTTATATCCCACTTGCTCTCAGTATGCATCATAAAGACTCATCAAAAAGGAATTACATACATATATCAACAATGAAATTGTACTTGATAAATTCATTAATTCAACAATTTTAATACGAAAAGCCTTTGTTTTTTCTAAGCACTATTTATAACAAATAGGGTTGTTGGAAATTTTAACGATATTTTTATTTAAAAGCATATTTACTGAAATATTTTCAAATTTTGCGTTTTGAAGGCAATACAAATAATTTTAGCTACGGCGAATTTGAAAGCTTCCAAGAAGCTTAGTTTTCTTTGTGTATATAATCGAGAAAGCAGCTAGTAGGCACCCTTTAATAAGAAAACTTAATGAATATTAATTATAATGTCGTAGGGAAAATTTCCAGATGGGATTACGATGTTAAAGGCGATCGCAGGCAGTGCTATGATAAACGATGCTAACCCTTGAATGACTATTGAGTATAATGTATGACACTGAAATACTGTTATCAGTATGAACTCTCAGTTCAAACGCTTAGTAATCATGTTTCAAAGACAAAATTTAACTGTAATATGAAAATAATTTGTTGAAAGATAACAAACTAACTTGTCTCAAGAGTTTTGTTATCTGTATGCTGTTTTACAAAAAAATAGAAGCTTTTTAAAGATAAAATAAGTATTTACTTCTACAAAAAATACACTTTCTATTGCACTACGCGTGAGTTGAAAGTCAGTTGATACATTTTGTACGTGCCATACAATTAATATTTTTTAAATGTTAATAATATACATATGTACTTCTGTTATGATTTTCATGAAATACAAAAGAATTTTTATTTTGCATCCTTAACAATTTTATTTACTTAAGTATCCAGTCAAGTATATACAATTTTATTCAATAAATCAAATTCAATAGAATAGATCAATAAAAAACTATTTTCTAGGCACTGATTGCGCTTTTTTCAAGCTACCTGCGGCATGGCCCCCATTTGACCAAACACATGTTTAAACACTAATGGGGTAAAAAATAACTTTCAAATGAAGTCAATACCACGGCCAGTACGACAATGTATGTGTTTTATTTTATTTAAAGTTCTATGTTTCTAAAAAATCACCATTGACTTACTTTTAAGCTTAGTGCTTAAATGAATTAAAATAAGTTAAAAGTCCAAATTAATTGTTATATATTATTACTCTTTTATTTAGCAATAAGGCACACATTTTGCTTAGATTAAAGCTACACATCATTTCTTTTATATCGATGAATTTACAATGTCAACAATCTGTCTACTATAACTGATTTAGTATTTCACGACAGCAGAAATATTTGAGAAAAACGTAACAATCGAAGACACACAATTATTGATTCTGCAAAATATAAGCTGATCATATATTTTGTATCTGTGTGTTGAATCGAGACATTTAAATTAGTTTTGAAAGCCAAATAATAAAAGAATATGCGATAGTTAATAGAAACAAAGCCTAGAATAGTAATCACTCTGGCATGAGGCAAGTACATGTAGTGATATTTTGTATAAAAAATGCACATTATTGACAATAAACTGTATTAAAATATAAAATAAAAATTGCTAGAGTATTTTAAATGCAAAAATAGGCCGTAATAATTAAGATACGTGAATTTTAAAGATTTTCGTAGGCTATTAATCGGAACCGTTAGTTTTATGTGTAATTTTTTATTAATAAAGTTATGAAATACATCAAATGTATTATTGAAGAGATTTGTCAATTTTGAATAGATATATTGATTCCTTCTATATCAATGAAAGTTTTTTTTTTACTTTAATATTATAAAAGAGGTTTTTCAGTTTCATGTAAATATTTATTATTTATATAGGTCATATATTCCCAATGTAAATAATTTCATTAATTACAGTATTTCCTACACAAGACCATAGCGGGCTTCCAAATATGAGCAAATTGTATTTGTAATTTAGTTATTCATCCTCCCTAGGGTTATTAGGCTTTATCTTGAGGCGCAAAAAGACGGGGCGAAAACAGCATAGACGTATTGATGCCAACTGTGATATGAACTTTATTATTTTGAGGTAATTAATAATAAATTATTTCCATAGCAGCCTTCTGATGCAGAGTAGGCTTGCCAAATTGCAAAATGAGCTAAAACGTATTATATGGTTATAACCAGTCTGCAATTTGTGTTTAATTATAAGATTTATTATTATTTCAAAGAAAGTTTTCCGAAATAAAAGGTTATAATGTATTAAAAAAACGATCTAATATAACTTCTACCAGCGGTTAAACATATACTGTGGTAGAGAACATCAACAGAAGTCACATATACAAAAACTAGTTATTTAATCGATTATTCTTTACTGTTTGAAAATGAGTGAATATGACAATGGTACAAGGAAATAACTTGTGTTAGAATTATCACTCACTTAGCAATTTCTTTATTTCAAGTATTATATATCGTGAACAAAATGTAAGTATCACAATACATGTCCGAAAACACACATCCATAAATAGATTAAAAATATTTTTCCATTTTAATCTTTTAAAACCGCAGCGAAATAAGAAAAACACACAAATAAATTTAATATAAACATTTCATTATTTTTCAATTCTGATGAAAAAATCTCATAACTGATAGAACAACTGTCATGAAGATATTGCCAGAAAAAGTTGTCTTGTTTAATTTATATCGTCGTCACTCAACCAAAATGATCTTTGTTAAAAATACAAATCGTATTCGAATACTGTCGATTCTCTTCTTGTAGGTATAAAAATACCTGACTGTCGAACTTAAAACTAGACTTAAAGAAACATAATTGTGAAAATAGTTTGTGAGCGGCAAAAAATGAATTAATACGATTTACACAAAAATATGCGTGCATAAAATTAAAAATATATTTCTTTCATGAAAAAAAGATTTAGAATTATGTCACTTAATTTGATCACAATTTGAACTCACTATAAATAAATATTTTTCATTTCATTCATGGAGTTTATACTTCATGTCGAAATCTGTGGCATTTTGCTTAAAGTTCCATTAAATAGATTCAAGTAATATGTGTGCGATTTTTTAAAAATAACCTTTTTAACCTTCAGTTTATGATTGGTATTTAAAAAATGAAATATTTGGCGTAAAAGCTTTTAAAATCTTCACTATCAATTAATTATAAAACATATTTTTGTTCTATTTATTTCCAAATTATTTTAGAATAATGTGGAATTAGTACAAAAATGTTTTATTTTTTTGGCACAAAAAACTGTTTTTATTCGTTTATGTGCGTGGCGAAGCGGTCAACATCGTTGGCTTCCGTGATGGATCTCACGGGTTCGAATCCCAGTACGAACATAATTTTTTAAGCGATTTATCGATAACTGTTTGAAGACACGGTGTTTGTAATGTCTAAAGACTCCATCATACTCTTTCGATACTAAAATAGTGGGACGTAGCGATAGCGATGTGTTAACCACTAGTCTTGTCTAAGCTTTATTTATCTTGTCTATCTCTACATTCTTTGAAAAAATAATGTTTTGTAATTCTTGTATTTTTTTGTTGTTGAGAAACCTCTATCAGCAATTTATATGGTCAACATTAGGAGCGGACATGGATTTAAAAATAGTTGTAAAACATAAAAGTAAAACAGATGATTGAATTGAGTCTATTATACGTATCTAGTTGTTGACTACTTCATTCTTAGCAATTTCTTGTCCTTCTATTTGATAAACTTAACCTTATAAATGCAGTCTCTCAGATTTCATTAATTTAATTTAGATACCGTTCAAAAAATTACATTGTATCGCTTTTCCACGCACTGTTGTCTTCAATTGGTGACTAATCAATATATGCCAATTAATTCAAGCGAAAAATAGAACTCAAATAAAATCTCGTAAATTTTTATTACCCTTCGTATAATAAAGTAAATATCCAGGTTTTAAAGCAATTAATGCTGAGCCGCACAGCAGATGGGATTGAAACCCTCCAGGGACAGACACGTTTTTTTGTATTTTTTTTTTAACATCCAGCAATGAATATTATGTCCGAATACAGTAGACAACAATAACATAATCAAAACTTATTTCGGCAACATGTCATAAAACATCATTCGTGTATAACTTTATATTTTGTAATTTTTAACTTGAATTGATAATAATTCTATTGATTCATAATAAAATTTTAGCCGTTAAAATTGCTTTGCTGAAATTATTAAATATTAAATAAAAAGCAATGCCCTTTTATTATGAAATCAATAGCGAGTGAGTTAGTATCTCAAAGTGATAATTAAATCCAAAAAGTTTACATGATACTTTTGATTATTCAAAAAACGTCAACTTACTAATTTTACAGAAGAAGAAAAGTTAATAAAAATGCGGAAACTATACACATCCAGCACACAAATTCATGAAGTTGTCCTAGCTTAAAGGGTTTAATTATGAAAATTGATGTTGACGATAAAACAAAAGTAACGATTTCTTTATTTTGCTTCTTTTGTAAAAAAATCACTTCTGTTTTACAAAGCGATTGAAATTTTCAGCTTCGATAAATATTAATTGAAGATTATTGTTTCATCTTGTAGATTGAATCCGTCAATCGAAGTGAGTATGACGAAAAAATATTACAGAAATGTTTCATCGCGTCCACTCCAATTAATTACCCCCGCGAATCAATCTTAGTAAAGCTAAGTGTCTATACCCTTAGAACCCACTCTAAGGGATTGAAAACCAGTTAAAGTGTTAAGTAAACAAAACAATCGAAATTAATGAAAATTCTGATTCCCATAAAATATTTTTTTTTCAGTGGAATTGAAACATTGAAGTGAATAATGTTTATACGCTTTATGAATGTAAGTTGCAATTTGTACCACTTTATTTAACTATTTTATTTAATGATCAAAGACCAGTTTAATTTACCAAGGGATCATTCATTGTCAAGTAATCGATCAATATTTTTTTATAAAATCATTCCTTAAATGAGTGTAGTTAGCCCGAGTGATACTAAGTAAGTTTTTGTTCTAAAGTGATGGTTTTCAAGATTTTTAGTTAGCATTATTCTAGTAACATTTGAAATAATTATAACAAGCGGTTCTTATTAATTTGTGTACACAATTTAATATTAAAATGACCACTAAGAAAAAAACAACAATCACTTAAAAAATATGTTCATCCAGTCGCTTAATATATTACAATTGTAAAAGATTTCTGTTATCAGAGATTTACATTTATACTAAAACGTATTAAATAAATTGGCGCTATTTCAATCGATTAATCATTTTTTAAGAAAATTATTCAAATAACAATTTGTATTTGTTTCTTAGAATGAGACGTAAAAAGACTAATCGAGGTAGAACGAAATGTAATAGTTTGAACATAATGTTTTATTATTACGCAAAGACATAGTTTTACATATTATACAAAAAAACTGCAAAATCTTACATTACACTCTATAGTTATTGGTTAATGAAAAAAAATAATAAATGAAAATGGGCTAAATAATTGTAAGCATTTTTTTAAAAGTTAAAAAGATTATCGTTTAACCATTATATTTATAAGTGTAAAATCTCAGAAACAAAAACATAACAAGAGTTGGTGACCTTTCATAGAAACTAGATTTATGAGTTTTATCTGTTTTCTTTACAATCCAAACGTACACGATTACACTTTGACATTTTGTTTTTTTTATTAGACGGTTTTTTGTTGATATATTTTATTGTTAACTACATTCGTAATCCAACTATAAAATACAATAATGTTTTTCTTACTCCATCATTACTGTATATACTTGGTGGTCTTATTAACAAGGGTAAGTATAAGACTACTAGCAAATTTTCATTGTTAATTTCATTTAAGAGTTGGGTGATGTATCCAGTTATATATAAATATAGTTTTCTGCAGCTATTCAAAATAAAATGTATCAGTATACATATACGCATATTATTTAAACGCTAATGCTCTATTTGATTTGATTGTCAGAGTCCTTTCGGTCTATGACCAATGTTCTACGGGGCTACGAAGCTACGCCGTAGAATGCTACTGGTGGGAGAGGCGCCACTCGTTGACGTGAAACGGCGGCGCGTAAGCCGTCATTATCAATCAAACATTTTCCCTAGAGTACTGCATATATTTTGCTATGCTATAATACCTTACTTAATACGTTCTTAGATCATTGTCGTCAGAATGAAAAATATTACTGGGAAATTTTGAATTATTAAATAAGAAAAAAAATTAAAATACTCCCGTTTCATTTCCACAAAAGAGAGATATTTTTTTTCAATTTATTATAAATATTTAATGTAGGTATTTTTGTAGCTCTGAGCGAGAATTGTCTAATTATTTAGTCTAACTTTGTTTGGTAAACATGTGTTCGGAAAAAAAATACATCAAAAGTTTAAAACGATTTATAAATTTTCTTTGAAAAAATATGAATCATCTTCTTTACCACGATCCTTTCTAACCTATTTTAGAAGGCATAGAGAATTGTTATCACTTGTTAAGTTTTTTACTGATATTGGTATGATATGGTATTGCTTTATTGAAACAAATACTTTTATTTCAAAAATTATAACTTAAGTAAGTATACCTTTATAATACTAGAAAGTTACCACCATCACTATGAATTTTTCAAAATAAATGTTAACTAGTTTTTATCTTAAACCAAAATTATTTTGTAAATCTTGGTTCATTGGCTGAGTGCGGTGACGTCAGAAAGATTCCAATTGGATTCCAGGCTTGGTCAATACACAACAATTATATGTAAGAATGTACATATAGTCTTAATATCAATTCTTCTCTAGTTTATCTAAAGATTTTCAGTTTAATTATCTTTGACTTAACCTAAAATAATATAAAAAAATCTTTTATGCTTAATATATATGTATGTATATATATTTTTATAAACTAAAATAAATAATGATAAATTAAGACATGAGTTTTCTTCAAATGGCAATTATTTATTTTACCTCAATTTTTAATCAATATAAATTTATCCCTATACATTTGCTGAATTGTTGCTCTTGAAAAGTTAATGTATGTATTTGAGTGAGGCGTTTTACACGAATAAGTCAAAATGTGCTAGTTATTTACGTCATGCTGCCCTTAACGTGTACATATTGTGTGAGTGTGTTTGTGTGTAGATATAGTGAGGTAGTAGAATCGATGCGACGCTGCCTTGCACATAACAGCTGTGTACAAAACAAAAAGTGCCTCCCTCTAAGATAAGGCACACGATATCTTCCCACTTTATCATACGAAAGAGGTTCTGTTTGTCTAAGGAAAACTTTCATCTTGTAATGTTCGCTTGGGGCGACTTTGTACAAGTATTTTCAGCTATTTCGAAGGAAAAAAATCACAGTCATATTATGTTTGAATCTTTTTACTGTCTAAACTTATGAGTTTCCATTATTTTTCAACTTTGAAAACAACGACACCATTAACGTTTGACATTTATTTTAATACAATACTAGAAAACAGTGATTAGACTCTGTATTGATTTTTAAGTGAAAAACCATTGGGTTATTTTCTTATACTGAGAGTTTTGAAAGTTATTAATTCAATATGTCTATTTTCATGATTAAAAATAACAAAAAATAGAAAGTTAAATGATTTTACTCAAGAATTTGATGCAGGTACATTGGAGTGTTATTTTTTTATTAAGTTTTTATTTTATAGACACTTCTCTTTTTTACCAAAATATTTTTTCAGGATGATGCATTTTTTCAATCATTCAGTAAACATGCAGCTTTTAAAACTAAAGATCTAATTGTAATCAATGGTATAAAAAAACAATAAACAAATCGCAGATATTTGAATTTCAAAAAAGAACCAAAAAAATACGATAAAGCAACAGAAGAAGATTCTAACCCTGGAAAAATAACTATTTTTAATTATATTTTGAATAAACTTAGTTTCTTATTAAAATCGTTTTTTTACACAAACAGTTAACACAAAAAATGCACGTATATACCATTTCCGAATACCATCTCATATTAGACAATCAAGGTGTATATTTTTTTCAGTTTGAATGTCAATTTTATTCTTTGTTGCTATTTTTTGCCCCACAGAATACTACTTTAAAGTTATTTTAACAATAAATAATGATTGGATAAAATAGGAATTCCATTTTACAATATTGTTTGCAAGAGATAACTCACAATAGTAAGCAAATCGAAAAAGATTTTTGTTGACTATTCATATTCATAATTGATTACTATTATGGGTATATTTATTTTTCAATTTCATAAAAAACATTCCTAGTTAGCTTTTTATTAATATAACTACAAATAAGTGACATTTTGCAAAAAGATATGTTTACTTGTAAATTGTTAATATGTTTCCTACCACGCCATTTGTAAAAACCTTTTGATTTTTTTGAAACATGTCATAGCTTTTTTCTTTTTATTCTGTTACATTTCCTTATATGATACACTTAAAAAATGACACAAAAAACGAAGTCTGATGATTGATTGAGTTTATGACCAAAGTTGACTTTGATTGAATATTTTGATTATATGGTAGGGTGAATATAATATCGAAAATATGGATTGTACAAAATACCTCCATTAAATAATAAAAAAAATGTTTTCGTTCAATATTAAATATGTAAAACATTGTAAAAAATATTTCTGAAAAAACAAATATGATTTTCTAAATTGTCTGTCCCCAATGCATAACTAATAGACTTACATATATTGGATCAATTAAACAGAAGTTGTACTATGATAACTTTTTACAATTCAGTCGTTCAGACTCTCTTTGTTGAAGGAAGTATAGATGGAACAATGTATCGGAGGCAGGATTAGTAGCTTGCTGATTGATGTAGTTTGATGTACAACAATACAACTAGAGTATCCAATTCCCGACCCTTTTTGTGATCCCGAGATTTCGAGATTGAACATTCAGAGAGCTTTTTTTTGTTTTAGTACTTGCCAGAATTTTTTGAATCAAAAATCCCAGGAATTTACGGATTTCCCCAAATGAACAGCGCGAGACCCTTTGCCGAAATTGCCAAAATAAAAATAAGTTTGGGATATTTCTTTTTTATTTTTTTAGCTCTCGACCACGTTTCTAAAATTTGCTTAATCCCGGGATTATTATTGTCGCCATCACGAAATTTCGGGGTCACATAATTGATCACATGATTGGGTACCCTAAACACAACATCACAAATGTCTTTGAACACAAATCTATACTAATAGGGTAAACATATCTAAGTATTTCAGTTCTACAGTTTTTTATATGTTATACGTTGATAGCTATTTCGGCTTTCGCCATTGTCAGAATTATGTTTTAAACGTAAATTTGCTCAACTATATATACTGGCTAAGAAGAGATACACAATGCATCATATAATTTACTCTAACATACTAATTCAAATTCTAATTACAATATTGCACTTGTCAAATGTGATTTTAGTGTTATAAAGAACGATAAGCAGTCTGGGGTTTTTAAAAACATTAAGCAAGATAATTTAATCTGATATTTATTATTAATTATGCTACATTAAATTTATTAACTATGGCTTAAGTGTTTCGAAAAACAATAAGCAATGTGAGATTTTCCACAGGTAAATTAGGAAAGCCGAAATAGCTATCAACGTATAACATATAAAAAACTGTAGAACTAAAATACTTTGATATTTTTACCCTATTCAAATGGAGTTATACCAAGTAAATGCCAAATCAATGAACAAATCTATACATTTACTGTAACACTAATTGAGCCAAATGTCCATACTGGGATTCAATCCGCAAGTGAAGCACGTTACCACGCTTATTTGTATGAAAGTAAATTCCAGCAAATGATACAGTTCCGTTTTTTTAAATACTCAGCTTTCCTTAATGTAAGCGAGAGCGATGATCCTCCATATTCCATCTATCCAGCTTAAGTGCATTTTCTCATCCGTCTCGATATCATAATATGTTATGAAAATGCAATAAATTTTATTTAAAAAAAACATATTTTGAAATTTTCATTGTTGTTTTGTCCTCTTATTGAGCTATTTTTATTGTATAGTATTGAAATAATAAATAAATAAAATAATAAAGAAAATTCACTTGATACAATTCTAGATAAACAATGAATTGCATTGGATATGTAAAAATGTTTTTTTATAAATTTATGAATGCTGTAAATAGTATGAATATAAATACTAATACAGATTATAAAAATTGACATTTCATAATTTTATTTAACCATAATAAAAATGTGATTTTTATTTAAGGTTTTTTGCTGTGGGAGTGAAAAGTATTTTTAAAGTATCTTTTGTTTGTAAAATAGAAAATAAAAACGAATTTCTGTCAACAGTAGAAAATGTTTCAATACTTTTAGAAAAACAAAAGACAAATATAAAATATCTTCGGTATGTAATGATTGAAAACAAAAATCATCCAGAAAATATATAAATATGGTTCTCCTAAACGGCATTCATACTCGATTAAGCATGCTAAAAAATCAAAATACTTTGGTTTCCACATCACAAATTTTCTTTGATGTTGTCGGGGAATAATAAAATAACAGAACGAACAAACACACCGAGCAAAATTTTCAATACACAAACTTGACTACATTAACATCAATATTGTAAGCAATTTATTATTTTCTGTGATGTATCGGACGCTTGTTTATATTATAAAAACCTAAAAATAAGAAAACTAAACTTTTTTCCACCAACTTATTACATCGCATTACACAAAACTGTCCAATAAATGAATATAATGTAAAATTGATTTTTGCTTATCATTCTTTGGTTGAATGACACCCGCATAATAAAATCACGTATTGAAAATAGTGTCAAGCCGATAAGTTAGTTACTTCTTTTGCTTCATTGAATTTATCGTGTTGATTTTCTTACATTTTAATAAAGATGAAATAAGTTATTTTTTCATTTGAATCTGTTTTTATCTGAAGTGGTTTATGTTTTTTTATAAATGCTTTTAACTATATCATATTTTTGATACGATAATTTTCTTATTAATTTCTCTATGATTTTATCAGTTGGACGAGATAATTTAATTCACAGAATATCTACATGGATATAAAATATTAAAAAAAAACTTTTAGTTCACTTAACAATGTGTTCTAAAAATATACTTAAATATAAATTCGTATTGTATTATCATAATTTTATTCAGCAACACGCTTTAGAATGGTGGAGATGTTTTGTAGATTTCTTGATTTATTATTATCATTTGATAATTAAAATAAAGAATTACAATAAAAATTAAGTTAATTGTGATTGTATTTAATAAATATTTTAAAAATCTAATGGAAAATAAATGTCTAAATTGTTCTTGGAAATGTAAGGTGGGATTAAATTATGCATTCAAATAAATAATCAAGGATTGTATCACACGACAGTAGGCTTAAAATGTACGTGAAAAAGATAAAAGAGAAGGTTTTGTAAATAAATTATTTTTTACTTTACCCTTTACGGTTTGTATTATATTATATGCTTTATATTAAAAATGGTTTTAGCTCGTGATGAAATCATACCATTCAAATACAAATTACGTTCTAATTGTTTTATAAAATCAGGCCTAATGGCAATTTCAATACTCTTGAATAGATATTTAATAAAATATAGACTTTTAATATGATAGTTGGCAGTATGTTTGTATTAAATATAACTAAAAGCAATCTGTATTAGTATCTTTTAGGTACAAGTTATAAGTATTTTCAATCGATTTTCTTTGATATTTATGTTGAGAGGTCAGATTTGATGAGCCTTTTTGGTCAGACGACGCTTTCCTTCCAAGCTATAAATTCAGTTCACCCAGAGTTATTTTGGTAAATACAAACCCGCTGGACATATATATGTATGCGTTAAATGCTAAGAAGAATTTTGAGAAGAATCTTTTTAAAATCCGATAATTTGAATTCAATTATATATTCAATTATGTATGGTATTTGGTCTATATAATTTATTTTATTCATTTTTTGACTAATCTTAAAACCAAGTTGTAAACGCTCTTGAAATTCAGTCTTACTCGAATGGAAAGTCCAACGGTTCAATCTCACAAATGGATTTTTTTATTTATTGTTTTTTTAATTAATTAATGGATTATTAATCGGTTTAAAGTATGACCACGTTATTTTTATTCTTAGCCACCAAACCCTCACCGTAAGCTGAAAACGAAAAGTAGATAGACCTACCATTATCTTTATGTTTTTATGTCTATTAGATGCTTAGCAACAGATATTTTATATTTAAATTTTGTGTACTCCATGATATATATGGTAAATAATCTCATAATACTCTTGTATTTTTTTAATGCTTAAGTATGTACTAAAAAAATCACTATTTAAAAGTAACATTATAACAATGGTAAACATAATTTATAAAAAACGACACATATCGGTGCCTGAGAATAAAAGTTACATGATCATAATTCAATACTCAACAACAGACAAGAATCAAATGTATCGTGTTCCTTAACAGAATTTTGAATCGTCATTGCGGTACAATGGTATTAGGGCATCGATATGTGAATTATATATTCCGTGATGTGGAAAAATATGTTTACGACGTTCAAATTTAAAAGAAATAAAAACACTAAATGTATACTTTGATTAAAAACAAATATAAAAGAGTCAATAGTAACCGTTTGTTTGTAAACATAATTTAGTACATTATTCATTGAAGCCTTTATGTATAATACATACATTCGATGAATCTAATTATATTTAAAAAATGTTTTCATGTTTATTTCAATTGATTGACATTTGTCAAGATTTGATGATAATATAATTTAATCATTTAGTACTGATGATATGGTTACACGAATACTTTTTGTTTTCAGCGTTACTATAAATTATTTATTTTATTTTTTAAAACCTTGTGAATGTCTCTACGTGTTTTATAGTAAATGAATATGTCAATTTTATTAATAAGAGTAGTTTTTCGTAATGTGATAAATATAATGACGTAATAAAATAAATGCTTAAATCGTAATAAGTGTAAAATCATTAGTATTATGTTAAAAAAGTTCTTTAAAATTAATTAAACAAACGCAAATAAATAATATTCACATGAAGCACTCAAATACAAAAATGTGTTTTATAGTGGTCGAGTGTTTTCAAAATCAGTTGTTTCAGTGTAAAATAATTAAAAATAAAGAATACGTTATAAAGAAAAACGATAATTATGTTTTTGAAAATTCTCTAAAAAATAATGAAAATACACTTAGATTAAGAAAGGATAAAAACAAACTACGGTTCTTTTGGGTGATCCGTACTCAACAAATGCCGCCCCCAAACATTAATTAAAAACATAAAACAAAACAGATTTAATTAATATGCGAAGTTCCATAACAAATTAGGGCAGATATGGAATTCGTTATGGCTTCAACCGCCATATAACCGAAGGGTTGGTCAAAATCACACGCTGATCTCTGTTGTAGTTACGCAGAACCAAACGGATAAAAGTGTCACAATGATAACACATTTTCACTTTCGAAATTTGTGATTATTACACTTTTTACAACAGTGTTACAATTGAAAATGTAAGCGATTTGTGTGTGAAATTTGATAAAATTTTGAGCGGCTAACACCGGTTTTATTAAAACAGTAATTTAATATGAACGCCAGGATATTCGAGAAGACAAATGTAAAATAAAATAGTTCACAAATTTTTCATCAGAAAAAAGCATGTAATTATTTCAAAAACTTTGTTATTATTAACTGGCATAGTTTTATCGTTTCGCACTTCATCTCATATATTTTTTGTGTTGTCGATACAAACTTTATCTAAAATTATAATTTGAAAAATCTTAATCAAAAAACTGGAAAAAGTGCAGTAGAATTGTGTTTTCGTGTTGTTTGGGCCATTTAGAAGTGAAATGAGCCAACTAGTAAAATGGTAAAACCTTTTTTGCTTAGTTTTAAGTACAATCACGTTTTTATTTTGCATTTTGATGGATTGCATATTTTTCATAGATAAAATTATTGCAATGTGTATTAACTGAGGTTACTTCACTTTTACGATACTTTAAGACGTGCAAAATATTGTAACACATGTAACTTTTTTTTCTAACCACTAGGCTCACTTCACCTCTAATGAGTCCATTTATAAATCTCAAAAATAGATGAGTAAGTTTTAAAAGATATTTTTTGATTGTTTCTACGGTAACTTTTAAATTTTTCAATTATATAAGGTTTAAGACTAAGAATTAATTTATCTTATTTAAAAAAATGTATAAACTAAACTTTTGTATACTTTAACATTAGTCTTATTCTAAATTACTACAAAAGCGACCTCTAGCATCATGAAAATGACTCTCCTCAGTTAACTCCTTTAGGTATTGTATGAGTGTACATGTACGTGTAAAAATGAGTATGGTAAATAGGTAAGTATATATAATATAATATAAATATAGTGTCATTTTGAACTGGTTTCACTGTGGATTGCTCACATCTGAAGCGATCACGCCTTTCTGGTAGCAACTATAAAAAATAGTGCAAATAACCAATACCAACAGCAATTAAGGAGAATCGAAAAACTTAAAGTTAACGCGCGTCATAAGATTCAAAGCTCTACTATTGTGATATTAAAAAAATAAATAACAACCTAATCTAAAATTAAAACTGTTTTAATTACGTTATACTAGCCAATGGTTCATATCCACTAACATTTTATAATAGTTATAAAATGTAATGCGTGCATATAATGTGTGTATATGATATATTTAACCTAGGCACCAGTCTCACTATGTTATTTAGGCCAAGGACAAGCATCTGCTTCTCCCCTATTTACATAAATACACCAATATTTCCCGGTCATTTGGCAAATAATCTCCTTTAGGGGATGTTTCTTGTAAATAAACAAACAAACAGGAGAAAGGAATAAAGAAACTTTCACGTGTACAGGCGTCTATCAAAAGTGTTTCCTATAGAATATTGGATTTGAACGATGACTGACCACTTTGAGTTGATTAAAAACAATTTGTTTCAGATAGTCGAGTTCGAGCATAAAGTTTCTGTGTAAAATATTATATTGCTTGAAAATAAGACATTGCGTTATAAACTAAAGGTTTGTGTTAATATTTGTTACTTAGTAAACTTCTCGGAAACTTTTATTCTTTTGAGTTGCAGTGAACATGGGTTCAAATACCAGTACAAAAGAAAATCATATATTACTTTTTTTTTAATAACGGACCTGTGTTCCAAGTCATGGGTATCTATTTACATTCCATCTCGCCAATATGCTACAAGTCTACGTGAATAAGTACAATAATCATTTTTCTGTTCTAATTTATTCAAATAAGTATAGTTGAGGATGAGTTATTGAATTACAAACAGCTATCGTAAAACAAAGTCTATTGAGATGCGACATAACTGGTACATAGATCCTACAGTAAGGAGTGAACATGGTTAGAATTTTTTTTTTACATGTCCGTTCCTAAAATGAAGCATATGAACTCCTGATGGAGTTTGTATTGTTTAACTTACTAGCTCAACCTGTACCTTTCGAAGAAAGTAGAGATATACGGATGGGATTACGGCAAGACGGTTAGCGTTAGAACTGCGTTTTGTTTTAGAACAGGTAGGAATTTTTAAACATCAGATATATCAACCTCATGCGATTGAGAAAATTGATAAAAAATGTTGGTACTGGGATTCGAGTGCTTGGGCAGCGTAACGACATAGTATGTATAGTTACTGTTAGTTTAACACTAAGGTTGAAGACTTCTGTCAATGAACAAAATAAATTATGATGAATGCCTTTAAAATGTATTAAATGTTTTAAAGATAAATACAAGTGTAAATAAAATAACTGATGACATAGAAAAAAAATTCCTAGAATCAAAATTTAACTCTCATTGTTAATGACTAGAATCAGAGTGGACTTGAAATTTATTTATTTTAGTCTTCAATTATGAATCCTTATTGTTCGAGCTATTTAATATTTAAAATATTGTGTATTTGTGATTAGGTTCTCCAATCCCGAGATCCCGTCCAATTTTGTGATCCCGAAATTCCGGTATTGGCATGGTCGCGATCCCGGGATTTCGGAATTGAAAAATTTTTAGCAAGTCCAAATACAAACTGAAAATAAGCCAATCCCGAAATTTCCGGATCACAGAAAGGCTCCGGGATTGGATACTTTTTTTGTGATGTCGTTTGTCAAGTTTATTCCGAAAAATTAAATTTAATTGTTACTAAAGACCCGGACTTAACCTTTCCGCATCTTCAGGCGTTCAAGTGTACGGATAAACTTGAACTGACCGGGTCGTAAGTGACAAAATCTGTGTGAATGTACATAATTTGAACGATTCAAATTTAATATTGAAATTCCACCAAGCACCTTCAATAGAAATTTTAAATTATGTGACAAATTGTTATTAATTAAGCTTAAATGTTTACAATGAAAACATAACATTTTAATTCATCTACAAATTGGGTGGTAAAATGTATTTTTTTACTTAATTGCAATTATTTATTCAGTTTAGGTCACATCAAGTGAAACTACTAATTTAATATCATTAATGTTTCATTAAGAAAATTGACTATGGTTATGTTTTGATTGACATTAATGAGTTATTATAACGAAATAAAAATACTACTACTCTAAATATTTTCTTTTCGTTTTGTATTTTTAGAGAATTTTACACACCGACACAACAAAGACGTATTTGGTGCATACTACGATATTATTTAAAGTATTTAGCAAGGATGGGCATACGTGAGGTCAACAAGAGCCAAATTCTGGATTTTCATATACATAAAAAGCCACAACATAGTCACGTTCTCTAGTAATATTAAATACAAGCTGGTTGTTGATTATACTTCCATAACGCAATACGATCAAGAAAATATAAAAAAATACTCCTCATATTTTTTAATTGCATGAGACTTTTCTTTAAATCATGCATTGTGTAACATTAAGAACACAAATTCAAATTGAATAACATTTCTTCACAAATTTTACCTGGCATAAAACTATTTAAAACAAAAGATATTGATAGCCGAACATATCCTAATGAAGGGCCGCATGTCGTACCCGGAGCCAGGTTTTTCCACATCTGGTATATAGCAAGTGATTTGCACACTTAATATATTATAATACTTATACATTTTTCTTAATGGAAATACAATTTAAAAAATAATTGAGTATGAAAATAATACTGCACCATTAAATTATGAACTACTTTGCGTTATATCTAAGTTCTCTGTTCGATTATTACTCTTTGAAAAAATGGAGGTTGAGTAAGTAGTTGAACAATAAATAATGCTCGTTGATTTTCAATTTCTGTTAATACGCTCTACATTAGAAGCGTCTATGGTTACTAAAATAATATGAATCTGGTTGTAAGAAGATTTATTTGATTGCAATCTTACCGTCTAAAAAAAACTATGGCGTGTTAAAAAATCGAGAAAAACAAGAAATAAGATCAAGCAATAATTGTCAAAGTAATAGTCAGATCTTACCCTATAAATAGTTGAGATGAGATGGTTGGCAAAGATTTAAATTCTGAGTGATAAATAAATCAAATATCATTGCGCTGCGAATTCAATGATATGTTCCCACAAAACTATAATCATTTATTTAAGTTAAAATAAAATTCATATATCGTTTTGGTGGTTATAAATACTATATTATAGTATGATAAGAAAATGCATATTTCATTATCTGCCTTAATTAAAGATACATAGAACGTTCCAAGCATTGAAATCGATATGTACTTACTTAACACAAGTAAATACAGCACAGAATAAACGATAAATTATGTATTTTGGATACGATATTCAAATATTTTGTACAATAAAATAAACCTGTAGTATTCAGATTTTCTGATAGACAGAGATTTGAAAAATAGATCGTTTATATGAAAAGAAGTCAGTTTTTCTTTGAGTATTACAATTTTTAGTAATATTTTTTGTTTCTGGAAGAAAACACTTACTGCAAAATACAACTAAGGATTCATTTAACATTGAAATATTTGTGTTGTCTAAAAATTTCCCTCCCAAAATTCGAATTTCTTAAATAGCGGGGCGTAGCGAGAGCGTTAAATTAACCACTAGTCCTATTGTAGCTCTGTACTTTTGAATCTTTTTTTCTCCACTCTCTCCCAGTGTAAAGAACATGGCTTTCTAATGGAAGTATCCCAACAAAAGTTTTTCTACGAAAAATTTTTGTTACTCAGTTGCTCAATCTCTCTTTTGCGAAGAGAGTAGTAGGGATAGTAGGATAAGACTAGGACAAAAATAGTGGTTAACTAATCGCTCTCGCTACACCCAGTAATTGAAAGATTGGAAATTTGGAAAGGAATTTTGAGACATCAAAAACACCCATGCCTTCTAACGGAAATCGATAAATCAATAAAAAAAATGCTGTTCGTACTGGGACTCGAACCCGTGAGATCCGAAGCCAAAATTTCATTCCTTTTAAACCTAATCTCTCTTTTCATTCAACTCGTTTAATTCTAAAATAACGGGAGTTACAAGAGCGAATACCTAACTAGTGCAATCCTAGTCATATCGTTTCTATACCTATTTTATTTTTAAAAGTGAGGTTGAGCAATTAAGTGATATGCAGTTCTCGTAGAATAACTTATATTGTAATATGGAGGTATCTTTTAGAAGGTCGTATGATCTACGTTGCAAATGAAAATGGCTTAAGAAAAAAGGATACATATTTATATATTCAAAGAAATAATAAAATATACGCGGAAAAACTGATTAATTTGTTGCCAGTTAATAAAACAATATTTTTGAAACATTCTATCACGTGTTCAAATGTTATAATTTGATTTATCGGTATACATTTATTAAATTATAAGTTCTTAAATCTTTATAAATTTTGACGCAAATACCTTTGTACAAATTTGTATACGTTTCATACATGTATCTTCCTTGTATCTAAAGCAGCCAGATTATCGACCCACCCATCAGCTACTCATATACGTGTAAAGACTTGGGTCACAATAGGACTCATTCTACTTGCGCCCCATATAACGTTGACAATGAGAGTCCCTGCATACAAACGTCAAAATATACCTCAGTTTAATACCCCTGAGGAAAGGAAGATAGACAGTGATGGATAGTTGTAAGTGCGTATATGCCTAAGTGCACTTTTGTAATACCAAGGATATGACAGAAAATAAATATCATTATAACTATAATGGATTTATAGATAATGTTTAAGCGACACGGAATGATTTGAAATAAACAAATGAAGCAGTTGATGAAACAATAAATATATATCGAATGTGGAAAGGAAAAAGGACGTAACCCACACATATAAAATTTTACAGGAGGCCCAAAAAACGTGTTTTGAAGATTTTGGGCCATATGCAAATTATGAATTATACACATCCTTTAAGTGCACGGAGACTTCTAAACTGGTGTTTAATTGACACAATCTAATATTAATTAAAGAAATTGTCTAGGAAAAATCTATATTTCAGTCTTTTTTCTTGGTTTTAATTTTTTACAAGGTCATATTTTTTAAACTTAAAAGCTAAATTCAGATACTAATTCGGCATTTGCAGCTTGCATCCTTTTGATAGAACGTGTATCAAGTTTGATACGTTGTGATTATTGAAAAAAGCCATGTATAAACAATATATTTACTAGACGAATTTAAAATTTCGAATGAAAATACTTTTTTAACGAATTATCTGCTAGCAAGCAGCATCAAATATTTATTTTGTTATCTTATCATGACTCTAAAATTAAAAATAACCACTTTTGTTTGATAGCCAAAACACTAAAGTAGTTTTTTTATGACGATTTAAAAGTAACACTGTGTATAGAGTTCAACAAATGCGGGATGATTTGCAAGATTAGTGACGTTAAGTATTTATAACAGCAGGTAAAAAATGAAAATTGGTTAGAAATTCAGCCGTGTGAATGCCAAAAAATCTTATATAAAACATAATAGACCAGTATTTGAATGAACTCACTCACGTCCACACGAAGTAACATGTTAACATCCAAAGTAATAAATTTGATCGTTGTAAAAACTCTTTCTAGTTTAGGTATAATTATAAATATTTTAAATATTTGTTCTAAAATTTTTAACAAATTTGATATTTTCAAGAATGGAAGAATTCTAGTTTTGGATTTGTATCAGTTGAAGAAATATGTGCATTGGTATATTTCTCTTCGGTAATAAAACTATTGAGCGTGTGCAGGCTTGGGAGAAATTTTGTTGGATAAAGTCATAATATCAAAACAACACTTTCGAATACATGAATTCTTGACTCTATGTATATATATAAGTAAAATTATTTGAAAGAAAAAATCTGGTTAAAATAAAGTCATGGAGATTGTGAGTAGAAATTCCAACTATACGTCATTATCAACTATTCGAATATCGAATACTAAAAGTGAAACTATCGGGATGGTTTTTCGTATATACATTATATACATATACACTATAATGATACATTAAATATAATTTTATGATAATAAAAGACTAAATATTTTCCCACTTCTGTAAAATCTTAGATAGAGAAAATAAATATAAATACACATTACAATACCGTTCCATTGTATAACAATATTTAAAATTTGCAGCTGCATCGGTTACATAAACGGTATTTCTTTAATGAATGAAATTACGGCATGAAATGTTTTTTATTAGCCCTGAATCTGAGCCGATTCGTCAAACTCAATTATTATGATAAGATATTGATAGCACCCGAGTTGGATTAAGGCAAAAAGAAAACCACTACCTGGAGTATTCATAATTATTCTTTAAATGTGGAATGTAATCTTTCGAAGATTTTGTAAGATATTCCATTAAAAATTATTACGAATACTATTACGAATATCAAATAGTTAAAAAAAGGCCGAATACATCCGGATATCGAATATTCGAATATCCGAATTGAAATCCATAATTGTGAGTCATCTCGAAAGCCATAGATAATATTTGAGTCTCCTCGTAGAACGATATTTTTTATTTTATATCTGTTACGATGTATTAAAGAAAATAAAGCTACATATTTATGGAATGTGTATTTACAATAATGCCACAAGCATGATGATATTGAGTTGTGCAAAAAAACTCTATCAATAATTTTACATTGATATTTTTACTGATTATTTTTTTCAGATTGTGATGAAGTTTATTTTAGTTTTTTGAATTAAGGAATGTAATACTAATAATAAATTAATAATTAAATAGACACAGAAACAATTTTACTTCGTTTTTAATTTAAACAGTGCTTTGTTGTATCATCGTGTTTATTCTTTTTACAAGTACTGGTAAAATATTCAAATAATAATTGAAAGATACTTAAATATGCAAACGATTTGTCAATAAGAAATATACGAAAAAATAGTTTACTCATTTTTATTCAAACATTAACTGAATACCGAACGGACTATACTTATAAAACGATACTGAAGTACTGTCGTCATCTATTATAACATCTTACAAGTGTTGTTCATACTTGAACATATTTACCTAAGACTGTCTCCAACAAAAAAAGGAAAAAAAAAGAAATACATGTTTATGCAAACATTTGTTTTTTTTGGTTGTATGAAATAATAATTATCATTTGATAATAATATTAAAACAATGTAACAAAACATCGTATTGACATGTAAAAAAATATATTTATAATTAATTATCGACATAAAAATGAATGTTTTATAAGTGGAAACGTTTTTTTATAGAAAATATCAAATGTAGAAAGGCAAAATGACGTAACGCACAGTTTTTTCAAAATAACTTTTTTCGATAATTACAATGACAACATATTTTTTTTTTGGATAACAAATTTATGGAGCTTTAAGTACGAGGACGTGCTAGCGTCAAAGTTCTTCAAAGTTCTTCTGGTCTCCTTCATTGATAAAGTTTTTGGAAAATTGTAAATTGTATCCCCTTACCATCGTTTGCAGACGGAAGGGCGTGATCACTACAGAGATACAAAGTTCACGGGAACTCCATATGCATTATTTTGCAAATCACATTATATATGCTTCCCCCATACTATATCCGTACATGTACACACACATGCGCATACATACATACAAACATACAGTACACAAACAAATCAAGGAAAGAGAGTCATTTTCGTGATGCTAAGTTTTTTCTTAAATTGTTAATTTTAGACGACATAAGATCTATGGAGGGTTGTCGAGCAGAACTGCTCTGGGTCTAAAACGATTCTCAGGCAGTGTCTTGTCATAGTTGTGGAGATTAGAGATCGTTGGGTTGGGGGTAAAATGTTTTCCTACCTCGCTGTCAAACTTTTGAGATATTTCACGAACAAACTCGCGGATGGTGGGTATTTTCAAGTATCTGTAAAGCAGTGACAGCATAATACACATTATATCAAAAAGGTGTAAGCTGGGTGTGCTAAATTACTTTCTTAGTATAGCTTTAAAACGAAAAAAAATAGAGGCTTGTGAGAATTGCAATCAGGATAAAGGACTTACAAACAGGTTTTATTTAAAAAAAATGAACAATTATGATTAGGCTGAGTAAATAAAACTACAGTTTATTAGTTTTCGTGCGCTAAAGGGTTGTGTATATTTGACGTTTGAAATCTAAAATCATCAAAAAAGATTTTTTGTGTCTCTTGGAAAAATAATTCTGTATGGGAAATGTTCTTTTGTCTTTTTACAGTCAAATTGTGTCTAAATGACTCCAAAAACAACTGAAGACTCTTTAAAATATTACATAATATTATATATTAATTGAATAAACCGTGTTTGTTATAAACATAAACAATATTATAAGCTTAAATTTTATTATGAACATTATGTTTAATTAGAGCTCGTATTCAAGAGGATATCATGAAGGGAGCAATTTTAGCATTGTAATATAAACTGTCATTAAATGTAGGTCAATCAAAAGCAGTCATATCAACGAGAGCATCCGTGAATTTAACGGGATTACGAATTTTAATTATCTCTCTATAATGCTGGTCTTATTTAATATATGGTTCCTGATGGACACACATTGCATCGTACTATTTAAATACTTTAAATCAAATAAGAGTCAAAAGTAAGTTAACTGAAAAAACTTGCAAAATAGTAAAGCTAACACAAGAGATCTGTTGAGTTGACAAAGTTTAGTTTAAAGTTATTTATTGTGATTGTAATTTTTTCAATCAGAAAAAGACCATGAAAGTTGACTAAATAATGAAATTAGATATTTAAACAACTACTTAATTATTTACCTAATAAGATACATTTGAGTGAAGGCAGAACTCGATTGAACTCGTATTTAGTGGCCCGTTTATACTTTAGAAGATGTCTTCGGTGTTCCTCCCCTTAGAAAAGTACCATTTTCATAATCAAATTTCAGATTAAGCCCGCACATGTATAGCAGAGAACTGTCGTTAGTTGTAAAGTGGAATAACTTTGTTAAAGTTCTTACGAGTTCTTCAATGGCAGATAAAATTTTGCTCTTAGTTCTCAGTCATGGATAAGTTTAATGGGTGCCAGTTTCTCAACGACCTAGTTAGTTTTCTCTGGTAAACATTGGAAGACAGTGTTATTTAATAGCGATAAAATATAACCCTTTAGTCAATAAGGTTTTAAAGAATAAAACATTTTGTAAACAATGCTATTTAAAAACATCCAATTCACGATATTACTTAGAAAAAAGCAAACAATCACTTACTACACGTTTTATTATTTCAATGTACAATTTTATTTTTTTAACTTTCGATTCAAGAAATAAAGTCATTAAATTATTCAAACACTCTTTAATATGCTTTTTCAAAAAAAAAGAATGGTTAGGATTGGGTTTGCTTGATAAGAAGATTGTTGTCTACTATTTTTAAGAAGATAACTCAAGACAATTAACGATTTGTTATTAATATATCAGGCTTAAGCCATAGTCGTTTTAATCTGAATTAGTGAGAGTAATAATCTGAGTCAATTTAATTATATCAAAACAAAATACTTACTGTGACGATACTTACTGTATAACATGTACCTTTTCCTTTCCGCTTGATAAAAATTGCGCCTCAAAAATAGTTCATTATGTGTATTGTATTTGAATTATAAGGATATGAGATCTTGTTATGCTGAAACAGACAAGAACAAAACGATAAAGTAAAGATTCAAGTCTTTTCTGGTCGATAATAGCAGATAATTTCGTAATTTTTAATTCTGAAGTAATTGAGTGGTTTATTTGAAGATTGGTCACGTAAATATTTACAATCATTAAACATATGTTATAATAGCAAAATTATTATTTACGCTTCACTCACTAAAAATTCACGAAAGGACCTCTCCAGACGTTACTTTAATTAAATAATTTATTTTATGTATTTATGTTATGACTGGGAAAACGACTGGGAAGCTTTTTTGTAGACACGCAAGAATAAAAAATAGTTTGTGTCCTGGTCTATACTATTTTGAATTGAAAACTTTGTAGAATATTTTCTCATTTGATTTTTTTAAAAAAATATTTCCTTCTTATTTTGATAGCAATATCAATTGTAAAAAATACTTTAATACAAATGTAAAAGTCCTCTTTAAATATATTATACATTATGATAAAAGGTAAACTATATAATACAATATAGAAGATATGCCACTTTAAAAGCTTTGCATTGTTTAATGGCATTGCTTTGGATGTTGACTCATTCCCCGCGGGCGAGAGTGAGTTGAGGTGAGTTATTTTATATATTTTTTAATAAATTAACTTTTATAGCAACTGTATATTTTTATCACTGGTTTATTATTGATTCGATAAATTGAAAAAGCAATAATTTTTTTAATTGTGATGTCTGATTTGTATAATTAAATGTTAAAAGAAAATAAATAAAACAGGGTTTAATTGATAAATCAATAATCGATTATTTGTATCGATGGATTTTTGTGATGTGAAGAATTTCCTCCCACCCTTCCAATTCTAAATTAATGGGGTGTAGCTAGTGCGATAAACCAAATACTAGTCCTGTCCTAGCTTTATCATTTTTATACCGACTCACTTCGGAAAAAAGTTGAGCAACAGAGTAACAAGTTGTTTAGTCAAGTAGGAAAAAAATCTGTTTAGGTACCTCTTTTAGGTCGCCATATGCTCAAAATTGCAAGCGAACATGGATTTTAAAAAAAGGTGGACTTAATTTTAAAATACTAAAAATTGTTCTTTTAAAATTGAAATGTCTTATAAAAACGAGCACACCATACGAATTATATTTGTCGTTATAACATCTAAAGCCACTAACTATTGACATATATTTTTTAATCAAAATTTCTAATAAGCGAATAAATATATTTATTTATGTTTTTTTACGGCGCATGTTCCACCGTTATATTTATATTTATGTATATTCGTTCAATAACCTTTCTGAGAATTTAACCTATAAATAACAAATAGCCAGTAGTGCCCTAATGATATGATTGAACAAGTGCTTAATAGTAATTCATCGAATTGATGTCTCTGTAATTTTAGTAAATAAGTTTGTTTTTAAAAGCGACAAAAGAAACATTACGGTTTGTTGTAGCAACCGAGTATCCCTATGGTTTAATTCGTGATATATGAATAGGTATTTAAGTAACCATATTTATTGTAGGAAAGTTCATTTTATATGTTAATTGTCTCACAAACCTTTTTCATATTTTGTCGCCCTATGTGGTTAAGTTTGTAAGATATTTGACACCGCGGGTCTAGGCTGATATCCCAGTAAGATCAATATTAAATTTAGTTATTTTCTATTTAAAATTAAGATCATTGAGATATTTCTTCATCTTGAATTGATCTGTTTATTAATTATACGCTTATTTAAGTAAGTGTGAGAAAACATTGAAATTATTTCGTCTACATAATATCATACTTCTAAAATAGGCATGTTACTAGACTGACCAGTCATATTCAAAACAACTTCATTTAAGTTGTTTTATTAAAATTTCATGCTTCCTGCGCTGGGAACAGACATGGATGAGAAAAAAAAAGAAATAAATTTCTTATCATAAATATCAATAGCGTGTTATGTATTTATTATGAAAAAGAGAAATGAAACAAATAGTATAAATTTTAGTTGGATAAAAAAAAATATAATTATATATTGTTTTCCATGTTTTCAACAATCTTAGAATTAACTTAAATATTCCTCTATCAATGCATTATATGAGGGGATTGGTATCAAAACTAATAATACTCATTTTTAATATTTTTGAGATAAGTATGCCAAAAAATTCTAAATGCATAATAACATACAAAAAAAAATAGTGGGGTAATACAATATACTCTAAAGATCACTATCGATGTCCAAGCTCAAATTTCTAAATGAATAATAAGATATGGCTAGAATGAACCAATCAGCAATCAATGTTTTTCATTGTTTAATATTACATTGTTAAATATTCATGCTTGTTATTAAAAAAAATACAATGGCGAAAAATTGTGCTTCTGTGGTTTTTTGTGATTTTCTCAATACTCTCCTCATATATACAAAATCTGATAGATGAATTTAAAAAATCGTTCGAATTTAAGATAAAGCCTTCATTAATTAACAAAACCATTCACAAAACATTAATAAAAAGGGATGCAGTCCTATAATCTCTGGTAAGTAATGTCATTATCTTAGGCTATAAATATAATAAATAGACCTAATCATATGAGAAAACTTTTCTAAACATTTTTTATTTTTTTTTAAATTATATTATTTAAACAAATTAAATGTCTCATATATACTATATATTAACCATGGCTTTTACTGTGGAGCGTGTGAACCATATATTGAATTTATCTCAACATAATTGTATCTAAGGGAACTGCTACTTCTTTGTTGCTCAAACTTTCTTTTTCGTAAAAAGTAGGGATAGACGGATAAAGCTATGACAAAGTTAATAATCAAAAAATCGCCTTCTTGTATAGGTGGATGAGAAGCCATTTTAAACATCACAGACATTCATGCACTTAAATGAATAAATCAATATAAAATGCGGCCAAATAAACTCATAGAATAGAAACTAAAACTACAATTTAGGATCATTTTCAGATTTTCCGTCAATTATTCAAAAAATGAAAATTTTATGTTCATAATATATATTTTGATTTTATATAACTGATGTTGATTCAGTACAATTTTCAATATTGATTTAAAAAGTGTCCGACATCAGTTTGTTGAGCATGAAGTGAGTTGCGAATCAAACAAAGATAATAAAACCAAGTTACAAAATATAACTGCAAAGCGCTTATTATGCGACCCAAAAAATAAAATCATTTTCAAAAACATGGCTTACATTATATTTGAATAATGCTTGTCTGGCGTTTCAACCTTATTCACTTCTTTAAAACTACCTACTCAAATGAGGCGGCGATGAAATGTGAAAATTATATTATTATCAAGATAGCTCACTTTTTCTTAGTTTATGTATAACAAGTGAAGTCATTAGCTCGTTAATACGCACATATATGACTATTTTCCTATTATTAGTTTATTTATTTTTCCTTTTTCATCAGATAGATACTGTTTTTTACGGAGGTAATATGTAAGGTAAGTCATCTAATAGAATGAAAAATAAGCAAAGTTATTCATATATGTAGACTCTTTCAAGACGATGTAACAGTAGCAATTAACAACCAGGATGTTTTTGGAAAATATTAGTGAAAATATCAACATTTTATGTATGAAAAAAATATATTTATAATAAGCGTTTTATATTGTAGTATAAATATTTGTTTTCAATTTAAAATGAAGGATTTGCTTGGTATTGTGAAAAGAAGAATTTAGCAATTCTGGAAAGTATTTTTTAATATTTTTTTAGAATTCTTTTTATTTATTCCATATCCGCTCCCTATGCGGAGCATATGGTCACCACGAAGTTCCTCCATGACTCTCTATCTCCAGCCAGTCTCCTTGCTTCCTCCCAGGTCATCCCAGCGTCCCGCAACTCCGCTGAGTACATCCTGAGAATGGTCATCAGTGGCCTTCCACGACGCCGGTATCCATCCGGTTGGAAGAACAGACAGGCAGGGTTCAGGCTCTCTTGAGGCATCCTTAACACGTGTCCAAGCCAGGACCACCGCCGCTTCTTTATTTTGGACGTAATTAGAGGCTGGTTAGTCCGCTCTCTAATCTCCGTATTCCTGACAAAGTCAGACCATTTCACTCCAAGCATTCGCCGCAGGCATCTGTTTTTTAGATACTGATTTGAAATAGGTCCAACTTTTTTCAATGTACCCTTTAATACATTTTTTGAAGTAAATCTGATTTTGAAATAATTAAGTTAGTACAGACTTTTTCTAATTCAAAATGCATTAACATATACGCATTTAATAGTAAGAGTTAATACAATTTATAGATAGTAGATGCTTGTGAACGAATTAAGGATTTATGGCGAAGATAATAAATAAGCACCATGTTAATGACGGCCGACGATCATAAATTCAGTAAATTAGGATGACAGTAATCAGTAATATTGCATGACAAAACATTAAAATGGAGATAAGAATGCACTGTACGTAAATGGTTGCTAAATATTGATTATCTAGTGACAACAAAGATATATTAAATACCACGGGCATTGTAATTAAATGTATTTTAGAAACAGCCGGATGTCAATATGGTACAAAATATAGATTATCAATGAAAGATAATGCCATGTTTAGAAAAAAAGCAATTTACATTCTGTAACATAATTGTAATAAGAACCGGTTTCGCTCACTATATAAAATTTGGAAGTAGTAAAAAAAACATTTTTGCAAAAACAATATAATTTATTTTAAAAAAACTGGCAAAATTATTTTAGCAGACTCTGTTTACAAAATAGGCATGACATTTTATCGCAATTTTTTTCTTTATTTTAATGATTTTGCATATAAATGATAATACGATTTTAAACCGTACTACGTAACTATTTAAAATAGTGCAGTACAAGTAATTAAATAAAATGAGGTATTGATGAAAATGTAAATAAACTTTTACACAATCTACTAAAAAATATGCGAATAAAAACAGAGATAAAATAAAACTTCAACTAAATGTCCAGCATTGCAGACGTACACTACTCTTATTTGTGGTAGTTGTTTTATGTTTATATTTTATTACTTGAAAATATAGCTGTTATTTTACCACTGACATTTGAAAAATCCATAAGTTTAAAAATCGTTTTGATATGAGAAATAACTGAAAAACGCAAGAATGTTAGAAATTTAACACACTTGTGATAATTATTATAAAACAAAATCTACATGAATTGAAAATAATTCCAATCACGTTACCGCAATTGGAGTTGTTTTGGTAACTTTTTAATTCAGTATTTCGATGTGCTTATTTAATTTTTCATCGCAATGGTTCGTGACATTTTTAAATTCTTTGTTCTCTTTAAAATAAAATAGAGTCAAGGTGTACACAGTCAGATAAAATTAATTATTATTCAAAGACAGTGTCGGATGAAAAAAATACATCTCGAATGAAAAAAACCTAAAAACTTTTACGTGAAACTTTTTTATAATAGACTGATACGAATTTTTAAATCCAATCAGCTATTCATATAGACACTATAGAACGTTTTGAAACGCGACCATACATTGCTGTGTAAGTTGTTTAACAAATTTATATTTTAAACATCTATCATATTTGACAGGACAAAAATAAAAACATATGAATTTATTAAAGACTAGACAAATAAAAATGTTTTTATTGGGTTGTTATGCCATATCTCATCGTTTGAAAATAGATAATATTGTAATTATTAGAATTCAAGTATTCCTTCTTTTAACATTCTCTTGTACCCAATATAATGTATGTCTTTCAGCACTTTTGTTTAAAGGGTATATATTTTCAATAAAACTGGTTTTGATAGTGATAATTAAAAATAGAAAATATTTATTTTCAATTTAATCATTAATGCATAATTATAAGACTAATAAACAAAATATTAAATCGGTGCTCACATGTGTTCTATTGTACTTAAAAACATCCAATGTTTTATTAAAATTGACAGAAATTTTATAGTTTATGCATTCTAACGATTATTTATATTATTTCATGAAAGTAATTGTCATATAGAGAGGTCCTATGGCGCAGCGGTTAGCGATGTGAGTTTCCGTGTCAGATCTCACGAGTTTGAGCTCCAGTACAAACAGCCTTTTTTCAATTGATTTCTGTTCGAAAGCATAGGTGTTTGTGATTTTTAAAAAATATTTATTTTTCACCATTTTCTATCCTTTAATTACTAGGCGTAGCAAGAACGACTAGTTAACCACTAGTCCTGTTCTAGCCTTATGCTTCGATCCCTATTACTCTCTTGGATAAAGAGAGGTTAAGCGGCTGAGTTACAAAAAATTCTCGTATAAAAACTTCTGTTGAGGTACCTTCATTAAGACATTACATGCTCCACATCAGGAGTAGATATGAATTTTAAAAAAATCATTAAGTAGTTAACAGCACTAGCTTTAGAAGCCTCTTTCATTTTAAAGTTGTATTAATTGAATTGTATCAACTTGGTAAGAATCTGGCGTATGCGTCTTTTTAAATCCCTATGAAACATATGACTCCACCAAAAGCAAAAACCGATAAATTCACATCATTCTCTCAATATCTCACAAAAAGACTATAAGTCATTACACATACTATGCATAGAATAATACATACATAGGAGCAGATAAAGTCAATACCTATATGATATATTTTAATTTGATTATATTTTGGCTGGCTATAAAAATAATCATTTTGGTTTTAATTGGAAATACATTACGCTGAAAAGAATATACCATCAGTTAGAAACAAGAAATTAAACGTGAAATATCTACAAACACGTCGTTGATTACAAACATGGAAAAGTATCGGCTTCAGCTTTTAGCGTCTGATATTATATAATTGATTGAAAGACTAATGCTTTTAATCCCGGGATCAGGAATCTCGAATTATAAATTGTCAAATGATATTTTTTTTATTTTGCAAATAAAAACAAAAAAAACACTTTTTTAAATATCAAGTTTCAAAAATTATGTCACGCATTTGTTGGATTGGCCCGCGCAGTCATTGATTTTTCCATGCAGCTAACCTCTCGTTTTAGAGAGAACATTACTATGGACTTTGCCACATTTCGTTTTCTTCAAACGAACCTATAATATAATTGTTGATTTCTCATTTTTCAATTAAGCTCTATAATTTTTTGAGAATTTAAACAGGATTCCTTTAAAGTAGGAATTCGCGATTAACTATTCAGGTCATTGGTGCTACGTGTTTATTTTTATTATAATCATATTTCCTGCAACTTAATAAATAGTCCAAATTGTTTTTTTAATGTCTTAAAATCAAAATGATACATATATTTTTATTACTGAAACTTATAAATACACATGTTTTTTACATTTCCGACTTTGGCTGCTAAAACGTTATCTCTATTCCACGTTATTCGTTATCCTGAATTGAGTGACACTGAATGAATCTGACCTATAGAACTTTTTTACTGAACTTTTGATACTTTTTTTATCTAATAATTCTATGTGTAGTGTGTGTAATAGAGAATTACTAGACTGTTAACATTATTACCATTAAGCTTAAGAAAAATGACATTTAATTCTAAAACCAGTCATGGCATACAATACAAAGCAGCAAGGTTGGGTAAAGTAATCAGTAATGTTTTTGAAATTATTTTTACGTAGTGTGATCGAAAATATATGTTATGGTCCCGTCACATATGTTCGATTCCAACGTGGAACTCATGAGACACTATTAAATTAGTCATGCAAACAATCTTTTTCGAGAGGATGGTAGTCTAAAAATATTATCAATATCAATTGAAATGTTATTGTTGGAGTGATAAGTTGTACATTATTTATTATTTTTTTATAATTACATATTATTAAATTTATTACTCTTACTGCTTTATTTGATTTGTATTAACAGTCAAGTAAGATAGAGTTTGATAAGGGGTGAATTTCGAATTTGAAAAACGCTCTTTATTTTAAATACAAAATAAGTGATGTATTTTACACAATGTCATATTAACCAAACAATCTGATTATGTTAATAATTATATGTTATTTAAAAAAAGCATCTAGTCAATATTAGGTGTTTAAATATTAAGCTACTTTTGCTTATTCACACATTTTTTTTACTTTGTTTCACACCCTTTACGTATGACAAATAGATAGATAAATACATTATAGATAGATAATATAAAAATATAAATTTCTTTCTTACTGTAAATGAATCACCGTTGATGGTGCATAAATGTCTTGTGTCAAAGTAAAGTAAGTATTATAAATGATTAATGTTAACATGTTTATGGTTCTAACCATAAACTAATTATTTAGCAACAACTGAATCTAATGAATATTTACTATATATATATATATATATATATACATATACATTCGTACCGTATTTCAAAATGATTTTTAAAATAACGATAATTATGTGCTCAATATTTCTAATATATACTGTGTATTGTGTGTTAGTTTTTTTAACATATTTTTTTAAATTTAATTTTATAACCAGCATATTTCTCACTTGTAACAGATTTTGAAATTCAGCGACATAAAAATGAAATCATGAGAAATTGCATTGACAGATGTTTATTGAATTTCATAAATCATAATGGATTAGTTTTTATCTTTCCAGACTGCCGCTCGACTATACATCATTCTTTGTTGACGTAGAGAAATAATATTACTCTTTAGAAATTTTATAGAGTCGCAAAAAAAAATGGCATGGAATTGGGGAAATTTTAATTGCATAAACTCATTTTTTTAAAACTAAAACTTATAAGATACAATATATGCTATCTGTAAATGTTTTAAGCGAATACAAAAATACAATACATCAGGGAAGGTATGTTTGTTTGTGTGTATATTCTTAACCCCGGCATATTTAAAAATGAATTGTAAATCATAGCAACTATATATACAACATATAGCAACTCAGTGAAAAATACTATTGTCTGTATGATTTTATTTAATTATATGTTTTTTTTAAATAAATACTGGTAATATTTAAGCTCAATTTCTGAATTAGAGAATTGCTAGGCTGGGTTGTTTTTTTAATATACTTAAATAATAAAATTAAAAAAAAATATATATATATATATTATGAATTTATATATGTATTTTTTTATACATACATATATTTTTTTATATATTTTTTAAATTTTTAAAAAAATATTTGACATATTTGAAAGATCATACGAGATGTACTTGATGAGAATTTTTGAAAGTCACAAGAGATTAACTCAAGGAGAATTGACTTCACAAACACCCATGTCTTAGATGTCAAATTAAAATTGAAAAAAATCTAATTTGACATTGACCTTACCGGGAATCGAACCCAGACCCACCTGATCGGTAGAGCAAGCTCTAACCAACTAGACCACAGCGGCAACAACTAGACGACTATTGTTGTCACCATAAGATCATATTTACGAATATCCATTCTGACAAAATCGTTGTTCTGATGCATTAATTATATAACTTTTTTTTAATCTTAGATAATTAAAATATACATAAAAAATATAAACTTACTAAACAAATAGTTACTTAAAAATAAATCTTCAACGGCAGATTTTAATTCATTTATAAAACATCACATTCTTTATCTAAAACTGAAACTCTTTTACGCTCGTGTGAGATAAAATTATCAATGAAGGCAAATTTCAGATCAACAATTAACAATCTTCGAAATCATATCGACTCGTAATAGACAAAATCGTAAGCGACAATTTATAAATTTTACAGAAGTTTTTTAAAATTAAGTTCGAAAAATTAATTCCTTAAGTGCGGTTGGTAAATAGTAATATATGGTCAATGCCTATCCTGATATTATAATAAAATGGTCTCAACTGCAGTCAGTTCTATAGAGCAGCGTTTCTCAACCGGGGTTCACGCGTTGCGAAAGATTACAAGTCAAAACACTAAAACGCACATTCCATAAAAAAGATCAGGCAAATGAAATATTGAAAATAATTAATAATACTTGATTTAACGATTTGTTTCGCTTAAGTTCTTTTGCCGATTATGGGTCGATATAAAGCCATTAAAAATCAGTTACATCAAAAAAGCATTGTCAATAAATTTTACATTGATAAAATAAACATTTGATATTTCGTTTGACTAGGGATGAAAACTTTTGATTGCTAAGTGATAACAGATGACAGTGACCAACATTTACTTAAAATATAGAATGTATAATATAAGCACTATATAATAATAATTTCTTACATTTTAAATGTAAAAAAAACCTTAAATTTTTGATCGATATATATATATATACATATAGTATTAACCTACTAAAACTATGTGAAGCCTGCGAAGCGCGATTTTTGTTTCCTGGATTTTTAAAAATATTTTTATAGTAGTGTCTACCTTAAATAAGTTTATATATCCTTTTCCTGCATGATATATAATTTTTAGGATGAATTCTGTGAGCTTGAGGATATTAATACATAAAGGATATTATAACAATCAAATATGAAAATTATTTATCCATTAATTATATTTTCTGGAGTAAGAATATTGTCTATTTCTATGAATCTATTTATCTACTAAATTATCGTCATGCCTAAAGTATTGGTAAAACAGGTAAAAGTAATAAATTTGTAGCCATAGAAATGCTTCCAGTGGCAAATTTGTAAATGCCTTTTCCAGAATTGTTCGACGGCGACGTTTCGTACTGTTTACGTTATAGATATTATTTTTTACGTACGGGTCCGTTAGTCTAGTAAGTTGTAGTTTCGGCAAACGAGAGCTTTCGATGCGCGTCGCCGTCCATCACGCGTGCGCGAAGCTTTTCTCTCGACGCTCGCCGCTTTCCACTTTCCACTCGCCCCGCTGGTCCTCTCGCCTCTCGCCGCTCGCATCAGTCCGCCCGGCGCCGCCGCCGCGAATGAACGCGTCGCGTCACCTACGCCAGCCTGCGTCACTTTTGCGTCAGTTTGCGTCAGTTTTCCAATCGCACGCGCATGTCGCGCACACACCGCTCGCAGCGATCAGTTCCAGCGAAGTTTATGTTATTGCTAAGTGTATGTGTGCTGAAGAGGAATTTTCCAGTCTATTGAGAGGAAGAAATAAGTTTTCCTAAGTATCAGTGTATTGGATCTATCTCCGGAACGTTCGAGTACCGCGCACAATTTTTAACGGTACCCCTTTTTTAATTATAAAATATATATCATAAAAAAAATGCACATCTGATAATCGAAATATTTAATTTAATGACCATGAAAACAGTTTATTGACATTTGTATTGAAGATAGAAAATAATAAAGAGTTCATGGATTTTTTTTAATGAAACTTAAAGAAAAACTTAATCATTCTTAAAGGCATCGTATCTCAACATATTATTATTCACTCATCTAACTAGGCCAGTAGTACAAACAAACTTGTAACCATTAACCATTAAACATGTAACCATTTTGTTAATGTTTCAAAGACTTTTTTTATTTTACAAAACGATCGATTGCAATTAAAATGTTAAAGATAAAGTTGGTAGGTAAAAAGATTTTAATAAACTCTTTAATGATCAAAAAAGAATATGATAAAATAATTATTTAATAAACGAAGAAGACAAGGTTTCTTTCTGATCTTGTCATAGTTGTATTTAATGACGATATAACTATTATCAATATAAATATTATACAATATATGATTGTTAGAAACTTTTTATTACAAATACCGAGGTGAGAAGAAACAGTTTTCTGAATATATTTATCTTTTCAGATTTTTCAAATAAAATTTGTGTCTCTTGTAAAATATGAAATATTAATTTCAAATCAATATTTAAATAAATAATTAACATGTCTGAAATAAAAATAGTGCTTTTAAAGAAAGCTGAATAAAGTTTATTGAATATTAACACATTGGTTCATTTTATTTAAGCTAATAATAGCTAGTTAAAGAAAATAGTTTTTCACAACTTTAGCACTATATAACGAGTTTGGTTCAGTTGGTAAAACTGTGAATTGAACGTAATTGAACTGAAAATAATTAATCATATGTAAAGATTTGTTTTTATAAACGGTTGAAGATATCTTAATATAAAGATCGATAAAACAAGACTATAATTTAACTTTTAGTAGTTCTGCATAAAACTCGAGTTTTTTTATTAACCCACAATTGAAAAACTGCTTTCAATCGAATAATTATCATTTTATTTTCATAATTAATAGAAAAAATGTATCTGATTTGTTTATATCGAAAAATTAATGAAATAGGCGTGGCGTATAACTTTTAACTTATATTTTTATCAATAAGAAAAGAAGCATAAGGAAATAAGAAATAAGAATAAATTTTAAAATTCGAAGTTGCGTATACATATTGCATTTTCTGTATAGCCAACACATCGCCTAGAACTTTTTTTGAATAACCGCTTAAAAAAATCAATGAATTAAAATTAAAAATAAAATATAATATTTTTTTTTATATTCACAGATAGTGATTTGAACGGAAATAAACTTTTCTACACTACACTCAACAATTAATTTATGGTTTTCAAAAAATGTGTTATTTTGTAATAAAAAACAGCATTTTCACAATACTTTTTGACCGAAAGTTTCGATTACATATGTAAAAAGAAATACGATATTGTATTGTTGTACATACACGAATTTCATCTAGGAGAATTTTTTTTATTTATGTTTAAACATTTCACGGTCATCGGATGTATAGATGGCTCAATATCTAAATGATTCTGGTTAAATAAATTTTGACATTTATTATCATAAGAGCGTTTTAGTGTTGCTATACCGAAAAATGTTTTCCATGTACAAGTTAAATTGTAATACATTTATGAAAAAAGCATATTAAATGAGAAGTTTTCATTTTGCTTAAGTACTTGGAAAAACGGAGAAATAGAATAAACAATACATAAAGCAGTATTTTATTAGTTATTATTCTAATTGTCTTTGCTACGCTTTTCCGAGATTTCCATCTGTGATTACACCCTTGGAGGTTATAATGATTTTGAACCCACACTCCAGAGGCTATTTATTTTATCTCTGTTTAATAAACCCATGTTGCAAATATTTCAAAAGCTGAATTATAGCAAACATTAATGTCTAGATACGAGAACGAAGCAAAACATTCTGTGCAGAATAAAAATAATGACTTAGAACATTTGAATACATTCAGGCTGTAGAGAATAACTTTTTTTATTGAAATAAGAAGACAAAAAAAAAAACAAAGCAAAGCTAGAGCATTCTTTCATAGTAAAATCTTTTCAACTATAAATATTTAAAAATACTTTTAAGCTCTATAGTAATAAAAGAGATTTTAACGAAAAACAAAATTTTGTCTTCACTTAATAAATTATCCATTATCTTTTTTTTTATTAAATTAGTAATTTCAAACTATTTGGTTAAACTGAGCTTATTTGTAATCTTATAAATAATATATATACGTACATATACATATATAATAAACAACTATTATATATTTTGGTCAAAATAATACATATACTAGAAATATATTAGAAACGATTAATCAATAAATTTATATTGTTTTCATGTAGAAAGTTCAAGAAACAGGAGCGGCTTATATTTTACATTGAAAACAATATTATTTTGTATGATGAATAAAATTTCACATGTTGTTCTTTTTTCCTTTAACCTGCATGAATATAGGTTACGTATCTACTTTATTTTAGATAATTAGAAGAAAGACTTTCATAAGTAAAATAGATGTTTAAATTAAATTTCACAGATAAGAAATGAAGAATTGAAATATTTATGTTTTACATTACTTGAAAAGCAAACATTAAATATTTACTAAGGCTTATAAATAATAATTAATGATTTCCAGGAATTAATAGTTGTACGAACGTTCTTACTGGTACGTTGTTTTTGTTAGAACAAACTATGTTTGGTGTGATTAAACATTGCTTTACAACAAGATTTTAACACTGTTGACGAACGATGTCCAGTTTTTAATGTCGTACTACGGCTAACAGTTCTGAACCGACGTTTGCATTTAACCAAAATATTAGCATAGCCGATGGGCTGAATATTTTTTCATTTGATAAAAAATATATCATAATCCATTCATACTGTGTAGATTTTTCATTACTTTATTCTAAAGCAAATACAAATTTAATTTTTCTAATTTTTGAAACATCAATTTGTTTTTTCTTTCATAGCTCGCACAAAAACATAATAATATTCGGTGCAGTTTCACTTTTTTAAATCATTTTGTGTCTGAAAAACTAAAAAAAAAGTTAAGACTGTATTATTCGATATTTTTATTTGAAAAATATACAATATTATAAAATATGTGTTTATAATACAATTTTATCTTATTTATTTTATATTGAACGTTTTTAATAGCTAACAATTTTCTACTCTGAAATATAAACATCTAAATATTGAATTTATATTTTATTGTTTCATACAAAATATAAAAATGCGTCTCAGATTTACAGTTAGATAAATATGTATGGCGGAAAATGCATAAAGTATTATGAATTTTTGACAAATGGTTGTAAGTATTTTTTATGAGAGTTTATAATGTATTCTAGCCAATAATATTTTAGAAATATAAACACAAGGATAGAAATAGACACGAGGGCGCGAATGACTTTTGGTTAAGTTAATTTGATAGAATGATTGATAGAAATAAACATAGAATTCATTTTTGTGAATATTTGTAAATCATGTCAATTTTATCTTAATATGTTTACTTAAGAGATAATATGAATTTATACGTAATGTATAAACAAGTAATTGTTCTCATTTGAAAAATATCTTATATTAAAGATCATCGTCTGGTATGAGTTGATTTATTTTAGAAAAAAACAGATTGCCATAAATCTTAATATAATTTATATTGTTTTTTTTTTTGTATAACCACAACCTTTACCAATCTTAAGCTCACGGAATAAAAATTTAATTTTTGTCTAGGCTTTTATTAAAAACTGGAAATATAAGTGTTTAAACTTTCTAATTTTTTTTTTGTTAACTAATCGGTATTTTTATGTCTTGGAAAGGGAACGAATAGCTTACACCTAGTACTTTATTTAAGTCATATTCTAAATTAACTCTTACATTGCAGGGTCGTCGTATAACTGTTAAAAAATAACTAGTGCGCTTAAAAAACAAATTAGATATCAAATTGTAAATGCTCTTCCGTTATTTATAGCATACGTACACATAAAAGAGTTTTCAAGCATATTCAAGAAATCCGGCCAAAAATGTCTAAGATTCTTTAAAAGAAAAACCATTTACGCTCTCAATGTTGAGCATATCGACTTTTCTGAAGCATTTTCCACTGGAATTTTTCTCCGAAAACTGCATTGTACCCACTAGAACAGTAAAAATAGAAAAATAAAACAATGATAGGAGTATCTCTCGCCACGACACTGCTTTTGGGGTCAAAATATCATTAGGCAATTACAGACATCATTGAAACCCATGTTTTCCAACAAAAATCAATTTATGTAGCTGTTGGTTCTAGAGTTCTGACTCGGGAGCAACGCAATCGAAATATGAACACTCGACTACGGATTGACCAACTTTACTCAACTGCGTTATATGACATTTTATAATGGCAAAGAGACACGCTGAATACTCTTGTTAGTTAAAATCATTTTGCTCGATTGAGTGTTTTAGTAGATTCCAATATGATCTATACAAAGTAAAAAGCTGCAAATTTATTAACATTATCAGAATTATTAAATTTATTGCTATTTTTCTTTCAATAACTCTGTTAAGCTTGCATGTAATAATTCATTAACTGATATATGACCATAGTCGTGAACGTAATTCATTGGAGGCATAATGCATTACAATCCGAGTGATAACATCGACAGGCATATCAATAATTATTATTTAAACTATCCGATTATATTGTTTAAAATGTATTCACTTGTATTGCAATTTGATGGACATGATTACACAGATTATTCGACCTGCTGGATATTGTCACGCTATGTATGAATATTTATTTTTAGATCACGTTTTTCTTTAATGTCATTATTTTATTTTACTATTAATGTTATCAATTATTTATTTGTAAACACAAATTTGAAGGTTAAAAAGTATGTGTAAAATTATATCACTTTTAAAACAAATACGATGCCATTTTTGGAACTATAACGTATCAAAAAAATTACTCATTGAAAGCAAATATAATCCAAAACAGTAACAACTTGATTTACAAATAGAGTTATAAGTATATTCAGATAAGTACCAAATGTTTTACGAAATTTAAAAAATACATATTGTTATTAAAAGCGATTGTACATGTTTATAAGTAAGAAAATCAACATATATTTATAAAGATACTGTGTGGAATATAAGAAATATTGTGGAAAAATAAATAAATTTTAATTGTTCACTCGCTGGTAAATCAAAAATCACAGCTTGACATTAGAATTTTGCAGCGTAAATCCTGCAGGACTTTCGGGTATGATTTTCCACAATATGATGCTTTAATAATTTATAACAAACGGACATGTGACGTCGAGTAACAATGATTTATTAAACCGTCATGTGGTGGCCACATACTCCAAAATAAATAGTGGATAAAGATCAAGACAAAAGATACAATTAGGTCAAAATAACCAGATATTATTCCGCGTTTATGGGTGACGATAAGATTATCAATCCATTGTTTATTTCACAGGAACTACTTATATTACATTGAAAAATATGTTTGCATTTAGTGGATACTGAGGAACAGTTTGCTTATGCTGAAAAGTTTATCGTTGCGTAATATTTGTCACAGTTATTTGACCGCTACCTGACCAAGATGGCCATTTTTTTTATGCGGTAACTGTCAAGCTTATCGAAGAACGAAACAAGCAAAACTATATGAGATTTAAAGCAAAAATGTAATAAATATCACAATTGTCATTTAAATCTTCTTCGTTTCCTTCCTGTGGTTTATAGGACCCCATAACTGAAATAATTTTTGATTATGTTCTGACAACATTCTTGAAAATTCTGATCAATATTGTTATCAAATTTTTCTATAATTTAAGATTTCGAGTGAAGATGCTTGGTGGAATTTTTGACAAAACTTGTGTGAATGTACATAATTTGAACTATTAAAATTTAAGCTTTTACATTTTTCTATGTCAATAGTAAATCATTTCATAAGAAATTTTTAAGGTTGGTTTTTTATTTATCAAAACACTGTCAAAAATATTGACGTAAAATTATGTATATACAACATATTGAATAAAAAGAACGACACGAATTTTATAAAACAAAATATCAATATACTAATCTAGATCAAGATATAAATATATTGTACAAGAAGGCGGTGCCACACGTAAGCATTTGTTTAGCATTGACATTCACGGTTAATATACACATTTTTTTTATATCTCCACATCTTGCATCAAGTGAATATTCAGCGTTTTTCTGAATGTTACAGGCAGAAAGAAAAAATAAGTAAATTTAAATATTGCATTCTACATGAATGAATAAAACTATTAAAGTGTATGACTCGCTAAATGTTTATTACGAAAATAAAAGTTTATACAAAGAGTTTATTACCTAACATGTGTATAATATTTTTTGCAAAAGTTCATTTTGCTTAAATCATAGTTATTATTTAATGATTGTGGGTGGGGTTCTCGAAAATGAAGAGTGTAGATTACAATGTTTGGTTGTAAGCAGTTAAATTCAATAGACCTCACCTAATGCACGCCAACTTGCATGTCTAACAGGTTATTTATATTTCTCAGATACATAGAAGCTTGAAGTTGGTATGTCATATGCTATAAAACGGTCTTATTAAATAATATTATGCAGTTAATGTCGGCACGGAAATTCTTATTAGCGAAGAATTTGCAACTTCACGCATTTAAATGCGGCACGTACTTGCGATGTGTAATTTATGGCGACCGTTACATGTGTGTTTGTATAAAATTAGTATGTATAAAGGAGAGTTTATTGATGCTCATTATTATCAAAATAAGGCTTTTTAGAAAGAGAAAAATGTTTTCGAATTCACGATAATTATGTAGGTATACTTCCTAAAGTATTTTCAGTAAAAATTGCTAGGGGCCATATTACTTGCTTAATCGAACAGAATTGGGTTTATCTTTGGTAACTTTATATGTATATAATATTATATTTCAATATATTTTTGAAACATAATAGTTTTCTCATAAGTACACATATCTATAGTATTTTTTTAAAATTCTCTTTGTTTAAATATTCCAGGCGATTAAATAGGTTTTAATGTGAATGATACAATAATGTTGTTCATTTAAAAACATATATAAAAATAATGTAACTATCTTTTCTATTAAAAAAACTTATTTGTACTAATTCCACTTTTATTTTAAATGATCAGGACCAGTTTCGTTCATGACGAGCATTATACACTGATTGGAGAATACAATATTACAGTGCTACTTATGCAAAACAAAATAAAATTATTAGGGCGTAACAAATACTTGGTAATTATTGTTGATTTAGTGCCAATGATTCTTATTTTGTATCTTTAAATTTTATTAAATTTCATGTCTTTACACAAATTATTGATAGTGAACACCCTTAGAGTTGTAATTATCTTACATAATGGTCCATTAGAGGTGAAGTGAGCCAAATGGTATTTTAAAAAAAAAGTTATATGCGTTGTAATATTCTACGATTCTTAAAGTATCGTAAAAGTGAAGTAACCTCAGTTTATACACATTGCAATAAAATCTCCGTAAAATAAAAATATGCAATATCCAAAACACCAAGTAAAGACGTGATTGTTAATAATAAAATTAGATAATGTCATCTAATATTATAACATTTATGATTATTGCATTATTTATTACCAAGAAAAAGTTTTACTGTTATTTTAGTTGGCTCGCTTCACCTCTAGAAGGCTCATACATAATATGTAATGTTGTGTGGAAAAAAGTAATATGTATATTATTAAGTATGTTGTAAAGTGGTAAATATTAAATAAAGCAACGGTATTCATTTCATACGACTACCATATCAACAATAAAATGGAATGAGTATTAAAAAGAATTGAATCATTATCAATTAATATTTCTAAAATAGTCTTATATTATTATACATATTTATCGAAAGTTTATATTGCTATTACTTGGCATTAATCTCGTGATCTTTCTTATTTAATTGACATGGAATATGTAAAGACTATCAATTAAAGTGATTAAAAGAATGAGCTTGTATACATTGAATTCATGACAAGAAAATGATATTTAAAATTAAAGTTTTCTTCATTTTTATGAAAGCTTGAAATATTAAACCTAGATTTTTTAATGTTTTTTTTAGTTTATTCAAAAAAACTATTTCTAATATTATGATTATATTTAAATAAACCATAGCCGTTGTATATTCTGTTAGACAATTGCATTGCCACTGTAAATACTAGTAAGTGGTCGATCGGAGTGCTACTGCTAAATATGGTTCATCCAAATCAATTATTTGCAAATGCCGCTATAAATGGAGAAGGATATTTATAAATCTCCTAGTTTCGGTTGTGATACAATAAAAATTGAAATATTGGATGCTTGTTTTATTTTATAAAACTATTACAAATTAATTTGAACACTATGAAACTATTGTTTAAAATTTATTGAGAACATTTTTTTATGGCACGAAAATCATTTAAATTGCTACTTTTTTTGCTGTTATATTACTGACAGTATAGACGTAATTTTATATTAAAGAAGTATTGCAAACAGAATTGGGTATTCGAAATAAATTACGATTTTTTGGTACGGTTTCGTGAATAGTTTAGTAGATAATTTCGCCATTACTAGACATGTAGAATGCGGGTTATTTTGGTTGCCGTGCACCCGCATTTTATGTCATATGACGCGTCGTTGATTTCCAAACAAGCGTTGCTCTCAAAGGGAAAATTTGGCACAATCAATTTCGTATTATTAAGCTATAATAACTACGCATTTAAGAACAATATTTATCAGATTTGAAGTCATACCGTCAAACAATAATCAAAGTAACTAATTTGTTTACTCTCTGAGCTCCAAACCGCGTCGCGTTGGCGGGATGATCAGAGTGTATTCAGGTTCCCGCTAAAACTGAATATTAATTATAAATCAGCACTGTAATTAATAGTTGACTGGGTGATTTATTATAAAGTTTATTTATAATTAATCATTTAAATTTTTACTAAAAGCATATGTTTTCCATTACCGTGTTACCCAACTTTCATGAAGTGAAAAAATTATTATGCGTAATATAAAGCTTTCCTTTCAAATTGTGCCCGAAAAAATACATCGTAAAGATTAAAATGTGTCTTAAAATTTAATTAATAAATAAAAAACGCAACAATTTAAAGAATCTTAGAAGGCTTGAATGCAGCTTGAAAAAATACAACCTTTATAAAAAAAAGTGTCACGAGCGTTACGTAATCAGTTTCCGTTTTGAGCGCATCGTAATAATATCTGATTAGTTTGAGCGTTTTAAATCGAGTTATACTATTCATTAAATTATTAATTTATTATTTTTACTTCTTAACACACAGATTGTATAGTAAAACACTAGTTGTAGATAATAAGTATATCTGCAATTTATTGATGAAGAATGAGACTTTTGCAATGTTTTATTGGACAAAAAAAAAACACTAAAGAAATGTAATGGAACCCTCATAAGCAAGCGTTGCTTGTGAAATGGTATTTTAATTATTTTGGAACTTATTCTAATCAAGAATCTATACAAATATTGAAAAGTTTTAGCATTTCTTTAACTTAAGATTACGTTGGTATTTTTTTTTTACATCAAATGATTCTAACTTGCAATTACTAGTTAAATTTAATTCATTATTTTGTTAGTGGAATCGATACTATTCTTAACGGTATAGGTTGGTTTAAACATCTTATATGAAATTAAAACAACATTTAGATCACGATCTATTATACATGTATTGTATGATGGGTGCTATAAGTCGATACTGCTGGACAGATGGGTATAAAATGTTTATATAATTTAACATTTTACTAACAGCTGTCTAACTTTTTTCTGCTTCTATTGGCTTAGTGTTGTTATCGTCATACAAAACACGTTAACTTTTTTTAGTAATCATGAATTTTTTATAAAAAATACTTTTTAATTTTTACTTTAGCTTATCAAATTGCTGGCACATACGGTAGATTAAAGAGCATTTTTATGAGCTGCGGTTTTATAGGTAAATTGAACATAACATGATTGCCTAAGTAATAAAGTCAGCCAAATTTTATTCCACTGATAATACATTATGATATAACTATGGTAATGCTCCTCGTGGTTTGATCGTCGCCTGCTGTGGCCCAATTGGTTAGAGCTTGCTCTACCGATCACGCAGGTCTAGGTTTGATTCCCGGTCAGATAACAGTGAATTTGAGAATTATTCAATTCAAAGTTGTGATCGAAGACTGGGTGTTTGTGATGTCAATTCACATAATTTCCTCTCCTCCCATCCTTCTGATCCTGGGTGTGGCAATAGCGATTGGCCAACCACTAGTCCTGTTCTAGTCTTATCCTTCTTTCGCTACTACTTACTTTGAAAAAAGTGAGGTTGAGCGACTGAGTAACAAACAGTTCTCGTAGAAAAAACTTCTATTGATATACCGTCATTAGGAGACCATGTGCTCCATATTGAGAGTGAACATGGATTAAAAAAATAAATGCTTAATAATATGACAAATTTTGTAATGTATTTTTTAATAAAAATAAAATGGAGTTTATCGTTTAAAATAGTAATAGTTTAAACAAGTTATCAAAAGTAATCCTTTAACAATATTTCTTATTTTTATTAGATTACTGGGCTAAGGTGGTTGTTCCACAAAAAGCCAGTGAGTATTTAATTTTACAAACAATACGAAATTAAATTTTTATAAACATACTTTGGTAGAAGCTTTTCAAAATTAAATTATTTATAATTTATCCGGTAAATAAAAAATGTTCATATTTTATAATTCTTGACAAAATAATACGTGATAATTTGAAAATATATCAAAACGTCTATGCTTTATTTTTTATTTTTTACCTTATACTATGAACGCTTATAATGGACAAAATTTCTCACAAGACACTTACTTCATTCATTAATAATTAGTTCTTGTAAGCACTCTATGAATAATATTGAAAAACTCAATTTGTAGCAGACTACTTTCTGTGAGAAAGTCTACTTTATAACGAGTCCAATAACCATATTATTAAAAATAAATTTTATAAGATCAAAATTATTCCCTGATACTAAGATCTAATAAATTTTAATATCATCTCCTGTTTGCCAAACCATTTGGTTTAATTATTTTATATGAAATTACTATAAGTCATTTGAGTAAAAGCAGTTTAATTTGATGAATTCAAAAAAACCAAACATATTTAATGAACACGAACCAGCTGCTTTACTTTCAAACGATTTTTTCAATAAAATATATGAATAAATAACTGTTGGATCCATATCGTTCCCGAGCTAACAATGTCTGTATGTATGTATGTACAGTGTTCAAGTCGAGAGTAAGTAGGTATTATTTTTTTGAGTGTACTCCATTAGCATTGAGCAAGGTGGCCCATTGTAGAAAGCTATTCTACCTGCTGTGTTAATACGTAAATGTACGAAGAAAATAATAAAGAACTCGGGAGAGTATTTTAAATAATGCTTCAGGTGTCACCAACTCACCGCGTGACATTAACTGTTCCTTTGAAGTTTTTTTTATTTAACCCTCTTAAAACATTTAGCGTCATTTAATGCTAAATATTTCAAAAAAGGTTTTTAAGCAATTTCAATAGTATACAATATATTGTACATGTAAAACTTTTCTTACAAGTTTCACCACAACCGTTTTAGCTTAAATTTTAGGCGCGTTCAAATAATATGAATTAAAAATTATGCTAACGTTACTATTGATATTTTTAGTTTGTATTGTCTATATTACTTGTTTTTGATTGTATTTAATACATTTTAAAATATAAACTGAATTATGTATGTATAAAAACAAAATATTTTAATTTTATTAATACATAGTCTAATAATAATGAATTCGAAAAAATTCTATTCTTTCATTTTCAAAAGAAAAAACGTGAATATAATCATACAGATATATTGTTACCGGTCTTGGAAAACATTTGAATTTTTTCCAATTATAACCGTCAGCATAATTACCCAAGCTCTCTTTTATATAAATAATAATAGAAAAATACACTATTCTAACTGATTTGCATTTGAATTCTGCATTTGTTGAGAGTTTTGAAAATAAACAAAATAAATATTAAAATCAAAATACTCTCTTATTATTAAAATGGATAAATATTAATGAACGGAAAATTTCAAAAATATCTCTGTCTCCGTATAAAAATTTGAATTTTTTGATATATTTATTGATTTATATCCGTGGCATGAATGAATGTGACCTATAATTCTCCCCGATCACTTCTGAATACTTCTCGAAAACAAGTACAAACTTTAACGATTATAATACAATATATAACTATGACCTCTTTCATAGTAACTTCTTTAATTCTATGGACTTTTCAGAAAGAGGTGGTACGACTGTTTTGTCCGTAATTTTTATAAATAGTATGCAAGTATTAGATTTTTTACTTTTTACTAATATATTTATCAACTATACGGTGAACAATGACTGTTTAATTTTCTTACACAATATAAGACATATTTTATCAAGAAATGTTTGGTACTTTTTTTTACGTTTATTTTGACATATCGAAGTAATAATTTAATTATTATACATCACTTTTTAAGTGTTCTGTGTCACATCTTGGTAGAAAGGCATGACATAAAGGAATACAACATTTTTTGTACTATTTAAATATTTTGTATAATACATCTAGAATCAGTTTCGTTTATCTCCAGCATTATCTACTGATGTCAACTGATGATTACTTGATAACGCTAATTTTGAGTGTAAACGGTGTATGAAGAGTATTTATTAATGGTGAATTAGTACAGAGTATTTTTTTTAAATTGAAATACGATAATAAAGATCCTTTTGATGAATAAGATTTTTTACTTTAAGTTAACGCAAAAATTTGAATAATATTTTAATTAATGAGGACTTTATGTAAATTTCTTTATTATCGTATTATAATTCTACATTTAAATGATTTTGTTGACTATCTAGTTTTAATAGATTCACTATGCATGGGCACTTTTGACAAACTAGAGAATGTTTTGAAGCTTTTAATGTAAAAGTAATATATATGCAAATGAAGGTAGATTAGTGCTGTATTTATAATGATTGTGTCGCCGCAAAAACGTTACGTCACTCGGTCGACACAAATTAATATTTGAACAAATAATAACAACGCTGCCTAGTTATTCAATTTATTGAATATATTAATAATATAATGGTATTATTTTAATAATATATATATGATAAATGTATAACACAATTCAAAATAGTATTCCGTGATTGAAATAATTAACTCAATTGCCATAGGTAATAAATTAAAAACTAGTTTATAGCAAGAATTCTGAAAACATATTACCAAAATGTTTATATTTTCACTAAGTATGAACACGTTATTTTAATTTATCAATTTAATAATAATATGTAAATAAGTGAAAAAAAAACTGTAGTAAAACTTAAGTAATGTCATTCAAAAACAAATTCACTAAGAAAAAAAAAAACAAGCACCCGTATTCAAAAATTTTATAACCAATCAAAAATTAGCACAAAAGGTTCCGATATACAACCAAAGTGATTTTTTAAATTTTATTGTAACGTTTTTCTTGTTAAAAAAACTTTTTTTGCATTAATTTGCATGCTTTAGCTTAATATTTCACACAACAAAGGTTATCTTTTTGTAATTCATTCACTAATTTCAGAAAGCATCAGTTATGTATGTTGTATAACATTAAAAAAAGTATTGTAAAAACTAACTTGTCTGTGAAAAGTTGAAAGCATTATAAACATCGTTTACCAAGGTAAATTCATACAATCATTATTCCAACATCACGCAGGGATTTTTATCGTAAGAGTATAATGCAATAATAAATGAATAATTTTCTACTGCTCACTGTCAATACTTGGTGGAAAGGTATAAAATTAATAACAACACAGTATTCCTTTGTATTTTATTCCACTTTATTAAAAAGGTCAGGACCACTTGACCAGGATCAGTTCCGGTTCTGACCTTTTTAATAAAGTGGAATAAAGTACAAAAGAATATTGTGTTTTTATTAAAGTTGTATTGCACTACGGTAATCACCTTATTTTGCTTTTTAACACCCTATTTTTATGGTTTTATTTAATTCTGTGTATTATATATTTTGAGAAACTTTTAAGAAAAACTATGCTTGAAACTTTGAAATATCAATTGATCAATAAAACACCATCCGTATATGGATAAGGAGACAAACTTCTACATAAAATATGCGTTCAATTCACTATTTTAAAAGAAAATTACGTTGGCATTTTGTACACTAGGCCATCGCTATTTCAAGTACAATACAAGAAAATATAAAAAAAATCTCTATGTATCGTGTTTGAACGATAAATAAAAAAGGTTCAAGACTCGCGCCTTCTTTGATAGTATGCGTGAAAAGGAAGGCGAGAAACCGGCGAAGGGTAGCCTCTCGATCGCTTCTCAGAAAGTGACTGAAAAACGAAATTCTTAAACGATTTATGAAAACGCCTTGTCAATGGGGAAAAGGGAATATTGCTCCAGTGCCACGTTCTGCAGGGGCCAGTGATTGGAATGGACGGGAGAAATATGAGGCGGAAAATTCGGAAATTTATGGAAAGCAGTTTGTTACGCACAACCACGACTGTAATGGTGATTTTTTTTTGACTAAGTATATCAACTGGTTATTTTACCTCCAAATTGCGAATACTTAAAAAAGGCCATTTTCATTTCTTTTTCACATTAATTTATTAAGGGTTTTTAGCTACGTACTGGACGAATTTTATTAACTAATAAGAAAAGTTAATTATTTCTTCCATTTGAAAAAGGGTCTTGAATCATTTTTTTGAGTAACAATAAATTTATACCCACGGTCTTTATATACTTAAAGCTAACTTTGAAATGAACCATATGAAAAATCAATACACAAATGAATATATTTTGAGTTAAATATGGAATAATTAATATAGTTTTGTTATTTTAATAGATTCTTAAAATTACTATTAGTCCTTCAATTCAATACTTTGTCGTTGGTATCTCGTTATTTGAATACGATGTTACAAATTAAAAAAAAAAATTTCGAATTAAAATAGAAGCTCTTATAAAAGTGTTTTTTTTTTGCCAATTAAGTTATTCTATCGCCATATTAAATGATTATTTCAAAACAATATTCAAATGTCGCTAAAAATTCAATGGCACATTGAAATAAAAAAAACTAATAAATTGAGATGTTTTAACTAATTCAATGAAATTGAACATAATGCTAATTTGACATGGTTTAAGTGTAAGTGATCGATTGAATTAATTAAAGATTTTGACTGGAGGTACTTGATGGATTTCAATATTAAATTTAAATGGTCCTATAACTTTTCTTGTTCAAGGTTCAAATTTTGCGAGGGTATAAAGACAACGTTTCACTATAAAATTTGTCTACAATGTTACCGCCAAATCTGTCGAAGATAATATTTTTTTACATTTAAAATTCAGTAATGAACATTAAAAGTATATCATATTCAATGCTAAAAACAAAAATAAAACAATTCAAAATATAATGTACCGCCATCTATCAAAAAAATACTACCTGTGTTTTTTGAACGAATAAAAAAATGTACGTTAAAAGCCCTTGTAAGCGTAGTGTTTCTTATTATATTTATTTCAAAAGAAAAACACCTGATTTTTACTTACTTTCGAGAGTTTATGAATATATGTTTTCTTAGAAAGAGTGACAGCTATTTAGTATAAAATTCATTTAAAAATGAATCATACACTTCGCTACATAAAAAATAATAATCAAAGAGATCTTATGGCCTACGGGTAAAAAAAATAAAATAAATATCACTTATTTGGTAGAATATTGATAATACTTAATTGTCGTTTTTAAGGTGTTCACTGTCAATACTTGGTGGAATGGCATTGAAATAAAAATAATAAAAGATTTTTAGTACTTTTTCCACTTAAAATTTATTTGATCAGGACCGGTTTCGCTCCTCACGAGCATTATCAACTGATAAGGAAAATAAATTTTCATTTTTATTTTAGTTACACGATATTACGAATAACGAATCTAAATCGTAAAAATAGACTCCAGTGTGTAGGCATATCCTTTGAATATCTTAATACAATGTAGAGAAGAAAAACTTTTAAGTGAATTCTCACTGTTTGAAATATTTTTGATTGTTAGGGTTAAATTGTTGATAGTTTATTATACAAAATTTACATATTTTTTACTGATGAAAATGTGTATCCTCGTCAATGTGTATGTCGATTTATAACGACACCAACTTAATACATTGGGTAATTAGGCGTGTGGCCTTAATGTAAATTATCACTGTGCATGTTTGTTTTATTGCACCTGTGTTGTATATATTTGTGCAAATATACCACAACTGATTACCTCACTAATTTGAAAGCGATCAATTTGGTTACATAATAGCTCCTTACCATATTCAATCAAATATGAGTAAATGTAAATGTACATCGTAGAATAACACCATATTGAATATATTCGTGAGATAAGCGTGAAATACTATTAAATGCATTATGAAAATCAAATGGAATAGATTTTAATGTCCATCATAATGAAAATAAATACGATACGAAAAAAATCATAAATTAAAAGCTGGTGATGGTTTATTAAGTGTTGATAAATATACCAATTGCTTGATCGAATTGGCATGCAGTTAGTAGAACTCCAATAAAATTAAAAAAAAAAAAACAAAAAGTACCGAGTTTTGCAAGAAGTAAATAAGTTAGTTATTTCGATTTCGTGCCATCTTCTTTACGGTATTTTTTAAATATCATCTATGTTATTACAGCCCAAGCAAAGTTTAGGTATTTAATACTCTTTTTATAAATAGGATTTTAAAGAAAACGATACGATAATGAATTGTTTTTATTTTCAAAATCAGTGTATAAAACTAGACTGCAATTATTTTTAACGTTGTTCTGACGATGATGAAGAGCCAAAATAACTTCCAACTAGCTTATTAAGTTCTCGTGGAATTAACATGTCAGTGTTAATTATTTGAGCCAAAATAATATATAACGTTGTAAAAAAAAGTTATTTCTTAATATAAATTTAATGCTTATGCTCTTGTCCCAATTTTGATCAAACATTCAAAACATTAATTTGCAAAATAATTTTCTATTGCTTAACTTAGCACTTCATTTAGTAAATACTTCAAAACCATGATTTTTTTGTAGATACAACTAGTACTCTAAATAAATTATCAGTTCTTATACTGGCTGGCATGGTCAACGGGTGAGTCTTTTATTTTTTAACAGTGTTCAGCTGGGGCTTGGTGCCAGTAATATATGTATAAAATTTAGATTTTTGTCAATGAAACATTTGAAATCTTATGAATGATTTTATCTTGATGTATTTTCTTCCCGGGTTGATTTTGAATGACAATTTTTCATTTATTTTGGTTTAAAAAAAATCAGTTAAATTGGCTGCTGAATATATTTTTTTTAAACAATAGTTATTTGAAAAATCTCTTTGTCAAATAAGCAACCTTATAATATTAAAAAAATATATAATTGGTTTTTGGTAATGTGAATAGCTAATCACGTATTTAAAAGCATTGTTTAACATATTTTCTACGGTTTTTCTCGTTATAATAATGTTATCTAAGTAACATAATATATCGCTGATCATGCCTTTAAGCTAAGATTCAATGTCGAAAGATACTGAAAAGTTAAACGAAGATCTTAATCACAAAAGCATTATCAAAATAATTTTTACTAGTTCAAATCATCAATTAAAACTCAAAAGGTAATTAATAAAATTGTGTGTTAAATTAAATGTCAAAAATGGTTTTATCAATAATATTTTCGCGAAAAAACCTAAGCTCCATTTTATAAAATCCCTCGGAAATTCAATCATCGCCGGAACGCGTGTTTGTGCATTCAGCGAAGCTTAATTAAAAAACGAATTGCCAGATAAAAAGTATTCTTTTGCATAACCCTGTATTAGTCGAATTGCTTGCTGAAAGTAAAATGTCGTACGTAATATTTATGTTGAAATTTGAACACGAATCCACCAAAATTACTTGGTCTGCATCTAGCAGGACATATCTGGCTTATTCGTTTGCTTATTACATTCGGTTTGGTACAATCAAGTTTTCCAGCTTATCACACACCAGGGGCCCAATTGTAGAAATAGCACACTGAATTTGTGAGCATTTTGCTATTTCCGCTGACAACGCACAAAGATTCTAGCTGATTTTTCATATTTTTTTTATAGATTCGTTTACTTGAAGTATTTATCCATGTTCACATTATTTATATTAGAAAATCTTTATTGGATCCGTGGTGTAGCAATCATTGTCGTTGGTTTCCGTGATAGACCTCACGGCTTCGAGTATTAACAATTTTTTTTTCAATAAATTTATCAATTTCTCTTTAAAGGTATGGCTGTTTATGATGTTTAAATAATTTGCTTCCTCGCTTCAAATTTTTTAATACCAGAATGTAGCGCGAGTGATAAAATAACTACTGGTCCTGCCGTCGACCTGTCCTAAACTTACCCTCTCCAAAAAAAAGAGTTTTAGCTTATTATTTATAAACAAGTTATAAAAAGATAAGAATGTAATTTTCTCTATGTTTGGAGCGGAAACGTATTTAAAAAATATATGTTGATACGGAATATTTAGATGAAAAACATGACGTAATAAGTTGTTGAATGGTCAAATATAGCGGTCTTCTCTTGCACCAGTTCAAAATGGTACATAAATCTTATTGTAGTTATATTTTAAACTTTTTTATTATATTACTGGCTTTACTAGTCAGTTAAAAATTAGAATACAATAACCAATTAACATTTTAATTAAAAAGTTTTATTAAATTACTGTTAAAGACTTAACGTTTCGTTTTCTCTTAGCTTTTATATAGCATAGAAACAATAAAAATAGACGTTTTATTTGTAAATATCATTGTTCATGTTTTCACAAATACTCAAAAGTTATTTTTTACTTTGTTTGTATTCGCACAAAAAAGTATTTTATTATATTTATCGATACAATTTGTACCGTTTATTGAATTCAAATATTGGGAAAACTCTGTATTTACTGCATGATAAGAAACAATAAAGATATTGAATCTTTATTATCTTTAAATTTATTCTAATCACAAATGCACAAGAAGTGCATGAAGCATTGTCTTAAAACTTCTGTAATATAAATATAAATTTCTGAACGGCTCTACGAAATATAAACAGTACCATAAACTCTCTCTAAACATACAATTTCATTTATTTGCATGGCTAGTCTTAAAATTGAATTTTTCCCACGGCTTGGCACCTTTCGAACAGAGATTTTTTTCAATTAATTTCCTGAACAAACAAGAGCTCTGAACTGTTGGTGATGGAGGGTAATGTAATACAGGTGACATTTGATATTATCAATTCGGTGGGTTTATTGGACTATCATTTTTTCAAGCGCTTGGTTTTGTTCTCTTAAAAATAAACGAAATTCAATCTGACCTATTTTAATTATGCATGAAAATATTGTTTTAAAACTTTTTTATCGTTGCAAAGTGAATAATAATATGGAACATAATATTGAAAATTTTGAAAAAACACTTGATTCTTGTAGGTATCATTTTTTGTATTATATCATGCATGTACATTAAAATTTTAATGAAGCGCTTTATTTAATTAACGAATAGCGACAACTATCATACAAGCTTCAGTGAATGCACATTCGTTATCACAAATACCGAATAAGCATAGATTAAAGACAATCAGTCATGTATAAATGATATTTGGAAAAGGTATATAACGAGAAATTGTGGAAGATTACACGTCAAACGTAAAAAATTCATGCAAGAGAAACAAGATTCTCTTTTGAAACGCTCAGCAAGATAAAAAAAAATCCCAAGCTATATTGCTTTTATGATATGTTATTTATAATCTTTAAAATTTTATAAATAAAGTGTTTTTTATGTTTTTTTTAATCCCCCGTTGATATTAATATTTTGCTTATCGCGACACTGTCTAATGTTTTTCCCGCGATCAATCTGTAATGGTTTGTAAATTTATGTTTGTCAGATACCGCAAGGATATAAAAATGTGATTATATTTATTTGTTTATGTTTAACGAATTCTGTTTTAAAGAATGGTATACATATATTATGTAGTTAATATTATGTTTTGTTTCAGAGTGAAGGTAAAGAAAGATTCAGTGGACAGTAGGACAGCGTATTAAAAGGCGTTGCGTGCATTATGCATATCAACACGTTCACGTAAGTGTCCTGAGTGGGCAAAGAGTGTTTAACATCCACGCACATACACATCGCACGCAACGCCCCGTAAAACGCTATTCACTTTGCTTTATCACATAAGGCTTTCAAAAAAACGACTTCAAATAAAATATATGACGATTTTTTTAGATTGAATCGTAGGTATATCTATTAATAATTTGTCAGTTATGTACATAGATACTAGGGCTGTGGTATATTTTTACCGTAGCTGGAGTCTCACGACCCTGATACCTTTTTTCATTATTTATGTATACACATCAAGTAAAAGTAGCGCTTCTGCATGATTCTGAGTCTAAATAAATCTTAAAGATTCGGACCCGTCAAAAAAAATTAAACATTAATGAATAATAGTACTTTGTATTATTACAAAAAACAATGAAAACTTTATCGACCCTTTATATAAATAATAGTATAAAATTCTAATATCAAGAGTTCACACCTTCAATCTTAGGAATTTGTAATCCATAAGTAAATACAGTATAAGTAAACTATATATATATAAAGCCAATTCATCTTGTTGATTGGTGAAATAATGGCTTGAAATAATGTACTTGAAGAAAAGGAAAAATATTTGTAAAAATTAAGACCACTACGTAAGCATTGACCTCAACGGGGGATTTTTTGTTTCCATTTTTTAAGAAGCCACAAATTTACAAACCTTATTTCTATTGATAACCAGAAATTCTAAAAATACAAATAAATATATCTCGGGGCATATATCTACAGCATGCCCTGTTGTATTTAAAGTGTAAAATTACTTAATTTTTGGAATAATGTTTAAGTTTGCTAACAATTATTTTCCTATTAGCAGAAATAGACCTCGGAAATTACCTAACTTTTTGGAATAATGATTGAAGTTGCTAACATTTTTTCGTAGTGACAGAAATTTCGTAAAATACTAAATCTTGGAATAATGTTCAAGTTTGCTAACAATCATTTTTTCATAGTACATAAATCGACCTCGGCGCATTATCACAGCCCTGCAGTTTTAATTGTAAATTACTTAATTTTTGGAATAATGTTTAAAGTTGCTAATAACATTTTTCACATCAAAATGGTATAAATTAATTGCACATATTTATCAAAAACAAAATTATCAAAATGTTGACTGATTTTCCAAACAGAACTTGTTTTTAAAATATATATAATAATATCTTTATCTGAAGTTTATTTTATTACACATACTGAAATAATCTTCGCACAACTAACTATACACTATGTCACCTAGTTAAAAACAAATCTTAAATAATGCGTCTTAGATTTATTTTTTTGAAAAACATATTTCGCTATCAATCGATTTTTTTATTTTGTAGCATTAATTTCATACGATCAAGAGTACTGTGATTTAAAAGTAAAAATTTAAGGAGGACAGTTTTCTTGACGTCATCGAAAAGCAAATTTCTCGACCAATACAACGAAAAAAGTATGTATTATATGAATAAAAAAATGTTGACAGCGGGGTTGGGCGGAGAGGGAGGAAAATCGGGACAATTTACAGACGGACGGACGGAACATATCGACTATTAATATATAGAATTTTAAGAGAGGAAAAACATATATTTTTATATTATTTTTTAAACTGATTTCAGAGTCATAATCGTGTTTTAAATTAACGGGGTTGTTTTATTTTTTAACAACACTACAGCCCTGGCAGATATCACATATTTGTAAGAAAATCGCTCAGCTTCTCTTCTTAAAGAGATAATGTGAGACTTCAAATAAAGAATTTATCTCAAAAGCTAAAATTCTTCAATGCCAGATTAAGAATAAGTCTTTTTTCGATAGACTCGGCGACTATTTTTCGGTTACGTTAAGTCCATAAGCCATTCTTCACAATTTCCTAATCACATTAAAAGGAATAATCATGACTTCAATTAAATAAAATTGAAGAATTATGCCAGTTAAAAATAAAATTGATAACATAATTTTAAAAGCTTAGAATTTTTAAATCAATTATAGTCTTAGTAACAGTTTCAACCTTCAACCTGTTCACCTTTTATCATTGTTTTATTTTGACACATTGCCACATGCCTTAATATTTTCAAGTTAGTTTTCTACTAAATCATTAAAGCTAATGCTACCACGTAAACGATATTTAAGATGCTTCTTGAAGAAACACAACATCATTTACGCATAGTTTAATAAAAAAATGGAATCAATAAGTTATGTGTAAATGAAGTAAAGCGCAATTTAGTGGGTTCGAAATGTATGATAACAAATACGTTTTTTTATAATTTAAGATTTCGATTGAAAGTGCTTGGTGGAATTTCAATATTAAATTTGAATCGTTCAAATTATGTACACTCCGAAAATCGTTCAAATTATGTCAGTTCAAGTTCATCCATGTGCTTGAACGCCTGAAGATGCCGAAAGGCGAAGCCCGGGTCGTTAGTGACAAAATCTGTGGGAGTGTACGTTTTTTATGTTTTTCATTTATTACACATTATTAAAGAAGAACTCTTTACTGTCAATTATTGAGCATTTTCAAAATGATTACATCATATAAATTGGACAGATAAAAAAATAAACAAAGTATAGTTGACAATTATTATGAAACAAAAAAAAAGACAAAAATTAGAATAGCTATACAATGAATATAATTGTTAATGAAGTAAAATAAAGTAAATAAATAATTTTCAAAGGAGAGTATTTTATAATATTTTGACTGCAAATCATATTCTGATAGGGTTGAATATCTAATGATAAGTGCATTTTTCTGCTTCACAAACCATGCTAAATTTGATTAAAAAAAAGAACACATGTTTTATACAAAACAGCTTTATTCCAAAATATTTTATTGTTTTTTTTTAAAACACGAGAATAGGGCCTTTATTGGCTTAAAATTAAGTTATGCATGTATGTATGTTTGTTTAATATCTGTTTTAATTATTTCTGTTAATGTCTGTAAATTTTTAGTATTTTTCTTTCTTTATAAATGAATAATTTTGTGCTTTTACTAAAGAGTTTAGAGTAAATTAAAGAAACCAGTGAAAAGAAATCGAAAAATGCAAAAATGTCTTAAAATATAAATAAGAAGGGACACTTTAAAAAAGTAGGAGGCTGATCGTGCAAAAACGCACCATTTTAATACCTATACTCTAACTCACGAAACGTTAAGCTTTATAAGGTCGCCCTCACCCCACCGCGCGAAAAATTAATCCGGAATTTTTCCATAAACGAGAAAAGCTTTCTACCCAACGAGACCCGGAGCTTTATTCCCCAAGCGCTCTTTGCCACATTATTTTATTCGTGTTTTTGGAATCAAAGAGAGAAATTCACCACCAGTCTTGGCTCGGATTTTGCTCCATACGATACTTTTGTTTTTACCCAACCAGTTTGATTGATTAATGCGAGTAACCTCAAAAGTTTTATAACCCTTTTGCTGGATAGACGCATGCTATTAAATTAATTCATCAGCTAAATAGAATGTCATGCGTAAATTCTTTACTTCAGTAAAAGGTATTCTAGATAAAAACAATGAATACACCAAATTTTTTCACAAATATTCTCATTCTGAATTATTTACTAAAAACAGTACTTACTTTTTAAAAAAAGCTTCTTTTCGATACCTTAGGATGACCAGAAAATACGTGTGAAGCTTAATTTAAAAAACATTATTTTATAAAGGATTTGTTTTTAGTTGTCAAAAATATATATATTTACTTTGGCCGCTAATTATCTTTTTTATACTAAAAGTATTTTTGAGTTCCGTATTTAATTCAACGTTGTTGTTAATAAGAATGTAATTGTAATTAACCTTGTGATTAATAAGAAACTGATAGAAAAATTCATAAGCGGTCCCGTTGACGGTCGGTGAAAGAAAGTTTATTGAATAAACATATAATTTAAGGTTTCGACTGAAGGTGCTTGGTGAAATTTAAAGATTGAATTTGAATCATTCAAATTATGTATATAAACACAAGTTTTGTCATTAATGGCCCAAGATTCGCCTTTCGGTATCTTCAGGCATTAATGTGCACGGATGAACTTGATCTGACGCTTGGTAAATGACTGTGTCGTGTTTATATGAAAAAATAAATGTATCACTAAATTGAAGATGCCGAAAGGCGAAACCCGGGTCGTAAGTGAATGAAAATATGTATGATAATATAAAATTTATTTTAATTTCTTATTCCTCTGATTCTGACATGTGCACATTTTTGGCACGTGCTTCTTTTGATTGAGAAGCATCTTCAGACTGAATATGTACTTTCACTTTCTACCATAGAAAAGTATTGGTGGCCAATAATACAGACTGTGGAAACACTTCTTAATACTTAATGCTATTCAAGAAACATTGCCAGATAGCAAAATTAAACTGTGATTATTTGATATCATACAATTTATCAGTCCGAATCCGAAGTAAACAGAACCAAAAAATACTCATTGCGTAGTACAAATGGTGCTTAGCAGTCGAAAAAAACGTAAAATGGATATCTTTACACGTTTTACGGATAGTAAACAATTATAAAGGGTACATAATTCCAAAGCCTCGACTAAATTGGTCTTCTAGAATACCTGCAAGCAAGGAAAGTTATGTTAGAATCCTTACGAGTAAAAGAAAATCTTTCTTCTAAGACAATTGTTGTACTCACAGAAAACCATAAAGACTCCGAGGGAATAATTTATCTAGTGGTAGACAAACTTCTATATAAAAAAAATATATTTATAAGTTTTGTTCTGTAATGACGATTAAAAATGAAGCTTTTTTCCAGTTATATGGTATTGTTTTAATTTTTTTTGGTATTGTGACGTTAATTTTTCCAATAATAGTTCAATTACGGTCAAAATATATTAAAAGATAAATCCCTTTTTGTACTAGTTTGACATTATTTATTATAGATTAGAACCGGCTTTCAATTAATTTTCATTATCATTTAATACGATTTGTGTTTAGTGAAACTGGTCCAGATCTAAAATAAATTATGTGAAATTAGTACAAAAAGTAAAAAAAATATTTTTTGATACAATGACTTTCCACCTAGAATTGACAGTGAAGTTCTTGACTTATGTAAGACTTTTTGATGCTGTTTTACGTATAATAACAGTAAAGTTTCCGTCATCCTAGACGTGTTTTTTTACCATGGCCAGTTAATACATACGTGGAATATGAATGCCAACACATACAGGCATAAATTAACTTATGAATTTCAGATCATTTATTGCAGATATATTTTCGTAAATTCTGCGAAAGTTTTCGAAATAATATTTACAAAAATCTGTGTATATTCGTAATGAAGATTTTATACGCCTGATATATATTATTAATTTCATGCTTCTAAACAAAGTCCTTCCTTAAAAAACGTATTTATGTGTTGCAATCTATGCTATTTTATTTTATATATTGTAATTTTCATGTCCGTGGTGCAGTGGTCAACGTCGTTGGCTTTCATGACAGATCTCACGGCTTCAAGTCAAGTACGGACAGCATTTTTTAATATAAATATCTGTTCGAAGGGAATGGGTGTTTGAGATGTCTAAATGTTCCCTACCACTCTTTCAATCGTAAAATAACGGGACTTGGTAACGACAGTTAACAAAAATGTAGTCCTGTACTAACCACCTATTATTTATATTACTATTCTCTTGCAAAATAAGAGAGATAAAGAGCAACTGAGTAGTAAGCAGTAAAAAAAACTGTTGAAATAGTTCTATAAGGAAGCCATATACTCCACAATATAAACCTGACATGGATAATATATATATTTAAAAATTCAAAATAAGATTTATAAATCATTACATACACAGTGTTAATATCTATAGGTTAAGTTGAAGCTCAATGATAATATAAGAACGTATACATTTTGATAAGCGCGTGTACATAATATAGGGTAGGCGCTACCTGGATAAATATTTTACTATTATACCTCCCTGCCCGTAATAATTTTATGTTTCATATGTGCGGTACTAAAATCGTAAAGTCAGCCTGCGTTATGACGTCACATACTCTTTTTAAACTGCAGCCATACTCCACTCTTGATATCAAAGCAAACACGCGGCGTGCTGGGTTTTTTATTGAGATTTCTGACACCGTTTCGATATGCCATCTAAAAGGGGTGAACAGAACCTGCTCACTCACGTATTTCACAGTCTATCCGTTTATATACTGTCGAAACAATGTCACTCTTTGGTATATTGTATCTATTTTATCAACGTCAGCAGGCACTGTAAACGAAATTCGTATCGTGTCCTGATAGCTGACAATTTTATTGGTTGGAATGGAATTTACACATTAAAATAAAATAACGGAATTTATTCACTTACACTAGAATCGTTTATATGTAATATTCAAAATTTCAACACAACATCAATCAAAGAAAGATAAACGACATAAGATAGTTCTTGTCAAACAAGATACATTTATTTTTGAAATCGTAATAAAAAACAGCCAGCTCAACAAATACATAACTGAAATTAATAGTAAGCAAATTTTCAGTATTTTTTTTTCAACAAAATATTGAACATTCGGGTAAAGTTGTAAGAAGAAACGAAAGCCTCGCACACAAATGCCAAATAATTCATTCGTAGATTCAAGTACTTTTTGACATCTCAACTGTGTGTTGTTAATATTATCGTGTCAAGTGCACAATATTATCACTCGCTGTAGTCTTATTGTTGATAAGAAAATGTTTCTACTGATCACGCGGGCTTTAGTTCGAGTTCCATCAAATTTAAATTTGGGATCTAAGTCATTGGTGTTTGTGATGGCAGTTGTCCTTGAGTGGATCTCGAGTGACTGAAAAATATTTACCACATTTCTGAATATAAATATTTTATTTGTTGGAAAATTAGAAGCAAGAAAACTGACCGAGTCCTGAACATACATACAAACAATCTGAAAAAACCCATTTACTGCTACTTTAAATTTTTAAAGTATCTTCTGCATATCAGCTTAGTCGCTTTACACTTAAAAAAGTTATATATTTTGCTACGTTTAATTTTATCGACACAAACTGTTTTAAGGTACAAAAAAAGGTTTTTTTTTTTTATTTATTTACTTATCAATTATATGTTGCATTAGTCTTAATGCATTTTTAAAAACAAATTATAGGCGTAGTTGATGTGTTGACACTACTTTGACATTTTTTCATATGCTGTGGTCTTTTTAGTCAGAGCTTAGTCCAGGCGAAGGGAACCTGTGGCTTTAAGGTCACATGCGGCCTTTTGGCTACTCTGATGCGGTCTTTTGACTTGATCCAAATATTCTCTTTGATCAAAAAATTATACACAACCGCTTGAAAAAAGAGCGTTATCAACCCATTATATGTTCGACAGTCGAAACAAAAGGGGAGAGGGGGTCAACGTTTTCTTTACTGCAGCATTATGTTGAATCAAATAAATGAATGTTGTCTTTAGAAATGAAAAGGTTTCCCATCCCTGAATTAGTCTATCGATTTGGTGAGTCTGAATATGATTCTCAGTAAGATAAATATCGGATTGATATTTTTAAAAAATAAATTTGATATCTAAAACATGGGTGTTCTTATCAAGTATATCTCGTATGGTCTTCCAACCTTAAAATATTTGGCGAATTGGCATTACCTGTGCCAAATATATTTTTTTTAATATAAAAAAGATAAATAAAATATTCTGAAAAATTTCGATGATACAACACTTAATTGTATTAAATTTGAAAAGTGACAGAAAAAAATCAATAATTAATAATCATTTATAACGTGTCACTAATGGATGTCAACGTGCCATGGCTTAAATGTTACAAGCATCACAACGATTGACATTTTTATTAAGGTTACAAATAGCGTTAGCTCATCGTGTTTAATACGTTGTCAATCTAAAGAAATTATACCCCTGTGACTGACGTAAGACAAATTATTCATTTTGCGTAATATGCATGGAAACGGTAATATTGAGTGACACAGGATACACCCTAAAGATTATGTGTGGTATTTAAACATTGAAGGGCAATTATTTTGTTGATCAACAACAGGTTATTAAATATTTCATAACGTTTGTTAAATATTTTTCTTATCAGCGTTTGCTTTTTGGTTTTAAAAAGCTAATTAAGTTGTTATACAAACATTTTTACGAGAATCTTTGATAGTTATTTAAATAATTGTAATCTTTTTGTTTTAACTTATATGTCTGACCAGCTCTAATAACTTAGTAAAAACTGAGTATAAAGTTGTTTTTCCAATTATATCAATACAAAATTTTGATCATAAATCATGAAAAAAATACATTAAACGAGTTTTAAATACAAATAAAACATCTACGGAATCAAAGATTTTGATTTCACACGCATAATCAAATTGTATGTAAAAAATGTATCTTTGAATAAAAACCACATATTTTTACTATAGTGAGTCGTACTTCTCAAACTCTCACCTGGTTCAGAAAATGAAAAAATATGACACATTTGAATTATTTTTATTCTGTACACCATAATTTTGAACTGTTTGATAATTTTTTCTATTATATTTCTTGATTTTTTATGTTGAATTTGATGTACTGTGTATTTTTATTTTATATATTGTCTTATTATATTTTTCAAGTGCATGGCGATTTGGCGTCAGCTGTTATGTCATGTACTGTAATTTTAATTTTTTAACAAATAAATAAATAATTTATTTTGTCGATAATGACTCGGGTTTCGCCTTTCGGCATCTTTTGGTTTTATCCAGTGCATTCGCGCAAATTAGAAGTTGTGCAATTCGAAATTAGAAAAAATATGATATTAGCAATGAAATGAAATTAAAACTTTTTTGAAAAATAAAAGTTAAAAAATAAAATTAATATAGTGAATATGTTATATTTTAGAGTCATAGTCATTAATGAAATAACTAAAACCACAACAGTTAAAATGGTAAGTATTATACTAGCAATATCAACTGTAGCTTGAATTTTTTTTTGCAGTCTCTACTTATATCTAAAACGCGTAATATTGAATTTAAAAAATATGCTTTTTTATTATATTTCAGTGCACTTGCTTCAAATGATATGATAACCTTAACGAGTCGTGAAAAATGGTGACTTTACTGAAAACTGACTGGCATCCACTGTACCTTGATGGCCAGAACATTTAAATACACCATATTTTCGATTCATAAACTTTAACCGCTACCAGAATTTTAATTTTAAGATGTGTAGTATAAAATATTACGAATCACTTTATTGCAGAGGCAGAGTATAATCGTAAAGTTCAGGCTAAAACATTACTCCTTGACACTTAAATAGCAATATAAAAATACTCATTGCGGGTTTGTAAGATATTCAATAAATATGAATTTATTTAAGGTTTTTTATACATTTTTTTACTTTATCAGGTTCGTATTCGAGCGGTTCAACGTCATTGGATTCGGCTGCAGTGCTGACGGGTTCAAATCTCAGTACAGACAGTATTATGAATTAATTTTTCAATTGATTTATATATTAATATTCGAAGGTATAGATGTCTGTGATGTCCTTAATCCCCTTCCTCTCAACCGACTTTAAAACGAAGCACAGGAAGAGCAAATTGTCTTATCACTAATCCTACTATCCCTCCTATTTTTCTCGAAAAAAAATATTGATATTTTGATATTTACGATATTAATATATTGTATTTTTTTCATTTAGTATAAAGTATAATATACTGTTAATAAAAACACAATATTCCTTTGTACTTTATTTCACTTTATTTACCATGTTAGGACCGGTTTCGCTCATTGCGAGCATTGTCAACTGATAAGAAAAAAATATGTGTTATTTATACAAAATTAAATTGAAATAAAAGGTGTAAGCAACAATAAACAATGAAAAGAATTTACAAATGACAGTATAAGTGACTCTATAATTACACAAAATTAAAATGCTTAACACCTATAACATATAATTAAAAAAATGTTTATAAAATCATCATTCAACACTATTTTTTTTTATTCTTTGATGATTTTTTATTTATATGTTATAGGTGTTAAACATTTGAATTTTGTGTAATTGTAGAGTCACTTGTGCTATAATTTGTAAAAATATTTTAAGTACAGAGGAATATTGTGTTTTTATTAATATAATGCTCTTCCAACAAGTATTGACAGTGAACACCCTAAAAGTAATATAATATACTGTTTGTTTAAATACATTACTTATGAAGACCTACGTTGACACAATATTGTATTATGATGATATCTTCATTAGTATTTTTTAACTATAAATTATTAATTTATCGACCTTTGAATTTATGAATATTCTATTCGTATAAAACTAATATCTTTCACCGTTCATATTTGCTAGAATAAAATTACGAAAATTAAAACAACTGAATGTGTTCTTAATGTTCCTGATAATATTAACCTTGAGATGAAAAATGTTTCTTCACCATGTTTTATGTATCTATTACGTATGTCTGTCTTTCCAAATATGAATAAAAAATCTTTGTAAATATTTATTATTTACACTTTTATCAGTACCATTCCGCTAAATTGTTCTCCTTATCAAGAGGTATATATTTACTATCGCTATTTTATTATTTAACAAACGAAATTGTTTGCAATAAGTTCATAAATTAGACGAGATAAAAAACACAATCATAATTAATAACAGCCTTATCAATTTGATCATGTACATTGCCTAATTTAATTGTGAAACATGTTTAAGAGATATAAATGCAGCTGTTTAGTGCACAAAATTTACATGCCGACAGTACAATATCCTGTTATTCATTGATTGATGTACAGTATATAAAAATGTGGCATTGAAAAATCTAATAAATGCATTTTTAAATAAGATGTGGGTCATTCTATTATTTAAATATTTAAATAAGATATTTTAGCCGTTTTACAATCTTGATTGTTGCAGTAAATGTTTAAATATACTATCTGGGATCCAAAGTTAAAATCAAGAGGTACTATTCCTGCGTGCATACACTTATTTGGAAGTATTTTCTAATAATGTATTGTATAAGAATATAACATGGCTTATTTTAAATCTGAATTTTCAGTGGGTATATAGCTTTAAAAAATCTATTGGCCTTAGTTTAATCTTGCAATTCATAAAGATAATAATTAACAACGGAGAAAAATGTTCCAGTGTGCTTTAAAAGTTGTGATAAAGCCACGGCTGCGGAAATAGACACTAAAAAGAACAAGATTCAGTAATTTGTGAATTTTTACGCTCAGTCATTTAAGATCTTATCAACAAATCCCTGTTTACCGTCGTCTCAAAGAAGGGTTGCTATTCATATTCAGGAAGGTTAGGCTATGACTCATCCTAAATCAACGACATCTTCTTTTATATATATATTTTACTGCTCTGTTGAGTAACGTTATCTTAACTGAGAAAATGGTTTTTGAATTTTTAATGAATTTTCATTGTTTTAATATATATTTACATAAGTAAGAAAAACGAAAAGAAATTCGTAGCTGTACATGTTATACTTATGAAATTGATAGAAATATGCGAATACTTATAAATGCATTGGATAATAAAACTGAACATCGATTTGGTCATTAATAAGATGACTAAGCGAATTTCATAAATCTGGTTATCTAAAAGAAATTACTTTACTGCTATACTTAAGATTTTCAAAGCAGCATCATATAAAAAAATATTTGGAATTATGGATAAGGGGTATTTTTAATTTTAAGCCGGAGTTTATCTACCAGCGGTCTTTTCTTTCTTTAAAAATTGCCGACAGATCTATTACACCCCTTGGACGTTTGTCACTGTCTATTTAAGAGATTATTTTGTTTTTTTGTAATTTATCAAACACTTGGTGTTTAAGTAATGTAGTAATAATTATTAAAATAAGTTTTATATTGATTACATTAATTTATTCTTAATTATTTGAGTTGGCATTAGACCGTTTATTCTTTTAATTACTCTTTTTATGATGTAAATTTCAACCTGATGTTAATAAGATTATTTATAGGTAACGGTAATTTATTCATTTTGTACTATTTGAATAATTATTCACTTTGAAATGAATCTGACGTCGATTGGGCGGTACGATTTGCTTATTCGAGGTAAGTAGCGTGACGATAATTATAATTATTTTTTCACGAGTCATTTCCTATTCATTCCGGCTAACCATTAAAACATAGTTTCAAAGAAAGGAAGCAAGTGATTCACAACGATTATACTATTTACAGAGAGGCAAAGAGTACTAACGCTCACTGCAAAATAAATGTTAGGTCACATGGATTTAATCAATTGCAAACACAGCGTTCCTGATTTGGAGTAAACTTAATAATAACAGAGTTAAAAACATTTTTCAATTGAAACAGTTTATAAAGTAATGTCTATTTCGTTTTACTATTTCAGATAAAATAACGACTTATGGGTTAGGAATGTTAGGATAAATGAGTACTAGATGTTATTATTTGTAGAGATGGCTTTAAAATATTCCAGTCACACACGGTGATCAATATTGTTATCGAAACTATTACAATATATAGAGAAAAATGAGTAACATAAATTCAAAATAATCTCAATATCATTCAGAGAATAATAAAAATATATTATTTGTAATACATCATTTGAAAATCAAACTGTAGACAGTTTTCCAAGGTTTTCTACGAAGCATACTTATTTGACGCCGCGTATAAATATGTTTTGACGCCGCGACGTCATATTATATTCGATGATATTAACAACAAATCTCGTGTTATAGATGCCTTCTGCGTACTCTCTGTCTATTTCATAAAAATATCAGTATCGCATAAAGGAATCTCGTTTTTTTTTCCATAAAATACAGTGTTTTACGTGTTAACATTCTCGATATATTTTTATTACTCTTACGCTTAAGGTTATGGGTAATAAATTTTAGAATATGCAAAAAATATTCAAAATCGATTCATTTAACAACTTCCTAAAGATCAAATCCTCGATTAGTAAAATTTTCTCGCCGCGTTTCTCATTTAATAGCTTAGTATTTTTTTATAACCTAAAACAGTTCCAAGTAAAAAGACTAAAGTATTAATTTTTAGCATTTACATGAAAGATAATTTGATTTAAATTTATATAAACAAGTGTAAGTTGTCAATAAACCACCGAGAAAATCTCTGTAAAACAGAATTTATCTGAACTCACTCACATCGGAACGGAAAAATCCGATATCCAAAGGTGAAATACTGGCAGGTTGTTTTTATGCGTAAAAAATAATTTATGTGCACGTTTTTTTTTGATAATAATCGCATACAGAAGATTTGATTATAACTTAAGCATAATCATCAAATTTGTTTTGCTTACGTCGAATAAAAACTTGACCAGATAAATTTACATTATGTAAAATTGGAATTATTAAATAAAAATTTACTCGAATATATTTGTGATCTTGGAAAAAAAACAGTCTCTAGTATAAATTAATTGAGTTGAAAAGTTAGGACTCGATTTTTCTAATCACAAGGTAAAGGGACAAAGCAAAAAATGACCGATCGCCATCAGAGTGGCAGTACAATATTTTGTCCATCTGTCTTGTTTTGTACCAACTAGTTAATTTATCGATTATTCAAGTAGTCTTTTATAAAAAAATTGTTTCGTGAAATGTGTACGAATTACTGTGTACAAGTAAGTTGTCAGCTGATATATATAAATAGTTGAGATTCTTGTTATTACAATAGGTCTAGACTGATATATTTTCTAAGTACTGATATATTTTCTAAGTAAGTTTCAAGTGTCATTACCATATGATCGATTGAAACAAGAATCGATACAAATATTCATTCAAATAATAAAATAAAGATATTATTTTCTGAAATCGTATAAAAATCCTTCTGATCAACAATTTCATTATCACCCTGTGAATAGTATAACATGTTATATAATAATAATAAATATATGTGAATTTTGTGGATCCTAAATATTTAAGTGTTTCTTTTATGATGCAGGTAATAAATTCTTATTTGCCTGATAATAGTTTTTTTATCAGGGTGTTTTTATATTGACGTCGATGTGAGCCAATTTTTCCACATAAATTTGATAAAACTTTATATCAAATTTCTTTATCGGGACGGCGAAGTATTTCAGACGAATATTGAATTTGTGTTTGAAATTTTTGGAGTGTGCATTTATTTAATTCAAGATTTATTTTCTTTATTTAAAATAAAACAGACAAGATTTTTTTATCAATCAAAGTTTTATTGAAATAGTTTAACAAAGTATAATTTGTGAAGTCGAAATTCTGGGATAGCAAAAGTTAGTAAGACAACAATAAACTGCTAGTTGACTTAAGGTATGAGATTATTAAAATTCGGATCATTGGTCGTACCATTGCTACACTAACGGTTGTTAGAATAGGCTAGTTAAGAACAATTAAAAATAATGTTAAATGTGGCATATACTATAATTTAATAAAAAATATACTCTTTGATATTCAAGTATTTTATTTACATAAAGTGCCATAGTAAGTGAATAAACTAGACGGTTTATTCAAATACTATATTGTTTATAATTTTTTAGCATTTCCGCTTCTAACGTGCAGCATATGAACTCTTAATAGTTTATCTTAATTGAAGAATTTCTACAAGAAAAGTGTATTACTCAGGTGCTCAACCTCTCTTTCTTTGAAGAAAAATAGGAAAAGAATGATAGGGCTAGGTCATGTCTAGTAATAAGCTTATCGCTTTCCTTGTGCTCTGTTTTTAGTATACGGAAGGTTGAAAGATCTTTTTAATATCACATATTATTTGCACGCCTTTAACAAAACTATATAAATATATTTAAAAAATATTAATGAACTGTTTGCACTGAAGTTAGAGTAGTCAACGACGTTGACCACTGAACCACCGATCTGGCCATCTAAGAATTAATCTAGAATAACGTAGAGAAATAAATTAATGACCCTTCGTTTTTTTATGAAAATTATAGAAAAATTAATATGTCTTAAAAAAATCCATAACCACCACATTGGTTTGAAAAGACGAGTGAGGAAAAGAGTGCTGTTTACTAAATTAGTAATGTCCAACACAAGATTTAGGGTATAAAAACCTTTTTTTTTAATTGTATCTGTAAGACAAACAAATAAGTATGAATATTGGTAAACAATTTGTAAATAAGTTTTATGTTTACCGTAAATAGTTTTCAAAATTTAGGAAAAGCCACACAATCATTCCAAACATTAGACGACACATCCTGCATCATTTTGCGAATGTACGAAAAATCTTTAATATATTCTCAACATTTAACGTTAAGGTGAAATCACCTACGTTAAGTTATCAGAAATATGCATTTCATTTGCGATTGGGACCAATTAAATATTTTGAATATACAAATAGCAAAAAACTGAAGTGTGTTTGATTTCTTTCATATGTGCAGTCTGTCAAATACAAGGTATACTTAATTTCATCCAGAAAACTATTTTATTTTAATATCACCGGAATAAGTAATCAATAGGATAAATTTAGTATAATATTTGCGTTTTTTAATACTGAAAGAATCATTTAATTCAAAAGTAATAATGTTGGATGAATTCGGTGTTTTAGGGCAATTTGTTTCACAAAATAAATTTATTGATTTGGTGACGATTCAGAAATTATTTCGATTCAATATCTTTTATGTTTAGTTGCTCAATCTCTCTTTTCCGAAGCCACAATACATTTAAGGGAAGGACTAAGATAGATGCAGTGGTAATCTTTTCAGTTTTACAACGCCCTATATATGGAATTGAATGGGTTGGAGAAAACTTTTGATATAACTGAAATCATGTCTTTGAACATAAATCCATAAATTGATTGAACAAAATAATTTTATAAAAATAACAATACTAAGATTTGAAACAGTGAGGACCTCAACCGAAGTCAACTATATTGACTATTCGCACACAGAACCGAAATTAAAAATAATGTATAAAGTGTTAAACTACTGAATTTTCTAATGAACTATTTATTTAAAATAAATAGCATTTTTATTTCATTGCATCAAAATAGACATTAATTGTTGCAGTGTTAGTTTGTAATTAATAAATTGCATAATTTTTTTTCAATAAAACAGCGGAGCTTTTTTCATTATTTTTGCAGGGAGTAATTTAAAAATTGCGTGTCAATCTCATTTAGCCTGCATGCGAGTGGTCTGAGTTCGTCAAGCTTTTTATTAGGTTGCGCTCACATTAGCTTTTGATTAGCATAATGGATTAAACAGGAGAAGTTTTTCTAAATTTATTGTATGCAGTAAATCATCGCACATGTTCTGCGATGTATATAAAATAGAAAATGTATTTTCAATTCCGTTCTATAAATCCTAAGTGATAATAATTATTAATAACATTTTCACTTCAAGTAGATTTATAGTTTGATACAATTTTTCGAGGAACATTTTTATTTTGTATTTGAGGGAGGAAGTAATTGTTGAGTTTATTTTTGACCACAAATTTAATTAAATGTAATTTAGATATTAAATATTTAAAAATACCGTAAAAGGTTTTGTTGAACGTTTTTGATAACTATTTTGGTATCTCGTTATCACTACATGCGGATATCGCGGATTTGATTGGCTTATTTAAACATATTTGCTAAAGAGAGCAAAACTCTCGAAATAAATTATTGCTTTCCCAATTGTTAATATGATGATTATTTGTATCCATCTCCGATCCCAATGTGGAGCATATGGCCTCCTAATGGAGGTATCTTAACATATTATTTTTTTGGATGAGCGACCGTTTGTTACTCAGTCGCTCATCCTCTTTTATCTAAATATAGTAGTAGGGATAGAAGGACAAGGCTAGAACAAGACTAGTTATTAACTAACCGCTCTCGCTACGCCCAGTAATTGAAGGATCGGAAAGGTGGGGGAGAATTTTTAGACATAACAAACACCCATGTTTACGAACAGAAATCGATAAATAGATCAACAAAAATGCTGTTCGTACTAGGACTCGAGCCCGTGAAGTCCACACGGAAGCCAACAACGCTAACCGCTGCACCATAGGACCCGACAATGATGATTTGATTCTGATGATGATTTTAATGACAAATATATCTATAATATATACATATCGACTGTGGAAAGGAAAAAGGACGTAACCAACACAACACAAATTTTACAGGAGGCACGAAAAACGTGTTTTGATGATTTTGGGCCATATGAAAATTATGAAATATGCACAACCTTCTAGAGCACGAAAACTTCTAAACTTGTGTTAAATTGACATAATCTAATATTAATTTAAGAAATTCTTTAGGAAAAACCGTTTTTTCATTTTTTTTCTTGGTTTCAATTTACACAAGCTCATCTTTATTCAAACATAAAAGCTAAATTTTGATACTAATTCGGCATTTGAAGCTTACGTCCTTTTGATAGAACGTGTATCAAGTTGGATACATTGTGATTATCGAAAAAAGCTGTTTTGAAAAAACTGTGGGTTATATCCTTTTTCCTTTCCACAGTCGATATGTATATGCGTTGATTTTAGAGTGATAAATAACATCAAGTGGTATTTCTGTTATCTCAAAAACTTTCATCAAGTAAGCTCATCAACAAATGATATTAAAATGTATAGGTATTAAATATTAGACCAATTGCAAAGAGAGCTCTTGTCGGAAACAAAAAAAAAACTCCCGACATAAAAACGAGCTGACTTTTGAGCTATGGTTTCCGTTTTATCAATGTCTATTGGGATTCGTTATTTGTTACGCGGAATGGTATTTTATTTTTCCTACGAAAAAACGTTAGTAACACCGATTTGTTCTTGCCAAGCGTTGATCATATTTTCAACTGTCAACATAACACAGCGACTGATTTTAATTAAAAAAAATATTCTTCTGGATTTTATGAAATATACACAAGTGAATGGAAATTATTAGCTAACACTTGGTCGTTCATTTTAAGTGGTTAGAAAACTTAAGTGTGATAATCTATTTGCATAACGTTAAACTTAAACCTTGAGAGCTTTTTTTCAATAGAAAAAAATATTTTTTAAACCACATTGAAGTCACGGATAACTTCTCAAAGTCGTTGTATAGAAACCTCGCATAACTATATGGCCATGCTCATCCTTTTATTACCGTGTAATATTGTGTACAGACGTTAAGGTGTGACCGTATGGGCGCGCAAACATTCGGGTTTGAAATACAGCTAAAAGTTTTTTTTTTTAAATATTTACAATTTGACCTCTTTAGATCAACATAATTTCAATACAAATATATTAGCAAAAGAACTGTAAATAATTTGATGTTTTGATAAAAAAAATAACTAACAATTTTAAAAAGTCTATAAAAAAAACGTAATTTCAAAAAATCGCATGTGCTTTTGGTGGCCGTTTCTGTCCTCGCGGCTGATGACTAACCGAAGTCTATACCCTTTTTAACCAAATATGAGTAAAAGCAACGATATTTAGGTAGAAAAATGATGAATAGTGGGATCAATGGACAATGCCGTTTACTGTGACCATATGGTCACGCTCGTCCTTGGAGGGTTAAAAGCCTTATGATAGGTGGAAAGTAACAATTATTACAAACTGATTTTTTTTTCAAAGTGTAATATCAATATGATCTAATTAATGATATTTAAAAATAATGTTTTTTTAAAGCTAATATTGCGATAATGTACGTTTAACGCACGAAAAGACGTTTATTTAATGTACTGTAAATTTTTTTTACTGTCAAAATTTTGCTAACATAAGCAGTTTTTCCAAGCTAGTGAGTAGTTTTCAATGGTAAAAAAAGGGTTTTGTATTTGTAAAACATATTTTAATTAATTTTTAGTATTTTTTTTCACCATGTCCGCTTCCAATGTGAAGCATATGGACTCCTAATGTAGTTTATCTCAACAGAAGTTTTTCTACGAGAACTGCGTGTTACTCATTTGATCAACCTCTTTTTTTCCAAAGAGAGTAGGAATAGAAGGATAGAGCTAGTACAGGGCTAGTGGTTAGCTAATCGTTCTCGATAAGGATAAGGTTCATGGGATAAGATGGGTGGGAGGGGGGAATTCAAGACAACACATACATCCATGCTTTCAAACAGAAATTCATAAATCGATTGAGAAATCTAACAATGAACAGTATTTGAACCAAACTCTTATTTTTGTTTTATATATAAAATAACTAAAAGAAAAAAAACATTGGTATTTATGTTTCGCTTTGCATAAGTTAATTAAATTTAAAAAACCTTAAATATGGAAAACAAATTATCTACATATTTCATAATAAAATCATTTTTAAAGACAAAAGTAATTTAATTAATTAAGACAAGTGTATTAAAATTCAGTTCTTATGATTATTTGACAATATATCATAATTTTTTTTTTTTTTTTTGATTTAAGTAAATGTATTTTTTTTAAACACAATAGTTTCTTTTATTGATTGATTTGGCATTTACTTGGTAGAACTCCATTACAATCTATTATAATAGTTTTTGGTCACTTATCATAAATGTATGTATTTTTAAACGTGTGTTAAAAAAATAAAAATAAATTTCAAGACAGCATTTGAGGCAAAAAAAAACAATGTCCCAATCTTAAAATACCTGATTTTATTAACGATAAATTTAATTCACAAATACCTACCGTCTGAAATGTTTTAATTCAATATTACTTGCAATACAAAATTAAAGTAAGATATTTTGCTTGTTTATACGGTGCAGCATGACTCGGGTAAGTTTTTTCCACATCTTTATCAGCAAGTTTCCTCTCGAGATGTGAATTTTTCTGTACGGCCCGCGTAAGGTTTTTTCATAAATCTTATAAATTTATGTTTCAAAACACCAAGCTTTCTTTCTCGCGACAGTATCGCAGCTGTAAAAAACATTTGAAAACTTTTTCGTCCAAAAATATATTTATGACTGCTGGCGAAAAAATGTATCGATTTTTGGAACCACGGTAAATAAAGTTGATCAGACTAGTATACCTATTTATAAATTGTTATTTAAGGTATACATATGAATATCGTCCGTATCAGTAGTAGATTGTGTAGTATACTGTTATTTACAATGGAAATATTATTATATTAGCTGTAGCTTTTATTTATATATTAAGCCGACTGACAAACAACATATAGTTATTTCTTATCACTTACTTTTTCGATATAAATTGAATTAAAACTTAAATAAAGGACTTAATATGATATTATTATACATAATAAAATAATTGATTCACAATGTAAACTTAATTTTAGGTACGTAAAAAAAAGTCTGTCGAGATACTTTCGTTAAGAAGCCATCTGCTCCACATTAGGAGTGGACATGAATGAAAAGATGTTTACGTACGTCAATTTGAAGAATAACAATGTTTTTTAATGTATAACTAAATAAAATACTCTTATTTCATTTTCTCAAAAAGTATTGTATTAAAGTAACAAAATATAATGTATTAAAGAATTTTGATTCCAATGAAGAGTATATATTATTGTTAATAATATCCTGCGAGGGAAAGCAGAACACCAGCGTAAATAATTTAAGTATAACGAGTTACCAACCGTCATATCTAAATCATAATAACAAAGAAACGTTTGTCTATAAGATTCTTATTGTTTGTCAAAAAGAGATGAGAATGGATTCATACATACATAAAAAAAATGTTTGCTATTCTTTGACTCGATTTCGCCAAAACCATTGTTTTTATGTTTGGAAATGTTAAAAAATATTTTTGAAACGTGAATTATCTTTTTTATTGTGTGAAAAGTAACATGGCTTGTCATGAACTGTCAAAATCCACTTTGGGTGTGTCAAAACTTCAACCTAAATTAAAAACATCCTATGTCACAGTGCATTTCAGTGAAAAAGCAACAGTCCATACAAAACGATATAACCAAACATTAACGGAGCCTTTTTTGTTATGTTAATTAATTAAACCCACATATTGCAACGTTAAAAACAATTTATATGTTCTTTTACAAAATTTCTCTTTGCAAATGTAATATTTCTGCCAGTGAATACGAATCCAAGAATAGATTTACATTTTGTTTCAGTTTAAAATACGGAATGATCCAAAATAGAATATCAATTAAAAGTATAAAGTAAGCGATTATAACTAAGTTTGGTTAAAAAATAATTATTAAAATTTCATGCATTTTCGAAGATGCTAGATAGCAAAGAAAGTGCTGCTTTAAAAATATATTAATAGTGAAATAGGTTGTCTTATATAATTGAGAATTTAAAAAAAGTACAATCTTCTAGCTATGTATATGGTTACCTGTTGCACAATGGAACTCTATTCCCTCCCAATACATATTTATAAAACGTAACCATACAGCAAGGTCTCGTACAGCACAAAATAGTTGTTAATCCATGTCCGCTTCTTATGTGTAGCATTTGGCTTCCTAATGAAATGGAAGTATCTCAGCTAAAGATTTTCTTCGAGAACTGTTGGTTACTCAGTCGCTCAACCTGTCTTATAGCACAATATATTATACATGCGAATAACACTACAAATTTTGTTTTGATACCTCTGAGGTCTTATTTTTTAAATGTAAATATATTATGTCAAAATTTTATACGGCTTAAATGTAAAGTATGTTTAATTATTATAAATGCTGTAAAATAAAAATATAAATATATTTACACAAATGTGAACAAAATATGGATGCTTCAACAAACAGTATCTTTCTCAAACTTTGTTTTTAGGTCCATATAACACGTTTCTAAAAATTTTGTTATAATGAAAGGGGATTTATTTTTGATTTTTAAGTTATTGCTGCATCCTCTGAAAAGCAGTTTTTATTTGAATAAGTAATGAAATTGTATTGAAATCACATTCTTGATTTTAATAGAAAAGATTGTCATTTTTTGAGTTTTATATGTTTTTAATAAAACACAGTGAATGACAATTACTTAAAAGATTTATTCCGATTTTTTTTTTCAGGCAAGTAGTTAATGCTATTTGGAATAAGTGATTAGGCATTAATGTTTTAATTTACAATGACGATGGTTTTGTTCATTTTTTGCGACACACCTATAATGGAACTTGAGAATTGCCAGTCGAAAATATGTTTACCTTAAATACTTGACCTAAAAACGAAATGTTTCAAATTTATGTGTGAGCGAGGAGCATTATTAAAATGGCGTTTTATTTAAAACGATTCTATAAATTTATTAAATAAGGGTCCACCAGCAAGCCATAAAAAATCATGTTTATTTGAATTGTTTTTCTGAATCTTCTTATATTTGTTTTGTTTTGATGCGTATATCAATATTTTTGTTTAGCATGTATAAAATTATCCCACTAACCATTTAATTCCATTCGTGTCCACATAAAAATTAAAATGATTCATTTTGTCTATTCTGTGGTTCGAAAGCTATAAACAGATTCAAATTTCTCAATATTGGGTGTATGAACCTCTAATGTACCATTTTAATAGATTTTACAAAGAAATTTGCCCAACTGCTCTCTCTAAAAACTGTAAAGATAGAAAGATAATAACATGTCTTTAGAATTGTTTTGAGATATTTTTTAAGGACTACTGATTTTTGTGATGACTGGTGGAGGAAGTAATAAAAAATATCCAGTATCAATATAAGAAAAAATCTCATTTTAATATAATAATAACTATCTTCAGATATTTTTGACGATTTTTTTCATTTGGTATTCAAATAATGAGTTATTATTAACTAATTGTAATTATATTTTTTTAATCCATGTCCACTCCTAAATTTTAAAAATATGGCTTTTGCATGTGCGTATCTCGGGATAAGTTTTGTTTCTACGAGAACTGCTTGTTACTCAGTAGCTCAACCTCTCGTTTTTTCGAAGAAAGTTGACTAGGACAAAACTAATGGTTGCCTAACCACTTGAGCGACACTTCCTTATTTTAGGATTAGGAAGGTGGAAGGGGGGGGGGATTCTTAGAGATAATTGTTTACTTGGTTGTAATATTTTTTCAATATTATTTATAATTTGTGTAACGTTAATTTTTTTCAGTTTTTCAACGATCCAAAATTATATTTTTAAATAATCATATTCGATAAAAAAATTATTCGTTTGCATTTTTTTTTCTTTTCAATAAACCTTCGAAAATTAATCGGTTCTTCACAAAAAGAAAATAAAATAATGATTTTTTCATTAAATTTTTATTACTGGTAATGAAGGCGTTGATTTCTTCGCCGAACTGAATACAAATATGTTTTCAGCAATTTCTCACACTTGTGGCAAATGTATATGTGATAGATATTTGAGAGCGGTGATCTTAAAATAATCATTAGTGTTAAGGATTTATTGATTAAATGTGACGTAATGAAGATGAAAATTAGTTGATGATGATAACTATTTCATCTGATAAGTTATATAAACGTGAGCTGTCCATTGCGAAAGTTACTTTCTTCTAAACGTATTTGCGCACTATAAACCTATGTTCCCAAGTAGTAACAAAAAAGCATACGGGTAAAGTGTCCTATTTTAAATTGACTTCCTTCAAAACGAGGTCCCCAGATGTCTTTTAGGGGGTTCTTTTCACTCCGGATTGACCCTCTCAGAAGGACACTAGCAGGATCTTACTTGAACCAACTCCGGAGAAACGAGCGACGTATCACTTTAATACATCTGAATCCATTTAGGCACACTTAAAAGTTTCATTATTTGGTTTGAACGAGAAAATAATAACGTAGACTTTACACGCGTCTGCACAAAATAAACTTTAAGATCTTATCCATAAGAGCTACTTTAATTACACTGAACATAATGACGTATACAATATGTTAATATTCGAACGCATATATTATCGCAATCGGCACTTTAGCTCAATGTGGTCATCCATCGCCTCCAGACGCACTTTATGCCGTCTGTTCCGGCGACCTGTTTCCACCTCTCCGAGAAAAATGTAGCTTTATCTGTTATATTAAATAATCAATACAGTCCGAGTATATAAGTTAAGATTCATAAGCTTTTTGTCGACTTTTCTGTAAACTGTCGTGGAAACCATTTGGTGGATACAAATTCTTCTAAATTAAGCAGGTGTAGGCTACCAGCTGAGATGAACATTATTTGCTTATGATGTTAAACAATTTTCTGCAGTGACTAAATTTATACAAAGCTAAAACTGGTTTATTTATTTTACAGATATACCAACACAAATTATTGACAATCAAAAGTTAAATAAGATAAATTGATTGATCACATGTTTAACGGATTTCTAAAAAAACATTAACTTTAAATGTACAGACAAAAAAGTTGTCCGGAAATTGAGTGAATATTATAATAATTTTTGAATAAAAGTTTTACAACAAAATATACCATACGCCCAGATTTGAAAATACTTCCCTGAAAACTTACTTTTACGTCTCGGTTTTTGATTTTGTAGAAGACACTGTACTTTAGATTTCAACAAGAAAACTTATTTTTGGATAATATACATACAACAAAAACAACTTCGACCGGCATTTTTATTGAAATGAAAATTTAAAAATTAACGCAAATTTGCTATCAAAAAATAATATAATTGTTTTTCTAAAAAATAGAAAGTGAGTAAAAAGGGCCTTGGTATATAAACTGAAAAAAAAGCTGAAAATATAAACATCAATCAACTGTCAAATAATATAAACATGTAAAAGAAAAAAAAGAAAAACTAGCATAAACAAACATTATTTATCATTTACAGTTCATTTTATGGAAAATATTACACAATCAGCAGGCAGTTTGCTATAAATTCTGATATACTAAAATCTTGTTTGGGAAATTTTAGGAAGGAGCTTAGCAAATCGCAGATAAGATGCATACTTGATGACACCTAAGTAAGGCAAGGTCTTTGATATCCCTTAACAAGTGGACAAACATTTTTTGAAATTAAATGTTTAAAAGATAACATAATTTATAACATAAACATAAGATTCTGGGAATATTAAAGATATAATTTAGTGATGTATACAAGTGTTAATAAAAAACCTAAAAATACATTTACCTACAACTCAAACTTTATTAAAATAACGTAACGTGGCTAGAAAATGAATGAATGAATATTGGTTTTTATCTAAATCTTTTTTAATTATTCATTTCAAAGTTTCTTTAGATTAAGATATGATATCTTTAAAATTAATTAGTTAGTTTTATTAATGTAAGAACATGAGAACCATAAATTTCAAAGTTTCTTATGTGAGATGGTTTGCTTCCTTCTATATTTATGTTTCTCCACTAAATAAGTCATTATAACAAAAAGTTTCAAGTACTTTTATTTTTTACGGTATTTCACCGGAAAAATTTAAAGGTTTTTTTTAGTTTTTTTTGTGGTAGTTGTTTAATAAAGAAATTATTTACAAACAACTTAGGTAATTTATTGTTGAACGTTTATACTGATAATATTTTTTACCAAACGAACATGAAATACAAAGATATGCAAAAAATAAAAATTGAAAAAACGATTTGAATTTTAAATAAATGATAATTTTTATCGGAATATTAAAAAGTTGAGTCTAAAATTAGATTCTTTTAAAATTGACGACTACCAAGTTTCTTCCAAAATCGATTCTATAAATAGCAAAGCAGTGCTTCTTTTAATTGCCGCGTCTAGCCAAAGAAGTAATAAATTTTGTCTTCGATTATTTCATTTTGAAAATAGCCCACGGAAAAACTTCGTCTTAAAATAGAAGTTTCATTATTTTTCACACAAAGTGTATATACCTGAGCACACAACATCGCTGTGTTCGGTGATCGGAAGAGTATTTTCAACATCCGGAAAATGAAAAGCTGTTATCCAGTGGGCCGCAAGTGTATGATCGCTCATGGATTCCGTGACATGAATATTTCAGTGGAAACAACCTTCACTTTTGCTCTCCTTTGACATGGTCCTTCAATGAAATATAAGGTTTATACTTATCTGTTTTGTTCGCACCAAAATACTGCCTCTGTAAGGTTTTTGTCGTTGCGTAGGGTGTATCCAGTGGATAAAATAGTAATCTAATGGATTACTCAGGTCCATTTTTTTGCTCATAAATAACTTGAGACGCGTTTGAAAAAGTAAGGCTTGGTCACATAGCCATGATTGCAAAATATATTAATGTAACACAAGCATGAAATAAAAATACCTCTTTATAAAGATCACTTTTGCTTTGATATAAGTCATATACGTATTATTGTAGTAAATCATACACGTAAAATAATACATTTTCTTGTAATTTTCAAAACCTTTAAACAACATCAGATTCTTAAACATATATTTTTTAAGTTAAGTTTTAGTTAAGAAAACGTTGAAACGGATAATTATAATAAAAAAATATAAACACTCGGTTGGCATTATTCTTTTAGTATATCCTTACAAAATTACTAAATTTGACGCCTGTCATGACTGAGTGGTTAATCAAATTAATTCGTTACAACAAAAACTCAAACCGCGTCAATAAAATAATGATCGCGCATATTGTGTTCGATGATAGTATGTTCACAAAATCTGTCGCTTTGTTATTCGCAAACTAGGTAATCAAAACATCAATAACATGCGTTGGAATTCAGCTGCATTTATGAGATGAGAGCTGAAATAAAATAAAAAGAGCCCTTTGTTGAAAACATCACAGGAAATTTGACAGAGGCCTAACGTATTGGAATGTATAAATCGTGTTTTATGAATAATGCCAGCAAATTTCACATCGTTTTATTTTTTATTTACATACATATTGTACACATATTTAAATTTACGACAAACGAATACCTACAAAAGTATTTTTCAATAATATAAAGAATTTTATTACATTGAGCGTAGTTAAAAAACATATTCTTATTGTCATAAAAGCCAAACCTAAGGTGATGCAATCAAATAATTGAATAAATTGTTTTTAAATTAAATTTTGTTCACTGCAGCTGCCTGCTTACATTACCAGATACTACATGGTTTTGTGGTCATTGTGTTGAATTAATGAATATACACTTTTGTCATACACAGGTTATCTTGTCTTCTCGCTTATTCTTTTTAATTATTTTCTTCTGAATAAGAAAGTTGAACGATTGCCTGTCAAACGGCTATTTTTTGAATCCTGTGATTTAATAGATCAGACTGGATCGATAGTACTTATAAAACAAAAACCGCTATGTTGAAAATACTCACTTCGAGCGAAACTGGTCCTTATCATTATAAAAACTGTATTTATTTTTTATAAAATTGATTGGATATATTATATAAATTGTTTAAAAATGATAAAAGAAAGTTAACTTAAAATAACAAAACGAAGATAGCGATAATAAGTCATAGTAAAAAGCAATGTCAGGACTAAAAAAAAACTATTATGATATATCTCATATTTTACACAACATAAATTTTATTTTATAACAGAATATAAAAAAAATGCTATAGTTTTTATTATAGTACAAATTTCGTATTATCGATTTTTATTTTATTTTAATTATTGATTTTTTTTTCTATTTTTAACCCAATATGATTTTGATACAACAATCAGATTAGTTTTATTGTGATATATAAGAAATAATGCAACTATGATATAAAAGTGACAATAATGCTAACAAATAGTATTGCTTCAAGTAAAAAGCCAATCATTTTTTTTTTGTTGTATTTTTTCTGTGAAACTGAATATTTGTATTATCAAGAATTATTTTTTATCGAAATTATGGGATCTAGGGTAATGTTTTATCATTCGTAATGTATATGTTAAGCTATGACCTCTTCTAGTATGCAGTTTACAGTTTCCACGATAGATATTTGTTATACTGTTGCTAAAACCTCTTTCCTTAAAAGAGTAGGAATATAATGACGAGACCACAACAATACTAGCAGTGAGCTAACTGCTCTCAATGTGTCCTCTTTTAGGGAAGGAATTAGTGGTAGGAGGGAAGCTTAAACATTACAGACATCCATGCATTCGAACAGAATTCAAAAATTAGATTTAAAAATCTGTCTGTACTAGGATTATAGTCCGTGACCTCCACAACTGATGCCAACGATTCTGACAACTCGACCAAGCATTATTATATTTAAATGTCGCCAATTTATTTACCCAGCAAAAATTAATAAATTTATTGAAGTAAGGGCTTTTTAAAATACTTAGAATCCCAAAATATGGTCATTTGATATTAATTTCCAAAATGCATCAATTATTTAATGGCTAAGGAATCAGAATAATTTCAAGTAGATATCATAATAAAGTGACATTGTGCAGTGCTAGTTTTCGGGTGAAAAAAAATATAAAGACAGGAGTCAGAGCTCACTGAAATGTATTCTGCCTTCGGCAAAATGACATCTCACAACAATAAACATTCTATATTGCGTTTTTCCTTTGCCGCAAATGTAATAAAATGTGAGAAATGTCACTTCGTAAATAAATATTCGGTTGGAGAAATTTTACTGTTACTTTATAACATGAGGCGCTTTTTATTAGTAAACTGGGGATAAATAGCTTTTAACAGAAAGCAGTTTTGTCATATTATTGCGTTGCCAATACTATAAGGCGGTCGTATAATTTATACTTCTTATTTATAAATGAGAAGAAATAGTATCTTTGAAGCTTCCATTAAATAACTATTTAATATTTATGTTTTTTTATCCGTGAAAGTCTTTCAGTACAATAAAACTAAAAAAAAAACAAGAAAAAGTTCAATTCAACAAAAAGTGATTAAAAAAACATAAGTATGTCCGTTTCTGAAATTCAGCTGGAGTCAGTGATCTTGACCAATCGTCCACAAACCTGTGATACATTGCGTATTTTTGAGAAATATTTGTCGATATGTTAAATTACATTTGAAAATGTTTTTCATTATTATTATTGCACTGTATTTGTTAATTTAAATCAAGGATTATATTCATTAATTACATGGCAATTAGCGCTAATGCACCATATATTGTAAAACTATATTTAACATAATTGAGAAGAAAACGTAATCATATTTTGATTCAAACAAATAAAATGGACAAAATATTTATAAACAATGCGCATTATTGAATATTTTTTCTTGTATATGCAATGCATACATTGATAACCTGGACATTAATAATAATTTGAGAAAGCTGGTGTCGCAAATCACCAATTCAAATAACGTATATAAAATAATAAAATATGGTTTCAGATATAATAAGGAAATTGGTAGCATACAGTTTTAAAAATTAATAAATCTTGTCTCCAAGAGAAAATTACAGATTTCTTTCATTACAAACATAATACGGTATTGGATGTTTTCGAATAGTGTGAAAATATTTAATAAAAATTAAATTTACTCAAGGCTACTAAAAAAAAAAAATAGTCAATTGATTTGGTGGTTATTGAAGGATATTTTACTATCAAATTTTTTTTGGATAGCGATATTTTTTTTTTGATTCAATATTAATTTTGATAAAATATCATCCATTCTAACGACGTCACCTTTCATTTTTTTTGTCAAATCTAATTTTAAATTTGATAAAAAAAATAAGGAAGGGTTGTGTGAAAGCGACAAGAGCATTTGAAAAATATTTGCGATTAAATAACTAAATAACTGTATCTAAATATTTTTTAATCGCAATGTAATTATATTATTATTTTTCAAAAATAAGATAATAAAATAAGCCGAAGGTTAATTTTAATAAAAATTTAACAACGAAAAAATTACGTCTACAATCATGTGTCGTGTTTTAAATTTTTTGAAGTATTTATGTGATATCGCGTTTCGCACTATGTCATTTTATGCTTCACAAACTAAGAGAGAGATTCTCACTGTGTGAGGAAATTGTGAAAAAGCCTCCTAGTTTATTTTTACGCCACGGGCGGCAGATGGTCAAGGGGGTCGGTCGACTTTATTATTTTGAGTAGGTTACATGAAGTGTTTATGATGGAAATACGTAACCGGAAAATAATACCCCAGAGACGGGCCCGCTATGTGGATAAACTATCGTCTTGACCTGTGATGTTTTTACTCTTTGGTCTACAGTTTAAGAAAATTTTTCGTACAATAATTTTAATATAAATAAAACAATAGCCACTAGAATACCGATACATGTTTTATTGACCAACCAATCTGCTGTACTCTCCCGACAATTAAATAAAAAGTACGAAAAATCGATCAATATGTCTGTCTGTACCCATCTCTCAGGAATATAGTATTTGCGTTTCAATCGGAGTACATATTCATATGTGGTATTGTGAAAAAGCTTTACCATAGCGATCACTTAGATTTGAGTTTAAATCTCAACTATAAAATTTATTTATTTTCACTCGGTGAAGTAATTTTCTGTAAGTACATCTTGAGTGAATTAAAAAGTTTCCCATCGTGTTTATTTAAAAAACATTTGACGCATTGGTAGATTTATTCTTTAATGCCATTTTTTTTCTACTTGTATTTGAATGAGTTGTATGACGGGAAGAAGATAATCTGAATATAAAGTGAGGAATAATGTTTTAACTTCTGATTTATGAATCAGCCAATTCATAACTAGGCATACTCAATTCGCTGCTAAGCTCTTCCAGCTTGGCCGCTAAGTAAATATTCTAAAATACAAAGACGGCAGCAAGATCTAGAATGCTGACCACATCCTTTGGGAATCTCCAAACGTGAACAGTCAGACAGATCATTCAGCCTGTCGATCATGTACATAAAGAAATTGTAAAACATTTAATAACTTACATTTGTGTTTTCGTTTAAAAAATGCATCTTCAATTCTGATTTTATTTTATATTTTCGCAAAAGTGAGAAACTGCGGAGTAATAAAGTTTAAAACTGTTCATCAAACAATCGATCAAAATTGAGAAGAACGCAAGACAAAGGCAATCAAGTGGAGGAAGCTCAAGAATATCTACCGCGCATCTCCATCACAAAATAATTTATTTGTGTTATATAAATTTTTAAAAGTAACATGGTTTTGAATTTTCAATCGTACGTAAATAATCGACTTTAAGCGTATGTTCATAAAAGCACGAACATTTATAATTTTAATGATTTAATTTACATAGCTATTTTCAATATAATATTTTAAACAACATTCGTTATTAACAAGTATGTTAAATTAATATCGCGTGATGAACACACTATGTTCATTCAATTGATCATTTTTTTTCGATACTTTTTACAATACTTTTTCATTGCTGTTTTTGTAAGAGTACATTTCAGATTTTATAACGAATTTATTTAATTGAATGATAAAAAAGAACACTTTGCATTAAGTGTATTTAAATATTCTGGTCTACTGTTTTGTCTCCGTGTGTAAATTCACTTTTTCTCATATTAATTGCCGCTTATTTTTATTCCTACAACGTATCCAACATTCATTAACATTCAAGGTAGTGGACGTGGTTGTGTTTATTACGTTTCGAAGATAAGCAATATTGGTTGACTAATAACAAGTTGACCAATTGTAATTATTTAAATTTGACCCCTTTCATTCAGAATAATTGCTGTTCTATTTTCTGTTGTAATATGGTTGAATTTAGTTGCGGATTGTATTATTTGTAAAAGTCTTGGAAGTTTGCACATTCAGTGTGAAATAATTATTGTTTTATTATAAAGGTGCATCACAAATTAAATCAGGTTTATTCACTTATCGTGTGATTTGTATTTAACGTCCTGTAACATAATATTCTGTATAACCACCTAATCAGCGTTGACAACCGTTATGCGTCCCAATGAATTATATCTAATTTGAAAACATTATACATGGATAAATTGACCCACCTTCAGAACCTTGTTAAAAAAAGAAACATTTACGTGTTCGCTTAACCAGCAGCTATTGAGAGCTTAACAACGATACCTACGACAGTAATGGATTTGTTTGTACATACATATGTACATACTGTGATTTCTATCAGGTGTGGCTGCTTATCAATAATCACTGTAAAGTAAATGTAGAAATTGTTGACAGTAATATTATTTTCGTTAATTAATTGATCACTAAGTGTATCAAAAGAAGATGTATATTTTTTTTTTTTTTGGCAAAAAGCCACAAACGACTGATTTTTTGTAAAAAAAATAAAGTTTTACTGATTAATTGTTTCGAACCCTACTGTAGACTTTACGAGTAAACATAAACGGCGAAGTAAATATTGCCAACAAAGCAGGCATAATTTTTATGTATCATATTGATTTATCATCAAGTTCTAATAAGCAAACTGTAGGTATCAAATAATTATTTTTAGCTTTCCACATTCCGATGATTGATTTTCAATTTACTCAAACCGCCGTTTTGTGGAATAAAATTGAAATTGGCACCCGCTCTGATAAGCTCAATAAATTACGCCTCTGACAGGTTGAGCGATAAATTCTGTCCGACACTAAGAAACACATAAAAATTTACTATGAATCTATAAAAAAAACAACGCAAAGAGAATTTTTATAATAAAAGAGCAATTCATACCGTTCGCTTAAATTTAGGCTTGGGTGAGAAATATTCTCATACCTCTTCGCTAAAGAAAGCTTTCTGTCGTATCTTTTACTTGAGTTTTCACCCTTACAGGACACCAACCTTATAAGATATCAATTTACAGCGAAAAGTAGATTTCACTGGTATTTTATATCTAAAAATAAAGTTAAATATTAAATGGCATACTTTGTTACACTGATCTAATATTTGGACAGCTTCCTTGCAATACAATATTCTGTGAACTAGTTAGTATTCAAGAATTTATCGGTATTTTTTAATGTTTACGGTTATATTCTTCTATCAAATAAAACGTCTCTTTCGCGTTAGTCACTTTAATGAAATAAAGTTGTTGTGATAAGGAATTTTATGGTTCATAATATATAGTATATTATTAATTAATCAAATAAGTTAATTAATTAAATGGTAACTAACTCAAGAAACTTGAAGTTTTTCATTTAAAACAGCAATTAGTGTTTTTTTTATTTAGAAAATTCAAACAAATTGTCACTTGCTGTGGTATAGTTTAAATTTTTAGCTATATAGATCAGGCGTGGGTTAAAATCCTGGGAATGTCAATGTCAAATTAAGATTTTTTTCATTTTAAAATTGAGATCTAAGATATTGGTGTTTGTTATGGCAATTCTCTTCGAGTTGATCTCGAATAACTTGCACAAAACTCTCATATATTTTCAATACTAAAAAAAATGGTATTACCTGTAATGCCAAATATTTTTTGAAAATATAAAAAATTAAGTTTTTCGATATTCGCTTATATGTGAAAAAATGTTGAGTACCATAATTATAGAACTGGTGTAAACGATAATAATCAGATGCATTCGTCTAATAAAATATGATTTATTTGATAAAAAGTTGGTTTTTACGTTGAATCCGTTTTTTGTATTACTATTTTCATGATATTAAATAATGTATTGAATATGATTGTATCATTAATTTCATTTAAAATCATTATTGCAGCGGCTCAGTCAATAACGTTACCCAAAACTACTTCAAGGGAAGGAATATAACATGAAAACCTGAAGCTTTGGAAATGGTTCATGATATATAACATAAAAAATTGGATCAGCTTACAGTCTAGCATCACTTTGCCACGAAAGTTAGAATTTTATTATATTATTTTTTGAGAAAAACAATCATCGGTCCGTTATTACACAAATAAATGTAGTCATGCGTTCATTTTCGAAATGCGAATGAAATCGATGCCGCCATGCGGGATTTGTTTAATGGATAATGATATATCATGGTAGAGTTTCGTATTTTTCGAATTATTCTTTATTTGTTTGTATTATCCGAATTTGCCAGTCACTCGTGAACTGCCTATTTTAGATGAGAAAAATACGCATTGAAAATTATTTTTATGAATAACGTTACACAAATTTATGATTTGAAATATTAATCATTTATCGGGACTATTTTTTTTGCTCCAAATTTTTTTATACTGTAATAACACGGGTTGTCTGTTGTGTGTGATATGTTAATACCAGCATATGGTCTCCTAATTGTATTTTTTTTCTACGATAACTGTTTATCACTTAATTCCCTAAACATTGTTTAAAAGATAGTAACGCTATGACAGGATTAGTGATAAGTCACTCGATTTGATAAGCCATTATTTTAATTTATCACATGGTGGGAGAGAATTGAAGATATCACAGACATCTTTGACTTGGAACAGAAATACACAAATCGATAAAAAAATCTGCCCGTAAAGAAATTCAACCCCGTGATTAAGCAACTGAAACCAATGAGGTTGACCATTTGACTACGTACCCTACCAATATGTAGTATTCTATGAAGTATTTAAGTTTAAAATATCATTTTTAAGATATTTAAATTTTCATCAATACAAAAAATATGCACGTAGAATTTTTCTGAACACATGAAAAATAAGTATATTTGACAGACACAAAAAAAATATTTCCCTATAAAATTTAAATATATTGTTTACTTAAATCAATACACCTCACAGATGCTTTTTCAAACTCACGAAAGTTTTATATTGACACGTAATTTTTGTGTCATTAAAATAGACATTAATATTCGATGAAGTTCAACAATTTCATACCTACAAAACATAAATGTTGTTGATATATATTTACAATGATTTATTTTAAAACATCTCTTGTTTTACTGAAAAATATTATTTTTTAAATTCGAATACATCTTGCATATAGTATATTGGATATTTTATAAATTTATTTAAAATGTTTATTACTTTGTATTATACAATAAAATATATTACATTTCTTAATGTTAGATGGTGCAGTATAGTTTATAAATTATGTATTATGTTATATTTGACATGCATATATAATCCCTTTTTCTACTTAGATGTATATTTTTTCATACGTTCTAGACACTAGTTTCTTAATCTGTACCATATTAAAATTATGGGTTAAATATTTTGAGAACGTTTTATTGAGTTTTGTAGACTGTTTTTAATTATTGGATTTCGAAAAATAACTGCATGCAGTATAGAAAGTTTACAAATTGTTAGAAAAAAACAAATCGATACTAAAAGACCGCCGGCGCCAGACTTATAGAATATACTTAACCCTCACTTGCTCTGCTGACTTTATAAGGGTTGTATTATTGTCTAATTTCCAAATTATACACGACCCTTGCTTAAATTAAAAACAGTGACGTAGACCTGATGTCATAATCAAATTGTATTGTTTTTAAAATATAAGGATATATACATTTTAATGCTGTTTATGAAATATTATTGAGTAAACACAGAAGTATCATATTATTTGTATAAACGTTCTAATTATGAGTACATATTGACTGTAAAACAAATGGTCTAACTTTATTTCAGACAAATACAAAATAAATACGAGTTATTTAAAATTTCAAGATAAAACTTTCTTGTACCAAAGTTAACATATTTATGTCAATAATTCAATGAGCCTAAAATCGGCCGAAGTCGCATTGAATAAACTTCATATAACGCTATTTACTTTTTGTGAGAATAAATTGAGCAAAGAAAGAATGATCCGTAAAATCTGGAAAATTTCAGCAACTGAAAAGCTGAGCTTTAATGAAAAAGAAGTGCTACGTTTTCCATCTAAACGTTATCGGGAATCACCTGCCCACGTACTTGTAACACTGAGTTAGAGTAACAACGTTTATACAATGTAATGTGCTTCATTTTACACAGATGACAGTGTATGTTGCACGCCTGTGTATTGTAAACCATAAAAACATTTATCACAGGGATGTGTGTCACACACGTGGACACGAGCTACGTACATAGTTCGCGGTTTCACCACGTTAAAAACTTTTTAGTGGCGCCACGTTCGCCGTGAGGTATGTAATGACGTCAGCGCCGTGTTTGTTCGGGAAAAACACACCTGCTTTGCTAAGAGCAGTTTGTTATCTTTTAATTATGAATTTATCATTTTATTCAGAAACACCCAGTTTTCGGTTGATTTATTGCAGAAATTGTGTGCTTGTGACATCCCGACTGCTGGGATTTAAAAGATTGTCACAATTATTCTAGGCAGCTCATGTTATCTTTTGTTTATATCATCAAATAAACATAAATTAAACTAAATCTTAATACTGTGGGCGTAGTAGAGAACACCTCTAGCATATAAAATACTTTAGGGAAGCTTGTGAAAAGATTTTTTGTTAAATTAGTTTTGCTTTGATTGTTTCTCTGAATAACAACGTTACGTTAAAATGTTTTTTTTTATAAGAATTGTATATACTTACAAAATAAAAAAAACTTATGAAAAGTGAGTATTTCCATCAAATATATATTTTTTATTGAAGTAAGCCAAAAGCGTTTATTTTACACACCCAAATCAATATTATTAAATAACTGTACAATAAAGCTTATTTTTCGCTATTTTTTAAATCTTCAAATCCTATTAATAGGAGCTTAAACAACCTCATTAACAATGTATACATATTTTTTGCACAGTAAAGCCACATTTAATTATATGTCAAAACAATTGCTATGCTTTTAGAGTATTGAAAAAAAAACTCTTATTTTATGTTACTATTTTTATAGTATTGTACGTCGTACAACCTTCATATTAAATACTTTTTTTTATATGAAAAATTTAAAATTATTATTTAATTTATTTTGAATGCTAAACTTAATTAATAATAAATAGAAAGTGAATAAGAATATTTCACATTTTTTCAACAACCTTTTGACATTTAAATATAAAGATTAATGTAAATATTTTTTGGAAATTTACCTTTATAGAAAACTTTAAATTCAATTATAGAGATGTCATGCTTTCAAATATTATTTTTATATTATGACAATTATTAAAATTGAATCTTATTTGAGCTTCCAAAAAATATGTTCATAACAGCATTTATTTTCTTTTATAATACCTTAGTTATACTAACGTATCTGTACTGCAGTTCTCTGTGATAAAGATTCTTTTGAAAACGTTGTCTATTATAAATGAAATAACGAGCCAGATGTTGTAGATCTTTAAAAGGATTCAGCATCTAAACATTTGAGATGCGCTGCATGTACAGATTACTACCCTAATGGTTTTATTGTGGAACTCGCCATTCTCCGAAAGCGGAATTTTCAGTTGGAAATATGAATATTTTTCCTCTCCCCCTTATCCAGTCCACTTTGCAAAAGTGTTGGAGAAAATAAAAGATTGGAAATAATAATGGTGTTCACTAAAAGCCCGATAAAACACTTAAACCAGTTAAAATAACTAAGGTTTGAAGAAATTCTTGCGATTTTCAATAAATGCAAAAGTAAATTTTATATCAGCATACTCGATTCATTCTAATATTAAAGATTTTTTAATATTCTACACAGATCTCATGAATAATCTTGTAAAACAAATATTTTTTTCAGAAATTTATTGGCAAAGAATTATGTTATGCAAGCAGTTTTTGATTGTCTTGAGTAAATTTATTTATTTGTAAATTACGAGTTCCTTAGCCGAGCGGCCAAGGTTATTGGACATTCAACCTTTTTATTTACTACTCGGTTTCGCGGTCAAAATCTTAAATCTCTTGAGTATATAAATTCTTTTGATTTATAAATCAATTATTCAAAGACATTAATTTCTGTAATGATTAAATCTATTCTTAATCTACCATGCGCTAAAACATATTTCTCTATTTTTTAGGGTGTTCACTGTCAATAATTGGTGGAAAGGTATTATATTAAAAAAATACAATATTCATTTGTACTACTTTCAATTTTATTTAAAAAAAATCAGGATTGGTTTCACTCATGACAAGCATTAAGTTGATACTTGTCATGAGCAGAACCGGCCATGATCTTTTTTTATAAAAGTGAAAGTACAATATATGAATATTGTATTATCTCACTCTGTCATTTCCTCTAAGATTAAAATAAATCAGTTTTCAAACTATGACTTTCAATCTGTCTTTGTTAAAAAATATTTAAATTTGTTTTTTTTTTAATCATGTTCACTCCCAATGTGGAGCATATGGACTCCTAATGGAGTTTATCTCAACAGAAGTGTTTCTAAGAGAACTGCTTGTTACTCAGTTGCTCAACCTCTCTTTTTCCAAAGTGAGTAGGAATAGAAGGAAAGGGCTAGGACAGAACTAGTGATTAGCTAATGGCTCTCGATACGCCCCGTTCTTAGGATAGGATGGGTGGGAGGGGGGAATTCAAGACATCACATACATCCATGCCTTTGAACAGAAATTCATAAATCGATTGAAAAATCAATTTATAAAACTGCCCGTACTGGGATTAGAACTCGTGACCTCCGTAGCGGTAGCCAATAACGTTGACCACTCGACCACGCAGGCGGCAAGTTATATATTTATAAAATTAAATATTTATAAATTTTATTATTTATAGATTATAAATTTGTTAGTGGTTCATAATATGATCTCTATTTTTCAGGGCACATATAAAAAAAAGGAAAATAATATTCATATAGTATAACTGAAACCGTATAATTTCTAGGGTGTCAACAAATATTCCGCTGCTTTATTGAATATTCAGGACAGCCGCTAAAAAGTATAAAAAATATTATTTTCAATTTATTTTGAAGTCGCACGATTATAAATTCCTAGATTTTAAAATATCCAATCTCGTATATATATTTTTTAAATATTACAATTTTAATTGACCGTCGCATAATCGGAGCTTTATGAAAAGCTAAAGTATTCCAGATTGCTAAGCCCTTTTCGTGATTATTATTTAATTAAAGAAACTTTGTTGATCACGTGACCATTCTTTCGGATTATTATGTCAATAAATATCACTCGAGAAATAAATTAAAGCAATTTATAAACAAGACCGCTTCAAATTTGTTATTTTTACTTTTGAATTCGGCGCGAGTTTGGTTATTTCAACTTGAATACAGTTTTAATTTAGTGGCGAGAAGCAGAAGGTCAAGCATGTAACCTTTCTTGAATGCGACTGGAGTTCACCAAATTCAACCCTTACATATTAATTTAGTGTACGTTTTTAAATACGTTTTGAAAAAGACCGTGTAAAGCCTGGTAAAATATTTATACGAAAGTTTTCCCAAAAGAATTGAAAGACGGTTAATAAATAACATAAATTTTACCTTTAAATTATTAATGAAACCGTTATGAATTTTAAATTAAGTATAAAATTAATGATCTAATAATTAAACATTTTTTTATCGAATGACTGATTGAATTTAATCATAGTAAAAAGACGTATTATTTTAATTAATAAAAGCAGTTTAGTACGGACTTTAAGATATGTTTTATTACAAAGATTGATAACCAAATATAATATAATGTTACATATCATGAAACTATTTAATTGCAGTCTACATTTCAAATACTTTTATTTAAAAAACTGTATGAATATTGGCTAGCTGTTGAATATTTTTTAACTGACAGCAAACAATGTTTTGAAAATGATTTTTAAATAAGAGTTTAAAAAAATCGATGTACTGTGGAATCACCCTGAGATGAATATCGAACGAGCAGAGCTGAGCCACGGTCCGCTCCTATACAGGCCTAACGGACATAAATTTGAAATAAATCATGCAGGGAAAAGAATATTCTTGATTCCTATTTGGATTTAATTCTACTGCCACAGTGGTTTCTGAGTAAAAAAAATACTTAATATCACATAAACTTAATGGATGAATAAGACACATTTTCTTTCTTTCTATAGCTTTTTTAAATCACGGTTAAAAATAAGTCTCGTCAGGCCAAGAATGTGACAAGTAAATTTGTTTTTTTTCTAGATCGGTGGGACAATCGAAAATCGACTTATATATTAAAATCGTTAGAATGTTAACTTAAAGTATTGATAATTTTAGAAAAATGTTTTATTGTTCCTAGAATATCGTCCCAAGAATGATGAATTTATCAGTATGGATCTAATATGAATTTTATTTGCATTTGTAACTTTTTTATCAAATTTTGTGGCTACATATAATATATCTCGGTACGTAGGTTTCCCACCACCGCTGATGCGAATGAAGCATATGTTTTAAGACCATCTCCTACAAAACTTTTCCAAAAAAAAGGAGAGTACCCTTCATATATGTACATGGCCCAAACACCGAACTTCACGATACTGATTTTTGACCATACAGAATAAATGTCTTTTCAAAAAATAAAAAGTGTGACCAACTCAGCCATTATATCATGTTAATGTTAAGTATCATGTGTACACAAGTGACTCTTGTGTAGAGTTGAAGTTATGACTATCCTCAAATAAAATTGCTTTGTTTTATATGCCGTAATGCAAATATTGGTTACAATTAAGTCAGTGTGACTTACTGGGTGCGTGTGAGGACTCACAGCAGAAAACAGTTTTCCTTGTTGGTCTTATAGAAGGTGATAAAGGTTCTGTGGAGCAACACTGCAAGTACAATCCAGCCCTCAGGCAATTTTCTAAGCGTTAAAAGTTTTTCATTGAACTTTCCATGACCAACTATAAACTGATCAATGAGACGGTATTAGAGCTAAGTCGTATTCATTTAAAACAAAAAAACCTCTTTTCACAGTTTAAAAGTTGATTATCATTATATTTATTGTACCCAGTGTGACGTAGAACATTCTATTGTGTGGAAATCCTTGGGCCTCAACCAGAATTTCGTATTTGCGGAATAGTATGTGACCATTCCGAAATCCTATCTCGCCAAAACATTCCTGTCACAAGGTACTGCACGTACTCCCAGCTATTAGGCCGGCACCTAATTGAGATAAAGTGGAAATAATATAAGTTCTACTTCCATACTTAGCTTAAATTGAAAATTTCCCGCATAAAATTTTATAATACTTCCGCGTCTAGCATTTTTATTTTTTACTTGAGCTTTAGAAAGTGCTTTTTTTAATGTAAAGGGGTCACTGTTTTGGACCGATTGTATCGTAAAGTACGTCACTAAATATATAAACTCAATTATGATAGTACATTGCCATCTAATGCTACAGTTGATGTGATTATAAGTAAACCGTTATAAATCTAAAATAATCAATTAAATGTTTGAAAAGAACATTAAAAAAAAACACAATCACTTAAAAGAGATCATTTTAATGAAGAGGCAATTCACTTCAGCGAAGGCTTTATAATATAACTGTACATATATGATTTAGGCTGCCGTCATTTTTGTTTTTTTCCTATTTTGATTAAATCGAGTGTTGTTTTTTTTGTAAAATTTAAATAAAAACGTATAATTGAAAACATAGAAAAACCACTGTTTAAATGACAATTTACTCTCCTTAAAATTTTCTTTCATTGATTGATTGATCTATTCCTAAAATATATATTTTTTAGATTTTTTTATAAATGTCTAGTCATTGTGTAGGATAAGAAAAAAGAAAAAAAAATATTGATATAGGTGAGATTTTTAAAGTATTTGATTGTAGACTGCCGCTTCTGTTGCATACTCGGTTATAATTGTTTCAAAATGTAACTACATGTTAGAGCCATTTTTTTCAAAACAAAAACTAACTACCATATGCGGAACTGCCAGCTCTACACGATGATATATCTAAGTCATTTTCTTAAAAACATGGCAACTTTGTTTCTGGGCCCCCCAATTGCTTAGTCGATATCGGAGTTTTTAAAATTACTATTTGTTAATTTTACTTCAATATTTTAATCGCAGGCATTGTACGCATGTACTGCTCTGATCGTCTTCATTCCAATATTAAAAATATTGAAAAATAATTTGTTTTGTTTTTGATATACGATATTATTCATTTCATTGACCGAGTTGTTTGTATATTTCTTTTTGTATTGCTTTGTTTATCTTTGCTCTTTAATTGGGATTAAATAAGTGATACACATTTTCCGCACCTGAAATTTGAAAGTTTTCTTCGCGAAATTTAAAGTGCGAGCGGAATAGAGAAGCCAGGTGGGTAGGTTGAGTTTTATTATTCATGAGCAACGAGTGAAATGTGAATTTTAAGTCGCACCTTTTGTTGGCGACCGTTTTTCACGGGGAACATTTTCGCGTTACTCTCATTTAAGCATCCACCGAAGAATAGGGCACTAAGCAGGTTAATTGAGTTGGCGAAGGAAAAGTTGCTGTAAATTGACGAAACGTATTTATTCGTCTCCAATTTGTCTCCTCTTGTTTGTTTATATTATTGTCTTTTTGTTGAGTGTTTACTTACTTTATGAATAAAAGCAAAAGATAATGGCGAAAGCAAAAGTTGGTCTGTAATGTTTGCATTTTTAATTTCAATCTTGACGTCGGTTTCACTAAACAAGTAAACTTTATCAAATAAAAAGTATAGTACTATTTTTAAGCAAGAGGTGAAAAAGCTTTTAGCTTTTTAAAACAAAATTATCAATCAAAGCCTTAATTCATCTATACATTTATGGCCTTATACTAAACGGTGAAAATGTTTGTAATTAACTCTTTCATCGCTAGTATTACCACGCATCCACTTCTTCTACGATCTTATAGAAGGATGTAGAGAGATTGATTCCTTCATTTGTTCCAAGAGAGATTGAGCAACCAACATACCGTCAGCTATTTTTAAATAACCCATGATGATTAAGGGTGTTGAGTAAAGGTGTCAAATGGAATTTCAATATCAAATTTGAATAGTTTAAATTTTGGTCATTTCTATGTCCCTAACGAACTGGGTTTTAACTTTTGAGATCTTAAGAAAATCATCATGTCCGAGGGTCTGCAGACGGCTTGAACTGACGTTTAGTAAATAGTTTTTCTCGTAATATATACACGATATATATACGAATAAAAATAACTTAAAAAAACATTTTATTTATACTGAAATGAAAATTTAGAATTTTTAAAATATTATTTAAAATTAATTTATGTATGATCCTAATGTAAAGCATATAGCCTCATAAAAGAAGTATTTCAACGTAAGTTTTTCTTGAACAATTGTTTGTTACACAATTGTTCAACCTCTTTTTTTCGAAGAGTTTAGGGATAGAAAAATAGGACTAGAATTTAACTAGTCGTTAGCTCATCACTTTCGCTGAGCGCTTTCGCTTAACTTTAAGGTAAAACTGGTGGGAAGCAAATTTTAAAACATTACACACATGAAAGAATGCTGTTCGTACTGGGACTTGAACCCATGAGATCCGTCACGGAAGCCAACGACAACATATACCACTGACGCGACAATTAAATAATACAATATTTTTATTTTAAATATTGTTTACAATATATGTATACATAGACGTAAACACTTCGCAAGCACTACGTAACCACAGTGTGGTCGCAAAACTATTTCTAGAGTGTTGCGAGCTTTTATAATAAAAAAATCATCGTTCGGTGTAGTTTGAGGTCGCAAAATACTTGACGGTCATAAAAAGAGTAGCGACTCTATATTGCTTGCATTATTTAATGTATATGTCCTTAAACCGAATACTTGATTTCTTGATTCATACTTTAAATATGTTTTTGATAAAATAAATACATTTTGTACTAGTACTACGTCGAATTTTTATTAGTTTTTTTTAAACAAGAAACCAATAAATGAGCTTTAAAATTGCAAAACGATGGTATTGAAAAACAACTTTTCTCATTGAGTTTGGTTTCTTGAATGGAGAAACAAAATTTGGATACAAACGCATAAAATAGCATAATTTATACGCTTTTCATAACAGGAAAATCCATATGTACTAGCAATTTGTTTAAAATAACGTAATTTATATACCATTTTATACATAGCTTAAATATGAGGAGATATAGGATGATATCATTATGATAATTATTCAAAATAAATCTATTAATTTGATAATAGAATCAAAATAACAAGTATTTGGAGACGTAAAATAAAATCGTATGTGTATACATTGTAATGCGGATGTCGGATTAAGGTGCCCATACAATGTTTCCGTTTGGATTAAGCTGTGCGAAGAAAGCTCGTTAAACTAAATCCACCTTGCGAAAACGTTTATTACATTTCAACTTTACTTTTGGAACAAGAATTGCACGAGAGAATGATGTATTGTGTAAAACTTTGCGACTACTTACTATTGTTGCGTTTTTTTTTGTTATTTAATCAAACTTGCCGTAATTAAAACTTAAATATAATTACCCGTTATTAAAGTTTTCTAGCAAAATAACAATGGTGGCGCTTTTTAAATTTATAAAGAATAATGAACAATAATTTGATACATTTTATGGTGTTGAGTATTGGCTTTGAAAACGAAACCATAATAATTATTCGTCTAGAGCAGGGTTTCTCAACGGTGGGCTACAGCGTGTTCTTAAGGTACTACAGAGATTTATTTTTGTTTTGTTGGAAGCCACAACACAGCTTAGGGGGGCCACGGGTATTGATAAAACGATACAGGGAAGAGCATAATGGCGGACGTCGCGTAGCTATTTTTTGTAAATCCGTAAATAAAATAAATTACTGGCATTCTAGATTCGAAAATCTCGGAAGACCTATAAAAAAAGGTGAGTTTTTGAATTTATAATTTTCATGGGAAGACAAAACAATGGTATGGGGGCCACAGAAAAATAAAGACACTCAAAAGGAACCACGCTCCCAAAGGAACACTGGTCTAGTGCAGTGTTTCTTTACCGTATTAAAAGAATCACTCCGTTTAGCAGAAATAAATTATCCAAAATTATCGAACCCCCCCCCAAAACAAAATTATAAAATTACACAATTATCTATGTATGTACTATTATTTCATGCAATGGATTTTCTACTACAAATAAAACACATTATAGTAATATAGTCTTGCAATATCTTAATGGGCCCCCCTGACTAAGTGCATCGCTCTCTCGCATCGCCCTCTCTCATCGCCCCACAATTTCTGAAAAATTAAAAACGCACCGCCAGACTTCTAAAAGCCCACCAAAGGGGGGGGGGGTGGTATCACCCCCGTTAAGAACCACTGGTTAAGAGTATTAAGTATTTTATGTGGAGGTAACTTTTGTCCTGATAATGATTGGATTTGGATTTAAATTAAATAAATATCTTTTAATGTTTTTATGGATATTAACATAATTTAGAAAATTGTACGGTATATCGATGATACAAAAATCTTTGTCTGTGATTATGGTTGAATATATATTTTTATCGGCTGAAAGGTATAGTAATGCTTAAGCCTAATAATGATAATACAATTTTGATATAACTGGTTCAAAATAAATTTCCGATTTCTATTCAAATAATGAATTTTTATTACTGTTCTTTGGCTCGTTTTTATAGCCAGACGTGTCGAAATCATTGTATGTGTTATTCTCAAAATATAATATTATGTTACAAATTTTATGATATCATAGCTGAGTGCTTTTTAACGTACGTACGCTTGTAGCGGAGGTTCAAATCTCCTTACGAATACTTTTATAAACTGTCATAAGAGATTTATCCGATACATCTGTTTTTTTTAAATTACCAAATGAAAAACGAACAGAGATTGATAGATTGACTACACGTTTACTTTTCTTGTTCTAGTCAAGAAAATACTCACTATCTCTGAAAAAGAGATTGGATGATAAAAAAGAACTTTACTAGTTGTGGCAAAAATAACTTATGTTGAGTTTTTTTCGCATTAGATGTAGATACAATTAAAAGCAAAAGACGATTTGCTGATGGTTATGTTATATTCTATGAAAATAGCACCTTCAATGGTGGTATGCGTTGTCTTCTGATCACTTTTTTGCTTAGAACTGTGTTCAAGAATAGCAAGGAAAAACAACTAATCTAACTCAACCATCCGAAATTAAAAGAGATTTTACACTGTTGAATAATACGTTGAATTAAATTGAAACTAAAATCTCCTTTATATTATATTATATGAAATGTGAAATTCTAGTTTGTCAATATATAAACAATTTGATGTGTCAAATAAACTAATTTCGAACCGATCCGATAAAGCTGTGATGTTGAAAATTATTAGTCCAATAAATGTTTGTCAATAAACGTTCTCGTCAACACTGGGAATGTGCAGCATTATGACGTCAATATTTTGTTACATTTATTTTAAAAATTGAACATTATTGAAATCATAAATATTTAAAATATTTTACTTGAAAATCAAATCAATAGTATCGGTCAGAAATTCAATGGTATATTCATTTAGAACGTTTGCATATATAACAAAGTAATAATAATACATAATATAAATGAATTTATATTGTAGGCTGGTTTGAATACTTTTATGTTACTTTAAACTACACAGCGTGATTGTATGTCATATTTTTTTATAAATGAATATGTAATAAAACTATAATAAATAAAATTTTGTTTCAGATGTAGATCAAGATTCTTTATGCAATTGTAATCGAAAAATATGGTGGAATATTAATATTTGAACCAAAATTTAATTTGAAAAAAAAGGTCCCATATAGAGGCCACAGAAAAATAAAGAGACTCAAAAGGGGCCATGGGTCCAAAAAGGTTAAGAAACACTGGTTTATCATATAAAAAAGTAATATTAAAAAATGCGTAAAATACTAAGATTTCTTCATTAATTCATTAAAAATAACTTTCGAAGTGGCTGCAATATTCATTGTTAATTTGTTTCTTTTGAAAAATGTGTGTATTTTGGTAAAATGTTTTTTTTAAGTTATTTTCTTTAATAAAATTAATTAAATGTCTTTATTGTAGATATGTTTATTTATACACTTTTCTTATAATATAATTATAATATGCCAATCATTTGTCTTTTTTATTATGATCATTAGCGTACAAGTATACTTTCATATTACAGTTGGCTTGATGTGTGTTAAATGATGCCTAACTACAAAGCTGGCAAATTGCTTATTATATTTTTTTATTAAAAGCTAGAGCAACGTATGTCACAAGGTAATTTAAAGTTACAGAGAAGATATATTTATATTTAGACGGAAAAAGTTTTTAAATATTTTAATGAATGACATCGACATCTTCGTTTTGATTACCAAACATTAAATGAATATCATAATGAGTGTATAAATTTTTAGCGTAAGATAATAAACACACTTTTCCATTTTTTTTGTTGTTGTTTGTTAAAGTATAAAATAAGGCCCTATGAATAGATTTCATTTGTTCTATATTTGGCATACAATTTTCTATTGAGTAAGTTATCAGTATTTATAACGAAAGTTAAAAAACAGTGTTGGTCTAAACCAGGCATGTAAACCCTTTTCTTTCTAGTGGGTTGCACAATACAAATTATGATGGGTTCAGGACGTATATAAAAATAAAATGTAAAATACACTCAATCGTATTTTATACGAGGAATACATTCCGCATTAATCCGCAAACAAAATGTTGTTGTTATAATTAAAAAGTTAATGCTATCTTTGACGCAATAAATTTTTAACTGATTCTTTAAAATTATACTTAATTATATTAAGCCGCAAAATCAAACCCACATTCTTATCATTAAGCATATTTCTATGAACCGATTTATTCTGCTTCAATAACGAAAAGCTTGATCACGTTTATAAATTCAATAATTTAATTGAAAAAATATGTACAATATTTTAATTTCAAGAAAAACTATTTGAGGTAGCAAAACAAAAATGATCCGTTAGTCTTACTTAACTCACTCACACTTATTTGGATTACATATTTATACAAAGCAATATTTTTTAATAAGGTCGAAAATCATCATAGTCACAGAATCAAAAGCCGGTTAGCTCTATACATTGCGAAATAAATTGTCATGTCATGATTTGTCATATAATCATCAGAAATATAACGGTGTAATATTTATTTTGTCCTCATATTAGCCGAACGACATATGTAACCATAGTATTTTTCCTTCGGTCTCTAAAACTATTAAGCATGAGTTTATCTTTGACAAAGTTGTATCTAGCCACGGGGCGTGTAATACTTTTTATATTCCCTCAAAAATAAACGTCTCAAAAAACTATTTAAGCTGTCTTTTATATTGGTATATTTAAAATCTTTTGATAGTCACTAATTATCCAGTATCAAGCCAACTTAAGCCTAAACAAAGAAAACCACGACGTTAATAATTAATTTAAATATATAATTTTAATATTTGATAAAATAATTACTTCATTATTTAATTATTTTTGGATTCTCGTGAAATGCGAAATATTTTATTATAAAATAATAATATTATTAAACATTATTTTGATGTGGGTAATATAACCAGGTTTCGCTCGCAGCGGCTTAAATTAAATATTTTTTTAGGAAATAAGATATTGTTGAAATATAAAATAATGTCTTTCAGTTCATTTTTCTTGAAATACTTTTTCATTGAGCAGTGAACTAAATTGTGGATTGTTATTAAAATAGTTTCTCGTGAAAAGAATACGTTATTTCCTTTTATATTAGGTAGTTCAGAAAGAAATGACCTTTTTTTTGCGTCACTTTGACGTCAGTTATCAATAAAAAAATGGTCATTTCTTTTAGAACTACCTCATCAATTTCAGGCTTCTGAATTTTTCTACAGCGGCAAAAAAAATAAAAAAATGTCAAAATAAAAAGAATACTAATAGAGCCTTAAAATGATACCAACCACGACGTGCTAACTCAACGGAGACCGGTGACAAACTGACGCAAAAAATGGTCATTCTTTTCGAAATACCTAATGTAAAAAGCTTCGAGAAAATGCTTTTTGTTTGCAGTTGTAAGCTAAAGCTTACTTTTGATAATCGAATTATTTTATTGTTATGTGATTAGAGATATTTGTGAAATCTTAAATCCTATGCACTTTCTAGTAAATATATTTAATCATGATTATACTTATGGTGCTATGGCGCAGAGGTTGGCGTTGTTGACTTCCGTGCCGGATCTCACAGGTTACAGTCCCATTACGAACAGCATTTTCTTGTCGATTTATCGGTTTCTGTTCTGAGCATGGTTGTTACTGATGTCAGAAAATTCCCTTTCACTTTACAGATCTTTTAATAACGTAGCGAGAGAGAGCACATTGGTAGCCGATATGAATAAAAAAAATCTTTTTTTTCTAAATAAAAATGGAATAAATTACCAACAGGACATTGTTTGTAGAATATAAAGGAAAAAGAGCTTTCATTTATTATGTCGTTTAAGAACTGCAACCGAATATTGTTGACTGTTATATATATTAATATTGTTTTTCTTTTTTTTCAGATTTCACCAAGAACATTCATGCTGACAAAATGTGTTGACAAAGAAATGCGCAAACAAAAAAACATTAGCAAACGCTTGACGAAAAAACTTATTAAATATACAGTTGTTGGTGGAAAAGTGAAAATTCCGTGCGATAAATGAAAATTACAAAATTGAATCGGTCTGTCCATTTTAAATTTTAAAATCATCTCCCATTACGTCTTCCTTTCCACTTTGTCGTGTTTCCAAAGAAAGATCTCCTTTCCTTCATTCCCATTGTGTTTCGTAACACAAAAGAACATCACTCTAATGCAAGATGCGATAACAACGGAAAAAGTGTCGGACGGAATGGGAAAGAAAAGTCTTACCGAAATGTAAAATAATACATTTAAATTTTCGATTCCAAAGCGACCAGCATAGAAAAACAATGTTTATTACTAAAAGTTCGGAATTATTTATAAAGTGTTTCTAAGTGTTTAAAATGAAGATTTTGCCGCAATATTCAGTAACTGTCATACTGTGCAGTCTATAAAAAAAGAGTTTGCTTTGAAAATTTATTGTAGTGTGTCGGAAAAGGAATGCCGGTTCATTCGACGCCCATTTGAGAACTGTTTCTGGATAAGCAAAAAGCCATTTGAAACATCTGACAAAGGTCGTGAGATTCGGCCCGTAAAGGTCTGGGTAAAGTGAGATACTGTGCAAAAAGTTAAGGTGTGGGTTTAAAAAAAATAGGCTAAACCCTTTACAAAAAAGGAACATTAGCCAAAGCGTGAAGGAGGAGGCAAAACGTAAAGAGAGAAGCTCGGAGAGAAGAGAAACGAACACCTGGCCGTCGCTCTGATACGGCCGCCAAAAACGCCCGCATGATTGATTGCTTCAAAGTCTGTATTGGAAAAACAAACGCTTGCTATATAACTCGAAATGGGCCACTGTGTGTGGCAATATGTTTTATACGTCGGGAAGTCCCATGCGAGGATTGATGGAGAATTTTTTCAAGTTCACCAAAAAGTCTAATAAAAACTTAAACGTCTATATAAATAATACTTCTTAACTAATGCGAGAAAGAAAAAACAAGAATTGTTAAGTGAACAGTGTTGAATTGTTGTGTACAAATTGCTATAAAAAAGTCGCTGAAAAAAAACTGTACGATCATAACGTGTTCAAAATTTATAAAGAGCATAAAGAAAATACTAAAAACATCCCAGTTTAAAAAAGACCGAAACAAAAACATTCGCAAACAAATAAATAATTATTCAATATTATAATCGACATTTAAATAACAGTTTTCAACCCAACGTTTTAAAATTAAAATAGAAAACAGTTTTATAATTATGGTTTTTTGTATGGATAAGAGTCTATGCCCTGTTATTTTATATTGTTAACAATGAAAAAGATTGTAAAGCTTTGATTATTTACAAATAATTTGCATTTTTATAAATTTTATAAAACTTTAAGATATCTCTTAGATTTAATATTTTATTAGTTGATTTCATTTATTTATTTACGCAAGTTCTCAAATAACGGTTTCATGAATAAATACATAGCTCGAGGTTGATAACGTTTTTCAAGTGTCACCTTCTGATTGTCGAAACAAAGTGAAATACCTCAAGAAGGTTAATTACAAAGAAAGATTCGCTTATTTTATCTAACCTCCCATTGAAAACTCAAAAGTAGCCTACAAGATTAAGAAAGCTCAAAAATACTTTCACGAAGGGAGACAAAACTTGGTGAAATATTTACGAGTGAGTGAGACAAGAGCATCTTCGTGCACCGTACATATCTTTCTCCACTTATTTTTTCCACTTGCTTCGTTTAATATCACTTGATCCGTGAAATAAAGTAAAGACGTTCATATCTTCGGCCATTTTTCCTTCATTGCCTACTTTGTGTGTACTTTGTGTGGTTATTTCCTTAAAAAGGCGAGCTTTTACGTTTGACTTACGACATCTTGTCACTTTCTATTACGGAAACCACTCAACTGATACTTTCAATAAAAAATATTTTTAAAGCAGCATTTTCACAAAAAAAGCTTGTCTTTTTCATTACGTAGTTAAGTATTGAGTTTATAGCGAAATTTAAGATTTTTCACGAGCACTTTTACGCTTCGGTCACTGTAAGGTTATACTGTTCCAAATTTAGTTTGGAAGCTTTCGTTTCGCAAACAAGAGCAGCGGTCATATTTACCGCCGCTGTTAATACCGAAATAATTTATTTGCCTCCGGCGTTAAAAGCTCAGTTACCGTCCGCAAATTCCTTTGTCGTGATCGTTAAAACAAGTGTTCCCCATATTGCAAACATCGAAAAGCTCCCAGTCGGAGCGTTTAAAGTGCCAGTTTCATAACACCGGACACGAATCGACACTTTACGCGCGGTCACTATAACAACATAACATGCACTGCACTCAACCATAACGCGTGTTATTAAACGACTATTATCATAACAAGCAGAGTTTACAACACCATTAATAAAAGCAATTTTGTTTACAACCAAAAGGGTTCTTTTTAACATTTATATATACTTATTATAGACACAAATTATACATTTGCATTGCTAAGAAATCTTTTTATCGCAAGAAGTGAAACGATCCTAAAGTTTACTTTGATACATATTTTTAATTGAAAAATATTAGAATTAACATATTTTTAGAACACGATGCAATGCTAGAGATTTGATTCTCGTGAATTACAACCGATAAACAGTTTGTTTGTCCTAATTCACGTTTGATTTACGGTCTGTTTTGTTTTAAAGATTGTATGCAAAACAATCACGTTAACGCATTAAAATTATAGCCGTGTAAACAACGTATGAAATTACTGTCGTTACGTTTGTTGTGAATAGTAATTTACTGACGTGAACAGTGAGTATTTATATTTACCGATCATCCATACAAAATACCGCAATAAGATACCACTGACGTGAAATACATGGGTGTGAACACCTAAAAGGTTTCTTTTGTACTTGCCTTCCCATTGTGATTTAATGTTGAATAATTTCTATCATTTTTACACTGAAAATTGACCTATATTTTATCAGAAACTATTCTATTGTTAAAAATTTTCAATAGAAAATTTATATTTCACGTATAAATAAATCCTCGATATAAAAATCGAGTTTAACATTAAAGAAAAGGAATATTATATTACTTTTGGGTTATTTTTGTTACTATTCTGAAATATTATTGGAATGTATGACGGTATTACTTTTATATCATTGAAATAATATTTTTTAATGATTTTTACTTAAACGAGTTGAGGGAAAGTTCTAACAAATAAAAGGCTGCAGAATAAGTTTATTCTAAGGATAAATTTTGAACCAAACACTTTTACGCTTACATTTCAGAATATTGCTGAAATAGTATTATAAGTATATACTAATTAATAATCTCTGTTTTTTATTATAAAAAAATATAAGAAAAATTGATTAATCTCTTTGAAAAAAACGCATTCTTATGCGTTCTATAAAATATATAGTACTAAACTATACATGTCTGTGGCGTCTACTTTTATTTAATATAAACACTTGATAGCAATTTGAAAAATAATCGAACTAGAAAATAAAAATTATAGTAATAATATTAAATTAAAGGTAATCAATAACTTGTAAAATTGCAGTTGTAGTATCATACAAATTTTATTCGTCTGTTGCGTGTAATTTGAAATAGCGTAAATTTGATTTTTTAAATTTAATTTTCAATGTTGCCGTCTTCTGCCGCCAGGTGGAGCAGCGTTCGGAACAAAACGGGTTTGAATCTTTGATAGACATAATAGTTGTATTTTTATGAAAATATAGTAATACCAAAACACATTTACTCTGTGCTTATTTGTAACGTCATAGAAATAGTCATATTCGATTTAATGTTAAGAAAATATACGGATATTGTTTTTATTTGTAAATAATCGAAGCAAAAGTAGGTAGCATAATTGAAATATTATACATAGTTATATGATTCAATTAAAATTATTTGAATTTTCCATGTGCACAGTTAAAATCATTGTTTAATATTTTTGAATGAACAATTGTAAAACTAGTATTTAATTTAAGAATATTTGTAGTTTATTTTATTAAAATATAAAACTTTATTGCGGCCATGTTTTGTTTTATATAAGTAATATCAATTATTTAAGTATAAATATTTTGCCGCATATTTAAGAAATTGTATGTAATAATCATTATAATAACTTAAAACATTGTATTTGTATTATATGGATTTGATTTTAAAATAATGTAAGTGAATTTCAAGAATACAATAATTTCTCAACGCTTAAAACTAAAAAAGGAAATAGTTGCGAACATAAAATATTGATTTTAACTTAACTAAACTACTTGTTTGGGACCAAACGTCAACTTGCTGAAAAGGAATTTAATTGTTTTAAATCTAAGCTTAATTTCTTTAAATTTAAAACACTTCACAAATAATAAACTGTTATATTCTAATCGGTTTCTTCCAATTTAATATATGCTGATAAAATTGTATTAAGTATACTAAAAAGTAATAAAATCTGTGCCTAAACTCCTTTCTATAAAATATCATTTAATTTTAATAAACGTGTCGTTTGTAAATCTGTAAGTTTTTTTACGAATAAAAATGTGTGTGAAGTAAAACAGCTAAAGCGTTAGATAGGTCGTACACCGGGCGAAAGTTATTGAACCTGAAATAACCGTATAAGGTGACTTTCCTTCACAAATGATTAATGAAGTATCTGGCGCACATACAAATTGTACAGTAATTTCCTGTGAAGGGAATAACATAGAAGCGAAAATGCATAACGGGACATTTTCGTTTCTTAACAACAGCTCATTTCCATATCCGTATCCGTTTATCACAGAAGAGGAATATATGGCATTGCATGGCTTGGGAAACGGAACACAGGACCCGAACTCAACATTGCTGGGTCAGTCTGTGAATGACAGCTTCTCTCTCAACCACACGCTTGTAGTTTTTAACACTTGGTATCCAAGTGGATACTCACTCCTTCATATAATAATAGCGTCCTTTATCGTGACAATACTCATGATAATGGTCGTAGTCGGTAATATGCTGGTCATAATTGCGATTGCGACGGAGAAGGCGCTGAAGAATATACAGAACTGGTTTATAGCTTCGTTGGCAGTGTCAGATTTCTTCTTGGGACTCTTGATAATGCCATTCTCGTTAGCGAATGAGCTAATGGGTTACTGGATATTTGGGTACTGGTGGTGTGAAATTTACTCCGCGATGGATGTGCTTCTGTCTACAGCCAGTATAATGAATCTATGTCTCATATCGCTGGACCGATACTGGAGCATTACTCAGGTGAGTGTATCATTATTTTTATTTATATTTTATAACTATACCAAAAACTACCGTCGATGTTAGGATGCCAACACAAAAATTTGATATAAGACGATTAAAGAAAACGCAATAATTATTTAACAGTTTTTTAATGGGTTATAAAAAATATCTTATTTTTATGATTGTGTCAGAAATATTTAATTGAAGTTAAAAACATGACTATGTTATTTATAAAAAAATATAAGTTTGCATTAGAAACAAATGCTTTTATTCTTAAAAGTTGAACTTAAAAGTAATATTATCTATCTCTCAATTTTTATATTTACTCTCTATCTCTTTTTACACATTTTGCATTGAGGCCAATGAAACGTTTCCCTCTTGCTAAAAAAGAAGCTGGTGTATTTATTATTGAATTATACTTATCTTTAAAAAAAAAACAGCAATAATGTTTCTCTATGATAATCAATGTAAAATGTTGTAACTATTTTGGCTCATTTTTCGTAAAAATAAATAGTAGCATAATAATAATAAATCAAATGTTTTTAAATACCAATATATGTCATAAGAGTCGTTTAATTACAAAAATTAATATGTACATACTTTGTCAAAATCAATAACAAAAAAAAAAATGCGTATTCTTTGCACAATTTTACTCAATGTGAGAAAATCTATTAGCTTCAAAACTCAATCACTTTATTTCAAATCTTAATTAGCGACATAGGTATTCATGAATATTCTAGTATTTTATTTTTACTTAATTGTATAATTTATTATCTTATAAACGCTATTATTTTTTTAAAAAGAAATTTTTTAGAATAGAAAAAAAAGAATCTTAACTAAAAACAAAACAATATTTGCTTGAAACATAAAAATCTTGTTTGTGGCTAATATTGAAATGTGTACATATCGCTTTTTCGATGTGTACATAAACGTTTCATATTATGCTAGTCGTAAAAGAATATTTAACCAAGAACTCTAAATTTATACTAGTCTAAAAGAGGAAGGATATTTATGACAAACCAACAATATTAATTTATAAGTGAAAATTTTTTAAAAAACACAAATACAGTTTATTATTACAAAATAACAATATTATGACAATTATGACAATAGTCCAAATGAAATAGAATAGTAAATGGTAAAATTGTGTGAAAACAAAATTTATTATTAAGAAATTGTATTAATTTTTAACGTATGCTTTTAAAAAATAAAATTTCTCTTGAGGCTTGGTAATTTGATATTGTAGGAATATAAAAAAAGTAAGTGATGTAAAAAAATATATACAGTTTAAGAAAAGTTACACTCCCGAGAATATCTTATTGCCGATATAATTGTTGGCTATGGCCACTCAGAAATAAGCATACGTCTTTTTTGTGGGAAAAGTTTTAAATAAAGCGAGTCTGACAAATAAAATTTGAATAATTCATTCTAACAAAAGCGGACTTACAAACTTTTCACACAAATCAAAAAGAAAAGTGAAACACTTGACGTTCGACAAAGGAGGAGAACAAAAACGCTAAAAGCGCAAAAACGTCTCCAATAGGTGAAGGAAACGCTAAAATAAAGCTTTTTCACAGACACTCTTATAAGTGGAAAGCTCATTCCTATATAACTGAAATGATAGAAAGATTACAATACCGTTGTTACCGAAACTGGGACTCTGGTATTCATGATGTATTTTCGTTACCACAATATCGGTATTAAAAATTCAAAATTATCGGTATTTTGAAATTGAAAATAGATCAACAAATAATTTTGAATGCTTTGAATGCATCACATAACATATTTCAATAAAATTGTTCTTGATGAATCGAAGAATTTAAAATTTGATATTGAAAGGTTACAGAAATTGTGAGTCTTTCAATTATGTATTATTTGTTACCTTAATAGACCGTAAGCCAAAAAAGTGAGTATACCGCATACATGTTTTATAATATACATATAACATTTATGCGTACTCACATTTTTTGGTACTTATTTCGTTTTTTATTATGTGTATTAATTTATGCAAATCACTAGTTGTTGATTATGGTAATTTTTTTATGACATTTTACAATTTAAGTCTTCATTTGGATCTATGGCACAGTGGTCAATGTTATTGGCTTCAGTGCCAGATCTTACGGGCTCAAGTTCCAGAACGAACAGCGTTTTTACAATAATACTGTCCGAAGGCATGATTTTTTGTGATTTTTAAAAATTTCCTCTCACTATTACAATCCTAAAATAAAGATGAAGCATAAGTAATTAACCTACTACTATTCCTGTCTTAGATTATTTCTGTCCTTACATTCTCCGAAAAAAAAGAGGATGAGCAAACTGAATAACAAGCCATTCTCGTAAAAAAAAATTGTTTCGATACTACTATTTAGAAATCATAATATGTTCTTATATTGTAGACATATATTTTATTCTTTGAAGAAATAATTAGTCCGTTAAGTTTTTTAAACAAAAAAACCTGTGCATTTTCTTAAGGAATCTATAAAATCATTTCAGCCCATAAATTTATAAAAAATAATCATACAAGACAATACACAACACAGAGCTATTGATTTGCTTTTATCTTAGATTCACTATTTTTCTGAAAGGCCGAGAAGCTTAACCAAGGCATTCTCGAAATATCTTATAATGTTGAAGTTATATGGTTGTTACGTCATTTGGATAGTTGCCAAAATCCCCAACTTGTGTTACCTAAAAGGAGACAATAAAAAGCCCTGACATTTGTATTCTTTCGTAAAAAAAGTTAGACACTGCTCGCATATGTGTAAACTCACGACAATTTTTTGATCTTTTGATCTGATTAAAAATATAAGCTCAGACTGAATTAAAAAAATTAAGTTTACGTTTTACTCTTACAAAAGAATTTCACAAATTGTATTTTCATATTTACGAATTAATTTATGTTCAATATACAATGTAATGTGAATTTTATTTATTAAATAATAAATGAGTTCCATCTTCTTAACACACCACAAGACTAGGTTATTTAATTTATCTATATTATAGTTCTAATGCATTATGAAAAATAGTGTAACTATTTTGTATATATTTTTCTACTCTAAATTAATATAATGATAACATAATATTTTATAGTGTGAATCCCGTTACTTTATATCAATTAATTATATCAAACTTATCGATACAACATTTATTTATATCATAATTTTTGTCTTCAATGTGTTCATTATAAATCTGAATTTAAATTTTAGTAAAAACCTACACTTAATAAAAATAATGAATTTTTCCTGCACTTCTTTGAATATTTTGGTAAAATCTTCTATATATAATATTTTTTAATCATTGAACACATAAGATAAAAATGATAAAGGATGGAGTATATAACTCAAGGGTATTATATATATATATTTTCCCTATGACTTCCTGTAGGAATAAAGTATTTTTTTAGTATTGAAGAATACTTATGTTTATTTCGTAGTATTTATTTAGATTTCTCATATAATAATGCAATAATTCTTGCGCAAAATGTAAACATCATGGAAATAATAATAATAGTATGTTTGTGCGAAACATAATATCTTCCACGTAATATGCATATTATATTGCTATGTGTACCCAGGGTTGCCATATTTACGACATCACTGTCGGGATAATCACTCACTAAGGAAGAGATAAAGAAATAACTTGCTGATTTCATTTCAATATTTTTCTTGCATGGCGCTAAGGTGCTAGACTAATCTTGGTCAGTATTGCCATACACTCTTATCCGATTTGTCCTAGGATTCCTGTCATGTTCTTTCAACAAACATCACATATTCATGAAAACATAGTTTTAATTTTAACGTTCCAAATTTACCATAATGTTCATAAAAACAGTAAAGTACCTCCAATAAAAGAATTAAAGAGTTTATTAGTGTTCAAATTCTTAAAAAATACTTTAATATTTCATTTTTATATTGAATTAATTAAAGTACGAGCGTATCTAGATTTTCCCAGTTATAAGATATCGCAGTCTGGAATGTATTATTTTGAAGACAAGGGTTATTGAAAATATAGTGGAACCCCCAATAACACTATCCCGAATTACGCGCTGGCTTGAAATATTCGTCGCAAATTCCCCAATTGCACAGTCGCATTCCATTGTCGTTTCTAAGAGACGGTCGTCTGTGCCGCGCATACAGTCAAATGTTGGCTAGCGTCTGTGTATTCAACACGTGCCAGGCTATACACGCGGTCTGTCTGTGTGCGGGATATTTACTACTAGAAAAACTAAATATTTCGTCCATATTTTATTTTTGCAAAAATAAGGGAAATCTTAGTTTTGCGTTTTCCGTGGAAAAAACCAAATCCATAATTTTGTATGAGATTCACACCCCCAATTACACGGTCCCGACTATAGTGTAAATGGGGGTTTTACTGTAAATTGAAAATGTGAACAAAATTAACTTTATTTTTAATAATTTCAGTAAAACTGCGGTATCTTGTGTTGACTGTGAAAAATTTTACACATCTGTATGTTATTAAGCATGTAATATATACTTGATAATTTAATGTTTCTTATCATAATAAACTTAGTCTGTCTGTCATTAATAAATAGTCTGTTCAATATACTAAACAATACAATTGTATGCTGTTTCCGTTTGATAAAACCTCGTTTATATCAAAACTGCAAGTAACGGGGTTAAAAAATTATAATTTTGTTTTTAAATTGTTAATAAGCACACTGTATGTTGATCACATTAAGAAGAAGACAACTGTTTTTTTCAAGAACATTTTTTTTCGCTTACTTTTTTATTTAGAATTAACAAATAAGACTCGGAAAACAGTAAAAGTCAACTTATCACTCTCACTTAACCCCGTTTTTACAAATGATTTTAGGGATTCAAAATAAAATCATGACAAAAATGCAGACTATAAAAAGATTTATCAAATTGCCCCTTAGAAAATACAAACACGTAACCAAAGGAACCGAATAGAACGTTGACCACTCGGTTACAAAACCATCACATATAAAATAGCTAAACGATAAAAATGAAATACACTCCAAGAAGCAAAATAGATTAATCGATTGTATTATAAACGTAACATTAAATTCGCTATTCGATAAAACCATTTTTTTTCAACGTACAATACACGCTATATTCATTTTTTTGAATCGAGATCTTTAGATCGTTTGTGAAAATCGGGATTTGTTTATTTAATTCTAAATCGTCCGAATAAATTTGGGACGAGTGCCAACCCTGTGTGAGGCATATAGGGCCATAGGCGGTGTTCTCCGTAATTGCGGTTTGATGTCTCGTTGAGTATGTACCCAAGGCCAAACGCATTTATAAGCACTTGATAGGAATTCCGTGTTTTCCATTTATAAGGAAAAAAACTTTACAATTTTTCACGCTGTTTTAGTACATCCGAGCATTATTTTTATTTTTATTCCAATAACTACGCCGTCATAGAATTTTCCACGCATAAAGTATCGTTATTTTATGTATTATTATGTTGTTTTTAAAATATAATCAAATCCATATTCAGATCCTCTTCATATGATTATAATATTATTAGAATGTTGATGTTTTAGGTACATTACAGAACATGAATTGTATTGGTTAATAAATATAATGTTCATGTGAAATGTTATTGGACTATTTTTTTCCAACATTGGCGTCTCGGCGAAAATACTCAAGTGACAAAGTTCGTGACAATTTTTTAAAGAGAAAAAGGTTATAGAATATGTGTATTTCAACATTCTCGTGATGTAGAATGAAATGATTTCTTTATGTATTTAAAATATTGTTTCTTGATACGTGATCAAATAAAGGAATGAGATTTTATTTACCTATATTATACTATTTAGTAGATCAGGTATACTTTATACTAAAATATAACACAATATGTAGTCATTTTTGTGTTTTAATTTCAACAACTGTATTTAAAAATACTGAAAGGTGGCTAAGCACAAGTGATATGAAATATTACACGAATTAGTAAGAAAAAATCTTGTTCTAAATGTTTAATTATTTTGCACCCATATCCGTTCTTAATATATGGAACGTATGATACTGCTAAATATTCTAACATAAACTGTTAAACAAAAAACCAGCTGCAGATTTTCTGTGTTTGATAGGTAAAACAATAACTGTAGCTTAATAAAACGTGTTTCAAGGTTCGTATTAAATTTGTATTGTAACCAAAAACTTTGACGAATTTATTGATACAGTAAAACGATTAAAATAACGAGCACTTTAACATCATAACATTATTTATTTATGCACTAAAACTAAGAATAAAAAAATCTCATCATGCACAGATTATATTAGTTTAGATAAGTTTAGTTTGTTATTGTTAGGTGTATATGTAAATGACGACAGCACAGATACACAGTAAATTATATATAATACTTATATCAATAAGTTTGGATTCAGTTAATAAGTCAAAAATAAATATTCAGTATAACAAGATCAATTAATTGTTTGCATTTGTCGTTATTTAAAATGCGTTGTTAACACTATATTTCAGGATTTTATTGTAGGCGTACAGCCGGTTAAAATTTTGCCTCTAGTGTTGCAAATTGTTATATAGTTCTATATTGAAAATTGTAATAATATTGAATGTTTTACAAAATGCCTACTTAGTAACTATGACCAACTCAATGTTGCATGCGATGTGTAATAGATGTATACAATACTAAATAATTGTCATTCAATACCATTTTGATGAGATATACGATGAGAAAAAATCGTATATACAATGTTGAATTTGCAGTGAAAGAAGTAAGTAGTTACTTTAAATTAATTTAAAAATATACTTTTGTGACTGCTACGTTTTTTAAATTGGAATTCTGTTGTGAGTATAAAATATGTATGTAATATGGTTCACGATACCGTGCAGAAGAAAGTGTAAAAAAACTTACGAGTTTTCTTTTTCAAAAGCTGGAATTTCTATTTTCAGTGTGTTAACGTGCAACTCTCTTGTTATTTGCAGTATAAACGTAATTTGTCGGAAGGCGAGGTGCATTTTTATAGGAAAAACCTGAAGAAATTGTAAAATTTATGAGTATCGTGAAACGCGATATCCGAAGATGGCGTGTTAAAGATTAAATATCATATTGCTATACCTCTGCGCTTAAATTTTATAAACATTAATTTTGCATGGAGTTTTACAACCGCCAGTATCTTTTCAAGACTCATAATTTTGTTGTTTTGAATTAATTTATTAAAAACCAACACCAAAGAATTTAGAAATAATAGTTTTGCTTTCTTAATATTGTTAACATCACGTGTTTATGGTTGTACTAAATTCAAGTTGATATTACGGAATATTCGTACATTTTTCACTAGCTGTACATACAAAACGTCACATATAACCATAAGCATTAGTAAATTGCATAATTACTGATTATCTAAACTTTCTTGTCCTCTGACACAACACATACTAAAGAAAATAAGTTCAAGCTGCCAGTAATAAAATGATATACGTGTTATAAATTCACTTGTAAGTTTCATTCAATTTATCTTAAAATACAACGGAGTAATTGTACAAAAATTACATTGAACCATAACAAATTAAATGTCAAAATTCAAATTGTATACGGTTTATAATTACAATAAAAGATAAAATAAGATATACGAAATTCAACTCTTACTATCTTATTATGTTCTCGATTTGTATTTGAAAAAAGCATATGTTTCAGAAATATATTTGTCTTATGCAACATAAAAAATATGTTGATATATAGTAAATTATATATTTTTTGTTTTGATATCAATATGATTATCTCTATTTCATATGCTTAAGGGAGCTTTCGAAATCATAAATTTATTGAATTAAATTAAAAGAACTTATCGTCAAATTATGTCACATTGTTGAAAATTTTCAGAACTACTATTATCCACAAAGTGACAAATTGCTTTTACTTTGAATACCTCTCATTGAATGCAGGAACGAATGAAAATGTAATAGAAATAGAAAGCTGATAGAGAAAAATAAAATAAAATGTTTACGGCCATTGGAAATACAATATTGGAATAAAACTATTCTAACAAATAACTGCAACGCGTGGCATAAATTGCAATTTGAATACAGCTCTGTGAAAATATGAAGGTACTGTATACTCATTTTTGTATGTATGTTAACGACCAGTGTTATTTTCCGATTTTTGCTATTTTTGTTTTATCTGGCAGTAATTTCACTATGATACATCGCTATAGTCAATTATTTTTGTAGTTATGCTTACACTAATGGAGTAGTTAAACTAATTCATATTTTATATTTAAAACCAACGAAACGATATGTGCTCAAATGCCACCGGTGTTGTGATCGAGATTAATCAATTTATAAATTAAAAAAAAATATATTTGTAAAACAACATATTCACTCCCAATGTGGAGCATATGGCATCCTAATGGAGGTATCCCAAGAGAAGTTTTATACAAAAACTGTCTCAGTCGCTCAACCTCTCATTTTCAAATAGTGTAGTAGGGAAAGAAAAATAAAGCTACGACAGAATTAGTGGTTGACTAATCGCTTTCGCTACGCCCAGTTATTGAAGAATCTTAAGGATGGGAGGGAATTTTTAGACATCACAAACACCCATACCTTTGAACAGAAATCGATCAAATATGCTGTTCGTACCGGGACTCTAAGCCGTGCAATCCGCCACGGAAGACAATAATATTAACAGCTGGGCTAAAGACCGAATTAATTATAAGTAATATACCATTAGACGATTTTGTGAAACGTTTTTCTAAGAATACTGCCTGATTTTTACTAAAACTCATTATAATTTCACTCTAAAATATTACAACTGTAATGCCATTTATGAATAGAAATACAAAATTTAATTTTTGAGACGTAATCTGCGGTCATCTAGTTATACAATAAATCAAAACTGCTCAGTGAAATTTCAAAAAAAATGTTAGTAAATTTTGCAAAAAGGTTTCACGAAATTATATTTCCGAAATCGAATTATTTCTTGTCTGATACGAATAGCACAGTTGCGAAAAATGGGTATCAAGAGTTTTTTTTTCTGTTGCTTGTTGAAATTTGACTATTTTAGGTTTTTACTTTTGTTTAACACTTTATATTGTGCTCTTTGTTCTGTTAGTTGCGGATATCGGCTATGTACCCAGCTGCTCAGCGTTCATCATGCAAGACAAATGCCATGTTTTTGTCTGGATGATGTATGTGTCTATTCCGAGCTGAAACATTTTGCATGCAAAGACTTGTTTGAATTTATTGCACAATGCACTTACTTGATTATACGCGATAGTTTGCATAACTCTAGGTCAAGGAAATTGTTGCAACAACACAATTCTACTAATATGACATTACTGGACATGTATTTAATGATAAACTGTTCTTTATGCATAGTTAACAATAAAATATAATAGTATTTCTTAACGAAAATGAGGCCATTGGCTTAACCACAGTAAATTATTCAACACTTGACTCATTAAATCAAAACGATACATAAAAATAAAATTATTTCTGATATGTATTTCATACCGTTAATTTCCTACAAAAATAACAAACAATACGATTATTAACGTAATAATATTGTAGTTATATGCAACATGTAAAACATTGATTTAAAACCATAAAACACCTGTCTTATAATGAATGATAACGATTTCAATATGCAATAATACAATTTGTCACAGGGTTTCAGTAGCAGCTCTTAACATTTTATAATCTTATATTTTAATAAACAAAACCGATTTGTATTTGTTTATTATTAACACGTCTGAATTTTAATACAGTTTTGGTCATAATTTTTATCAAATTCGTCTAAATTTATATTACATTGGTCAGAATTTATATTAATTGATTATAATATATCGGTCAGTGCACAGAGAGCAGAATATATAATTAATGGTCAGAATTTATATAAAATAGTCATAATTTAAATGAAATTGAAAAAAAATCTAACCTTACCTAACCACAATGCTTATAAAAATCTGACCGTATAATATTTTTATTCTAATCAAAAATTGAATTTTATTCTGAATTCATTATTTGAATTCTTACCAAAAATTGACAAATATAATTTAATATAATTTAAAAATATAATTTATTATTTATGTACTATTTCGATGGATATTAAGCTTCATTTTTCTTTGCCATAACTTTATCAAAAATCTTTTTTAAAGACAGTAATTTTTACAATGGATAAACAATTTAACCACTCTGAGAAAATTTTAAAATTCTCTTTGACCTTTAAAACATTATTAATGAATTTTCAAGGTAAAAAAATCTTTCGTAAGTATTTAATTTTTAAAATATCATCAAACATTAATGGAATTAAACAAAAGTTTCTTATTGTTCGTTTTTTTAATAATATAACATTCTCAATTTACGAAATGAGTTGTATATTATATAATACGCTCTTACATTATAATGATGAAATAAAAGCAACCAAAAAAGGGTATTATTTATATAATACTAGCCGGTACCCGGCAAGCGTTGCAATGCCACTAGAAGGAAGAAAGTGTTTGCGTTTTAATTGTGTTTATTGAAGTGCATGCTTTCTTTTTGCCTGTTTGATGTTTGCTGCCGATTGTCTATGATACAACACACGCGCCACCTACTGTAACTAAATTGTACTATAACCTTCCCGGAAGTGCAAGCAAAAATTTTGTCAAAGTTGTATTGCAATCGGATGAGCAGTGTGGCAATGCATAAAGTATGAACAAACAAACATTCATTTCCATAACTTTTCACGATTTGTTCCATTCTCTGATCATGATTGTGTGACTTTTATTTCATACTTTAAGTCTTTTTTCGTATTCGAAATTATTTTTCTATGATTACCGTTTCTAAAAAGATAAACCTTACTACAAAACTACCTAAAACAAATTTTTCAATAAATATAAATAGTAAAAAACACAAATTAATCATAAATTAATGTTATTGTATTCTTACTATTAATAATCTGTAGTATATGGGAACCATAAAATTATGAATTCCAGAATATAAGATAAATATTTCTTCATCTACTCTTGTATGACTTGACACAGCTAATAGATTAAAACCTCTTTCAAAAAGACTTTCAAACCTAAAACGTATAATCAATGCACGCATAACCATCAAAATACTCTTAGCATTTATATATAATAGTTGACAAAACATAAAAAAGAAATTGTACAATATATAAACACGAAACATTCATTTACTTAGCGTCAGTTCAAGTTCACCCGTGCACTTGAACGCCTGAAGACGCCGAAAGGCGAAACCCGGGTCGTTAGTGACGAAATCTGTGAGAATGTACATAATTTGAACGATTCAAATTTAATATTGAAATTCCACCAAGCATCTTCAGTCGAAATCTTAAATTGTACAATATTCGTTGAACATCATGAAAATAATCACTTAAAACTCTCTTTGCTAATAATTTCGCATTCTAGATTATATAAGAACATTTAATAAGAGAAAAACCGTTTAATATAAATAAAGAATGCTTTTCCATCAAGTATTGACAGTGGAAACAGGAATTATGTATATAGCAGTTTACGCATAATATCTTTATTCATAAAATAATGGCTTACTAACGTTATGTAAATTCACAATGTACTTTTGCTGTCAAATGTCACGAACTATTTTTTTGACGTTCTATATATAAATAGTGTAGTATTAATTGAAGTGAAAAGTGACAGCTTCTAACAGATTTGAAATCGAAACAATCGAACATCAAATCAAACAAAATGGCCGTCGTTCAAACGAAATTCAAATTTGAATGGAATACTCGGGAGTTTGACCGGTAAAAAACATTGAAATCTACGATTATTTTAGTTTTTAGACACTGTTTGTTAATTTTAATACGCCTATGTTATTCCCGGACAGGCAAGCTAAATTATTGTCGAAGTTTTATCGCAATCGGACCTGTGGCTTCCGAATCCATAGACGCCAAAGTTAGTCATTTTTATATACATATATATATAAGATAAGATTATAATCAATCATTGAAAAATGTGCCTTCATTCCGTGCCTTCATACCTGTGATATAATATTTGGTTTGTTATCAATTAATTAAACTATATTAAAACATTTTATCGTAAATAATTTAGGAAACAGCATTAATCTGTCATTTGTATTCGTAATAGGGCACTTATTAATTCTCTATCTACTCGTATAGTTTAAAAAATCTTCACTTCTTTAATTTGATCATGATAAATAATTAAATATATATTGAAGTTCTAAACTCGTCTTAAAAGTTTTAAAAAAAATCTTTATCTATCATCAAATACGATATAATAATTACAGTAGGTCCTTTACTTAAGTGGTTAATGCATTCCGAAAGATTCAGCGTATGTCGAAAACCGCTTAGGTCTAGAAATACTAAATTTTCGATATATATTTAATGTATAAATTATATTCACAGTTTCATATCATGAAATATAATATAATGGTAATATAAAAACAATACATATGATTCTCATCATCTATCTAACGAAATATTGAGATTTCACTTAAATATCTGCGTTATTTCTCATTAGATATTTTTTTAACCAGTTAACAATATCATCAAAAGTTAACTCATACAAATAAATTAATTAATTTATGACTTCGGTGTGAAGCTATTAGAAAATCATTCGGTGTCAATTAAATTTGAAAAAATAAACTAAACTTGACATGAAAATTGCATTCGATTTTTAAACAGCTAATTGAGTTAACAATATTCTCAGTTTCTACGGATGATGTATGAGTGTATTTTTATTTAATTTATTGAAACACTTATCTAGTGATAAATTATAATTATTTTCTTATGTAACTTTCAGTTCGAGTGCATTCGCGCATTGAGTAACACCGGAAGATGCCGAATGGCGAAACCCGGGTCGTGTTCGACCAAGGTTTTTGTGGAAACCTACATTATGAAAATAATTCTAATTGAACGTCAAATTTCCATCAAGCACCTTCAGTTGAAATTCTAAATTATCTACTGAAAACCCTTTTTTTATCATAACATATTTTTTAGTTGTTTGTCATAATAATATCGTTTTTTAGAAGAAATTGCATCCTGTATCGCTCAATGAGCATTGAGCGATACAGGATGCAATTTCTTCTAAAAAACGATATTATTATGACAAACAACTAAAAAATATGATTTCATTATTCGACCAGTGTCATAAGTTTGGGTCTATTATTGCGTTTTCCAATTCTATAGTTAAAAATTCAGTTAAAAAATCTATAAAAATCGACATATGAAACAGACAGACATAATTGACTTATTTTGAATAATCATCCGCTTAACTACGAAACCGCTTAAGTAGAAGATCTTATGAATGAACTTGATATATTTTGTATTTTGTCATCGAAATGATATAATTTTAACTTTTGATCAATCAGTATTTTCTTTAAGTACGGTAATAATTTGATTAAACGGTAAACGACATTTAATCATTTACACGGTTTATTAAAACTACTTAAAGACTACAAGTTTGGGTAGAAGTATTCTTCGAAGAAGACGAATTTAATCCAGTATTATAAAATAAATATATTCTTGTGTTGGTTTGAAATATTTTATTATATTAATAAATTACAAAACTACCACTACAGTATATTAAACAATCTATCATAATTATTTGCCTTTAAATTGGAATTATCATCGGCTTACGCAGTAAATATTTATCAAGCTAAATTAGTCAAGCTTAGGAAATTATTATCAATAAAATTGCTTTATTCCGGTACAAAATATACTTTAAACAGAAATATCCCTTTTTCGTCCTCTCACATATTCATACTATCTTATATATCATTTTTTTTCAGGTTTTGGTCAGCAAATAAATCATTTATTAGCGCCCAAGTATTTTTTATGAATACTGAACTAATTATAAGTCATATTTCTATCTTTTAAACAAAATTAAGATTTTTTTTAAACTAAGAAAATTAATATAATTATTTATTATTTGAATTGAAAATTATTATAATTATAATATTCTTTTCTTGAATCAACTTCTACTTTGTTATGAATTTGTTGACGTCATTTTTATGTAATCGACGATGCCGGTGATTACAACCAATTCTTGTATGCAAATAATTTTATTTAGAAGCTCGAAATCATCTGAGGTATTAGTTATAGTAAGTATTCCTAAATGCAAATGTAAATTTTGAATGTTAATTCATACTGTATCTATAAATCATGAACGCATGTGTTATATAGTTTTAAAATTATCGATGACGAAATCTTTGTTAAAATTCAATTGGTACTTTGCAGTCAGGTTGTTTTTTTTTATCCCAATCTTCATTTAGTAATTCATAAAAATATTAATATTTTCGTAAACTTTGATATATTCTGTCTGATAATGTCTCTTAATGACGCAAAAAAGTGCCCCAAATTGTAGCACATCAAATTAAGTAACACAGTCATTAAATTCAATTATATTTTAAAAATAAAAAGCGATTATAACACGTGTTTCAGACAATTATAAAATCAATCTAGAAAAGAAATTCTAAAGTGTCTTTTTCGGGATTCAAACGTTTGGCCCTTAGTGACGAAGTCGAAGATAAAAAATCTTTAGACTATTTTGAAGTAGTGACATTGATTTTTAATTAATAATATACTAAGAAACAATACATAAAATATTCTACTAATGGAGAGGAAAAAAGTAATATTGAATATAAAACAATTTTTTTTTTTATTATATTTGAGTATTGAATCAAAATTTTATAAACCTATTTTCATGTTGAAGACGGTAATTAATTAAAATATAATAAAGCTTTTAGACACATGTATTTAATTCAAATATTTCGATTAATATAAAATAATGTTTTAGTAATTCAGCGTACACACAGGACAATAAATTATAGATTTGAACGAGTAGAATATTTTGAACAGTTTACAGTAATATTCACAAACCATTTGATCTTCAAAACTATTTTGAATATAATTTTCATAAATCGTGTTACTGAAATATTACATATATTTAATTTATTCGCTATCCTGAATGTTTAAACTGTTCGTATGAACTTGAAGCGATAAATTCTAACCGAGTTTTACGCAACCTTAGAGCCATTGCTGTCTCGTGAAGGCAAATATCATTTAATATTTATTATAATTACCAATACTCTACAGCCAACATTTGATTTGCGTGTGATAATTTGCGGCAAATGAGAAACTAATAATTTAATATGCAAAGGCAAAATGAATTTCATAGTTTCGTTTAAAATAGTAATTATAATAGACCATTCATACAAAGATTAGAGTCTAGGAATATGTGCTATTAATCAAACTGTTTGAATAGAAAATGATTAATTAGTTATTTCAATTCATGCCTAAAAGTTACGGTACATAACATAATTACTTAATTTGAAACGGTCTATTTAATTACTTTCAGGTAAATAAAATAATACATCTTCAAACAGGGATAAAAAAAAATCAGTCCAAAAATCAATAATATTGTGCCTAAAAAACAATGTGATAACAGAAATAAACTTTCCTTCTACATTTAAATAAATAAATGTTAGGCTTGAATGCTAATAATTAAAAAAAAAAAACAATTAATCTTTTTTGTTTATACCAATACTATGTATTGTATTTGAGATAGTAAGAAAAAGTAAAGGACTAAATTATTTTTACATCGGGATTTAACTAGCTTAAGTTTCTTATTGTCTATCTCATCGACGAGTTACATACTTATGTACATCGTGCGATAAAGTGTTGCAACACCATAATATTATTTAATTTTTTAAAATATTTATATTTATTTATTTAAATAAAACTCTAACAAGCCAACCTTTTTTCAAATAACGATAACAATAATAAGAGATATTTATTGAATGAATTCGTGCTTTCAATCATTTTGTTTTTTTGATATCGTAATGAAGTCATTATTTAGACGCCACTGCATTGATAACTTTGAAATAGTATTTTGAAAGCGTCCCTGTTCTGGTATCATTCTCTGAGTACATGTTCGAAATCATAAAACGTTACAAGGCGTTGTATAAATTCCTTTCGCGAATCACTTCGCCAAACAAGGCAAACACGCCATCGTCTTCGCAATCCAGTTTTGAATACGTGGCATTCGGATTAATTGCCTCCAACATGAAATTCTACCATATAAAACATTGTAATATAAGCCTCAAATTATCTCTCTATATCTTCCTTAAAATTTTGTTGCAAGAGTTTATATTCAAGGAATAAAAAGTTATTAAATATTATTTTTCAGTTAACAAATATTATATTAAAAAAATGAACAAAATATGGACTAGACATCAAAAATAAGACGAAAGATTCCTTTCGTGGCTCTCCTTTCTTGACATTCATATCAACTCCAAAGCATCAGGTTAAGCGACTGACTTTTACCTAGTTATAGACAACGTTTTTTGTTTTGCTGCAATAAGAGTCCATTATGTCACTGCACTGGTAGAACTCTGTAAATAACAACAGAGACAATTTTTTTTTTTATTATTAGAATAATTTAGTGCATTTAATATACCAGTTTGGCGAAAGCAGCATTTTTAATCAGTTATTATAATTAATGCAGATTTAAAGGTAGAAAATGATCCCTGCCTATTAACTCCTAACTGTATCAGTCCAGCATAAATCCATCAATATTTATCTAAGTTAAAATACAATTTATATTGAAATAAGATTTATCCTAAAGGCATAAACTTTTCATTTACTGTTTTTTTATTCATGTCCACTACCAGTGTGGAGCATATGGCCTTCTTATAGAAGTTTCTCAAAATATGTTTTTCTAACTGTTTGTTACTCAATCGCTCAACCTCTCTTCTTTTCAAGAGAGTAGTATGGATAGAACATAGTAAAGCAGAACAGGACTACTGGTGGTTGCTTACTCTGAGCTATCAATGTGCTTGTTCACCAAATTCTGCCAGTACGGTGATGATATGTCAATTATTTGTTTTCGAAATTTGTAAAATATTGTTTTTTTTTAACTTCGTATAAAAACACTATGTATCTGTTGAAAAACTAGTGAACTATTTTTACGGAATAACTATCAGTTCTTAATAATCATTACAGAAATGAAGTTCATGAAATGTAATTGCTTGATGTTTTTAGTTGTTAAATATTCTGAATACAAATTAAACTTATCAAACTAGACATAACCTCGCAAACAGAAACTGATACTCTTAGAATATTGTGAATGTACATGTCGTGAATGTGTAGCAATTGTCATATTTTATAAAAATATTGTTCCCATTATTTTATTTTATAGTAAGAAAAATCATATTAAAATGTTTTAAAATCCTTAATATGCCTATTCAAATTATGCGGTTTTTTAAATGAAAAAATATACAATTTTTATCTAACTTTATTGTTATTTTTTAAATATTCAAACATTTTATTGTATAATATTCGTTTAATAACTCTATTTTAAAATTAAAAAAAAAAAAGATTTTCAATGTAAAAATTGTTCAGTCTCGTATTTATGTCAGAAAATAAGATTTGATTTATACAACAGATTTATCATAAGTTTAATTAATAAAAATATAAGCTTATTATATTGTTTTATAAAACCATGTTTAATTTTATTACAGGCTGTTGAATATTTGAAGAAACGAACTCCGGCAAGGGCTGCTGTGATGATATTTGCCGTTTGGACAATGTCAGCCCTTATCTGCATTCCACCACTTCTTGGCTGGAGGGCAAAGCGAGTGCAAGAGGAATTTCCAAAATGCAAGGTAAGATTACATTATAATTATGTAACATGTTTCTACGTTGTAAATAATTATGATCGAATATTATCCGCCAAGATGCTATACTAGAACATGCAAATGAAATAAAAAATTAACAATAATTTATTAGCAAATTCATCTGAAATGTTTTCTAATGACTTTATTGTGTTACAGAATAATAATTTGAAGTCGATAAGTAAAGTTTTGACAAAGTGGCATTTATGTCACTGAGCACATTTAATTCAACATATAATTCAAAATTAAAAACATTTGAACTATTGATACGTTTCTCAATAGAAATTAACTAGAAAATGAGTACGCTTTTGTCAATGCATTAAAAAGGTTGTTTTATTGAAAAAGTTTTTATTCAGTGTAAATCTTCTAGACTTTCATCTTATTAATAATGTTATGAAAAATATTAAAAAATATCTTATCATTCGTATTTCGAAGTTCGTAGGATAAAAAAGTATCTCATAAAAGCTTTCGTCCAAAAAAATGTGTTGGAAACAACGATCGTTCTAAAAAAAGCTTTTTTAAAAAAACAATTTACAGTCAAAATTATTTTTTTAATAAGGCTAAATATACTTATAACCGTATTAGTTTGATATTCGTAACAATACATTTTTCTAGATCTTCGTTCTTAAATAATTAAGAGATCAGCTACGTTTTCTACATTTAAAATTATAATGTATCAGAAATAGAAAATAATACTGAAAAAAGCAACATATTCAAGATAACCATGCACTATTTGTCACAATGGAGAAAATAAGTTGATGCAATTTCTCCCACACAAATGGTATTAATAAAGCTTGTATACACCTAGTATTTTTTAGATAAAGAATAACTATGCATGACGTTACACTTTTTTTTAAGATTCAGATAAGAAGAATATTTTTTAAATAACCTGCAGAATTGTAGCACATTTAGTTACTTATAACATGGATTCACGAAATGAAAAGTTTTGGAAACTCTTTCATTGAGAAAGATTCTTCAAGAAAATTTGTTTTTGACCTTTAGTAATTGTATTTTAAGTAAAACAAAAATAATTATCTCTTAACAATTAACGTTAGGAAGAAATAAAATAGTTTAATCAAAAACCATACACTTTTGAGAGTTTAATAAAATAAAACGACACCAATTTAAAAATTAAAAAACTTTTAAATAAAACAGCATTTGACAACTTAAAGAACTAACTCTTCAATAAACAGTTTTTCGACACATATAAAATGTACAATACTGCAAAAGGTTCGAAGTTTTATGAAGCAATAATTCATTTACTTACTCGATAACGTATAGGGTGTGTACAATAACTTGATTGGAAAAATGATTAATAAATAGGTTTAAAAAATACAGTGCAATGAAATGCTTTTCTTTTAAAAAAGCCAATGCCAAATATTTACAATTATTATACAAAACATCTGTGGTAATGCTTATTTAATACATGTGAAAAAAATCATTATATTTAAATAAAATGCAATACTTTAAAAAAAAATAATGTACCAGAAACTTGGTAAGATATTCAGGGTAGCATAAAAAGTGTAAACATCCAATCCATGTCTGCACTGAATGTAGAACATATCGACGGTAATTTTAGTATCTTAAAAGTACATTTTTTTTCAGGAGACACATAAATGTATTTTATTCTTCCGCTATCGTTTAAAACACTATTGGAATGGTTTCGTTCTAAATATCTTTGAAAAATTTAATAAGGAAAGAAGCAAACACGTTTCTATCCATGCTACTCTCTCCTTTTTGTTAAATACAGGACATGGCCATGTTATTTTCTTGCCAACGTTTTTGTATTAGTTGAATAAAACATTTATTTTGTTTTGGGATACAAGTTTAAGGTGTGTATTGAAGTTTTGAATTCATTACATCAAAAAACTTTAAACTGAAAAAAATGAATATACGTTTTTGTAGAAAATTAACGACGATAATGACTACTCATGGAGCGTACCATCAGAAATTATTTAACAAACTGTTTACCATTAATTTGCTCACCATCTTAGAATAAAAACTTCACATACTTCCATGTCTATAAGAACAAATTCATAAATCGATTGAAAAAAATGTAATTTATTAAAGTGTTGATTTCCAAGAGCCTTTGATAATTGGCTACAGACTGGTTTGTTTCATAAAATAAATTTAAAATAACCTTTTATATACCTAAATAAAGGTTTATTTAAATATACATTTACTTCATTGACATATTTTTATTTACCACTTTCATTTGTATTTTACAAAAGAATCATAATCATCTGAAATTTATTTTTGATTCACACTGTGCTTTCTCGTATTGTTTCAAGTATTGAATTATGAATGATTGATGGAGCTTTAAAACGCAAGTCGAAAGCAAAATAAATGATATCAAAACAATTCTAACAGTAATTTTAAACATTGTATGTAACGCAAAGATAGATTTTTTTTTCATAAAACATAAAACTATTCCTGAAAAATAAAATAATAAACAATATATGAGATTAAAGACTGATTTACTGTCTTGAAAAAAGAAATGGACATATTTTATTCCTATAGTCAAATTGATGGAAAGGTTGTTTTTTTAATGTTAAAATTATCTAAAACCTAAGCATCACTTGTCCAATACTTGCAGAGCTACTTATACTTTTGAGACTGAATCCTTTTTAAAATTCAAAACATAATGAAAGGAAATATTTTTTTTTTTTTAGATTTTATTCACAGCGTTGAATATTTTATTTCTTTGCGAAATTAAGTTGAAAAAATATGTTTCACAGCTAAAGGTTATATGTCACGTTTACTTACTAAAATCAGTCATTATTAATGTTTTGGTCCATGAAAGCTTTTCTTTTTATCTTATCCCGTATAATATCTGATTGATCTAATGAGTAAAACATTACATCACATAATTACAAAAAAAATCTTCTCTAACCTTATTCGCTCCATATGTAGAGCATATGGCTACTACGTAATGCATCCATATTTTTCTGCCTCCCTTCAACTGTTTTACTTCCTCTCATGATTTGCCAGCATCCCTAATTTGAGCTGAGTACATCGTATGTACATAAAGTACCCAACGGTCGTCCTAAACACCATAATCCCGATGGTTGAAAAAAGAGGCAGGCAGGTTAAGACTCTCTGGAGGTATCCATAGCACGTGACCCAGTCAGTTCCAACGATTCTCTTTGACCACTGACGTGACGGAGCGCTGTCTTACACGTTCCTTCATCTCCGGGTTTCTCACGAAATCAAACCACCTCACTCCCATTATCAGACTCAAGTATATATTTTAGAAGTTAAGTGTACTGTTATTTGAGTCATGCAATTGTCGTTAGTTGTTTCGTTCATGTTTCGCTGCCGCAAAGCAGCACTAGTAGAATTCAAGCGTTAAACATACAGTATTTGGTTAAGTACGATAATGTATGTCTCTCTGATCAACATCAACAACCATTATGTGAAAAAAAAATTGCTAAATATTTGTTGAAATATTATCATTATTTTAATAACCAAATATCTATTACGTCTAGTTTTTGTTTTGTTAAAATAATTGAATACAAAGACTTTTGTGTTTTTTGTTGCTTTATTTTTTGAACGAGTGTTTAAAATACCAATTTGGTATGAAGTGTAATAACTGCGTGCGATGATATTATAATGTTATAAAAAAGGCAATCGAGAAATGCAGAAAACAATACACAGAGAAATACAAAACCGTATAAATTTTCGTTAATGTTTGCATTATTTAGCAATTTCCTCGGTTAGCTTAGAGGCTGTGTGTATAATTGAAAATTAATTAGCAGGCAAATGAATAATTCAACTGATTAAATTTGATTTTGACAGTTTCGAGCCTACCAGCTGTGTACTTATTATAATTGTATATAATACTGTGCATAGCATATCGTACTGTATTGTAAATCGTATCGTTATTACAAACATATATCTGTGAATTTAACTATATCATATTGATTTTCATTATCACTCAAAATTATCTATAATTCTAATCAATTACTATTATCGGGTCCGTGGCACCACTGTTACCGTCGTTGGCTTCCGTGGCGGATGTCACGGGATCAAGTCCTTTGACTTGATGAAGTTTTTTGATTTCTGTTCAAAGGCATTCATTTTTGTGACGTCTAAAAGTTCCTACCCACTTTTCAAATTCTCAAATGACAAGGTGCAGCGAGAGCAATGAATTAACTTACCGTGAGTACTGCTCTATCGTTTCTATATCTACTTTATTAAAGAAAAATAAGATTAAGCAACTGAATAACAACCATTTCTCGTAGAAAAACCTCTATTGAGGCACCTACAATGGGAGGCCATATACTCTGTCTGTATTGGGAGTAGAAATGAATAAAAAAATAAATATTATTGCTATTGTTTGTTGAACATATTATCAAATGGATTTTTTTTGTAAAACGACAGTTTCTGTAAAATATGTTTTTGACTGCTTTGTGTTGCTTTGAGTTAAAAGTTTCAAGCAATTTTTAAGGAAAAAAGAGATTTTTTCATATGAAATTGAATGTGTTTTGTATAAATTAAATAATTAATACACTGTTTATGTGTATTTGGAATAAAATGATTTTATCAATGATCTATAAATGCACTGAAAAAACCGAACTAAACCCAAAACAAATAATAACATGAAGACTATTTATTATAAGCACATTAGAATAATACATAATCATATTTCACTTTAATGATATACAAAATGCTTGTTTAATTATTTAAATATTTACGTAACATTGGATTATGGGGAAAATACTGTAAGCTATAAGATATTTACACTAATACCATCATTCAAGTTGATGTTCCTATGAATTTCAATGACTACCTTCGCCAGTCACGAAAAAGCTCTGGCCTGGGCTGACATACCTATAATTTACAACACAAATTAAATCTGTAATGGCTTGGAAACTTTAGTTAATTACTATCAATCACACCGCTCTATATTTAAAAAAATTAAAAAAAAACACATGAAAACCCTAAAAATATTATTAATTTCTAGTGGCAGAAGCACGTTTATAACGTTATACAGCAATCGGTCAGTAAAGTAAAATAAACAAAAACTAGACAGACTTAGATGTCAGTTAATGATATTATATTAAAGAAATTAAAAAAAATATTTGAATTATTTCTAAATATAATTAACCACGTCTAAATAAGATTGATTACGGAAGTTCGTGATTGCAAAAATACGTACTAAGAATTAATATTAACATATTGAGATACTGAAAAACACGAAACAAATGCTTTTATAGCATATTATTTTATGTAAATGTCATTTCAAACATTAACACTGGATAATGAATATTAATTTTATAAAAATAGTATACCTACCTACAATAAAAACAACATTCATTATTTTAAAGTGAAAACCAGAATAAGAGGATGAGACTTAATTTCCATAACAAATTAATATACCAAGCATTGTACTAAATATTTAAATATAAGATTCGCTTTTTTTTTTAAAAATCTTTACATGTAAAGATAGTCGTTAAGTTTTTTTTATAGTGCTTTAAGTATTTAAAAATATGTATCAGTTAGTTTTACCAGAAAACTGTAATATGATTTTAATTAATTAAATTATCTGTTTTACTATTGAAGTGATACATGAAAGCGCAATTATTCTCTCAAAAGTGTACAGTACAATCGAATTTATGTATTTGATTTGTTTTTTTTACTGTTGCTTTGTTCTAATTTTTTATATAAAAAATACATATGTTTCAATCAAAACACTTTTTATTTCTTACAGTTGGATATATCATCGTTTAAAAAGATGATACTCAATTCAATAAGCCGCAATCGAATGAAAACACTTGTTTAAGTAACTTAACATTTAAACAGTGTACATTATTGTGTTTATTAATCTGTTACTTACCATAAGAAACAAATTAGGAAATGTAATATAAATGTCGCCATATTATATTTACTATAAAATTATTTTCTTATAATGTGTTTCTGACAAGCATTTAAGTGATAACGCTGAACCATCATGGATTAAAAATGTATTTTTATTCCAATCACAAATGTAATTTATGTATTTCAAGAAATTTTCTGTACAGACAGATAAAATCGATACTACTATTAACTTGCGCCAGTCTGTTCTACGAATCGCGTTAACCTAACAATACGACGCTGAAACCGCTTGCATTACCGCGGGGGTAGACTCAAATCGCCGGTCACTCGATCTCCCGCCATCACTTTGAAAAGCGCCAATTTCCCACTGTCGGCCAACTATTTAACATCCCTTACCTCACCAACCCACCCCGGATCGCCAGGGCCGGAAAACTGGTTCTACTGAGTTGACACTTCATTACAATTCTATTTGAACCGTTGTATTTCCGTTAAAAGACCGTAGTTTATCGTCTGAATATACATAAGTATTTTTAAATTTAGCTGTATTACACGTGAAAGACGTTTTCAAGGGAGCAGTATTTCTAGGTATTTGAAAAACATTTTTTTTATCATGATGGGTGTCCGTTTTATTTTGAACCCTTTCTATTTAATCCACATTTTTGAAATTGAAAATACTATTAACTACATACCTTATGTTACATAAGACTATATTTTTAATAGTAAATAAATGTGCTTAGTCTTACATGTTTAATATATTGCATTATTATCAGCGTCTTTTAGTGCATCACGAAATAATTAAGAATATGTAAAAAAATATGTTCAGTCTTATATAAAATATAATCACGAGTAAATAGTACCCCAGTTTTATATTTTCCATAATAAAATACTATTAACGTATAATGATGTATTTTTTTTTACCTTATTCACTACCAGTGTGGAGCATATGGATTCTTAATAAATTGTATCGCAAAAAAAGTCTTTTATACGATAACTACTTGCTATTCAGTTTCTCAACCTCTTTTTTAATTCGAAGAGATTCGAGATACAAGAATAAGATAAGGAGACGAATAGTAATAAATTAATCGCTATTAAAAAATGAATTACGTTTTAATTATAAGATTGGTGAGAGAGAATGTAAGACATCACAAACGTCCATGTCTTTAGACAGAAATCCACAAATCAATTTACGAAAACTGTTCGTACTTGGATTTGAACCGGTATCTTCTGTAACCGAAGCCAACGACGTTGACTACTCGATCACGTAACCGGTTATTACATTATAAAATAATAAGTTGTGATATGTACGGTTTCTTAATAATTATTGTAGTAAGTTATCGCATAGGTATTTTTTTTTTGCATAAAAGTGAATTATAACTGGTAGTTAATAGATATTTAGTGAATCTAGATATTTTTTAAAAATTGTACTCTACTTGTGTAGTTTTTATGACAGCGTAAAGATAAGTTAACTTTGATCAAATAAATTCTACCAAATAATTAAGAAACTGTTCGATGTATTCTACTTAAGATCTTTTTTCGATGATTTCTACAATCTGAAATTCAGGTGAATACAACTATTACAGGAATACAACAAAACATACCTTTACACAATAGAATTTAATTTGGTTCAATACTGCCTGATTTAAGTGGCGTTACCATGTATCACTTGGCACAATTGCTCTTACGATTTCTTTTATCGAGCAACTTTGAACAGAAAGTGTTCGAGACCTGGCAAGATTAAGCACTAAGAATTCTTTGATGTTTCGAGCTCAATACGTTCTTCATAATGTATACATCCAAATAATTTCATGTCACACACTAGCTCTTTTTTTATGTTCCTCGCAAGACAACCGCCACTGTTAAGGTACAGAAGAAATACGCATGGAAAATTTATTTTGAAGTAACCATACATACACAAATTGATTTAACAAGAAATTATTAAATTAAAGTTACCAATCAAGATCAGATTAAATAAAACACATTCAAAATATTATATTCTTGCTTGTTATAGAATTATACTTCAAGCAAGCCGTAACAGAAATTCGAAAATAAAATGTTCATTTTCTCGATTTTGTTTCTTTGTTTTTTTGTTTCTTTTTTTACCATTGAGTTTATCTCAACGGAAGTGTTTCTACGAGAAGTGCTTGTTACTCAGCTGTTCAACCTTTTTTCACTAACTTATTTATTTAACATCGGGTGATTTGAATTTTTTTTGTTGTTTTATTCTTAAGTGATTTTTGGACTTATATTTGTGTTTGTGTTTTCGTCAAGAACCAACTAAACACGTGTTAAAGTTTTTTTAAACATATTTGAATAAGAAAACAAATTAAATGGTCAAAATTTATATAAATTTTTGGTCAGAATAAAAATATTAAACGGGGAGAATATTTAATAATAATTTTGATTGGTAGGTTAGTTTAGGTTTTTTTTTTAAATTTCATTAAAATTATGATTATTTATTCTGACCGATATATTCTGACCATTTAATAAAAAATCTGACCAGTGTTATTTAAATTCTGACCCGAAAAATACGAGCCTTTGAATAATAAAAGAAGGCACAAAAAAGCATTGAGGACGATTTAAAAAACTGAAAGCAACTTTCATACTTTACTAAAAATGGGTTTCATTTAATGTTTTTTTTTGCATTTATTATTTTGACGTACTCTATATTGACGTTTCGTTTGAAATTTGCTAACGATTATTAAATTTAACTTAAATTCGGTTGTATCACTCTGTGAATAAATCATTGTTAAAACAACGTAAAATTCAGGGAATTCAACATTTTTTTACTACTTGAGCAATACGTTACTTGTATTGCAGATAAAATAAAATGTTTTGAACCCCGGCGTTAAGTCTTTCCGGACCCGTGACGTCAGCAAACTGACACTTAAGGACCCTTACGGCATTGCTGGGACGATCCACCGCGCAGGATAAGGCTTCCTATTATAATGCCCACTTGCTCCTTGGCTTTCTGTATAAATAATGCCTGAGGGAAACTTAAAAACAAAATAGTTCGTTTAAGGAGGTGAACTTTTAGAATAATGCATAATATTAGAATTTGCTTGTTGCCTACCAATAATACATATCGTTATGTAACCTACACATTTTTTTTAGTCCTACCATTCGTATTTATTATCATGTACGGTACAAAAAAAAACTTGAAATTCATACGCACCCTCGTTTGAAAAACCTCTATTTTTCATTATTTTCTGATATTGAAAGTTATGTACTGAATATCATTAAATATTATTAATTTTAATGACAGAAAATGTAATTTATCTAAAGAAAAACTTTAAATCAATATTTAAAATATCATTTTATATTGTGTTATAGGATGTGTACATATATTAAAGTGTGTTTTTGTCGTTCTACAAAGTATTTAAAAACATATAAATACATTAGATAAAAAATACACAAAGTTCGAAAAAAATAAATAAGTAAATAAATGACCATGCAAAAATGTTCTATGTGAGTTATAAAACTTTTCTCCATACTCACTTTAATAATTTATTTATTTTGTATTTTTATATTTTATTATTTCCTGTATATATGGGGAGAAAAAGAGTAGTAAATATGTCGGGTCGGGTAGAAACAATCAGTTCAGTTATTTACATTTTTTTTCAACAATTGCTTGCTACTAGTTCCACACTCCACAGTTTACAACATGTAGAAGTATCAAAAAAATCCATCTCGTCCAACGATTTGCCTGTATGGTGAAAGCTGAAATAACATAAATATGTTTAAAATGAGCCATATATTTACCAGTTTACTTGTCCACCTTTGTGGTCGAGTGGTCAACGTCATTGGCTTCGGTTACGGAGGTCCCGGGTTCGAATCCCGGTACGGACAGTTTTATAAATTGATTTTTCAATCGATTTATGAATTTCTGTTCGAAGGCATGGATGTATGTGATGTCTTGAATTCCCCCTCCCAACCATCCTATCCTATGAACGGGGCGTATTGAAAGTGATTAGCTAACCACTAGTCCTGTCCTAGCCCTATCCTTCTATTCTTACTCTCTTTGAAAAAAGAGAGGTTGAGCAACTGAGTAACAAGCAGTTCTCGTAGAAACACATCTGTTGAGATAAACTCCATTAGGAGTCCATATGCTCCACATTGGGAGTGGACTTGGTTAAAAAAAATATATATTTACTAATTTTTTGTTGTTGTATCCAAACTACACTTAGTTGAAATAAGTAAACGTTGGTATAATTTTGTACATATGAAATAAATAAAGGGTAATTTTTCTATATGACTCTTCAAAGCTTCTTCTTGAAATTTGTGTTAAAAAATCACTGCTTTTCTTCTACTATGATCATTAATTTGATTATACTTGAGGTGTTTTTTTTATAATATCACTTGACAAGAGTGTCGCGAGAGATATTGCACTGTGTTGATATCTCAATTTGGTTAACATTAACATAGTGTGGTTTACCTCCATGACCAAATATATAAAGCACATTAATAAGTATACATAGATTTCAATCCACGTGTTTGGACAATAATAAATTAAATTACCATTAATTTTGTATGAATTTATTGTGCTATCCATTGTGCTCATTGGCTGCAGTGTTCACGGGCTTAAATGCCAGTACGGACATGTTTGTGAATTGATTGGCAAGACAAGTGGTTACAATTACTCACGACATGCCCGGTTATTTGAGGATTGAAGATTGACTTATTTTTTCGAATATATGCGATGGACGGGAGACGAACCCGTGATATCAGTTACGTAAGCCAATTACGTTTACCGCTGCACCATGGACCTGACAATTATTATATGCGTTCTAATAAAAGTTCATATTTCTCATTGTGAGCTGTTATGGTTCAATTATTCAAATTATGTTTTACATTAATTAGTCGAAAAGTCAATTTTTTAGCTGTACGAATTTACAAAATCGCCAGGCATGGGTGATTAGATAGTTCTTGTGGAATTTTACTAATACATTGCTACCTATGTTTACCTTATTGTATGTGTTTTCACAAAAATATTGTTGTAAGGAAATTTTACTGCGAATTCCAGAATACAATCGCGTAAAAGAAAATCCACAGCATATGGATTACAAGAAGATAGTAGATTATTTTCAATATGCTTCAGCTGAAAACATAAAAGTAGCGTGCGTCACGCATATGCGTTTATATTATAAAATATATTAAAATACAATAAATTTCTTCTTTTGTATGTTGTCAAAATTTCCGATCAACTTATTAACAAGTTTGTTGATAAGAATAACTTTTTTCTTAGTTTATATTGCATCCGTTATTATAAAAATATAAGCAAGAAAATATGTGAATCGTTCAAATTATGAACACTTCCACAGATTTCGTCACTAACGACTCGGGTTTCACCTTTCGGCATCTTCAGGCGTTCAAGTTCAAGTTCATCCGTGCACTTGAACGCCTGAAGACGCCGAAATATTGATGATTACGCTTTTAGTTTTTTAAAAATAGTTATTTTATGCTTCGGTAAGAAGATATTTAAGTATTTATATTCTTCTCGCGTAGTCAAACGGAAAACGTTCTTTGCTTTTTACTTACTCAGTTGTGAAGCTAATGATTTTAATTACCGTAACCAAATTTTTGATTTCCTTGCCAGTCAGACGTTTTCCAATCCATGATACCAAGTTAACTTATCTCATTTGAAGAGGTTTCCACCGATCTTTTGTAAAAAATGTTCATCTCATTCAAAAATAAATAGTATTGCAGAAAAATATCTTCAAAGTTTTGACTATTGAAAAGAGTTTACCCCACTTTGAAATTTACGATAAAATGATCGAAATTTGAAATCATTACAATAGCAGTATTATTGATACGAGACCCACTTCAAAAGAATTGTATATAAGATGAAAACTTATAGGGTTTTGATAAAGAGACAGTCTTTTAGATATTTCATCTACAGAATTTCTTGAGAAAGATTTATTTTTACTGAGAACATCGGTAAGCGGAAAGATTACAAGTGTGAAGGACGTTAAGGATATTTGTATTGATAGAAAAAGGTGAAGGACTATGTATTCCGCCTTTTAAGCAGATAAGAAGGTCTTTTATAGTCATTAGGTACAGAAACCGAACGTTTTATTACTTTTAAGAGTGTATACTTGTACACAATAATAAGAAAACAATACGGATTTTTTTACAGTGTACTTGAACATATAAAATCTCAAATTCATATTGGTTTATGTAGTCAATCTTAAATTAAAAACGAAACTTTAGATATAGATGTATTCAAAATTGAATTAACCACAGTGATAGTTTTAAATTAAAATCTTAATATTTTGAAATTCCACAGGATTGATTATATTTTAAAATCCAATCTGAGCGACACTTGTAGAATGAAAACATTAGAATATTTATTTTTTATAGAATAGTATTATTGTTAGTTCTTTCCAGAAAGAGATGTGAAGTTATTTTTATTCATAATAAAACAATCAAATCTACGTGGTTTTCGTCTAAAATATTATTTCAATTCATTTTATTGTTCAATCATATGAATATTATCATAAATTCTGAAAATACCGTCCTAAGTAATCCATTTATTACACGGCTTAAACGGTCTACAATGCGATCATTTATTGTGGTGAAGTTGCTTGAGTTTTCTCGCCACACTTTCATAAAAACAGATACTTCAAGGCGAAAAAAAATCAAAAATGATGATGAGAAAACATTAACTTGGTCTGGACCATTTTTTACATATTAACTTGTAAGAAAAGTCAACGTCATTCATGTAAAAAATTGAATATTATTTCTTTCAACACGATAAAAGTAAGTTTTGGGTAAATGCTTCTGAGACACTCTTGACAATTATTAAAATAAGCTACGTGCTGTTCTGTAAGGGCGATCATTCAATATAATGTGATACATATTATTCGTCTTACAGTAGACAATGGTGGCAACAAATTTGAGAGAACGTGGAGATTCGGGTAATATTTACATATGTTTGGGTAAGCGGTAAATAGTAATTCCGTTCCTTTGTTGTTGAGGGTAAAATGTCCTCACGGATATATTCGATTAAGCGGGGTACCGGTTTCTCGTCCACTGTAATAAAGGTCTTATATACATAAATACATATCGAAGTGTTTGAAAACAATGACGTTTCCATTGTTGATTACGTGTAAACATATCGCCGGGAAACTGATATATTTTTTTTGTTATAAAGTGGTAAATTTGGTTATTTTCCTATAACTGGGTTATTAAAAGGTATTTTATTTTATGCAAACTGCTTAAAAATATGTTTAATAAATTTGAGGAGCGATTTGTTTTTTATACTTATTTTCGATTATATAAAAACTTACTGTATTATTACAACCAAACCTCTGAAACACTTTTAAAAAGCTTTTCTCAAAGAAACTATTGAAATTTATAGTCAATCGAAAATTTTATAAATTCCTAACATTTTTTAAAACGGTTTTTGTTTATTGTGGATTATTTCAATGATAACCTAAAAATCTTGATGTTCTACTATTTACAATTCAATAAAGTGCATGCAAAAATAACAATAAGTTAGTAGAACTACTCTTTTACTGCACATGAACACACACTATGAATCAGGTTTAATTTATTTTGCTTCTGGAAACCTTTTAAATAGCATTTTTTTTCCAGTAATATCAAACCGTTTTAATGCATTGGCTAGTTTTTATTTGAAAGAGTATCAACAGCTTAACGATCACGGACGCGTATTTGAGTCTTTGAAAAACAAAGGTTGCTGGCCGGCGGACTCATATATGCGCATAGGCGAAGTATCTGGAAGCTAAGAAAATTAAATTTGGTAAAGATATCTTAATTTGCTTACAAATTATAGTGAATTTAGTAAAATACAATTTTTGCGAATTTTTCGCAAAATTGCCCGGCCGCCAAATTCTATAAAAAAAACGTGCGGTCGTTAAGCTGTTAATAAAATAATAAACAGAAAATGTATGAATCAAAAAGATTTTTAATTTTGTTAATCAATGAAATTCAAAGTATGTAAATATAATAATAATTGTCTGGTCCTATGGTGCATCGGTTAGTGCTGTTGGCTTCCATGTCGGATCTCACGGGTTCAAAAAAGAGAGGTTGATCGACTGAGTAACAAATAGTTATCTTTGAAAAACTTATGTAAAGATACATCCATTAGGAGGCCATATGCTCTATATTAGGAGCAGACATAGATAAAATAATAGTAATAACGAAATATTCGCCTAAACTGGTGTTTCTCTATTATTTTTTAATCTGTTTATATTTTTAAGTTTAGCATGATTTCAGTTTTAAAAAATGTATTTTGTAATATATTGAAATTATTACTTAAGGGTAATCATTCATATAACTTTAAAATGCAATTTTAAAATTATAAAGAAAACAATGCAACGCAGTTATGTCACTACAATATTTCCATGCTCCGACTTTCCTTGCCAGTGGAGCAAAATATCCTTGCTTCACTGTTACGAGCTCCGCATCAACGCTCTCTTTGACACCATTCAAATGAGAATTGGTAATGTTAAAATGTTATTAAAAATAAAGTGAATAGTATTTATAAACATTATTTATTGTATATAATTTTCTTGCCAATGGTTTCACACATATGTTTAGTACAACTTATGATAAACAGGGACATTAAAATTATGTACCATTTTTCTAGAAACAATACATTATTATTATCGTCTCTTTACTTTGCACACATTCAAAGTTGATAAATTGCTTCCATTAATGCCATTCTCATAAAAATAATAATAATACCCAGAGAGCTTTAGAGCTTCTCACAACAAAGGTGATTGATGAATCTTTTTGCCATCAAAACAATTCTTGTTAAAGAATTTCCTTGTTCGAAAATGTCATTCCTAATCCTCGGACTGGGAATCGATTATTTTCCAGTAACACTGGCTGATAAACTATCTTTTTTTTTTAGATAATATATTTTTGATACACTGCTGTACATTTAATCCCTAAAAAAAAATCTTTGTCACTTTGACCACCAAAAACTCAGTATGTTTTACAAACACTTCAAATACCAATAATCTTTATAATATTATTACTTATATCTAAGAATTTCACTTGTTTGTCTGACAATACAAAAAAAGTCATTCTGTGATAAGAAAAATATTAAAAGGGTTATGAGATTTGGTTAATCAAATAAATATTTGGAAAATTTTCAACATTCTTCTACCGATTTCACAAACAAAATAAAATATTAAGGACTATTTTTCTTCATATCCCATTCGTGGTCTGAGTAATAAATGCAATCGTTATCATACAAGTCTTCCTCGTTCATCCGTGGAATTAATCGGACTAATAAAAACACGAAAGATCAGGTTTCGGTCATTAATTAATGCGTTGTCAAAAACTTTTCAGTTTATACAGTTGAAGTTTTGGTTTATTAAGCTATTGTTACATACATAAGCCTTTGTCCGTTTGTTTTGTTGGTTGGTATAATCATAGTAAATTTATTTCGACACACTTTTTACTATTATTATATATAAATAAATATAGTTAATGGGCATCATATCATAATTGTACGTTAGGTGAAATTGTGATTAAAGAAGCAAATACATTTTATATTATGTTTATGTTTTAATATGTGGCACCGATTTACGAAACTAATCTTTTCATGGAATTATAAATCATACTCAATGGGTTTTATCGTATTTAAATTAGGCAAATAAACATGTTACAAAATCTCTGGCTGTGAGTCACCGCTCATCGTTAAGCTATTTTCACATACGTTTCAAAAATTTCTTTTGTCCTCTAAAGTTTTTTCTTATTCGACAAAACTTTGCAACTCTACAATTCATTATTTAAATTCACATTGGGATACTTCGTATTTGTATAGAAAGGCATTGAAATTTCAGTAACGTAGTAGAAACTACACAAATTTTATCCTGATACCTATAATGAAATAACTTTTTTAATTTTATGTCAGTACACGAAAATAATCTATTTTATCGTATTCACAAAATTTTTGAATACATCAACTTATTTTTTTTTTTGATTATAGCTTCGCACTATTAACATTGTCAAACAAACATCACTAAAAAGTAATTATATATATGTTATGAATTTTTCACTAAAAACTTATAATAAACACATTTTAAGTGATGATTTCTAGATAATGCAATACTAGAATAACATAATCAAAGATGTCAATATTTCAGCAGGTTTTTCAAAAACTCTTTAAATCTGCAGTATTCCGGAATTTCTAAGAGAAAGTTTTTTTGATCCCAGATTTATTATTTGCACGAAGATCCGATATCGATCGGCTAAACTACAAGTAAACTCACCATAAGGTAATGTTTTGATAGAATGAAAATGAAAATGAAAATATTTATAAATACAAGCTTTGTATGCTTTAATGTGGAATTTTTAAAATAATATTAATATTTCAAATGAAACAATAAACTTAACGAAGGATTCGATTTCATCTTTTGCAATTGAGATCTCAATCAGATGTTTTTTTTTTATGTTTACCATCAACTTTTGTATACTGGTATTGACAAATTAGTCTGTTATTGAAACTTTGTACCACATCATATTTACAATGCATACAGTGAGCTATACTGCTAAATGCACTCAATTAACTACTATAACTTGCCTTACTCAATGATGTAAAAGTCACACCCGAATTTGTATATGAGTACAATAATTTATTAATAATAATAACGAAGTCTAAAATGCTTTAAAACTTAAATATGATCGACAATATCGTCTAGCAAGTTTTGTATCAAAATAAAGTGGTCTAAAGTTGAAAACACAACGAATAAATACTACTGGCCTATTTTAAAACAGGCACTTATTACTTTAATTTCCCATTACTCAGGTCATTCGTTACTATAAATTTATCTAAGAAGCTGTTGCTTAAACCATTCCTCATGATCGATTTGACCACTAGTACTGACATTATATTATAATGTTGACCAATACTTTCAATTTTAAGCTATATTGTTATCATTGAATTTCAGTTTGAACATAATGATAATTGAAGTCTTATGACAATTGCCGGTGTCATTCAAAAAATACGTGTACGCCAGTGATTGAAGTGATGACTGAAGAGAGAAGAAATAATTAAAAATCTACGCAGTGCCATCGATTGGAAAATACTAGAAGCTTTTGCAGAAGCTTTTTCCGTATTTAAAAGTTCGATAATTGAGATGGGAGAAAAAGTTTGTTTGAGATGTTAATTCGGGTATTCATTTCAAAAGAAAAAAACAGCATTTTTAATGATGGTATTAAAACCTCAAATGGTAGTTGGCAGCAGGCGTCATTTGAAGAATAAACTTTTTTCCTGAACTTTACTCTTAGACACTTCCCTTAAGATTCGAAAGCAGTGATTTAATATATTGTACACGTAGCCAGATCAAATAAAAACCAAGAGCTCTCTTTTTTCTTTGCTTTTTGTGTTATAATTCTGTATCTTTATTACTACTTCACGCTTCTAAATATGCAATAGGAAATGACATTTCTAATGGTAATAACGTATGCGCCGCGTTAAAGTTTACGAGCGGGAAATTTTATTTTCGTGTAATTAATTACCAAGTCAAAAATAATAAATCAGTTTTCCCGACAAGATATGTTTTCATTATATCAGATTAATAAAGAAATTTAAACATTAATATTTCAAGTGTGGCACCTGGCAACCCTATGTCTAAATTGAAAAATGAATGACTGTTCGAAAAACCAAATGAATCACTTTTTGAACAATAAATAGTAAGATTTATATTTTCAATCAGTTGAAAAAATTGATTAGACTATTAATTTATTATTGTTAATTCCTTCAAATGGTTCTTTTAACCTTATCGTATGAAACTCACTGGAGTTTCCTTTTGAAGAGGTGGTATATGTCCGTTTTATATAATGGCGAAGAAAAATGATACCAGCATTTTGATTATTACACTAAAACATAAGTGGAATATTGTAATTAGAATTTGAATTAGTATGTTAGAGTGAATAATAAGATGCATTGTGTATCTCTTCTTAGCCAGTATATATAGCTAAGCAAATTTACGTTTAAAGCATAGTTCTGACGATGGTGAAAGCCGAAATAGCTATCAACGTATAACATATAAAAAACTGTGGAACTAAAATACTTTGTTATTTTTACCCTTTTATATTGGTTTGTTTTAAAACGTGCTTCATTTTTAAGAAACAAAACCAATTTTGAAGAAGAATAGAAAAAAAAAGTAATCAAGAAATACGTCCTATATGTGAATTTCTTTCGATTTTAAAAAAATCAGTCTCGTTAATTCAAAAGTATGATCCTAACTTCACATACTATTTTATTTCTTTTTTTGTCGTAAGAAATTTTTTGGCTATCAAATATCGATATTTCAATAAAATTTTGTATCATTATTTCCAATGAATATTCATACGTAGTTACCTACATTAAAAAGACAAAAGTTTTTTTAGCATGTTTATCAAATCAACCCAGTTGAACGTTAGCTATAATAATAAATTTAAAACAGTGGTCCTTTTTTGTTATTTTTATAGCTTGACGATTACCGTTAGGTATAGAAAAAAAATTGATAGCCAAATAACAACAGTCGATTCATGTTTTCTTTGGTTTATCGATCATAAATTTTAAAATAAAATTTTAAATCATAAATTTTACTATTTTATTTCTTGATTTTTTGTGTTTATTTTTATGTATTATGAAGTTTTATTTTATATTTTGTCTCTTTATATTTGTCAAGTACATGGCGAATTGGCGTAAGCTGTTATGTCATGTACAATAATTTTAATTTTAAACAATAAATAAATAAATCTGTTTAAAATGAGTTATACCACCATATGTTGATAAAGGCTATTTTATCCAAGTTCATTGGTTATATAATAATTATAATTTATGAAATATATGTGAATCTAATACATTTGAATCGTAAGTACCAACAATGAAATAAATGTTTTTCCCTAATTTTATTTGAAAGATTTTCTATGAATGTTTAATTCTATGAATGTCACTTTAAATGCTTGTCATAACGTTTATTCGAAAATACATTTTCAACACGAGAAAATTGAAACTGTTTATGAGAAAAAACAGTGTTAAGCAGTTTCTATCGAAAGCTTTTTGGTAATGTTATTTAATATCAATAGTTAAAAATGATTTTTTGCTTTTTGTTTGGCCAATCATTATATTCCAAATATTTAAGAAATCAGATTTTTACTGTAAACTATTATTGAATTCGAGCTTTTGTTGAAGTGTAAAAAAACTAGTATGTTTTATAACTGTTATTTTATAAACACTTATTTAAGCATGTAGAATAGAAGTCATGTCTTTTTAATAATTCTTTCTCTTTTGGCAATGCAACAAAGTTGTTTGTGAAAGGTTTGCGTATTTTTTGTTGCATTCTTTCGTTTAAGAACCACTGGTTTTATTACTGACGCCATCGCGTCACAAAAGAATACAAAGTCTCTCTTTGTCTTGAGATATTTTCTTCTTTTGCTTAAAATAAAAGAAACTTCCACGGAGACTGCTTAAAACAGGTCAATGTGTTTTATTCGTTGTAATGCGCTGTTTTACGAAAAAAACCATCACCATCAACTAAGCTTTATTCTTATAATTTATTACTACGGGAGTTGTATGACAAGGCACACGTTTTAGCTATGACAGAAGATAATAAACTTAATATTATATGAATATACTTGAAAGTAAATTCTAAGAAATGTGTCATTAAAGTTAACCAGGGCACCCAATCATGGAATCGCGATCAATTTAGCGATTAAACAATCTCGGGGTATTCTTAATACCAATCCCTGTATTTTGGGATTCACTATAACTTCTAAAAAAAATCTAATTTAAAATCTGAATTCTTCCTGATTTACTACCATATATTTTTAAAATGAAATTTTTCCTGCCAGAAGTCTGTTGAACGGTTAGCCATCAGCTTTTTTAACTTTATAAATTTTTAATTGATCAACTAATTTATCTATGCCTCAAAAACAAGTTTGACCGATTGACTTGACGCTTCAACTCGTTATTTCTACACCGCGAGTTTATTTATATGCTTCACGTGGATAAAAAAAAACACATTTCATTCAAAAACATCCCGACTTAAGAACTTTCCTTAAGCCCATTATTAAAATAACGAAAATAAACACCATTAAATTAATCATCTTTTGCTTTAAGAAGTAAAACTTTAACCATATTTATCCTAAGTATGTAAGTAACATAAGTTTTGAATGAAAAAAGAATAATTATTTTTTTGCTTGATTTTATCCAAGGGCAGACTCTAAGCTTTTTATTGGAAAGGGCTAATATTTATCCGAGTTTCACAAATTCCGTTTAGAGAATTAATTTCAAGTTCGATCTTGAGTACGGTGCCGTTTTTTGTGTACATCCGTTAAATGAAAAAAATATTTTAACAGTCAAAATACTCAATTTCCGTCGAAAGTTTTGATTCCGGCAGAGGTGCTGGGATAACTTCTAACAATCTGGGTAAAAGTTTCATTGATAAACAACTTCATACTTTTTCATAACAGTATTGTGAAAAGTTTTTTTGTAATTAGATTTTTTAAACCTTTTTTTTGTATTCAATTAATGGACGCTTCCAATATGAAACATGTAGGATATATAAACTCTTAACAGACTTTATTTTAACAGACGTAGCTTTGTAATGACTGCTTGTCATATACGTATGGTTGAAATTGGTTCCAATAATTTCATGCATTCATGCCTCCAATCGAATGAAAATTAAATTTATGAAAGTGTTCCCCCTGGAATTCAAGCCCGTGTACACCACAACGTTATACAATAACGTTGACCACCCAACCAGAGACCCAGCACTGTTATTTAGGTTTGCTTAAAATGTTGATATAGATTTAAGTATTAGTTAGTCAAATTTCCTTTTTTCGGGAAGATCTTCAGTAAATTTCAAGAATGTGTGTTGTCATCTACAACATTAAACATTTTTTATATCATATTGAAAATGATTAAATAATGACTGCAGGCTTCACAGAAACTATTCATACTATTTTAATTAAATATTTCATTTAAGATATTATTTCCAATTCAAAGCACGTAATAAAAAAAGTGTGTGCAAACGACATAAACCTTTTAAGTTATAACTCATCCACTCATCTGATTTACACTAAAAAATATTGTTTGACACGATCATTTGAAATATTTTAACTAACAAACCTTTACTTAAATTTACGAGAAAAATATGATGATCTGGTATGATGTTACAAAATATACTAACTAAACAAACTTTAAATCACAATATTAACATGATATAAAAATTCAATATACATTAAGTCAAAAAAATCAGTAATTGCATAGATATTTTTATAAAGCAGATGTTACCACACAAATTAAGCACAATAAAATCACAAAGCTCTAATGTTGTAAATCTTTTATTTGACTTATTCGTGAATGGTAAATAGTGTATTACAAGTACACTATTTACGATATTTCGAAATTTTCTATATCCTTACAAAAAAAAATCAGTGAATTGATGTTATTATTAGAAAAAACGACCTATTTTCTTTTTATTTACTAGTCTAAGCATGCAAAAGTTTCTTCGGTGCTTATTTTATAATATGGCTTGAATCTTATGAATAGAAAAAAATAGAAGCATAACAACTGCTATATGTCTAAAAAATATTTTTCCGGAGTTGGTATAACGTTGATATCTCGGTTGTTAAATTATTATTTTTTTTAATTTGAAAATGTGAGTGAAGTCATGAAAGAGCTTTTTTTCAATTAAAACGATTAACATGAATCAAATTAATTACAGTTACACATATTTTCAAGAAAATGTAATATTTATTATTTTTTATTTAAACCAAAGATAATTTGACAGCTAATTATAATGAACACTTTCGTCGCCAAGTGATAAACAGGATATAAAGAACGGCATATTTTTGAGAGCTCATTTAAGCGTTGTGTGATTTATTTCTATTTTTAATTGCACTATGTACGGAATTATAGACAAGGAATCGATTAATGCAAAAAAATAAAATTGAAAAAAGGTTTTTATGGACATTTATGTTGTTTTTATGTCAAGGTGTTGAATATCAAAAATAACTTACAAGGTAATATCACTTATACGTCATAGTTCCAGAAATCAAATTGTTCTGGGTATATATTTTAGAAAGGTCAATATTTAATTAAGAGTTCTTCAATATATTCTTTAAGATTGTGGGCTTGCGTGATGTCTTTTCTCTTTTTGTGACTTTAAAAAATCAAAGTATTTGACAACTTAGCTATTATGAGCTGTTAAAATATCTGTGTTTTCATTATAAACCAATATCATGTTCGTTATCGAAATATTAATGTTTCAAAATAAAGTGCAACCCTCTTAAAATACTTAAAATAAAATATTTGTATGATGATAATACTTCTCCAATTTATGGGTGTGCATGATAATATAGTGTTTTGTTAGTACTCATACCTCGAAACCCTTATATTTATTATCAAATGAATACTATTTCTCGTGTTTCATTTTTGAGACGTTTCTTCGAACAAAATAAACAAAAATATTTATTGTATTACTCTCCCAGCGAATATTTTTGTGTTGAAATATTAACTTTTTTATATTATGACATACTGCCTGTAACGCATCACGTGATATACAGTTACACGACATCCCTGTCAATAATAAATAACTCAAATAAAATTATTACACTACGGCTTTTGCTACTGAAATAACTTGTATTATTTTGTATTGCGTAAATAATGGAAACGATACAAAACTAGCAGAGAAGTTTTTACTTTAAACTTAAACTTTGACATCATTATTTTGATAATTTAAACGACAATTTGGTTTTTTTCTCGTTTGGCGTCTCTGCTGATTACCCAAGATATATTTGTACGTAACACTAAAACATGTATGCTTATTTTTAAATATGTCGTTATTGCATACATTATTCGATAAATAGACCAGGACGGTGATAATGGCCAACACACTTTTAAATAAAGAATATATTATACACGCAGTTGGAAGCTCGCCTTTGCGCCACTCTTAAAAGTGAATTAAGAATTGACGAAGTTAAAGTAAACACAAACTTGAAGCCCGTTACGGACGATTTCTGATAATATTTGAATGAAAAACAAATTTATTCTATTAACAATCATAGTCAGAGTTCGTTAGGTGTTTTTTTTCAATTATTATCTTAATTAAAAGACGCAATCCGAAGTAAAATCTTAAAACGACAAGGTCTTTGGCTATAACACGTGCAAGGTGGTGCATAAAAACTTACACACCAACTTAAAAATAAATAAACATTGCCATCAAACGGTGAAAAACTACACATAGCTTCAGCATTCAAGTATGTGGATGAGAACTTAAAATACATTTCATATAACTTTTGCTTTACCAAAAAAATAATCGATTTTTAACTAAGAAAACCATCGCTTTATGCTAATAAGCTTTATATTTATTGTATGCTGTTGAAAGGTATATTGTTGTATATGTGAAACGCATATTTTCGTATGGTTATGATTTATATCTAATACTTTTGACGTATTTGATTGCGTTTCACGATGTTAACCATAATATTGATTGACTTTCAAAGAAAAAAACTTGTTTAAATTTATTTTGAATATATTATTAAATTGTTTAACTTTTTTATTTCACTGGTCGTATAACAAATTGTGACACGTGCTTTGCTTTTTGAGAAGCATAATATTTTTTAGCTAAGAATTAAAATCAACATTTACTTTGTATAAAAATAGCCTTACGACTGTCTACGAAATGCTACGCATACGAAGTTTCTAAAGTATCTAATTCCTATACATGGAAGAAAAATACAATAAAATTAACCAAAAAAAAAAAATATATCATAAAAAAAGATACAATCATTGCATATTAATGTAAAACTCATCTGGTATTTTTGTTTGAAAGGAGCAACGGTATATGATAAACATGCCAATTTTAAATCTCTAAAGTTTGCAGTCGTGCAAAATTAGATATTTAAATGATTTCTGCAAAAATTACAAATTTACAATCAACACAAATTATTAGCTAGAAAAATATTATTTGTAAACCACGTTTTCTATCATTTGTGAAACATCATAAAAAAAACACCTTTAGTTGATGCATAAGCAATAGCCATATCGAATAATATCAAAGGTCGTTATTCGAATCAAAAGCTTCAATTATTTTTATGCGATAGTTAAAATGATGAATTTAATTCATAATTCATCACGTTCAGGCATTGCGTTAATTCGTTTTTGGAATTGTGAAACAAGAGTTTTTACAGTTCGACTTATTATTTTGTTAGAGAAACTATTTCAAAATATTTTTTTTTGCGAGTTCGTTCTAATGTTTTCAAAAAAATACTTTCTTTGTAAAGTTATATTAAATGTTTTTATATTAAAGTGACTGTTTTTTCTTGACATACAATAACTCAAACGGTATTTAGTGAAGTCACAGTATATGTTATTTATTGATGAAATACTAATCATTGCGTAGTGTCAGCAAATCGACACTTTTTTCAATCGGTTTTTTTCAACAAGTCATATTTTAAAAAATAGTACACGTTCAATTGAAATAATATACTTTTATAGATTTAGTTATTGAATAAGAATTTTGAATTGTGTAAATTGTTTATTTTTGGTTTGATTCTACCAGTCGTAGTTAAGAAAAAAAGTTGCAGTACACAACGTTAAAGTATTCGTTTTATAATTTAACCGTCTGGTTTACATTCATATTTAATAAAGGCTTTTGAACAAATGGCATTTATAATAATAAAATAAATAGTTGGCAGTAATTTTAAACTTCAATCGCATCAACCATGAAAACTGAATATACCATGGGTTAAGAATGGGCTAATAAAAACATTTTGCAATGATAAGTGAGAAAAATAATACAATCATATAGTATTCTATTATCGAAAAGCGCGACCTAAATATCGTTGACAGTCGTCGTAGAGCGTATAATCCTTGCATTTTCTCACCCTACAAAAAATGTGACAAAAGGGTTGTGAGTGGTCATTGTATTCTAGAAACTATTCTGCTAGAGTGATAAATGTTCTCCTGGTTTATTTTATTATTATCGAGTAGCGATAAGGATGAATGTTCTCTTTTGTAGTATATTTGAGAGTAGCCATTGTTAAGGATTCCTGAATTCTTTCCAATAAAGATCTATGAAATATTTTAATCAAATAATGTTGATACAATGTTGGAGAGCTTTATAAAATAGATAAAGTTTTTATATTATTTTCTTTTTAACATAAAGATCGGATATGTACAACTTCTCTTCTGACGTTTTTTCGTTTTATCAACTTATATTAAATCATAAAATCTCGTAGACGAGTGATAGATATGATGATGTTTATATGCTTTTATTTGATTAAATGATATATTTTAATAAGTATAAGTTTTTTTATTCACATGCATGAACGCCTATTTTGTTTGATTTTTGTACCCACAACAACATCAACGTGTTAATTTGTGATTCATTATTCTTTTACTTAAAGTGAAATATTATAAATACAATAACATAATCAATATGAAGAGCTTGAAATTGATGGCTTTTATTCAAAGAATCGAAAACACTTGTATCCTAAATAAGCGAATACGAAACAAACGCGACGCAACGCGGTACTTCACAAACATAGCAAACGGTCTCCGTCGCTGGAGTAGGCTACGTGACAAATAGTACGCGGCGCGTGGTATGAAGCGGTGCTGAGCTTCAACCATGCGATTGGTTGGTTTGATATTTTCGCACAAAGCACTGTTTGTTATTTATCATGTCAGATGCAGAAATGATGAAATGTAAAGTGGACGTGTCTTTCTCAATACATGTTAATACTTTCACGTCTTTGATATATACAGTTGTGTCTGTAAAATTGCATTTTCGTAGACTTTGCTCACGTAAGACGAAGTCTAAAAACAATAAGTTTTACGGTAGTTACTCTTTTAACGTTATTTGTTTTTGAAAAGTTAGAAAAATTTACCTGAACCTTAATTTACTCACACATTTTGTGATAGATATATTCATTATTTTATGGTGCTGGTAAAGTTCGTTTCTTTCGTTTTGCTGTTTTTATATATTTTGAAATTCTTAGCATTTTTCAATATGTTTTGAAGAATGCTAAGTTAAGTTAATTTTGATTGCAAGAATAAGCCAACTCAATAAATAAAAATAGTAATTTAAGTGTTGTTAGCCAAGCAACTGAAGAATAAATTAATGATCTCATTGACATATTAAATTTCTATGACGTTCATATTACTGCATCCAAGATAAAACTTCAATTCATCAAGTGATTAAAAATTCTTAGATTTTATTTATTTTTTAACCAATCGAATATTTGGCCAAGCTGAATAATTAGCCGCTGACAAAGGTACATATGGAAATTACTATAAAATTTTATAAATCAACATTTAAAAAATAAATGTATTGATTTATTTTAAACTTTTCTTAAAACAGAAGAAAGACTTGTAATTGTAACTATTTTATAAAATTTGGTATTCAAAAACAAAATGAGATACCTTTCAACGTTTATTATGAAAAACATTTCTTGTTCCTCCCCCAATCTCCGATGCCCGTTACTTCCTTATAATAGCCATAAAACAAACACTCTACTTAATTTAATACTTGTTCATAATAATTTTCCACCCTTAGGATTCGTTCGGACGGTGCGATAACTTACGCCCCGTGCTGACGGAAAATTTCACACTTTGTTTCATTCCTACTTTCGTAAAAAACTCAATAATAATCAATACTACTTTTTCTTGTATATAATATAAAAGCAATAGAAAAAATATAGTGATACAAATAATTGAACATTTTTGTCATCTGGAAATGTACATAATTTCAGCAAAATTTTTTATTAAATGTGTCAAAATATGGTAACGAATATCACGAAAATCAAATTTTAATCTTACAGATAAAAATTACTAAATCTATATATTAAAAGTCGATAATGTCCGTCCATCCGTCTGTATGATTGTCCTTGATTCCCCTCCCCCCCTCACCATCCTCAGCCACGCTGTCACCATTTTTTTATTCATACTAAAGACATATTTTTCCAATACACTGTTATTTGAAGAAACAAATTTTGTGTTGTGGAAAATCGCTGAAAATTTGAATTCTCATACCAAAAAACGCCGCGGTCAAGAATCATTACATGGATTCTGGATTATGAACCGAGATCGTTACCACTCGGACAAAGTCAATACTGTCAGAGGCGATACAATTAGATTATATATATTAAACACACATTTGAATTATTCTAAAAATTCCAAAATAATTAATACTGCATACAATTTTTGTGCAGTGTATTTTTTTAGTAGAAAGAATTTTTTAAGTGTTTATTTCTTCTTCTACGAAATATATTTGTTAGCAAACTAAAACATTTCAAATATTCTAAAAAATATATTATTTACAATTTAAATACTGCAGGAGTGTCGATATATGTCCCGAAATCTATTTCTTCTTCTACGAAATATGTTTGTTAGCAAACTTAAACATTTAAAATATTCAAAACATTATATTAATTACAATTTATTTGCAGCATATGCCTTAATACACAAGAAACTAGTTGTATTTTGATCATTCAACCATATTGATAGGGTTAACCAACAGAGTTTTGGAAAAACCGGATTCGAAATACGAAAATTTCCTAAAAATTAGTGTAAGCCAGTTTTCGGTTTTACAAAAAAGAGTAGTTCAGCCAATATAAACAAATATTGATAATTTATTTGATATTTTTACATAAAAAGTCCTAGTCAAAATTCACAGAAAAAATATTTTCAAATAAACTTAAATATTACTTTCAACGCATTTATTTAAGTATAACGAATACTATACTATGTCATCTTTTATTTTGATTTATTCATAAGCAATGTTGCTTTGCGTCAAATAATTAATGTTTTTAATTAAATCAAAAAAATAATTATTCTGATTTTCTAGTATTTGAAGTCGTGCTACTGAGTTCAAAATTCTGGTTTTCGAATTCAAAAATAAAGTTCGATCATACTATTAAAACATTGTATTAGTATGGAATAATGATTGGCTATGTGAAAAAAAGAAAAATTTAGATTAAAAAAAACTCTACTACTCATTATAATTATCAGTTGAGAAGTGAATGGAAAAGTTACATATGAAAATATCACCATTATAAGGTTAAAACTGTATTATTTTAATTTATTTTAATTTGTCAAGATTGATCAACAAGATTCTGAATGTTGTTTATGATACATTATTAGATATGAATCGATTAAATATCAAAATTTAAAAATAAGTTATGCATGCCAATATTGTGTGTTAAAATAAAACTATTTTAACTGTGTTCTATCGAAAATATTGACTTTTAATGATATTTTCATAAAAACATTCATGAAGTCATGTATTTATTGAACTTTTAAAATAAACTGTACGAATAGATACTACAGTGGAACTGGATTGTGTATTTTATTTGCCAACAAGTTTTATGTTGTGTGTTTCACATATCAATTTATTTTTATGAGATAAAACAAACAATGATGTAAGCGATGAATGTTTAATTTGTTTGAAATACTTCAATTGCCAAACATGATTTCAAAAAATAAAAATCACATTGGTTTTATTAAAATACTTATGATATTTTACATGACGTGTTAGCGTAAAATATTTATTTAAATTCCAGGATTGCATTGCAACAATGTGTATATGTATTTTTTTTATCATAACAAACTAAATTTTATGGTGATGTGTTATAATTATAATACATTTGCATGTTTAAGTTTTTAAAACAACAAATATTTTTTATTCAAGTACTATACCTTAAGAGAGTCGGCTTAATCTTTGTTGGATAAATTATAAGTAAAATCTTTCATAGGCTTATTTCAAAAATACCAAAAACGGATTATATATAATAATTACTGTAAATTTTACATTATTAGGTTTTAGCCGAGAATTTTTTTTTACTGAAATCCCCTAAAGATTAACTGCTTTACTTAGTATATGCTTTTACCCCATTAATTTATTAGTTTTAGAATTAAGTATCTGAAACTGTAGGTGGATTCTTAAAGCTTTTAGGAAAGACTATTAATTTAAGTACTTTTAGAAGATTTAATGACGTGAATTTTCTTTAGTCTAAGCCGTTCTTTTGATTAGCAAAAAAAGAAAATTCATCTTTTAAATTGAAAAACAGTGTGAATTTCTACCTTTGTCATTTTTAGGTTGTTTTTCATTTTTATTTTGATTTTAATTAGTCACCACTTAAAAAATCACCATAACTTTTGAGAGATTATTTAAAAAAAGCATTTTCTGATAAATAGTTGTATGCCAACTTTTAAAAGGCGTTCTAGAGAAAGATACAAAATCACAATACTTTTATCTTGGCCGGCATAAGTTTTATTAAAAGAGCGGGAAATATGTTTAAACGATAGTTTTAGTAAACTTTTGCTTTTTTATAGTAATAATTATATTGTTATGTTAAGCTAATAGAACGAATATTATTAAAGGCTACCTACTACAAAGCGTGGTATCAATTCACAACCAATTAAGCTTTTAACGGAATTTAAAAGGTCATACAATCAAATTGATTATTATTTAAAAAAAAATCATAATGTTTCAAAAAACGACCAGCATGAATTTTTAAGACATCAAAAAATATCCACGTCAATAGTGCAAAGTTCATTTGTAAACGAAGAAGGTAACTCTCTAGTGGCAAAATGATATATTATATGTACACTCACTCTAGTCTGATTCACATGTGTATCAGGCATATTGAAATCTAAATTATTTAAAATACAACACTTTGTTACATTTTTTTGCACTCATAATAGTTGATTGTTCATATTCATCATAATGTACGTGAATATTAAACACAAACAATATAAGCAACATTTTAAAAACAAATAAATCTTTGGTTACCGTGATACAATAAATTAACTATTTTTTTTCGTTTGTTACTATATATGTTTGTAATAACTGTTTATCGCACATAATGTCTAATTTATATCATTATCGTGATAATTTTCCCTTACTGTATGTCTTACGTGGACGAAGTCAAAGCAAATCCAAGGTAACTCGGTGCGGCACGAAAATATCAAATGGTCTCCAGTCTCCACCGCTATAGAGTGTCCTACGTGACAAAACGCACGCCACGATCAGTTTGTTTGATATTATGATTCGCTTTTACGAGTTAGTCGTTAGTGAGTCTAGTTAGTAGTTATACGTAGCGTTACAACGTTAATATTTGATTGAAAAAATTAAAATTAATATTTATATGAGTAAAAGTAATGAAAATTTATAATAAACAATTCGCAAGTCGATCGATAATAAATTTTCCAATTATTCAAAAGACGGATTCATAGCATACACATCGTTAGAACACTGATTTAACTGAGAGATTAATTAAGTTCTATAAAATTACTTACAATGAATAATAATTCATTAAAAAGTTAATAAGCGGCGGTCATCATGATTGATATCAATAATGTTGATGATAACGGATTTGTTTTTGAGAAATTGAATTGTAAAATTTTGCCGACGTGTGCTTAATTAACTATGATATTTTTGGGTAACGACTTTATCACTCGCACCAACAACTAAACGTCAAATAATTTATTGATTGGCTTATAAATTCAATTGATACTAAATTTTATTGTCCTTACTCAAACTCCAGTTCAAATTTACAGTACATAGTGCAGGGAAATTTTATGGCTTTGAACTATAAATCAAATTGGAAATGTCAAACGCTGAAATAAAGCGTTGAAGGACATATGGCGGGGATATCGAAAGCAAATTGCATCCGGATATACTACTCTGATTTAAAAATATGTTCTACAATCACATAAATTCGAATTTGATATCGTTTGCTTAGGTTTTTGTTTTTGGTGTAAACGGATTTGAATAAATACAAAAAGAACAAAAGTATGTTTGATACACACTCATAATTTATTTTCTTCAGTTTAATGATTCGTTATCCTACGATATATTTTAAAAAGAAAAATTTCATATGAAATAATAAAAAAATCAGTCTTATTTTTTCGTCACTGTCATAATTTTCAAATTTAAGTTATTGTCAATATTTAACATTATTTTAAACCAAAACTGATCCCAGCAATGAACATATAAATTCATGATGTAGACTATATAAAAGAGTACAATGTCTATGAAAACTTAGTTACTCAATCTCTTTTTTGCGGTAGCATAACGGGTCTGCAACAGGAAAAGAAGTAAGTTAATCGCTCACATTATGCTATCATTTTCAGACATCCCAGACATTGCATGAAAAATGAATCTGCCCGTTCTGAGATTTTAGCCCATAAGCATAGCAATCAACACGTACCCAACATTCAACGTAACACTGGCTAAATATGTGATTTATTTAATTATTTTCCAAAGATTTTTTGTGATACTAATAATAATGTTCAATATTCTCTTTTAGTCATAACGTCAATGTATATATATATTTTTTAACGATCTTTAACTAAATTTTACAGTATTTGTTATACAAATAAAACAAAAATGCTCAGTGCTTTTATAAATATCAGTATTGCTTTTACCAATTATTTAAATTGACGAAATATCGCTTCATAATGGTCATGAAATATTTATAAAATTACTCAAACCCCGTATATTCATATTTTGTATTGTTTAAAACAATACAAATGATAGGTATGCATAATCACAAATGAAATTAATTATTGACACTTTAATTTCAAATCAAATGACTAAAACCTTAAATAATATCTAGAAAGATTTCCGTTGGATAAATCAGAATAAAGTAGGCTATATTTACGACTTTTATACGATAAATAAAGAATTAAAAGAGAAAAATCTCACAAAAGCCAATAATTGTATATAAAACTGGATTTTATAAGTTCGTTATTGAGTATATAGTTCATTATATTTTACTTTAACGTTATAATGTTTGTATTAAGATGAAAAACTATCTTTCTATTATATTTAGCTTTATAAATTATATTTTCACTAAATATAAAGCAGTCTATTAAGAACGAAACCTTAAAAATAAACAATACTCACAATAAAAAAAATATTCACAGATTAAAAACTGCCATTTTTTTAAAACCATTTAATGAATACTTTTATTGGACTATAAAAAAATTACTCTTGATTTTTTTTTAGCTATGAACACAAGCGCAATTTCCTATCACAGATCTGTTTTGAATTATGTTGTGACTCATTATTTGGTTAGGTTACATACTCTACTTTAAATTGCAAACAAGTTTTTAGTGAAGCCTTTTAAATTTTAAAATAAGTAAGTATTAGATTCACGTTTCGATACAATACGTTTCTTTTGAATGATATTATAGTGCTTGACCTTTGTAAATCTACTTGATGCAATGAAATCAAACAGTCTGAGTAGCTCATGCAATAAAAATAGATTGAAATTGCTGACATAGCAGTAAAGCTCAAGTTTTTTTAGCTACATTTACAATATAAAGTTCCTTGTAGTATCTTTGCCAATCCAAACCAAAGCACTTTTAAAATAGCCGATGTATATTTATTTTAAGCAGTCTGTATGTATTCATCTATTGGAGAAGTACATTGTTTAGTGGAAATAAAATTCACACCGTTTAAAAAAAATACAATATGAAAAGTCACATACTGCTCATGTGCACGATGATGTAAAAAGTATGTGGTGTCTATTTTGAATCATATGATTTACACAATATATCGACACTCTCTACGTATGAACCTAGATCTGCAAACATACAATTTTACAAGGGAGCGTTTCAAAAGTTCAAGAGAACCTAAGTTGTTTCGTGTTTATACTTCACGAAAAAACGATGATGTTACTTTTGGAGAATATTTTTCCCTATGTTTTTCTATACTATGTCATACCCATAGAACTGAGTGCGTGAACAATAAAAATGTAAAATACGTATAATCAGATGAGTGTCACATACGCAATTATACGTAAAGAGTGTCGATAATTTTGATTGTTAATTCGTTTCTTGATCACACCTCTCTGTATCTGTCATTTGATAGCAGTAAATTATTGTAACGACAAAACGAAAATTTAAGCAAATTGATTAAAAATGAAGATTTATTTTTTATATTAACACTTTATATGCGGGCGTTTTCTAGTGATTAACGCAAAAATATATTACATTCTTAAAATCAACACTTCTTCTAAACCAAACAATATTTTCGGCTGAAATTTTCAAAGAAATCATATGTGACATTTAATCATTAAAAATAAAATGAAAAACATTTGAATACATCATAATTTCACTACTTTTCTAAGCTGAATATAAAAACTTGTTATTAATTTAGTAGCTAGCACTTCACTTGTTGTGTCGCCTTTTAAAAAAAATACTATGTGTGAATGAACATTCAGGTCATAATAAATTATGAGGTTTATTGCTTATTGTCATAAACGGCAGTTATTTTGAAGGAAAACATCAAATTATGAGTCAATATACCAACAAAACTAGACAGTACACGATAAAAGGTATTTTTACGTTTCCCGCCTATAATGTGTTAATATTAACATATTGGAAAAAAATGTTTTAACTGAGTATTTTAAGAATGATTAACAATAGTTTTGGTTACTAAGGGCATTATAAACTAATGGAGCTTATGGTGAGTGAAATCGGTCTTGATTATTATTGAAAAATATGAAGTTTGTAAGACGATGTGTTTTACTTTCTTAATTTAATATGTCACTACTTATAATTAACAGTTAAGTTATTTAAAATATATGTGAAGTCTCAACAATCAATTTATGTTGACAATATATGTACCTAGTAGGGTTTGACAATTTTTTGTTGAAATAAACATATATATTTAACAGGATTCAAATATTTATACAATAATATTAAAATACATAGTCAACAATAAAATTTAATCGCTCAACAATCCAATTTTTCGTTTAGCTTAAGTGTCGAAATTTTATTCCCACATCGCAGTTTCGTTGCAAAAATTTTATGTTACTTTGAAAGCTTTTCTGTAAACTGCACACACATAAAAATACATATTATCTTAAAGCTCTAAAATTCCTTCGACCGAATGATATTAAAGCGATCGGTTTCATGGAAAATAATTCTACGACTTTTATTTCAGATTCATACTAGACACAACGAACGATCCTGAATAAGATTTTTATTTACAAGCGACATTCAATTTATTGTGTTTCTTTTTATACAGTCACTAGCATCTCCGACCAAGAACGTAAACGTAATATAATATTAAACCATGTTTGTATCACGTTACTTCAAATTTATTTTCTTTGATATTAAACAAGAACACTATTTTCATATTTTAACGTCCGATAAACCTGGGTGGTCATTGCTCTATCAATAGCATCAGTTCTATTTGACTGAGATGTCCAATAATGTAAATGTTTATATTCACGATACATACATTTATCATAAAATCGAGAACTTGGATTTTTATGTTACTCCAATCATGGCTAGTCTTCATTTATACTACAAATCGATTAACACAGTTATTTTAACAATAACTGAACGCTCTTTTTGTTGTAAATGAAGTAAAGGAAAGCATTGAAAGTAACAATTATAAAATATATCAGCTGACAATATTGATGCTGTCCAAGGAAGTATTTTAAGCAATCCATCAATCTCAATTCGTCACATCACAATGCTAAAAATTTTGAATATGTTTCCATTTCAAATTCAATAATTGATTGACCTTAGAGCTTCTTCCACAAGACCATTTACGACGCTGATCATATGCCAATAAGATTTTACAGCTTGCTCGTAATAACCCTAATTTTTATAACAAAAATCTCTGATGAGTGATGGGGTTCATTTATATTTTAATAGATACGTTAACAAAAAAAATAGTTGGTTTTGGGCAATAGAAAATTCTCAAATTACTCATCAGTCACCTTTGCTTCCATTTATCCTGATAGAATGGTCTGGCTATGCAGTGTGGAGAAATCATTGGCCCTTACTTTTTTTAGGATAGACGTGTCATTACGATAACTGTTAATGGAGAACGTTATCGTAACATGATTGATAACCTTTTGACACCAGAAATACATGCGTTTGGCTTGTTTTAACATGTGTTTCCAACCAGACGGAGCAATATAACATACCACCAATGTAACTATAAATCTTCTTGGAAAACTGTAAAGCTCATTAATTTCCGAATAGTAAACGATATTTTAAAACATACATATAATTTTTAACACTTTTAATCGGTAGATAATTTATATATTAATTAACCCAACAGTCAATGTAAAAAACGTAAGCAACTACAATCGAATATTCTTTTAACCTTCATCTAACTAATCTTACCTCTAAAGTTTTTTGTTTGGTTTTGGACCTATATTTAGACACTGGTATTGATTTAAATTTAAGATTATTCATTCAAAAGTTTTGAGTGGCACTTAATATATTTCTGTTTTATTGAGTAGTACACCTACAGTATTTTTTGTTACTTTTTTCAATTTAATTATATTCATTCGTTCAAACGATCACACTTTCCAGGAAATTATCAAATAAGTGTTATTGAATGATTATGAAGTATTTTTCACTTCACGAATTTCAAATAAATGATTTAAAAATAGTAAATGCTGTTTTTGTAAATGGAAAAATAAAAACCAAAATAAAATTTATCATGATTAATCTTCTGAATTATTGTTTGGCGACAATTAAAAATATTGTTTAGTATGAATGTGTATAGAAAACCAATATAAAAACTATATTGTCACGCCCGCAATAACGCTGGTAATATGTAAAGACAATATCTTTTGTAGTAGTTATACAAGAAATATTTTCTTCAAGTTTTTTGATTTTAAAAAGCGTATGGAAAGAAGAATGAGGCTACACATGACTTGAAGTATTCAACTTACTAACGCCTGATTTTGAAGATTGAACGAGGAAGATAAAATTTAAGCATCATAAAAATTAGCTTTTTCGTGAAGAAATTCATACATTGATTGAAAGATCAAATTATGAATACACCTGTACAAGAATTTAAGCCTGTGAACACGACAACCAAAAAGCATTAGATTGACCTCACAGCAATATTAAGTAATATTTTTTAATAAAATCACATAGATTTTCACTGTCAATGCTTGTTGGAAGGCCATTATATTTATAAAAATAAATCACTCTTTTGTATTATTTTCACATTTATTAAATAAGGTGTAGCTCATCCAGAGTATTTTCAACTGATTCACAAAAAGTTATAAAAGTAGAAAATGAACAGAGATTCGTAAATAATGTTACTGTATACATGGATGATATATGATTCATTCAAGTTATTTTTTAAAAATGTTATGATGGAAAAATGTTTCAGACAAACAATAGTGAAGGTCATTTTATTAATTAAAAAAGTTTTCTTCACGTTTATGCTTTATTGTTGTTATGGTATTTACATAAATAAACATATATATATGCTATATATAACGTATGCATAGACTATGTAGTTAGTTAATAACGGCTTTTTGACTTTGTTTGTATAGGGACAAGCGCAAATAATTCTTAGTTTGTTTAGGAACCAGATGCGGAATAACACACCAAGCAATCGTTCTGCTGTACCCGAGATAGCTAAATAAGATAATGGTTTGTTATCACTGAAGATTTTTTTATGGATTGCATCTTTAACTACTTAAGTCAACTTTGGGTCCAAGTTTGATAGCCGCAGTATAAAGGCAAAAACTTTCTACGTAAAACTAACTTTGAAAAGTTGTTAAAAAAACATTATAATATATTTTGTGCACATTTAGTTTGAAGTAGACTTCTCAAAGTTATTGATCCGTATCCTAATAATTTCCAAGTTATATAAAAAAAATAAAATTCATAAATAATCAATTGATTGGGGCATTTTTTATGTGGAAGAATTTCGTTATAGTATAGTAAAAACAATCAGATTAACTGTTTTATACCAGAGCTTCGAACCGGAACGGAACCAAAAACCGTTAAAACAATTATTTTTGCCAGAACGAAAACCGGAACTGAACCGAAAAAAATATCGGTTTTTTTTCGGTTCACGCTAGTATTTTTGGCAAATCGGTAAATTACTATAGGGTATTAAGATTTTCAAATTCCTCGATGAGCTTTGGATTTGAGTTGAACCGAAAACCGAAAGCCGTTAAAAACCGTTATTTTTGCCGGAACGAAAAAAATGGCGGTTTGAAGTTCGATGTCTATGGCGTGTTGCTGATATAGCTATCATTTTTATTAATAGTTGAATTGTGAAGAAAAAATATTGTCAAACTTGGCTTATTTAACCCGATTAATTTTATTTCAAGAAATAACTTTACACAATAATTACGACATGTCTTTGTTCTGAAGAAATCGTAATGCCATGTTTGTAATTTACATATATTCATTTTGTATACTTTTATACATCACAAAAAAACCTTTTGCAAACATCTTAGATAATTTTTCAGTGGTAAAGACAATAGTAGAATATACTTCGATTGATAAAGTTCATATAATATGCATCAGACATAATAAATACCGCATTTACCCGAAGACATTTTAATGGCTATGAACTAGAATAAATAAACATAACTTAGATGTTAACCGATAAAACAGTTCTAGAACTTTAGTTATAGCTTTTTCAAAAGCTGTAACTTAACGAGCACTATTCATAATAAATAAAATAATGTATTATAAAAAGTAAGCTTTATTTATATAATTTGTGGGTCCTTGTACATTAAATAAAATAATTTATATTTTTTCGAAACATCTTTCATATGTATTTTTTAAAATTAAGAGGCTTGGATATGAATGTTTTAACTAACCATGTTTATAATGTCGGGTCGTATGAAGCAGCGGTAGGCGTTGTGGGCTTCCGTGCCGTACTTCACGGGTTTGAGTCCCAGTAAAAACAGCATTTTTTCGATCGATTCCTGTTCGAAGGGATGGGTGTTTGTGATGTCTATAAATTCCTCTCCACCCTTCCCGATCATCTAATAACGGGGTGTATCGAGAGCGATTAGTTTGCCACTAGTCCTGTCCTAGCCTTATCTTTATATCCCTGCTACTCTCTTTGAATAAGTAAAAATGAGCGACTGAATAACAAACAGTTCTCGTAGAAAAAAATGTCTAAATGCCTCCATAAGGAGTCCATATGGTCCAAATTAGGACCGGACAAGGATAAAAAAATGACATTTTATTAATAAATTTAATAAAATATTAATTAAAAACCGTTGACATATTTTTTATACGTATTTAAAAATTACTTACTAGTAAGTTATTTGCTTTACACTAAACTCGATGGTAAGTAATTGTTTTATTACTAATAATTTAAAATGTAAGCCAAATAATTCAGATTCATTTTTTTGGTGTTGTAAATTTTGTGTTAAAAACAGGATATACTTATTTTAATGAATATAACATTTATATTATTTAACTTTCTATTATTGTCGTGTTACTAATTATCTATCACGCAGTGGTATTATATGTATAACTGTCGTCATTCGGAAAGTCAAATTTTATTCTATACTTGATGTTAAAAATTTAAATCTACTCTGTAAATTAAATTTTTAGTAATGAACACAAATATTAAATGTTTACATATCATTTTTTTATCGACTACAATTTTGACGGAACCATTAATTATGAGTAGCTAATAATCAGACTTGACTATTTTACGTGCATTTTCAACGTCACAAACATTAATGCCTTGGAACAAAATCCACACATTTTTTGAGAAATCAACTAACAAAACTGTCTGTACTGGAGTTTGAGTCTTACAACACATTGAACGAAACCAACAAAGGTGATCATGAATTACTAATTCAGCAATAATATTTTTTATAAATATATCAATATTTTTACTATTTAAATTTTCTGATTTAATCATACCCAAAAAGATTAAAGAAAAATATCATATTAAAATGGCGACTCACTAAAATTGAAATATCTTTTTTTATTCCGACATAAGCTCATCATTCTGTCAAATTCTGTACTCTTGGGAAATCGAATGAATTTAATGGCCTTTGAAGGCTTTCACGCCAAAACCTTGTCTACAACACGTTTCGATAGATGATTGATGAATTTTGACCCTTCAGAATGTCTGAACTTATACTCCGTTTATATGTATGGAGACGCCATGTGTAAGCCAACACTGCAGGAGATTAATTCTCTTTACTAAGAAGTTATGATCAAATATTTAATTTGCAAGATTAATTACCTTGTACTACATGATTTTCTGTTACGAATTTTCTTTTAACCATAACTGTTGGTAATTAAAAACCAGTTCATCTCATTCAAACATATTTAATTTAATGTTATTTTACATAATAGATGACATTGTGTCATAAAGATTTATATTTTTTGCACTAAAACATTCAATCAAAAAATATTTCCCTTCGCAACATTCTTTGTCAATCAGCCAGACATAGAGAGTAGAATTCATATTATAATACAGTACGGGTGATGTTATTTTATAAAATAGCAAGTGTGTTTCAGTTCTCAATAAATATTTTTCTTGTAATGTTTGGAAATAAATGTCCCGAGAACCGAGACAAGCAAAATTACAAAATTCCCCGTATGTATTGACATTGAATTTCTAGTTCCTGTCAATACCAATGACAAATAAAGTTTTATAAAATATTTTATTATTTAATCAGAACATTGTTTAGTAGTTTTTTTATTTATTTCCTAGCCAAGGAAGTCGTGAGATATTTTGAAAAATGTATACAAAGTTTTCCTCACTTATGAGGTGTTCAATTTCAATACAATATCGTGGAAAGGCATTTCATTGAAAAAATAAAACACTCTTTTTAACGATTTTTACATTAATTTAAAATTAACGAAACTGGCATGTTTAGTAAATATGAAATAAGCACAAGAGTTTTTATTATATTATTAATTATCGTTTTTACCTACCAAATACTCTATATTTATTTTTATATACTTAAAACATTAATTTATATAGATAACATATTTTTAATTCGTTAAACGAATATGTCAGTTTTAACTCTTTAAAAAACCTATGCTGAACTATGACTACAGCAGTGGAACTCAAATTGGTTATTATCATGTCACAAAAATGTGTAGGTAAAAATAAAACGTCAAGCTGTATTATACGAACTAAGCGACATACATTTGGTTATACTTTGAATAACTCATATCAGAGTTAGCCATTAACCTAACTGTTATAAAAAAAAATAATACGACATAATGAAACGATTCAATTATAAGCCATATCCTGTATTTTGTTTTGAATAACATATTACAATCTTTTGACGTCCACTATTTTTATCATACGATCTAACTTTGATTTAGAAACCTTACTGCGATTTTCCTTAGTAAACATCCTAAGAACCAACACAAGACATTTACTTTTTGATTATTTAATAAATCGATAAGTAAAAAATATATTATTTATACTTGCTCATATTTTTATTTTCGTTTCAGAACTCAGTGACTCATTTGGATAATTTACTCTAGAACTGATAGATACAGTAAAAAAATAAATATTTAATTTCAACATTTACAGCTTTTTGTGGCTATTTTAACAAAAAATACAATACTTTTCTGAAAGTGCATTGTTTTTTTAAATAATTGACTCTCGTATATCTGATATCACAAAAACTCCAACAATGTTCCATTCATTAAGAATATTTGGTTATATATAAGAATATGATATGTTGTAAAACTAAAACAACTATTATTAATTGTCATTACAACTTGAATATTGTTGAATCATAAAATATGAAGTGTTCTCTTAATCGTTAGGTAAGAGATGCTATAATAATTTATATCATATACATGCAAAAATCAGCATTTAATATAAAAGTTTGCATGTCCACTCAGATTTTTAAGAAATGTGGCACGTGTATTTCCTTTTTAAGAAATGTCTACAGACTGAAACAACAAAGTTATCAAATTTAATGTTATACCAAAAACGAATATCCGCTTAGCTATCGCCGAAACCATCAAAATGCTTTTACTATAAGTGTTGACAGATTAAAAGGAACAAAGTAGTTATGTCATAGATAGTATATTACACATAAAGTAATAAAAGAAGCCGGGTATCTGAGATTTTAAAAAGAAACCTGGTATGAGCAACACAAGTTAGTTGTTGTTTATTGACTGCAATAATTAAATTGCCAATCATCATTATCATTACCTTGATCTTGCCAACATCTGTCAATATTTTTTTGGACGATAAGTCCAACGTTCTTAAAATATTTTTTGCTCAGAATTGCCATATTTATAAATTTAATTCAGAATTCCGCATGCGACCTTTGATTTTTTTTTATAAAATTAAAATATGTTACACTAAGAAAATAATTATTTAACCGACAACAATTCTCTAATTAATTCTATTGAATAAGTCTCAAATTTACAAACACATAGATCGTATTAGCTTTTATGTTATAAATACATGTACAAATAGATATATCATGGTATGTATATATATTGTAAATTAGTGCTTTAAATGAAAAATATATTTGCGATCCGAACCCATTTTAATTTTGCTATGTGGTACACTAGAGGAAAAAGGTTATGCATGCACTAAATGTATAAATTAACATATTATTCATATAAATCACAAAACTGTTGAAGAAAAAATCACAAAGCTAACTTTACAACACGAGCAAAAGTGTACGACATCTGATACAAATAAGAAGTGACAGGTCATATAAATTTGCGGTAATATCACACAATAGTTATCCTTTACTCTGTCGACATGTTTTCTAGAATATACCTGCCGTGACCTGTTTAATTCTGCTCTTACCTTTTGACCTTTGCAAAGACTTCTTCGACCCTTGTCTACGTTTGCACTTAACCGTTATTTTTCGCATCCCCTCGAATTATTTTTAGTATGCATCTCTGCACGTACTTACTACATGTTTGCTGTTTTGCGAAAACCCTCTGACTTATGTGGCTTAATTTAAAATTGCAATCTTTACTGCAAATTCTTTAAATCTTTGCTTTTGAACAGTATAATATTTTATTCTTCTGATTAACGTTACCATTTCATAATAACTTCTAAAAAAATCTTTTAAAAAACCTTAATACTATCACTCTGTTTTATTGTATTGGAATTTTCTTGATAAAAATACCATTTTATAAAAATAAGCCATGTTAATATATATAGGTTTTTACTATTTTCAATAGTTTTGCACCAAGATATCTACATCACATAAAAGAGACACGCGCAATCTTTTTATTTCAACTTTTAAACCTCAACCATAATAATTAAACTTTCAATCAAAATCAAACTGAATTTGTATAAATTATGTATGTCTTGAATAATTTCATTTTTTTAAAGTAATTTCAGTACGACTGGCATGATGTACACTAGTACCAAAATTAGTTTAGCCGAGTGTAGCATTTGTGTCAAAAATATTTTAAATACAAATCTTTGTAATGATCAATATTATTTTTAAGCTATTCAAAAAAATTGTCGATGAAATGTTATTTTGATTCTGGCCATCTAACATATTTCATACTAATATGAAAGCCCTCCTTTGTAAAATAAGTTATTAAAGAATGATTAACAAGCTTTATCAGGTTGTTTTATGACCCTTTGTGTTTTATTTAAAATGTTTCAAATTGCATAACTGTTTTAAAACTTTAAATATTTAAAGCATTATTGTTTTTATACAGACTGTGCCAGTATCGGTGTTGCTTTTTAAAAACCTTGGAATGACTTATTTAGATTTTTGATCGTTTTTCAACATCGGCAGTGAAGAAAAAAGAACCTAAGCTACGTTCCGTTATGTTTGATGATTTAACAAGTTGTGGGCATTTAACAGACATTTCAATTGACCATACAAATTTAAAATGTAATTAAAAAATGTTGACATGGTAGTTCTTTCATGCTAACGTACATTTCAAATAATAAATACTTAACACATTATTATGAAAGCTGTCATTAAATCTTAAATGATAATAGAGTTTTCGAAGTGTGTATGGAAACGGAACAAACATTAAAAACAAATTCGAATAGTGTGTGTAACCTTATATGTAATATTAAATATTTATCTCGCCCAAATTGCCTCCAAATGATTTTTTTAATGATTCGTGAAGAGTGCAAGTAATATTTGTTAAAAATTGCGGCTGGTGGTGAAAAGCTGATCGCTTGCATCAAAACGTACTGTGTAAAAGTTATAGTTGAAATCTTATCAATTCCAATTTTTACTGTGAATCACTATTAAAAAAATGACATTAAAGTACTTTTTGCTTTTCAGCTATATATAATATAATTTCAAAAACTGAAATTTTGAAAAAAACAATATTTAAAGAATGGTTTGGAATGTGGAATTGCTTAAAATTAATTTAGATTTTCATTGTTGACCCTTTTAGTTCGTTCATAAAAAATACACAAATAACTATGGAAGATCTTCAATGAAAATATTTTCATTTCGAAATAACAACATTCCATAAAAAATATTAAATTTACTAAATATAATACATCATAGATAGGTCAATGAAATTCGTGGCTTTACCACAAAGGACATAAAAATGCAAGCCATGTCAAGATTTTTAATATCCCGGTTAGTACATTGTATAAAATTTCATTATTATTTCGGTATCATTAATCTAAAATGCGCAAACAAAATAATTTTAGACGGATTCCTTCATCAAATTTTGCATATCATCTTCTCGATGAAAATTTGCCGATACGCGAAAGCGCGGCTACGGTAACCACAATTGATTATTTAGTAGCGTTTATTTATTTTCGATAGTATTATGACTTTTATTCGTTTGGCGCACTCACAAAATCGATAAATTATTTTGAGGTTTTCGAATAGACGTATGTAGAAAAATCGATAAACATAATTGTTATTTTATTCGTTGGTGCGGTTTGGTATTTTCATTGTATCTTTTTAAATAAATTTAATATAATTTTTTAAATAAGCATTCACATAAAAGTATCATAATTACTATAATTTTGGTCTGCACTGCTGCCACTCGTCCTAAATTTCCGTCTTAAAAATATTTATCTGTCTTACGTCAGTTTTCCACACCATATTAAATTACGCCTTCCACTCCATTCTCCTAACCGTTTGGACCATTATAATCATATTCGTCTGTTTTCAGTCAAGTTTATCTTGTTAAGTCTATTAACTATAATTTATTAAGTGCTCAAAATTAAGCAGTTCTATTAACTAATAAGCGTTTGTAAGATAATTAATAACAGTCAAATTATGCAGTATGTTAATAACAAAAATTTGATAAATTACTAATAATTCATTTTGATGATGCAAAGCAAGTTAAATATTATTATTTAAAAAATCAGCATTGCCATACGCTATACTAGTCTATGAGCACAGTTTTAAGAATCAAACCGGTGAGTTTGATATACTATACGACGGTAAAAACAATAATTACTATGACAGGGATACGAAAAATCATTCAAGAGATTGTTCTTTAATAAAAACACAATAATCCTTTGTACTTCATTCCACTTTATTTAATATGTCAGGACCGGTTTCGCTCATTACGAGCATCGTCAGTTGACGATGCTCGTAATGAGCGAAACCGGTCCTGACATATTAAATAAAGTGGAATGAAGTACAAAGGATTATTGTGTTTTTATTAATATAATGCCTTTCCACCAAGTATTGACAGTGAACACCCTAAAAGTGAAGAGATTGTTCACCGTATTTAAAATAAAAATCCAATCATTTGTCATATTCTGTTATGCGATTAAAGGATATATGTATTTTTATTCGGTGAGTTTTTTTTTATTTTACCTACTGTCAACTAGCACATTTACATTTTTACCTATTGTTTATTTTAATTATTTCAAATTTAAAAATTACAGTTGCTGAATAGTACACTTTAATAATACATTTTCAACCGTTTCTTAGCTACATAGTAAATAAGAGCAATTTACCCAAAATTACTCCATATTTAAACGTATTATTCGATCTGTATCTTCACTTAAACATATAAAAAAGCAATGATAATCCGTTTTATGTTTTCATTGAAGAAGTTCTCACAGGTGTATTTCATTTGACACGAACAGTAGTTTTATTTCACGAAACTTTGTTGTAAACAATATACCTGAAAATCGTTCTTCTAAAACATTATTGTATCACACAAATGATTAGTTGAATATGAAGAATTTTGTAACATTTAGCAAATTCCTTGATTATTCAAAATTTATGGTGACTGTTATTTTAAAGCAAGACTGTATCATGGGAAGAGAAAAGAAGCCTGAGGCTTTAAATATGCAAGAACGATAACAAAATTTTCTCTTATGAGAAAAAATTGACGGCTTCTGCGGTGGCTGCCTATAAGGGTCGGAAAATTGGAATTTAAGAATATTAAACCCAGTATTATGTATAATATATATTATGTATTTACAAACAGGACGATTTTTTCCCAATTCACTGTGCCTACCTAAAAAAATAAATGTTTAACTTCTAAGAATTAAAAAAATGCTGCTAATATTATTTTTTTCGTTTAAATCGTTTATTACATTTACTTTGAAGAAAATATGAATTGTTTTATTTATGTATATAAAAATACAAGCCATGCTTTATTATTTTTAATTTGCTGTTAACTACATAAACTATTCTCTTTGTATTTTATTACAGAAATAAAAAGTCGTCGTAAAAGTGAAGTCACTAAAAGTTGCATTAGTTTTCAATACAGGGATACGGGAAATTTTAGATCTTAATATCCTTAAAAAAAAGGAAATATGGAGTGGCAATAATTAAATATTGTAGTATACAAAAAGTTAGGAGAAAATTTATATATTTTGAAAATAAAATTAATTGTTCTTCGATTGGACTTTTTATCAAAGACTGACTGGTGGTAAAATTACAGTATTTATTTCTATGCCAATCCATTTGTATAAAAGCACCAATGTATATATTTGTATATTGAATGATGTACGTAGGACAGGGATCACGTGATTTCATTTGAGTGATATATAGTAAGAAATATATCATGCGGTGTAATAACATATTTACAATATATATTTTAAAAGTACCGTTCTTTGATATAGTTTTCACGTTTTTCTATTTAAAGGTGTCGCTGACGTCTATTTCTTACAATCAGTTTTTCAATATATTTCAAAATAACTTACTAAAAAACAAGTAAATTCAGTAAAATTGCCTTATACAATCGTATAATTTAAAATATTTAATTTTACTTCATTGTAGGGTTTTGGTAATTAAGCCAACAGTTTCTGATAGTTATTTTATATCTTCTAAGAACACTCACAAATATAATGCAAAATAAGAAAATTGTAGCAACCGCTTATATTGTTTTCGGTCACTCGTGCTATAAAACACCCTTTATGTCGTCAATACAGCAATAGTTGAAATTTCGGTATCCTTCTCGATGTACAAAATGAAATTTGAGAATACATAATTTTCTTTTTCGCTGGGTTTTTCAAAATCGGTTACCATCCAATTTGAATAGATTTTTTTGAATTTAAAATATTTTTTCAAAATGGATATTTTTGTAATTTTATTGCTTAGACATTTTTACTGAATACTTCCTTTATTTATAACTCTTGTGCATATTTTTTTTTCCTCGATAAGTAATGATGACAAAATGTTCATGTTTTTATACTCGTGTTTTCTTTGATTCTAGTTTAATTTTATGTGGAAAATAAAGTTTTACTGAAGGAATGAAGTGCTTCTCTTATGTCTAGAATTCATAAAAAATCAGATGAATGTTATCTTTCTGTTTACATGTTGTATATTCATTTACAGTTATATCAAAATACCCATTAAATAAAATATATTGTGTTCTTAATTATTATGTTCCAAGTAGTAAGTATGCTTAACTGTTTGTTGTAATATTAGAAACAGGTTTCTCGGTTTAACTAAAGTACTTGTTATTCCAGACCACATTCTTTAAAGCAATAAAGTTAAGTGATTGGATACAAGACGGCCTGAAAGAATTAAAAATAGTACTTACCATTATTTGGGTTCAGGTGACGCACTTACTGCCATTTTGTTATTTAAAAATGTTTTATAATGAATATCTTATTGGTATTCTCGTTTTGTGCAATAAGTACAAAGCTGTGCTATTATTGTACAAACAATATTTTTATCTAATTAACACGGTTCCCGTCGGAAGGAATATTTTTTTAATATGTTGACCCATTTAAAAGACACGTTTAAAACGAATTAGTCAATCAATTTCCAAATGCATTATTTGATATTTTTTTCTTTTGTACAAAATACTAGTTACATAGAACATACACTTAATTAATCATATATATTTTTGTTAGCAGTAGTATAATTTTACTATTCCAGTTTACGGCCAATAACAATTTAACCTTAGTGTAGTTTTCTTTATATTATGTCTGCTTTATACTTCTTACTGAGATAGCAGATAATAATATGAAAAGGAGCCAGCCGTGCGAATTTGTTTTGGTTTTCACCGAACATTGAGAGTACAATAGCGCGTAGCGTCAGTTTTATTCTCTTATCTTTTTCGAATGGGAAATTCAGTTAAGGGTCGAGGTTGCACGGTTGTTGTCGTAACATTATTTAGAAAATTACATTTTCATAAAAGAAAACCTTCTCACAACCTCCCAATTACCATTTAAATGTAAGTGATTTAATATGAATATAATCGTAATATGTTTTAAATTATTGCATAAAAACAGTTACTGTATTAGTTTTTGGGTATTTCTTCTCTTTGTTACGTATAAATCAAAGCAATGAATTAAGTTATGTAAGTATAAAAAATCGTTAGTTGAAAGATGCTTTTAAAGCAGAAATAGAGTAGACACAGCTTATAAAAACAGCATTTTGTCGTTCAAATTTGTAATTTTGTTGTAAAGTAAATTTCAACAAACGTATCGTTTTAAATGATTGCTTACAAAAACCTCAAATTTTATATCTGGTGACGTTGATTTGCACTAGCTTAGTCAACTTGAAATGTTAAAAAACCTGTTAGTTTTCTTAACTTGAACTTATATTTACTTAAACAGTAATGAATAATAATGTTTAAACACTCTTTTTCGAAATGCAACAATACATGAAAACATTTTTGTTTTCTTTGGTTCTAAAAACAATAGCTCAGTTGACCTCTTTCGTTAACTTTTGTATAGACTTCAAATACAACAGAGAAACATTCTATTTAATACAAACCTTACGAAGTAACTAAAATTATTTGTCTGTAGCCCATTAATAAAAGCGATTTCATTGTATGAAAGCAAATTGAATTCCGATAAAAGAGAGGAAGATATAAATAATCTTCAATATAATCGAGTCATATATCATCGAGTTGTGTATAGTAATTAATCCAGAATAACTGATTACTAAAGAATATATATTATTCGTGATTTACGAATAATAAAATAAAACCTTAATTTTATATATTCTAATGTGTCTTAAATACGTTTTTAAATAATATGATCCAATTATATAAGTATTTAAATTATGATTTAACTATTGAAAGTATTCGATTTTATTTAAGCTTTAAGAATACGTATTCTCGGAGTATTGTTGAAGTATTGTTACAGTACTATTTATACAAATCAAAATAAAACTATAACATTCTATTATCTTATCAGTTGATAGTGCTCGTTATGAGCAAAACCGGTCCTGATATTAATAAATAAAATTAATAATTAGTACAAATGTTTATTATAATTTTTTTAAATATAATGCTTTTCAACCAAGTATTGAGAGTAAACACCCTAAAAGTTATGATTTTAAATAGGCAATCATTTTTACACGTTTCATTTGGTTGTTTAAATATAAACACATATATAATATTTTAATCATTGCTATTGTTGGTTTGAGCTTTCAATAAAGCAAGCAACGGTAAAGACAATATCAAATTTAGATCTTTTCAATTTAAAATTTGAGATCTTAGACTTGTTTGTATCTTTAGACAATTTTTATCGAGCTAATCTCGTGTAATTTTATATTTAAAAATATTTGGCGCATAAGCATAAATTGTAATCCTTAATACTTTTTTAAGCAAAAAATAAATAATATATCATTACCTTATACAGAATTTATCAATTATTATTGGGTGTGTAGCGTGAACGAAGCATTAAAATAATCCGACTTGTTCAATACAGTCATCGGTTTATCGGTCTTTTGTTTTTACACAAAGCATTGGACATAAATAATATTATCGTGGATGGAAGATAATATACGGAATTTGGGTTGAACCAATTAATTTTATTAACCACTTTTATATTTATCAATATCGTCGATTTTTTAAATGTATATTTGACATACAAACCATTGACGGATGTGGCTTGAATTGAATTAACTATTTATTTAAAAATATTCTTTGCGGAATAAAATTGACTGATAGGCTTTGTGTATTTCATTATGTCTAATTTATATATTATATTAATATTATATAAAGCGATATAAAATTTTATTATTAAAAAGTTCAAAAAAGTTTTTTTAGTTTATGATGTCAGTTCATTGTAGTACTTTCATATTATAATAAATGAAGACTGGCAGACTTAAAAGATATTTTTAAGAAGTCACAATATTTAACTAAATAAATTCAACGTTAACGAAAGAAATTAACAAACGAAAAAAATAAAGTTTAATTTCACTCCTCTCTAATGAGTTACAAAATAGTACGTAGATGGCAAGGATTAAGTTAGAAAAAAATAATAGAAGGTTTTTTCACATAAGTTTCCATTCTGCATATAATACAATAAAAAATATGATTACGATAAATTTTGAATGACAATTAAAATTTGTTTGCATTTATTCATATTGGTTCTTATTTTTGTACGCAAAACGATGCCATTACTTCATCAAGATCACTATTATCTAGTTGTAATGATTGACACTACAAAGTTTTAGTAATACATTTATATTTTTCGCGACAAAATTTGCCGTGAATTAAAACCATTGTTTTTTTAAATATAAATTGTATAGATTGGCTCTAAATAAAATCAACTGACTATCGTCACAAGTACGCAACGTTATTTAATGGGTGTCCAGATGACTCCAGAGATATAAATCGCAACGTTCTCGGTTTCCACTGCATGTTTGGATTAAGGTTAAATCACTAAGCAAGATATGTTCTGATCTCCAAGACTAGGTCATGTACTAATCCCCTGACGAGACAAACTGCCCTTCAGCGGTCCGAACTATTTTGTAGAACATGGGAAAGTGATCGTTAACCGTTGATGAATTAAATAACAACACAGTAATTAAACAGTGTTAAAACTAACGTAAGCATATAGCAAAAGCTTTGGAAGATTAACAGTTTATTTAAAAGTTATACTGAAGGGAAAGAATTTCTTGACTATATTATATTAATAAATCGACGAATAAAACAATTAGAAAGAAATAATTGTTTAAACGTGTGAAAAAAAAATGAATTTATGTTTTAGCAATCCATATATTTTCCAGGTATTTAATTTGGAAGTATTAGGTAAAACGGAAAGAAATGACATTTTTTGTTATTGTGACAAGAAATTTATTTAAAAAAAAAATAATACAATATTATTCTGTTATATAATTCCCCTCGTTGTCTATAATCGTCCTCCATAAAAGAGGCAACTTTTTGATACCCTTTTCGTAAAACTCTGGTGACTTACTGGCAAAATACGAATCCAGGTGATTTTTCACCTGGTTAGCGTTCGTAATTTTTTTGTCACAAAGTGAATGCTCTATCGACTTGAAGAGATAATAATCCGAAGGTGCTATGTCCGGTGAATATGGAGGATGTGGCAGAAGTTCGAAATCAAGTTCTCTTATTTTTTGCTGAGTGATTTTTGCCGCATGAGGTCTCGCATTGTCATGTTGTAAAATCCGCCTATTGTTATTGACCAAAACAGATCGTTTTTTTAATAACCCTGCTTTTAATCGTTCTAGTTGAGCACAGTATAGCTCTGCCGTAACTGTTTGACCAGATTTCAACAATTCAAAATGTATTATCCCCGAAACATTCCACCAAACACACAACAAAACTTTTTTAAGGTCAATTTTGGCCGAGGAGTAGACACAGGTACTTGATTTGGTGATAGCCATTGTTTTTTTCTCCTGATATTAGTGTAAAGGACCCATTTTTCGTCCCCGGTAATTATACTTCTGAGAAATGGATCCGTTTCGTGCCTGGACAATAGAGAAGCACAGATGGTCACGCTTGCTCCAAGGCCGTTTGAGAAAGATCATGTGGTACCCAAATTCCTTGCCTGTGTTTTTTTCCCAACCTTTTCAGATGATCTTGCACAGTTGTTATTGGACAGCCAATGTCGTGTGACAATTCCTTCACTGTTTTACGAGGATCAGCTTTCACCAATGATTTTAGGACGTCATCGTCGATTTTGAGGGGTCTTCCTGTTTTTGGTTTGTCCTTTAACTTCCTATCACCACTTTTGAACTTTTGAAACCATCTAAAGCACTTTCAAAGTTTCAAGACGTCACCGTAAATGTCACAAATGGTCTGCGTAGCTTATTTTAGTTTTAATCCTTTATCGAATAAAAACAGCATAAAACAGTGCAAATGTGTTTCTTCAATCTCAGGCTTCTCCATTTTTCCACAACGGCAAAAAAAATATAAAACATGTTGAAATGGATAGAGTACACACAGAGCTTTAAAATGATACCAACCACGATGTGTTAGCTCAACGGCAATCGTTGACAAACAGATTTTAAAGTGACGCGCCAGAAAAAATGTCATTTCTTTCCGTTTTACCTAATATAAGTTAGGAAAAGCGTATTTCTAACCTCTATCAATATCAATAAAACAAGTTTTAAAATAGTGCTAATTATTTTTTTAATTAATATCTTTAAGAAGCACATACAGAAGATTCTTCTCAAAATGATGAAACACATGATGGTATTAATCAATTACACAATCAGTGGAGTATTAGAGTTAAAAAAAATATATCAAAACAAAACATAAAACACTTGAAAAAGTGACTGAATATTGTATATCAACACTTTAATTTGATTTTAACAATTTATTTAAATGTATTTTGTTATTTAAATATTTAACAAAATTAAAATTTAACGTTGTTTCTTTGTGTAAAAAATACAAGTAGACCGACTTTAGTCAGGTGTTCAGTAACCAACCCGCTGAACAGCGGATCGAGAATCAGAAATCAGATTTGATCAAAGTATCTTTCAAAAGCTTCTATAGTTCGCTTTTTTACGAACTCGCTGCAGTTGTGTTTGCTACCTCTGCAGTATGGCATTGGTAAACCTCGATTTATATTCGAGATTATTCGGAAGCTATTCTCTGGGGAACTCTATTCGGCCTGTTAGCTTCCTGAAACGAAGAAATGTGATGTTTTATTCAAGAAAACCTACCATGTGGTTTTTCAGCGTCTTTTTATCAATGCGTTAAGCACTTGTAAGCCTTATTTATCCTTTTTTACACATTTGGAAAAAATATAAACTTCAAAGGTGAAATTTTTGGCAAAGTCAGAGGATGTGGATTATGTTATCTCGTCGGTAAATATTTCAATGACCAATATAGACGCAAGATATTTATTTTGCTCTATATGTATTTAAGAATATCTGTATAATATTTAATTCAGTTCAAAAGTGAAAACTACTTGTTTTCAATAAATGAATTAAATTAACTATTTTGAAATTCACGTTTTTCAATTAACTTTTTCGTTGCCGTAAATAATTAATAGTAATTACCTAGCAGGCCGGCTATAATTTGCGACTATTAATTTAATTAGTTATTGACGAGATAACTCGTATTTGGCCTGTTGAGCACGAAAAAAATCACGAGATATCTCGTATGTGGCAAATGTACACATTATTATAGTTGAAATTCAATTATTATTCTAAAAAAGCATAAAACTCGAATAAAAATCAAAAGACAATATGTAAAATACCACCCGGGAAGATGAATTTTATATTGCAGTCCTGAAACTTTTAGCTACATGGCCATTTGGTGTAAACATATGATTAAGCAAAAACCCGAAAAACTCACTGTTGATTGACATTCATTAAACGATGAAACAAATTGAAATTTATTATTTGTGCGTACATTTTATAAAATAAACGGTAAAATTTCAACAATAAAATTACCATATTAATATAATTATCATGTGTCGAAATTAATTTAATTGAGATCCCTTGAAAGTCTGCACCATTTATCATAATTTGTGTTATTTTACAACACCGTAATGTAGGAATTCCTGAAAAGGGTTTTAAACGGCAATAAATTGTTGGAATATTTGAAAGAACCCTTTGAATGGCCATCATTAAGGTGTTGAAAAGTTTTCACTGTTGAAAGTGTTTAGTTTCATAAAATTCCCCTGGGTGTACTCAGTGACACTTAATTGTATTCATAAAAAGTGTTTAACTAAAACAATTTTTCAAAACATTAACTAGCGTTAAATATGATTACAACTATTTTACCTTAATTGTTCATGCTATCAAATTATTTTAAAATTTTCTCGATAGTTTATTTTAATAAATAATTAAATAATACAAAGAGAGAGTGTATTTTATATAATAATGTTGATAGCACTAGATAAACCGTTAAGATAATCAAAGACTTAATTATTAAATGTTGAAAGATGAAAATTCTACTCAAAGAAGCGTAGCAAATTTATTGGTTGTTTATATAAATAGTATTCTATTATATTAATTGTTTATATAGATAATTTCACAATAAACACCACCAAAACCATTAATAATATGGGTAAAATGTCGCTTGATTGATTCGTTCTTTTCTATAACTTTACTTTTAAGCGTACACTTAATCGTTGATATTCAATAGAATGCAGCATAAAAAATTCGTTCTTATAATACAAGAGCTGTAAGCCCGTTGCTTCCAACGGGAGGATTTTTCTATAATACAAAAAAAAATGAAATTTTCCGACTTTAACAATCAAATGCATACTTACTTATCAAATTAATTATAATGAATAAATTAATTTATTGATTTGGCATTTACTTTGTAGAACTCCATTTTAATAGGGTAAAATATCAAGGTATTTCAGTTCTACAGTTTTTAAAAAGTTAAAGGTTGATAGCTACAACAGAACGTCAGTTCTGACGATGGCGTAAGCCGAAATAGCTATCAACCTTTAACTTTTTAAAAACTGTAGAACTGAAATACCTTGATATTTTACCCTATTATAATGAATAAACTTTACTAATTCGCTACATGGAACTTATTTTTAGGAATATATGAGCCTGAAGTGAAGTGAACCAAGTAGCAAAATGGCGAAACTTTTCTATTTGACTTTTAACTTTAAATTACATTTTCAATTGTTTTTTGTGCGAACTGTTATCAACTTTTGATTTTATGTGAAAGTTTATTAAATAAATAAGCATAAATAAATTATTTTAGGGAAAAATTGATTGTAATAATTTAATGAAAGTTCCGTTCACCCTTTTCCGTCATCCTCACTTGGCTCCCTTTACCGTATTTTAGTCTTGTTGACCCCAATTTAACAAACTATTTAGAAGCAACTGACTTACTGCTCGTAATATATAATTAGTTAATTTTATTATGACAAAAACTTCTCACGGTGACATTTGGCCTATCCGATATCTTTGCTTTATGAATTAATAAAGTTTCTCCGAGCGAAATACTAAATTCACTTTCATGAAGACTTGAAAACCTTAAAATAATGAATATAATACTAGCTTACAGTTTATTAATTCACTAGACATAAAAGCATTTTAGTCCCTGATCTAAAATTTCTTTATAATAAAAAATATAAAATTTCATGATAATGATATATCAAACTTTTTTCTTAGTTTTTGTAGTGACCTATTTTAACGTTTAATTATTTATTTTGCCATCAACATGTATGTTTTCTTTTTCTATTTAGAATATAATTATAATAAAGTAATGGAAAATTTTCCACAGCTTTTTTAGTTAAGCAGTAAAAACATATAAATGTCAAAACTCGACAGCACGCAGTCTGGTTGTTATAAAGTGTCCTAATTTTATTATGTACCTATTTTTTTCTACATGCACACTTAATAAAATATAGGGCTGCTTTTGGTTTGGTGTTTTCTCTAAATATTAAAATATGGCAAAGAGTGTGACTTTTTTGAAATTGAAGATAGTAGAAGATTTTTTTAAATTTGTTTTTGCTTCTTTTATATCAACTGTGCAAACATTTTATATCACAGTTTTTTCAAAACAGCCTTTTTTCGATAATCACAAATTATGCAACTTAATACACGTTTCTTAAAAAAGATATAAGCTGAAAATGACGAATTAGTATATAAATTAAGCTTTTAAGTGTGCTTAAAAAAGGACATGTGGAAATTGCGAACAGAAAAAATGACGTTTTATTTAATGCCGTCAAAAACAACGTCATTATCACAATTATTAAGAATTTCCCATCATTACTTTTTGATTTCCCAGAGAGAAATTATTTATATCTAATACATTTACTTATATGGTATCAATTAAAAATTAAAGTAGAAAAAGATTCCGCTTATTAAAACATTATAAATTCAATAACGGTAAAAGAAACTTTAAAAAGACTAACTAACTTCGTTCACTTTTTTGATCTAAGCCAATATATTGACTAGGATCCGATAATATAACACTACTTTTAACAACTGCAGACTTTGGTAGTATCTTAGTAAAAATATTCTTATTTCAACCAAATTTATTGAATAAACCCAAAGATTCTGTCAATATAAAATTCAACCCTAAAATATCACAAAATCTTGACTCTACATGAGTAAATATGTACTTTAAGCAGATCTATCATCCCTATCCTTTCAAAATAAACTTATAAATTTCACATAAACCATTTGGCGGTTATGGATGTCCTTCCCGTTGGATATTTTATTGTCATTTTTTTGAAATTCAGCTTTTTATGGATAGATGGGTTTGAAGGGAATGTATGTAGCAAGACATTAACTCATCTAAAGATTCTTTTGATGTGCTTAATCTATTGAGACGAAAATTTATGACATGTTAACAAAAATACTTTACTCTAATTTGACGCTGTAAAAAGTTTCAACAAAGAATTTGATAAGAAAGAATATATGCCTAAACAAAGCATTTTGTTTGATATATTCATCTAGGCCAATTTTTGGAGATTAAGTGTGGCTCAAAAATATATTTGTTAAAAGTTATAAGTTCTCCCCCGAGGCTACAACAAGAAAAATCTTTCATAAATTGTATTTTTTTCAAACAAATAATTTCGCTGTATTTAAATTATACATCCCATTACACATTCATTATTTTGCTTTAATTACTCGCAAAATTAATATTGATTATTATTGAATTCTTCTGATCTTGACAAAGCATTTATCATCCAGGTGGCGCTGGAAAGTATCGCATGATATGATTTCACTCAGCTAGTGATTTTTATTATTTTAGTGGTTACGGTATTAAAATGGTAAAATTAATTCATTATTTTTTTAATGAAAATGGTACTTCATCATTCAACACCACTCAAAACTATAAATATGTCAGGTAGTTTATTGTAAAATATCTTATTTATAACATTGAAAACGAACTTTTAAAATAAGTGTTAGATATTTCTTATGTTTCAAAAGTTTTCAATTAATAATGGAACGAAAGCATTTTATAGACAATTGTTTATTGCGTTATATATTAAACAATATATGATAGTATTAAAGATAAATAACATGAAAATAAATTTAGCATAGTTACAAGCTAAGAGTTTGAAAAATAATATTACTTTTTGCAAAGAAAATGAACCATTCAACTCAAGATGGCTTATCCAAGACTTGTTTCCTCCGCCCCAAAGACTATGCTCAAGTGCCATTTCGATTTTTACGACACGACAATAAATGCTGAGGCGCGCCACTCCCGTTTAAACTCTTCGCTATAAGTATTTTAAAATTAAAGACATTCGTAATATAAAACTCACAAAACGACTTTCATTTTAAAAATTCATAGCTTAAAACGCAGTCAAATGCAGTTTTATAGTTATACTAAAAAAGCTTATTTGTATGTGATTTATGGTAAAATTTGAAGTAAACAATCATTCAATCCTTATTAAAATATTTATTCATGGACATTTTTTAAAACATATGTAAAGGTCATCTTTTTCTTCACCATATAAACTACAATCCGGGTCAGTGAACAGGTAAATTTATCGAAAGAGAATGTAAATTATTTTATGGACAGTGAGTTAAAAAAAACTACAATAGTATCCAAAAAATTGCTTCGAAGCCAATTTCAATCTAACTCACGCTATATATCTCTTCGATGCAATGTTCAACACCAGCAGTCACTGAATTTTTCGGCGCAAACATGGAATTAAAATGTATTATACCAATCAATGCACTCCAATAATTTGCTTTGCGTATCAATTCTAAAATCTTAGAAACAGAGACTCTCGAACCTTGTTATAATACCATAGTTTACGTGTGTTTATTATACATTATTGGGACACCTTCTCATTCAGTGCTGAGTTAACTAAGCACCGAACAAGTTATTGTCACAATAGTATTCACTAAACCAGAGACCAGTCATAAACTACGAAACGGTTATTCAAAGGCGAAGCTATTAATCAAATGTATTATACTAAAATGCATCATTGCTAACATAATAATGATCCAAATAATCAAAATACTATGATTGTGTGTTTAGCGTAAGACTATGATGGTAAAAAATATCACCTTGTTTGAAAAACTCAATATTAAAACAAATCCAGCTACAGCGAAAGTGACAATTTTGATTGAAGCATAGAAAAAGTAAACTTGACTTTTCAGTGACATTAATTGTCAGCCTAGAAAACTTTTTTTTTTATCATGATATATTTAACAAAAAAAAGACTTAGAGACCTAAACAAGTATTTGACCGGCTTGTTAATGTCTTAAGCATGTTTCAGTGGTTATGTGTATGAGATATTATAATTTTCAAAAAGTTTAAAAAGAATACTTGGACGGGAGAATGTAAAAAACAAAAAAACGAATGTATTTCGCACAATGAAGCAATGTAAATTATTTAAATATTATGATAAAGATTAAGAAATTCAAGTATATCTTTTTATATCGATCGGAAAACAATGGCGGCGGTTTCCTACAATTCTAAAATAAATTAAATCATTTTTTTCTCTTTCATAGATAAGACGTCTAAAATAAATAATCTTTTTAGTATTATTGTGCTATATTAATAAATTTTTCTCTACACGATGACGAATCTAACTTATTTTTGACAAAACGAGGAGACTGCCGTTTTTGTTTCCAGAAGTCTTAAATATTTTTATTAATTGGAACTGAATTCGTTAATCCGTTATTATATAGTAGAATTTTGAAGTAAATTTGACTAAAAATACATTAATTATTCTGGATTTTGTTTTTTTTCTCTATCAGGTTTTTTTATCATAAACTTATTATAGCTTCTCGTGATCAGTGATGCTCATAAGCACCACTCAATAAAATAATGATTTTTAATACAAAATGTGAGGTCAATTATTCACTGCTATTTTCCGCGATCAATTATTGCTTGATATAAATCATTCTAATTTCATGTTGGCATTTCGCCAACATGGGTTAAGCCAAATTACGCTGCCACACGTGATAGTGCAAATAATCAAAATAAATAAATAAAGGTAAATAGCAAAAAACACTTCTTTGCTAATTGTGGATAGTTGTTTTTCATCCAGGTATATTTTAATACAACGATTTATTTATTTGTGTTATGTATAAAATTTACATATTGCACAATCAACTCTTCAAATAATAGAAACTGGTTTTATAAATAATTTTAAATGTCATTGTATTTACAGAATGATAAAATATTGGTCTAGTTTTATGAATCTATTAAAACTTTTAAATAATAAATCTATCAAAAGTGTTTTGTACGTAATGTATTCAACAGTTATAGATAAATAAATCGCACATTTTAACGAAAAAATACGAACTACTTTTGATATAAATGAATTCAAAATAAAATTTATGACTTTTACGTTTATATTGATATTTTAGTTGTAAAATAATGCTTCAATATTTGAAAGAAAATAAAGTGATTGTATACTTTATCACAATTTTTTGTTGGAAAAATGAAATTTTCAACGCTCATAAAAATATTTTGGAAAGTAGTAAACTCTGAGATGCTAAAATAGTTTTTCCGTAGGTATGTCACATGTAAAACACATAAAGTAGAGTCATAAAATATTAAATTTTGGTATGTGACTGCGTTTCATATTCCCTTATTTATTTAGTGAAAATTTCATTTCACAGCCACACACTTAATTTCGGAATATCAGTTTCATTTTAAGTGATTTATTTTGCGAAAACAAACTTTATTTTTACTAGAAGTTTACTGCTTAAAAATACAAACTAAACCATATAAAAAAGGATGAGAACGGAAGCTATTTTTCTTTTGAGAGCTATTTTGAGTTGTCGATCTTATTAAAAACAATATGGTTTTGATATTAAAAAAAACTGCAACTGATAAAAACCAATTTTTAACTAAGTACACATTTCGTAAAAATGTGAAACATTTTTTTTAATGCCAAATCTTTGTTGATATTTGTATGCAATTTAAGTTCATATAAATAGTGATATTCATTTTTTATGATAATAAGGCCAATAAAGTGTGGTGTGAGTTACATGCTCGTATGTCGTAATTATTGACTGAATTATTATAATTGTTTTTGACTGTATAATGTATTTTATTTAATTGAAAAAATATTAGCCATATTTGTAAAAGGTAAAATTCAAAAAAAGCACTAATATAAATTTTTGACAACATATCAATCGTGTTTTAATTAAAAAGTTATAATTTTCTGTGCAGAACTAAACTATAATATAACAATCCAAGTAGTAAAACTATTACATTTTTATGCATACGTCTGAATTTTTTAAAAGTTAGCATTGTTTAACCTAAAAAATAACTAATAATGACAAAAGACTACGTTTATGATAAAAGAACAATAATGAAAAATAATTGAAGAAATATTTTTATTCTTTTGAACGCATTTAGTAACACAAATAAAGTATTAATTAAAGTGTGTTATATAAAAAGAAAAAATGCAATAATTGGATGAAACACGTGGAAATAAGCATAGTACGAAAAAACGCGATGTTTTTTTTTATTCTGCTGATATATATAATCTTGAATGGTTGTCGGTTTATTTTTGTTTTGCAATTTCTTAAAAAAAATAAACACAAAGAAACGGAATCTCATTATAATAAAACATATCTTTAGCATTTTATTAATCCGAACCGGACTTTTCCTCTATCTTATATTATATTGGGAATTATAAGTAACCATTTATATTCTGAATGCAAACGTTCGATATATTATACAATTTTGTCAGTTTCAGTAAGTTATGGTGCATAATGTGCTTGAAATATTATATATAAAAGCGTCATTTCTCTAATATCCAGTACACATCCCATGAACATATTTTTGTGAACTGAATGCGCTCACATCCATTAAAATTCTTTATGACCACAGACAGGATATTGGATACGAAAGAAGTATCACGAAACCCGTACTTTATAATTGAATGTATTTTCATTTGTTTGTGAAATGGTATTTTTCAGAGTCTGAGCGCTGAATAAATTTGAATTTTTATATCTCTGACAAGCGAATGTAATATTGGCAAATTGAAAATACACGAACAAAGAATATTCAGAAGCAATCGAAAAAAAAAGAAATTCATAATATATTCTTTTGTCAAAATGCTGATAGCATATTAGATTGGTACTGTACTTGAATACATTTAAAAAGAGAAGTTAATTTACAACATAATAAATTCCATCAACTAATGGTTAAAAGAGTCCAATTTATTTACGAATCGATTTTAATCAATGTGCTGTAATAAGTCTACTCTATTACTCAGTCAATTGCAAATTTTTATTTTCCTTAAAAATAATTGTATAGTTACGTCAATAAACAAATGGTAATGTTATAATTTTTTAAACGTTGAATAGGCAACATTATATACTAACTTTTATATAGTAATTCCACTGATTAATCTTTTACAAATACAGTAATTTCAGCACATGTGTAATTTTGCAGATTGACTGATAAAAAAATCTTATCAAAATTGATAAATAATTAAAAAAAAACAATGATAAATAATTTGATTAAGAAGGTCCACAACAAGCATCGCGGTTGCAACAAGGTATATAATTACTTATAGATTATATACCCACTGGTCACATACCAAAATATTAAAAATTGATTTTGAACTAATTTAACGATCTTTTTGTCAGTTACTGTGTATAAAATTTACGATAAAAAAAATATACATTTTGCTCGCGGTTCTTTTTAGGTCGAAAAAACTGTAACCTAAAAGGAAAAGGGTAAAGACACTTTTTGATTTAAATTCATCTATTCCGTGAAATTAAAGTGATGTTTAATGTTATATGCAAGAAATTTTACATAAAAGGAAGTGATTATAGCAGCCTAAAAAGGAAGTTCATCATTGATGGTGTCGAAGAAAGAGGGTTACACTGGCTCGTGTTTTCCAGATGAAGTGACATTATTAAGATATACATAATGCCACAAAATTTAACTGTTGAATGAAAACAGAACAACGTAGGATTGTTTTAAATAAAATAAGGTTGTTGCTTAGTCATATAATTCTCGAGATTACTATCATCAGTAATGAAAAAAATCCAAAGAGAATGCACGGACTCTTCCAATATATATTGGAGTGGATAAAAAAATGTGTTTCTAACAATCACTTAACGAAAAAACTCTTCAGAAATTCTCAAAGAAGAATCAAATACTTTTTTTTAATGAATGTTCAAAGAAGGGATTTTTTGAGGTGCTTCCATTGAACTTATCTTTTTTCCATAGTTCTTTACTATTATAATGATGGAAAAGAGTAAAATAGAAGTTTATTACCCTATCTAGCAATAAATCTTTATGTGATCAATTATTCTGTTTTATAAGATCATCATAGTTTTAGAAAAAAGGGTTGAAGGAAAAAGCAATCATAAAATATATTTTTTTTTCTTATAAATTTAAATTAAATGTCGAAATTATTCCAATGAATTTGATTTTGTGGTTTTATAAGACGTTATATTTAAATAAATACTTTTGCTATCGTATTATCATAATATAATAACAATAAAAGTTTAATGTAAATATATTATATTATATTTTTTTACTACACCAAAATGACTAACTACTACACCATTCTAAACAATAATCTACTTGGCAAAGAATTTTAGAAGCAACCGCAAGGTCGTCAGGAATTCTAATATCATCTGCATAGTTTGAGAATATGTTTGATAAATTCTACCGTAAATATTTCTCAAAATGTATTTTTACTTAAACATTTAAATCAAATTATTTTAAGATACACTCAAACAGTGGGTACGTTTTTGTCTCTTAAAAAATGTTTACCAAAATGATCTTATTATTGATGATTAAAAATAATCTATACATATAAAAATCAATGTTTGTTTGTTTGTTTGCTTAATTTTCGGCCTTTATACATTTAAAAACTGCTGATCCAATTGCAATAAAACTTCGACAACTTTTTAGCTTGCACTTCCGGGAAGGTTATAGGCATATTAAAATTAACTTACAGTGTCGAAAAACTAAAATATTCGTAAATTTCAATGTTTTTTACAGTTCAAACTGCCGAGTATATCAAAACAATAATGGTCCTCGTTCGAATTTTTGAACGGCGGTCATTTTGTTTTGATATATTGACAATCCAACAGCATTCAGACAATTTAAATTTGACGTTCGATTGTTTGTATTAAAAATGGAATATTTCAAATCTGTCAAATCAAATTTTGACATTACATTAAAATGTGTTTCGTGCATTAGGTGTGATTGTTTGTTTGTATTTTATGCGTTGCCACACCATTCATCCGATTGCAATAAAACTTTGACAAACTTTTTGCTCTCACTTGAGCAAAGGTTATATGCATATTAAAATTAGCTTACAGTAGGTATTTTATATAAAAATCAATGTTTGTTTGTGTGCCATACCGTTCATGCAACTTGCGCGAAGATTATAGGCGTATTACAATTAAATTGCAGTAGGTGACGCGTGTGTCGTACCAAAGACAATCAGCAGCTAACGTCAAACGGACAGAAAAAGAAAGCATGCACTTCAGTAAACACAATTAAAACACACACACTTTATTTCTTCGAGTGGCATTAAAACGCTTGCCGGGTACCGGCTAGTAGAATAATAAAAATATTTTGTGGATCTTTGTGTTTTTTAATAATTGTTTGCTTAAGCTTAAGCCATGCATATTAGTGATTTAGAACAACTGAATTCTTAATTAAACAATCGCATTACGAGATGACTGTAGCTGAGAAAATCTTTTGGTGTACTTTGGTGTGGTGAGGAAGGATATAATGTTTTCTATTACTTTCGACATTAATATATTTCTGCAAAAAGTATAATAAATAAACGAAGTTTGTGTAACCAAAAAACGATTTCCCTTTTATCTTAAATGAATATTAATATATAATCGTTTCAATGATTTAAAAATGTTCATTGTGGCTGAAAAATATATTTTAAAATTAAATTTGTGAAAAAAATGAAACATAAATCACACAACACTGTCATGTTAACATCAAACTGCGTTTTTTTTATCACTTGCCTTTATGAAATATTTTTTTAAATATGACTTTATAGCATCATTCAAATTATATGTCTTTCAACTGGAACTATTTACAGGGTGCATACATTTATTTTAAATAATTTCTTTTTGGTAGCTCTTCTTTATTTGTGTCTATATTAAATTTTGTACTCAGTAGGAAGGATATGTTTTCAGTTGTATGCGATGAGAATAAACCCGCTTCGTCCTCAATTCTGCTAATGTATGCGGCAGCACGCGAACTTTTGATCCAATTATAAGGGCGGTTCTAACGACTAAAATAACAATTATTTTTAAGTATCACAAAATGTTTATTTTAAATATTATTATTTCAATCGTTTATAAAAATAATATTTCAATAACGCTAAAAATAACTTTACACACACAACATAACAATTATTTGAAAACACTTTTTGTTATAATGTGCTCTTCAGTGTTATTTCGGATTTATTAAAAAAAAAGGTTTGTCATCAACGCTCTTGAACTTGCGAGTTTTTTAAGCAAAAACCGCTTATTTTTCAGTAAATATTTTAGCCACTTTCACAAATGAATGTTGATTAATAATTAATGAATAATATATTCTTTTCGCTAGTTCCACCCCTTTTTTGGGCTCTAAAGACAAATAATAGAGACAACGACATGTTAAACATCAATTGTTTTCTAACGTTGTCCTTCTTCCTTTACCCACCTAAAAAACGACTTATGACTAACATTTATTGAAATTTGTTTATTAAATTAACATTGCATAAGATTGACAAATTATAAATTTAAAACTTTTACAATGAAGAAAAACATAATACAATTTAATATTAAAAGCAGTAGAAAAAAAATGGCAAGGAAGTAAACTGAGTAAGCTCCAACGAACTCTACTTAAATACATAAGAAAATAGCATTCGTCAGAATTCACCGGTCACCAGTCGGAGATATTTCTGTTCAGATATTCCATAACTATCAAGAAAGAAAAGGCTTAAAAATATCATATTTTATAGTTATTTAGTGAAATAAAATCATTTGATTTCGTTATCAGAGTAATTTTGTAATTCTGTTGTGATGAATCCGTAAAAAATCTTTAATCTGATTATTTTTATTTTTCTGAGAAAAACAGCTACTGATGACTGTTTAAAAATAAAAAGTAAGCAATACTCAAAGTCTTAATTGTCGATTTAAGACAAATTATGTTTGTAAAATTTAAAAGACATGAATCGGTCAAACTTAAACTTTTCCAAAAACGTGATACGTTCTTCAAAACTGAGTTTTTGTGTTTGCGAGCACACAAATGTTCGGTTGTATTAAAGAAAAGTCTCGCAGGAAGTGCGATTCGTGGATAAACCAGAGTAATAATATAATTGTGTTTGCACAGTGACACATTCGTGAAAACCGTCCTGCCTGAATCTCACCTAAAAGAAAAAAAATAAATTCCATTGTTCAAACAATTTGACCCCAGCGGTAATTTAAATGTTGGATTTTTGTGCCTATGAAAATGATGTAAACTATAAATCATTTTTACACAAAATTAACATAAATCGTTCATGAAAAACTATTGTTTGCATAGTGTAAATTTGTTTGCTTGACAGAATTTAAAAAGCATGCACATATTCAATAAACTACTTTTCGTTGTCATAAAATAACCATTTGATCGACTGAGTCCCGTATTAAGGCACGTTTCATGAAAAAGTAACACCCAAACGTAAGCGCACGGGACACTAGCGCGCACTACAACCCCGTTTTAATCGAGTACAGCTGTGTCCCAGACAGTCCGCATTGAGTTAAATGTGGCTCCAGTCATTTCTACACGAATGGCGAACTTCTTTTTTGTACTACCGTCTTCCGGGACATGTATGCCGACGTATCTGAAGCTGCCGGCCCTTTAGATCAGGGTTTCCCAAACTTATTGTGCAATGGAACACTTCGCAAATCTAGAAATGTTACCGGAACACAGCTAATTTTTTAGTCAGGGTAATTCATAATTTATATAATAGCCGCCTGTGTGGTCGAGTGGTCAACGTCGTTGGCTACCGCTACGGAGGTCACGGGCTCGAATCCCAGTACGGGCAGTTTTATAAATTGATTTTTCAATCGATTTATGAATTTCTGTTCAAAGGCATGGATGTATGTGATGTCTTGAATTCCCCCCTCCCACCCATCCTATCCTATGAACGGGGCGTATCGAGAGCGATTAGCTAACCACTAGTCCTGTCCTAGCCGTTTCCTTCTATTCCTACTCTCTTTGGAAAAAAAGAGGTTGAGCAACTGAGTAACAAAAAGTTCTCGTAGAAACACTTCTGTTGAGATAAACTCCATTAGGAGTCCATATGCTCCACATTGGGAGCGGACATGGTAAAAAAATAAAATCATAATACACTGTAATAATATTGAAAAAATATATGATTTCATATCACTTTTTATGTATCACTGTTTAATTATTTTTAAAACATGTTACATAAACATATGAGTAAACATAGCTCTCAAAATCTCCACCTATATTTGACGTTTTAAACATCAGTGGAGATTTACCATCACTCAATTTTGAATATGGAGTAGAAGATGTTTAAATGTCTTGCAGCGTAGATTAACCATTGCCAATTTTCGCGGAAGGTTCCACGGAACACCAGTGTTCCGCGGAACATAGATAGTTTGGGAAACCCTGCTCTAGATGATCTGTCCCGCGCTGGTCAGTGTTCCATCAGAGTTATGGCAGGTTTGTTTACACACCAAATTGGTCTTACTAGTATTAATTTTTAGACCAATGCGATCTGTGCTGGTTCCTAACTCGTCGATGATAATGTCCGTACAACATTAAATTTATATACCTATATATTCCGTTTCTCAATGATTTATTTAATATTATGTTTTTTATGTCTTACGGTTATGTTGTGTTACGGGTTATTAGTGAATCTTTTCTATATTGATCTACACTGTATTATATTTTGACACTATTGAACTTTTGTTTATTTTTTTTTTAAATAAATACCTAATGGTAGTAGATAAACGTCGTATCAATACTAAAATCTATATCTCAAGAACGCTTAGAGGTTTTTACTCAATTGTTATCATGTGGAAAGGCTGGGATTGTGCACTTTAATACATCATCTAGGATTATTTTATAACTGCCATTAATGTAAACGATATCATTGTGTATTAATTTACATTTGTGATAGATCGTTTAGTAGCTGAAGTTTATAATAATAATATTTTAATCGTATGATATTTATAACCATATCGCTTTATGACAGCGGTCAATTTGTAATTCATCAATTATTTCAGATTTATTACAAACGTTTAACAACAATTTATTTTAATAATTTTTAACGTTAAAAAAATCCTTAGGTTTATCAATAACTTTTATGCATTTTAGTGCACAGATGAACTCTGAATTACCGGTTGGTTTTTTCAAATGTTAATTTGACCACATCTGAGAACTTATCCATGAAGATTCTGAAAAAGAAAACCCGGGTCACTATTGATAAAATGTATAGAAATGAAAAAAAGTATTAACGATTTGAATTCTATTTTTACTTTTCATCAAACACCCTCAGTCAATATTATGTATAAAAAATTATAAAAAAACAAAAAAATATAATATATTGTTTATCTAAAAATGTTATTCTTATATCATCACAGAGTGTCTAAATATATGCATATATGTATACCGTTATACAGAAATATTTAGTGTTTCTATAATATGAAAAATGTTGAAAGACGTTCTCTAGCTAGTCAAAAATGTTATTAATGTATTGAAAAAAATTCTGTAGCCAAGTTGGACAGTTAAGGACAAAATAAAATCATTCTAGAAATTCCGAGAAAAAAGAGATGCTGCAGGAATCCGGTCGGTCGTTCGTTTTTTTTTTGAAAAAGATGAAAAATAATGGAAGAATTTTTAGTGAAATTCTTCATTCTGAATGAAGAAATTTGAGATACTTAGGCGGCCAAAGAATGCCCTAGACTTATTCATGAAAACGAGAAGCTGGAGCTCGGGAAAGAAACCTGGGAAATAAGACGACTGTTGTGACATTTTATTTATACTTTAAACAAAGAAGAATTGTTTATTAAAATAATATGATGTGTATTGCTTTTAAGATGTTCACTGTTGATTCTCAAAGGAAACAAACATTTTTATTCTGTTACAACATTTTGTAATAAAATTCATGTCAGGTTTTGTTCATCACAATTATTATCAACTCTAGATACTATAGACTTTTTTATAGTCGGTTGAGGGGTTAAAGATTTAATGCTCCAATAAAATACTTTTTGTATCGGTTTTTCAACACAATAATCTATACCACGGTTTCTCAACCGGGGGCCAGGTGAACACAGCATGTTCCAAAGGGGCCACAAATAAAATTAATTTTAGGTGAGCCACAGCACAGTTGCAGTATGGAGGTTCACGGGCAAATCCATAAACTCCCAGGTTTTTGAAATTGTAAATTCTGGGTCTTTTCCAATTTCGCTCTTGCTAAAAAGAGGTCTCACGTCTTTCCACTTTGGGAAATCTGTAAATTTCTAGGTGTTTGAAATTGGCCATCCGAGAAGAGCTAAAAAGTATTTCCATTATGAGGATTCTGGAAATTTTTAAATCTTGCAACGAGCAAAATGTTTAAGGAATTGATTTTTTTTAAATCTTTCAATTCCCGAGTCTCGAAAAAAATATTTGTATGGGTATGGATGCCACGGAAAATATGAGTCTTAAAAAGAGCCAAGGGCCAAAACAGATTAAGAAACTATGATCTATACGTATCCAACCGCATGGATGTCTAGCATATCTTTATTGTTTCCAATTTTCTACTTCGAATTCCAGAAATAGTAAGCTTCTAAGTATCTTATTTTACTCCTTCTTTTTGATTGGCCAATAAATTTAAAAAAAATAAAACATATTTTAAAGGAAATTCAACAAAAACTTATAAGGATCAAGACTTATCAAAAACATTTTCATAAGTACAACATTTGAATCGCTTAAATTATGTATATTCACACAAGTTTTGTCACTAACGACCCGGGTTTCGCCTTTCGGCATCTACTTCGGTACATAATTTAAACGATTCAAATTTAATATTGAAATTCTATCAAGCTTCTTCAGTTGACATCTTAAGTACAAAAGTGTGTTCTATTTTTTATTTAATATAATGCTTCTTTACCAAGTGTTGACTAAAAGTAATTTAATTAATTCTTATGCTGGTCCACTGATATATTATTTTTTTCTCCAAAAACGTTTACTCAAAGAAAAATAACAATTGTTTGAACAACAATGGATAAGATGACTCACATGATAAAATCACGGGCCATTTTTGCTTCTTAACACTGGATTTCCAATTAATAATTTACCTTTATTTATTTTGGCACAAGGCGTTCTATTACAATATCATACAACACGGGTGTATTGGATATCGTTGTATCCATAGAATGCATTAAATATGTAAATTCTAAAGCCATTTGCGCAACACTCTCATCGAACATCCAAAAGATATTTGCAAGATACATAATAATATTATTTGAGTCGAACTGAGCTACGAAGCTTATTTTTGTATTTTATACTTAGTACTGCTTGTTGGTTTCCTTGCACATTTAAATAAAAATCGGTCTGAAAACACTATCTCTCACTAAAGAATATTTAAAAAAATGACGCATTGTAAAAGAAAAGGAAAACATATTTTAATACTTTCAGCGTATACCTTTTTGTATTTGACATTAAACATTTTTTTCAGATAATTGACCATGAGCCATGAAAATAGCAAGTGATTTTTTCAGAATTTAATTGCATTTTCAGGAAAATAAATCTTGAAAAATAGTAAAGCATTTTTGAATTCTCCAATAATCATATCATAAGTGGAAAAATAATCTTAGTCGTATTTGCACTTAAATCACGCGTTATACAAGTCCATATGCCATTGGGCCATTGTTTATCAAGTGACTCGTGGCTTTGGCTATTTTTGTATGATTGATAATTCAAGAGAGTGAAAATTAAAAAATCTTCAATGTGATATACATTTGGCTTTTTGTATGTTGAGAAATTATGTTCTTTAATTTAAGTGAGTAAAACAAGCTTTAAATTGAATTTATTCAAAACTTTGCTTTTGGGCTTTGGTCATTTTTTTTTTGAGACCCTCAAATAAATAATAAAACAAAAAACTCGGTAGATTAAAGATTTCGCAAAAATAGTAAATATTCGAAAAGACACGAATTTTACATTTAAAAAAATATATAATAATTTTACCATAGTGTGTGTTCCCGGAAAAACTTCCACGACGCCAAAATGAAAATAATCTGATTACTTCTTATTATTGAAAATCTATCAAATTACCTACTATGTTTTATTTCATTAGATATCTTATAATTAGACGTATGGTGAAAAAATCTGACTTTAAATGTTCAATAAATAATAAATGAAAATACTCATGTTACATTGATCTAAATGCTCTATCTTATGTAATACTTTCTGGTTATATAACAACCTAAAACGTCCGTCTCTCCAATATAAAGATTCCGAAAGGAAATAAGCCGCATTCCCTATTTAAATACGACCCAAATACATCAATGGATTTAAGCCTCGGTGATGAAATGTATGGAAGTTTCAAGTATACATATAATACTTTCAATTTTATGAGACAGGTTGAATATAAAACTGACATTATTAGAGAGGTTTCATCGACACTAATGTATGAGACATTCACATTTATTACCCAAATTAGACACAGTTTTAAATATTTCCTGGTATGCTTAATCAAATTATTTATTCCAAGCGAAGCCAACATGCCAAGCATAACTGGGTGGAAGAAAATTACTTAACCTACCTTTTCAGAGAAGTTGAATGATAATGTCATTAAAAAAGTAGTAGTGGTCTTCTTTTGCATGTCTTATTTCAGAATCTGACAGCAAAATTAGTGATGATAATATAATACCCCAAAAACATCTACATACCTAAATTGAAAACTTTTTTCGAAAAAAAATATTTTCCCCGAAAAAATATTTTAAAAAGTTAAAAGTTATGATAATAGGCAAACTAATTTGAAAGGCTTCAGGCATTTAACGTGTGTGCTTTACAAACAGTATACTAGCACGGAAAGTAATTTTTTATATGTTGACCGAAGCACTTAACGAAAATGCCCCTAGGCTTTATATAAAACGAGTCCCGTAAATAACTATTTTTTGTTGTTAATATGGAAATTTACAAAATCTGTGTACAAAGCTCACACTCTCTAGAAGCGTTATAGAAGCATTTAAGCTTTAATATTTGACAATTAGGCAAAATTTGAACACAATCAGCGATTTGAAATTGACAATGATTTTGAATATATAACTTTTTTGTGTTATAGTTTTGGTGCAAGACATGTTTTACTTTTTTATGAATCGTTTCAGATCTTTTTTTCATCTACAGTTCAGTTGGTAACAGATTTGGCTTTACAACCATGATGGTCTGGGTTCAAGTTCCAGTAAATGCAATGTCAAATTTATATATTTTAAAATTAAATTTAAGATCTTGAATTGTTAGTTGTTACAAGTGATTTATGTATATAATTTTTTGTTTATTTATCTATCATTTTATAATTTTAAAATATTTGTCGCATTACTAAAACGAAAAATATTTGAAACAATTGAGAATAGTTATACCTTAACATTTTATCGGTAAATAATACACTATCTAACACTTATTTAAGAAACGTTTAAATAACGGAATTAGTTGCTAACAAGAGGGAAAAATAGTTTTTTTTTTGAGAATATTACCAAATTTGTACACTCGGTTCAATAATGCTTTTTTTAAAATATTTTTTTCCGTAGCTTTTGAAATTTTTTTTATGTTATATGATCAGAACCGGGTAGGACAGATGAGTGTTTTATTTATTTAATATGATGCCATTCTACCAAGTATTGTCAGTGAACTAAAGAGTGAATTAAACTTCATTTAAACCAAGTATTCAAATTAAATTGAAAGTTATTTTTTAATAATATTTTATATCAAATCAACACTAAAACTAGGGCCCTTAAAATAAGTCAATATCTAATCAAACTTGTCAAATAATAATAAAAAAATGAATTCCTTCTATAAAAGCTTTCTCGCACTTGCGGAGTTTCCACTCGAAAGTCTTTCACCCGCAAAGCGCTAATGGGAAAAGTTGCCCTTGTAATTATTTGGACAGTATGCCATACAAAGATGAATTTTCTTAAGGGTTACAATTTTTAATAATCATTTAAATACAATCAGTCAATGTCAGAAGCCATGTATGTTGGATGAGTTTTTTTGTGTAAGCACTATTTAATTACCAAATTAATTACTTCGATACATTCGAAACTCAAATATCAATTTATAAATTTTCTTGTGACATATTTTCATTAGAAAGGATAAATATAAACAAACGATATACAAATATATGTAATTCTATTGTTATCATAATAAAATTAAATACAATTTCACTTGACCCATATCATTCAAAAAGTAGCAATATAACATTGGAGGACCTAATTGATAGAATATTTCCAATAATATCCTGCTCAAAGAGATCGTAATATAGGACAGCATGTTGGGATAGGGAAACTCATTGAGAAGGTAATGATGAATATTAATAACATTTTAGTAAAATTAGTAAAATAAGGTTATAAAACTAGATTCGTTGTCTTTTTACAAAAAAGTGCATAAATAAGTAATAAGGTAAGTGTAGTAGTACAGCTCTATCTAATTTCAACGATTCAAATTTAATATTGAAACTCCACCAAGTACCTTTAGTCGGAATCTGAAACAGCTCTATCAGTCCATGAATGTAGGCATACTTTACTAATATTTGCGAATTGCAACGAGTAAATCAAATATAAAAGAGTAGCTGGTGTAACAAACAGGACCTGTGAAACACTTAATATTTGTTTTTTTTAAAAGTGTGTTTTTATTTTTTCCAAAAGTATTCGTGTAATGAATATCCATTATTCGTGGTTCACCATAAAATTTTCGTTTATGTCTGAGCATTCAGAAGCAGAAAGTAGTACTCATACTTTAAAGAAACTATGTTCAATTAAAACGAACTCCACGAGGCGACACTGAGACCTAAAGCGCATACTAAACGCTCCATTCAAACTCGATTTAAAAATTCCCTCAGGAATTTACAACAAAACATTTCGAACTAATGTTTAAGAAAATACTTTTGTAGATTAGTACTAAGAACAACTAAGCTATTTTTTATTTTCCATTTAACAACAAAAAGTATTAAAAATGATTAAAACCAGCACAGTTTTTATGTTTAATTTAGTAAAAATTTAAAAGTTGGATAAGTGATCATTTTATCACAAAAATAAAATGGATAAACCAAAAAATAAATAAAAGCAACGCTATAGCTAAGATGCATATTTAGATTTAGATGCACAACAAAACAATTTTTTTTTAAATAATTTAACGAAACTTATTTTATTATTAAAATTAATTTATTGTTAAATTAATTATATTTTTTTTATTAAGTGCATAAAGTAAATGTATGTCAATTGCATGCCCTTACCTAAGTTTCAAAATGATTGAAATACAATGATGGGATAGCATGAGTTGTTTTTGAGGCAAATACTATAATATTTCCTATTATTTTCAACGAGCAATTGATGTAGCACGCTCTTACATTTGTAACGATCTAATTTTTATTATAATGTGGCCAGAGGAGCAGTGTTTCTTTTGGACCAAGAGAAAATCTGTACCACAATAATTTTAAATATTTTTGATGAGGCATTTTTAAATTAATATAACAGAATTATTATAATTAAATTTTTAAAAAGTGATTGTAAATTCAATGCATCTAATTAAACGCTGTTTTAAATTTGATTTTTTCCTTTTAAAACATAACAATTATACTCTTTGCACTGAAAAATAAGTATTTGTATATGATCAATAATAATTTATAACCCCAGTTACCAAACAATTATTGGATATATTTTACATAAATGCGCATTTATTGTAATAATAAATAATTAAAAAAATATTAGCCTATGGAAAAAGAGAAATGAATTTTATTAACAAATGGAAACTTTAGCAGAAAATAATTCAAAATTATGAAAGTATTTGCAATAAAATAGTTTGAAATCTGTTTATTTATTTAAGTAAAACTTTTAAATAGAATTAAAAGTAATAACTGCAAGGGAATGAAAACTATTGCAATTAAATTGGCGTTATTCCAAGTTTATGCAAATCCTTCAGAAAATTCAATTTTCAATAGTCGGCAGATAACTTTTACAGTCGGTTTGAAGTTTTTCTCGCTTCAGACGTATTTTAAAGTTCCTGTTATCAGAAAAACGTTTATAGCAAAGTATATCTAATATATTGCTTTACAATACTTTTCCGCGGTCAAAGTTATAATTGAACACAATAAATCAGAAATTTAAGATATATTACGTATAATATATTAATAATATTTTTGTCTTTGTTTCAGGTAATTATTTCAACTGTTCTCAACTGATCAAAAAATGGAATTGTCTCGCTTAAACTTGAGTAAGTAAACAAATAAAATAAAATTTATTACATTTTATTGAAAAAATAAACACGAACAGATCCGTCTCGCGCCCGATACATTTCGTTGACATGCGACCTTTTTCAATACTTAACTTTTACCAAAAAAATATACTATTTAACTGTTTTACAAATAAATTTGACACTTCCAAATGACTAGGTGTTTTGGGTCTATAAAGGAATGAAACAATATATTTTGGTAATAACCTCAATTTTTTTATTTGTCAGTAAACGGGATCATATTTGTAATATTTAATTTATTATTTTCATTATGTCTAAGCGAAAAATACTCATTTTTATTTACTGCTGTCTCTCTTTATGAAAGTAAAACAATACAATATGCATATCAAACTTAGAACACGTTACATATATACAAAAAATGAAAACGAAAAAATGCCCATCCATAAAACATCCCCGTGAATGATGTATAGACGTGTTTCAGGCAGGAGAAAAATTTTCAAATGGTCTACCAAGATTTATGTATTTTTCGAGAGGAAAACCGCTTCAACGAAATAATTTGTTTTTCAAATTGAGAAATTTAAAAGGGTTATTTATACAGAACGACATTAACATATGGTAGCATATTTTTAAAACATACATATACAGCTGAAATACACTTATCTTGTGTTTTTCTATGATGATATTATATAAGTAATACGCAAAAATCTTTTACCTGACAGATATGCACATATTTATTTTAGAATTTTATTTAAAATATTATACAAGTCAAAAGAATATTTCTACACTCGAATTGGAAAGACTTTATTATTTCTCTTAGTTAACTGAATTAACAAAAAAACTACATTAAAAGAATCCAACACGTAAACAATATTTTTTCTGTATATTTATTTTCTTACATCCAGTACCAAAATAGTATTTTAGCTGAAATTATGGTTTAAGCAAAACCATAGTTAAATTTCTAGCATACATAAACCCACATTTTTTTGACAGAATCAATTTACTCAGTATTATTAGTTCCATTGGTTGCAAAGTATTTTAAAGCTTGTCATAATATTTATACTCATGAAAACAAATAATAAATTAATGTAAGTTTTTATTATCAGATACATTTATTTATTTTGTAATTGCAAGTATGTATCTATTGCAAAAATAAATAATAAAAAGAAAAACAGTTATTGATTGTCACTGCAATATCGGGTAAATAGCTTATTATCAGAATTTTAAACGTTTTATATTAAAATCTACTATTAAATAAAAACAATTATATCATGAAGCGTACGCTAATTTTCACCCACGGTTCAATTCGTTACAATTCAATTACTGTTAATTCCAACCTGACCTGGTGCGTGGATAATTCATTAATACGTAAATAATATTAAACAAACATCCTTGCGAAAAAATCAGCTGCAAAAAATGTTTTCAAATTCAATGCTTTTCGGAAAAAATGGTCATTAAATAATAACTATGTCGAAATGTATTGTTATAGAAAAAAAAGAAGTATTTTTTATTTAAAAAAATCGGTACCAAAAAACTACCATGACATAAAAATTTGCTTAGTCTGGGCATCCCATGCAAGGATGAGAGCAACAAATTCATATACTTATTCGTTAATCCCTACTGTGTTTATAACTCAATATTCTTCAATGCTTTGTTGGAAGAAAGTTACGTCCGTGATTCATTTAAGCCAAGAATGTTAAATATATAATCTAGTTATAAATTTAATGCTTGAAAAGCTGACATAGCTTACGGGTACACGTGTAAAGAGATACATTTCCTTGGAACATTTTTGTAATAAAATTATATTTCATTGCGACTTTAGCCATAACAGGAAAATTCTGAGATAACCAAATGAATTGCTCAAGTTAATTAAACGACATAATGTTTATTCAAGTTTTTGATTAATACAACAATATAAAATCGAATTAAAAATGATTTATTTAAATTTAAAATTTGATCTTATACTCTTAATACCAGATAAAAACAATTATTGTTAAAACGGTAAGTGATTTAAGTTTAGTTTGGTATAACGTCACTTAATTAAGGATGTTTATTGGATGAAAATATTTTATATAATAAATTGTGTGTTTGGAAAATCAAATCATTGTTTACATTGGATTATGGTTATGTAATTATTTATTTATATTTTTAATAACAATTATTGGATAAATAAATGATTCATATATTTTTTTTAAATACAATTAAAATTTCGTCAAATTAGTGGTGCAACACATTTATTTTTTACTAAGTACTTTTATACAAAGGAGAATTAAACGCTTTTTTTTCATAAAAATTAGTTAAATGTATTTTATTATATGTATTATTTTTACCGATTAGATGTACACAAAACACAGTAAAAGTTTTGTTCAAAAAGATATCTCAATCACTAAGGTTAATATTATCCTGTCTTTTTCATTATAACCTGTACTTATAAGCGGAAGTTAAATACTATATTTTACGATTTGGTTTTAATAACTACACTACGGCACAGCCTTTAAAAAATTAAAGAGAAACCAACATGTATTTTATCATCGAGAAGTATTTACAAAACGAACAGTTATATTTGACAGATTATTACAACAAACAGTTCATTGTTGCAATTAAAAAATATGATCAACAGTGTGAAAGAGTATAATTTCTTCGCCTTCCTGCCAGAAAACGTTAAGTCGAAAACCCTGTTTTGAGATAATTGAATTTAAAATATCATGAAGCGAACTAAAATTTAGCGTGACCTTGGAGTAGAAGATCAGAGTTTTCCAAACTGGGTAGCTGTAGAAATAAAAAACCTGTATAGTTTTAAAAAATATTATTATCGTATCACTTCTTTAACTATCGAAATAAATAACTGCTATATGCGTGAGATTGTTTTTTCATTTTCTTTTACACGTTCTGTGTTTAAATCTATCAATCTGCAATAATGACTGAAAACACCCAGTTTTCGACAACTTTTCTGACAGTATAATGACGATATAATGGGTTACGAAATAGAGACTAAAATTTCGAGTGATCATAAATTCTCTCCAACTGGCATTCATAAGGGAGTGTTTTCATGAATCGACAAGTGTGTTTGGCTTTAAACATTGTTACCATTATAACAAACGCATTCTCTATAGCAAACTAAAGGGATTTCATTTTATTAATTAAGATAAAACACAATTAACAAACTGTGCTATGAATATTAAATATACATATAAATAAACTTCATCCTTAAACTAGCGTAAAACAATGTTTTTTATCGTAGATCACTATGATAATATAACTACTGTACTCATATATGTGAACAGGCAGTCAATGGCGATAGAAATATCCTGATTGAAAAAAAAAAGTCGTGATCTCAATCTTGGCGATGTTATAATTAATTATATCACATTTATAATATGAATTAAACTTTTACCTTTAAATGCTCAAAACATTCAGTGGATGACAGCTTGCAATTAATCATGTTGAATTTAACATCATAAAACAGTCGAAATAAATAATTTTGCACTAAAATTCATTTTAATTATCATGATTTTTTAAATTAAATAATATAGTAATTCTATGTTATATTATTTAATTATATTATATATTCATTAAACAGAATCATCAGTCAAGAAATCAATGTTATGTTTCTGAATTATAGAAAATTATTCTATTTCATACGTAAATTATGATGGTCTCAGGAGCTATTAGAAAAGAAAAAAAATGTTGAAACTAGACATGTTTGATATAAGTTAAAACGGAAAATTGTTGAGTAATCATTAAATAAATATTTTGACTACTTCATAATCATTTTTTTTAGATGGAAAATTATTTCAAACATCAATAAAACCTCTTTATATGTTAATCGCAAACGCGTTCATACAGTGTATAAGTTTATTTATCACCAAAAGTATTTTGATTGGTCTCATTTTGAAAATTAGCGATGTTTAATGTGGATTAAAGGATAAAATATTGATGTGTACAAGGATGTTTGTTGTACCCTTAAACCAAAGGAAAAGGGGTTATCAATTCAGTTGAGAAAGGCAGCATTCAGTAGCATTAAAGATGTATCTCGATCACCGCATTCTCGAAAAACGAGAATTTTCAATCTGTGCTTTCGACCGGGAATGATGTACCGGTGTGAGACTTGAATCTCTATAGGAAGTTAAACATAAATAAAGATACCGATCACGGAATGACCATTACAAATTTGTATCAATATTGATTGAAGGGTCAGTAGAAATCATAGGCAATTTGTTAATCAATAATTAATATTAACAATTAAATTACCGTATTTTTTTAGAGAACAAGAGACACGTATTTATGAATTTATTAGAATCGTCGCAAATTGCTTTTCAATGAAAATAAAAATTACTCGTTAAGAATAACTTGGAGCGTTGGGTGAACTACCACCAACCGTAATAGGATGTATTTATTGATTTGGCATTTACTTGGTAGAACTCCATTTTAATAGGGTAAAATATCAAGGTATTTCAGTTCTACAGTTTTGTAAAAAGTTAAAGGTTGATAGCTATTTTGGCTTACGCCATCGTCAGAACTATGCTTTAAACGTACATTTACTCAGCTATATATACTGTCTAAGAAGAGATACACAATGCATTATATTATTCACTCTAACATACTAATTCAAATTCTAATTACAATATTGCACTTATTAAATGTGATTTTAGTGTTACAAAGAAAAATAAGCAGTCTGGGTTTTTAAAAACATTAATTAGAATAATTTAAACTGATATTTATTATTAATATAATAAAATAGCTATCAACCTTTAACTTTTTAAAAAACTGTAGAACTGAAATACCTTGATATTTTACCCTATTAGTAATAGGATGTATTCAGAACATATTACATACAGCAGTGAAAACCTAACAATCCATCTAAAATATTGCATATTTTTCTTGAAGAGATTTCATAAATATATGTATATATAATAGGAAAAAACTGTTAGACAAGATAAAACCCCGTTAAAATTTGTTTCAATGTGATAAAATCAATTGTGGCTTTATTTTTAATGATAACAAAAAATTAAAAGCAGGATTCTCTTATATTCTATCCTACCAAATTTTCAATAAATAAAGTTACGCAAACATTTCCTTGAAAAAAATTAAATACATTTAAATGACTTAAAATTTAACGATTGTTGTCAATGAACTTTGTTTGATATCAATAAGCTTTATTTTTAGTCACAACAAAAAAAAATGGTTCGAGAACTATATGCTATATAAACATTTTTTTTAACTTTTCTTTTAAGACAGTCCGTTTCACAAGTAGATAACTTTCAGAATTATATAGGATGCATTTGCATTTCAAAATTCTTCTTATTTAAGCCATTCACTGAATACTAATAACATCTATCTGATGTTTATTGTAATCTACAATGATATCTCAATCAATGCAATACAAATATTACGCCAATTTGTCTGGAGTCACTTTGTACTCCATTGCTTCTCGATTATATTTTCAACGTTTCGGTACTTGAGTGATAATATGGACTCGCATGTTATTCTACGATAACTGTCCGTTGCTTAGTTGCTCTACCTATCTTTCTGAAAAAGATTAATGATATAAGTATATGACTAGGTTTAGGGTCGAAATAGTGGTTAGCTGATGATTGACGCTAAGCCCCAGCTTTAAGATTTTTGGCAGAAAGCATTTTCGAAAAAAAACCCATTGACCGCTTGAAGAATATGTTTGTACTGGGATTCGATCCCGAGAGCTCCAGAATTGAAGCCAGCGACGTTTACCATTGGTCGCGGACACGGAATTAAAGTCACAAACTATGAAATAAAATCACTTTTAGTGTCAATTGTTTTATGTATAATTAAAAAACAAGTTTTTGTGATTGTTCCATAAGTTCATTCCATGTTCAAGACTGGTTATGTTTGTTGAAAATATTTGCTTTGAGTGAAACTAGCCCTGATCACTTTACAAAATTGTGTCGTTAGTACAGAAACATATCTATTATTTCTACAAATTCCTTCTATTTCCTTATTATACTATTTGAAAAAAACTTTTATCTCATTCGTAATAAAGCAATTATCATTATATTAAAAAAATGCAAAGATTAACAAAAGATTTTTTTGAAAAATACCTTGATTGTGGTAAAGTAAAGATTTAAAAAAAAAATCTTATAATTCTTGGGAATGCAAAATTTTGTAAAACGTTATACAAAACAAAAAGTTAAATTAAAGCAGCTCTCAGAAATTGCAATGTGCCAGTAATGTGAAAGTAATGCCGTTTGTTAAACGCGATCATCAAAATAATGCTACCTTGCTCATTACATGGTAGCGTGTATTGTTGATTGTCTATTGCTTTTAAGAGGCGAAGCAGCCGTGCATTATCAGTTACTGCCACCCAATATCCTCACGCAGGTTCAGAGAAAGTTCATATGTCTGAATAAAGTTCACTTACTATAATATATGCAATAAAGTAATTATATTTACATAATATTATTAATAATCAGTTAATTGGAAATCGACGAACAGTGCTAACGGTGAAATTTGTATTTTTTTTACTATGTAAATAAACTGTGTATGTATTGTATTTCAAGTGAAGTTGTGAAACAGCGAATTCAAAAACCTCGAGTTTTTTAACAAGTATTCAATAAATCCGGATATATTGGGTGAAATAAAATTATCGAATTGAATCCTGTGATTCCGGATTTGTAGACCCAAGTGACTCCGCATAATATGCTACAGAGCCGAGTTTATACATTATAACAGAGGGCAATAATATCGTGTGTCGGGTATTTTCCACTCTCACACGTCTGCCTGCATAAATTAATCTCCACGGGCACATTACCACAGAGCAGAATTTAGCGAGCCTGAAAATTTTTATTCATAATCACCGCAAAAGGTTAATGCAAATAAATGTGACTATTAAATGCTAAAAAGACTCTTTATGCTAGTCGTATGAAGACTTAATGGTTTCAAAGATAATTCGTTATTCATTACTTTATTTAATAGCATACTTAGAACCATTTCGAACTAAGCTCATACATAAGTCGCAAAAAGTAAATCATCTTTATAACTTTTGCTTAGATTTATTGATTGAAAACTATTTCACTAAAAAATGCAGCTTTTTTAACTTTCGCGGCTCGGAGACTAGACAAATACTTCTTTGCCGATGGGGGTCGTTTAGGGACCCCAGTGGTTTCCTCATTATTGGCCTTATTCTTATGAATTTCAAAAAAAAAAATAGTCTAAAGGCTTTAAAATATCTCTCTGCATTATTCCTCATACATTTTTTTATAAAAATCCGTGGTTTTTTAATAAATAATCATATTTTAAGTTGCGCGTAAAAAAGATGTCATTCCAATACAAATATAAATTTGCAACTGACGCGTTCAGCGCAGTTATCTTACAAACGATCGCTGATAAGCGGGCGCCTATCTCGTTATCGCATCGCGTATTTATATAAACTACAAAAGGTCCAAAAAACTATGATATAAGAATACCTTAATTCTAAGCATTGTATTACCCATATTAAAATAGATATTTAAGAAAATGTGGGTATTGGGGTCGCATTTCTTGAGCTTAGAACTGGAAAAGTTAAACATCTCCGCAAGAAAATGAATGTGCAGTATAACAACTTCACAACAGAGAAATGCTTGAATATCTTAGGTCAAACTAGAAAACATAGCTTTACTAACCATCCTACGTGATATTATTCCAAGAATGTTATTAATTATTTAAAATATAAAAAAAAGCTCATCTATTTTTCATCGTCTTCTTTTTTAAGTCTCTCTTTTTAGTGGTAATGAAGTCGTTATTTTCACAAAACAAGTTGATAACAAACAATGGATTATTTAAATACATTTTAAAGATTTACTTTTAAAAAATCAATAATATTAAACATATGTAAGTATTGAATTCTTATTTGAAGATTTTTATTTATAAAATTTTGTGTTTATACAAAATTTTATATTCATATATTAGTATTTTGAAGACAGTAATATTTTTGAAAAATGAACACTTTTTGTACTAAATCCACATTATTTATTTAACATCCAAGAAAACGTCTGATTATCAAGAGCAATATCAACTGATCGTTAAAATAATTTCAATAAAATTGACAACGTGTCATCTAAGCGTTTTTTATTTATTCTCACATGGAAAATATAAATCTAATTATGCTGAAAACAAAAAATTGCTTAGAAATATTGTGTAAATATCTTGTATAACATTAGAACATCCGTATTTTTTTATTATAAATACAATTATTTATTAAAATATTAAGAAGAAAATATGTTTGTATATCCAGGAAAGAAAATGATTGTTCTTACACCGTCATATATTTAAGCAGCAAGAACAGTTATGTTATGTACATACTTTTTTGTAGATTTCTATATAAAAGTATTTTTATTTCGCTGAAACCATCTGCTACGCGTGATTCGTTTTTTTCTCACACATGCTTCGCCGGCCGATCCTTTCGGAAGGGAAAATAATCACAAGGCAATCATCGAGGGGTCGCATGATACGGGGAGGACGAGTATCATTGTCGGTCGTGATATGCCGGCGATGGAAACGATCTTGATATTGATCGGACCCCTAAAAAAATTGATATTCCCGCTCGGCCAGCTACTACAGCTCAAACGCACAAAAACAAATGAACGCAATATTGTATGAAACAAAAACACCCAGCTGCAAATTCCGTTGAATTTTTTTAACGTGTTCTTATATTGATGATCTTTCACACTATAATAGATAACATTATTTAGTAATTATATCGCTGGGTAAAAGTGCTCAGCGCAGTGATTATGAATAATGAACTTGAAAATGATTACTCATTGGTTACAGACGAGATGAACACAACGAAAAAAAATCAATACTTCACGCTCGTCATTTTGTTTACATGTCAAAAACGAAGCTAAGTTAAAACTATCAATTTTGTCTGATTTTGTAATATTATTGGTTTCACTTTCCAACAGAAGCATTCAATAGCACGGATATATTCCAACAGTTGACAAAAAATATTACATATCTACTTTATAGTTCAGATTTGCGTTAAAGTTTAGATTTAAAATTAAAGTTCCAACTTAATGTCTAAGTAAATTATTGTATTAAAATGGGATCAATTGGTTAAATTGCAAAGTTCATAAAGATTTTTTTCATTATATATTAGCAAAAAACGTTAATTGATAGTATTAGTATCAAAAAAATTTTCAAATGTCCTCGATCTCTCCAGCAATTTCTCAGCTTCTCACTCACAATCACTTAATCAAAAAAATAGTAATTATTTATGTATGTCGTCCAAATCGACGTGTTGATTAGAGAGTTTTTTCAGAGTATTTCTCTCTATATGTATCAACAGTCGATCCGATTATTTATTGTACCATCGCATTTCAATTAAACACGCGCCAAACTTAATAATTGAAAATTGAGTGTGCTACAAATTGTGAATACTCATCACTCACTTTTTTCAGTTGTCTCTTAAGTCTTAACTCAATTTATTTTCCTGTGCTATAATATTTTATTAAAAAAACCGTTATTACACAGTATTATTTTATTAAAAAAAATAATACTGTGTATCCTTGATAATCCATATCAATTGGCGATTAAGGAAATCCGAATACAAAAAATCGGGATATTTATAAAATAAATGATTGCCGAATGTAGAAAAATAAATTTAGTATACATACATAATCACTTTAACTTAAAATTAAATTATATTAATAAATTAAATTATTGTTGTTTTTGAAATGCAGTTCTTCCAAAAACACGTAAATTGTGTTATAATTTGTTTTCTCAGACTCTATACTGTATTTTAAACTATGATTTGACGTTTGATTTGAAGTATTCGTACTTCTCGACAACCTTGATCAAATTGACTTCAAAGTGAAAAAATCATCAGGCTCTTGATAATAGTATGAATTATCCATAAAAGACAACGAGCAATTTGTCGATGAGAATTGTGTCACAAAAACTTTTCCAGTCGTCGCAATATTCAATACGTTTATATGACTTTCTGGATGTTGAGCTGGCTATTGTGGTTCTCTAACTGTATTCAACGGAAAACGGCCGTGAGAAAAGTATGTTCCTTTGTGCCGGGGACTTTGACGGTGTGGATTATTTTGAATAAAAGTATAAGCATCGAAAAGAATGGAAAATGTGAGTTTTGGAGATATTTTGCGTCTGTTTTTATGGTTGGTTAAATATGTATCAGTGTTTGGATGTATTCTTTTTGTAAAGCGAAGTCTTTGTATTCTGTTTATTTGTCGTAAGAATACTGTAAAAAATATTTATTTCAAATCGTCTTTCTTTGGTTGAATAGTATTACTTGCGTAAACTTTCACAATATCTGTCATACAATTCAGTTTGTACTGAAAATAATGATAACTTAAAAGAGGTTTACAGAAATAAACGAACAAAAACAATATTACTCTTCGGTATTTTTTTTCACAATGTTACGCATTTATTTTTTCCTCTATTAATATTTTTCTTTTGCATGAATATGTGAGCGTAATTTAAATATATTACATTAACGTTTTATTTTATCAAATTATATTTTAGACCAACCATTTTGTAAGTAAACTAGTATTAACACGCCATTTAACTTTATTTTTTATGTATTATTTTCTGAGTAAGTTTGATTATCGGAGATGGCTTTCTCATTTTATTTTTATGATGACGTTGAAGTTTTTGAAATCGTGATTGCGTAGTCCCACAATCTCTGTTTTATTTCATCCATTTTCCCACTTTTTCCATTTTGTTTGCTCGATTTTTTCTGGCTATTATTTACATTCGACTTCTTTCCGTCCACGCACGTCCTCTTACAAATAGTTATATGTGGGTTTTGTTTTTTATGACATACGATTCGATGTCAAAATTTAGTCTTTTACTTTTAAAGTGGGTATACGAAGATATATTATAATATCACATGTATTTGTATTATTTCATACAAGAAAATTTATTATTTTTATATAAACTAAACTAAACAAAATACATCTTTTCAAATGTGATTTTAGATTTAATTTTGAATCTTTACTTTCGAAGCAACAAAATTATTTAACCTGCAATTTAAGTTGAATTACGATTTTGTATTCAATACGAAACGTTAAACGAAAAACGAAAAATGCAAATATTTTGGTAGCTTGGCAATCTGTTTACCGGAAACAGTCAAACAACTCATATTTTTGGCTTCGATACAACTAAATAATTCGCGTTTATTTGATATGAAAGGTAACACCAAAGTACCGTTGAGGTTTTTATTGAGATATGATTTAAGCTGAAGAAAAAGATTTGGTATTGTTATAAAATATGTTTCACTTTTCATTTAATTTTCGTGTTCACTTTGCTTCTCCAACAATGACGTTGGTCAATTAAAATTTTAAAAAGCGCACTACAGCTTCATACATCTTGAAAAACAGGAGTGTGTCACTACAAACATGCTCACTTTAATACATATTGAGTTTACATTTTCGATTATGTATCTATGCTGATTTAATAATGATAAATAATTGAGTAATTTATTTTAATTCAATATAGATTCATTGAAACGTTGACAGAAACAGTATTTTTAAGTTGTGTTTATTTATATGGAACTGAGAGATTTTTTTATTTCCATTATACAAAAATCTGCCTACCGACAAAGTTTTTTTTTTCTTTTTATACTTTTGTGGAGCTATAGAAGAAAGGTATTCAAATAGAATGGGTAATTCAACTCAAAACATTACCAAACATCGATATGAATAAAGTCTACAGTAGTGGCGTGGCATCCAACAAGGCGATAGTGATTTTCGAATATTATTATTTGAATCGTAATTTAATATTGAAATTCCACGAAGAAACTTCAGTTGACATCTTAAATTATAGAATATTATTATCTTTTTTAATATGTACATAAATTGTTTTTTTTTTAAATATCAGAAATGTATGTTTAACAATATAACTCTTCAAGCACTAGAGCGTCTTAATATAGATTGTCACATATAAATGCTATTCAAGATTTTTTAAAAAATCAAATATATTTGTACTTGAACTATTTTCTATTCCGCTGATTAATGCTTGGTGTGTTGCAATATATGGCACTTTATTTTAACTGTGATATTTCATTTCTAATCCTATCAGGGTAATTTGGAGAAACACTATTTGTATATCAAAACCTTTAGCAAAAGACATATCACCAATCTTTTGCCAAGCGGTCATGGTCCATTCTTTTAAGACGGAAATTGGTTTTCTGTCAGAACAAAAAAAAAAGTTTACATTTTTTTGCAACTCAAACTTTAAATGATAAAACTTAAGCAGTTGTTTTAATATAATTTGTTTACTGCACAATGACAAATAATCAATTGTTATTTAAATCATTTGGTTAAAAAAAACAAATTGAAATTTTGTTCATTGTAATTTGACTTCATAAATAAAACAGTATTATTAATGTAGTTAGAAATGCAATCAAAGCTATGACTTTAGTCAACCGTTGGAAATCTACATACAAAGTTGTAAGGCTTAAAGCTGTGATTACAAGCTGGCGTAAGTCGCCTAAGGTCGTCACATTTCAGTGTTTATTTACTCAAACGCCACTGAAACTATGCAAAACGAATTCAGTGTCCCCGACTGCTTCTGCAACTAAGCGACAAAATAAACAATAATTCAGATGCTGTATTTCAGTTGTGCCGAATCTATGACTCACGGGCGGAAATTACGCCGATGTTTTGCTGATTGCAATCATTCGCAAAGTGAAAAGCAAATGCAATGAGAGCCTTTATTCCACTGTACACTTTAAAGTGATAATTGTTAATACATTGTAGAAAACATTGAATTCCAATTCCACATTTTTTTATTATGATTGTATGTTATCTTTCTTCACTTAAAATAACTGTAGAATTAGTACACTAAACTGTCTTTTTATTTGTATAAATTTATTTCACTGGTTGTATTACACAGAGTTACACAACTATTGAAAAAAAAAGATATCATTTTATCAGGTAACAATTTTCATTTTATCTTCCATAAATATGCTGGAAGTTTACATTAAACTATATTTTACAGATTGTCTTCAAAGATAAAATATATTTCAAATATAATTATTTCTTTAGTAGTGCTTTGTGGATCTATTTTCCAATCATATTTTTTATATGAGCATGATTTAATAAATGCTTTTAATTAGATACTTATCGAAAACTTCTTTAATACTACCACAAGAGACTATTTAAACTATTTCAAAGTGAAAACGTACAACTGAGAACTGAAAAAATGAGATACGTAGTTGAATAAAAATGTTCGTTTCAATATACCAAAAAAACTATTTCTTCGAGATATTTTTATGATACTTCGTAAGACACAGGTTTTTTCAACATTTTAAAATAAAACATGAAATTGTTTCGAAACATCAAGTTCTTAACCACTGATCATAACAAGCTTCTTTTACAGGACATTTTTTTTTATCAATTTCCGCTCCCAATGTGGAACATATGCCCCCTATGGAGATATTACAACATAAGTTTTTTCTACGATAACTGTTTGTTACTCAGACATTCATCCTAACCTTTTTTTCAAATTGAGTAGTAGGGAAAGAAGGATAAGTCTAGAAAAGGACTAGTGGTTGACTGATCGCTATTGATACACCCAGTTATTAAAGGATCAGAAGAATGGGAGAGGAAATTATTTAAATTGACATCACAAATACCCAGTCTTCGATCACCACTTTGAATTGAATAGTTTTCAAATTCACTGTGATCTTACCGGGATTCAAACCCAGATCTGCGTGATCGGTAGAGCAAGCTCTAACCAACTGGGCCATAGCAGGCGACAAACACAGAACAAAACCTATGTGTTTTATTTCGCTTGCACGTGTAATATTCAGTGAACGACAATATCATTTATAGACAATTTAGCTATGAAAGTTTCTTAAGGGAAATACTGATACGCATATTAAAACAGCATCACATCCCTATAATTTGAGTTAATTCCCTTAGAGGTAATGCGTGTAAACATATTTGTGTTATAAATTAATTAGTTTATACTAAAATAAGTTGTAAATCACTGGTGTATGGGGAGCTTAAAGATTTCGCCGTTTGAAAGCTTCGCGATATTTCGCCGATGGGGTAAATATCGGTAAGTGCACGGAACGCGGCGTGAAAGCTTTCTGGATATACCAACATACGAAAGTTATCATACTTTGTTTTAATTTAATATAAGTTCTTGGGATGGAATGGGCACATTTTGTGCGGTATTAAGATAACAACGAGAGCTAAGTTGGATAAACTTGGCCAAAGCTAAAACTATTACGGCGGCATAGTTAATTGTATGTAATTAACTTTATGTAGAGTTAATTATAGTAGAAAACAAACGTCTAATGGTGACGCTAGCAAATTAACGAATTTTAATGTTAAGTACGTGTTTTTGGTGCGGATAGTATTATTTAATGTATGTTTTTGGATGTGAAGCTATTATTGTTAATTAAAGACAATTAAATGTATAATTTGTCTGTGTTGTTACAATTAATTCTGTATAAAAATTGCTTATTTCTATCTTTATTAACTAACACATAAATTAATTTTGAATTAGTAAAGTTATTTTAACAATATTAAAGCAAACATTATTTTTAAATTAATTTCCTAATAAAACCTTTAATTTTAATTAATTTGGTTTTCTCAAAAAAAATGTTTTAATTGTATTATTTGAAGTATTTTTAATTGACTTTCAAGATGTTAAACACATATTCTTTTATAAGTTGAAAATGCTCATGTTCAACAAAACCAGTCCTGGTTGTAATAATTAATCGTGAAATAAGTATGTTTATTCTTTGTGGGTTTCTTCTTGGGACGCAAGGAGGGGGTAAGATACAAACTTAATTATAAACTAATCACTTAACTTATTTAAGGTATGGAAAATCCCAATAGAAATATATACAAAAATGGTGATCCACTAGTTCTACTTACAATGTTATTTTATAATGTTTCTTTTCTATTAATGACTTTATTGATTTTCAAAAAACTCTAAGCTATTCATTCCTAACTCTTTATAATTTACTTTATGGAGTATTTCAACATTATTTTTATCAACATTCTGATAATTTTCTTTGTTATGATTCGCTTACTCTGAAATAATATTGCTTTTAACCATTTTATCTTATGATGTTTAGTTTGACGATGTTTCTCATAGAGACAAAACACGTGCTATATTTTGTAACACAAGTGAAATAACAAAATTATCAAATTTAATTTTATATTAAAAACTAACTTTCACAAAGTTTCCGTCAAATACATTGAAGACATTTTTCTAATGATAGTAATATAGGTGTACATTTTAATTGTGTTCAATGTCAATTCTTGGTAATGAGGCATTATACTAAAAAATAAAACACGTTAACACATTTTTATCTTTTTAGATAAGTGTACACGCTAGACTTTTTCGTAATTTTCGTGTACAAATTCTCGTCTTTACATTTTCATATGGTGGTAATGAATTGATTTTGTTAATATTTTTGAAAAAATAAATATCAAGTCAGTATACTTTATGCTTGCTTTATGATTCTACCGTGCTTAAAAATATGTGCAATTGTATGAGAACTCTAACCAACATCAAACATTAATTACTAAGTATAAATAAATCAAATATCATTATTTAACTTATAGTTATTTTACCAGTATTGGAAAAAGGTTTCACATCGAATCTTCATTAAACATTTTTTATTTCTTATAGCTTATAATATTAAGAGCCAAACTTTTTTTATTGCTTACTCACATGCTCTTTGTGTTTATTGTTTGCCTCATTCTTTTTATTATATGCAATTATTGCATAAACTACTCAAAAATATTTACGTGTATTGAGTTTTGTTCGAAGTTTTATAGAGTAATTGATAAACTTTTAACATAAAAGAGTTCATAAATTTTATACGTTTCTTGTACGGCGTATGATGTAAAATTCTTCATTAATATATTTTTATAGCTCTTATTTCAAAACTGCATATTTGTTTATGCAGTTTTCTTAAATTTATGCCTGAAATAAAACATATATTTTATACAATTCATTACGCGAAAGTTTTAAATATTATATTGTTGATTAAAATTTTATGAGTTACAGTTTTGATAAAGAACTATATATGTCAACAGACTGTTTACTAACCATTCTATTTCATTCAATTCTTGTGTTCTCTTTTAAGATGAAAAATACTGTTGGGTATATTTTAACTTTTTTAAATTAGAATTATTTACTATAATTAGCTATTTCAGCATCATGCAATGGTCAGATATTATCGTAAAGAGTCTGAGTCCGAAATAACGATGATATATATTTCAAGTAGTAAAAGCACTATCAAGTAAATATCCATTAAGCCATTAAAAATGTACATATATTTATATCAGTTGTTACTGCTAATTCAATAGTGTTGAAAATATTACATATAGAGTAAATGTCATAATTATGTGCCCACATTTTTTTATGCTGATGTGTTTAAGATAATGCCGACAAAATATAAAATTTAAGTTTTTTTTATTTAAAAATGTAAGCGTTTGTATTATATACATGAGAAAAAAAATAAAAACTAAAATATTTTCTTTCACACTAGCAAAACCAAATAACTGACACTGTACAATGTGGCACAGCTTTTTGTGCCGTCTACGATATTAGTGATTTTCTAGAGTTGAGCCCTTATTGAGGCCTAATCCCCTATTGAAAAGGGTGAATGAAATATTTTCAATTTGAATGAAGCGGATTTTTCGTTTGATAATTTTTTATTTTAACTCTTTGAAGAGTTGGAGCTGTAAATTGAAAATATTCTACACATAAAAACACGTTTTTTGTATCTAAAGAAACCATATTTTTTTTATTCGAAAGCAAGAATGTTATTTCAAAAATAAAAAAAACAGGTATAGTTTTTTTACTCTCGAAAAAAGTCATAAAATCAACGAAAGAGAAAATTGTTGGCTTCATTTTAGCACTTCATTTAAGCATTTAAAATATTTTTTCTTACGTAAAGATAAAATATTTTATATTTATTGATAACCGATTTCTACATACTTCATAATTGAATTAATTTGAAATACTACAAAGCATTCATTTATATGAGACATTGATTCGTATTTAAATATTGATTTCCTAGATAAACAGTAAACGTTGATATACTTTTATTGGATCTCTGAAGCATAACATATACATATTTATTTTCTTCGATAAATTCAACAGTAACTTTGTTGATGATTATATTTTGTATATGATTTAATTTGATAACTTTGTTATTCTACTTGTTGTGCCACAAAATGATGTCTGATGATGCCTTTCAAACAAGCAAAAACTCATCATATTTTGTAATACAGCATGTAGAATATCAAAGTTATCGAATATTATTTTATATTGGAATTATTTATTTAATTTAAAAAAAAAATCAGTGTGATTTTGTTTTCTTTGTCCACATCAAATTTTTGTCGTAGAAAAAATGTTTAATAACTACTAATACCATCTTAACCAGGTATTTTTTCTATGATTTTGTAAGATAAAAGAAAAAAAAGCACCCTAACAATCAATTTATTTTCTACAAGTGTCAATATATTTCACTTAAAACCCACATGATTTGCATGAAGAGGATATTGAACATAGTAGAACATAGTAATCGTAACATAATACAAATTCTTTTTATATTTCCTATTATCTTCTGTGTAGTGAAATAATTCTCCAGAAAATGGAAAAGAATACGAAGCTAACAATATATTTTTTTAATATACTGAAAATATTATGTTTGTCTAAGTTTTAAAATTAAATATTTTTATTGAAGTATGTTTTATAGAAACTCACAATAAGCTGTCAAGCCCATGACATATTTTTTTAGGCGTGCTGCCCATCAAGTTAAATTTGATTTTAAATTGTGGACAGTTTGTTATTATATAACCATCAATATTCAAAATAATCACAAGGAAGCAAAAAAAATCTTAAAAGCCCTTTGTGCAATACTGCATAACAATTGCTAGTAAAAATGTGACTGAGTAACAAACAGTTCATGTAGATAAGTTCCATTAAGGTTTCACCACATTGGGAGTGAAAGTTGTGACAAAAAAAAATATGATTGCATGATAAATTTCACCAAATAGGCTTGCTTCTAATATATTTTTTCTGTTAGGGTTTTATTTAGCTTATTGTGAATCTTGAATAAATTTAATCTTATTCTGCATTGCGGAGAAGCAAGTTGGATGATTTATTTTTGTCTGGTCATCTAATAAGAAAGGCACGTTTTGAATGTTGCCATTATTTTGGGTAGCACAGTTTGTTAACACAAAGAAAAAAGTCTAAAGACATATTTCAGAAGGCATTGGTGATTCGAACACAGCGCGATGCCAAAAAATTTACAGCATGGTGTAAAAAAACAATAGAAAAATGTCAACAAATTTAATTTAGTACAAGTAAAGATGAAATTTCAAGCCAGAGCTCCATGGTAATAAGCACGTAAAATGCATTAAAAAAGCAAACACTTCTAGAGTTTTTTTATACTATCAAAAAAAATATCATTTGGTTTGAAAATATACCATCAAATTATTATTTTTCTTTCCATATTTACTGAGAAAAATTATTAGCATCCATTGAATGTCTGCATGAATGAATGCATGTCTTAAATGTTCCTAAACACTCTCAGTCGTAATTTTATATACGGCGATAAATGATAGAAAAATCAAAATTCTTTAATAGTGTGTTAAAATATGAATTTCTCTTAGTCCACACTTTGAAAAAAAATAACAAAAATAGGAAGGTTCATAAACATCCTATTATTAATTTCAAATGGGTTGTAATGGTATATAACTTACAAAACTATAGGAAGAAAACGTTTCTAAAGTTTTCCCTTTACACTTTTTCCTGTTCGTAAAAATCACACGCAAAAATCTATATTTTATTTCGCTTTTATTTATTGCAATTAGTGGTTGAAACTAATAACTTTAGCGAGGCTCACAAATCGTTGTATAGTACTAACTGTAAAGTAAACATATTTATTGGTCTTTGTATTTAAGCGCTCTCTATAAAAAAGTAAAATAAAACGAGCTAAAACTTCTGTAATTGGTATAAAAGGTGTTTAATATCTCAGATGTCTAATCATTTTGACCTAGTTATCTTTTTAAAGTAAATATTTAAAAAAAATAAGAAAAAATGTTGATATTGAAAATCAAACTTGAAATCCATTAGAGGAAGAATGAGAATTTATTAATAAGCTTTTTTCTTTGTTTAAATACCTTTTTGTGAGCTTCGTTTCCGATTGTACTGGAACAGTGTTTGACATAATAGGATTTGCCATAAAAGATTTTTACAAAAACATGATTCAAAGTAAAACATAATATACTTTGTACATGTGGTGCTTAGTCGACTGAATACAGTTAAACAAAGTGCTTGCCACAAAGAAGTCTGTGCATTTGCTTAACGAGCCCCGACAAACTACTATGCGAGTTAAGAGATTGCAGCCGACCGCTTCTTTGTTTGACGTTATGAATAATTGAAAAAGAAAGAAAGTAGATAATGCTGGTATTTTCCGGAATAAAAATGTATAGTTTCTATTCATGTTCATTTGCGAGTGAATATAAAAGCACAGGATAAGGGAAGGATGCAAAAAGCTACTTGCAGAAGCTTAGCCCTTAGCCTAGGCTTGATGATGACGATAAGCATAAGGTTTTTTTTATTCTTTTTCATTGTTTTTATTTCACGTTTTACTTATGATTCGCAAAATGCAGCAATTTTAAATAATTATATGAGAATTTGAATTAATGTTTGTCTATGATACTTATTTTGGTGATAAATATTTTTTTCTCAACAACGCACGTAATATTGAATTCTTTATTGTTGAAGTATCTTTAAATTGATGTTTTGTAGAAATCAAAAATGTATCATTTTAAGTATAAAACATATTACTCAAAAGAATAATATAACGCTATACAACTTATTTAATATTTATAAACTATTTTTCAGCCGTATCTCATATTCGTTTTTGTTTACTTTTATGCACACCTGTGTTATAAAAAATAAATATGTAAGCCATAAACAATATACACATTGTATATTAAACTAGAAAAAACCCGAAAGTTATTATTTTAAAACTGTTTTGTTTTTGCTGGACATAAATTTTAGGCTGGGGCGTTAACAAGTTGTGTGCGTCTTTTGCAAGCCATAAATGTTATTCACAGACATTTCCCTTGAAAATATGAGCTTTGCATCAAACTTTGGAAAATATAGGATCACTTTCTTGCTATTTGATAAAACTCTAGCTGGGGATTTTTTTTTGAAAACCAGTTTTTGTAACGAAATCAGGTATGTTTTTAAAAATATTTAGTGTTGTTCGCATCAACAAAGCAAAAAAAACTAACTTTTTTTTGACGAAAAGTTCAAATCCTTGTTGGTAGTACATTTTTTTCACCATCAATTATTCTGTAAAAAAATACAGAATTAATATTATTCAACGTGTATTAATTGTACAATTTTCTTTTATGTATACTTAAACTTTATGTGGCCAAACTGCATCAAATTGATAGGTACCATGCATCAATAATTATTTTTTATTCTCCCCAAAAATTATCGACAAAATATGTTGAGTACAGGAATATACATTGTACTGCAAATAATATGTTTGGATTAACCATACAGAGATGAAAGGCATTTAGTTCGTTTTTTTTTTACATGAATATAATTTAGTTAACTTAAACTATTCCAATAATTAACAATTAAATTTTAATACAAAAACTATTTTATAGTATTTTGAAGCAATTAATAAATTCAGGCAAATAGCAGACCATATTTAATTATCTCTTTTCGCCTTCGTTTTTAAATTTAGAATAATCTATTGTTACAATAAAAAATCTATGATTGACTACTTAAAATGTTATTCAGTCTTACATACTAACATGGTAGTTTATTTGAATAATTTAATGTTAAGATAAAACTTTAAATTGCACTATGTAATGACGCAGCGTTAGCGGAGTTCCAGTACAAACAGCATTTTTTCTACTATTTATCTATTTCTATACGAAGACATGGGTATTTATAGTATCTAAATAATTCTCTCATACTCTTTCCGATATTTTTATAATTAGGCGTAGCGAGAGCGATATGTTAACCACTAGTCCTGTCTTGGCTATATCCTTATATCCCTACTACTAGTACTCTTTGAAAAAGATAGGTTGAGCGACTGAGTAATAAACACTTTTTGTAAAAAAAAACGTTTGTTGTGATACATCAAGGAGGCCATACGCTCCACATTGGGAGCGGACACTCGTCATTTTTTATAGTGAACTATTTATTATATTATGTACTGTGAGGAGTGTCGGTTCAAACTAATATTAGTGTTATATGTGCTTGAAAATATATAAGGAAGAAAGGTTATCCATTTCGAATAAACACTACGAAGCGTTAGTGTTGAAATCGTTATAAAATTGCCGCTATTAATCCGATCAAATAAATTGGCAGTCGACTGCAAAGGGTCTTTCTTCCAAAGAGTTGATGTAATTATTACTTGGAGGTTTTTGTTCGCTTTTCTTTTGTTGGTGTAGATTGTGGAAGAACACTTGACAGACAAAGAACTTCGCCAGGTGAACGAAAATATAAGACTTTAAAGCAATGTTTTACGAGTGGGTTGTTGTGTTTTGTCTACAAAAGATATTTACAGATGATTTTTTTTTAAATACTGTGTGTTCAAAATTTAATGCACACATCAGCATAAATGATAAGTTTGCAAAAACTGCTGATATTTAACTCGAGTTACTATACAAAAAATGTTGTTGATCAAACAATTGTTTGAATTATATTTTATACCCATTCTAAGTTTTATTTATGCATAAATTTCCAATTTACGTGAATTCAATTAAGTCTTGTTAGTAAATCAGTGTTTTTTAAGTCCAACTTTAACGTCATTCAATGACGTCAATTCAATTGTACCAGCATTGAGCACTGAAATATTAGAATAAAAAATATTTGTATTTTAAATAATATTGTAGTTTTAAATATTTATTTTATATTGTAAATATTGATTCATTTATAGTTCACTTTATAGACGCTATTCTTGCAGGAATGAATTAAAAACCACTAAAAAATTGGGTGCACGAAAATATTTTCGAAATAAAAACTTATGGTTAACTTTTAATGAATTCGGCGGTAACTTTATGGAAGTTCACGTACTTAAAAAGGCATTGTGAAGGTTAAAAATTAAATTGTAATTTTAAGACATACTATTATCTGAGGATGCCTCTGAAAGAGGTGAAACACGTGGCACAGTTAGTAGCACAATACGTGGAATAATCTATGTTACTTAAAATTTTGTATTGTGGTTAACTTTTCGTTAAGTATCTGTCCTATAAAACAAGCAATACAAGTGGATTTAGTGAGACATCGATTTAATGCTAGAATTGAATTGTAATTCTTTTGAATCTACATATGTATATCATAGCATTTCAAATAAAAATATTATTCAACTAAAGTTTCGTTAAAACATCGCCTTTTCTTTCATATCAATTTTCAAAAAAATACAGAACAATTTGTTAGAATTTCACACTATTCCTATCTTAAATAATTTACACGTACTTATTGTATCAAAAATATTTCCATGTTCTCATGCTTATACGACCTTTCTAATGAATAGGTTTTTATCGAAACTACTTCGCCTCATGTATGTTATAATTAATAGTACCATATGGTATTTTTTAGTTATCCTTCATCACATATTCAAAACCTTTTCTCCCTGACATAATCTATAACCGCATTATAGAACACGCTACGGTGAATATTTACCGCATATATGGAATCAGCTTATTTATAATACCGTATAAAGGTCTATCGCTTCAATATTCGGGTAAAATATTTTTCGTTTAAAACAAAAAACAAGTTCATTTATTCCTTGTTAAGGCTTTCACATGTAACTTTATTCAACTACGTTATATTCTTTTGTAAACTTTACCCATAATATTCTCTGCGTGAATATATACAATACAAAATACAATTTAGGAAAATGCTTTTTGAACAAAATGAAACTTAATCTAACAGGTATAGGAAACACATAATATTGCTACAATTACACGGTATTCGTATACGAGAATAATTTATATGTAGTTGAAAAAAGCAAAACTGGTTATTTATTTTTAGTTATTTTTTATGCTTACATAAAATTTACAATAACGGTAATATAAGATAACCAAAAAGCTTTTTAGAGAATGACATCTATAGGACATTTGCATTATTTGTTGCGCATGTTTTTTTTTTTCATAAAAAAATAAATTCAATTGTAATGTTTAGCGATGTGTCAATATTTGATGTTAGATATTTTATTATAAAGTAAACAAGTCTTTTATACATATATCACATTTATTTATTAGAATCAGGAAAATTTTCGCTAATCATGGTAATTATTTATTGTTTTGACGAGTGTTTAATAATAATCAATTAAAAAAATAACAACAAATAAAGTCTGGCAGCATTAGTAAAAAATTAAAGCGAATTATATGGACTATATAAAACTTAGGTATTCTTGATTTTCAGAAGTTTATAAAAAGTTTAAAACAATGCGCTTTTGACTCTTTTAATATAATTTTTAAATGATATACGCTTATCTTTTTATTGTGTTTGATTCACAATTTTAAAAATGAAAAATACTTTTGCAAAATACTTAAATACTCAGGAATTAAATGGTGTTCTATGGAAGTGTATATATATATATGTATATAATCTCTGTTTAAGCATATCTACAGTATTGAAATCTAATGTAAAACATAATATGTTATATTATATTATAATATACTGTTATAGAGCATCGATAGCTAATATTGTATTAATAATGGCTGTTTGTTATTCCTACAACCAAGTAGGAATATGTTTTTTTTAATTATTGTCAAAAAAATGCGCTCATATTAAATTGAGTGATTTTATCAACAACATCATTTAGGCAACGATTTTTTATGATCAAAAAAGTCGAAGAGAAAAAAAATTAACATAAGCATAGCATCTGATTTTAAATTCAAAAAGCAATGTGTTAAATTGTATATTCAGAGATTAAAACTAAAATTTGTAAGCCAAGGGTAAAATTAAACCAAAAAAACTATGTGTTTTTATATAACTAACAATTTTTATTTTTGAAATAACATTTTTTAACGCTATTAAAACAAATTACATCTGAACGGTTTATTGAATAACGTTGTCAATTCACTTTACCACTTTATTATATACAACGATAAAATAAAAACATACCCTTCAAAGTACGACTGCTTTTCTATGAAAACCTTCCAAGAGTCCCAAGGGTGAAAGAACCTATAAAAAATAATGTACAAAGTTGCACCAATATTCCACAAAAGACAGACTGCTGACACAGCTAAAAACAAAATATACGTGTTCCAAAGAATTATAACAACTTATCGCTGGACTAGTGGCGTACTTTTATAATATTGCTAAACTTTTTGAACACATCTATATCTATCTTACCTACATATGTATGTATGGTTCCTTATCAAGATGATTTTTTACTTCTTATATCATAAAATATGGCGTTATGCGGCGTAACATTAACTAATTTGGCTGCCATAACCAAGTTGACGGCCCACGTTTGGCGCCAAAATGAAAGAACGTTTTTGAAACCATGATTGAAATATTATGAGTGAGAAATGTTGAATTTTTACAACAATCTAGCTTTTTTTAATTTTTTTTTTGTACTACCAATTATTTAAATTATTTTTACAGTGTAAATTGCCACGAGTTTGATATTAACAATTATCAATAACACATATTTGTTAATCAAATACTGGTATCGATGCGATATGAAATGTTTTGTTATCAATGTTAATTTCGATGTAGTTTTGTATTATTTTAAAAAAATATTTTAATAATTTTTAAAAAATGAATGTACTTCACCACAATTTCGACAAAAATTGTTTTTTGATTTTTTGAATGATTATGGATATTATGTTTTTTATACAAATTATAATTCCTTGTTTTACCATTAATGTTTTATCTAGTTAACTCTCAGCTTTTAAACCTTCTTTAATTGATGAAAATCATCAAAAATAAAATAGTTATGGTCGTTGAAAAAACTCTAGATTGCTTATCGTTTTCCGAAACACTAGTCATATTTAATAAGTGTAATACTATAATTGTAATTTTAATTAGGATGTTAGATTGAATAACATGATACATTGTGTATCTCTTCGGAGCCAGTATATATAGCTGAGAAATATGTAAGTTTATTCATAGTTCTGACGATGGCGAAAACCAAAATAGTTATCAACTAATAAATATGAAAACTGTAGAATTAAACACTTTGCTATGTTAACTTTATTATAATGGAGTTCTACCAAGTAAATGCAGTAAATCTATAAAGAACATACAATAATTATTGATTGACTTAGAATATACTTGGAAAAACTGTATTAAAATAAGTGTTACAAATAACAAGACATTTTTTACCACTAAAATTACGTTATATTTTGATGATTAATAGCTTTTTTGGCAAAATTCCATCGTTAAAACTGTTTAGTTTTGTTCTTAAGACGACGGCGTGATGCCAAATAGCTACCAATTATGTACATATATAACATATTTCTCATTATTAAAGCATTTTTTTTTCTTTGCCTATCTATTTGTGAACATCTATACAATAGTAATATAACGTAATAAAAAGATATACTTCTTTTATGAAAACACTGAAATAAAATATTGTACATAATAAATATGTAACTCTTGAATAGAACGCCTTTATAGCACTTATTCATTTGTCTACGCTACTGTCGTGGACCGGAGGTTCCATTTATTTAATAGCGACCCTTTGTGACGGTCTTTGACTCTCCTACATACGCGACAATAAAGATCGAGTTTCGTGGGACTTTCCCGAGAGACGAAAGAAGCCGAAAGGGAAGAAAAGTATTATGGGAAGTTTACACGGCGATACATCGGCGTCCTTTTGGGAACGAAACTATCGTCGCTCGCCTGACTGTTGGGGGGAAGTGCCACCGAAGTTTACTTGGCAAACTTCCGCCACTAGATTTAATATATTTTATGTTTCATCAGAAACGCTATCAAATTACCAACAATATTAGGGAATCTTTTATTCTAAGTTATATTTAGTATAATAGTGACAGTAAAATCTGATATCATTCATAACTGACGGTTTTTGAGTTTTCAATAAAGAAAATTTCTAAATTGATTAATAATTACACTGAGACAGTTATATTTTTTTATCTGTATACGGAATAGTGTCGTTATCAACCAATAATTTTTTTCAAACGATAATAATATGGTTAACTTTTCCGGTTCTAAGCTCAAGAATACGACCCCAATACCCACATTTTCTTAAATATTTATTTTAATATGGGTGATACAATGTTTATAATTAAGGTATTCTTATATCATAGTTTTTTCGACCTTTTGTAGAAGAAAAAAAAATATTTGATCGCCAGTTCCGTCTCTTTTAAATAAAACAGATTCAAAATAAACAAAAAATTCAACTTAATAAAAAATATCCTCAAAGTAGAAAAAAACGGTTTGATGCGTACGAAGTTAAAGATAATAATTTATGTATCGAATACTATTCTCAAAAAAAAACACAATATCTTACTTACATCGATGCCTCATTTTATATAAGATCTGGCAGCATGAGAAGGCGATACGATAAGAATTACAGATAACAGAACGATAAGCGGTCGCTCGTAAAATAGCATTTGCTAAATCTCGTCAGTTGCGATTTCATATGTGTGCTGGGATGACGTCTTTTTTACGCGCAACTTAAAATATGATTATTTATTAAAAAAAACACGGATTTTTATAAAAAAAAATGTATGAGGAATTATGTAGAGAAATATTTTAAAGCCTTTAGACTAATTTTTTTTTGAAATTCATAAGAATAAGGCCAATAATGAGGAAACCACAGGGGTCCCTAAATGACCCCCATCGGAAGAGAAGTATTTTTCTTGTCTCCGAACCACGAGTGTTAAAAAAGATTCCAAACTAATAATTGAACACATTCTACAAATGTAAAAATAATTCTTAAATTTATATCGATAAATAATTATAGTATGTATTCGAATCACTTTATGATTGCTCGTCAAACAGCAGGGAAATTGACACTATTTTTCTTATTTAAATGTATATTTTACCTTCATTTCAACGTCGTACAATATTTATATTATAATTTCTTCTAGGTACATTGAAAAAAAAAGTAAAGTGTGTTAAATCATCATATCGGCAAAGCATTTATATAAAAAACATTCTCGGTTTTGTTCAGCTAAATCAGGGATGCCCAACTGAAATCACTTGATTGGGTAAATAAAATAATGAATGTCTTTGATGGGCCACATATAAATATATTGAACCTCAATAATAATACAATAGTTTTTTCTAGTAATAAACAGCTCGCAATAAAAATAATTGTATCATTTTTTCAAATCTTTAATAAAATATAATCTGACTATTAGAGCAAGACAGCGAGATAGCGAGTGCCAATATGTTTTGCTCAGTCAGCTACTGCTGTCCTTCAACAATTACTTAGTAGTTAGTAATCAACAAAAGATCTCGGTCTGTAAATTTGTAGTTCTACCTTTTTTGAGGGGATTTTATAAATTAGGATCACTACAAATGAATGTCTGGCAGCGAAATGCGACATCCGGGCGATAATTCAGAAAATTCGTCACAAATTTAGTGATATTTTTTTCTTATGTATTATACCGATGAAAAAATACAAAATGTATAGAAAGTTGAAAATCTTGAAAGGGCCAAACAAAACTTTCAATAGGGTCACATGTGGACCGTGGGCCAAGGATTGAATATGCCTGAGCTTTGGTAGGGTCATTGCTTCCGATTACGATTCTCACGGGCTCAAATTCAAGGACGAAAAGTTTTATGAATTGATTTTTAAATCGATTTGTGTTTGTGGTGATTGAAAATGTTTTCAGAACCATTCAATCCTGAAAAAGAGGCGTATCAAGGACAATCTTATCTCACTTTGAAGTTGAGCAACATAGTAAAAAGCAGTTATGTTAGAATAAAGCTTTTGTTAAAAAAAAATTATCAGGAGTCCATATTATGATAAACATAAGAGCGATCATGGTTATTAAGATGTATTGATATACGTATTCGTTTCGTTATATCTGTTGTTACAGCACTTATTATTTTTTGCTTGAAAGACATAAAATTTCTGATGAAATTTATTTTGGTACTACGCCGCTTTACATCCACTCGATAGATGAAACTTTTTACATGACTGTAATTTTTACCTTTTAATAAAATGATATACCACTTAAAATATGCTTTGTAAGCTAAAGCGTTGTTCTTTTTTTGTGGCAAAACACTTACCAAAACGCAGAATGTATATAAATTAATAGTTATTTAACGAGCACAAAACTAAAATATCGCAGTTAGTAATGATATATTTCTTTCATATTTAATACATGTCAACTTAAGCGATTAAAGGTGCATTAACCTATGGGCTAAATTTTTTCAGATACAGATTACCTACCGTATTACGAAGTAGATTTTTTTTAATTACATAATGTTTCGTTTAGATTTTAAAATTATATGCTCTTTTAGTTTAAAACTTCGACTACTCGACTTCGATTATATACATACAATTATCTAACTCAGCGGTGACTAAGCTATACATGAAATATAACTTTTTAAAAAGTATAGTGATTTGATTGTAAATTCACGATTACGCTTCAGTTAAATTCATCTATTGAGATTTAAGATAATACTTCTGGGTAGATAACCCAGAGTGAATTAAGTTTTAAAATGTATTGCTTGAGTCGATCTTTACTTCACTTTTTTTCGAGTGTTTCTTTATTCGAAAATTTTTCGGATATTCTCAATATACAAAATTATTAAGCCGATATAAATTGTGTCGCCTACTGTGGCTCAGTTGATTAGAGCTTGCTCTACCAATCAGGTAGGTCTGGGTTTGATTCCCGGTAAGATCACAGTGAATTTGAGAATTATTCAATTCAAGGTTGTGATCAAAGACTGGGTGTTTGTGATGTCAATTCACATAATTTCCTTTCCTCCCATCCTTCTGATCTATTAATAACTTGGTGAAGCAATAGCGATTAGTCAACCACTAGTCCTGTTCTAGACTTATTCTCCTTTCCCTACTACTCAATTTGAAAAAAAGTAAAAAACAGTTCTTGTAGAAAAAACTTCTCATGAGACACCTCCATTACGAAACCATATGCTTCACATTGGGAGTAGACATGGATTCAAAAATATAAATTTATTAATTAAAACTACTACCAAACATAATTATGCAAATGTAAATAAATTAATGTCCTGCTAAAATTTCGGGAAAAATAATTTTCGTCCAGACCTCATGTGTGCTTAAGAAGTCATCCAAAACGCTGCTCAAAAAGTTTGGTGAACCCTGATTTAAGGATACTTATGGTAAGATACGAACCATTCAAAAATATTTTAATCTATTTGAACTAAACATGACACTTCTGATGAAAAAATGTGATACAAAGCGAGTTTCAAGATCTTAAAATCTGAATATATTTCATTATCTTGTTTATAACAGATGAATAAAAGTTGTATGGTTTTGATAAATACATACATTAAAACTATTGCATACCGGTGAATCCAAAAGTATGATTTTTTTTTAAATATGGCTATTTTTGAATCGATACTCGGCTGTGACTATTTATACATTTACTTTATGTAGAACGTCAAACTGAATAAGTAAATTTCTATTAAACTTAGCAATATAATATATTTTATTAAAGAGAAAATTTTTAATCGATATTTTATTTATTATCAGTGAAATTTTCCTTTGACTGTTTTAAAATATGAAATCTTTTATATTGTTTCTCATCAAACTATAAAATAAAGCAAGGATTGATTTATATACAGTGAAACGTTATAAAAAAATCTGACACATTTGCATATTTCAAAATCATGCATTAATCTTCGTAGGTACGAAATACAAAAATCCGCATTCGGTGGGCATAAAAAAACTTCATATGCTGTCATACACATATTGCACAGATAAAAAAATACATCGCTGTCGTATGGTATAAGTGATTGCAGCATTTACAACACAAACGAGTGGAACTTTAAAATATATGACGCAAATGTCGAAAATGACAGCCACCGCTATATATGACCTGATGTCGTATTTCATATTTGTTTTTGCTGCCGTCAATCGAAGCGGAAATTTCGGAATTGGATCACGCGCCCTGAATTGAATCGAGACACTACGTATACGTAAAATATCGACTGCCTCGTAGAATAACACACTAACTCAAAAATGTCAACTATTCAGGGTATTCAAAAAACATTTAGGAACGATAGAGCAAATACTGATGCATGGTTACAAAAATTATATAATTAAAATACATTTTAAGTGAAAAAAGTATTCAATAGTCATACATTTTGTTGTGATAATGTAATAAAAGATATGACGTTTTAAAGAATGTTTTAGTGATTTTTTCGTCTGCCTCTTTAATTAGCATTTTCTACTTTACTCTCCACTCTTATCGTTTTTCCGTATTTCTACATCAATTGGTGAGAATCTTGAACGGCCTATGTAAAATAAAATATTTGTTCAAAAACTCTACCTAATCACAATTATTGTAAAAATGGTTTTAAGTGTTTGGTGCTTAAGCACCAAAATGCTTATGTTATAACCTTCCGAGAACATTTTTTATAATTGATCAAATATAAAACCAAATGGTAATTGTTATTAAAAATATTTTGACCTAATAAAATGAACTGAAATATCTGAAGAACAGGAGCGCTTTTGCTCATGACGAGCATTTTCAACTGATTGCCTTCATGAGGGAAACCGGTCCTCATCATATTAAATAAATGTGAAATTAGTGCAAAATAGTGTATTTTTTTTTTAATTCATAGTCTTTTCACCAATCATTGAACACCTTAAAAGTGATAAAATAATGATACAAGGTACGAGTTTTTGTATTTTATTAAAAAAAAGAAAAATCAATTAAAAATAAAACAAATAAACACATTCAAAATATATTAAAAATTTGATAACTTTATATTCCACTTGTAGTACTACCACCTGTCACGCGTGTTACATCTCTTTGTAAAGCATCATCAGATTATCGCAACGTTCACGAATAAACTAAAATAACGAACGCACTTCATTGTGTGACGAAATCATGAGCTCTGACTTGTTGCTGAAAAAGTGGTGTGCGTATTTTCTAAGTTTTCAATAATATGTTGAAATGACAATTATATTTTTCTCGATACAATACCATGATATTTCATAGATAGGATTTTTATTGAGCACTTTTCATCAAACGACTAGTACATCTACAATCAACAATTTATACCTGAGCAGTTATAGGTACATATATGCTTTGCTAAATTTCACATTTTGTCAAAGTGTTTTGGCTAAAAAAGAGAAGTATGAGAGATTAAGGAAAACGCTTAAAATTCCATAGCTTCGGCAAAGGGAAATGATGAATGAATAGATTTGATCTTTTTGTTTGATTATCAAGGTGGCTATTAAAGTGTTCTTTTGAAGTTCATCTAATGCTTTTCAGTGCCCACTTTATTAAAATTTAAGATCCACTTGAGATTTTTTCGATATTTTCCGATGCTAACGTTGCTTTTGTTTTAAAACTTTTGATGTTAAAAATGACAACCTGAAATTACTGTTAGATAAAATTTTATTATAAAACCTTTTTTGAAATTTTGCTTCTACCTGAAATACAATGGAGCTTTTAAATATTTGGAAAGATGATAAATAAAACTTACCATTATTGAAAATAGCATATAATTATTTGAAAGTACAATCATTAAGAATTGTTACGACAAAAGCATAGATTGTTTTTCAAAGAATATTAATTGTTTTATGCTCTGTATTTTAGCGATAAAAGATACTGTATTAACAATTAAAAAGGTTTGAGAAAAATCTTTGTGTGGTAAAATATGATATTATATACTTTATACTTTATTTATTTATTTATTTATTTATTTATTTATTTAATTAACATTGCAAAAGGTTGACAAATTATAAATTTAAAACTTTTACAATGGAGAAAAAAAATAGTACAATTTAATATTAAAATCAGTAGAAAAAAAAATGGCAAAGAAGTCAACTGAGTAAGCTCCGACGAACTCTACTTTAATACATAAAAAATAGTATTCGTCGGAACTCACCCACGTCTACGTGGAATATGTCGACATCCGAAGCAATATTGTTGAACACCGTTAAAGCTCTCCCCAGTGGCATCCCCATTGGCAGGCTGGTTCTACACCTTGGGAGAACCAACAATTCATGTCCACGATTTCTCAAAAAATAATCAGGAACATTTAGATTCACATTCATTTATGCATTTGTGACTTTGAATACAGTTTTTTTACTGATTATTTTTTAACACGGTGAAAAAATAACAATGTATTTTAGCTCTACAATTTTTTTTTTGATTATTGATAGCTATTTCGGATTGACGCCCTCATCAGAACTATGCCTAAACTTGCATTTACTTATCTATATATAGTGGCATAGTAAAGATATACAAAACATTTACTTGTCTTTTCTAATATCCTTATTTATATTGTGATAATTAATTAATTAACAAATTTGGCGAATTGATTTTAAGTATTTCCTGAAATAAAAGTTAATCCAGTTTTTATTTGGTGGAAATAAACGTAAATTAGAACTGTTTTCATGTATTTAAAATTGCATTAACTTTCAGTAATAGTCTGATTAAAGGTGATAGCTTGATATTAGTTTTCCCATTAAAAATGTCAGTGAATTGATGATATATATTAATTCAGTTTATTATTATTCAATTGTACCTGTTATAATGGAGTTCTAATAAGTAAATGCCAATTCAATAATAAGATTATTTTTTATTCTTATTGTGTTATTTCACCAAATAGATAAACATTTTATTTTTTTAAGATCTCGAGATTTATCCGGGGATTTTTTATTTTTTCTTTATTTTCAAACTAAGGGTTAACTTTCTCGTTAATAATTTATCTCTCAATTCAAGGCAGTTAAATTATCTAGCAAAGCATAATTGATAATTTTTCCGATGAGCAAACCGATCTTTAGCAATATGAAAAGGAAAATTAGTATAAAAAGTTTCTTTTATAAATCTAGCAAAGTTATTTATGAAAGGTAGAATCAAACATATGATCAATTGTTTTAATAAGAGTAAAATAATTTATTTTACTTCTAAATCTTAATTCCTATATTTATTTTATAAAGACTTTTTAAAATACGAGATAATTGAACTTTAACAACCTCAAAATCATTTTATTATTTTTTCAACGTATGTACACTAATTTATTTTTTACCAAAATTCCAAGTTTGTTTTTTTTTATATATATTAAGAAAAGAATCGATTTTAAAGCTACTTGAGAAGGTTTTGTAAAATATTACTTGTATAATTTTATTTTTTATAAATTTATACCCTATAAAACAACCCCATCGTCCGAATAGAAGTGAGTGAGAGTGGATATCGATTATTGGCATTTCCCCCCATTAATACTTTCCCCCCATTTACCCAGTCCATCGTATACATTTTCTTCCTTAGCTTTATCGGCTCCTTCTTATTGTGGTCCATGTCTATGGTTCCGTGTCTGCACCGGGGAAGAATGTGCCACGTCATTTGAGGGTAAGCTTCCATTCGTCAAAACATATTGGAGCTGTATTTTGGGTATTCAAGTCTATCAATACACGTATTAAGTTTGATAGTTTACAAATCGTTCGAACATGTAATGCAGTCAGAATCTAATAATACGGAAATTACATAAAATAGAATTTTCTGCCTGAAAGAGTTGGCACCCTTTTCAAATAGAAGAGTTATAAAAGTAAGAACTCTCGTTTTTTTTTATCAGAACATATGTATCATGTGAACTTGATTTTACATGTATAGTACAAAAATATTTTACATCTTCTTCGATCTTGTTTCAAATTTAATATAATGGTGTTATTTATGTTTATCTGCACCAATAACGAAACAAACCGTTTGCTATGCATTTGAAACTATTTGACTTCACTGTATAAATATTTTAATAATTTGAAAACATTAATAAAACTGCAATTATCAAAAAAAAAAAATAGCTGTGATGATGTTTCCAATAACCCGTGTCACAAAACGACTTGTCAATTTTTTTTAACCTTTTGGCTCTCATAGAAAAAAGTACGTCTGTACCTAGCACGCCGGTTATAACTGTATTTTTACTGTTGATAAAGGTAGATTATAAAAAGATAGAATAACATTTGGATAGCATATCACACATTGATTGTTTACTAACTTATCGAAAGATGCTTATATTATATAAGCGATATCTAAAAACATGACACGGTGCTTGAGATTGCAAGTTTGTACGTTTGTAATTTGTTTTAATATGAATCAAAACATTCGGATTTCATTTTTGGTTTATGACAAAACAAAACGTGTTTTTTTGTGTTCCAAAACTGTAATGTCTAAAAGTGCCTTTTTCACTTAAGACAAATCTATTATATTCAAAATAATTTACAATATTTATCGCGGTTTCCAGTACGACCGAAACAAAAGCCTTTATATTTGATGTTCAAAGCTGTCCTTAACGGTAGAAGTAATTTTGAAATTGCCGAAAATCCCTCAGAGAGTTGACGGCCATCGCCTCAATATATAAACAGCCCCTAGAAAATTAAAAATAAACCAAAAATTTAAATATCAACAGAGGGTCTGTTGGATGCTTATTGCTTACACGTCACGGGTCCTTTTTTTACTTGGACCGACAGGGATCAGATTTACATTTTTTATATTGCGGACGAGCCTCGAGGAAGGGATGTGGAAATGTTTTCGACGCGCTTTTAATATTTTTTCAATGAATTAATGCATTAACGCAAAGCAAGAATAAACAATTAAAAATTCTCTTACTTTTTATTGTTACCTGCACTGATACTATCCACCATCCACCGAAAGATGATATTGACATTCAATACTTTCGATGGATTCGGCGGTAACTTTGTGGAAGTTCATTTTAATATAAAATAAAAATAACTTTGATTATTCCACGTATTGTGTATCAAAATGTGAACCACCTCTGAAAGAGGCGAAACACGTGTCACATTTTGATACACAATACGTGGAATAATCAAAGTTATTTTAATTTTATATTGACATTCAATATTTTATTTTTCGATACACTTAAATAAATGAATTTAGTGAGTATTTTACTAAATTTTTTGTTAGTTTAATTTAAAAACTTTACTTCTCAGTTCCACATTTTTGTTAAAATTAAATTAATTAAATCCAAAACGTTGCTTAAGAAGAAAGTTATATTTTAATTTTAAAATGAGGACCAAATTACAAACAATATGTTTAAAATAAAATATATTTTCAAATAAGTATTGAATTAAAATACATTATATATTTTGTGTCGAATTATTTGATATTCATCTTAGGACGAGATTTAATTTTGGTGATTTCCATGGTTTGACTTCTGCCACTTTTGTGATCGATCTATTTATTTGTATTTTATTTTTTTCAATCTGTAAGTGTTATGACATTTGCATAATATCATTTTTTTCTCAAAAATATATTTTTAACATTTTTATAAACTTTTTGATAGCTTAGTGCGATGAAGAGGAACCTGTGGCCTCTTGGCTTCCCTGATACGGCCTTTTGACTTGATCAAAAAAAATATACGCAAGCGTTTGGAAAAAGAGCGTTATCAACCCATTATATGTTCGGCAGTCGAAAAAAAAGGGGGGGGTGTCAACGTTTTCTATACTTGAATCAGATTATTGAATGTGGCTTTTCGTAACGAAAAGGTTCCCCACCCCTGGTTTAATGTACTGATTTAAAGCTAGAAATAAGAATTGTAAAAGAACTTAATTAAAAGTAATTAATTTAACAATATGTTTTTAAATAAAAAAGCATTGGAAATTTGTTCATCATCAAAAACTCAATAAAAAAATTCTAGCACCTCCACAAAAGAACGGCAATGATTGGATTTGTTAATGGGAAATGTTTGGTCAACAAAAAAGGCGGCGATGGGATAAAAATTCGTCCTTTTTTTTGGGCATGAGTGATTCCGGTGATTTAATGAAATCTTAAATTTCCGCAACGTTACAACTTTAAATAATTGACAATATGTACCGATAGCAAACAACGTATTGATTAAAAGCTTGTTTCATTGTGTTCGCAACAAGATTGTTCTGTATATTTAATTTGCGTCCAAAACGTAGGAACCGCTGCGCTGCATGCGTATTTTTATTGACAATCCTTTTATACAAACATTCTATTGAAAACCTTTTTTTTATTTTGTCTAAAAAACAAACAATTTGGAGTGTATTTCTTATTATTTGAAAACTGGTTAAATATTGAATATTGATGTATGATTTTTATTATTTTTGTATACTTTTTTCAGTTAAAAATTGCTAAAATTTATACAATTACTGCATTTGAATCTGATTAACCATTTTGAAAATTGAATTACACCTGCTCTATTGTGTCTGTATCATTACAAAGGAATTAAACGTTGGATCACCATCGTTCTCTGCAGATAAACGTTTTTCTCTCAGAATATATCCAGCAGCCCAATAGTATGGCATAAGTGAATAGAAAGGCTTTTTGAAATTTAATTTAATAAAAAAAAAAAAGATTTTACATTATTCAAAAGTGATGAACATAAAATAAGTGAAAATGTCACTGAATGTAGGGAAATACTCTAAGAAACATCATCAAAACTCTGAATACGATGCAAATCACCACAAAAGTTTTTTGTGGCTAAAAACATAAATATGATTTTCTTAGTCTTGGTCTTACACACGTTGGGTTGAAATAACACTTGATACTTTTTTTCATGACCGATGTAAATTAGAGTGAACGTTTTATTTTGATTCTCATTTCAAAAGTAACAAATAAATGATCTGTATAATGATGTTATTATTCGGCTGTTGAATTTTATTTTCAAAAAAACCATTCGTGATTTTTTCATGCGTCTGGGTTTGTAATAAAAAAAAATGTAGAATCGCTAAAACGCTTTGGAGTAGGAACTTTATCACGTGGAAAATTAGAATTGGAAATTTCGATTATTGAATAAATATATCTACTCACTGTGAGTGCCATAAATAAATATGTATTCCGTAAACAAATTTTGTTATCAGTGGGTTATTTACCCTTTTAAGATTTATGGAGGTTTAAAAAAGTTTCCATAGAGCAACGGCAACTTTTTATATAGGAAACGTTTTAAATAAAAAATATAAAAGAATTACTGGGAAACTAAACATTTTCTACTTATTTCAGGAATCAATTTTCACAAAATTCTTGTTTTTTTTTAATGTTAGCGCCTCAAATAAATTTATTCCATAACATCTGATGGTCTATCTGATTTTGTATGATAAATAAAAAAATGCTTCTTATTTGAACTAAATAATGTTTTGCATTCAATAAACTTTTTTGTGAAATAAACATACATCCAAAATGTTCATAATAGTCCATTTTTATTAAATTATTTACTTTAATTTGTATGTATAATAAGTGTATGCTTCATTTTTATAATACAATGCAGACTACTAGATTTTTTATATCGTTTAATAAATTACCTAATTAGCAAAGTTTGAATTAATGAAAAAAGTCATTTCAAACCACGCATAAAAAAAAATAGAAAAATACCTTATCGACCGCTTATTATTAAATCCATAATTAAAAGAAACGTGATTGAAAATTTAATGTTTTCTCTGTATAGGATTACTGATAAATCAAGTTAAATTATTTATTAATATGTTTTAATAAGGAAAAAACAATTTTAAATATTGCTCATTTTATTAGTAATAAAACATGCTTTAAATGAAATAAAAGTTTTATCATTTAAAAACAGCGCTTAGAATATGAAAGGAAAGCTTTGTATATGTGATAAAACATAACCAAAACGACCGTATTAAGTGACTTTTCATACAACTCGTAAAGAAGAAACTTCTCTCCTATCTGAATAAAAAATATCTCTTAGTCTGCATTTGACTTTTTCAGTTGACTGGGTCTCAAATGCTCAATGCAGAGCTTTCCAAGCACGTCGCTGAAAACTTAATTTAAAAGCTCTGACGTTATGGATATGGACAGTTCTGGGTTTAGTGCTGACTTGTGAACAGGCACGTTTATTCAAAATCAAATAGCTCAGGATTTTCTACATACATAATTGGACATTTAAATAACTCACTTTCGTGAATGTTTGCTATTTTTCATTTATTTGTATCGACATCGAGTAATTTTTATATATACTCCAATTTTCGGATAGAGTATCGAAATATTGTAATAGATACATTGTTGTCTCTTTTCCACGAATATGACCATTCAACAAGATCAATTTAAAGTTGACTGGGAAAGAGTTAACACTGCAATTTATTTTTGTATGATGTGTGGTATAGTTATCTAAATTTATTAAACGAGCTTTTTATCAATAAAGGAAACGAAAACATCTTTCTGCACCTTTTTGTGTATTTACTCTGAAACTGACACGTTCAATGATTAAACATATTATTCTACAAAATGAGCACTTGGAAACATTTTAGAGTAATTTACGAATCCTTTTAATGGACCCGTGCAAGAATTATTTTTTAAATAACGTCATTAACCCTTTAAGTTCAGATGACGTGCACGGTAAAAATTTACAGTTTTTATGATTTTTTTAATAGTAAAAGTTCTGCGACTCAATCTAAATAACTTAATTACTAATAAAGACAAGATTGACGTTTTAGCTGTATATTATAATTTTTATGATATTTTTTTATCCCCAAAACCTGCTGAATTTCAATATATACATATGTAAATATATATAAATATCGACTGCTTAAAGACATTACTAAGGACGTAACCCACAATTTTTTCAAAACTGTTTTTTCGATAATCACAATGTATACAACTTGATACACTTGATCTTAATTTAGATTTTATGATTAAAAAATAAAGAGTCTGTGGAAATTGCGATCAGGAAAAAGACTTAAATAAGGTTTTGTAAAACAAATATTCAATTAATATCAGATAATGTTTTTTAAAAACCAGTTTATCAGTTGCCATGCACTTCAAGGTTGCGTATATTTCAAAAAATTTCTATATTGAAATATTGGGATATTGAGAATAATAATAAAAAAAATTTAGTGTTACTCTATAGCGCCAATAAAGCACTGATCTATTTAATTAATAATTGACAAGCTTTTGAATAGTTATTCAAATTTAATTAATAAAGAAAGGTTGGCAGGTAGTAAAAAACTAACTATTCTAAAACTATTAAAAAACTAACTAAATTTGAATAGTTATTATCAATATAAAATTTTAGTTGATGTAATTTATATTATGTTAACTTTTCCGGTTCTAAGCTCAAGAAATGCGACCCCAATACCCACATTTTCTTAAATATCTATTTTAATATGGGTGATACAATGTTTATAATTAAGGTATTCTTATATCATAGTTTTTTGGACCTTTTGTAGTTTATATAAATACGATAAGATAAGAGATAAGCGGCCGCTTATCAGCGATCGTTCGTAAGATAACTAGGCTGAACGCCGCTGAACGCGTCAGTTGCAAATTAATATTTGCACTGGAATGACGTCTTTTTTACGTGCAACTTAAAATATGATTATTTATTAAAAAAAACCACAGATTTGTTTAAAAAATGTATAAGGAATGATGCAGAGAGATATTTTAAAGCCCTTAGACTATTATTTTTTTTGAAATTCATAAGAATAAGGCCAATAATGAGAAAACCACTGGGGTCCCTAAACGACCCCCATTGGCAGAGAAGTATTTTTCTAGTCTCCGAGCCGCGAGAGTTAATCACATATCATCCGTAAGCCCTTTTTTAATATCTATATTAGCATTTAAAGTCTACTTCTTTTATGTCAGTTTAATAATAAAATCGTGTTTTGGAATTTCCTAGGTAAATCTTTGATATCTGTTTTCGTTATCAAATATAGATTGGACAAAAACATATCTCAAGCGTATTTGAAATTTCGCACAAACTAGCTTTGGCGTAAAATGCAAATATTAAAAGGGAGCTTATCTGTATTTATAAGCACAATTTTATGGTATTTAATACACATAAAAATGTTAAGAACCCGACAGTCAAAGCTTTACGATCCATTTGGAGCTTTCAAGTGACGTACTTATAAAGTTATTCGGAAAGCGTTCGCAAGTTCCTCATGTTTACTTAATAAATATGAAGCAAATGCTGAAAATCTTTCGATGCTAGCGGCAAATAAACAAACAGAAATAAGAACATGTTTTGTGCATTGACTGAAAAAGATGAACGCTATCTGAAGACACTATATTCGGTTTTCAAGGAAATCTGTTTATTTGATCGTTTTCAAGCATGTGTGGAAAAATATTCCCGGTTTCAGAAATTACTGCAGTTGATAAAATTGATTAAAACAATAAAATATTTTATAGGTTTCCAAAACAGCATGTTTACCACATTATCTTGAAACATTTTAAAAGAATACATGCGATTTTTCATTTTATATTATTTTTCATATTCAAAACTCAATTCATATTAAATGATTTACATGATCAATAAGAATAAGTAAGAGTAATAATTTATATTTAAATTGAGAAGGTTTAAATTAGTGACGCATTATTGAATAATATAAATAAGCCATTTAAATAAATATTTTATACAGAAGTTCAGAACAGACTTACGTTGTACCGTTTATCCAATTTTGAAGTTGTCCTATCTACTACGTCCTCAAAGTTTGTCTTAACTTAATTCTGGGTAATTTAACTTACACTATGCATTTAGCTTGGCACTGAATATAAATGGGGTGACCAAAAGATTTTGAATTCGATCAAAGAAAATTGTGACAGTTTTCACAGTTTAAACCATTCTCACATACGTACGTTATAATATAAATAGAAAAACTTGCAGCTCAACAATAATTCGTCAAATGACCTATTTATTTTCTGTTATTTATGGCCATTTTGAATTTAAATGATATTCATCATTACAAATATGATATCGACTGTGGAAAAGAAAAAGGACGTGACCCACACTTTTTTCAAAACCGCTTTTTTCGATAATCACAATGTATACAACTGGATATACGTTTTATCAAATGAATGTTAGCTGAAAGTGCCGAATTTAATCTTAATTTAACTTTAAGTTTGAAATATAAAGGCCTGTGAAAATTGCAATCACGAAAAAAGATCTAAAAAAAGGTTTTTTTTTAAATTAATCAAATTAATACTATGTAGGTAAAGTCAATTAAAAACCAGTTTATCAATCTCCGTGCACTTCAAGGTTATGTATATTTCATAATTTGTCTTTAGCTCAAAATCATCAAATCTCTTTTTTGTGTTTCCTGTAATTTTTTTTATGTGTGGGTTACGTTCTTTTTCCTTTCCATAATCTATATATATTTGATTATAATTTTGTATAAAATATATAAATATATATACAAATTAACTGATTAAACTATCAAACCGCTCTCAAAGTTATATACCAACAAATCTTCACAGCTAGTTAGAAATCACTTTTAGGGTGTTCACTGTCAATACTTGGTGGAAAGACATTATATTAAGAAAAAAACACAATATTCCTCTGTATTTTATTTCCACTTTATTTATAAATGTCAGAACCGGTTTCGCTCATGGCGATCATTGTCAATAGCTTGACGTCTGTTTTTTCAGCGACTGATTGCTATCCAATTTTTTTCCAGATTTATATGCAACCCAATCATTTTTTTTTTAAGAAACTGCGCTCTTTATAAAATTTGAATACTTTTATATATATAAATATTATGATTCCAAATGAAAGTAAAAGTGTTTTTTTTTAATTCTTGAAGAAATAATATGTTTTTAAAAACTGAGGTCATCATAACTTATTATGTCACTGTAGACCTAACTAGTCAATTTCAACTTGACTACCAGAAATTAACTTTTAAAAATGAATGATAGTATGTATTTTATAAATAATTGGAAAAATGTTACTTGTTCAAATATGAAAAATGTTTCTTTCTTGTAAACAAAAAAATATTTTTTGGTTCCTCACTCAAATAATTGAAAACACTTTCAAATTAAATGCGAGTAAAACCAATATAATCTGTAACAGTGGCTATTTAGACCGAGACTACTCTTTGACAAGCGCAGGGAAAAAATCGAGATGATCGATAGATTCAGATACATAACGAGAGATGGCGATCCGCGTAAAGAGCGATTCCGATTAGAGATAGCTGGACCAACCTTTAAATCAATGCAGAAAGACTGGGACTCACGGTTGAACTCAGTCAGAACCATGAGCTTCCTATTAAATGCATGCATCTTTACAATGGTGGTTTACGGTTTTAAGTCAGAAAACTTAGGTGTCGTTAGCGACAGCTCAAGGTAACTGTATCCTGTGCTTTGAAAAAAAATACCTCCTGAAAGTGCTTGGAATACAGTGGTTTGACTATGTTAGAAACACTATGTTAAAAAAGCAGATTAAACACCGCCTCCTTATATAAAAAAAGTGACAAAGAACCTGGTTTTAACATGTGCTGCATATGCCCCAAGAGAGCTTAAATCTTGCCTGTCTCTCTTATCAATGATGACCATTTATAGGATTTAATCGATGAAATAATGGGACGATGAGATAACTCGGGAAGAAACAGAACTGCCAGGGGACAGAAAATTAGAGTAGAAACCGTGTGGTGGATGTAATCCTAGCAGAAATTAAGGCATTACTTCAAGCGTACAAAGTGTAATAATCTTCAATTTATTATAAATAAAAGAGTATTGAAAATAAAAAAAAAATGTCGTTCGTTAAGCTTACTTGGATTTCAAAATAACTGAAGGCTTAGAATTTCTCATCGTTGAATAAAAAAATATAACTAACTTAGTAAAGCTTATATATGAAAAAATATCTCTAAAATTTTTTCGAGAATAAAATAAAAAAGTTAGTTTTCTTTGAAGCTCAAATGACAACTACACAAACAAAATGAATTGTATCACATGCGAAATATTTAAATGAATTTAATATTAATTAAATAAGTTTCTTTTTTTGATTCTTCATTAGAAGTAAAAAAAGGTCCTCCAGAATTATTATTTTAAAAACATTAATAAACAAGATTTCCTCATTATATCTGTAATTTAAGAAACGCAATAAGTTAATCGAGTTATTACCAAAGAATGGTAACATAATCGCTTTAATATTATTATTTATTCCAGCCTCATTTCGAATGCAAATTCAATTTGACGGTTTTCTTCGCGGCATGTTCAAACAGAATGTTTCATCAGTAATATAATTATTTTATTAAAATACAAGAAAACTTTTGGGACAACATTTACATGTATAGGAAATACGTACGTGCTAAAGGAATGTAACCAGGTAATATTGTGTGTTTATTATGTACAATCATGATTTTATAACAAGCCCGATCCAATTTAGTGTGTATGGATATCAGTTATTTATTTTACAGTAGTCAATGCAGACAAAATACTTTTATAAAATAAAAAAATACTAACCTGAAAATATCTTCCACACATGTAAAAAGCTACATTTTTTATTTCTGCTTTGTAATGGAAAGGAATGTATTAAAGTTTGATAACAAACATTTGTGAAGAAAAAAACATATAAACGATTATTTACTGATTTCTACATTGTATGTAGGTGTATAATTGGTTTTCAATTTTAATATTATTTTTACTATATTTTATAAAAAAGGGAAACTTTTTGTGTATTGCCTGAATCAATGTAATTACTTTTTACTTAATCGAAAATAGCACAAAAAATAAACTTTTCTCAGTGAATTAAATGTTAAAAACACAGTATTTTTAGTGATTTTGCATAATTATATCCATAAAAGTTTTTTTACTGATTTTATATAAAAATATAAATAAGACTAAATCGGCAAAAGAGATTTTGTAAATTATCATAAACCATGAACCCAAAATTCTGATAATAATTTCTACCGTGTATAACAAATAATTTTGATATTATTTCAACGTTTTTAGGGATTCCGCGTATTCCGAGTTTTGTAACATACTCTTTTGCAAACGATTCTTTGTTTGTTTAGATTCCAGGAACTCATACAACGAAAAATAGGTTTCCATCTAAATGCCAATCATAATATATAACTTTTATCCCTCAAATTAAACTGTCTAACAAACAGATGTTACCATCAAGTTTTTGAGTTCAGATTAACGCAATAATTTAATATTGGATAATGTAACGAAGGCTTAAAACAAAACACATTTAACAAAATATTTTTTGAATTATTCAATGAACATTATATGTACGATTTTATACACGAGAGTAAACACTATAAAATTCAATGTCGTAATTATTTAGTTTTGTATTATGCACAAGCAATAACAATTTTTGGATAGTCATAAAAAATCATAAAAGTTTGCTTTTTTGAGTCACTACATAGTGAGTATCGAAAATACAATGCGGCTAAAATGTAATAATCTGTTGAAATAAACTCTAAGAGGAGTAGGGCTTATACGAAAACCGACTTTTGAAAAACCGGTTTTCTAATATCAATATTGTTAGAAAACCGGTTTTATCCGGTTTTCGAAGTTTTACAAAAATGGCTTATTTAATTAAAATAGCGATAAAAAGTTATTTTTTTATGTTGTTTATTTATATATATATATATTAATACACAACAATAAATTATTTGGTGTTACTCTTTAGAAAATATGATTTAAGAAAACACAAAGCGTTCACTGATCGTTTTGTAACAAAATTTCCTGATATCGAAAATACCCTTTCGCTGGGTTATGACGTGAGTCATATGGTTTTTAATTAAGCCATCAAATAAAAGATTCAAATTATCTGTCCTTTTGTTACGCAGTTGAAAAACCGGTTTTCGAATGTCACAAATTTGGGAAAAAAACCGGTTTTTGTAAACCGACAAGCCCTAATGAGGAGTCTTTATGGTCTACGTTGGGAGTTGAAATGTACAAAAATTTTACAAATGTTTAATCAATAGTATTAGTTAAAAGGTTTTGTTTCTATGAGAGTTAGGGAACGAAGTATGCCGTTAATAGTAATACATCGATAAACTTGGTAATAAGTAAACTTAAGATTAACAATGACTTAACCGTTCAATGTTACTTTAAAAAAAACTGTACTAAAGTGGGTACAGCTGTATAAATCTAATTTTGTGACTTCTTGTGTAAGACATTATCTTAATGAAATTTCTCCTGTTACAACTAAAATTTTATGTAAGATACTAATTTCTTAATTAAGAATATTTACAATTGTCGTTAAGTTTTTACTTAAGCACTCTTGCAAACTTGCAGTATTTAGTAAAATTACATTTTTTTTTTTGACTTCTGAATTATATTTCACACATTTTAATAACATTCAGCTTTTGAAAACAAGTGTTAAATATTATTGGGTATTTAAATGTTCTATTTTTTGCACGAACTATAATCATGTTTTTTGTTTTAAAACTAATTTAAAGCTTTGTTCAAATATTTTTCCACACATGTTGTACTATTAAATTTTGAAAAGGCGCACGGTAAAGAATAATAAATATAAGCATTAGCTTGTAAAATACTGCGCTATTATGTGTATTTCAATAAATTTAATATAATTTTAATATCAAATGATTCTAAATGACACTGTATTGTTAAAATTAAATGTATCCATTATAATAGTAATAATATGCGTGGTTTGGATTTAACGATATGTAACAGAATTTCGTCACAATAGTGTATCATTAAATTATTCCATGCCGTACAAACAGCCTAAATGAGACGGGATGAATTTATTAGATTAAAAGTTTATTTTGAGAACAATGTGCGCATATCTTCCTTCGAAGATTTACCGGTTGTGCTATTCACGGCTATTGGCAACTATTTCTAATGAATTATTCTTTGTGACTTTTTTTATTAATTTAACAAATTAAATCTTTATCTGTTTTAGATTTTAAAAACTACCGGTTATTACCAGGAATGATTTTATTGCATATTAGGGACAGATATAAATATATTAAACTTAATAATTTTATAAATATGCATTTGCATTGGAAAGTTTTGTTTTTCTCCTTCAACATTAAAATACGCATCGTGATTGTTACTGGTGTCTATACTATCTATGGATAGCTGTTATCTATATCCATTCAATAGACTTCTCTTTTCAGTTATAAGATAAGCAAAAGACAACGAAATATGATATTTAAAAAATAAAACAATCTTTTCTGCTAACTACACATTTTCTCCTTTCCACTCATCACGAGATGAGTGATGAGCGAAACTGGTATTGATTATATTATTTTTAGGGTAAAAATTTGGTGAATAGGCATTATATTAAAACACATAATACTCATTTGTCACTTCACTTTCATTTAATACGACCAGGATCAGTTTCACTCATGATGATCATTATCAACTGATAAGAGAATACAATATGATATTACAATGTTAGAGATTATAATAAATAAATCGTCAACAATACTGGAAGAATACTTTAAACGAATTTGGTTAAATTTGACATCATAGACAAAAAAAGCTACTTTTACGATGCTTTTGACACATTGGAGGAGGCACACTATTAATTATTGATTTTGCAAATATGTTGTGACTACTGGGATATTTTTCCTAGTTAATTCGAGAAAGGCAAAATGTCTACAGGATACCAAAGTGAGAAGTGATATTAAGTATTTTTTTTTATTTTATTATCTGGATATTATTCAAATGTTTCAATCATAATTTTCACTTCGTTTCAGGTATGATCATTTAACAACTGGCTTATTTTCAAAACAAGAAATTTTACTTGAATGGTAAGTAAATATTACAATAATTTACACGTTTTTTAGAAAAATATGTTTGCCCATTAAAAGTTGCCTCTCTACAGCCACCTGTATCTACGTAGTTTGAGCGTCAAGTGGGTTTCCCCATTTAAACTTCTTTTACAGTTGTCAGCACATTAGTAGACAAGCTACGTGTATTATAATGGTGGAATCATGTGACAAGCTTTAGTTGGTTTTGACATCTTGCAGGAAATCTTTTTATTCTTCTGAAATTCTCAAACTAACAAGTATTGCAATACTGCGGTGCGAAAGAATTTGGCTTTTTTATTGGCATTCTATTAAAAATTAAGCACTTTTGAACTCATTCCACATTATGTATTGTATCAGTTGATAATGCTCGCCAAGAGTGAAACCTGTCCTGATGTAAAATAAGTAATTTAAGAATCAAATAATGAATAGTATAATTATCATGCCGGCTGTGTGGTCGAGTGTCAACATCGTTGACATTGAACACGAATGTCATCGGTTCGAATCTAAGTACGGACAGTTTTTTTAGATTGATTTTTAAATCGATTTATGGATTTCTGTTCAAATGCATGGATGTATGTGATGTATCGAATTCCATCCTAATCATTTTATCCTAAAACGAGCGTATCGAGAGCGATTAACTTAACACTAATAATGTCCTAGCCCTATTTTTCTATACTTACTTTCTTTGAAAAAGAAAGGGTGAGAAACTGAATACCAATAGTTCTAGTAGAAAAAATCTGTAGAGGTACCCACATGCTCCACATTAGTAGCGGACATAAATATATAAAATAAAATACATATTATATATTTTTAAGCAAAAAAATAATTCTCATATTTCATAAATAAATAGTCCGCAACATTTTTTCTGATTTAATTTTTCATTTTTTTTTATAATAAGTCTCTTGTCTGATATTTGTGGTTAAATGATTTTACTATTTTCCTACAGCCTAACCTCAACCCAGTTTACAAACCATGCTATAAGTATTTTGGAAGTCAATATATTTTACAAAATAACGGAGAAGTCGACATATCTGAAATCTGACCTAAGCCTGCATTTGAAAAAATCTGCCTCTATAAGCGATGTTTCATATTTAACACAATCAATATATCTACTGAATTCTGAATAAAATTCTGTTTCTTTTTATTAATTGTTATATTCGATGTATTTTTAATTAAATATTAACATTGATTTGACCATGGTGTAGAAGCAAATCAAAAAGGTTTTATGGAAAAAAGCTTACTTTAATAAAATATTTTACTTAGTACTTTTGATTCGTTCATGGTATCTTGTATAAAAAGTATGTTTATATTAAGCGTCTACTACTAAACTACAAAAATCGACATGCTTCATATATTCTATAATACAATAATGTGTAAAGTTTCCAATACTTACCAAAGAACAGTGATTTTTATGTGACAAAAGTGTCAGTGTATTTCTTTAGAAATTGAAGATAGGTAATATGGTGGGTAGCAAAAATTGTGTTTCATATTTTGCGGTTCAGATTTTATTGAAAGGACATCGTGTACTTTCTATACTGGCTGAAATGATACAAAATGAAAATGGATTCAGTGACGCTACATAATACAATATTCAAAAATGTTTTAGTTGTTTATAATAAAATAGCCACGTAAAATCAATTATTTACTGACAATTATCAGTAATTGATACGTTCAAATTATTTCGTTTTCATATACAATAAATACTAAGATTACAGTTTAATGTTTATTTTCTATATTTATGTCGATGTTTAAAGCTATGATACTTAAACAAAATCATTAAATATGTTATTTTTTAGAATATGCAATTTTTCAACTAAAGATTCAATGTAAAAATATACTATTTGTTATTGTACTTTTTCAATACTTAAATTTATAGGTTGTAGAAACTGCATATGTAACTATAGTAGCAAAGGTAAAATACATTTAATTACTTGTATAGTTATAAATAACATGACAATGCCGTTAACTTTTAAACTTTTGAAAAAATGTACACAGCAAAAAATGATTTTTTAGGACTTACTTTATGTATGTATGTGACAAAAAGATATACTTCACTTAGATTTCTTTAAGAAAAATTAAATCAGTTTGACATTTGTCGTCACTGCTTGTGGCCGAGTAAGCTAAAAAGCTCTCTTTATACGTTTTCCGTTTCGATCTGACACCTGTTATCAGAAATGCATTTCGATTCGTTTTCTTTCCATTGGCGTGCATTTGAGACGGCAGCTGTTGCAATTCTGCACTTTATTGCACCTACAAACCACAGTTCCTTATTTCACCGACTTGTATTTTACATTTAAAATCATTTTTACTCACATACTGGATAAGAGCAAAGTTTTATTTGGTATGAATGTATGCACTCCGTGGTGAGGATACATTTAACTAATGCGTGGCACAGTAAAGTGGTAGTGTATTTAAGAAATAGTGCTAACAAAGCTTTACGCGGACTCATGCTGTTTTTACAGAAAAATGCTTTTACGTGTAACTTAAAAAAGATTTAAGACTTTTGTACTTAAGTGTTTTATCGGAAATAAATGTTTTTACAATGTTTGTAGCCAGACGGCATAGTTTAACGATTGCTGATTTCATTACACCATAACTTGTAAAAAGATTTATTATACTTCGGATTTTCTTTTTTTATAAACTCTGATATTTTAAGAACGGTTTAAATGATACATAATGTTGTCCTTTACTTATCTGAACCCCGATTTTTTTATTATAAAAATAAATCCAGTCAATTTTGACAAAACATGATACCAAAAACATTTAAGGTGTTGACTGTGAATACTTGGTGGAAACACAATCATGTTTAATTATTTTTAAAAACAGTGCTTTATTTTTAATATTAAAAACTGTAAAATTTGAGTTTGTACAGTTATGTAAAAAAGAAAATCCGTTCTATAATTTAAAATAAAGGTATGGTATTTTAATAATAAAAATACCATTATGAACCACAGTTAATTTAACACTGTTACAAATTATTAAGTACGCACATAAAGAAGAAACTTACTCTTGTTACTTCTTATCCTTTAAAATGCTTTACATAGCTCATTAGCTTTCACAGAAAAACTTTTGCGAATACCTTTTAATAATATTACTACTAATAACAAATTAATTTTCAGAACAGATACTTTGCCGAAAAAACAAAGTGAAATCTCATTTGAAATAGGTTTTCACCGTAAGATATTTAGTGAAAGTTAGTTAAATACCTTTTTTAAGTTAATTAAATGTCTTAAGTTATGCTTTGGCATTAAATAAATAAAAGCTTTAATTTTCAATCAATCAATAGACTTTTTTTCAAACTCTGTAAAATCAATATAATTTATATGATCAGGTAATAAATTTACTGTAATTTAATAATATACTGTTTCTAGTTTCGATTTGAAACGTCGTTATTTTGCTCCATATTTATGTTAATAAGCATTTCATGGCGAAGAATTATAAACAAACCAAAAATAAATAACTTTCAAGTAAAACGTTGGCAATGCAACAAGGTTTTGATGTAATACATACAAAACAATTTGCCATTACAACAGTGACAAAATAGGTTTTAATAATATGCAAACGAATTATGGTAACCCTTAAAAGTGTCTTTATTGGTTTTGTGCGGTTTAATTACTACAAACGGTTTACCTATGCAAATTACTGGAGAGTGGAATAGACGTTTTAAAGTAACAACGTAACAAAGATTTTCTTTCTAATAACGACAAATGTGTCATTGATAATAACCATACAGTTTTTATTTATTGATTTGGCATTTACTTGGTAAAACTCCATTTTAATAGGGTAAAATATCAAGGTATTTCAGTTCTACAGTTTTAAAAAAAGTTAAAGGTTGATAGCTATTTCGGCTTACGCCATCGTCAGAACTATCAGAACTAGTTCTGACGATGGCGTAAGCCGAAATAGCTATCAACCTTTAACTTTTTTAAAAACTGTAGAACTGAAATACCTTGATATTTTACCCTATTAATAACCATACAGAATTGAAAGATTTATTCTGTAAAATAATGAGACTGGCTAATGATATTTTTGCCTTTGTAACCTGGTGGTACATCAAAACAAAAAAATATTTTGTATTGTATTTTGTTTTCAATTAAATATTTTTTTAAATAAAAAGATTTAAAATATATATTATTATTCTTGAGATAGCTTCTTCTTCTTTTGTTCTGGTGCTTATGCTTAGGGTGAACCTTGGCCGCGTCAGATAATCTCCTCTACTCTGCTTCGTCTTCTACGTTGCTTAGCCAATCACTTAGCAATTGCAAGTCCTGTGACACCTCATCCATCCACCGAGATCGTAGTGTTCCACCGTTTTCTTTCATCGGTAGAAAAAATGTGCCGTTTTGTAGATTTTACTCACCTTTGTGTGTTATAATTCCAATTCATCGTAGGCGTTTAGTTTCAATATATCTGAGAAAGTCTTACTCTTCGTAGAGATCAAATTAGGCTCATTGTAGTACTTACTTGGAAGATACCATTTTAAAAGATAGTGTTTTTTTTGTAGCGTCTTTAGAGTTAAGCTTCCAGCCTTCTGACTCATGCGCTGAAACTGGTCTTATGAAGGTTTTGCAGACTCAAACTCTGTACTTCGTGATAAGTAGGAGAATTTAAACTGTGTATACAGTTCGTCAGAAGAATCTATTATTGCTTACAATTCTCCATTTAATTTTCTCGTTTACTTTAGCTTAGGCATTATCGATGGATTCAAGATACACGTACTCACTGACTGTTTTAGTGGCATCGGAGGTTATGCTTTAGTGGCATCAGCTTTGCGACTGGCATACGTTTGGTTGATTTTATGTTGACTTTCAATCCAACTTCACTTGCCGCTTTCTACAATATCAGGTTTCAACAAAATCACTTTTTTAACAGTCTATGAAATTAATCAAATCAATTTTATCTACGCTGGCCAAAATCTGTATTGATTTAGAGAAGATTGACTCAAACACTCTTGGCTTTGAGTTTATCTCTATTAATTTTATTATTTAATTCTTTTTACTCGTCATTATATCTTTTGTTTGATTAAAATAGTACAAAATTTAAAAATTCATTGTTGAAGGGCGGTATTGATAAAGTAAGTTTAGCCGTATACATTCATAAGTGGTTTGTCATAGTAGGTGGAATCAGGCTTCGATTTGCGGCGGCAGGACAGGTAGCCAACTCGCCTCGCTGACTTTTCAATCAAGTTTGAATGAACGTCCAATAAACAGTTGCTGTAATAAAAAGCTTTTTCTATGAATGAATAAACACATATAAATAAAATCACTTCTTTTTTATTATTTTATAGCGCATACGATTGAAATGTTGCGTTTTCAAATTAAAGCCTTTTGAAAATATTCTATGATTTTTTTGTTTTTATTATGGCAAGATTTAATCTCATTTAGATTTGATTTCAAACTATTCGTTATTTGTTTACTATATAAATACAATTAAACGACAAATAGTTGACAAAGTAAAACACACTAACATAAAAGCATGCTTTTGGCTTTACGCAAATTGCCGATTAAATGTGTATGATTTCTCAACTATACTCAAATTCAGTTAGTGTACCAAAACTTTATATAAAATTTACTGTTGAGGGTTTTAAAAGAAACTTAAATATCATATTTGAATCGTTCAAATTTTGAATTGACCGTGTATTTGAATGAATTAAAATGCCGAAAATCAAATCCTAAGTAGCTAAAATAAAACGATCAAAAATAAATATATTTGTATTTATTTTAAATAATGACAAGTAATGCTTTATAATTAATATTTATAAAAAATATCTGGCGTATTTGTCACCTCTAATATGCCAGGCATGTTTTTTTTATTATTTTAAATCACTTTAAGGTGTTTTCATGTTATTACGAGTAACATGTTTTTTTTTCCATTTGTCTTAAAAGGGTATTTGTTTATTAATTTGTGTAGATGTTATTTATAAATGTATTTACATAATTATAAATAACCTGAGAACTCTTTTATACAGTTCAATCTAACTGTTAAGTTGTTAAACGACCTGATTCAGTTTTGGATGCAGTTAAAATTTTCCGTCCTCAGTAATCTAATATATAATATTTTAACGTTCGGTTTAGTGTTATTTTTGAAAAAAAAGTATCCAGATAAAACCAAAACAAATGAAGAAACCGTAGCTTAGAATATAAATATGAAAACAAATACAAATATTATTTTTGAGCCGCGATAACAGGAAAGTACTAACTTTAAAAAATAATTCATAAGCTTAGACATTATGATTAAATTGAGTTTAAAATGTTTCAAAATGACATTTTTATACATTTTTCGAGATGAATCCAAAAATTAATTTTCATAAATTATTACAAGTTTTTTTTTTACAAATACTTTGTAATGCAGTTTGTTGGACCGAATAGCAAAGGAAGAATTACGACTATTGCAGTGCAAAGAACATTTTCCAAGAAGAGGTTTTCCTTCAAGATAATGCAATTACGGGAATAATGGTACTGCTGTGGACTCTCATTTAAAATTAAGGCGCTTCTTTACTTGCAGTCTTTTCTAGGATAATTTAATTTTACTTGAATTTTTTCGCAACGATAAATAATGAATTGTACGACACTTTTTACTTTGCAGTATTCTCATAGGGTTTTTTTATAATATACAACCATAAAAGCGGTTTGTGCGATAAATGCAGCTTAAATTCTTAATGCGTTTAAGAAATGGCTTTTACAACTTCTTTTTCATTGGGTATCAAAAATAATTAAGAGTTAATACAAAAATAGCTCAAGATAACCAAACGTTTACTATACTTTGATAAAAATTCTTACAAACTATTCAAATACCACTTTAATTGTGGCTTTGGAATCATGAAAATGTTAAACGTTTTCATTTTTCGTGGTGTGGCAAATACACTTTTACTCTAATTGAGAGAAAAAAATGAAGTAACATTATTTTTTATTAAATATTTAAAATTTACTAGAACATGTTTAACTGTAAAACTAATGGATATAATTACGAATTGTTCAAATATACGGGAATGACTTAACATATTTAGAATATTTTTTCCCACTATCGATCAAGTTAAATCATTTTCAGATACTTACTTAATATCTTAAGTAGGACAGGTTGTTCGCCACTGCTAAATTTATTTCCAATGGTTTAACCCTTTCTAATTGATGCAACTCATTAATTAATCATTTAGTAACGTAAATGTCATTTGTAGTATCGTTATTGTTTGTTTGTTTTTTTATCATCCCCTCCTTGCCTCCTTGTTTTATTTTTATAATATACCAGAATAGTAAAATTAAAACCATTTGTAATTAAACAAGCTTTGTGAAAGTAATGTTGTCTGAGGATGCATCTGAAAGAGGCGAAAAACTTGTCACAGTTTGTAGCACAATACGTGAAATAATCTAAGCTATTTTATATTAATATTGGCTACTTTATTATGATATCAATTAATTATAAATCACCTCTAACTAACTACCAAATACATTCATTCACTCCTTCGCTCCAGCCTTCAAGTTAGTGTGGCTAGCCGTATTACCCTATCGTTAGATACTTATTATATATGCTATTTTTATAGTTTTAAGTCCTCTTATTTATAACAATTTTATTATACGGTTAACCTATTATATATCATTTTATTTGTTATGCTTACTAAATTATCTAAATAAAAGTATCATTGAAATCAACATAAAAAGCTGATTATGATACTATTAATTGAAAATCGAATGATCAACAATGAATGCAACAAATGTGTTTATAGTTTTAATGAAAATAAGCTTCCCCTATCATTTCAGTAGCAGCTGTAAATAAATCATTATTTTGTAAAATATTAACGCTTTGGTCAGTTTGTCAGTATATCTCCATTAATTTAATAATAATAATCATTAAAAACGAATCTCAGTAGTTAATGGAACTGATTTCCAATTATAGTAATTAATTAAATTGAAACTGCACTGAAACATAAATTTACAAGTCGAATATTAAAATTATATTTCTTTATTGTACGCGACAAAATATACTATCATTAATATTATACTTATTTAATATATATTATGCAAAACTCTTGTCGCCTGTGCGGTTGAGTGTTCAACGTCGTTGGCTTCGGCTACAGAGATCACGGGTTCAAATACCAGTACGGACAGTTTTATAAATTGATTTTTCAATCGATTTATGAATTTTTGACCGAAGGCATGGATGTGTGTGATGTCTTGAATTCCCCCCTCTCACCCATCATATCCAATGAACGGGGCGCATCGAGAGCGATTAGGTAACCACTAGTCTTGTCTATCCTTCTATTCCTACTCTCTTTGAAAAAAGAGAGGTTGAGCAACTGAGTAACAAGCAGTTCTCGTAGAAATACTTCTGTTGAGATAAACTCCATTAGGAGTCCACATGCTCCACATTGGGAGCGGACATAGTAAAAAAAATGCAAAACTAATTGTAAAAGGCATTTTATTTTTTAAAACATCTTGAACTTACAGACTACACGGTATGGCTTTAGTCACGTTATATGAAACTGCACTGAGATTGCCGAGAAAAACCGATTGCTGCGGTCAGTCTTCACACTGACCCATATGCCACGATCTATCCGTGTTCGAAGATTTTTATTTAGTATTACTTTGATATTTAATCCTTATTTTTAAATTTTGTTGATGGTAATGTTGTAAAAATGATAATTAAATCTAGCAACCTAAAGCACCAATAATCATACGCATATAATTTAAATACATCTCAATGGAGTCAACCTAAACCATTTCCAACTACACAGAAATTTGATATAATTATAATAGTACTTTGATAAAAAAAGTTTCATAATATATTATATATACTCACTTATGTGCCGAGTTCATGGTGAAGTGGCCAATTTCGTTCGCTTTAATTGCGGAGTTCACACGTTCGTACTCCAGTACGCACACATTTTTCATTTCGGATTCCTGGTCAACGGCATGGATGTCTAGAATTTCTTTCTACCACCATATCAGATTCTAAAACAATAGGCCTTAAAGAGAGTGATTAATTTACCAATAATCCTATTCTTTGCCAATTTTCAATTTTCTTTTGGCTTACTCTCTTCGAAAAAAAGAGGAGCTAAGTAACTATTAATTTTCTTAGAAAAACACTTTTTGAGATAAACTCTTCATATGATCAATATTAAGAGCAAATATGGTTTAAAAAATAAAATATTTTACAAAGATAAAGCAGCTGGGTCATAATATAATATTTAAGAACACTAAAAATAATATTCAACTCTTAAGGAAAAATAAAAAAAAAGTTTTCTTTAAAAATAAAAATACTCTCAAATTGAATTAAATATACAAAACCTAAGCGGTATTTTGCTTTTTGGGGAAGTCCCAAATCCAAACAAATGACATTAGCATCGTGAATAAGACCTCCTCCGGTATATAAAATCAAATCTAACGCATGAAACATAATCAAAATTTATATTTGAATAATAAAATTTCGCCAACACTGCTGATGGATGGAAGATTCTTGCAAATTAAATTACTAAATAGAATTTTGAGATGAGGCAACAACGTCTGGCGTCGAGAGAAATCTTGGAAATTTCTTTGCTCAAATCCTTCTGTATTTTTAAATTTTAAATTTCATGCTTACATAACGTACACACTTTTTTTACCAATTAAATAATTTATTAACTGTATTTAATTAAAAAATCAATTATATTCAATTTAAATTCGAATTTCATAAATGAATACTAAATTGTTATAATTGAGAAGAAATCTTTTTAAAATACCATTTATCATTCTGAGAAATGTAATATCTTTTTGATTAATTAAATCATTTTTTTTTTACTTCCGTCTTCAGTATTTTATTAAGATATTAATACTTTTTCTTTTTAAAACGGTTTATTAATGTTCTCGAAATCAAAATATTCCTTCGAATTCTAAGTACTTTGTAAATATAAATTATTATCTCATCTTATTTACCACAATTCATTTTATAAAAAAAATGAGCAAAACAAATAAAACTGAATTCTTTTATTATATAACATTCAAGATATATATCAAAAGCATGTACATAGGTACATAAAAACATTTTTATTTTATTGAATACGTTTGACATTGTTTATGCTATTGAATCACGATTGATATCGGCCAAAATTATTTTTTGAGTGGTAAGACTTCATTAATGATACTTTTTTATAGAATTTTAAAACATATTGGATTTTTTCTGATATTCTCCCTCTAAAATAGATTAATATATATAAGTTTCTCATTTGCAGCCAGTCCTTGTAGTATGGTTCTAGTTCAAGTAATTAACGTTTACTTAGGTGTGAATATGATTATACAAATATATTACATGTATACATAATTTTTTTTTTTAATGTTAAAACATATTGTTCTTTACGACAAATGCCGATGCGCTTAATATTTTCAAATAGAAAGACCATACAAGATAAACTCGATGAGAATTTATATCACCCGCACGTTTGTGTTAGATGTCAGATTAAAATTTAAAAATCTGAATTTGATATTGAACTTACCGGTAATCAAACCCAGACCCGCATGGTTAGTAAAGCCAATCTTTTAACAACTAGACCATTTAAGGCTACCTCAATTTTTAATATAAAATAACTTTATATATATTAATAAGAATGTATATTTTAACTTGTTTGTAAATATGTGTGGTACGTGTTTCGTATCTTCTAGAAAAAACATTTATCTTAACATATCTCAAAAATATTTTGATGTTTTGAATTTAGATTAAAAAATCTCTAAATAGCTTAAAATATATTGATACATTTTCTGAATGACATCTAGAGAGGAAAATATTTTTAAAGTTTTATTTTAACAGGCAATATTCACATTTATTTTTGATCTGACAATTATTTAAAACATTTGCTTGCTTTGGGTGTTATAACACATTTAAAAGTTAAAATGATATTTTGTTTTCAGTGAAAATTTTAATAGAAAACTCATAAAAATGCAAACAATTTCCCTGCTTGCAGTGCACACGGTACGTGCTAGAGAAAGAATGTATCCACAAGAGTCTCAGGCTTTTTTTTCATGTACACTGTATCTAGCGAAAAAAATAATAATAGTAAAACTACGCAGTGGTAGATAGCCCGAGGGCCAGGTCTTGTTAAAGTTTTTGGTGCGATGGCGTGGCGGCTTGCTCTGCACCAGTGTTGAAGCATCGCTAACATTCCTCTCTGAAATATAGCTTGCAGCAGTTGGAAGCTTCTTAAACTTCCACAAAAAACTTTTTGACTTAAAACATTGACGTTTGAAATATAAATATTGTCAATTTTAGGTTGAACTTCTGCATGAAGTCTTTTCACTAAATACATAATTGCAATACTGTCAACATATAAAAAACTTTAACTTTATCATAAAAACGAAGTAAAGATGTTTAAAGTTTTTGAACTAATTTCATATATGTACTTGAGTAATTAATATATCATTTTTTTAAAACATGTTTTTTTAAGTGGCATATCGTTAATATAACTTTTTTGGCGTAAATTTTTACCGCTTGTTTAATTCTATACATTTTGTTTCTTTTGATAAACAAAATTAATTTATAATAAACATCGTTATAACAATAATATATATATTTTATTTTAATATATTTTTTAAGAGATTTTATACTGAGCATCTTTTTTAAATGCTCACGATAAGTGAAACAAGTCTTGAATATTTTATTTAATCCTGAAAGTAGAACAGAAATATGTCTTCTTTTTTATACATATAATATTATATAAAGCTTTTTTTACCGATAATCGATGTATTTTATTTTAAATATGTTTAAAGTGATTCTTGACTTCTCTTTAAGTTCATTGGACTGATAAATTTTGTATATAGAAAATAACTACATTGCTTCTAATTGCTTCACATTTAATTTATGTTAAAAATGCCGATACAGTGTTTTTTCACATTAAAATATTTTGTTCATATTTAACTGTTAATCGTCCATGATTTTAAAACGAGATTCAATATATGAAATCTTAAATTATGTGTGTATTTAATCTCAATAACAAAACTTTATTGTACGTATTATTTGCTTGACAAATTCAAGTGAAGGTTAAATGTGTAGTTTCAGATATGTTCTAATTTGTATCATGAACTTTGACAATATTTTCGGCCTTGTAAGACTCAACCGTATTGTCCTTATAACATTCAAACTATTTGCATAATATAAACATACTTCAAAAACAAAGCAAATTCAACTATCCTTTACTTAAACATATTATTATCCCCGAAGTTCAGGACCGCTGGTGAACAAACCTCCACATACAAATTTGTAGCCCGAGGCGTTTTCAGTGGCTTTCGACGAAGAGACAAACCAGCTTCCAGCTTACAGAAAACATGTCAACTATTCTTTGCGACTTAAACATTCCAGCATACTATTCTGGAGCACATATTAATGTTGAGACAAGATCTTGTTTATAATTTTTATTAAAATAGTTTTACTAACCATGTCTGCTTAGCGTGACGTATTTTTGATTCATGCTCTTATATTCTTCTTTTTATTATATTAAATAGGTCGAAATGAATGCAGTACGGTTACCTTGCAATTATTTTTAGGGTAAAAACTGTCACTACAGCTTGATTGCAGCTTTATCCTAATCCACTTAATTAAGTAAGAGTTTTTTTTCTATTGGATGTTGAATTCAGTGATGTATGAAATAATAAATTTAAATCTTTTTATATATATCCAAGGTTATTATTTTCGCTAATTGTCAACACTTCGAAAATTCTTAGTAGTAGAATTAGATATATATTAGAAAAAAAAATTCTAGCTAAATAATATTTAAATGGAAAAATTCAAAACATTGTTCATTATTTTGATCAAAAAACGTAACATTTATAAATAAGCAAAAATCTATACCTGCCAAAAGAACATATTTTTTATGTAATTTATAGTTCATCCATATTTTTTCTGGCTGTTCATCCCCAGTCTTGTTTTATAAACCCAAGACTTTAAATACAATTAAACGAGTCTCAGATTTATTTTCTACACTAATTTTACAATCCTCAGCATTCTTGAAATGCTACTTAACGTTATTTCTTGATTGGTCCGCATATCTTTATCTTTCTTGAAAAGCTATATTTATATACCGGTTTACAGTTAAGATGAAATTTCAGAAAATATTATAACCGTACCTTCCTTCCCAACAAATTGGCAAATCATTCAGGCTGTCATCTAAACATAATAAATCGTTTACCCTGCTTCATTTGCAGTGGCATTTAGCAATAAAGTAAATATCTGTGTATTATTATAGTTGCTATTGAAATATAACAAAAAGTGTTTATCTCCCAAACCGTGTAGTTATCCGATTATTCATTGTATTTTCTGTCAAAGTAACCTCCCTCGATTGCTAAAGACCCTAGGCACGTGTCCCGTTTACCCGAACCCAGTTCCGGGCCTGCTTTCGATACAACCCGGAGGCAACTAATCCGCAAAATTCGGAGAGCGGCGTAACGGAATCGTTAATTTATAACGGCCGTTTCAATTTAATTTAAACCATTTTAACCCGCCACTGCCTTAGGATGCTATCATATTATTTTATTATGCATGTATTGTTACGTTATGATAACAGAAGTAGATTTTAATCTTCAAGGGATCTCGGATATTGTAAGGAAATATTTAAATCGAAAACTTGCTACAAATAAAGGGTTTCTTTATTGTTTTAATAATATCTTTACATTTTTGATCTTGATTCCTTATTAATTAAAACGTTTCTAAATGTATTCATTTTTTTAGACAGCGGATACTGTAAAGGCGTCTTAGTAAAATTTAAAAAGAGTTTATTTTATATATTTCCATGATTTGGCATTTTCAATAATGCTTCTTTTTTGTACTATATTGACAGGCCTTTAGTGTTACGTATAAACGCTGTTAGCTCAATTTCATGAATTTTTATCATTGTTAGATTTTTTCAAAATATCTTAATAATAAAACTTAGCATCTAACAACAAACTATATGACTGTTATACGTATATCAACTCTCAAATCTGATACTTAAGCTTCCGTTGAATACAGTATATATAACATTGTTGATAGCGATTAGTATTATTCGAAATTCTCCTTTCAAGTGTTTAAACATCTATATTCCTTTTAACAGTTAAGTTAACATATTTTGTTCGTATGTAAAAAAAATATGAATTGGTAAAACAATAGCAAATTTATTGAAAGAATTCATATTATTTAATTAATTACTACTTCTCACTAATTTGTGTCATTAAACAATGTCAGAATTCTTCGTCATCGACTTCGAAAATAGTAGGAATCTAAAATATTATACTGCATTGTTACATATTTTTACAATATCATTATGTTTATCTACTTTTTTTAAATTCATGTCCGCTTCCAATGTGGAGTATCTCAACAAACGTTTTTCTATGATAACTGTTTGTTACTCAGTTGCTTTTCATCTCTTTATAGAAGAGAGTAGTGATAGAAAGGATAGGGCTAAGACAAGACTAGTCGTTGGCTAACCACTCGATACACATTGTTATTTAAGGGTTGGAATGTTGGGGGAGGAATATTTAAACATTAAAAATATAAATGCTTTCGAACAGAAATCGATGAATTGATTTAGACAATGCTGTTCGTACTGGGATTCGAGCCCATGAGCTCCGACGTAGAAGCCAACGATGTTGACCATATTGACGAAGTGTACCATGAACCCGACTTATCCTTTCGTTTATTTAATTAATTTCGTTCGTAAATGTTACTTTAATCAATAATTCTATTACTTCGTACGAAGGTTTCTTTTTTAAAGATAATGTTTTGTTTCATCAATTTTTTTATTTAAATTTGTCTAACTCGTATTACTTACAGGATTTAAATATGTTTCATTTCATTTGAATAAATTTCCACAATGAAAACGGATTGTAAAGACGATTATGGTAAAAAATATATTTTATTATCATATATTTTTTCTCAACTTAAATTTTATTCATTTAATTTTATATATCAACCAAAAAATATTGCGGGTATTATTCGAACTTTTCTATTTTAGAATTTTCAGCATTCGTATTTTATTCATCTCAGATTGATTTCTTACGCGACATTTTTAGAAAAATTACAGTAATAAGAAAAAGCGCAGTATCAATATTTTAAAAAGTTTAAAACATGTTAAAAAATAATCTCTTGAATTATTTTACTTAATGAATTTTTTTATTCTTTGAATAAACATTGTAATAAAACAAATTTATTTCTTTTTCGTTGTCATAACATAAGGAAACGATAATTTTTGTCATTGTATAAAAAATATTCGACTGAAACGGTGAATATAAAAAACGTCACAAATATCACAAAATGATTATAAACATCAAGACTTCATTCAGGCTACTCGTCTAAGAAAATTCCGTGTTTTCAACTGTACAGCATGGCTTGTTAACCCTAAAACTCTTTTACCATACACATGTCTTTTAGAACTCAAAAAATGTAGTAGTAAATTGAAAAATCTTTGTTTTACTAAGAAGTAAGGTATAAATAGCACTGAATAAATTGTTAGCTTCGGCTACGGTGTTTATGGATTTGATCCCTTATTCAATAATTGATTTTTAAAATTATTTATGGATTTTTGTTCGAATGAATAAATTTATATGGTCTATGAATTCTCTTCCGCCAATTCGAAACATTAACCGAGTACAAACAGCAAAAAAAACTGACCACTAGTCCTTTTCTAGCCCTATATCTTTATCCCTACTACATATGAAAAAGAAAGGTTAAGCAACTGAGTAACAAGAAGTTCTTGTTAACCAACTAATATCAGAATACCATCCATTAGAATTTCATATGCTCCATATTGGGAGCAAACACGGTCACAAAAAATCTTAAGAATTAAATAGTATGCCACTCTGAAAAAAAAACAAATTCTAACAATTACATATATGCATTGTATATCTTTTTGATAATTGCACAATAATCAATATTGAATTGGAATAATTCTAATTAAATAATTGATTGTTGGTGTAGCATATTAGCAAAGATTAATTAATTGAGCGATTTGCAATAAAAATCAAAAGAATTTAATGATTTATTTACCAGATATTTATACAATACCTCTAAGTTTTATCAGGAAAAGACGGGTTATTTGTTCAGTGTAGTCCATTTATCCCATGCTTTTGTTAAATACTGTATTTGTGGATGTCAATAAATGGTCCTTAATAAATTTATATACAAAAGGGCCACATGGAACGGGAAACGAGTTAGAATATGTATTTGGACGATTCATTTAAAGTGAGCGCTATTAATATTTCCAATTATAAAATTATTTTAATTATTTAATTAACATGACGATTCGGAGAAACAAACGTATCTTTTTTTCAATAGTTTACAATGACTAATTTCTCTAAAGAATATGAAAGAAATTATGTTTGAATGGTTTCTAGTTAAGTAGAAAAATGCATCATTTTTCTTTTAATAAAACATATTTATACATGTAAAACCAACAAAATAATTATGTTATGCATAGTCTACTACGTACTTATGAATATAATTACACGACTCACCACAATAAAAAAGGTAAAATCTAAGAGCGATGAATTAATCACTTGTCCTGTCCTAATCCTATATTTTATATACTGTCTTCAAATAAAAGATTTTTAGCAACGCAGGAACAATCAGTTCGTGTAGAAAAACTTATGTTGAGATACCTACATTAGGACGCCATATGCTTGAAAATGCGAGCGGACATGGATTTAAAAAAAGACAGAATGTTGATTATATTTAAATTGTAATTGATAAATTGATTATAAAAAAATTTACACTTTGATTTCGAAGGTATTTAAAAATAACATAAAGTTATACGCATTCATAAAACAACACCACCACAATCTCAAATGTAATTTTCTCAGATAATCGTATTTGGAATCTCTTTTTTTCTCATTCTCAGCATAGATATTTGCTATTCGCTCATTAAAGCTTAACTGAACCGAACCATATGAATAGTGCACACATAACAAGTATTATGCTTTTCAAACTAATTTTGATTACTTCAGTTTTGTTCCAGATATTATGAAAATATTTGAGATTGCATTTAGGGCCTTCAGTACCGGGATCCCGTTCAATTTTGTGGCCCTGGGATTTAGATACTAAAAATTCCGGAATTTTGGAACTGAGTAGAAAAAGTACAAAATTCTCGAAAAGTTGTTGAAAATAGGCTACCGGAAAAAATGTTTTAAATTTGCACGCGAACTAAAAAAAGTCACAATTTTTTTCATTTTTGCAATTCCGGGTTTTTGAAATTGGATAGTTTCCAAAAAAAGTCTTGAAAGAGCTTTAAAAAACAGTCTCACGTCGTTTCATTTTGGGAATTCTGTAAATTTCCTGAGTTTTTGAAATCGGCCAATGAGTAAAAATATTGACCAAGGAGTAATCACACTATCATAAACACTGTAATCACTCTATAATAAATACTGACGAGTTCGAATTTAAGTCATTGTAGATGTATATAGCTTCAATAAAGCTATTGAACATAAATTAAATTAAGTTAAAAGGTTTTCAAGTACATAAAAAAATCATACACAGTACGAAGTGTATGAAAATAATCATAAAAACTCGCCAATACTTTTTCTTGTAAACATAAGACAACTAACAACTAGATCAAACAAATTACGAGTTTCATTAAATAAAATATTAAATTTTCTCCTACAAAATTACGAAGTTAAGCAATTTGCTCATTTGTTAACAAACAAGTGTATCATTTAAATCATTTCAGGATGAATTACTTCTGTAATTGTTACAGATTTGAAATAAATAAGCAAACATTCAGCGGAAACTTTTACTCGATTTTATGAAAATTTTGTTTGAAACTTTTAAGACGAGAAAATTTCTAAATTGTAATTTTAAAGTATTTCTTATAACATCGGGAAAGGAAACACGATCCTTGGCTAATTGGGCGATCGATCATTCGCAAGACAACTTAAACTCATTATTTAGTTATGGAAACATTATTTACCATTTTTAATTCCTTACTTAACTAAAATTTATATCTTCGTTCCAAATATACTTTTGAGCATCTGAAGTAATTTCACTCTGACTTAATATTTTGAATACAAATGCCATTTTGCACAGCTCGAAATAGGTATGTTTATTTTGATATAAAAAGCCTTTTATTTTCAACAACGATTCTTTCCTAAAATAGGTTTCAGGTAAAGCTGTAAATTATTATACAACTTATATTATATCCACTTGAAATATCAAGAATGAGCGTATTATTAATTTTATTATAAGAAAATTTATATTAACTAAGAATTCAAAAATTAAACATGGAAAAAAAACATATTTTATCTCAGCTTTTTTTCGTTGTATAAAAATCTGTATAAACTATTTTCACATTAAAAGTTAAGCTCCTCCATAATAGGTGTTTCAACACAAATTTTTCAGTAGAATTAAAAGTCATGTTTATGTACTACTTCCACCAATACAAAATTTAACACTCAAAAGAATTGATTTCATAACTTCAATAGTAGTAGAATATGCTTTTGTATGTTATTTCGCGGCTTTATATTTTTTAAAATAGGAACTTTTTTGTACTTGTTTACAAAGTTTTGTGTAATGATCCGACTTCTTGAATTACATTTTAACTGATGAAAATGTATGATTAGTTATATTCAATTGTTTTTTCAAATAATACATACAACGTGTACAATTTTTATGAATAGTATGTATTATGATCTATTATTAACAGAATTGTAAAAAGTGAAACATCGAATATTTTTCGGATGCTAGGTTTTTAAATTTGAATCAAAATATTCAAAATATTGAACACTTGTCAATCAGAAGGGAAAAATGTGGAATCTCCTGTGAAGATGACAATCTCTTTAAACTGGTTGCAAAAAAAACACTTTGACACATGAAGATCTGACTTGTGACTATAGAACTAAATAAAATTCAAGTAGCGTAGTAAATTATAATGTTTTATCAGAGATTCATACTCTTAAGAAAAAAAATATGCTGATGTATTCTCCCTCTTTCACATCTATCGGCGATTATTATCATAGAAAAAAAACATTTCTGCTATTTTCATAAACATTTAACAATTCAGCACTAAACACTTTATTTTTCTTCAAAAGAGATTGTATCTATCCAATTAAATATTTTTCCATTACACTGTAAGTACATATCACGATTGTCGCTTTGAAATCTTGGCGGGTCTCAAAATAAACAGAGTTTAGCTACTTTAGACGTTGTATCAATACAGATAGCGATATTGGGAATTCGAACAAACACTGCAGCCGCCTCTGTGCAAATTTAAGCGGCTAAACTTGAATTATGAACCAAGTTTGTTTTTTATCGGATTTTGTCCGATTTTGATATTCGGCAATTTTTGTTTGCCAAAAAAGGCCGGTCCAATAATTTTAATCTTTAATCACAACCAGATATCTAAACGCTTTTCAGAATATTTTTTTCTTCAGAGTTTACAATAATTCAAATCGTAGATGTCTATTTATTAGTCATAATAAATGAGACATAAAAAAAGATTGATTAAGATAATTTTTTTGGGTAAAAAAATATTTTGTAAAAAATCGGTAGCATGTAATGTTGCTAGAATTTTTATCAAATTATTTACATTATTACAAAAAATAATGCGATTGAGTTTCATGGCTTGAGTCCCATGACCGGCAATTTGATTTTTCAACCAAATAATATATTTTAAGTTCATAGGCGTGTATGTGGTATTTATATATTTCCCTATCATCAATAGCTTAGTGTAAAATATGTACAGTGATTATTCGCATGTATTTGTGTAGCAATATTTTTTAATATTTTCTTTAAAAAAATGTTTAATCCAGAATTTTTATAATACATTAACTCTTTGGTCTCACAGCTAAAAAAATCCTTGTGTTATATGGAAAAATCCGTTATCAATCATGTTGTTATGAGAAGAATTTTTCCGCTTTAAATCTAAAATTACTAGCATTCTAAAGAATATAATTTATTAACAGTATGTGTAGCCATCTCATAGACCTGCTCCAATAAAATGTTGTCGAGCACTTGAAATCATATTAACATATTTGTGCCGAGAAAAATTAGAAAATTAAATCAGAGAACTGAGAAACGTTACCAACTCTCACTATTTAAAAAAAAATGTTAATTTATATATATAAAATGAGGTGAATATAAAGTGAGGTCAATCAAAATAAACAGAACTATTTAATTTAGCACTATACCACTGCTTCCTTCCATTATGAAAAGTTTTTTTATTATGTATATATGTGAACGAATAAAATTAGCCTTACTGATAAATATATTTGAATAGATTTTTTGATGTTTTTGTATACTTCTTAAGTTTATTTTATTATACTTATTTAATAAATAAGAAGCTTAGAAAAGTTGTAAAAACCAGTTTGTCTTGAATAAATAAATCTTTTCAATGGTTAGGTTCTTTTTGACAAAGTGAAATTTTATTTTCACACATAAAATAGGGAAAATAAAACCCTTGCCTATTGAAGAGGTTTTTCCCAATTTTTACTCAACAAAAGCTTGCCACCCCACACCGTGTCAATATCGAGTTAAGTTTGTAAAAGATCGTTCATGCACTGACAGCACTATTCTATTATGTGTTTATATGTGCTTTTCAATATATATTTACAATATTCTTCTTTTAGGCAAAAATAATTGTAATTTCAGTAGCCGTTATTAATATACATTAGATATTATCACACACAGTTTAAATGGGACAGGCTGAAAATAAGATTTTTATTCTGAATGGAAACATACTGTGCCTTTGTAAGGTTTGCCTTATTTTTTATATCGTCATATAATCATAGTAGAAAAATAACGACTCGTTTTGTTAAATATAACAATGGCATGATAAAGAAATAGTTTTTGAATTAACGTTATCTTTGCTAACTTAATATAATAAATCTTGACTGTTCTTTTATTACGCATTAGTTAATTGATTTTACTTATGTACCTTTTCCCTAGATATTATGATATTTTTTGTACAACTTTGATACAGTGAAATTGGAAGGTAAATAAAATTATTAAATGTATTATTTTTATTCATATACATATTAAAAAAAAAGACTATCCGTATTTGCTCAGAGAGACATAATTTTTTTCAATGTGTTTTTAATAAATTACAAAATTTGTTCCGTACAATATTTTTAATTCTTCATAGATTTTATTCGTAAATTATTTACCTCACATTGAAGCATTAAGTGTGTGGAAGCTCATTTCGGATTCATTTAATACATTACCAATAAGTTATCGAAAAAAATGGTCGAATATTACAGTCAGCATGCTTCAAAATAAAATCCTACTGTTAATAACGCGGTCAAGTTTTTGGGGCTATGTTGATCGAGTAATAATATGGTTACATAAGGCAGAAAGTATCGACAAATCCGTTATTAGTTTTCTATTATCCAACCCTTTCAAGTTCCGGTTAACATTCAATTGTATGGATAAGTAGATACCACCCCATTTTAAATCGGAACCTATTCTAAATTCAAATGACAAAGCTTAGTAGGAGGGTCAACAGATGGAGTCAAACTCGACGGAAGCTTAGCTTGCGGAATCTTGACCTCGCGTACCGACATACGTACGTGCGTGCTTTGTCTGCAAGTTTCCAATTTTAACGGATCGGCCATGTGGAAGAAAAACTTAACTCGTTCCAAACCCCAAAAGAGATAGATATACCATCCATAAGCTTTGTTCTAATATGTTCGAGCGGGATACGAATACCGCCAGTCAGAAGCTTAGCCCGACCAGTATTGCTATACGTCGAGAGCTCGGTCGTTTAATATTGCTTTGGACTTAAAGAGTTCAATTCAACAGAGTTCAGTCATTGACTAAAATGAATAAATCGTTTCATAATTTATTCAATAAATAAGATTTGTATAAGATATCACAAAGCTCATACGTTTTTTAATAACACTTTAAATCCAATATATGTCTTTTTTGTTATTATTGTCAAAGTTTCCTGATATATTTTAACGTCTTTTAATGTCTTTTATCTTTTAATTAACAAGCTAACGTTAATAAATAACTTCGTTCACCATTCATCATTTAAACAGAATTTTTTCATCGAGAACTATTTGGTTCTCAGTTGCTCAACTTTTTTTTTTGATAATAAGGATAAAAATATATACATAAGATAGCACTAGTGGTCAAACTTATTGCTCTCGCATCGGCCCGTTATTTTAAAGAATTAGAAAGCTGGAAGGTAACCATCAATAAATCGATTGAAAAAACTATATTCGTACTAGGATTTAAGCCCGTGAGATCAGTCACGAAAACCAACGACTTTAATCACTGTAGATATACACTATTCTATTCCCTATATCTTGTTAATATATAAAAGAAATATCCAAATAATGTACAAACAGTTAATAGGCACTGCCGTTGATGCTTCTTTATGACAAAATTAATAGATTATTTTTAATTTAACTTTTAATAATCGCCTGTTTACTTGGATGCATAAACTTTTCTTATATTAAATAGCTCACATATATTCAATTGTAGTACATCTTCGCTTCTAAGCTTTCGCTGGTATTCGGAGTATTGACATTCCATTGCATGAACTTATGGGATAAACGTGCTTGCCCGCGTTCAGTTGTATAAATCGTGCCTATCTGTATTTGTGCTGAATGTCTGAAAAGACATGACTAAATTTGTATACAGAATAATATAGAAGTTAGCAGTCTCATAAAGCCCGAGTCACATACTGAAATTTTGTATAATCCATCACACTCAAATCTTATTAAATGCGTAACTTAAACGGAATGGGTCTAAACGTGTATATCAAACAAAACAAATTGTAATAATTACTCAAAAAAATAGAAAAGTGTTGAAAGGAGAAATCAGAATTTACCATAAAGTGTTTTTAAGTAATCGTTTTCTGTCGATGTTTAAGAAAATAGAAAAGAGTATACATAACTTTTGGAACAAAACAAAATTTAAGTGTTTTTTGAATTGTGTAGTATATTATTTGTAAACCTAATATATATGTTTGTTACAGAAATACTACACTAATGTAGTTTAATTGCTTACTAACCTTAACATAATCACGCGTGCACTTGATAATTTTGACAGACACTCTTCTTTGTGTTTTTTTTACTAAATAGAATTTTAAATTTTAAAAAATATTTGCTATCACAGCTAATGACAATTCGCCAAATGTTTAAAACTTGTAAGACATACGTGATAAATTCGATGAAAATTTTTTTTTCAGTCATTCGAGATCTACTCGAGTAGAATAATTGACATCACAAATTAATAAGGTTGTAAATTTGAATCGAAAAAAAATCTAAATTTGAGGTTGACCTTACCAGAAATCAAACCCAGAACCACCTGCTCAGTAAAGCCAGCTCAAACCAACTAGACCACAGTGGGTGACTTTACATGACCTTAAAAAAATCAATGTGTTATTGTTATTCTCGCCTATTTATATTAAACCTAACCTAACCTAATCTGTAATGTCATTTACACTTTGACTAGCGCTTGTCAGAATACTTACATACATAACCAAAATAGTTGTCATTTATGCTCTGTCTATCGCTTCTCAGCGAGTTTATTCACTTACTTGTTAATTCATACATTCACTGGTTAAAATGAATGTAAATTTTGTTGATGTAAGCTTTAACTTTTTTTCATTGTTATATAAATGAATTATAAGTAAGCATTTCACCACAGATTTTAATTTAAACCTCGTTAGCAACAAAAACAACTTAGTTTAGCTAAAAAAAAAATACAAATTTCTCAGCTCAGCTTTTATCGGAAAACCGTAAAAGTTTCAAAAATCAATCTATCTTAATAATTGAAAAATTTCGGATGGAAACATCAAATTTTACTACGTTTTTATTGCGAAGGTTATACTGTCTATGTCAAATATATTTATAGAAGTGCAATGCACGTCAAAATAAAATACTTTGGCTTGGTGGCGTGCCAAAAGTGCTTAAGAAATCAATATTTAAGCTATAATAATATAAATGACAAAGCTCTCGAGGAAGTTTTCAGTTAATTTGTAAGCTATTAGTCAAAGTTTTAAACATATTTTTTAATTTATTTAAGTGAATTTATATTTTTTGGCACACTCAGGTGTTTATTTATTCAAAAAAAAAACTATTCATTAACTTGAACGCGTAAACGTTATTATTTAAGTGCTTCAGAATTCACCAATTTGCAATTTCATTAGCCTTTTAACTATCAATCTTTTAAAAACGTTTTTTATTTTATCTTAAAAATAATAAATAATTTTTAATGTGAGTAAAGTTGTCATTTTAAATTAATTGTCGTATTATTATTACCATAACGATCTCAAGCTGACCATTGAGTATTGTTTATAAAGTTATGTTTTAATCAGTTAAAAATGCATACGAGCTAAGCAAAATATGATCCATAGTTTAAATATTAAGAGTATTAATAGTATTATATAAATATTAATAAGCGTCCATACTTTTTAATACTTAACAAAGACTAAAAAAAGGCAAATCATTTTTTTTATAAATATAGTGGATTGGTTACGCTTTTAATTCGATAATTTATAAATTTCAAAATGTATTGTTTTGTTTCTGTTTGCTTAGCAAATTTATACTGATAATCCTACTCCGGATAACATGTCGCGGGTTAGTAAGCCATAAAGCATTACAGTCGAAAGCCGTTTGTTGTCAATCCGGAATTGCAAAGATTAAAGGCTCTCGGTGCAATTATACAGCTGAGGTGCATACAAATATGTTCACTATGAACGTTACATCATCCTGCTTGAAACTGGTTTTTGATCTTGATTGTTTTATACATATTTTATTAATAGAACTGACATTTTCATTACTATTTTCAAAGCAATGCATTTCGTCCTACTCAACAAAATGATAAAATGGTTTCTGTAAATGACTTTTCTCGTTTTTAAACTAGTAAAAATGTTTTAAAAATGTTATTTTTACGTTGCAGTCCATATATGTATATATAATAAATCTTTACGACAATGAGCTTAGCTCAGCATAACCTTCGTATAAGTGTAATTATGCATAAATTAAATTTTAATTTAGTATGTTTTGAAATGAGACTCTTTCTTAAAGGTTTCCTCACAAGAAAGGTTTGGCTTATATTATAAAATATTCACTTAGTTAGTACCATGTCTGGTCTACGTTAGCAAATGAAAAATAATTTTAATATAGTGTTACATGTGGGACACAAATATTTTTTATACACAGTGGCGGCTCATCCATACGCACTGCGGAACTGCAGAATCCTGAAGCAAATTGAAAAAAATGTAATATTATGTATGTACATAAATTTATGTATATTACATGAAAATACCAATGTTATGTAAGCGTGTATTAAGCTCGCCCTCGCACCGATACACTCAATAGTTATCATACACCTTAGTACTAATATCAGAAAACGACTCAACACGTACATTTTGTGCAGTACCGTTTTTGATAGAATATGCTAGCTTGCGTGAATGAAGGACGCGGGTAGGGGACTTGGGGTTTAAGCGCTTTGTTTGTAATGCCACTTTGGCAGTACAAGCGACGCGAGCACAGCGATGAAAAAATGATAGACTTTTTTTCAAGCAAAAAATGACAGATGAATAAATTTTATAATAACATAAAATACGTATTAATTATAACTTTTGAGGTTAAAAATAAAATTTAATCCAAATGTACTTTTTATTTTTTATTTACCGCAGCGCCCCCAGATATTTTATCCACGAGCCGCCACTGTATATGTATATATGTATGCTGCGGGTATGTATATGTTTTATTATCACTTTACTTGTCATCTTTCATAATTTGCTTAACACCTAGTTCAAGGATGATTTCGGCAAACGAGAAACACAAATTGGGCCAAGCCGATTAACTAAAACTTTTCAATGTTGATTAATGAGTATTGTTCGACGGGTAACTTGACGAATCGGGTGGATTTGCAGCGGCGTATGGGTGTAGAAGGCAGGGGGGTGACACCCTCACTTGATAGCTAGCGGAAGTGACGCTGTGAAATATAACACTAATCGGGATAATTTTAGGCAGCGCTTAGCAGATAATAAACAACGCAATACGGGTTTACTGTTAAAGTGAGCAGTCAAAATAATTAAATCCTTTTGTTATTTCTCTAATGAAAAAATACCTCCTTTTTCTTGTGTCAATTTTATCTTCAAAGAATCTGAATACAATCACAAAATTAAATACTTGAATATAAATTTCATTTCAATTTATGTCTCTCATCTTTAAATTTATATAAGGATCAAAAGTAATTAAAATGAAACAATGGTACTATATTTTTATGTATCTTTACTTTATATACTAATAAAGTAAAGGAAGGCGCAAAATTACTCTTATTTTTACAATACATATATTCAAAATCTTGATTGTTATGACAATACAGTTCTAATTATTGATTTAAACAGCTTCTACGACAATCAAAGCTATTTTTGAAAAAAAAACGGTAAATCATATAACAATTTCGAGTATATTATATTATATAAGAAGTATTTCATAAAAAATGCTAGTAGTAGTTATTATTTGTATCAATTTTACATTTTTTTATCAATAACCCTATTGTTTGGTATACATTTATCAATATAACACTGATATTATTATATTATCCCGTCAAATAAAATAACGATGTAGTCCTATAAATAAATATAGAACGGATAAAAAAATGTTTGTTAAATATTGAATGAAACCAAAAAGTAATTAAAAATAGTCGAAAAAACCACTGAAAAGAATTTCAGATTCTTATATCAAATGAATCTTAGTGAGTTTAATCGAATTCCCAGTTATTTCAGTTTGCTTAAAAAGCGAAAATTGGTAAAAGGTATTTTTACACTCGGCCAGGGAACGGGCGAAAATTTCAACTATTTAAAGATTTTTAGAACTCGGCAAAACTTTTTTGATTAAATTCAAGTTTTCAATTTTCCTGGAAAGCTAGCACTGCAATATAAAAGAAAATACCGATTAGTATCTCAATGCGGCTTGTGAGATTTTTGTACAATACGAAAAAAATAAAAAATCAGTTCTGACTTTTTTTGCGATTTGAAACAAAATGTTTTTTTTTTTTAAAGGATAGATACAATTTTTTAATTGTTATTTTGACTTGTAGATCTACTGAAAAATATTTTTAAGCCATGTCTACGCTTTTTTTCACTATGTCAGTTGCTTCAAAGACTAAAAATTATAATTTGATTAGAAAACATTTTTTTTTAGAAGATAGAAATATAATAGCGGGGTAACAAATAACTAGTATTTGGCTGACTGAGCAAACTTTTTTGGATAGAAAATGAGTTAATGTTTATTCTTACTAGGTATACAAAAATTGGATAAATATTATATATACTGATCAATTTACGAATCAATGTATAAAAGTATTCACTTTGGTTACATATTGAACTTCCGTTCAACCAACGTTCATCGTTATCTATTTTCCATCATTTTTGTCTGTTTGTTTTCCGTTTAATCACAGTTAACTGTTTGTGTACGCCATTGTGCCACCATGCGAGTCGTAATTTAATTGAAGACCACTTGTCGTATTCCCTGGAAGCGGTGCAGTAATATAGATTGATAATGTCGCTAACGACCCAAGTTTCGCATTTTAGCATCTGCAAACTTTCAAATTACATACCAATAAAATCGCACAAGGTTTCACCAATTTAAATAATATAATAAAATGTCATTTCTACCCCATATTTAGTTCAATTATTATTAACAACACTTTATGATTGAATACATGTATTTTTAAACGTGGTATCTGTGTGGCAAGTTGTTCTAAAGCTAATGTTTTGTTTAAGCTATTTTTCAGATTCCATATATAAAAAAGTTAGTTCAAAAAAATCTTTACAAGATTAGCATTGCTCGTCTTATTTTGACCTTAATAAACATTCTGGACAACCAATAATTTTTTTTACAATACTTAAATGCTGATTCTCCTTTTGATATTCAATCAAAAACGGGAAAGTAACAAGCCTACAAATTTATTTTTTAACATTAGTTTTTCTTTTGCTTGGGGGTGTAAATATTTTTTCGAATCTCTTATAGTAAATAATAATCGAACATTATTAGTTCGTCAAAATATTTTAAAGCATATGATATAATAGGAATATATTATAATATGTATGCATACTTCTTTATCTATTCTGAGATTTTTATAATTAATTCCTAGTGTAAAGTATATGGCCTCCCAATGGAAGTTTCTGAACATTAGTCTTTAAACGAGAATTACTTGTTGCTCAGTAGCTCACCTTCACTTTTTTGAGAGTGTAAAAATATTTTTTCTAAGACAGGACTAGAGTTGAGTTAATCACTGTTTCTACGTCCCTTTATTTTAAGATTGGACGGCATATTTTTATGGGAAACCCATACTTTCGAACTGACATTGATTGAAGAAAATGGTTTTGTACTGGAAAAACTAACGACGTTGATCTCTGCACCACTGACTTGACTTATAATAAAATATAGTAAATCTGAAAAAAAATATAATAATTTAATAAATATTTTAAAAATATGAATTCAAAGATTCCGTCATGATTGTACATTAGAAATGTAATAAAACGAAATTATAGCTAATTGACTTTTATTATCTTAAATATTTTCCACAATATAGAAACAAATCATATAACAACCAGCAGATGCACTTTAAGCATTTTCTTAATTTGAAAGTGAGATTGATTATTCACGTTAAATTGTATTGAGTCACAATCAGTCTTCCAAATACTGTTGAAATGTTTTATTAAAATAAATCACATCTTGCTTAAGTATTAAGACACTTAGTTGTAATTTAAAGCGAACAATTTGTTTTTAATAATAAATATAAAACAATTTCATAAATTAAGCCAAAAGAAATAACCAAAATATTGATTATAATAAAGCGAAACCAAGCCCGTCAATTTTTGTCATTTTCGCAAACAATGAAAATGCAATGGCCTGTACCGCGTACTTCGATTCAAACAAAGTTGATTTGGTGTAACAATATGTGATCGTTGTCTTGTATTGAATTTTCTGTGTGCTTGGTTTCTACGTTGTAGCGTTTATCATTTGGCGTAGACATCGGGACATCAACCGGACGTGGCGTCATATCCAAGAGTAGAAGCCTCATCAATATTCTTCTCACTACTGTCCGCACAAAATGTATAATTCAAACATAATACAATTTTAGACAAGTGAGTGATGCTAAGCCTGAAAGCTGCCACGGATTATAACAATAAAACATTTTGACTTGATAAATAATAATGAATCAGGAGAGGTTTTTAATAATGTGACCATGTTTACCATTAGGGAATCAAGAACAATAAATAAAAATCTCAAAACTGTATATCATAAACCATCGAAGGATTTCATGATATAATGGGTATCGCACTATGCAAAGAGCGAGCAAATAAAATATATATATTTGTAAAAATTTACTACGCATACTTGTTGGGGGTCTTACCAGATAAAAAGCAGACAGACGAACTCAGACACACACTTTTCTATTTATTTCTGTCGACGCATCGAGTGCATTGAGAAAATTTTGTCAGGTGGCACTACCATTTGATATTTTTATTATTTATTTGTCAATTATCTTAAAAAGTAATAATTCAAGAAGATTTTAAATTACAGTATACGATTTTTTTAATCTTCGTAACTTAGCAATCTTTTTGACAATTTATCACGTGTTTTTTTATGATTTATAAGAAAAATCATCTAGTTGTCTTAGTTAATTTTTTTGTAGACTTTTTAATGTTTTTAAATAATTTTATTATATTCTAACATAACTTAATAAAAAATATTTTCTTTTAGTTATGTTAGAGTATAGACATACTTTTTAAATGGTTAAAAAAGTAAGTAGTCTCCTTTTTTTGCAAAATCACAAAGCTCGATTTGAATAAATGCCACTCGTTTAAAAAGCTCACGTCCGCTGAAAAATTACATAACTGTTTTATTTTATTACAAAATACTCAATTACGTATTTAAATTGACAAAAATACATTTTCAGATGATTTTGTTCATGTGGGTGGCAAAATAGATTCGCAAAATAAATATTTAATGAAAAATGTTTAACTTCAATTAGTTTAACTTCATTAAATATTCATCATAATATTTTTAAGCATTGAAATATTTATATTTTTTTACCTTTATGAAATTTTATTTGTGCCTTACATTTTTGTATCCATGTCCACTTCCAATGTGGAGCATATAGAACCCTAGTAGAGGTATCTCAATAGAAGTTTTCCTAAGATAACTGTTGTTTGTTACTCATTTGCTCAACTTGTCGTTTTCAGAGAGTAGGGATAGAAGGAAATGGCTAAGATAGTATAAGTGATAAGGCAATCGTTTTCGCTACGCCCCTTTACTTTAGAATTGGAAAGATGGGAGGGAATATTAAGACTTCACAAACGACCATGCCTTTAAACACAAATTTGTAAATTGTTCGCAAAAATACTGATCATACTGGGACTTGAACCGTGAGATTCGTCACGGAAGCCAACAACGCTGCTCCTAGGACACTGATTTTGTTTACCCTATCCCACTGTAATTTCTTCACGTTTTCAGATTTTAATGAGTTTCCGTTAGTCTCCCTCGATGATTGATCTCATATTAAGTTATTAAAATAATTATTAAGTTTTGGAAATACATTAACATGTACATCTAATTTATAGTTACAGAATTACTTCGTAGACTTTCTTTTAAAAATAAAATTTAAATTTCAAATGTTTGGTTTTTATATCGTTTCATTTAGAATTAAATGGTAAAACTGTTCTTTGATAGCGGTATCTTTAAACACCATAATTATAATGTCAGTTAGAAATAATTATCTGACAATTTCTTTAGCAAATTCATTTTAATTTGATTCAGTACTTTATCGGATATGAACATTTTAGCTTCACTTTAAATATAAGTTTTTTATTTTAAAATTAAAACAACAACATTTGTTTCAATCAAGCCGATACATATTCATAACCATTTTAATATGAATTCGCTCGATAATATTTACCATACATACTTTCATATAACAATTCAGAAACAATTCCGTTGCAGATACATATTTTAAGTATTACCTATATCTAATTTTTCAGTTAAGTAAGAGTAGAAGTATATACTCGTTAAATAGTAATTCGGACTCCTTTTAAAAATAGTGAAACATTTTACTTTATAAATATTTGCCTCGCGTGGGCTAGCTGCAATTCCGTCCAATTTAAAGTGCTAATTGGTCTCGGGAGGAAAATTATTAATGCGCTGAACGTATCCAATTTGTTTTTTTACCACAACCAAAATTACTCAAACAGAAAAACTAAAACTTTGTACTATTTTCGTATTTTATCACCATAAAACTTCTTGGGTCAGCACTTATTACTTCATCCTATTCAGAATAAACAGTCTCCTGTTTTGCGCTCCGAGAATCTGACAATCATCATCGATTCCTGAAATTCCCCGTTTCTTACACCTTATAGGTATCGCTTTCATTGACAGTTTGGTCATAGTAAAAAATATAATCTTAACAAAACATTGTTACATTATGTTTAATTGAGATATTTTCATTACTATTATATCGTCAAATTGAATTTTTTACAGTTTTAAAACACGTTAATTGTCAATTTATGTTTGATTTTTTAATCAATGATGTGTGTAACTTTAGTAATCACTTCACACTATACTCATCAGTCATAATTGAATCGATAGACCCAAGTCTTTTTATTTTTTCTATTTTTATTATATCTTTTCTTATTTTTAGTATTTATGTAGACTTCAGATGGAGAATCTCAAGAGAAGTTGTAGAAATAGAAAGTTAAAGTTAGGAAGTGGATAGTCGTTAGCTCAATTTTTTTTTGCAGCGCTTTCAGGATTGTATTTAGGGTTAGTTAGAAAGAACGTTAACTCTACAAACATCGACCTTTTTGGATTTAAGAACATTTTCTCACACAAACGATACGGGCAGAAACCAAATTGTTTTTACCACTCGGTGGAGGAAATATTTTAAGTTTTCATAACGGCTGGATTAGTGACATTATCGTATAAATATTTTAGTAATACGTAAAAATTTAGTATTTTCGTATAAGGTTTAAGTTTAAAAAAAAAAAATTAACCCTTTAAGTGCAAAGCGCGACAAAATTATGATTTGTTTTAATTTATATTAACTTTTCCGGTTCTAAGCTCAAGAAATGCGACCCCAATACCCACATTTTCTTAAATATCTATTTTAATATGGGTGATACAATGTTTATAATTAAGGTATTCTTATATCATAGTTTTTTGGACCTTTTGTAGTTTATATAAATACGATAAGATAAGAGATAAGCGCCCGCTTATCAGCGATCGTTGGTAAGATAACTAGACTGAAGCGCGCCAGTCGCGCATTGACATTGGCATTGGAACGACGTATATTTTACGCGCAACTTAAAATATGATTATTTATTAAAAAACCAAGGATTTTTATAAAAAAATGTATGCGGAATGATGCAGAGAGATATTTTAAAGCCCGTAGACTATTTATTTTTTTGAAATTCATAAGAATAAGGCCAATAATGAGGAAACCACTGGGGTCAAAAATGACCCCCATCGCCAGAGACGTATTTTTCTAGTCTCCGAGCCGCGAGAGTTAATTATAGCAAAAGTTTACAGATTCCACTCAAAAACTTGAATTCATGTTAAGACTAGATTGAAGTTTTGAATATTTGTAATTTTTATCGTATTTTTTCAAACCCAAAAATCTGTTAAATGTCGTCTTTTTTTTTAATATAAGTTTTGAAACAGTGAAACATAATGATTTTTTTTATGGAGATATCACAAAGTGATATTACGAAATGTGAAAAAATAGTTTTTGCAATGTTTCAATGTAGTGCCAGTAAATCATCGGTTACATAAAAAACTTGACAACCACAGGTTTCAAAATAGTTTTTCCAGAATATAACCAAAAATTTTTTTCAAAACGAAAAATCAGTTCGGCACATTCTGCTATTCACTGGCCATAACAAGCCACTATTCAAAATATATTTAAGGCAGCCGTGCTCGATGGGTTAACAGAAAAACTTTTATATTTCTTAACTTTAATTTTAAGCCTTTCCCTTGTTTTACCCTTTTCTGCGGAATAGTTTATGACCCTTATTTATGATTATAACTTGCTAATTTGCTTAATTTCAAAAACAAGACCATTCAAAATTCTAAGAAATACTTTGCGTCTTATTTTCATCCAGTTTCTGAAATTGCCTAGGGGTGGGTGACACGCTTTGAGGCTCTCGTCCAAATATGTATTTGAAGAGAACGGATCAGGATATTTGCAATTCAAATAGATTCTCGGACAGGCGCCACAGAGCCTGTGTCAAACGACACCATAGCTAAACACAGCCTGCTAGTTTATTTAAACCAGGAACTCTCAAAAGCTTTCAACAATCATCCCTGTAACATGATATGTTTTTAGCTCACTATTATTTACTCAATTAAAGTTTTATTTTTTATAATATGTACCTTTAAATTTCATCTTTTCGTCTAAAAGCTTCTTTATAAAACCACTGCTTTGAGGATAAATTCAGTAATTTCTATGCTTATTTTAAAAAGTAAAAACTGTATAAATTATACTTTTTCAAAATATAGCATAAAACTTTAGCTCATGTTAGTGATTTTTGTTTTCTTAAGACTGACTTGAATGTAACATATATGTATTTAAAATGGCAGATGGGTAACTTTACTCTATGTAAGTAATTTTAAACGAAATCAATCAATCTTAGTTTTAGTGAATATTTTTTTTAAATGTGAAATGTGATGCATATCAAGTATTTCATGTTTTAAGAAAACTAGTTAAGAATTAAAGTTAATTAATTTATTGACATGGCATTTACTTGGTAGAACTCCATTGTAATAGGGGTAAAAATAGCAACGTAGTTCTACAGTTTTTATATTTATTAGTTGATAGCCATTTCGGCGTTCGCCATCGTCAGAACTAGCTATCAACAAATAAATATAAGAACTGTAGAACTAAATACGTTGCCATTTTTACCCTCTTATTAATTAAAATTAAATTTTAACTTTTAGTATTATGAACAAGTCTTTTTTATTTAATAATATAAATTAACAATAATGTCAAACATTTAAGTATCATAACAAATGCTTCATATAAAGTAAATATTTTAACAAATATTTATTCGATAGTTTTCAAACCGGAGGTATATTTATAAATCGTGGTTTATAAGGAAATGTAAAACAAAAACCTTTTTTTTAAGAGGTCGCGTATATGATATGATATAATATTAGACTGCTGATTAAAACATTAGTCCGTGTCTAATGATTGATATCTTTATATGCTTACTCACTTTTAAAAAGAGAGGTTGTGCAATTAAGAACCAAGCAATAGCCATAGAATAAATTCTGTTAAGATATTAACTCTATTAAATGTCCATATGATTCACCAATGAAAAATATGTTTTAAAAAATGTGTTCATACCCAACTTTTTTCCAATAAAAAAAAATGTCAAAAGAAATCTTATAAAAAAGTTTGAGTATACTGTTTTGTACGATGCATCTTATTGGTATTCACTTTCGTATGAGTCAGACTTTACGAGAAGCTTTTAGGGTCAGTTTCCCCATTTCATTCTTAACTCGCAACTTTATTGATATATTCAAAAAAATGAACACTTAAATATTATGGTTTCAGGGAGAATACATTTCAATTTCATAAAGCTTTGTTCAATAAACGCAGTTCAATCTGCAACGATTAAAATTAAAGAGCTTTTCTCAATGAATATAAAATAGTTAGAAACTACAGCTTTAACTTCAGCAAAAATGTCTAGAATAATACAGAATTTTATAGTAAAGGTTTTATTAAAAAATATAAATATGCATCTCAAATCATATGCGTCATTGTATAATTATGTATATTTCTTTAAAAACACTTTTCTGTGCTTATCAGGTTATAATAGTTTTAAAAAATAACATTTCTGCACAACTAGCTGGTACCTGACATTTTTTTTACCCACGAACAGAAATAATATTTCCATGTTATTATAAGTTGTTCATGAATCTAAAGCTTATTATTGAAGATTTTATCTCACATTTTATTTATATTATTACTATAAGGCGTTACCCAATAAAAAAAACTTTTAAAGTTTCTCCTCATTATCAATAACCACGAAGAATCACAAAATATTACACTAAATTTTAGATCAAAAAAAAATAATCATCTTTTTTGACTTCATGAAGTAAGCGTGTTTGTGTACATTATAATTTTTCACTCAAAACATTGAGACGTTTATAATAACGAAGTAACACACAACTTACTAAAGCAAAATAATAAATGATTTCACTGGGATGGAATTTTAGTTTAACAAATAAGGCTACCTCCATTGGTTGTATATGTATATTCTTCCAATCAAAAAAACAATTATGTCTGGTTTTTTTCACAAAGTGAAATTTTAAAGAAAAATGTGGTTATTGGTGACCCATTTAATTAATTTCTATATTAATGAATTGACTAGTCATAAAGAATACAGTCGATATCATCATTATTAAAAGTAATTATGATGTTACCGAATAAAAACAATATAGGTACGTGCCATGTTTAAATTTTAAAAAATCAGCTTAACTCACAATTTGCGTAAAGATTTGTATGGTATAGTTAATCTATCAACATTATGCAATAACTAAAAGTAACCCATGTCATGGCAGGGATAACAAAATAGGGATATTGGAAAAAAAGCTTCATTTGAATTCCAATTTGTTCGCGAGATCAACTTTTCCGAAAACTTGTCGTTTTGGAAAGTTTCTCGTCTCACTTTCCCAAGATAAGGTAGCTGGCTGTGTCCAACTTTGTTACGGTTATCAGATGAACAGCGGAAAAAATAGACCGCCCGGAAAATGGGGTACATTAAAATTAGTTTCGCCGGCGCAAAAAGTAGCGGACGGCCACTCGGCGAAAGTTTTTCCCGTGAAATAGGGAAAGTTTTTTCCCCGACAGGGTATTATAGAAATATTTTATTACATGGGACGGAACCCTATGAATATGTAGCATCATTTTTTTGTCGAGTCACGTTAAAAATGAAATCACGTCACTTAGGTGTACTTTGATATTTGGATTCTCATCTATGGGTCCTCTACCCTTCATCATAATCACTTTCATTGGATTACGAATATTTTATACCAAACAAACTGCTAGCAATAATATTTCTTAAAATTAAATTTGTCAAAGACATATTATATTTTTCAACGATCATATTTTGACAGACACCCAGACAATTTTAAAAAATACTTTAATTGTTTCCACTTTTATTACATATAAATTCTGTAGAGCTATGATAGAATTGTTAATAGAGCCCACGAACTTTTGCTAAGTTAACACTACCCTTATTAACGTAGATATTTTGAGGTACATAACAATCCCGACCCCACTTGATAATATACTATTGAGCTGTTAACAATATTCGTGGCAATTTTATCTACTCGCAAACATAAAAAAATGTAATTTCAAGCGGAAAGATACAACCGGTATTATGTTTTCGTAAAATGAATTCCTTGTTACAATAGTCATACTAATTATGCAATTTTGAGCTACACGCTTTATTGTTATTAGTGAGGTTGTTTGAAACTAGAGCTTGGTTGTACCAAACTGTCTTCGAAATGTTCTAGTTTCAGTGTATGCTAATACTGCCTTAGAAATCGTTACAGTAATACAACTGGATCACTTGTGTGCTTTGTAATACTAGATCAGAGATAAGTGACCTATGTCAAAAAGTCATTTATAGTTATCTGTTATAATAGTTTGTTATATTGATTGTGTTTGGGACTTAATCGTGGTAAATTGAATTAACTTTTTTTATGAGATTAGGTAAAATGATTTCAAACCTTATTTCTCAAAATAAGTTTAATGACTAAAACACCACAGATCATTTTTTTCCGTCTGAAAAGGTGTATTTTAGGAATAAAATAATTGTCGATATATCTTTTCAAACAGTTGGCAATATTCATCGTTTTTTTAAGACGAAATTAATTAAGAATATGTGTTCTTTAATGCTATCCTCTATCTTAATAATCATGGCATCTTTTTTCAGCCAATTAAACTGATTAGTAATTAGATTTACTCTCATTTATGTATCGGCACACGATTGCAATGTGTGCTAAATGTATTGTATTGCTCTAAAAACAGAACTTTGTTCACATTTAATAAACAAAAAACCTTATATTTTTTACAAATACAAGAAATTCTATATACATGCTATGAAAAGAAATTTGCACGATTATTCGCCTTGCATTTCATAACCAACTGATGACACCTCCAAAATTTTATTTCTCGTTGGTTTTTCACTCTCACGCCGAAGATTACATTCTGTTGTTTGTTATTCTACAACGCCAAATGCAAGATCCAAGCTCTCTTTGCATGTTACACGTATATCAACAATTCCGTCATTACATTCAAAGTCTGCATATTATATTATATATATCTTCATAGCGAGAATTTTTTTTATCTTTGTATTAAATAAACATATGATCTGTGTTAATTCATCAGAGCTCAACTTTTACTACCTTTGTTTGTTAAGATAATTGTATCATCAAGCATTACATTTTGCTACTGCAGACGTTTAGACTATCCGATTTCCTAATGTTACCATTAGGGATTCTGAAGTCTCGGGATTTTCAAAGTCCCGGGACTTCCCGGGACTCGAGAATTTTATTTCCTCTTCGATAAAATTTATTAAAATTAAATATTTGTATGTATTACATATACACTCGGCGTTTTTTGAAAGTACGCACTAGTAAAAATCGCGTTTTTTTAATACAATGTTAAATAATTATTATTTGCCTTATGAAATGGATATATGAAATGCTTACAGTTGATTTTTACTAAGAAAGGAAGACAACGGTACATGTTTTGAAAAAATATTAATGAATTCGGCCGCAGTCAGGAGTAAATTTATGACCGTAACTTCACAATACAGTTTTTAGACCTTTTTTGTCTTATTGAGAGATTGGTACCTTTGTGATTGAAAAAAAAAATGTAAATAAAACAACATCAGGTATGAACATTTAATTTTAATATTTTGTAATTTGCTTTACAATTACGTTTTTCTTGTGGTCCCCTCTTACACCTGTTTTCATTCAATACACATCAGTCATTTTGAAAGTTTCTTAACCACAAGATTTTTTTTAAAATAAAAATGTACAATTTATTAGCACATTTTAAATCACAGTGTTGATTCCTGGGACATTTTACAACAAAGTCCCGAGACCCAAGACAGCAAAGAAACCCAAAAAGTCCCGGGACATCTCGACACAGAATCCCTAGTTACCATTTAACTTTTCATAACAGAACAATGAATGCTGTGCGGTATGCAGTTATGCATATTAAACATACAGTAGTAGCATGGTAATATTTAGTTTTATTTTGATCAATTTGATAATAATCAAGTCGGTTTCGGAACGGAAAATTATTTTAATACTCAAGAATATTGTTTTAGTGATAAATAAATGTTATGCCTGTTGTAAGATTAAGAGTGTGTTTCGAATAAAAACAAATTAAAATTGGATACAAATCAACTTTTTAAAAACTTACTGTCAAGGCTTAGGTGTCAGACTCACTTAATATTTTGATAATTGAAGCTGAATTAACTTTTCCGGTTCTAAGCTCAAGAAATGCGACCCCTATACCCACATTTTCTCAAATATCTATTTTAATATGGGTGATACAATGTTTATAATTAAGGTATTCTTATATCATAGTTTTTTGGACCTTTTGTAGTTTATATAAATACGATAAGATAAGAGATAAGCGGCCGCTTATCAGCGATCGTTCGTAAGATAATAGACTGAACGCCGCTAAGCAAAGCGCACCAGTAGCACATTGATATTTGCATTGAAACGACGTATATTTTACGCGCAACTTAAAATATGATTATTTATTAAAAAACCACGGATTTTTATAAAAAAATGTATGAGGAATGATGCAGAAAGATATTTTAAAGCCCTTAGACTATTTATTTTTTTGAAATTCATAAGAATAAGGCCAATCATGAGGAAACCACTGGGGTCCCTAAAAGACCCCCATCGGCCGAGAAGTATTTTTCTAGTCTCCGAGCCGCGAGAGTTAAGTTTTTAGAAAATGTTAATAATCGTGCATTGAAAACTTTATACTCAAAATAGTGAGAAATTCTTATAAATATTTGAAATCCCAAGTAAAAAAAAATAATGTTAGTAGAAGCCAGTAAAGTAGAAGGAACTTACGAAGAATAATTATTTCAATGATAATAAAAATAATAAAAGATTTTTAGTACATTTTCCACTTAAAATTTTGTTTGATCAGGACCGGTTTCGCTCCTCGTGAGCATTATCAACTGATAAGAAAAAATAATAAACATTGCTATTTATACATTTAATTTTGATAATTATTTTTTTAAATATTAATATAATTAAATTTTGTGTAATTATAATGTAGTTTGTAAATCCTTTTAATTGTTAATAGTTGCTCACACCTTTTTATTTTAATTTAACTTGTATAAATAGCACTGTTTATTTATTTTTCTTATCAGTTGATAATGATCGCGAGGAGCAAAACCGTTCCTGATCAAATAAAGTTTTAAGTGGAAAAAGTAATAAAAATCTATTATTATTTTTATTATAATGCCATTCCACCAAGTGTATGTACAAAGTGATATTACAATGATGGTTAAGTACATGCCATAATAAAAAAATCAATTTAACTTTAGAGTGATTAGCAAAAACTACTAATATCACGTCATCGTTTATATTGCATATATTTGCATTTCAATTATTGATTGAATTGGCATTCATTTGGTAGAACTCCATACGGTAAAAATAAAACAAAGTATTTTGGTTCTACAATAGTATTATTTTGTACATATTTGATAGTTATTTCAACTAACGCTCTCATCAGAACTATTGCTAGCAAAATGTATATAAAATAATATTTGTATGACTAAGATATTTTTTCACCTTATTTTATAAATAAATTTTCTTGTAAATTTAACCTGTTTTTTTATTATTTAGTGTTAGGAAAAAAACATAAGTTTTTCGTACTTTCGATAGATTAGTCGCTAAAAAAAGTTTATCGAATTGAACTTATCAAAAGTTTTATATTTTTGTAAATCATAAGTAGGGTATCCAATCCCAGAATCTCGTCGAATTCTGTGATCTCGAAATCCATCTAACCTGTGATGCATTTTTATCAAAGAACGCCTATAAATTCTGTAGATGAACAAAGAATTTCCTGAAATGAGTTATTATACGTCGTACGGATATAAATATAAACAAAATTTGGGGAAAACCCTTTATTTGTATGCCCTACGTTGCTGTAATGATAAACCTTGTACTAAAGTACGTTGGTGTGCATAGCGCCCAAAGTCAAGAAAGCAATTTCGCTGTGTTTATTAGAAACTCCAAAAGTGGCGTGACCCTTACTGCTCTCAAGGCTTTTACGCTACAGTGCCAGACTAAGGATATTCTTAGCCCAACTTTACTTTGCTGTCTCGATAGTTTTAAGTGCGATTTTTACTAGCTTAGTATTGACAAAAAAAAATGGGCAATACGTCATTTTTAATTAAGCTATAATAACAAACTAACTTAATTCAACCTGATTTTTATCGAATTTGAATCGTTTTAAATTTGTACATTTCTTTACGTTTTGTCGGTAAAAGCTTCGTTTTTTTAATATCTTTAGACATTTAGACTTGGCAAACCAGATTTTTAGTGACAGGTTAAGTATTTTTATTCCACCAAGCTCCTTCAATCATCGTTTCAATTAAAATCTCGAATTTTTAAAATGTTTGTTACCAGTCCAATAAATATTTACTTTTTTTTCTACGACAACATGAACTGTTATTTTCCCAATGCAGTTAAATCGAATAACATATTGTAACGTATTTACAGAATTTGGTTATTAACAAAGTGGTAATTCTGAGAACCAAATGAACATTTCTGACACAAATAAAGTGAGGAAGTAATGGACATAAAAAATCAATGATCAAATCTGTATTAACATCAATTGCCGATAAAATAATTTGATTTTTTTCCCAAACTGGTACATTAAATGCACTTTCTGCGTTACTCCAGACAAATTATTGATATCCAAGAATATCATTGTGTACTTATCTAACTTTTGTCATTTTTATTACTTATCAACTATTGCCAGTGTGGTGACGAAATGTCGAAGTAATTGTTCATATATCTCTTCGTTAATATTACTATATATGTATATGAACACAAATCTGTTTCGGTTTAGTATTGACAACGGCAATGTTTTGCAATAACTACTAATAAATTATACAATATAAAGAAATTTTTAAAGAAAATCTACATTAATTGTAATCAATTCACTTATTTTGCTGAAGTAAAATTCTAAAAATTTTAAAACAATACAGTTTATTTTTCATAGAAATTAGAACATTATTATAGATGATATATATAATAATAAAATAAAAGGTTCAAATTACTTGACATATCAAAAAAAAATGAATTATGTATCATTTTACCCAATATTTGCGTATGGAACATAAAGATCAAGCCTAATCTCACTCTTTTTTTATATTTCATTATTAACTTCAGATGTTTTTTTTTCTAATTTAAAAGACTGATGCACATAGTTTTATATTCTGATGACAAAAAAAAAATTACTCGTTTATTTCAACTGAAAAAAAGTCTTCAAAGTTTTAGGAAATGTAATAAATAAGTGTTCCTAATTTCATTCATTTTATACTTTATTTAACGTCTTCATAAAAAAATATCACTTATTATGTCTCTGTCAAGGCAGTTAAACATATATACTAAAACATCGCAAAATAAACAGCTTTTATTTCACCACACTTAACTTTTCTCTTTGTTTCTCATAAAGTCAATGCCATAGTGTGGTTTGTAAAATTTACGAAAACATTGTTGACTATAATAATCAGTTAAAACTTTTCACAAAAACAATCAAAATTCTAGATTTTATCAGAAACAATTAAGAAATATATTGTTGGTTTCAATACACTATTTTTAATAAACACAGAAGTAGTCTTGCGAAAAACTGTTTTTAGCAGCACATACAAAAATCTTTGGAAACATATTAGTAAAACGACAACGAAATAATACGTTCAAAGGTGCTGTTGAAGGCGAAAATCAGTTATATAATAAAATTAAGTTAAACTCATAACAAACGTTCATTACTACGTCTTTCAACTTGTAATGTGATATGAACAACATAAAGATATTGTGTTGACTTAGGTTAACTCGAAAAAAATATTTGGCTATGCGTTGAATAATGCACTTCAAATCATTAGTCCGCATGCGCTTGAACACCTGAAGTTTTTCGTATCGTCGTTTTGCTGCCTATAACAATGTTTATGTGACGGCATTTCTAAATTATTAAGAATATATACAGATTGTTTAAAAAAAAATACATTTGAACAAAAAGTATTGTCATTAACTTTAAGATTTTTTCCGTATTCATGTGATATGAGAGAAATATTTGACAAGCTGTATTCAATATAAAAGTGTTTGTAATTTTTTCAAAGTGAAGGGAACAAAATAAACATATTATCGATAATACCAAAATATTTGATTGTATTTATGTTATTCAATTTAAGCACCATAAACTAAAATGTAATTAGACTGAACAACTAAGCCACATGGACATTATTTCGATGAGATAGATGGTCTTGATTATAAAGTCAAAAATTTGAATTACACAGAATCACTGTAAAATTTACAGAATCATGGAAACAAAAATTTACTTTTAAATTTAAGCAGGTATTAACTATTGTAATCAATAACTAGATATTTTACTGCGGTTTGCTTTCTTGTAATTCTAACTTATCTGAAGCTATCTATAACTGTTTACTATTTACTGATCCAGCGTGCATCCATCTCTGAATTTTCCAATCAACAATTATTTGTGATATTTTGTCACATAGTAAAAATTTCACTATTACTCTCTTTGAAAAAGAAAAGTTGAACAACTGACTTACACACAGTTGTAGTAGAAAATTTTGTTTTGAGATACCTTCATTAGAAGACCATATGATCCACATTGGAAGAGGAAATAGAAAAAGTGTAGAAGGTAGTATTTAGACATTACAAACACCCATGCATGGAATCGACAAATCGATGTGAGATCCGTCACTGAAGACGTTGATCGCTACGCCACGGGCCCTGTATATTATATATTTAATCCATATTTATATAAAAAGTAAAAATATTTAAAAATACAAAACGTGGTGGCTTTTGAACCACTCTCGAAACTCAATCAGGAAATGTGTATGGGCAAATTATGGTAAATTTTAAAGTCTTATATAATATTATATTATGAAAAATTATAAACTGAACACCTACAATAAATATCAGTGAAGTAATTTTCTTTGATGTTTTTACATTCAAAGCTTTTAGATGACATCATCGTTATTACAACACTTTTTATCTCAATATTATAAGTAAAATGATAAAAAGATACTGTACTATAAATAAAAGTAGCGAAAAAATTATGAGCCTGTTTTTAAGGTTCTCAATAGTTTCGGTACGTAAATATTTGTTGAAAAAATAAAAATATAAACAGCTGAAAACAGTATTCTTTAGTGTTACTTTGAATTTCAATTTTAACATCATCTGAAATATACGCAAGCAACGATTTGTTTTTAAACATTAATTTTTAATAAAAAAAAAAAAACATTTATTCAAAAGATAGTATTTTATGTTGAAAAATAATGGCTCCAAATAATTTCTATCATATAAATTTTAATATTGCGCGACTTAAATACATATTCTGACTGTACGGGCTGCCAATTTTGGAGAATGACTTATATAATTTACATTTATACCACAACTTCTGACCCACAACCCAGCCATTTTGACCAAAAGTTTATTGAAAACCGAAATTCGGCATATAAATGAACATTTGGATACAGTAAAGTTTGGATCGTGAATACCAGTTGATTTTCATGACAGTGTAGCGAATTTCCTCAATATATATATTATATATGATTTTTGGAAGAACTCAGTCATGAAGATTAAGTAAACTTTCATATTATATCGGCATTGTAAATATCTAATTACATAAAATTTATTAATTCAACAAACTTCTTGTATGTAAAATTATTTAATATGCTACCGAAATAAGTATATTTTTGTATTTGTGAGAATTTCGTTTATTTGAATAAGTGTAAATACTATTTTATTGAGACCATTTTCATCAAATATATTTATTCAACATATCAACTGTGGAAATTAAAAAGGACGTAGCCCACACATAACAAATTTTACAGGAAACACAAAAAACGTTTTTTGATGATTTTGGGTCAAAAACAAATTCTAAAATATACACAACCGTGAAGTGCATGGTGTGATGACTAGTAAACTGGATTTTTATTGACTTTTATTTATGTTCCTTTTTTGTGACAATTTTCAAACTCTTCTTTTTTCAAATTTAAAAGCCTAATTTAGATACTAATTTGGCATTTTCAGCTTACATCCTTTTGATAGAACTTCAATCAATCTGTATACATTATGATTATCGGAAAAAGCTGTTTTGAAAAAATAAGAAAAAAAAGTCATACGTTTTATATAATATTTCAACAAGGGTAAAAAAATGTTTCGTATAAAAGTAAAGCTACAACTGATTTTGATTGCTTTATCTGCGTCATTTTTTTCTTAAATTTAGAAGTGGTTGGGGAAAAAATCAAAATATAACAGACAACAATACCTTTTGAATATTAATTTATGTATTTAATGTAAAATCAACGTTTTTAAAAACATATTTTTTTTCAGTTTAATCTCAAGGCAAAACTGTTAAACATCGTACCATATTATTAGATAAGTAATAATAAGCCATAAAAATAAAAATAAATCTATTTAGTATTACTTATAAAACCTGCAAATATTTACTGCCACCATATTGAAAATAAACTCCTTCAGTTATTTGAAACAAGTATATTACTCAGATACCTGACGAGGTAAATTTGTCATGATAAGATCTTGGTATTCTAACCGTTTTAACCGAATTCTTTACATTCTCAGTTATAGTGTCAGGGACATTTGAATGCAAACCCATTCTGTATTGAACTGGACGTATTGACCAATTCCGAGCGGGTCATCTCGCCGGCGTCCTCTGGTTTTCGTTTCCAAGTGATAAATGTTTTCTATTTGTTTTGCTTCAACATGCCACAAAGGGGTGGGTTTTTTCGAATGCGTCGAAACTTTCAAATATACACACATGTCCGAGCGTTCCTTGTTTTTGACAGCTCTTTGCTTTCAAAAAACCCTACCTCCTTGTACACAAAATTAATGTTCTTGACCATTTATTTATATTGCTGAGCGTATTTTGTTAATATTATTTTTAGCAAAAAAATGCGGATTTTTAAAAAGTTATATTAACTATAAATATACATATTTTGCCTGCAAATTTGAGTAAGTTTTTATTATTTGATTATACTTAAATATATTTTTTTAGCTGTAATAAATTAATGCGACTTGAAACATGATTTATTATAACATAATCAGTGAAAATATTCTTACATTCTTAAAAATATACAAAACTGGCATTTCCTTAATATTTCAGACGATAACAGTCAAATGAAACTATTAAGGGAAGAGAAAATTTATATTGGAAACTAAAATACCTAATGAAAGCCCAGTAACAAACACCACACGTTACTTAGAATCGTCAGGAAAATAATTAAAAATCAAGACTACAATTTTTTGAATATTTTTAAAGTAAAAATTGGTTCCAAAATATTTATTTTTAAGCAGTGCTTAAAACGTACCTAAATGAAAGGGATTAAAAAAGCCTTCAAAACACAATTTAATTCCATTGTTGGCAATGCTTAATGACTATGATATTAATCTAAATTTTGACAAAATGCCAATTTTGTTTTTATGTATTCGGTAGCTTTGAAAGCTAGTTTGAATATAAAATTCAAATTTGATCAGTTTGTTTTTCTACTGGTTGTGACACGTGTATTGCTTATTTTCAATTTTTAACACAATCATTGCAATGACAACAAAATGATCAAGATTATTTACCATACCATTATATTGTTTTTTTTTTTAAATATTTTTTCATTAATATTTAATTCCTTCAAATATAACCTTTTTACCTTATATTATAATTTAAACAAAACAACCCGTTTACAAAAAATATGTTTCATAAAATACATACAGATTTTCGAGTTTTTGATTAAAATCAAAGATGAGGAGTTGTGATTGTAAGCCGATCTAGTATATTTTATAAGATCACATTTAGATGTAGCATACGTCTTTAAAATATTCCAATAAAGAGAAAAGTCTGCCGATCTGAATCAATGTTATTGAAAGCCATTTCATTGATTTTTCAGTGAGAAAACTTTTCCCTTGGTATAAATAGCATACAAAATAAAACATGACCAAGTACTAACATACCTATAGTTATATACATATTGAGATTTATGAAACAAGATTCTCTTCTCCATATTAAATATGTTTATTGTATTTTTGTACATACTGAGGGAATTTTTTTTGTTTCTAGTAGCCATGATGTTAGTAGGAATGATTAAAAAATACAGACACGTATTATAAGCTAATCAATCTGGTCGAGTAGTATCGCTTCTTTCGTCAGTTATATGGCAACCAAATAAAACCAGGGTTTTTGTCTCTTTAAACTTACTTTTAAATCTCGAAAACACTTTTTTAAGATTAGTTCACATGATTTTAACCTTTTTTTCTCATGAAAAAGACAATTCGTCTGAATTGCAGATAGCTGTAGCTTTTGTTGAAATACTTCATTAAACGTCATAAAGTAGATAGATGGAGTGTCGGTGTATGATTTTTTGTATACAGCTTTTAAGTTTTTTGTTTGACAATATACATTTAAAAAATCAGAGTTATTTACTCGAACGTCTAATGTAACTCAAAATAAAATTTATTTGTGTGAAATGCCAGTTTTGATATTATCGACCTCGAGGCATTTTAACCCATACTGCTGGCACGTAAATTGATCGACCAGTCTTTTTTGTCTATTGCGACCCTTAAACTCTTCCCGTTGACTAAGCTTTCATACAGAAGGGGTTAATGGGGTAATTCAAAACCAGACTAACGTACAGAGTTCCAGCAGATTGAAATGAAAACGCAAAAACGAATCAAATTGACGAACCAAAAAATATGCGATTATATCCAGTTAAAAATAATTATCACTGTATGTTATGTAATGTTTGTTAATAAGACATAAATAACCACTGTTACTACACCCTGATATTTTAGGATTGAAATAGTGGTAGGAAATTTTTATACATCTCAAACATAAATACCTTAGAACAGAAATCGACTGAAAATTGCTGTTTTTACTGGGATTCGAACCCGTGAGGTCCGGCATGGAAGTCAACGACGTTATATACTGTGCCATGTTCCCGGAAAATATATCATATATTCAAATAAAATGATTTTATAATCAAATGGTTCCGAAATAACCATAAGTAAAATCAAATCGACTTTATAAGTTTGAATTCGATACAATTGAAAACTTGCATTAAAGCATTGAAAATATATAAAAAAAGGTGTTTGTATCGGTCAATTTTTTTTGTTGATACTTTTAGTTTATTTCTTATGATTAAAATGAAAAAACACCCCACCCCATCTTAAACACGATTCTTTTTACAGTAGCTAACATGAGGTTAATTTACTTTAAATAATATGAAACATACTAAACTGAGCATTGTTTTTTTTCTATGAATGTTGTTGAAAAAGTTCAAATGATCCATGTTGAATCATAAATTAAGTTAATTTACAAATGAATTGAGTCGAGCAAATTTTTCAATAAATACATTTCCATAGGAAATTGACAGTTTATACAATTTAAATTTACCTAAATACTGTATTACAATTTTATTGTTCTTATAAAACCAGTTGATGAAGCGCCAATAAACGAATTGTGAAATTATGAAAAACGAACGAAATTACATCATGTTAAATTATATTGATTTAAAAAAGTTTGACATATTTTGAAGATGATTTCCAATTTTGTTTCAGAGAATTATGTAATTCGCAATTTCTCCTTCTTTATCAGAACATAATTTAATAAATAGACTTTGGATTGAAAACTTTGAAATACTTTCAAGAAGCATGCCAGCTTGAGTCGGGACATTGAACAAAAAGCATTCCTTTCCAAAGTGAATATACGATACTATTTCTCAGATTATTTGCTGGGGTATCACGAAGGCGAACTGAGAAAGCTCATTATTGGATTTCGGTAAAAAAAATCACCGGCCATTACAGGGGAAAAATATATAGGCGTCCATTATGTAAGAAAATATGGAATCCGGGCCATTTTCCAAGCCGTTGGACAATGCCAAATCGAAACAACGGGATGAAGAAATCTCACTGGACACATTTTGAAATACTCTTTTTACGGTCAAATAAATAAACACACTTACGGTACTGTGTCTCGCACAAAATTCTATGGCTAAGAAAATAGCTCTATTTCTCTCGATTTTTTATCACTCAACCAAAGTATTGACCAGTAGGTGTTGAAATTGTTTCTATATTAGATATTATAGATATTATACTATACTTTACACCTTGGATCATCTCGACAGAAGTTCGTTTATGAGATTGAGTTTTAGAAAAATACTAACGTTAATAAATTACAATGCATGACAAGTTTGCAGGTCATCTATTTTTTGAGACCCAAAAAATACAAGAACCGGTTTTAGTCAGTGAGGAATTATTACAAACCGATAAAAATATTCCTCCGACGAGTGTGTATTGCCGTATATAAAAATAAATGTTAGCATATACCCTTTCTGCCACAGTTACTAACTTTGGGTCAAATTGACTATGTAAAAAAATGTTTCGTTTTCATTATTTTTCTACTGTGTATTCTTATCGAGAAATTTGACATATTATTATCAACTGGTCAAGTAAGAATAGCTTGATAAAAAAACCAACACTTTCAGTTTTAAATTACATACATATTAGAAGTAATTGTGTAAATGTGCTGAACGCCACTGTATCATAGACTTTTCCGGTTATAAGAATTTATAACGTGTAGTATAGAGTACCAGAGCGATACCTGGAAAATATGTTGTATTTTTTGAACCAACACTAGCCAAGCTTAAACGAATACCGCAAAAATATTCGCGAACAACGAAAGCAATAAAACAAATAATGATACTGGTAAGTAATAGCTGGTTCACTAGTAAAAGCGGTGATTACTCTTCCTCGGACATTCACAGGTCAATGCTAAAGAAAATATAGCGGTAGTTAGTTCAAGTTTTATAACAAAAGACAAATTGCACTTACTATCTTCTTATATTTATAGCTATGATCACTATTCAGCTTTTTTATAGATACTAAAAAAAATCTTTGTGCATGAGGCAGCTAAAAAAACTAATGTGTCTACTTGGCAATTTTATCAGTAAATACGTTTTTTTAACGCTGAAACTAATCTTATTAACAATATTGTAAATATTGGAAATCCAATTCAGTACAATTTATTTTTATTTTAAATAGCTATTCCACCCATTACTACAGTCAAAATTTGCGAAATAAAAATTTGACTAATCGGCATTTGTTTGTTTTATTTTTTTATTTTTTTACCGAAGGCTTTCGTGATTGTTTGCAACTAATTATTTTTGATTTTATTTAAATATAGACGTATTGTTTTTTGCATTCGGAGGCTTTATATTTTTAAAGAATAACTATTTCAAACATAACGCTTATTGAAAAGATACAAAACAGCAGAATCGCAGAGCAAACGCTTAAATATGTATGTACTGACACACACAAATATGGGAGAAAAAAACATAACTTACATAAAACTCAACTTAGGACACACCATTTACACATTGGGAATCTATGAACGAGTAGAATTTTATGAATAATCAATAGATGTTTTTAAAATTGTAAATTAACGAACATGGCGTTTTATTATCGTTAATTAATTTTGGATTAGTGTAATATTTTTTTTGATTAATGTCAACTCACAATGTTATATTACATATGGACTCCTCATTGAGGTATCTCAATAGATTTTTTCTATAAGACCAGTTTGTTACTATAGTTGCTAAACTTCTATTTTTGGAAAAAAAAATAGCAATAGAAAGTATACGTATAAGAAGATAAAATTAGTGGTTTACAAATCATTCGCGCTACACCTCGCTATTTTAGAATGAGAAAGGTGAGAGGTTGTCTTAAAAATCACAAACACATCTACCTTCGAAGAGAAATCGACTGAAAAATCGCTGTTTGTGCAAAGAATTGAACCCGCGGGGTCTGTCACGAAAGCTAACGACGTTGACCACCGTACTACGGTCCCGACAGGTTATTCTTCCAAATAACTTTTTCTTCTTACTGAAGTTCAATAATTATAACTAGGCATCGCATTATTTTACTTTGGCTGCAGTGTAGGACGCAGAAGAGCTATTTGAACACGTGATCCAACACCAGTGCAGCGGTCCAGAGAAGCTTTTATCCAGGCTTTAGTAATCTACAATAGTACGTTTGCAAGAAAAGCTGGCAATATGAATTCATATATATATCAAATTTTAACAAAAGAACAGTCCAGCTTAAACTTCCGTATATAAATATATATATATATAATACAAGACTGCCAACACATAGAATAACATACTGTTTCGGAAGAAGCGTATGACTATCGTCTATGACTATGTTACGTATAATATTTAATAAATATAGACAAATAAAGTGTATTTCGGATAAATATCTTTTAGATTGATTGCAAGGATCGTCTACCCCAAAATGTTCTAATTGAGATTGAAGTATTTCTTAGAAGAGTTCCAATAATCAATTAAAAATAAACCACTTTAATGTACCTACTAATTTTACACTTTTTTATACGTATGTAGCCGGGTTCGCTCATTACGAGCATAATAACTTATGAATATGTAAATATAAATTAATAAATATTTATTTATATTTGTATCAGTTGATTATGCTTTTGATGTGCAAAAACAGTCAGATATGTATAAAAATCTGATTTCTATACAATTGGTAGAATTATTACAAAAATCGTTGAATTAAAAAATAGATTAACTTATTGTAGACTGTTGAGAATATAAACTTATACTTATATTAATTCATTTAAAATTTTCATTGATAGGTTTTTTAACTACAAAGGTTGAAATATTCATTTTATTTATGATTTCAGTACACGTTTTACAAGTCAACCGAGCCCGTGTCACCTTTAATATTGACCACTAACACAAACATTGTTTTGGACAGTTAAAAGTAAAATGACTCAAATGGTCTTTTGGTTGAAAAAGAAAATTAGATGCGTAGTAATATTCTAAACGTCTTAAATTATCAGTAAAATAACGTCAGTTTAAAGAAATTTCAATAGTGTTATCTCCGTAAAATAAAAATATGCAATCCTCCAAAACACCAAATAAAGACGTGATTTTGACGAGACGTGAGAAAGTTTTACCATTTTACTTCACCTCTCAAGGGCCCAATTAAAATCTTTAATAAACAATAATAACGATTAAAGTCTCAGGAACCGATAACATAAAGACATCTTTTATTTGTCAATTTGTTCATGCAATTTTACAAACCGTGTGTGCACCATCGTTTGTTATACGGTATTACGACAATAGCCGCAAACATTAAGCTGGCAATAGCAGCCACCCGACGGTCTAAAATGTCTCATGCTAGACGAAAATCTAGTCCACATAAATCATATGAATAAGTCAAGCGCTTGCTGCAAAAATACGATAAGAAATGTTTTTCATAATACTAAATATTTTATTATCATAGAAGAGTAAAATCCTCAACTCTTTTGTAAGTTTTTTATTGTTCATCAAACAATTAAAATTAATATAGGTACTTTATTCAACGATACTAATTTTGTAACGATATCAGACGTGTAACGAATTGTGTTTTTTTTTTGAGGATATTTATTTTAAAATAATGTTGTTCATATTATGCAAATACTTGTTTTGAATACTTTCTACAAAATAAAAATCTTCAACTTGTGAATAATTTTATCCGATTTCAACCATCAGTTAAAAATAATAACTCGCTGCTCGTAGGAGGTCATATTTTCTGTACATGTAAAGTCCAATATGGTATTCATGTTTCATTGTAGCTTATGTACTAACTTGACTTACATGAATTACTGCTTTTTTATACCAAATTAACTTCATTACCAATTATATTTACTGATTTTGATAGAATAACATTATTTTTATTACGATATATCTTAATTAAAATAAATGTATTTTTATATTATTCCATTGGTTGTGTTTTTTTTTTCGTGAAATGTATCAATAATAAAGCAACAGAAACGTCATAATCTTTAAATAAATTATTTTTTTGACATTTTACATTATTGAAATAAAATTTTTGGTAGCTTAACACTCTGAAATAAAAAAAAATGCATTTTATAATTGAGAAAATACGGTAATTAAATAATTATCAGATCAAGTTGTCTTAAACGAAAGATTAGTATCAGACATAAAATTTATATTTGTGTAAAGTTTTCTAATTATTTTTCAATAAAGAGTACAAGTTAATTTTAAATTATTATTTAAAATGCATTCAAATAAGTAACACACGGATATTTCAGAATAGTAAATGGTTAAATTAAAAAATATGTATACCTTTTCCTGTGTATTTTAACTGTGTGTATAATCTACACAAATATTTTAATTAAACTTGTATCGTATCACGTTCAATGACTAAATATGAAAACGAACGAATATTTTCGATTAAAATATTTATATTTCGATATATTTATACGAATGTAATGAGTTTCATCTAGGTCATCAACATTTCCATAGCTTTAATTTGGTTTCTACGTACCGCAGTATGAATGAATAAATGAACAAAACAAATCCCAACGAACATTACACGATAAAATGATAAATTAAAAAACAAGTAATGAAACTTCAATTACACATTTTTTTTAACTTAATGTTTTTAAGATAAAGCAATATTTTGTTTGCAGTTTTAAGTAAATTTAATTTTCTACATTAAGTGTATTATGCCTAGAAAACGGTTAAGAAAAATATTTATTTTAATCAAATAAATAAAAATATTGTAAATATCTTAATTGCATTTTTTTTTAATATTTAATAAATGTTGTTCCCTATTTTTTTCTAATTTTTCTCACATATGCCAAAACATATAAAATGGTTTTATTACCATTTTTAAACAACCCTAAACTTCGAAAATCGTGTATAGTTTTTCTTCTTATATTGCTCCGTTTTAGGAAAATGTAGTTTTTTTTAAATACACAAGTTTTTTTTATTTCGTTTACTTTATAAAAGGTTACGAATTTATATAAGTATTTCATGTAATGCAAAAAAAATACAATTTTTAATCAAAATGATGATAAGCTTACAGGAAGAAAAAAAAAGCTAATGTACTTTTCCATCGTTTATCCAAGTGATCATCGTCAAAGGTTTCAGTTACAGTGGTTTCTGACGGGCTTGATCCCCTGAATGGAGAGTCTTTTGAATTGAGTTTTCAATCGATATATCATTTTTTGTTTGAAAGTATAGATCTCATTTACTTTTGTTATTAGCTTCCACGTACTCCAATCTAAAAAAGGAGAATAGATTTCCACTGACTTTACTCTATTCTTTCATACGTACTTCTTTCTATAACATACTAGTGTGGCAACTGAGTAATGAACGAGTCTCGTAGTAATGAAGGAGTCTCAATGAGGAATATATTTTACGTTAGGAGTGGACATTTTTAAATATTATATATGTATATCGCCACCTCAATACGGCAACTAAGTAACGTAAATTTAAATTTTTTTTAGATAGGTTTTAAATAATATGATCCTTTTTTCTACAGAATTCTTTTTTTTTTTTTTAAATAATACTTTTACAAAGCTCTATCCATTTCTTTAACTTTAAACGAAGGTTTGTAAATAAAAAATGTCTTAATTTCATTTTCTCAACATTATTCGAATAATCGGAGAAACCAGGTTGTAGTTTTGAGGTGTCAATACGTATATTCGTATACGTATGTCTCAAAGTCAAAATATATGTTGTTAATATTTAACACTTTCAAAGTAAAGTTCGCCATAAAACGACTGCAATACAAAGCTTTCAATGCTTAAACAGCATTAAACAAACCATTTCCTCACTATAATGCGTCTCGAGGGCTTTTGGCACAGCGTGAAATCGCCAAACTGCTCTCCACTAAATTTTCCGCTCGACAATTGTGAAAATAGCCTTGAGGGAAGTGGTCAGATGAACATCTCAGTACTCAGTGCACTCCGTTGTTTATTGCAGAGCACGTATGCATTATGCAATTTATTGTACACATCCCCGGCTGAAAGTGTACTACCACAATGGAGGGTTTTTACATAAGGATTCCATAGTGGTAAAATACCAGAGAATGGTTTTCATACTTTTTTAATAAGACTAAATTTACTGTACCTATTCTGCAATTTAAATTTATGATCAGAAACAGTCAAGCTTGCACGCGGAGTGTCGTGGTACAAGTAAAACTGCTATTGGTCATACTCACTTAATAAAAGGTTTTCATTGCCAATACTTCATTGTCTCTAAAAACCCGGGTTTCGCCCTTCGGCATCTTCATACGTTCAAGTGCACAGATCAACTTGCACTGACGCTAAGTAAATGAATGTTTCGTGTTTATATAAGAAATAAATGTATCATTGAGCTTAAAGCCATTGCTGGCGAAAAGGATTTTTTTACTTAGTAGAACTCTATAGTACTAGAAAAATAACAAAATATTTGGTTAAACAAATATTATTTGTATATAGTTGATAGCTATTTAGGCGTATGCCTTCATCAAAACTATGATTAAACTTTTATTCAGATTTATAACGATAAAAACAATTCCAGACCAATTGAATAGGTATTCGTGTACTATAAAAGATTTGTTAATATCATATATTGTATTTAATACTAGCCGGTTCCCGGCAAGTGTTGCAATGCCACTTTAAGAAAGTGCATGTTTTCTTTTTTTGTTTGTTTGACGTTTGCTGCCGATTGTCTATGGTACGACACACGAACCACCTACTGTAGGTTAATTGTACTATAACCTTCGCGCAAGTGCAGGCATACGTTGTCAAACTGTATGGCAGGCATACAAATATTTATTTTTATATATATAAGACCCACAGTAAGTTAATTTTACTATGCCTATAACCTATTAGATTTATAATTAAATCAGAGTTCTAATGACGGTGTTTTATCATGGTTAATGTTGTATAGTAATACAAATAATTATTCTTCCCTGAATTAAACTGAAAACCTTTTTAGTTATCAAATGATATTAATTTTAATTTATTCCATTATGATGACGCTTGCGAATACCATAGCCGCAAAACAACTTTTATGAGATTTTTTTATTGTCAATAAAATATGGTTTTGGAACGTGTCGCATAAATTCGTAAAGTTTTTTATATTATTCAAATGTACTGCCAGTTAAGTTAGTAATGGATGTAATTTTAATATATTTTTTAGTTAATGCTGTCTACGCGATGGTTTTTTGTGATTTTTTTGATTTAATGATTTTTTTATTTTGTTTCAGGTACGACTTCGATCAGTTGGTCATTTTTTGTAAATCTTGACTACTACTTTTGGTATGTTAATATATTTATACACTTATTTAGCTTAGATGTACAAGCAACACATGTATATTTTTATAGAAAAAAGTGCAGAAATAAACTCATTAGATATCACCGTATGATATAAATTATACCATGATTTTTTTGTGTAGTTAATCTTTATCAAATTATAATCAATAAAAGTAGAGTCAAAACAAACTTCCTTAAAGCCAAAATCTAGGTTATACAGTTTTGGTTAAGTGATAAAACAACTCAATCTACAAGAGACCTGCTCGCCTTCGATTGTCGGGATTTTGTCTTCCGGGACTATTTCTTAGACTTTTTATTTATTATTATTTTTAATTCTTTATTATGGGCTATTTTTAAATAACAGTCGACCCCCTTATAGCAAAGAGAGGCTATACTATAGGAATACTGCGTTATAAGGGACTAGGGACACAAACAAAATTTGATGTTAGGTTTTTTAAAATGTATTATGTGAATTTAACGAAATCAGCTAATTGAAATTTTTCCCTGTCAAGTTTACATTTTTGTGTTGCTTTTCACAGAATACGTCAAGGGAAATCAAGAGACAAACTGCAACTGACCACTGTGTATTTATTTATATTGTAAAATATTTTGGAACATTTCAATTGGCTCGTATTTAACCGGTCTGAATTTTATTATAGTTTTGGTCATAATTTTTATCACATTGGTCTAAATTTATATTAAATGGTCATAATTTATCGGTCTGTGTACAGAAAGCAGTATAAATTTTTAATGGTCAGAATTTATATAAAATAGTCATAATTTAAATTAAATTAAAAAAAAACCTAACCTGACTTAAACTGACCTAACCTAATCAAAATAGTTATAAAATCTGACCGTATAATATTTTTATTCTGACCGTTCATATTTTTATTCTGTCCAAATAATTAATTTTATTCAGACCGAAAGTTTATTTGAATTCTGACCAAAAATTGATTTAAGACCATTTATTTTGTTCCCATTTTAATTTGACCATGATAATTTTGTGTTTTTTAAAAAACTTCGCTGTAGGGGGAATCGCTATACGGGGGACTGCCGCGTACGGTAGGATACTATTATATTTTATTTTCTTTCAAAACTTTGCTACCGCGGGAATTACTTGGTTAATTAATCCACGAGTATTATTTTATAATATTAAATAAACTTTCATGAAACTTTTAATAAGGTTAAAAGCTCTCAATGAAATATTTAATAAGTATAATAGTTGAAGTTTAGTGTCACTGTCATTTCCAATGACAAAATTAGGGGTTACAGAGAAAAGGTTGGAAAAGTAACTCGGTCGCCGCGTCTAATCCTGAAAAATTACAATAAATTTATCAGACGTCCGCAAGGGAACATTTTATCAGCAAATTTGAACCGGCTATATTATTCACTTTGACTGTTTCTGTGCAAACGTGAAAAGTATTGACGTTTCCCTAAATTTTGAAATTGGATTTTGTGGTAGCAAGCAATTTATAAAGAAAGTTCATTATTCTTGCTTGACAGGTATTTATAGTTTATTTATCAATTTAACCTCCGAAAATATATCAATAAAAGCTACATTTGTAGCACGGAAACATAGACGGCTACATATAAATAGCATATTTATTACATAAATATATAAAACGTTGAAACATTACGTACAAATAACGTTACGTGTTGTGGATTTTATTATTAAAATTTGATTTTAGGGCTTTTGATAAATTTTCAATATCACATGGCGAACGGGATATTCTTGATTCCTCATTAAATTCAACGCGGAGTAGATTGAACTCTTGCGCCACTGCAAATTCTCAGTATACGGATACACAGGATACTTAATATCACTTAAACTAAATGGCTGAGCGAGTCACATTCTCTTTTTTTCTATTTTTTATCTTTTAAGAACAACAGTGTTTATTTAAAAGATAGGTCCCGTGCAGCTCTGTATCGGGTCAATAATATGACAAGTATTTTTTTATTTTCTTGATTGCATTGCGTCATGGAAGGCGGCCGTGAATACATTTTTTAATTAATTAAACATCAGTACATGTGTTTCTCATCTCATAATGCTTGAAAATGAAACTAGTCTTGATAAATAATAAGTTCTGTGAAATTGGTACAAGCATGTGTTATTATTAATAATGTCTCTTCACCAAAAATTTACAGTTACCATGAAATGTAAATGAATATTAACCCAGGTGAATAGGGAAATGGTTTTTCAAAATTAAAACAACAAGCAATTTTTAAATCTTACTATTTGAATTATACATGTCCAATCGATTTCAATCAAACCGCCAGTTGATGTGAAAAAAATCACATCACAAATTCATAACTGTGTAATAAAATATTTCGATCAAGTTTTTTTATGCGGCCCACCAATCATCAGACATATTTTATTTCAGCCCACCAAACCAGTCCAGTTGTACATCGCTATTCTTGTACGAATGACATAACTGTTGATTCAAAACTTTAAAAGAATGACAAGTTAAAAAAATAATTTCATTTTTCGTTCATGTTGTTAGTATACATTAATTTCAATGATATTGCATATTTTTATAAACTTTAAATAAATCATAAGCAGCTGACAGCCATTTCAGATGATTTTTTATATAATTAATAATAGGATTTAGGAGTAAAATATGTTAAAAAAGTGATGTATCATTACGTATCCATTATTTATCTACAGCTTTTGAGTTTTCTCATTTCTCTGAGGTGAAAGAATTCATTAATCAAATGTTTCCAAATTACAATACACATTTGGAGCACGAATGAAATTTGTTTTCATACAATGAAAGGAGGTATTATATCATTTTTGTGTTTATTTTGTATTTCCAAAATAATCCATTTAATAATATATTAGTTTATCTCAAAGCACCATTACTACCATCAATTATTAAATTTACTCTTGCTTTACTTCTTTATATGAAAAAAAAGTATCATGGTTATGTTGGAAAGTGTTCTCTCAAACGAACTTGTTTCCTTTTTGACCTTGAAGTATACTTTGACGAAATCTCCTATCTAATGTTGAAACGCACATTCTTGTTGCACAAAACCTTTAAAAATAAGCTTATTTTGTCATAAAATTAAAATAAGAGCCTAATTTTTGCACAAAACAGCTTATTTTCAACATGTAAAAAATAGACGCAGTTTCAAAAAATATCGTTTTAGTACCAAATATTATTAAATCATTTCAACATTGTTTATTGCGCTAGAAACTTATTCCAACAAACTGCCAAATGTCTTTTGTTGTATTCTCTGTATGAAGAAGACAGGTTTTTTTAAACATTTATTATATATCGATTGACTAATCATATCAACATGAATAAACACTCAATTAGCTATGTATTTTGAAAATTTCACACGGTGCTTCTTTTATTATTTTTCCCAATCGATAAAATTTTCTTAAATATGTTTGTAAGTGTATCAATTACAAAGTTTTCTTATACAAGTAAATTTATTTAAATGAGCAGTGACCAATAGAACATAATATTATATTGTCAGCATTATACTGTTACGCGCTCTATAGTCGCAGAGCCATTATCCACACTGTCATTGATAAGAGTTGATTATGTAATCAATGTTATCTAACAACCTTTAATTTAAGAAAGATATAGAGTTTTTTTCATTCTCTTCATCATTAGTGTTTTATAATTGTAAATTGAAGAAATTAAGTGAGGAAAATCAGCAAATTTTGTGGTTAATAAACCGACAAACCGACAAGTCGAGATAGCAACGCGTCTAGCTAAAAGTGACTCGTGGGAAATCATCTTGGTCCGTACAGAGCAGGTCAGTTGTGCCGAATCGGCATACATATCGAGAATTTGTTTATTTATATGAAAAACAAAATCTATTGGGCCTTACACAATCTGTCTTTGAGTGAAATACTCCGAATTAATATGCACAACTCGGTGTTCAAAAAAAAATTAATTAATATAATAAATGATAACGTAAGATATACGTTTATTTAGAATGCAAAATATTTTTTCGTCGACTCCAATTCAAATTTGACTGCTCTTAGCTTTGTAAAAATCAATTGCAATGATTTCTTATTGTATGTAAAATACCAAAAATTTATTACTGTTTGTAAATGTTATTACCAATTTTAATCATCAATTTTTCATAGGCTTTGCACATTACAGTCAAATTATTTTATTTTTTGTTTCGAAAAACAATCTTTACGCTTTTTAAAAATTGTTTTTGTTTATTCAGTAAATTGGTATTGTAATTCTTTAACATTTCAATGCATCCAACACAATAGATATTACACTAAAATATACAATGTTTGTTGTGTCTATTAAAGTGTCCATTGTCAATGCCTACTGAAAAGGTACTACATTAAAAAATAAAACACTTTTTTGGTATAATTCTACATTAAACTCAGGAACGGTTTAGATCATCACGAGCCCAGTTTTTAATGCTTGAGATGAGAGAAATCAGCCCTGCATCATTTGTTAAATAATATTTATTTGTTAAATATTATTTATTTGGTTAGACACATCTTTGTAAAGCCAATGAAAAATTAAATAGAAAAATAAGTGTCGTAATAGTATGTTTTTGGATTCGTGATGTTAACTAATAATTTTTAACACTTCAGTGTATTTTCAAATACAAAATAAACAAACTCTTACATATACACATGGTAAAGCCATATATTTCTGATTCCTCGGTTGCCGATAACTAGAATAAGACGTATATTCCCTTTAAGGATACCGCAGTGCCACGTGGATATACGTGCTCCGAATATCTGCCCCCGTTTTTATGCCTGTACGGGACACAAAACAGATTTACAGTCCCTAAACTTTGCGCGTGTTTTGGGACAGTCCCCAAAATATTGCCCGATATCAAATTTCTCTCTAATCGAAATAATAACGTAATGGAATTGTTTATGGATTGTTTTACGAGCTCAACGTTACCTATAAAAATGCCCCAGGTCATAAACTTATATAGATATAGAAAATGGATTTCAATTAAAATCGAGTAACCTAAAATAATTCTCATTCCGATCTAAAGAAAATATAACTTAAGCGAAATTATCAACACATGCTGTTTTTCTAAGACAACTGATAAGATTGTTAGACATGTACACAAAAAAAATGTTTTATTCTATATAAATCAAAGCAAAGTGGCCGAATAAAATATTGATAACTATATCGCTACGAAATTTTCAAAGAGAAAGTAGACAATTTATTCTGCACGGATCTTATGGCAGAATACTTACTTTTTATTTCGATTACATGTTACAAGTCATAGTATTTTCATGAATAAATAAATCAACATATTTATTATATGTGATTTTCTACCTTTATCTCATTTTAGAGTTACCTATGTCTTTATTCTTCCGAGATTTTTTTACCGTGGTCACCGAAGCGTATATCTCATCAAAATGAGAAACTAGTGGACAATATAATAGGAATTAATAATACATATGTGTTTTATAAATTATGTAAGATTATATATTCTTACTCTACGTGAAAATATTATATATATATTTTTAATAGATAACTGTAAATTTTTATACATCTCCATCTTGAAACTATGTATATATAAACATTTTTAATTCTATAGTGATAAAACGGAGCCAAATTGTAATGTTAGTTCATGTAGCAGTTTCTGCTTGGGCGAATTGTTGATTTTTTCCCAAGAACACACAATACAATCGACACAGTAATCTAGGACGTAGCTATGTCGCTTGAATATTTTTAAACTCGTAAATTGGACACCGTTTCGCAATCCACTTTCGTGACATGTACCAACACTTTGTGTTGCACTCATTTGAAACAAAACCCTCCTATAAGCTCGCCCAATGGATAAAAAATAAAGCAAAAGTTTCAAATCTCAGCTTTGCCAGATGCCTCCAATCAGGAACAGTTACTTTTTCGATGAAGGAAATGAATAAGAAACTTCCCTTTTCAGGAAAAAAATGTTTAAAACGTACTATTTACGTAGACGATTACTAATTTTGACCGTAGAGAATAGAATTTTACTAATTTTACGCAATATTGTTTTTAATTAGGAGTCGGTACCGCTAAAATGATTATTATTATTTCAACCTATGGTGTTAGTGATTATTTATTTTTTAGATATAGATAATTATGACTTATTTTATAGTAGGTAAACAATAATAATGATAAAAGGTTATGATTATGTTTTATAGTTTATAATTTTTATGAACCGCAAATCAGATGTTAAGTAATGTTAAAAAAATATTTCAGATACTTTATTGACCATTAGTCTCATATTAAATATAAATCAAAATATTACATTTACGATGTTAAGTGTTTATTTTAGTTTCTGTCTGCTTAAATTATTCACTTTATTATATTTTAATTTGTGTCAAATAAAGAGCTTGCTCTGAGCCCAATAATTATAATATAATAAGTTAAGTAACTATAAATTACAGTATTCAAAGATTAGTGATAATTGTTTCTAGGCTGAACGGACACCTTAGTAACACATGGTCTGATAAAGTACGCATATGATCAAATAGTTTTGTGCTTCAAAAATTATAAGATCAAGTTGATAGCCTCTTTAGCTTTACACCATCATTGTGATTGTAGTTCTTGGGATGGATTGAAGCCATATTAATAATAACTTTATCCTAAAACACGATACAAAGTGCATGTTTCAACCTTACTATTTTTTTGTTTATCTATAACTAAACTTAACTTAACTAAACTTAAAATATCTAGATTGATGTCAATATATTTATCAGTGTTATAAATATTTGGTTTTTTTTATAAATACAAAGCATTTAATAGAGAATTTCTAAAGATAAATAATTTGATTTAAATACTGAACAGATAAATACAAACTTTCTTTTGATACCTCGATAAAACATAGTTCAATGAAAAATGAATAACAATTCTTTTATTTGTAGGCTATTAAAAAAACAGAGCTCTTTTATAATGTCGACTAATGGTATTTTAATAACGATAGGAATCTGTGATCCTCGTCAAGTAACTTATCAATCTCAGCATAGATCACCACATTGGCGTGTAAAGGATTCTTAATGGGAGGTATCCAAGATAATAATACATCAAAGCTTGTAATCTGGTAGAGCAGTAGTTGTCACCCTATTTAGCATGTGGCAGTGACACGGACTTGATTGAGGTAGCTTTTGGATTGACGCAAAATAGTGTGCGGTTGATAGTTAACTTGAGTGCCATACTTAACACAGTTTTTACCCTTCACCAAAAATAAAAAATGTATCCATTTAGGATTGTGTTTGCTGCAGTGTAATTATATATTAATAAAGTGTATTTTTTTTTCTTATTAAAGAATACGTAAAATTTAATTTACAGAATCTACAATTTAATCTTCTGCATAGGTAAAATAACGTTTAAGTTAATGCATGCACTTTTTTAATTGTAATAAGGTGAGTAAGGTAATTTAGTTTTATAAATATATTTTTTTTATATAGTTGATAGCTGTTTCGGCGCATATTAAGAATTATGTTTAAACTTAAATTTAATTTAATTTTAATTAGCTTAGAAAATATACACAATATTTCCTGTTTTCCACTCTTACATTCTAATTTATATTACAAATTAAAGTTTTACATTATTTATTAACTTGACTTAAGTGTTTCTTAGAACGATAACAAAAAATTGGATTATTCAAAGTAAATTAGTTAAAATTTATGTGATTATGTATTGCAAGTTACATTAGCTTTTCGTGTTGGCTTTAAGAGTGGGGATTGATTAATATTATTTTTTTTGGTTATAAAGGATGTCATTGGCTTGATTTTTGCTAGAGAAAGAATAGTATATACTTTCGCCAAATGATTTTAGTCGTCGACTTCAGTTAGAGCGCTAACTAGTGAAAGGTAAATTACGTCAGATTTAATCGGTTTATGGATTTATGTTTAAAGATAGGTGAGTTGTACTTGTGATGTCCAAGATTATCTCCCATCCTTGCTTTCCTAAGAAATGAGGTATAATGGGATCGATTACCATAAAACTAATCCTGCGCGACTTATTCTAGTGTCTGAACACTTATCAAAAAAGTGTGAAACAACCAAGTAGCAAACGGTTTCCGTCAAAAACGTCTTATGAGATAAGTTCCGTTACAAACTCGCGTGCTTCACATTAAAAACGAACACTTGATTAACAACTTTTTAAAATGACCAATATTCTGTATAGGTCTAATATACACTTTTGTTACATTAAAACCAGCAGTTTCATTTAGATAACCGGTGATAGTAGAGAAAACCAATGATAGTAATTCTTTTTCTTTCGGTAAGTTTTTTTCATCGAATTGTATGTAACCAAACTACCTAGTTCCTACTAAGTTCCTAGGACGTACCTAATGCATATTATATTTTCAGCATTGCTTTCTTTATTTCATAGAAGGTTATAGAGAAGTCAGAAATAATATTCAGACAAATAAAAGGTGGCGATAGGATAAACAAGATATATTTTTTAAATATATCAGATAATTCAGCATTAAATAAATGGCAAAAAATCTAGTGGTATTATTAATAAAAATAATTAAATAGATTTTAAATTATCACAAAGTATACATTTTCTTTGTATGTAAAAAAGTATGTTCAATATTTAACATCAATTTATTAACAATGAATACATCATTAACTGAAAATTGTATTATTTCATCTATGAATTACACAAATAAATCAACTTTTACAAATTATGTATGAAAATAGAAGTTAAGTTTAAATTATTCTTTTAATATACAAGAATATTTAGAATTACTTTTAATCATGTATCATAGTAAAATGAAGGAAGTTTTTTGATAGTTTTTGACTGTCGTGTGTACAAGTTCAATTGTTTAATACATTATGGAATCATTGTTAGTCAAAAGTAAACTGTTTATCTTTTATTTGTAAATTACAAAAACCATTTAACAACTTCACAAATAATAATTGAAACAATTTTAAAGTAATTTTCTTTATGTTTGTAATATCGCATGCAAAGAAAACTAAATTCTTCGTTATGGTTTATATGAGTGAAATAAACAAGAACACAAACATGTTATAATTTCAAAAATATTCCTACAAAAACATTATGACAAAACTCATCATTAATTCATTTTACGTTTTCATAATAAGTTTTAATGTAATAACCTCACTCTCTCACAGTAATATTTTGAATTAAAACTATCTGTCCGTTGAATAATCTTAATATTATTTTGATTAGGTACTATTACGATCTAGATAATTGCAAATTTAATATTGGAAAACGTTTACAACTTATTTAAATACATATTTACTGTGTCCTCTCACATTAATATAAATACATGGACACAAACAAAAAATGGAGTGTTTTTTTTTAATAATCGTTAACAGTTATAAAAATATAGATACGTTTATTTCCGTGACACATTTTCATTAATGGATGTCCCATAGGAATTTTCACTTGTTATTACAATTGTACGGTTATGACATTGTTTTGTTTTAATTAATTTCTTTATGACCTCAATAATACTCATAAGTGAGTTTAAGTGGTATTAAGCTATTTATTTCCACTTTTAATTAGTGCCATTGTACTAATGTGTGATAATTTTTTGTATTACCTGTTCTATCGATTAATACATAAAGGAATGGCAGTAGTAAATATTTTTCAACCCAAATTTTCACTGGCCCAAGATAATAAAATTACCAGTGCATAATATTATTATTTTAAACTATAATTATTTTTGTTTCAAAAATGACAACACTGTTAAGATTGCGTGCCTATGCTTTTTTGCAACCATGTGTCAAATAATAAAAAACCAAAATACATTACGCTTACATTTTGACCTTGTTAAGCACAACTTGAATCGTTCAAATATTGTATATTTCCATTAATTTTGACGTTGAACTGTATGGGTGAACTTAAGCTTACAAACTCTGAAGATGTTGAACGGGAAAATTCAATTTGTTTGTAAAAAAGATATAGTTGTGTACATAGTTTGAACGATTCCAATCGTATTTTAATGTTTCATCAAGCACTCAGTCTTTATTTATTTCTAGTGTTATATGTTTATTGTTATTATCGTTCTAGATGCTTGTGATTTTTAGATCGTTTTTATTTATTTAATCCTTAACATGGGAAATAAAGAGTGTTATATAAGATTTTCTCAGTGTTTGACCTCATAAAGTGTTGTCATCTACACATACAATAAATTTAATTCACTTTTAAGTCTGGCACTCGTTAATGTCTGCTAATATCCTAATAAGCATTGCGTTTTTTGTTATAAACACGTGCGAGTATGTTGTTGTTTTATTTTTATATGTAATAAAAACATTTATAAGAAAATATGTGTGAATCAGAAGGCGTTGCTATTAGCAGCTTTAAATGGAATGCCATAAAATAATTTCAAAAAGAACCACCAAAAATGTACAATTAGATTTTTCATCCTATCCCACAGGTCGAACTTGGGATTCGTTTGCTTGGAAAAATCGCGCGAATGGTAGAAAAACCGAAGTTTTATAGTCGAAGAATCACCCCCAAAAGGAATATAAAACGGCAGTTAAAATAACCCCAATTTTCTATAGAACCGGATAGGGATAAAGAAGTGCGTTACGGTTCAGGAGATATTTTTATTTAAAAAATGCCTCGGCGATTGCTCCAGAGAAAGGTTATCAAAAAATCGTTGATGATGATGATTAAAAAATAATTATTTCAGTATTGCTTTCTTATGTTTAATTCACCATTAAAATATGAGTTGCTTAAAATTAAACCAACGAACTAAATCTTTTATGATTAAAGTGTAAGAAAAGAACTCGTCGATAAAAAATGTTTTGCTTATTACCAGAAGCCGAATATTTTAATTCTTGAACAGATCGAATTGATTTATATAGGTAAAATATCGGCAGAATATGATAATTATTTTCACACTTAAGATTAAAAACCTTTAACGGATAAAAGTTTGACTCTTAGATTCATATTTTTTAATAAAATCAAGCTTTCTATAGAAATATAAATTTTTAACATCAACTCAAATCATTTTTATCGAAATACTTTCATTAAAAATAGTTTCTGCAAAAATTGATGAATTGAGAATTCTTTATATATATATATATTATTTAATTTTTTATCAAACACTAGCTTTCACAGTATATGCTCGCAAATAGCGCCACCTTTTTATTCGAAGCAGAAAAAAAATAGAAGATAACAAGTTATCGTTTAAGCTTTTCTAGCAACTGTCACTACGAAGTTTATATTATATCTTCTCAGAAACCTTTTTTGATTTGAGTTTTAGATGATCTCTTTTTTTACACGTAATCGACAATTTCTTTATCGTGTGTGTGTATGACTTATTTCGATTTGATTGCAATTCGCAAGAGATTCAAAAAAGTATTTTTTTCTAATAATGTAACTTAGACGCGTAAATAATTTATCTCAAACACACCCGGTTACTATTATTTTTAAAACTATGTAAAGAGTATCATAATAAGTGTTTTACAACGAACTATACTAATTCATAAGTTTCAACGGTTTGTATAATTTTTAATGGACCCCGAACACAGATCAAAAGCTTTTTACAAAAATAGACATTTCAGTTCAGAGTATTCGGGCTTACTATGTATGAATTAAAGGAAAGTTCATGCAGCATTGGTTCTATTTCCCTATCTAACTTTTAGGCCCGTTTAACAAAATGCAAACCGATTCTTTACCTAACCTCAATCCCTAATTCTCCAGACACAGCCCGTGGGTCAAAGTGGTGACGTAAACAAATTCGTTCTTCTTCGGACTTTGCCGCAGTCATGTTTTAAACATAGGCTCAACAAAAGTAGCTTAAAGGCATTTCTGAAAATTCCTTATATAGCGTCGAACTATCTGTCGGAAAATGTTCATTGAATTAAATTCATTTCAAAGGAATTTATGATACACATTGCTTGGCAAATATTTTTAGAGGTCAATAATGTAAACAGTAATTCGTCAAAGAAAACAAAATTAAGACTACGTTGATTTTTCATTTGATATTATTTAATACATTGTTTGTTAATTTTATAATTTCATACAAAAAATATGTAATCACTCTATAAATAAATAATATAACAAATAGTGTGATAAAAATAGAATGTAGCTTACTTTAACTAATGAGTTATAATAATTAAACCCTTGAGAGGTGAAATGAGCCATGTGGTATTTAGTAAAAAATGAATTGTATGCGTTTTAAAATTCTACATGTCTTAATGTATCGTTAAAATGAAGTGAGCTCGATAAATACACACCACAATAGCGCAATTGTCCTGAAATAAAAATATTCAATACTCCAAAACATCAAGTAAATATGTGATTTTACTAAAAACCTATAGAAAAGTTTGAATATTTTACTACTTGGCTCACTTAACTTATTAATGGCTCAATTGTAAATTTGTAAGATGTATGTTGAGTGTAAAATAGTTCCATATAGTTAAAATTAATATTTTTCTAGCATTTTATATATTTTCCATTATACCAGTGAGATATTAACAAAGCTTGGAGATAATGTGTTATAAAGATATGATTGATTATATCAATCTAATTTATAATCATAGAAAATTGACAGTTACGTAATTTAAAGTACTCGTCAAACCTTCTTCAATCACAGAATAGAGTAAATGACTTAGTAGTAGCCTGTTACAGTGCCCTCCGAAATCACGGGACTTTATCTCGTATAGATAGATGTTCATTTACGTCGTTGCTAATTACAACTAAACTAGGAAATGTAGTAGTTGTATTTGGACTTGGAAATTACTGTCAGATGACTGATAATCTGATGTGTATAAGGAAAACCGGAAGGGTAATCGCTTTGATTACCTGTAGTCACATTCCGGTGCACATGCTTTACCTCTAGGGATCGCAAAACTTGTATAACCGAATCTGGGATTCCGGTATTCATGATAATCCTAAATATTGGTTTTGGAAAATGAAAAAATACCATCAATCATCATTAATATTAATAAAAAAATTCGCACAAATTGAAATATTTTAATTTTATCAAGAGTTGTATAATAAGTATATTAATATGATAAATAAGATCGTCAAAAACAATATCGTAACCTCTTGTAACAAATGAAATAATAAAATGATATGAAATGCGGTATTTTGGTTGATAAATTAATTTTATAAATGTATATACCTATTCAATTGAATCGCAGTCAATATATTAATACATTCATAGAGTGGGCTAACTTCTAAGAAAGACTATTTAAAATACAGATGGCCTTCTTCAATTAATTGTCGCATAAAAGCAGGATTTACTTTGCAAGATTAGTTCTGGTATTTTTATTGCGGGGCACAAAGGCGACAAAGCCTAGCAAAATATTTACTTTATGGGAATTGCAAAATCTCAGCCGTAACTCAAGTTTATGTCGATAAAGACAGTGAAAAATCTAAAATCTTAAGTCACATCTGAAACGAGATTGGCAAATTTATTTCAACGTTGATTTAGTTCGGCAATTCCGATTCGGTCCGATGACAAAATTTCCGCACCGAAACACAAACTTCATATTGATTTAATGATGAACGAATACCAGATGTATTGCGGCCATCAAGCTGAGATTGGGGAAGATTATCTACACAAAGCTTTTTATGGTTTTCTATATTCTCGACGGCGCTTTTTTCCGAAAAGTAAACGACTTGCACATTCATTTTTGTCATTAACTTTTCACTACCTCGGCTAACTTGTGGATATTTTACGTTTGTTTATAACTGCGCAATAAATTACTTCACTTTATATACGCCGTTGAAAAAACACGGTGCTTATTTATACTATACCAAATCTTATACAAAATTCTGTGAAATAGAAACTATAGTCTATTACAGGGTTTCTCAAGCTTTGTTCAGCGGAACACTGATGTTCCACGAAACCTTAATAGGTAGGTGTCCCGCGAAAAAATTTAAATGGTTTTATAAGATGCAGCCTATGAAACAATCTTCTACTTTAAATTGAATGGCAAGTGATGGTCAATCTCCATTGATATTTATTATGAATTATGCAAACAAATGCATAAAGTTTTACTAAGACTTACTCACCTCTGCAGCGATCACGCTCTTCTGTCGGCAACGATGGTAAAGGAATGAAAATGACAAAAATATTAACGGTACAGGAGACTTTAAGAACGTTGACGCTAATGCGCCCTATTTGATATCAAAAAAATGAAGTCCAGTATTAAGGTACGTGTGGAGATTTTCAAAAATAATAAATTAGATACTGTAATCAAAATTGAGCCCAAGTTGTTTTTGTTTTCTACAACTTATTTAAGCGAACCATAATTATGCTGCGACACAGCCAAAGTGCAGAAACAGGCTTGATATCACACAATATATATTTAAAAAATATTTGCCAATATTGTGCCTGATATCAAGAATATTTGCGATTTAAGGACTCAAAATTATGAAAGTTCTATGTGCCCATATTTGTATATTATATATTTTGTATTATTTTTACTATTGTGAATTACCCAACATTGCCACAAAAAAGTGTAAATAATCTTGATTTGCGTTCCACCACTGCGTAAGAAAAGTGTTCAATCGTAGAAAATGTTTGGAAAACTCTAGCCTACAATATCAACAACCTAAAAATGAACATCTGCTTAAAATGCGACAGAGATCGTAAGGTTGGCATAAAGCCGAAAAATTCTTAGAAGTACAGTCGCCATGTTTCAATTTATAGCCATACTACCGTTCACATAGTATATAAGTGTAATAATTCTAAGAAAAACGTTTTTGCACACAATTCATATTCTAATTTTCTAAAAACGAGGCTTCCACTCTTTTAGATTTTTAGCGTTGATGCCAGTCTTTATTGTATTGGTGATTTTCAAAGCTAGAGATATAAATGTCATAATTATCAGACGTCATTAATTTGGTGTTGTCAATTATCGTAATGATATTCATAATTTTTCGTCACATTTTAGACCGTGACCGTCCAAAATGAGTCCCGCGGCACATTTTGAAGAAAAGAACAACTTTGAAGGAATATCGTTTCAGTACATGTGAAGTATATTAAAGATATCATCACAGATTCTGAGAAACGATTTATCGATTATGAAAATATTGAGTGAGATATTTTACGTTTTAGTCAACATTACAAATGTAAAATATGATCTTCAGCTGGAGATGTGCGATTTGCAAACAAACTCTTTTTATGTCAACAAATGTTAAGCAGATTGTTTTAAATTATCACAAGAAAGAAGGTACTCTAAATCGAGGAACTTTTGTCTCAAAGTAAGCTCAACGTTCGAAAGTACAGATCTTTGAGAAACTAACGTTTGAATCATAAAAAATCATTAAATCAAAATAAAGGTATTCGTTGATATCAAATTTGCGGTGCTTAGCAACTACAAACATCAGCGTTAATATAGCTACTAATTGAGATACTAAAAAGAACAAAGCTGCCGCAAAATTTGATTAAAATAAATTAAATTGTATAATGTTTCATTAAAATAATTGAACCCTTTAACTTAGCTAGAACTTACTTAGCCAATATTTAAAAAACAAAAGTTTGAAAGGAATTAAACAAATGAGCTGTATTATTTTTGGTGCAGCCCGTGAATAAATATTTTTTTGAAATGTTACCCTTGACTTACCCAAGGTTGGACAGCTCAGTTTTAGACTTAGTAAGATATTTTTTGATGTTTAACTATTAGTTTAATTTTATGTAAAAACATGTAACTTATGCTGTCGCATGGTCGAGTGGTCGAGTGGTTGGTAACAAAGGTCACGAGTTCAAATACCGGTACGATTAAAATTCCTAATTGATTTTTCAATCGATTTATGGATTTCTGTTTGAAAATATAAAAAACAAGGCGTAGCGAGAACGATTAGCTAACCACTAGTCCTGCCCTAGCTCTATCCTTAGTAGCAACCGGTTCTCGTAAAAAACAATTATTTCAAGATTACTCTGTTAGAAATCCATATAGTAAACATTAAAAGCGGACATGTTAAAAAGAAAATAAACATGTTACTCAAACATTGAGATGTTAATAACTCTGTAACAAATGTTATCAACATTTTTTTATAAGTAATTGAAAATAACTTTTAACTTGTAGTTAATTATTCTTCTATGCTTATAATTTAGGATTTGATTTCTTTATTTTACTTAATATTTCTATTACAACATGAATTTTTCCTTCGTAAAACATAAATAGCGTAGGTATGTTTATATATTTTCATAAAAAATGTTTTCTTCAACGTAAATACGTGTTTGTTAATAATGCGACAAATTAAGGTAACATTTGCTAAGTGTCCACTATCTTTCATCGCTTAAACTTCATTGAACCTTTTTACGCTTCGGCAGTTTTGATCTGATGAAAAACTTTAGCAACAAAATCGCCTGGCAACTTTGGGCGACTTAACTTAATAAAAGGCATCCAACTTGCATGCAAAGTATCGCAAAATAGACGATACTCCGGATTCTCTAGAGTGAAATAATGAATGGGTATTCAAGCGAAAAAAACCTAGCGGATATTATTACAAGCTAGAACTTTGAAGGGTGGTAGGTACGTGATATTTGTATTGCTGTAATGTCTAGCAAACCGGCTCTTTTTTAAAGAAAACTTTCATGTAGGACGGCGTATCAGCTCGTTGTTCATTCTCTCGTATCAATTCTTGTATCTAATAGGTTTTAAAAATGCATAAAGTGGAACGTGTTTTACATGAATGTTTAGTTAAGACGAAATATGATTTTTGTTTTGACAAAATTCCACCAAATTCTTTTACAGAAACAAAAAAAAATGTCGAAATTTTCAAAAAATCAAAATAACAAACCTCATTTTCTCATTTTTTTCATTGTATTACTTTCTTTAGAGTATTATTTCTCCGAATAAAAAAAAGCCGTCAGTTGCGTGTCACGGCTTAGTCAAGGAAAAAATCACTTTCTTTATATTTACTTTTAAGGTATGCATTATCAATTCTGGATGAAAAAACATTATATTCAAAAATAAAACACAATTTTAACAATTCCATATTTATTTAATAAGATCGGGACTGGTTTTTTTCATCCCAAGCAGCAGTTAAAATGCATGTGATGAGCGAAACCGGTATTGGTCCTGTTAAATAAATAAAGAGTTAGAGCAAAAAGTGTTTTATTTTTTGAATTTTTTTAAGATCGTGTGTGTTTTAAGTAAATTTTATAGTAAAATTTTCGTAATTTAAAAAGTAAAACGTGAACATTTTTTTTTATTTAGAATTGATTAGATATCACAAAATGTAAATTTGAAGTATCATGATATTTGATTTAATATATTAAAGAAATACATAGTTTTTATTATTATGAACGGTGTAAATTGGATGAGAAATAATTTGTTTTTGATATTTTAATGTATGCATATTATAATAGATTAAAATTATCGCATACCTTGCAGACCTGAATATTTTTAATCTGTTCAAATACACGTGCAATAAATTTAATTTTACATTACTATATCCGGCGTGGTGAATCCAAATGAGGTACCGGTCAAAACCGCACGTCAGTTAGTTACTAAGTCCGCCAGACATATGTCCGATTTAGTCACAGGACATACAAACTAGAAGCTGCAAAAGCTTCTCACGTACACTGAAGTTAGAGCTTACACTGGAGCTTAATACACAAAACGGTTGGATATGGGGCCGTTTATTTTAATTGCGGTCAAAGAAAATCTTTTTTGATTTCGTGGCGTTTGAACCTTCAACGTTGCAAAAATTAAGTCGGGGATACTTAAATTGTTTACCATCTTTTCTCATCATTGTAAAGCTAATCGCCTAAATTGGCTATAAAACTTTTTATAATCCAAAAATAAATATTTTAATTCAAAAAATATATATTGCCTTCTCACTAGTAATTGAAAGATTGTTTATTTAATTAATAATAAGGCTTTTATTTTATTTTTAATGAACAGGAAAGTTATTAGATAAACGTAAGCAATGCGTTTTTTAATTTTGTTCCAAGGTCAAAGACGGCTTTACACACTTAAAATATACGTTTGTTTTTAATTTGTGCGTGAAAGCCTTCGCATGGACGTTAAGCACCGCGCGGAAAATGCCAAGGAGTGACTCATTATAAACACATATATATGTATATCATTCTAATGTAAATTCCAATTAGTTTACCCTGGTGAATGAGTAGATATTATGTTTATACAAAGCACTCTAGTTTCTCTGCGACCGACATTCCGGCGCCAGTGCACGTGGTTACACTGCGGGAACGTAAGTGTAACTACCACGCCTCTTGGTTGTTACGGTTTCCGCACTGTGAGTCTGGGAATCATCAAGCAACCAGACCAACCCTAAGGCGGATATGCGTGCCAGTTATGCAGCCGTTGTACAAATTATTAACGGACCAATTAATTGATAGACTTATTTTACATTTTTAAGTAATATATTATTTATTTGCTGGTAAAATCCTCTTTGTTGAATGTATGTGTTTTGAATGATTAAATTGTTTAAACTAAGTCAGTTTTCTAGATAGAGCTTATTGCATTAGAAAATTTAAAATCGTATTTACTCTAGTAAAATGGTTTTTTTTATCAGCTTTTATCTGGGCCAGCGTTCCTTATCGTATCAATTTTTTATTTTTTTTAACAAGAGTAAAAATACACAATATACAATTAAATTTAAGATATAAATTCTTTATAACAAAATTATATGATATCAATGGATACTTTGACGTTGATAATTTGTGAAAGTATTTCCTGAACTGCAAGTACGCACTTTGTTTAAAAAATATTTGGAATATAAATATTATCATCTCAAGAACATTCACAACACACGAAATAATAATACATCAATCAAATCAATTTGCAACCGCGATTCATAGGTCATGGAACTCTGGTTAACGAAATTCGTTTTCTTTTTTTTTTTATTAAAATATTGTGTTAAAAAAAGAAATTCATTATGTGTATAGATTAATTTTGAAAATAATATTATTAAAAGGCATACATTTTTCGGGTGTTTCTAACTATTTTCAATTCTTAAAAACGTACGTACGCTAGAGAAAGTGGTGATAAAACAAACGATGTTTTATTTTCCGTATTATCTTTGAACATAGTTGATTGATAAATGTATTAGTTTGTAACTAGTTTCAGACAATAAAATCCCAAAATCATAAAATGCTTCAAAATCTAAGATATATTTTACACAAATACAAGTCATTTACATTAAATATTCTACATCAACATCATCGTTTTGATATTGAAATATTATTTTTTAAAATAATTTTATTTATTAAGATCATTTCAATATACGCACTTTATTTAACATTTCACTTTGTTAACACATTTTTATTCCTCGTTATTTTTCTAAGCGTTGCAACCCATCCAGCTTACAGTTTATTTTAAGAACTCGAAAGTTGTTGGTGATATTTTTTTTATGACTTTTCTTTGAATGAAATATCGAAAAACCGATTTTGATTTACTTGGCTGGTATTACGATCCCAATTGGTCGTATTTTCCTGCATTTTCGTAATACTGGTAATATTTATTGATACTATTTTTTCAAATCAGAGCTTTATATGAATTATTGCAATCCCTAATTTTCACCTCAAAAGTTAAATAAGGTAAAATAAATCAGTCTTAATTCCATATTAAAAAGAAGCGTGCAATCCATAAAAAATAGTTTACAGTAAACGTATAGTTTATAACGGTTTATATATAGTTGAAACTTTCAACTATATATAATTTCAACTTGAAAGTATTAATGTAAAGAAAGGAGAAAACTACTTCAATTGAAGATTTACAGCTTTTGAAGAGTGTGACGGCTTATATTCGTCAACAATATAATTGTGTGCTAAAACAAAATACAAGAGTATTATTTTTTACAATGTCAACGTAACCTTACAAAACTCCACCAATTCGTAGCATATTTTTTTATCACATTTTAAAACATAATATACAGCACCATATATTTTTTTTAATAATTCGCCTTTACAACTTATGCAATAAAAATGATTCATCACAAATGGAGTTGTGAAACTTTCAAAAACTTTTACCAAGCTGACACTGTTATACAGATTTTGTTCCAGAGAAAAAAAATCAGTTTTATTTCCCGCACAACAACCAAGCTCATTTTTTATATAAAAACGGGCCATTTTTTAAATCTGGCAGTTTCTAACCTGGCGATGTGAGACCGAACGAATACAGAAATGAAACGGAATTTTCGAGAAAGCATTTCCTTGTTTTTTGGACAAGGCATGGAAATTTTATAATGATTTCTGTTTGTAATTTCTTATCACGCCAATGTTCTTTTGAAAAATTCCAAGTAATCTTCGAGCATCTTGTTTTTTCGACGGAATTAATTATTTCTTTTGTCGTGGAGATAGCGATTATATTTTTGTCGTGTATTTGTTTTTTTTTTGTAAGAGAATAACGAGAATATACACACAGAAAGATGAAAGAAGGATTGATTTTCTTTATTTACATATTTTTCTTCGGATAGATATTATTTGGACGGTCAATATATTTTTTGTCTAAATTCAGTCTTTTAATGAAATTCAAATCAATGACTTACAATTTAAAAAATGCTGTCATTTCCGTTGTGTTTATTTTAAAACAAACATTTTTATTTAAATTGAATCTTATCATCTGAATAATTACTACAAAAACAATTTAATGTAAATATTTTTATAGCAAGGCTTTCATGATTCTGTTTTTTTCAAATATTTTACTGCTATTTCGTCATTACTTTCTTTTATAAAAAATGCCATTTCTCAAATCCAATTCGATTTTAGTCGTTAAAAAACACAAGCGAATGTTTAACACATAATAAATTCATGTAATAGCAAAACCCGTGTTGAAATAAAAATACTGATTTGATCATTACTTGTCGCATCATGTTGTAAATCAAAACAAACGAAATGAAAAAACATAGTTGTAACATTTTAAATAGTCCACAAAAAGTTTTCAATTCGTTAAATGTACTCCAATAAAAATTAATTACACCGAAGAACCAGACACCGATAATTACATGACGTAATTTTCCGAACTCGTTGCGACAAGCAAACTATAAACTTGGCAATATTACAAGTGGTAGTAAACAGTATTCCTCCCTTAGCAAAGTAAATGCAACAGGCAGGACGGGATGCATTTACGCTGTCTGGTGCAGCGACGCTAGTGACGCCACTGAGCTCTGGCACTCATTTAATAAGTGAAAATACCGGGGTTTACTTGCACTTATAAAAAAGCTCGTATTTGCTCTGGTGAGCTCTTTTTGCACCGGACACCGACTGTCTGGAATGTTTTTTTACTGATAACCTTTTCATATACTTAAAAGCTTTGCTCACTTTATAAGGGACCACTTAAATCGGCTTTTTACTTTTATGTATTGTTGGGTGCTCATTTTTAATCGATAAGCGCTTTAAAAGTTTTTAAATACTATCATATAAAATCATATTGATAGAACATTTAAAAAACCTTTAAAAATGATTAAATCAGTTATTTTTTCTCGTAAAGAATGATTAACATATGAATATTTTTATTTTCAACAATAATGTGTCTAATTACATCATAAAAGTGATTTATTTTATTTTTTTAAAATCTACATGGAGATTACAGAAAAAAATATAAAAACAAGCCATACAATTACTTTTTTTAAGCACAATAGTGGATTGTTTAAAATCAGTCCTGTGCCGCATTTTTCAGGTCTTGAATGTGACGGGGACTCTTTTTTTCTGTCGATAGCGTTTTGGAAGGCGTTGACTGTATAGTGTTACACAACTGGTAGTAGTGGGAAACCAACATGCATATATAAGTCAAAACATATGTATTCTACAATTGTTTTTTTTTAATCATTGTTCGTAAATACTCTAAAATATGAATGATATACCAATTTAGAAGCAAATTATTTTCTATATTTTTGTATAGTGTTTCTTTTTTAACATGTATAAATATTTTGACGCTTTTTATAAAACTTATCGAAGAATTCGAATAAAACGCCTTTTATTGTGATACTGTTGAAAAGAAATTCGTCAAATGAATTCATTAAAAAAGCAAACAAATAAAATAGGCCACCGAAGTAAAGCATTCATTCCCTACTATTTCAAACGAAAATAAGCCAATGAAAAATCTCTTTTATGGTCAGAGCGAAATCTGCGCAAAGTAATTTTATATGTAGGTACTCACACCTGAAAAGCTCACAGCGACATTGCGCTTTTCTCTTCTCTCTAACTCGTCCGTGGGTACAAAAAGAAAGCTGCTCTTCTCCCCGACGTAATCTGTAGCAACTATAAATTATTTCAAACCAGAGCAGAGCTTCTACGTTTTAAGTTGTATTCTATACAATATTTTCGACTTCAAAAATCAAGCCATGTAAGTATAATAAGAATCATCAACTGTTTGAACTAAGTGGTAATAATTGTCAATAATATTTGAATAATATTAGATTTAATAAAACACAAATTATATGAGGCGCCGCGCCTTAAAGCGATAACTTATATGTCCACTCTTTATGTTAGTAACCGAAAACGTTTTTGTATTGTATACTTTATTATTTCTATCGATATATTGCTTTTTCTCATCATTAAGTTAGATAATATGCTTAGTTTGATTGCATATTTAATTTGTTATAAATAAAATATATACCGATTTAAGGATTTGCAAAAACGTCATCGATTATATTTATGTATTCTTGAAATTATTCATCTTTGTTCTCTTTTCAAAATTGATTGAATATCAAATTATTAAGGTCACATTATTTATAAGTACTAGCTGTAAGCCCGTTGACCTCAACGGGGGGATTTTTGTTGCATTTTTAAGAAGCCAGAAAATTACAAACCTATTTATTGAATAAGCCAGAAATTCTAAAAATAAAATAAATATATCTCGGGGCATATATCGACAGCATGCCCTGTTGTATTTAAATTGTAAATTATTTAATTTTTGGAATAATGTTGAGTTTGCTAACAATTATTTTTCCTATTAGCAGAAATATACCTCGTAAATTACCTAATTTTTGGAATAATGTTTAAGTTTGCTAACATTTTTTTTCGTAGTGACAGAAATTTCGTAAAATACTAAATCTTTGGAATAATGTTCAAGTTTGCTAACAATCATTTTTCATAGTAGCATAAATCGACCTCGGCGCATATATCGACAGCCCTGCAGTTTTAAATTGTAAATTACTTAATTTTTGAAATAATGTTAAGTTTGCTAATAATCATTTTTCACATGCAAAATGGTATAAATTAATTGCACATTTTATCAAAACAAAATTATCAAAATGTTGACTGATTCTCCAAACAGAACTTGTTTTTTAAAATATATATAATGATTTTTACTGAAGTTATTTTATTATACATACTGAAATTATGCTTTCGCCAACAACTAACTATACCACGTATGTACCTAGATTAAAAACAAATCTTGAAATAATTGCGTCTTATATTTATTTTTTGAAAAACATATTTCGCTAGTCAATCGGATTTTGTTATTTTGGTAGCATTTATTTTCATACGATCAAGATGTACTGTGATTTAAAAAGAAAATTTTCAAAAAAAAAAATGTTATAAACCCAAAAAGAAGCGCTCTAGGCTAGATTCGAACCAAGTTCCTACAGATTACCAGTCGAGCGGCTTACCTCTAGGGTACAGTAGAATTGAGAAAGGCTCGAAAAATAAAACATATAATATGCATGCTGTTTTTTAAATAAAAAACGAAAGGTTCCATTTTCAAACGAAATTTAATATATATTATATATTTTCATCGTTTCTGATAATTGTGACGTTAGCTCAGTTGACAAAGAGCTCGGCTGATAATTCATAATTATGGGATCGATCGACGGTCGCGGAGCTTTTTTGTATGAGAATCCAAATTTTCAGCCATTTGATAATTCAACTGTTTATGTATGCATGTGAAGTATGCGTATTTTGGAATTTTTAGAATAATTTAAATGTGTGCTTAATATATATAATTAAATCAGATCGATGCTGACAGTTGTTCGTTTGCCCGAGCGGTAACGATTTCAACTCATAATCCAGAAGGTTTGGTTCGAACCACGGCCGCGGCGCTTTTTTGTATGAGAATTCAATTTTTCAGCCATTGATTCGTTTCGTCAAATAACAGTGTATTAATTAATGGCGACAGCGGGGCAGGATGGGGTGGGGGGGGAGGAGGACCGTATTTCTTGACGTCATCGAAAAGGCGAAATCGCGACCATATACAAACGAAAAAAGTATGTATTTAGTATGAATAAAAAAATGGTTGACAGCGGGGTTGGGGCGGAGGAGAGGGAGGGAAAATCGGGGACAATTTACAGACGGACGGACGGACGGACGGACGGACATTATCGACTATTAATATATAGACTAGCTGTAAGCCCGTTGACCTCAACGGAGGGATTTTTGTTGCATTTTTAAGTAGTCAGAAAAGTTACTGGCGTGAAAAATAAATTACTAACCTATTTATTGAATAATCCAAAAATTCTGATAGTATAAGAAATATCTCGGGGCGTATATCGACAGCCCTGCCCTGCAGTATTTAAATTGTAAATTATTTATTTTTGGAATAATGTTCTAGTTTGCTAACAACTATTTTTCGTAATAGTAGAAATTTCGTAAGTTATTGAATTTTTGGAATAATGTTTAAGTTTGCTAACAACCATTTTTCCTAGAAGCAGAAATTTTGTAAATTATTTAATTTTTGGAATAATGTTTATGTTTGCTAACAACCATTTTTCTTAAAAGCAGAAATTTCGTAAATTATTTTATTTTTGGTATAATTTTTAAGTTTGCTAACAATTATTTTTCCTATTAGCAGAAATAGACCTCGTAAATTATTTAATTTTTGGAATAATGTTTAAGTTTGCTAACAACCATTTTTCATAGTAGCAAAAATAGTCCTTGTAAATTAGTTAATTTTTGGAATAATGTTTAAGTTTGCTAACAATTATTTTTCCTATTAGCAGAAATAGACCTCGTAAATTATTGAATTTTTGGAATAATGTTTAAGTTTGCTAACAACCATTTTTCATAGTAGCAAAAATAGTCCTTGTAAATTACTTAATTTTTGGAATAATGTTTAAGTTTGCTAACAATTATTTTTCCTATTAGCAGAAATAGACCTCGTAAATTATTGAATTTTTGGAATAATGTTTAAGTTTGCTAACAACCATTTTTCATAGTAGCAAAAATAGTCCTTGTAAATTAATTAATTTTTGGAATAATGTTTAAGTTTGCTAACAATTATTTTTCCTATTAGCAGAAATAGACCTCGTAAATTTTTTTTAATTTTTGGAATAATGTTTAAGTTTGCTAACAACCATTTTTCATAGTAGCAAAATTAAGTCCTTGTAAATTACTTAATTTTTGGAACAATGTTTAAGTTTGCTAACAACCATTTTTCTTAGAAGCAGAAATTTCGTAAATTATTTTATTTTTGGTATAATTTTTAAGTTTGCTAACAATTATTTTTCCTATTAGCAGAAATAGACCTCGTAAATTATTTAATTTTTGGAATAATGTTTAAGTTTGCTAACAACCATTTTTCATAGTAGCAAAAATAGTCCTTGTAAATTACTTAATTTTTGGAATAATGTTTAAGTTTGCTAACAATTATTTTTCCTATTAGCAGAAATAGACCTCGTAAATTATTTAATTTATGGAATAATGTTTAAGTTTGCTAACAATTATTTTTCCTATTAGCAGAAATAGACCTCGTAAATTATTGAATATTTGGAATAATGTTTAAGTTTGCTAACAACCATTTTTCGTATATATATAAATAAATAGTTAATTAAATTATTATATATTAAATTATTATATATAATTGAGCAGCCCTATATAGCCTTCGTTTAGTGCAAGATTTCACCCACAGATGTCATTATTAGTTCACTAAAACTTTAAATAGAGTTTTTTTTTCGTAACCATCAATTGAACTTGTGGAGCAATGCGTAAGGTGTCCGAACGACGCGCATGAAAATTGGGGCATGGTATCGAATCCCACAGCTTGAGAGAATATTTTTTGAAAATTAATTGTTTTTACACATAATAAAATAAAAATGTCATGATTTCAAAAATTCACTCATGACGTCAGAGAAAAATGAAGAAATGAATTAATGACGACAGCGGGGCAGGATGGGGGGGAGGGGGACCGTCTTTCTTGACGTCATCGAAAAGGCGAAATCGCGACCATAATATACAAACGAAAAAAGTATCTCTTTAGTATGAATAAAAAAATGTTGACAGCGTGGCTGGGGCGGAGGAGGGGAAGGGGAAATCGGGGACAATTTACAGACGGACGGACGGACGGACGGACGGACGGACATTAACGACTATTAATATATAGATATTCGTTCAAAAATATGTACCATTTTTTAGTAACATTTTGTATAAGAAATATCTTAACTGAAAATTGGTCTTCTTAAAAAAAATGTTGAAAAACATTCTATCAAAAGTGTTCCCAGACATAGATTTAAACAACAGGTGGGGTGCTTTTACCTGTGACACGACATTATAGGGGTGCCTATGTACCTATATCTACCCCCGACTCGTTCGTGTGGGTACTCCCCTTGCATTACTTATGTTCTTTTAAACAGGTGTGGTTTTTTTGTTCGGAATTCCAAATTGCTGTTCTTATTGATGCAATAAATTATAAATATTTTTTTACGCAGATAATCATTTTAGTGGTATTTTTTAAAATAAAAAACTTATTGGTCTGCCCATTAAAACAAAACAAGTAATGGTATTATATAAATGATTATCATTCCGTAGGACTTATCAACAATATTTTTCTCAACATATTATATTTAACTGTATAAAATGATCATTAAAAAAATGTAAAAATAGAAACAAAAACATTCTCCTTTAACTTTAATAATATCATACTTTTCCACTAAAAATGGACAAGTCAATACCATAAAAGTTTTTTTCGAATATCCTTTAATTTTAAGTTATTTGTGTTATTTTTGAGACTGCATTTGTCATTAATTTGTGTCTTTCAGCAAAATGTATAAATTTTAGCAATGAAAATGGTATTCTTTCTTCAGTTGATCTTGAGTTTTTAAATAAGTTCAGGAGCATTCCAAAACGTAAACATTAGAAACAGGACACTGTATTTATAATTTTTAAAATAAAAAATCAATAAGTTTGAAATGAAGTTTTAATTGTGTTAAAGAATTAATGTCAATAACTTGTTATACTTTTTCATTTTCAAATCCAGATAAATTATTTAGTACAATACATTTAAATGCAACTCTTTGATTGTGGGTGAATCTTTTTAGAAACGCCATTAGTTCTCCCTCGAAGAAGACGCTCTGCTCTCACTTTAAATTGTGGCGCATTATTTCTTCCAGTTGACACGCTCTTTTGAAGTATTCAAGTGATGCATTAAATTGATTTACTCAACCGTCGTCGGGCGTCCAGTAACTTTGCTGTACAGTGTCCGTTCCCATTAAATATGTATAAATGCCGCCTGCTCTATTTGCATATTTGATGCTTCACTACGCTTTCATACAAAGTTGTGACATAATTTCGTAAGCTGTCGAAGTTATTTTATGCATTTAAAATTTTATTTTTACATATTAAAGGTTTTCGATTTGAATAACGGACTCCTGGGTAAGCGGCAGCTATGTTCATGAGATTCAAAGACATAAATCAATTATTACAATCTGTACTTCGGCGATGCTATCCTCTTGGAGTTTTATTATCCTATTATCTACCAAACAAAACATCATGTAACAGCGGGCTTTTTTTCTAATAAATGTTTAAAAAAAATAGTTTTTTTAACGATAACTACATTTCATTAACATTTAAAGCTGATTTTGCTTTTTTTTCTCAAAAAAAACAATTAATAGTTTTAATCAAATATATGAGTTATTGTGATGATCAAAAATTGTATGCTGCACCCAAAGACTAGAACCTCTACACTAGACATAAAGCAACAACAATATTATGTGTTGCCTGAATTGAATTTTGCGGCTTTTCGACTCATTTCCGATATATAACATTTTTAGTATCCATCTAATATCTTATACTTTCACCTTAATTTCAACCATAATTTATATTTTATCTTAGGTTTTATACAGTTCTCAGCTAAATCTTTTTATATATAAAATATGTTTTATTTGTATGAGCCTTATTTCATATATATTTTAAATTTTAATAACTTCTGCAAATTTTTGACTGCATTTTTTATATTGTGTCTTGTATTTATTTAAAATAAATAAACAAAATCATCGCATTCTTGCATAAGTTTCGTTGTTAGAGTCTTTTATCACTTTATGGAAATCAAATTTGATTCAGGAATATTAATTATCACAAAACACCGCATTTCTTCAGATTTTTTCGATACTTAATGATGTATTAATACACTAACTTCTTGGCTGTACATGAATTGCTTGGTAATATTAAAGTTTTTTTTTATTTATTTTTTAATACTTAATTAATTGTTTCTTGTTTTTTTCCTAACCATTATCTTTATTTCTCAATTATGTTTGAGTTGGCTTACTCGGTGGCAAAATAAAGCTCCTTGGTTAACCCCAGTTGGACACATTCACATGCTGAAGTTCAGGCATAAAAAATCACATAACACGTAAACGATTCACTTATGCTTTAATCTAAATCTGTGTGGTAGTTTTAAGCACTTTAAGCTGTCAACTTTTGGCGGAAACATTTATAAGAAAAATTTTATACTACTTTTTTTATGATTTTATAAAATGATAAATACCAATATCATAATCCAATTGGTTCTTTGAAAGCTTCCTATCACTTCCTATCTAACTAATTATAGAACTAAGAGGAAAATTTTTTTTTATTTGTTAACATAAACGAATATAAATAAAACAGTCATCTTATTTTTTCAGGTGGTTAATTTTTTTCGATTTCACCCAAATAAATCATTACTGTCTCTGTTTACCAGAGTCTGAAAACTTTGACCGGAAACAACGGTATAAATTAAAAGTGCTTCCTGACAACTTTGTCGCTATTTCCGTTCAAAATTTATGCTTCAGTTTTGCATACGCTTAAGCGTTTCCAAAATTCGAAAGCAAAATTCAATTAACTTCAACATCAAACGTTAATTGATTTTAACGTGAATTGCGTTTGAATGGCTTTAAAAAGGCAAAACGGATTCGGCAAAATTGAAGCCCTAATCATTCATTGGCGATTTAAAAAAAAATATTAGCCCTCGTATGGATTCCTTTTACAACATTATCAATAAAAAAAAACAAAAAATCATTACAAAACTTTGCGAAGCCATTTACAACAAGCTTTAATCGACAATTGTTTTTATTAAATAAGTTTAATCTCTTAAACTTATTTTCTTAATAAATAATATGTTGAAAAACATAACATTTTTTTATGTCACTATTTTACCAAAAATAAAAAAATATTTATATTAAGCATGTGACCAAGACATTAGTTTGAGTAAATGGCGAACAATCAGAAGTATGTACAAATATATTTTTTTTATCAATTATTAATACTCGATAGTATAAGGAATCAATTATTGAATGGTGTAAATTTGTACTACTAAAGGTACTGAATGTACTGTAGGTACCATATATTGAAAATAGCATTATATTTTATTCTATCAGTTTTTAAGTGTTTTTTTAAACAATCCTTGCCATACTACAAAAAAGTATAATATATATTGTTGAGAATAAAATATATATTTTTTAAATTTATTAAGCACGACAGCCATTATAGGTTTACTTGAAAAATAAATGATTTATTTGGTTCTGAGACTAAACCGGCTAGGAAAAAAGTGGATGGAAAGAAGCCGCACACAGATAAAACCGGACAGAATACAACCAGATGGGAAAAAACTGTACACGGACAAAAGCGGACAAGAAGAACAGCGTACATTAGAAAAGAAGTATCAACATGAACCATAACTCAATACGATGCTGTTTTCTTTCATTGTCATTGTCATTTTATTCCAGCGTATACACACTTAAAAATAATATAAGCTTTTTTATTGTCAATATTTTGTTGATTCTCTTATTCAAATCCTTACTCTAAAACCATATCATGTGTCGTTACGAATATCTTTGCATTTATACCTGTTAGTCCAAATGGAATTTTTGTTCCGATTGTTAGAGAAGTTTTATGTTTATCTGTTGGATTGTCATTAGACGTTTAATTGGTAAAATTGTCGTTAAATACAAATTTCACCATTGTGCGGTTGTGTGTATGTTTGTGTGTGTTAACATGCAGTCAGATATTAAAATGTATATAAACTGTTTTTGACAGTTTTCAAACTGTCTGATGCCATTTTGTTGCGAGAGAAACACAACCAAACGCAATCAATAACCGTAAGTTCAAGCAACTTCAAGTTTGACATTCTATCAGAAAACAAGTCACCAAACTGTCAGAAGTAAGTAAAGGAACAGTACCAATGACGTTCATAGCTCAAAAATATTTTTTTGTCGATCGTCCTTCTGTTGCAATAATGTACTGATATGTGTGAAAATATTAATAAATCTCATATTTCACACGTCTCGTCTTTCAGACAAAAATTCTTGTTTTATTAATGTGCGAGCCTCTTAGCTGTATCAGAGCAATTTATCATTTGCTCATACTTATCCTCACAAAAACTTGAAGATAATTCATGAAGAAATTAGTATGATAGTATTAAATAAAACATGAGTAATAAAATCGTTATGTTGCCTCAGATTTATATTCATTTCCACAAAACATGTTTTGCGCATTCAAATAAGCGTAGTTTTTGTGTCCATATATTATGAATTATACGACCCAATCAATCATGGTTGTACCGTATCCCTAAATAAAAATAGCATTATCCAAGGGTTTTTGTGAATATTAAAATGAATCGCAAAGCTTCACCAACCTCTCATTGAAATGAAGATTGATTGCAGATATGTTTTACTCTCACATGCTTTTTCCTAGCATACAAGACATTTGTAACTATGATATTTATTTGTGGTTTGATGAAACAATAATAATTACGCATAAGCGAGAAAAAAACTTAGCATGCTTAACAATAAAGCTATTTTTATGTTACTTGACACCTTATTGGGAGGTTTTTAATTAAAGAATAAACTAAATAAAATCATATTTTATATTTCTTACGTAAGTATGTCGTGAATGTTTCATCAGATTAATAAAACAATGGAACTTAGATAAAATTTATAAAAAAAACAGTTCATAATTAAGAAACTCAATCCAGTAAATAGTAAATAGTTAAAAATGAATAGATTATAGTTATTGAAACACAAAAAATATGTTAATCGTATTCAATTATTAGTATATACTAGGGCATCCAATTCTGGGATCCGGGATCTTCAGATCAATTTTCTGACCTTAAAATCTCGAGATTGACATGGTTGCAATCCCGGAATTTCGGGATTGAGAAACTTTGAGCAAATCCCGAAAATTGGCGAAAAAGTGTAGCGAATTGAGGATTTTAAATTCCTCGGTAGGCTAAAAAAAACGACTCACCAAAACATTCAATTTATACACGAACTCACGTTGAGTGCCCAATCCCGGGATCCCGGGATTACAAAAAGGCTCCGGGATTGGATATCCTAGTACAGGGATGGCGAACAAGGGACCCGCGTGAGAAATGATCTAACCCGCTCGAACTTTTAGAAATGATTGTTTTTATTTAAATAATTAATTACTCAATCTATGTGACCCGCGGCATGATTTTTTTAAAATTTTTAAATCAAATTTGACCCACTTGCGACAAAGATTAGCCATCCCTGTCCTAGTATATACATTATACATACATATAAAAAAGAGCAGATTTCTCCCTACTACCAAATTTATTTTTAATAATATTTTTCCTTCAAACACAATCAATTTATATTGTAATTAGTCCTGTTATTGTTTAGTTATCTTTCTACGTCTACCATTTCATACTTTATATGATGAAATATAAGTTGAGAATAAGATGCGAAATCCGTGTCACAATACCTAGTAAGTGGATTTTATAAGATATGCATTAACACAATATATTTTTATCGTCATAATCAGAGTATACCGTGTGGTTATGATGACTGAGCGACTGGGTAAAAAACAGTTCTCGTAGAAAAACTTTTGTTAAGATACCTCCATTAGGAGGACATATGCTCTACATTGGGAGTGGACATGAGTAAAAAAAAATTTATCCATCTGATCCATATACTTCAGTCCTTAAGTTTTACAGCACCACGATGATTGTAACGAGGAAGACACAAATGCTCATAACTCTGAATTATATGTTGTAGGAATACATTGTAATTTTCTTGAAATATTAATTATTATATAATAAATAAATAATTTCTATGAAAATAAGCAAAAGCAAACCCATCAAATATTTTCAAATCATAGATTTTTAAATGAATTATGTAGTAACATTTTCAATTAATAACAATTATTCGAAAAAAAATCTTTTTTCAACTACGTTACATGATTTGTTTTTGTATTACTCGGATTCCGGGAATTGTAATTTAATAACAATTTCTCATAGAAATGGTCATCTATTTCTCATAAATAACAAACCATTAATTTCCCGTTACTCCAGTATTGATATTTGAGATGAACAAAGCAAAACAAGTTTTATCAATTGACTTTCCGTAATACATATTAATTGCTGGCAAAGAAAATATAATCAATCTTCGTATATCGTTTCCAAACCAAATAACATGCTATTTTTTCTAATTGTATACTTTTTCGATCATTTTTTTGTATAAAGGATAAAAAAATAATCTTTGTTCATGAATATATTTTCTCACGGTTGCTATTACCTTGAAATATTTGGGCATCTGAATTTGTATTTAAAAGTTGTGATACTCAATAAATTAAGTCTACATTTAGTAGATTCTAAAGACTTAAAAGTCATTCGATTTACATAAAGTGAAAAAAAAGTCTTTAGTGATAAAATTCTATAAACATGATCTTATGACTTAATAATAATTATTTTTAAACGCTTACGTTTGTAAAAAAAGATGATTTAAGCAGATTTATTTAAGGAATCAAGTTGTCTTTTATTGATATGTAATTTAATGTTTTCATTGAACTTGTCTTATTTCACATTATTTGCGGATAATGTATGAAACAACTACTGAAATATAAAACGTTAAATTTAAATCATTACAGTTTATAAAAGATCAATAGGATTCTTTTGGGAAGATAATTACTCCTTCCTTGATTATTTTAGTGTTATAATATGTATTTAATAAAAAACGAATACTCATATTTGAAGTGCACCTACAATATGTTTGCAATACATTTTGATTCAAAAATGTTTTCTATAAAAATATTGTATTAAAATTCTTTAAAAAAACCCTGATAAATTTTTCACATAATACAGAAAAAAAACTCGATATGATTGACTAATGTTAGCAACAGGGTATCCATCAAAGCTGTTAGTTCGTTATTTAATAAAGTTGATTTTATAAATTCACTATTTTATTGATTTAGAAAAAAAAATACATAATAAGGTTTGTGGCGTATGAATTAATGAATTTAAAATGCTGTGTTTTAAAAACTAAAAAATTGAGACGTGACAGTGCAAGTTAAATTATCGGCCAGTACGCGTAAAAGCTTTCGTCACTGTGTGTTCTCTTCGTACTTATTTATCATCATGCGCAAAGATTTTTTTTATACAATAGCTTTGGATGCTTGAATTTTGTTGTATCGTGTTCTATTATACACTATGAATTAAATTATCCTCTTATAGTGAGCTCAAAGTAATATTTTGATGTTTTTAAATTACGATTTATGCGTTAGGATTTTTGTTAAATAAACAAAGTTTAAATGTTCTCACCACTAAAGCCGACCTGTCGTATCTGATAGATGACGGTAAATCTGTGTGCTTATGACTTTCTTGTTTAAAACATTAATTTGATTATTAGGGTTGGGATCATTTACATATATTATACTCATTATTATAAGATACGGTGTTCGTTTCCACATTTAACAAACAAGTTTTGCCATTCAAAGTAACAGATTGTGAAAGTTTTTTTTCATACTAATTAAACATTGTTTAACCAACTATATATAAAAAAAAACATCAGTTTTATCGCCGTCCTAAAACCAGACGGTTGTATGAGATAAATGAATCATTTTTTTTATTTAATCCATGTCCGATTCCAATGGGAGGCATGTGGCTTCTTAATGGAGATACATCAACAGTAGTTTTTCTAATATACTTGCTTGTTACTCGGTTGTTCAACTTTTCTATATTTTTAAAGGAATTACCGGTATAAAAGAAAGGGCTAGGACAACACTAGTAATGAGCTAATTGCTCTCGTTATCTCCCATTGTTTTATGATTGTAAGGATGAGAGGGAATTTTTAAACATTATTAAAACCTATGTTTTCGATCAGAAATCGACAAATTGATTAAAAAAATGTTGTTCAAACCTGTGAAAACCGGCATAGAAACCTACTTCGTTGACCACTGCAACACGTATTCGACAAATAAAATAACGGTGACCCAATTCTTTCAAAACCGTTTAAGCTTCGCAATTACTTTTGATGTATTCAAAACTGTTCCTCCAGCACTAGTTTACTTATATTTGACGCCATTGCATAACAATTGAAAGCACTAAAAAGTTTCAAACAGTCAATTCATTCTACGTTTCTACGTTCCGCATGAATATTCAAGCTTTATGTTTGAGCAAAGAAAACGTTTTCTTAAATCGACTAGTAGCGCACGAGAGAGCAAATATGACTTGGCATATTTGCAGCTCTGCGCAAGCAAAACAATGACTTTTAGTCGCATTCATTTGAAATGAAAGATACGCCATAGCTACTAAATTCATTTTAAACAAACGAAATAATAACTATATTTTACAATCTCAAACAAAACTTTATATATAGTCTTCATATATTAATGCATGTTGAAAAATACGTAGGTAGATGGGACAAAAAATTCGATGTGTGAATTGTATTCATATTTCTAACGTCGAATAAAAGACAGCATTCAAGACGTATATTTTATAACTTTTCAATAAAAGACAATTTATTTTATATTTTTTTAGTTTTGGGACATACAATTCAAAGTTAAATTTCAAATAATAATCTGCTACTTATGTTTGGCCGTAAAATTCTTACGATTTTTAATTTAGTTCTTAACATTTTTACAATACAAAATAAACTGAATACACTATTTGAACATTTAAGAATTTTGAGTTATTTTTTTAAAAGATCATTGGTACAAGTATTTCCACATCAAAAAAAATAAAAGATATCTTAGTTAGATACTCATACGTGCAAGCAAGATCATTTTCCTAGTTTTTATCTTGTGCTGGTGTTAAATGAGTGATTTTTTTTAATACGCAATACATAGTTTGGCATAAATAATCTTAAAGAAACAAATTCTGTACACTTTTTTTTTGTATTCAAACTAAAACTTAGAATGACACAGCTTACGTAGAATTTGTAACGTGTTCAGCTAGTTGGGTCCATGGTGCAGTGGTTATCGTCGTTGGTTTACGTGACGAGTCTAAGTACGAACATCATCTTTTGATAGATTCATCGACTTTGTAGGCATAAGTGTTTTTGATATCTAAAACTATCTTCTTACTATTCTGATCTGACGGGCGTAGCGAGTGCAATTAGTTTACCGCCAGTTCTTTTCTGCCCAATCCTTCTATCCCTATTACTTTTTTCGAAAAAGAAAAGAAGTTGAGCGACTGAGTAGCGACCAGTTCGCGTAGAAAAAAATCTATTGAGATTCTTCTATTGAGAAGCCATATGTTCCCCATCGGAAGCGGACATGGACTTAAAAATGTTATCGGCTGTGTTTATAAGTATAGTTTTGTTTTAGTGATTTAATATTTTTCTTATAAATGTTACTTTTTTTAGTTTTACTACATGCTGTTTTATAATTATATATAATTTAATTTACATAATACATTCGGCCCTCCCTTTTTTGCTTAGAGATTGAGACTACGTTATGTAAGGCGCCTATACAAAAATTAAGGTTAGGTTGATGCAATTGTATTTTGTGAATTGAACGTAATCAGCTGATGAAACATTTTTCTTACCTCGTTCACCATTTTGCTTCACCTACCACAGAATGTGTCTAGAAGTCAAAGGACAACAACTACTGACATGTAATTTAAGATTTCGACTGAAGGTGCTTGGTGGAATTTAAATATTAAATTTGAATCGTTCAAAATTATGTACATTCACAAAAATTTTGTCACTAACGACCCGGGTTTCGCCTTTCGGCATCATCGGGCATTCAAGTGCACGGATGAACTTGAACTGACGCTTAGTAAATGAATGTTTCGTGTGTATATAAGAATTTTTTTCAAATTTAATACTGAAATATTTCTTTAATTTACCTATAAAAATAAATAAACTCATTAAAATTATAATTTGACTTTGAATATTTAGCTTTCTGTAAAAACCTGTACAAGGGGGGCGCTATACCGAGTACCGTCGCATTCACTATAGGAAAATTCTCTGCAGAGATAACGCTATATGGAGGTTTATTGCACTATGGTTTTGATTATTAACGTTTATATTTACCATGAATTAGTTTTTATTTATTATTTTGATGTGTTTTCATTTCCTTATCAATGATCTTTTCACGAGTTTTCTCAACTTCATAAATTACTCAAACATTTCAGTCAACACTATTGCAAGCACTTGTGACGGCTTCATCATCATTAAAATAATATTGATTGAATTAAAGTTTACTTGGAAGAGCTTTTTTGTACACAGTCATAAATGAATGAGTTTAGAATTCATATTAAGAATTTAAGTTCTGACGATACCGTGATGCCATATTAGCTAACAATATAACATTCTTCTTCTGTTTCTTAAAACATTACTTTTCTGACTTACAGTAAATATCAATAAACAAATGTACACATGCTTGTGTATGAATTATTTTTATACAAAGAGTGTGTCATATACCTACCATTTTACAAAACGCTTTAAAAAATACGATTTCGAGAGCAACCAGAATATAATCTGAACGCTTTATTGACATATGACTTTAAGGACCAATTCAAAAATTCAATTTTACCATATTGTATGATATATTATAACATCTTTTTGGCGCTTTTTGGTAGAACCGTGTGTCGTAATCACGTAATGGTCATTTGACGACGTCACACGTTAGTCGTCAGCGCCAACTGTTACCCAGGTAGTGAGTGCACAATAAAAAGCTCGACGTAGACGTCATTTAAAGAAACGTTTCGAAATATAAACCATTCTGTTTTTTTTTTCTTTTTCAAATCTTTTGAGCCGTACATCATTCTTAATTAAACCATAAATAAAAATTTTGAGAAGTTCTCTAGCATAAAGTATTTTACAAGGATTGGGTGTTACACATTCATTTTAGACGATTGTACTGGAATTTAAACAGTTTGCGAGCTGAGTACTACAAGGTTCTATGTGGACAGCTGTATGAAAAAAAATATGGGCATTTGAAATTTTGAATGCTTGTACTTTGAAAATTGTAAATGTTTCCAAGTTTCTTTTTGATTCTATATATTAATTATAGTGCTGGCATGATATAAATATTTTAAAAATATTGTTAAAAATAGTCTTTCATAGTTAATTAGAAATACCTAAACTTCAATTAGAACCTTGTCTACCTTAAATTCAAACAAACCGCCAGTGCTACGAGGTTCTAAGTGAAATTTGTATGAAAACACAAGTGATTCAAAACACTGACTTACGCTTTTTAAATTAAAATAAAACGAATTATATAGAAAATATCTAATGTGATCATTATTATTGGAAAAAATATATTTTAAAAAAATGGAGTATAAATAGGAAAAGGAGGTTTTGTTTGTAATTTTTGTTTGATATCATTAATGTACTAAGTTAATATTGTAAAATGTAATTATACCTCACTGCAAGAATAAAAAACATTATAATAGCAAAAAATAACACCACTGTGTTGAAGAATAAAAATAATTGATCAAAATCAAATAATTGAAGAAAAAAAAAAGAATAAAATTATCAAAATATAAAAGATATTATTCAACCTATGTACATTCACACAATTTTTTTCACTAACGACCCGGGTTTCGCCGTTCGGCATCTTCAGGAATTCAAGTTGTAACCTCAGATATCTTGCGACGCGCACCTTAAATTACGGCTTATTGGAAATTTAAGCAAAATTTCGACTTCATGTTAATACAGCATGTAGATAATGCTACGCTTAAGAATGCCTCATTATTACTTTAGTTTGATCAAAAGTCCACCTTAGAACCTTGTAGTACTCAGCTTGCGAGTTGTTTACGAATTGCTCAAGTTATTATTTTTATCATAAATATTAATACAATTTTATAAATATAATATATTTAAAAACTCAACAAACACTCACTGTGGGACTCAAACTTATTTTTTTAGTCCGAAAGTCCCGTCAAATTGTCGGTCAGCTTCAACAAAAATACCTTTAAACAAACCAATACATATGACCATTTATATTTATGATATTTAAAACAACTTTTATTGCAAACTGTTTAATATATAGTTTTTAATAAATTTAATGCAATAAAAAACATCAATGGTTTTTGATATCTGTGCACCAAAATAGTAAACATCAAATGTTGAGATAAGAGTAAAGTACAAACCGCAGTTATATATAATATCATATGTCTCTAATGGCGGGTCCAGGGGCGCGTAATGTGTAGCATAATGCACCATGTAATGTGACGTAAAATGGACGGTACTCGATCTTGACTGAAATACTGTTGTTAAAGTTAATCTATAAGATAAGATCCAAAGAAGCACTGTGACCGGCTTTCTGTTGCCTGTGATGAAAACTAACTTGTGATGGATCAGCGCAATTGACTAAGTATTGCATGTAAAAGCAGTAGCCACTAAGACATCCGATCTCGGACCTTTTTTGTGATTCCGGGATTTGGGGATTACCATAAAACCGTGTCACAATTTTTTGAGATTCTTGGAGAATTTCGGGATTCACAATTATTTAGTGTTATAGGTTTTCGAGATCTCGGGATAGATCACTGGGAAAAATGACATAAATTGAGCGTTTTTTTTTTTAAATAATCTCGAAAATAAGTTCGAACAAATTTTTTTCAACTCCATCTTTTCAAAGCGCAAAAATATTTTTTTATGTGGTTATACAATTTTTTTACCCGAAATCCCGGAATTAGTTACTTACACAATCCTGAGATATCGGGATTATAAAATCGCACGTGATTCCGGGATTAGAGGTCCTAGTAGTTACGTCTATACAAAAAAAAGCGTGACATTACATGGCTAATTACGTGACACATTACGTAAGTCAAATTCTACCAAACAATAATGATAGACATAAATTAATACAGAAAATTAAAAATGGCACCAAGTATTAAAACAAAGTGAGTATTAAGAAATGTTTTATGTCACATAAAAAAATTCTCCACCAATCTTGTATTGTATTTTTTCTATATACCTTGTAATGAATATTCATTCTTTTACTACCTTAATTAAATTTAAAAAACTTTCACAAGAAAGAAAACAGCATTACGTGTTTTATTGAAAGGGTATTTTTTCAGTTAAATTTCAATTCTTATACATTTTCCTGTGATAAGATCTTCTATTAACAAATAATTCTATTTTTTTTTTTAAATCTTTACACTGATTTAAAACTATTTATATTTAACGACTTTTATATTGAAATACGTAGATGTCGCCAGAATCTGCATATTAGTAGACAATTATGACAATAATAATAAAAATCCTTTTGGGTCTAGCTTCAAGAAAAAATAAGCTTTGTGACGCAATACAACAAGTCATATTCAATTTCTGCGAACATATTTCAAAAACTGTCTGCAAAGACTGTTTTTTTAGTAGAAGCTTTTCAATCCGGACCTATAAATTTGCATCATATGTTTTATACTTACGTTTTAAAAACATTAGCTTTAATTGAGATAATCAAATGGTATTTGAAACATGTTTATGTATTTTACTGTCAGGGGAAATCGACATCGACACTTTCTCTAATTATTTCGATCCCGAAATCTCGGTGTTAGTACTATAACAATCTTTGGATTTCAGGATGTCAAAGTTGGACGAGATCCTGAGATTGGAAGCCTTAGTCTATTTTACACCAAATATTCCTAAAAACCGAGCTTCTCAAGTTTTTATGTAAAGCAGAGTTGTCACTTATTTAATGGTTTATTTAAATTCTTCGTGGTTTTTGTATTCTAGACAAAACACAGACAACAGATACATCAATAGATAATAAGAGCACTACATCCTGTCTGAATATTGAAAGAAAGAAAAAATCATCACATTCTGAATTCTACCACCAACAATAGCAACGTGTATTCGTTTATTTATTTTTTTGAACATAGTTATGTAGAAAAATAATATTTTTTATGTCACATGTTTTTTTATAAATTAATCAATGAGTAGAATATTGTGAAATTTCTACACTTTTTAAATGTTTTTGATTCATACAATTAGCATACATATAGATTGCGTTTGCTGACATTACATATAAAATAAGTAAAAATAAAAATATATGAATTGTAATTGAGCGAAACAATATTGCTAATCAAATTATCGTTGACAATACTGTAAGAACACTTATCTCAAATTTTGGTAAATTTGACAGGAAAGCCTAAAAGCAATATTACTGTAAAAAAGGATTTGTACTTACGCTTAGTATTGCATTAATTAATTAATGCGTTCCTCGTTGAAAATAAAGATATTTGTAACTACAAAAAAATGCTTATAATATAAGAGATCGCTACAAAAAAGTTATTGTAACAAAAAAATGAGTTACGTGTTCTTACAATATTGGTGATGATATGGTGCTGTACCTTCAAAGTTAACAAAAAAAAATCATCAACTATTTTAAAAACTTTTTTATCATTTCTTCAATAAAAATATAACATGACGATATTTTTGATTTATCTTGTGATACAGCGTAGGTTCTTAGTTCGAATTACGTCTATAGTTTCATTATAAGAATTTTTTAACTTGAAAATTTTGGTAAACAAAATTGTGGTGAAGCAAAATTTATATTGATTTTTTACCTTTGTGTTCTGTGAATGATTTCAAGTCGACGTCGTGTTTTCATTATTTCTTTGAAAATACGACGGTTTTACATGGCAGATGCGGGATATCTATTCAACAATACACCACGTTTCATTTATCTTAACAATCAAAAGCTTTCTACAATCATTTAGAAGCCATCACAATACTGCTTTAGTAAAATTTACTTACGTTATACAAAATAATTTTTATAAATCACCTAACGCTAATATATATTATACAGCTATGTTGTAATATATAGTTTTAAGCGTAGAACTTTGTATCATACAAACAAAGATAAGGTTTTATCTTCAGGTAAAACTTCCGCCTTTCAAATAATACAACACAAAGGTTACAGTAATACACCCATTTTCAATTCAAAGTCATTTTTAGTCTCCCAAATTTATATTTAAACATGTTATTACATGTATTATTGATGTAACTTTTTCCTACAAACGTAAGATTCTTTTCACATAATATGTTGTGTTTACTTCGTGATTTGAAAAGGTATCCACTAAACATAGCGTCTTTTGCCACTCAGTTTAAGGCTCAGCTATTAAGTGTGTAATTAAATAAATCAGCTTACAAATGACACAACTGTAAAGAAATAACACATTAATTCTAAAAAATATTCAATCAAATTTTTGACTCATCAACTATGCAATACAATTGAATAATTGATTTTAAATTATATTATAAAACATATTTATTTAAACTACGTATAATGCTGGGTATAGATTGTATACGAAATCACAGGGGAAAGCTGAATTACTCAACGTGAAACAATGATTAATCGTATCCTCAGAAAATGAATTTAAGAAACGTTGAGTTTCTATCATACTGTTAGGATTAAAATAAAATAGCAAGAATTATATAACAGACATATGAAGATTAAATGAGACATAATTAGTTTATTATTACGATACTTTGTCTAATAAAAGTCAGGATAACTTTATTATAATAAAGTTTATTTAAAAGTTTTCTAAATTATACAAACCGTGTTGTTTTATTATTGCATTTTAACCAGTAATATTTGCGTTAAAGATTTTTGGCTCAATTTTAATTATATAATATTATTTTAAAATATCATGCTAAATCAACGTTTATTAATACACCTGTCCAAACGCGACCGCTTCCATTCTTATTGAAAACTCCAATTATACCTATTTGGGTTAAGTCAACAAAGATTTTCCTTAGACAGGAACCATTTCTGTTTAATGTGATTCATTCCATTTGCTGCAACCCCTTTGTATTACTTTAACACAAGTGGGACAAAATTAAATTCTAATTAAGCTCACTCTTTATAAAGGTGCACTTTATTATGCGTTACAGTAACGTATCAAGAATAAAGTAATATTTAATATCTCTCTATTTCTTGTGAAAAAAGAATTTATTAAGACTTTTCTACGTTATTACTTCGTTTAAACGTTTATTATAATTAACACGATAAAACTATACGGTGAAAAGAAGCACTCAGACTTAGAGATCGGTATAGTAAATTTAAAATTCTATATACATACGTACTTGCTGAACGAGACTCTTTCGTTTAATAAAAGACAATTAATCATTCAGATACTTGAGCTATTTATTAAAATTTAATTATATTTATTTCACTAGTTAATTTTAGAAACACTTGAAATGATAAATATTTTTAAAGAAATATGTTTGCAGTCGGGCTATAAAAATGAATTTAGATAGATCGATTTGCCAACCAAAAGTGATTTTGTTCTATCCTATAACTGAGTAAATAATAGTTCTCGTATAAAAGCGTCTGAAAAGCTTTTTAAAGAGTTCACGTACTTCACTTTAGCTTCAGAAATACTTATATAAATAAATAAATGATTTCCGAATTTATTGTCAATTGGTATGCTAATTATAAACCAGAGCTTATTTTGCAAATATTTTCCGAGATGTATTTTCCAAAGTATTTATAACTGTTAACCTACTACATTTTTAATCGCTGATATGTTATTAATTCTTTCTGAAAAATAAAATCGTTGATAATATTATCTGTATCCTTATTGTACACTAAACTTCTGTTGATTCAACTCTGTAATTTTGTCCTTTTCATATTGATAAGTATTTCATTGTATTTTGTTGAACAAAGGCAAGGACATCAAATACAAGGGACATTATTATTACTCTTTGTCTCATTCAAGGTTTTGCCCTTTACTGTATTCTTACGACACAGTGTAGCATAATTATGATCTTGAAAGTGAAAATAAAGTTTTAATTATGTCGTAAAAAACCATTATGGGATGTGTTTTTCTAACCATAATTATTTATCCTATTGATTTGTTATACTGTAATTGAAATGTTATCTTTTATTGATGGGACTGTTAAACAAAGAAAATCGTAAAAGGCCATTCATAACAGCGCATATAAATTATGCTTAAGGGATAATACTAAAATCATGTTAACGTGTTTCTACAAAATATATCAACGGGCTTCTACGACAAATTGTTCTATTTTACAATAGTTTTAAGGTATATTCTTTAGCTTCTCAAAAAAATGTCTCCATATTTGTATACAACGAAATGGGTGTCTTTGATGCTATTTTTTCTGTAACGAAAACTTAATACGAGGTCCATGGAGAGTAGTACTTGTAGGTTTTTAAAAATCGTTTTTAATTTAATTAAAAGATTAAAAATCAGATTTTTCAAAAATTGGTAACCCGGCTTAAAATATTAGAATCATAATTAATTTAAATTAATTATTTGATTAAAAACCTTAAGAATTGAAACTGACGTATCAACAAAAAAAATAAAAATTTATATTAATTCGAAATATGTGGTTTCATATTGAAAAAAATCACCAGTAAAATTACACTGAAGCTTAAAAAAATGAAACTTCGAAAAGATTTTTATCCGAGTTTTAGGAAATGTTGTTATTTGAAAATCGGTTTTTTCAATCTCTAAGAGTGAGAGAGCGATTAATTATAAATTTATCTTATTCATCTCTCCTTAACCTCTTTAGAAAGAGTATGCAACTAACTGACTTAAATATCACGTTACGAGTACACGTGGTTCACATTTTTAAAACGAACAAGACATAATAAATCGAAATAGACAAAGATAAAACAAATAATCAATTTCATTGCAAAGTTAACATTTTTTTATTATTTTGTCTTATAAATTCGTACTATGAAAGGAAACAAGTTAAATAGTCAGAATTAAAATTAATTTTGGGTCAGAATATAAATATTATATAGTCAGAATATTTTATAACAATTTTGGTTAGATTATTCATCATAATATATATAACCGATATATTATGACCATTTAATATAAATTCTGACCAATGAAATATAAATTCTGACCGGAAAAAATACGATTCCCATTGAAAGTCTCAAGACGCCATAAGACGGCACCCAAGATAACACAACTTAAATTTACTCATATATTTTGATCCGTTAAATTATTATGAATGATTCAGGTTAGATTTTTTCAATGATTGGATTATATAATGTTTTAAAAAAAACATGTAAATGTAAAAATTATCTACTTTGGAATGCATTTTTTTTAACTTTCGGTTTTGTGGGAGTGTCATGCTTTTATTCAAATTATATTGAGTGCTTGTTCTTATAACCCTTACAGTTTAGTCAAATAAAAAAATGTATACTACATCAAAAATAGCATTTTTAATTGAGAAACATCAAAAATATTGATCTAATGTCAAACCGTTTAGTATATTATAGGTACAATATATTTATAAGAATGCGCTGTTCTAGTGTTAATACGGTAGATTGTCGTTGGTCGACTCAAAAAATTCCAGTGGCTCACTTTAATTAAATTTCAAAATGGCATTTTTTACGCGAAAATACAAAAATTCAGAGAAGGAATATTTTTTGCCAGCAAATTTGTTTTGTCGTATTTCAAAGTGCAGGAAATGGAATATTTTCTAACTGGCCGACTTTGACGGCCTACCGATATAACGATAGTAGGTAATAACAGCTTTAATTTTGGGTAGTACCTGCAATTTGACTTCTGAGCATCTTTATTTATTTCCATGAAATAATTTAAGATGTACAGACTTTTCCTTTAAAAAAACTGACAGATATCTTGATTTAATTTAAAATAAAGACTTCTTTTGACAATGTATACGTCCTTTGCGTAAAGCATAAAACTTACATAACTAGTGTTGCTTTAAGATTTTAGATTGAAGATCTCGCCATTAAAATATGTACCAAAGCTATTGTTCCTTAATTTTAATTGTAAATTTACTTTTCAATTATTTACGAATCAAGAAGATCGATATAAATATTTATATCTTTAAGAGTTCTTATTAAATTTTACAAACTTGATAATTCTATATGATTTTAAAGGGATTTTTCAAGAGATATTAAAACAATTGTGTCATCATTATTGAACTCCAAAAACCTTAGTGGGCCAAATGGTATTTTAGTAAAGAATGAGTTAAATGCGTTATATTATTATACGTGTCATAAAGTTTAGTAAATACACGTTGCAATAATGTTTTTTATCAAATAAAAATGTAATGCACTTAAACACCAAGTATTGTAAAATACTTGTAGTTCAATTTATTGTAATAAACGTTATCTAAAAAAACAGCCACAGCATGTACGCAAATAGTAAAACGTGTAAACTGAAACCGTGTTATTTATATACCGTGGAAAAGGCTAAATTTATAACAAAAACAACTATTTCACTTATGTTGATTTACAAATTGGGCGTATAGCTAACTCACTTTTATTTCAAAACATCAATCATATAATAATGTAACATTTTTTTTATGGTTTGCCTTGGCCAAAGAAACCAAACAATTTCAGCGAAAGTCTTGAAAAAATACCCATATATCAATATCATTGAAAGCTAACGCTTTACCATTAATGCCTTCCGAGTCTTGGCAAAAAATATAATGAAAACCATTGAGGTAAGGGTTCAATTATTGCAAAACACATTTTTCAGAGGAAAAAGCACTCTTTCTCGTTATGATTTTTAATTAAAATCGTGATCCTGGGTGTTCTCGCTACGTCGGAGTATTTTTTCGTGAAAAGGGAATGCGCCGTGATACGAAAATCGAGCAATGGAAGAATTTCGACAAAGACACTTTGATTATTTTCATTTCAAATATAAAAAAATTACCGCCAGGTGTTTTTGATAAAGAATGGCTTTTTCCATGAAATCAAAACGTCTGCTCTTGACTGAAAAGCGATAGTTGTTTTTGTAAGCTTTCAATTGTCACTGAGAGAATTTTCGGCGAACGCCGTGCTTCAAGATTAAATTAAATAAAACTGATTAAATTTTTGCTATTTTAACAATTTATCTTCTTAATTTTTAATGGAATGATAACAGTTTAAAGAATTTTTCACATTAAATTGCTTCACTCAGGAATTGTAGTCATTTTGAAAATTTAAATTTATATTAAATATAATATATACTTGCGGCATAAATAAACAGTCATTCAAATAAAGCTATGGCAAATAAAACAGCTTGAATAATATTCAATTATTTTTTTAATACTTAAATAATAAACTTCTTATTTTCGACAGATTCAGCTGTAGTTTTATAAAACTTCAGCTTTAATTAAATAATACATGAATTAAATTTGTTTTCCACAGGCATAGAATTCGTTTTTACATTTAATTTTCAACCGAAAAAAGTATGAAATATTTTTTGTCCATTATTTGAATCTAGAATCATATCGTTATTTCATTGTTTTTTCTAGATCAAAAAAAATGAATTTTTCAAAAATCATCTTTGAACTCATCCCCAAACAAGCATTTGTATTATTGTCTCTGTATTTTTAATAAAACTACAATTGATACAGAACATTAGAAAAAATAATACTTCGGTGTCTTACTTTTATTTGTGTATTTTAATGAAACAGAAGCTGAAATCCTCTAATGGTGTTGTGTCGATAATTTAAGAAATATATATTTTCAAGAATTAAAAGCATTACTGTACAAACTCTACGATATTAATAAATCTTCTATACTTAGGAATTTGACGTGTTGAGTGAGCATCGTAAATTTATAAATAGTTTTATATTTATAAAAAATCTTCAACAGTTTTCAATGGTGGTGTTAGAGAAATTTAGAGTTAAAAATAGTTACATATAGGCTTATTTCCGTTCTCTCGTTTTCCCAACTAGAAAGGACGAGTTTAAAAGGATGAATACATGACGAAAATTTAGAATCCATAAATTTGGGTACCAAAATCGATAGAGTTATTATTATAAAAGAGTCCACTCTAGAATCAGGGCATTTGACAATCCAACCGAGAATGATGGTTTGTACCGCGTTATCTTTCAATACAGGCTTGAAAACATGTGAGTAAAAATATGTAGTTTTAATGGCATCGTGGTTAACAAACGACGTCGTCAATAATAGTTTTTCAAAATTTTAATGAAACTTTTTTTACTAAAAATACGTTATTAAAAAGAGACATCAACAACAAATGAATCTCACCAAACAAACCACACAGTAGTAACCGATTCCTTAACAAAGAGCTTTTTTTATTTTTCTAAGCGGTCTTTTAAAATTTAAATTTGCCACATTGAGGCGATTGTTGTGATTTCCGCTCGGATATTTATCTCTCGGGGATGCAAAAAAAAGAATAAAAAATAAAAGCTCGCATCAAGAAGCATTCTAATGAAAACATTTTAAATTTTCTTGCTTCAGTGGTTTAAATGGGCGCAGAGTGGGCCACGGCTTTTCATCTTAAAGATTTTTCTTATACATACTGTACTTCAACTTTTCAATAACAGTTCCTCGTAACAAATATATCAAATTACATATAATTATTGTCTTATCATTATTGAGGTGAAGTTTTATATTTCTTATTTTCCACAATTTTTATTTTGTGAGATAGTATTAAATTTACTCAAAAAGTTTATATTTTTAATTTATTGGTTCACTAAATTAACACACACTTTGCTTTACAGGTGTGGCACATGTTTTACTAATTTGAATTTTTCATCAGATTTGATGATTCACAACATCTTAAAAATCTGTATGTATTTTTTTTTCTTTGTAACTTTTTATGTCTAATTTTTAACCAAATACAAAAAAGTATTTATTTTCTCGAAATAAAGATTTCCATCACCCCTGAGTGTGAACTTAGAAGCTTTATTAGTACTTGCCGATATGTCATTTGTGGAATTTTCATGCGTGAAAATTGTAATGTAGTCAGGGGTAAAGAAAGAATCGTTTGAGGATGATTACCTTTGTTGATAGAAAAACGATTTATAGCAGTTGAAAAAATACAAAGTTACTATACACATCACTTTCCGGTGATATCTCAAATGAAAAGCGACGTGTGTCAGTGATTGAAAACAATGAAGTGATCGAAACAGTGACAGAAAATTGGTCATAATATTAGAAAATATTTGAATGAACGCGTAATTCAAAAGCCTTGTCTTTTAATTATACGAAAAATATTTCACAACACCAAATTGACAATAAAACACTAAAGCTTCTGCAGCGAATATCTAATAATTTTATGAATATTAATACCAGATTTATATTAACATAGTTATTAGTTAATATGTATGTTTTCCATATTAAAATAATTTGAGAAGTCCTATAATAATATAAATAATTTTCATGACTTTATTTTATCGTCAATAATTTTGTTCTTGAGCTTGTAAGAAATGATATATATGTATCTGTTCTTTTCGTCATATTCACATCTTAAAAATATTTAATATCATAACACTCTTATAACTTATAACTGCCCGACAAATTTTATATATTTTTTACATATAAAAGCAGGCATTAAAGAATATTTGATATATAAGTTAGATTAAATAATCATTTTTGTCAACAAAAAAAAAAATTTTACTGATCGGCAGTTCAAAGTTAATTAATATATTTTGAAACGACTCACGTTTCCATATTGTACAAAAAATATTCATGCGTAATTTCAAAAAAAAAAAAAAGATTAAGATAAATAGCGGTGCGGTTTTGGTTGTGAATGACTGTCATAGATAAGACAAATCTATAAAATGGGCAGCCGCAATCGGAAATGAAATCTACTTTCACCTTCGTCTGAAAATTCTCTTTTTGTTCTTTTTTTGTTTGTTTCAGAATCATTATTTATTTTTTGTGTATAAAGTCGATTTTTTCAACAATCTCTTGCGCCGACCCTGATTTGTCAAGGATCAAAGGATTTTGATAGTTTTATTTTCGTTCATTTAAATCTTGAATGTATTGCGCTCCCATTTTTTTCATCTTTTTCGTTTTAGTTTATTCCTAAAGCCATTCTAAACAATCTTTTCATGAAAATCATTATTATCTGCGGTTTAAATGTATTACATTTCACAATTACTCTCATACGGGGATTTTATATTTTAAAAATTCTTTCTGAGACAAAACATGTACTATGTGACTGAGTTAATATCCATGCTGAATTTGATAGAAATTAAAACACATTTGATGCGTAAAAATAATCATATAATTTCTTTATAGTTTTAATATCTGATCACTAAAGCAGAGCTATCCGTTTCCCAAAAAAGGTAATTTATATGAATTATTGATTTGATCAGAAACTGGAAAATGTTCAAATAATATTTAGCACTAAAGAATGTTACTTTTACAAGTAACCTTTTGAATTTTTTGATTGTCATCTATGCTTATAAAATCTTTCTCACTTGTATTTGGATATCAGTATGCAAACGATCATTTTAACATTAAAATGTTTTAAGGCTCAAGTTTTTCTTAACTCTCGCGGCTCGGAGACTAGAAAAATACGTCTCTGGCGATGGGGGTCATTTTTGACCCCAGTGGTTTCCTCATTATTGGCCTTATTCTTATGAATTTCAAAAAAATAAATAGTCTACGGGCTTTAAAATATCTCTCTGCATCATTCCGCATACATTTTTTTATAAAAATCCTTGGTTTTTTAATAAATAATCATATTTTAAGTTGCGCGTAAAATATACGTCGTTCCAATGCCAATGTCAATGCGCAACTGGCGCGCTTCAGTCTAGTTATCTTACCAACGATCGCTGATAAGCGGGCGCTTATCTCTTATCTTATCGTATTTATATAAACTACAAAAGGTCCAAAAAACTATGATATAAGAATACCTTAATTATAAACATTGTATCACCCATATTAAAATAGATATTTAAGAAAATGTGGGTATTGGGGTCGCATTTCTTGAGCTTAGAACCGGAAAAGTTAAACTGTATGTACAGAAACAAAAATCAAAGATTATTTAACATCTTAACAAATTATTTACTTCTGAAATCTTTCTTGAGTTTTACGTGCTGTGTTAAGTAAAATTTGGGTATATTTGTTATAAGTAAAGGCTTATAATTGCAAAGGCTTTTTAATTTTTCGCATTACTATGCGAGAAAATCTTCTTCTATTTTAATGTAATTAAATATTTTCAAAACAGACTTTTAAGATGTTGTGAAATATTAACTCTGACCATTTATTATATTAATTAATAATTAAAATACTTATAAATAAATAAAACAATAATTAGTATCGTTAAAAAAACACAGAAAATATGTTATTACATAGTTTAGTCACAGTTTTATAATAAAAAAAAGTATATCCAGTTGCTGCTTTATATTACTGAATAAATGACCACTTATGGAATTCACAATAAACATTTTATATTACCACGAAAATTAAGAAAAAATCATGTAAATGTAACAGTTTTTCGACATATAAGTTAAATCCTGTTTTAACGTATTTTACAATTTAATGTGAAATAATATTAACTATAAACATTAATGTGAATTGTCAGCTACTGTAGACATTACTTTACCACAGTAATGTGAGACTATTTTGCTTCCTATATGTTTACATAAGAAGCAGGAAGAACATAAATTCTCGTACACCACATATTATAAGGCACCATTTAAGACCACGCTATGACTGATTCCCCATGTAATTTGGAGGGACTGAGAGGGTCTTGCTTTATCCTAAATGTGTAAGACTTGTTACCCTGTACTCAGAAATCGGAGCTTTAATCGAAGACAGAGGATATAAAGTTTTCAAGAAAACCCTTTTAAAAAATAATTAATACACATATTTGGAAAATAATAATAATAATTGATTGATTGAAGTTGTTATTGTTTGGTCAACTTCCGTTGTGATAAGATCATTATATTTTCACTGAACTGGCAGAAACTGGTCAGTAACAAATTGATAGATACAACTAAACAACAAATGAAAGATTCAAACTTTAATAATAAAATCCTTGTCTTGATGTTTGATGTTACATAGATAATTGTTATTTTAAAAATAAAGATGACTTTACTCCGATCTGACTAAAATAAAGATGTAAATTAAAGGAAAATTTCCATTCTTTAAATCATCATGTATTAATATAATCGATGGAAAATGTTGTATTTGGCAAACTAGTACAATAAATAGACTATCTGGGCAATTTCAGTCAATGAATTAATACCCTAGAATCTCCATTTTTTTTATTAATTTGTAACAAAGCATCGTCTGCTAGTACAGCGGTGATAATATATTGCTTAAACTGCCAGCAACAGACTTATAATGCATATATTTATCATTAAATAACACGATGCTAGTTTTTAACAATCCATCATTTTTCAAACTGTTTTTTAAGTTTATTTTATCACTTTTAGAGCAGTTTTCGTAGTAACAAGATTAACTATTTTCTAAAAAAACGTTGCTATTTTTTCATTAAGCGTATAGTTTTACTGCCATCCGAACAATCAATATTTTTCATTACTCTATTTCGTATAATGTAACATTATATCTCCTTCGGAACAAAATTATGTGTTTAATTTTTTGGAACACTATTTATCTCTACTCTATTTAAGTATGTATTTAATTTATTCACAACCCAAAGTTCATCCAATATTAAATAATATCAAAATTTCTTGAATACAAAAAATATTCATAAAAAAAAATTGACGATTCTGTTACTTCATTAATTGTGCTATAAAATTCATCACGTGTTTCGCTTCTTTGAAAGGCATCTTCAGACAGAGTCAATTGAATTTTCATAAAGTTAATGACAAATCCGTCGATAATAACATTTTTTTTACCATATCTGATCCCAATATGGACCACATGGCTTCCTAATAGAGGTGTCTAAGTTTTTCTACGAGAAATGCTTGTTACTCATATGTTCAACTTCTCTTTTTTACGAAGAGAGTATATGATTTTTTTTGGAATAGATGTTGGACTAGTGGTTGGCTAAAAGTTTGGAATAGTGGAAGAATTTTTAAAAATGCTGCACTTACTGGGACTTTTTTTAAGCCCGTTAAATGGCCAGCAACGTGGAATACTGTGCCATGACCCGACAGTTGGACAGACCGATGATATTTATCAATATTTTTAAAAAATGTTCACTTTAATACACCATGTAAACTACAATTTTTTACGCTTTTAGAAAAATCCCTGTTTTTTGTGCAAAGTAGATCTTCAATTATAAATGTTCAATTTAAAAATAATGGCGTCATTAAAACAATAAACGTTTGATAGGGTAGTCAAATATTTTACCGTCTCTACAACAGAATTACTAAAATGACATTTTTTTTTACATCAATCCATAAATTTGAAAGTCTTTTTATTTTCCATGAAGACTTCTCCTCAGTTATAATTTCGTTTGCATTCTTATTACAGCAGATATCAAATTTAATTAAAAAATGTTTACTTTAATACCTAAAACATTTTTGTATAAACATGAAATATTAAAACTGCTATATCTCAACATAAATCTATTTTTTTCTTTTATGAATGCAAAATATCACAACAAACATTCATATTTGTACAGTGCAAGATATTTTTTTTTAAATAATAATTCACTTTAAAAACCATTACTTTATCCATCTGATTTGTTTGAATTAAAGTGTGCAATCATTCAGCGGTCAGATTAGTTAATGAACTAAACTTGAGGGTTACAAAATTAACCTTTTTTATCTTAAATAGATTTCATCCCTAATGGAAGATAAGATTTTTCCACCTTTTATTTACTTTTTCCAAATCATAATAAAAATGTTATAAATTAAAATTTACTAAAAATCTTTACTAATGTAAAAATAATAATATTAAATATAAGCTTAGCTCAGCAGGATAGGAAGGAACTGTAGAAATGATATTAATTTCCTTTAACTTAATAAACAAACTTATTTTTATTATTATTATAAATATTTGTTCCTTTACTTAACGTCTTAATTTTAATATCTCTGGCGCTATCTTACGTTTTGGAAGCGTTAGCAGAATTTTGGGGTATTTAAGTTGTGGCACTTTTCAAGAAGATAAATCCACTTAATTTTTAAGCAGGAAATCTTTGATGCGAATATCCTCAATTGCGTCTTAACCCGCAAACATCATAGTGTAACACTTTTTTCAATTTCATTTAAAAAATCATTTCCGCCAAAGCATTACCAATATTTACTAATTATTTGAAGTTTAAAGTATTAAAAAATATTTTTTTCAAATTAAAAATAAAGAAATATAATACAATATTTACATTGGATTATAGTCTCATTTTCACAAGTTTCCTCCTTATTAACGATTTTATAATAGCAAATAAATTTTAATTTTCAAATTGATAAATGTATTTTACTTGCTCAGAGAGTTTTACGAGCCTAATTATTTATTAATATTGAAGAGTTTTTACAGTCAATATTATAAATTATTATCATAAGATTTATTTATTTTTAGTTTTTGAATGTGTGGTGCTTAATTTTTCTTTTTGTCTCAACAACTGAACGTTTTATTTGAGAATAAAAGTTTCATGCAAAAGGAGGTAATCGTATGTTTTAAAAGACTTATACGATTTACTTAAGTTGGTCAATAAACAAAGTTAAAGATATTTCTTCTTCTTATTTGGCCATGTTCGCTCCCTATGTGGAGCATATGGCCGCCACACGGCACCTCCATGTTTCCTTGTCTCCTGCCAATTGCTTTGCTTCCTCCCATGACATGCCAGCATCCCTCAGTTCCGCCAAGTACATCCTATGGATAGTACCCGACGGACGTCCGGGACGCCGGAATCCCACCGGTCGAAAGAAAAGGCAGGCAGGATTGAGGCTTTCCGGAGGCATCCGCAGCACGTGACCCAGCCAGTTCCAACGTCTCTCCATAACCACTGACGTGACAGGACGCTGTCTTGTACGCTCCCTTATCTCTGAATTCCTCACAAAATCAAACCACCTAACTCCCATTACCCGACGCAAGCATCTGTTCTCGAAGCTCAGTATACGGTTTTTCTGAGTCTTCGTCAGGTGCCAATTTAATAAAATATTATAGTAATAATTTATTTTCATGATGGTGTAATGTTTTTATGCTTGTTAACAAAAAAAAAATTATCAAACTTCAATTCTCATTCATGCAACAAAATCTGTTAAAATCAAATTGTTAAAATATGTTGGTATTTGGCAATTAAATAAATTTTAAAACAATTTTGTACCGTTTCCCCTAAGACTCTTTTCATTTATTTCTATTTAAAATTCTACATGAAAATGCACACAGACTATCCACAATACCACCCATAGAACAATGCACTATCTGATGACGTTAATGTATGCAGCACGTCGCTTGCACACAGCCGTAACTCAATAGCTCAATATTGCAATTAAGCTGGAGTATGGAGCATTGTGGGGACAATTTCGGCTACACCGCGCATTGTTTCAGATCCACTTGACTTGGGCTGCCTGCACTTTCTGTTTATTACTGCTATCGGTTTACGCGTCATTTGCACGTCGTTGGTAATGTGAATCAATAACAGTTTAAAAATTCAAAAGCTCTTTATATAACGGCATCATTAAATATGGCTGTAGAATCAAAACTTAACATCACAGTGGGGAAAAGAAAAAATCTGACCTTTTATTAACATTAATATTTTATCGGCTTAAATACACAAAATATGTAATATGTGATAATCCGAAAAAGTACATTAAAATATTATAAAATTAAATTTGATTCCATTTGTTGTGTCACATTTTGTAACACAACAAGTGTTAGAAATTAACTTCCACGAAATCATCGCTGCATCTGTCGAAATTATTTTTGAATGGTGAAATATTAACAAATAAAACTTTTCTTTTAAATAATTTTGAGGATCCGGATTCTTTCTGATCATTAAAATCTCTATCAGCTGATAAAAATCACAGTTACACAGCGTTATAACATAAATATTATATTGAGGGTATATTTTCAAATAGTGAAAACGTCACTATTTATTATAAATAATACTGCATCGAATTAAATTTGCATCAGTTGAAAACTTCGTGATGATCAAAGCCGGAACATATCTTTATTCATGTGGAATCATTATTATTATTTTACAAAAAAAAGTTTGTTTAAATCATCAACAAAACTTAATATGGGCTGGTAGGTCATTATAAAGAGGATAACCACACTTTTATCTCGTGACTTACTGCAGAAAATATAATTAGAATACTACATAAAAGAATACTTATTATATTTTTTTTATGATAAAAATATATTTTGCGTATACATTATGATATAATATAGTCTTTTCCAGTGCCATCCTTCCTTTTTAAACCGTATTGATGAGAAAGATAAATCGACTGATTTACAACAAATTCTCGTTAAAATAATTTCAGTTTCAATTACTAATTCGTTTATTATAGCTGTTAAGATTTTCAATATTTGTATTTTGAAATTGTTATATATGCAAAAGAGTTTAATTCTAATTTTTTTTAATCAATAATATTTTATAGTTTATGCCGCCTGTGTGGTCAAGTGGTCAACGTCGTTGGCTTTGGTTAAGGAGGTCACGGGTCCGACAGTTTTATAAATTGCCTTTTCAATCGATTTATGAATTTCTGTTCGAAGGCTTGGATGTATGTGATGTCTTGAATTCCTCCCTCAAACTCATTTTGTCTTATGAACGGGGAATATCGAGAGCGATTAGCTAACCACTAGTCCTCCCCTAGCCCCATATCTCTATTCCTACTCTCTTAAAAAAAGAGGGAGGTTGAACAACTGAGTAACAAACAGTTCTCATAGAAACACTTCTGTTAAGATAAAATCCTTTCAGAGTCCATATGCTCCACACTGGAAGCTGAAATGGTAAAAAAATATATTTTAACAATACACAAACGGGTTTTCGGTGTTTATTTAACGATTTCAATAAAAAATATTTTATATCCAATATTCTCCGTAACTTTTCTTACGTGAATTAATCATATCGGCGAAAAGTTAACTAGTGCCTAGTTAACTGATATTTTGCCAAAAAAAAACTCTCAAAACCAAAAATATTCGTACGTTAAAGTTAAGGAAACCCGTGATAATTTAGCAAATCTCTTGCAGGCTTATTAATTTTTTGCCGTAAAATAATTAATTGTTCAAAAAGTGTCCAGTGAATTTTTCTTGGCTCGCTGGTACTCTGTCCTTTTAATTATTTTTATATAAGCTTCTGAAATATCCTTGGTAAATGATATTCACGAAAGAATAAATCACTTAGTAAAATTCATAGATCATTATTAAATAAATTAAATATTTACGAAACAAAATAAATTTATGGGCAGTAAAATTTATTTAAAGTGTGAAACGTTGCCGTAAAATGGTTATTTATGGAATATTTTTGAAAAAAATTTGCATACACTTATTTGATTAAATTATGTTAAAGTCTTTTAATTTGTTTTTTTTCTAAAATTTAGGAAAATGCTTTATTTTTAATCATTTTAGTCATGATGTATAAAGCATGCAATTTATAAGAACAAATAAGATATGATACTACAATGAAAGCTTAGAAAAAAGTATATTTAATCTTAACTTACAATATGTACAAATGTCAAGCTCGTAGTGCAGTGACCAATGTTGTTTGCTTCGTGACGAATCTCACGTGTTCAAGTCTAAGTACGAACAGCATTTCCTGTTTTTTTTATTCGAGAGCATGGATGTTTGTTATCTCCAAATTTTCCCTTGCATCCATCTTACCAATCCTTAAATGATGGGTCGTGGCGAAAGCGATTAGCTTACCGCTAGTTCTGTCCTAACTCTATCTTTTATACTTACACTTTTTTTGAAAAAAGGGAGTTTGATCATCTAATCAACTCTTAGAAAAACTTCGCTTGAGATACCACCATTAGTTAGTAAACCATATACTCCACGTTAGGATCATGAGTAAAATAAAATCTTTTTACTAATTGCTATCCGTATTAATTGTTATCGTTGACATGAATTTCTTAGATCTCCATTATACGAAGTATATAAACAGCAATATCTCTTTTAAAAAATTACTAGAATCATTTATATTAAAACACTGGCTATTTTAATCAAAAAAACACATCGCTTATTTTACTTTTTTACAAACATTCGCTTATTTTTTAGATGAGTGACATTTTTCTTTTATTATCTTAACATATGATAATATTTTCATTTTATAAAGTTTTAGTTGGGGTGAAAAACCTTTTCAATTTATAACCTGGGATAGGATCTTTGGGAAGATTTACTATTCATGCGCTGATTTCCTCCTTGTGTACAAACTCTCTCAACAATAAATGAAAATAAAACACTAAAAAATCCATTCTATTTTAGATTTGTTTTTCTACATACGATGAGGTCAACTGTGAGATTATTTTCCCTTATACCCAAATATATATTTACTTTACAATAATAAAATGGTTACACTGCCCGAATTTACTGGTAGCGCATTCTCCAGACAGTGTCTCAGCATTTATCAAAGTGACCAAAATTGATAGGGGTGTTTTTTGCTACCGCAGAAGTCAGTACCCACTGCCAGCGTCGGATTCCGAACTTTTCCCAAGGACCTCGACCGTTCCCAGGTTTACTTATATACTTTGTTTCTGTAGTTGGAAACTAAAAATATATGTGGCGTGCGATATCATAATTATCGTTTTTACTTTAAACGCATCTGAATTTTAATTTGTTATAATCAGTGCGGCGAAAATGTTATTAAATAACAGAGTAAGAATTTAATTTTCAAAACATGGATTTTTTTGTATTTGATTTTATATGTTATAGCGTAGTGTTCAACATAAAACAACAATTCAATATTTATTTAAACATTAAATCTTTCTTCTGCTTTATTCAGGTTTGGACAAAATGAAGTGTAAATAGTATACGATTTCAAGAAGACACAAGAAAACAAATAAAATTAAACTAGATATTAGAGATGCTTTTAAATGAATCTAAGCACTTGTCGTAACTATTTGATCAAGAAATGTAATAAAAAAGGTTATTTATTTTAATTTTATGATACTAGCGTTTGCATTAGTAATTTTAGCACAATAAAATGTATATTTAATCCGTAGTAATCATCTTATGAATCAATGAACTTTCATAAATAAAAATATTTCTTGTACTTTAAAGCAACATTTTAAAGGTGGATCAAAATAATCATAAAAGCTTTTTTACAACGTAACTTGTTTGACACAAAATAATCATCTGCCTATCAGTATGTATAAAAAATTATATACAATATTTAAAAAAATAATAAGTGAGGCATTTGTATAATTAGATTAGCGTAATAATCCTGAGTAATGACTAAAACTGCTACATCTCATAATTTGAACGTGTTTTATTCCTTTAATAAATCTCACCAGTATACGTAGAATATTTTACCATGTTTGTACGACACTGTCTTGTGTACAACAAGCTATGACAATAGTCTCATAATTGATGATTTTAATCGCCTTTGACAATGGTGTCTAATTTCTCTTTGTGCTAACACTATTATTCTGGGGGCAGTCAACCTGTTTAACAGGCAAAGGCTCATGTTGGAATATCTTTTTTGCTCCTCTTTAAATGTTTTAATATTTTAAAGGCAGGGAAAGCTTTAATGGCCCTGTTAAATGAGATAAGGATTATCTGCTTGACAATCATTTTTTGTTTAATTTTATAATATTTATTATTTATATATTTAGTTGAAGAACAAAAACTCATAATCAAAACAATTTGAAGACAATGATAATAGTTTGTAGTTGAAGTTTTTCTAACCACTGATCCATCACTGGTCAAATATATTTATTAGTTATAAATGTTATCAAAACACTATTTGCATTAAATAAACGTAACACTCTTATAACAGCCTACCAACTAACAACGCTTTCGATGAGCGAAACCGGATATATCCTTTATGGTAATTTTGTTTTGGCGTATACGCTTTCACTTTTTTTAAATTACCATTTATAAAAATTCTTTTGTTGAATCAACATTGTTACCAACTTAAAATGCCCGCCATATCGATTTAAATTGTACATGTTTTTAGATTTAAGGAACATTATGACTGATAATCTGATGAATTCAATATCGTTTTATAAAATAAAAAAGCACATTTAAAAACATTTCTATTGTAAGAAACTGAACGTTTTTCAATTTCAATAGTAAAAATTCTTTTTAAATTTTCAAATTCTTTCTCACAGACAGTGCTTCTCTTTGTTTCAGATAATTTATATGCCACTGTAAGCTGTCGACTGCTAATTTGGTACACGATAAATAAACGTATTTTACAAGTACTTCTGAAACTGCATAAATTATTACGTATGAAAAGTTATAAAACAATTTGAATAGTTTATCTAACAATTGTAAATTGATGTGGTCGGTGCAGCAAACTTCAGCTGCATGCCAGCATGTTTCTAACAACCGATATTTATTCACTCTTACAAGTTGTCAGCACGCCCAACACGCTGTTTAATGTGCACTTAGAAAACTAACATAGTATAGGTACACATGTGCATACATTGCCAAAAGTTTGTCAAGTGTATAATATTTGGTCTACATATTACACGCTTTCAATCAAAGGTATTTTTCGAAAACTCTGAAAAACTTAACTGGCTTGAAAAATCAATACAAATTCAGATATGAAAATCGCGTCTCGTAAAATAACCGTATTAATTTTCAAATTTCAGCTTTACTTGAACAACAAATATTTACAAAAGAAATTGATTTACTAACGCAAATAATACAATATCAGTTTTTGTGGTCTGGTGCTAAAAGATTCATCAAATTAAGAATTTTTCAATCTTATATTTGAGAACATGGACGTATGTATTTTTAATTTTTTCTTTTTAAAACAATCTCAAGAAGCCTTAAACAAACCATATTTGAGTTAATCTCATATAAATACAGGACATAAAAAAGACATTAAGTACAAAAAAACACATAGTCTATTTCTGCATACTCACTCTTTTTTTTGGGTTCCTATTTTTATTTACTGTATTTATATGATTCAAAAAATATATATCTGGTTTCTGGCTATTGTTATCTGTTATGTCAAATAGTTTTTTTTTCTATTATTACTCAATAAAATTATAATAAAAAAAAAATGATTCATCAATAAAATAAAAATGTTCAAAATGTTGCTAGGAAGTTTAATAAAGAGTCAGCGTACTTTTTCTTTAACAGAGAAAGTTTTTGAACCAAACAAATTTTTGAGTTTTAATTAAATAATGTTTTCTTTGTGATTGATAAAAACTTTAAATACAAAGCTTTAATTTCCTAGAAAAATGTATTTTACTTTAAAAAGTTTAAATGTAATACAATTAAGCTTTTTTAAAATATTCCTTTCATATATTTTACAATAAATTAATTAGCAATGACAACAAATATTCATTTAAGATGTAATCGTTAATAAAGCAACTTATTAAACTATTAAATATTTTTAATGATACAACAAAAAAGCTGAAAAATTTATTTTTATTATAATTAAATAGAGTAACAATTAAAATTTAGAAATAATGGAATAAGAATTTAATTTTGAAATTCAATTTAAAACAACAACAAAATAAAGAGAAATTATATAACACAATACAAATACAAAAAAAAACAAAACCATTCAATCCGGAAAAATACAATGTTATGTTTTCCGAAGTCGTGGAATCAAACCCAAACTTTTTGGGTGATTCTTTATTTGTCGATGGCCATCAGGTGGTGCCTTAATGACAATTGCTCTGTTTTCTCCCATATCAAACCAGTGACTCTTAATACCGTTGAATAGGTCCGATGAACAGTACCCGACGGTCATCTAGGACGTCGGAATACCCCCGGTTGGAAGAAGAGGCAAGCAGGATTGATGCTCTTTTTAGATATCTGCACCACAAGACTCAAGAAGTTCTCTAATCTCTGAGCGCCTCGATAAGTCAAACTAACTCACCCTTTATGCTCAGTATGCGGTTTTTTTAGTCTTCAAGTATCATGATTCGCCACCGTAGGGTTGCTTTTTCTCTAATAGCAATTGTACCTAATTTCTTCTTAAATAAATAACAATTGTATTAAAGATATGATACGATTGGTTTTTGAAAATTAAAAATGCTTCGACAACGAAATTTATTTATGTCGCTATGAAACAAAATGCTGCCTGTGTGGTCGAGTGGTCGTCGTCGTTGGCTTTAGTTACGGAGGTCACGGGTTTGAATCTCAGTACGGATAGTTTTAAAAATTGATTTTTTAATCGATCTATGAATTTCCGCTCGAAGGCATGGATGTATATGATGTCTTGAATTATCATATCATATGAACAGGGCGTATCGAGAGCGATTATTTAACCACTATTCCTGTCTTAGGACTATCCTTATATTCCTACTCTCATTAGAAAAAGAGAGGTTGAGCAACTGAGTAGCATGCAGTTCTCCTAGAAAAACTCCTGTTGAGATAAACTCTATTTGGAGTCAATATGCTCCACATTGGGAGCGGACATGGAAAAAAAATGAAACGAAAAATGTTGCGAAAAATTAAAAGTGCGAAGTGACACCATGTAACTTTGGCTGTTTTGGCCTGAAAGTATACCATAAAAAGTAAAATAAACTTAATATGTACGCGAGTCTCGCTCACAGTAATATTGTCACGTACTTTAAACATATTTCGACGGTTAAAGTGTATTAAATATAAAATAATGCGACTGTCACATTGTTTTATATCGCGCCTCCCAGAGAATACCACGCAGACTAAGCTGGAGAGGGACTACGCGTGGATTGCCAAACTCTTCAAACGGAGGAAATATCATTATTATAATTCCGTGTGTACACCTATTTGGTGTTTTTCTGTAGCGTTCAAAAGAACTGAAGCTAAAGAAATACATTATTCAATTTCAACCTAAGTGCTGCACAAAATTTACATCAATTTACACAAATAGAAAGAAATATGTATGTGAATTATGATGAATATAAATTACATACGTGTCGCAGTTGGAATCTAAATTAGCTATCAAACAATTTATGTTTTCATATAATACACAAGGTACAATAATTTAAAAAATAATTCAAAATTGTGGAATTTTCCCAGAAAAAGTGTTTACATTTACTAGCAGTTGTAGTTAATGCTCACATCTGGGGTGGGAAACCTTTTCATTTATAAAAGCCACATTCATTTATCTGATTCAACATAAGGCCACAGTAAAGAAAACGTTGACACCCCCTCCCCTTTTTATCGACTGTCGGATATATATAATTGGTTAATTACGCTCTTTTTACAAACGCTTGCGTATAATTTTTTGATCAAATCAAAATGCCACATCAGAGTAGCCAAGAGGCCGCAGGTTCCCCTCCACTGGCTTACATTAAAATGATTCACATTCACTCAAGAGTGAGTAAAATGATATCACGGCTTATGTAAGGTTAGACGTATTCAGTAAAAAGAGGGGCGAGAATAACAACAAGACGTTTAAATTTGGGAGGTTATGTAAAATATCACATGACAGTTGAATACAACAGTTGCGTTATTACGCGCTCACAGCAGTTGAGAACGGTTGACAACACGTACACGCGTGAATTTTTTAAGTTTGTGAACAATTTTACCCCGTATTTAATGTATAAATTGACTAATTCACGTGTTTATTGGTTCTCTCGTGTATACTGTAACTGGCTGAAATGGACAATGTATACATTGATAAGTTAATTTATACATTGACTGAGTGCAAACTTTGACTGTAACGTATACAAATTTTAAAAGAGTTATGTCCTTCCTTCATGAAAATTTACCTAACACTGTTAAAGTAATTTAATTTTAATTCGACCCCGATGGGAAAATTAAATTATCATATATTTGTGACGATTTATCTGGAGAGTGTAACGTAACACACAGACATACACAAACACCCTTTCTCCGAGGGTTCATCGTGGGAATGTGGAAATAATTATATAAAAACAGAATTTTGTAAAAACCGCTTTTTGAAATCTGATGTTTCTTATAATTCAGTTTTCAAAGTTGTACAAAAAAATATAATTCAATAAAAATAGCTAAAAATGTTTGTATTTACATCGATTATTTATTATATAATAATTCACAGTTAGAAAAAAAAATACTTCAAATAAACATATTTGGTGTTCCAATTTGGCAATGGACTAATTATACATGTCCTGCACTCGACAATTTTATCCGAGTCAAAATGAACCACAAAAATATTTTAAAAATAAACTTTAATATGATATTTTCAAAGCATTCATTGATTTACAACGACTATTTAATTACATATTTCATATCGATTAATTTGTAAACATGGCGGTTACAAGTCAAAAAATAAACGTTTTTATCTAAATAATAGTAATTGAATATTGTTAAACCTGGTTAACAAGTTAATTTTAAACCAGGTTTTTGAAAACCGACTAGCCCTAGCTGTAATTATATAATTATATGTTTGCCTTAGTTTGCATTCATATAGCATTCATACACTAAACAAATTAAAGATTTTCATCGTATGATTACTTATAATAGTTTTGTATTTATTTATCATAACTATTATAACTTTTTCGTTAACGTGATATCACGGCAAAGCTTTATTATTTTTATGTTAGTCTCTCTCTGTTGTTAACAAATTCTTTATTATTGATTTATTCAATGTTAAACTGTTGTATTGTTTTATGTAAATGTTTTTTCATTTTATTTAATAAAAAATAATTGAGAAACTATTCCCAATATAATTCCGGATGTTCCGCATTAGATTTAGTATTTTTCATTTTAAGAGTGTTAACTTTCAATACTTATTGGAAAGACATTATATAGTAGCCCGTTGTGGTCTAATGGTTGCTTGCTCTACCGGTCAGGCGGGTCTGAATTTGATTCCCAGCAAGGTAAATGTCAAATTGGATTTTTTCAATATGAATTTGACATCTTAGACATGGGTGTTTGTTATGTTAATTCTCCTCAAGTTAGTAAGTCACAGTGACTTACAAAAACTCTCATCGAGTATATATCATATAATCTTTCAACTTCAAAATATTTGACACATGGCTATAATGTCAAAAATTAAACAATAATGCTCGTTATGAGTGAAACTGATGACGTTGTCGAAAGCCGAAATATCTATAAATACTTTGCTATTTTTACTCTATTATAATGGAGTTCTACCAAATAAATCCAAGTTTTATCAATAAATTTAAACTGATCCATATCATATTTAATATAAGTGGAATTAATACAGATGAGTATATTTTCTTTAAATATTGATTATTTTCATTATATCGATTTTATAAAATCATTTGAATGTATGTGATATATATATTGTATACTTGATACAATGAAGTTTCGGTACCTATAAATACTAACATTAACTTTTTCATAAACGAGTTATGGAATAGAAAATGTTTAGAATCATCTTTATCTCGCGAGTAAGTTTTTATATAAGCAGAAACCACGTGCCCGGAATTTTTAATGCCGTTGTCTGAAACCCGCGAGGTATTTTTTATGTTTCTGATTTACACCGAGCCGTTTTGTCAGATTTTTGTTTTTGTTTGTCTGCAAAATAATAAAAACATTCATAATCTCCCTAGGGTGGTTCATGGTCTGCAGGCTACAAAACGTAGCCATGTTATATGGATCATGAAAATTCTATTATTTATCCAATTTATGCGATTTTATTGTATTTCTCAGTCAGCCTAATGACGACAGGCGTGTTTAAATAGCATTCTGTAACGTATTAAAAACCTACTTCATCGTAGAACCTCAATATAAAAGATAAATGGAGGTAATGCTGTGTCTGTTGTATAACAGTAGGTTTTTCAAGTGCACGAATGGCGTAAATAAATGTATCCATTCATTTCAAATAAATAAATTAAGCAACTGTGTGAATTATCAGCCACCGTTACTAGTGCTACGTTAAGTATACGAGTAGGAAGGCATTGAGACTTGTGAGTAGAGTGCAAAAAGTGTGATTTTATTTTAATGCAAATAATATTGTTAACAGGCGGTGACATTTAGATTAAAACATGTTTTATATTTACAAGATAATTTTTAAATTTTCTTAGATATTTTGTCCGTTAAATCGAGGCTATGCTTTAAATTAAATTAAATTTAGTTTTTTTTTAAAGATTTTTAATCCTATATAAAAATAATTTCATATCAATTTTATTCAATTATTTTGTTAATAATAAATAAAATGAATTGTAAGTGAAAATTAAAAGAGAATAAGTAATCGAACCGAAAACAAAACAAGGATTTGATAAAATTCATTGAATATAATTTTAAATTAAATGGATGTTTATTTCAATATTAATAACTTATAAGCTTTGTATGCTGAATTTTTTTTTTTATTTATTTCTAGTTTTCCAAAAATGTTTTTTTTGTATAAAGGGTGAGAGTTAACCGAATGGCAACATTTTAGGTCTTTCTCTTCATTCGTTTTCGCGATTTAAGGCTCATATTATCTTATTTAAATATTCATACGTTGACTATAAATTGATGAATGGTTTTGTAAGCAAAGATGGAAATTACGTTACTATTATGTTTTTATCTATTCATTTTCATCGATGAAACGAATAGTTAGTTACATGCATAAAACTATTTATCAACTAAATTTAATGTGTTGTACTAATTTATTTGTAGTTTTGCTATATCGTATATCAACATGTGGTGTGTTTAATACAAATAACAATGAATCTTTTAATTGAATAAAGTAAAGAGCAAACATTGTTATCAAAATAATATTTAAGCAAACGTTAATTTTAAATATTAACATTTGAAAATAACAATCAACAACTTATTGACCAAAAATTAAAAATTAAAAACTTATTATTTAAATTATTTCAAGGGTGACAAGCGGCATTATAAATAGTTGAAAAAACAAATAAAACTGCACTGATAAGAAAAGTGAATTCAGATGTATTATAATTTCAAAGTCTGTTTACGTCAAGCAATGAATGAAATATTTAGGCTCTGCTCTAGTTATGCATTTCCAATCGAACAAAAGTGGCGCCTATTCATTGCACTAGCGTTGACACACATTTCAATAAATTGAATGCAACGTTAGCGATTTTGCTTAACGCTTAAACGCGATAAAGCAGCGATGCAACAATGCCATAGATTTACGCACTATTTACAAATCATATTTCAACCAAATAGCCTAGGCCATTCTTCCGATAACAATAATTAGCGATGATTATTTGCTGCTCAGTGGTTGTAACTCTGACCAGTTCTCTGGTTATTGGATTTGATTGTAGATAATTATAATAGCATCCCTGATTTAATTGAAGTTATTATTGATACACAGTGTAATGAAACTGTGAATGAGTCGTAGTAAGTGTGATACGTGATTAAACGTAAACGATTGATTTGTAAACGTAAAAATTAAAAATTATGATAGTTGTAAATGAAAAGAAATTATGGGAATTAGCCAATGCTGGGAATCGTCTTACCGTATGCTTCGACGCAAACTGTAACTTTGAATAATGAGAAGGCTGCATCAAGCAACTTTTTAGAGATAGATTAATTCTCGGATGAAGACGTAATGCAAGTTGTTAACTATAGTTGCTATTATCGGATAAAAAATAATGTACTTTTATTTAGAATAATAATAAGGAGCAAACATTCAATTTTTCACACAGATACAGAGCTTGGGAAATGATTTAAGTTTTGAAGAAATTACGGTTTACTTGAATGCGTCAATTTTATGAACACTTATATTGATTTTCATTCATAAATTGTATAGTGCACTATCAGAACTAATATTAAACGGAATTTTTCAAAATTTGTGACAAATCACTTTTTGAATGCTAGCTCCTAAATTGTTTTTGAAACTTGCTATACATACATACATTAAAGATTTTTTTTCATTCAATAAGATCTGCAAGTAAATATCAAAGCAAAATATAAAAAATCACTGTTACTCCGTATTATCAAACATCAAAAAAGTGTGTTAAGTACATTTGAAAATCTTTTGTTGGCATACTCAATGTGAATTTATATCTTCGCCGTCTCTTATTCGGCAAAAGGTGCCAGATACAAAACGTAACGTATATAAAATATCCGACAAAGCAATGTGTATAAATGAAGGGTCATTTGAAAGCTTTTACTTATGGCTTTACCGTAATGTATTGGCTGTGGAAATGGCTCAAAACACCATTCATACAAACTTCTTTGTCGTTTTTCACCATGTCGCAAGTTAGATTTCACAACGTTACAGTTTTTATTACGGAATGAGTAAATTTTGAATACGATCTTACAAGGCGCATCATATTTTTTGTTGGCTATTTAAAGGAATATTCTACTTAAATTTTCATCCATAACAAGAGACTTGACCACGCTTTTTTCATAAATAATATATTTTTAAATAAAAAATATCTATTATGTCAATGCTTGCAAATAAAATTGTTACCTTATCTAACTACTAATCTGTCCAGTTAAACGGAAACTTGCGATAAATACAGTACTATACATTAGTTGAATACTGCCAGTGTGCTATTATTTTATCAATTGTGTATTTTTTTGGTTTACATTGTAATGTCGGAGAAAAATAATATCGATTAAGAAGTGATTTAAGGAATCTTAATACTTTGCAATCCATTCCAAGAAGATGTTTCAAAAATTAAGAAAATATGCATAATGAACATATTTTCTTTACTGTATGCCCGATTTTTAATTGTTGTTTATTGGAAGAGGACTAAATAACAACTTCATCATTTAGCACAGTATGTTATAGAGTTCAAAAAATGTGACGAGCTTAAAAGCAAAAACCATTTCTTTAGTAGTAAACGAAGTTTTTCGTTTCTCCTTTTCATTTATTATTATTATTATTCGTAGCTATACCTCATTTTTATAGTATTGTAGAGGGCATATTTTTAAAAGCCAGTCATCCGATCATTGCAATAAATAAAAGCGAAATAAAATAGGGTATATCGGCAGTTGCTTTTAACAATTGAATTTAGTGGTTGTTTCATGCCGTTAAGAGCTTATACTTTTTTATTTTAAGTTTTGTTGGATTTTGTAGGCTATGTATGGATCATTACATATTGTAAGAAATAATCCACATCTCCTTTACCTATTTATTTGACAATTTCCCACCCAAACAACTCAATATTAAATAACTACGCCAATTTGATTCATCAACTAAATAAACGAAGACCAGATTGAAAAGTCAGACAGTCTCGTCTTGTCTCTGAAAACCTCCACGTGTGACCTACTTCAACATCTTACAAACTATTTGCAACAAGCGCTTCTGTTTTAATTATCTTACTTAATCCGGGTTCAAAAGGTAAGCAAAGATTGCTTCGTTGTCGATTTTAATGAGCCCGATTTTAGTTAAAGCCATTAGAATATTGTGAACTTGTGTCGTTAAGGTTTATGATCAATTTTCTATAAATGACTCATATATAATATGAATAAAAGCAATTTTCCATGGCGGGTTACGCTTTTAATATTAGCTCGAGTACACTAATTATAATTGGTGAACATTTACATAGCGCTTCTGTATCTCAAACAATGTACAGTAAATGTTTAAAAAGACCCCTAACTCACACTGCCATTCCATTCGACACCTACTGGAACGTTATATATGCATTGGCAAAATTTTGCCTTTTTTTAAATCTTAAGTCATCAAGAAAAGTGAAATTGATAATGATATGCAAATACTTTTTACCAATTATATATTTTTATTTAACGCACACTTAAAACCAAATGTATTTTTTTTAATCCATGCCCACTCTTAATGTAGAGCATATGGCCTCCTAACAGAATTTTTTTTCTACGAGAACTGTTATCGAAAAGAGTAGGGAAAAAGGATATGGCCTGAACAGGACTAGTGATTAGCTAATCGTGGCTTATTTCAAGATTGAAACGGTGGGGGCGAATTACAAACATCTATGCCTTCCAACAGAAAATCGATAAAACGATTTAAAAATGCTGTTTGTATGAGGATTAAAGCCTGTGAGGTCCAGCATTGAAGCCAACGACGTTGACTACTACGCCATGGACCTGACAAGTACTTACATACAGACAAATTACCAAAAAATTAATTAGAACCATATGGCCCTAGAAATGCAAAAGGACGTAACCCACAGTTTTTTCAAAATAGTAATGTCTCACAATGTATATTAAATACACGTTACATCAAAAGGATGTAAGTTAAAAATGCTAAATTAGTATCTTAATTTAGCTTTTAAGTTCATAAAAGAAGGGTCTCTAAAATTTGCAACCAGATGAAAGGACTTTCTTAAATAAAATATCAAATTAATATTAGATTGAGTCAATAAAACACTAGTTTATTAGTCTTCGTGCACTTTGGTTAGTTGGCACAGATTGACACTAGGTAGATTAAATTTCTTATTTTGACTTAGGCTTAAGATCGTCAATGAATGTTTTTTGGGTCTGCTGTAAAGTTTGTTATGTGTGGGTTAGGTATTTTTGCCTTTCCATAGTCGATATCGATTATACAATTTTTTTTGTCTTTTCATATGTTTTTCTTATGCTTTCAAAATTTCTAAATTATTCATATATATTTTCTAGCCGCCTGTGTGGTCGAGTGGTCAACGTCGTTGGCTACCGCTACGGAGGGCACGGGTTCGAATCCCGGTACGGGCAGTTTTATAAATTGAATTTTCAATTGATTTATGAATTTCTGTTCAAAGGCATGGATGTATGTGATGTCTTGAATTCCCCTCTCCTACCCATCCGATCCTATGAACGGGGCGTATAGAGAGCGATTAGCTAACCACTAGTCCTGTCCTTGCCCTTTCCTTCTATTCCTACTCTCTTTGGAAAAAGAGAGTTTGAGCAACTGAGTAACAAGCAGTTCTCGTAGAAAAAATTCTGTTGAGATAAACTCCATTAGGAGTCCATATGCTCCATATTGGGAGCGGACATGGAATAAAAAAAAAAAAAATATATATATATTTTCTAGTATTTTAAATACTTGATAGTGTGATAGTTTTATTTACGAATAACACTATTTAAGATTCCGAATGTTCCATACAGGTGTAGAATTATTTGGTTTTAAAAATGCAATTAGTTCTATAGGAATAAACTCCTGATTAAAAAAAATCTCCATAAACTTTAAAGCTCACAAATATGATTGAAAATAAATAGAACAAAAAAATATATAAATATCGCTGTTTTGGGAATAACTTACGGAGAATTATTTTTGAAACCGATTCAAATATAGAAATTTTCGTTCCAATTTAAGTAGGATGGTTTTAAATTGTTTTTTTTTATTTGTGGCAGACTAATTTACCATTTTAATTGTTTTATGTTTTCCATATCTAGAACTTTCTTTTATAATAAAATACAGACAAAGATTTAAATGTTTTTTTTATTTTTGGTTTACGTATCAAAAAATTACATTCATTATGTTATTTTAATGAATTAATTAAGTATTTTTTTTGTCTATTTGTACAAAATAATTTAATTAAATATAAGCAATGTATCGATAAAAATTCTTTCTTTTCTGTTGCATATATTAATAACTGACTACACACATTGATTTAAAATTAATTTAATCAAGATTCAATCCATCCAGGAGCTTCAAAACCTTAATCGCAAATTTTCGTTGGGAGAAAAATTTTAAGTATTGCTACACAACTAATGTGACAATCGTATAACATTGTAGATACTACTGCTTTTTTATAAGCTTTTTTTAACGTTGTTTTACGCTATAATATTATATTGTTTTTATGTAAGAAATAATTTTACATGCTCCCAATTGTAAAAAAAAAGAAAAAAATAAGCATTCAAAATGCGCCAATGAAAATTAAATTAAATTTGAAATCTCATTTTTGGAATCGTGAGAATCACAAATCATTTAATTGAGATGAATTTAAGAAAAATAAATGAAGATTTTCAAAAGGATATCGCGTAAATACATTTTTTTAATCCATGCCTGCTTCCAATGTGGAGTATGTGGCCTCCTAATTGAGGTATCTCAACCGAAGCTTTTTTTTTCAAAGTGAGTAGTTGGAAATAAAGATAAATTTAGATCAGGACAAGTGGTTAACTAATCACTATTGCTACACCCATTTATTAAAGGGTCAGAAAGATGAGAGGAGAAGAAATAATGTGAATTGACATCACAAGCACCCAGTCTTCGATCACAACTTTGAATTGAATAATTCTCAAATTCTCTGTGATCTTACCGGGAATCGAACCCAAGCCTGCGTGATCGGTAGAGTAAGCTCTAACCAACTGGGCCACAGCAGTTGAACCGGGTTGAATTATCAATTTTAAAAATGTTGAAATATCATTTTGATGCTAAGCACGACAAATATATAAAAATATGTTTTTGGTTACAGATTACTTTAAAATAGCATTTGACAAGACAGTTTTATGGCAATGAAAAAAAGTTTGTCGCAAAGCCCTGTGCTGCGTTCATCTGTCAGCAATTGATATTTAAGTGACGTTTAGAATATAAGCTGGCGTAAAAAGCTTAACAAAGTACACTTTATTCGTATACTTTTGTGAGAAGAGAGCTTTGAAAATCGATGAATAAAAACGCGCACTTAGGGAATGTAAAAATGTACAATCCGGGATTTATATTCACATTAAAATTTTATTGCCAACGCAGATTTTTATAAACAGCTTATATTTTTTCAGAACGCTGCGCTATCACGATTTGTGAACGTTGGGCTATGTCTTTTAATCCTATGTCAAAGTTATGAATATTTACACTTATAATATAAATTTATAACGGCATTTCCTTGCTAACGTAGCTTACCTAACCAAGAAGGATAACTTTTTTTGAATATAGCATTTTATTAGTCGTTTGTTGACTTTTAACGATTTATCGATATTATGTTAATCCGTGTGCCTGAGACGTTTTCTTTTAATGAACTACAACCCACAAACAGTCTGGACATTAGAATTAAATATAACTTCATTAAGAATATAAAAAACATATACTTTTTTCAAATTTGCCAATCGCTGTCAGTTGCGAAGTAGCGGCTTTAGAATTTTGCTCCGTAATAAATCGTTCATATCCATAAATGAGAAATTTAATATTACCAGCATTTCATAACTCTATTAAGTAAGTTCTTCTGCAGTTGTTTAATATACATCCATGCAACATTGTCTTTAAAAAAGAACATTACTGGAACAAAACTATTTGACATCTTAGGAACAAAATTTGTTGGAAAAAAATATTAAAATATCAGTAATGCTCACGTCTCAACGTTATAAATTTATATTATGTTACAACGCCAGCCTTTGCAGAATTGTTGTATGTAAAGCTAATCCTACGACAATCGGTATAAAATGCTGAATAAAATTATCTATCTTTTATGCTTGGCCAGTAATTTCATTTTTTTTCTTGTTTTCTAACAATTTATGTGCACGTATTACGTGTAATATAATCTCAATGGATTGCCGTTTTGCATAATATTAAATTTAACCACGAAAAAGCTTTCAAATATTTCGTTATTTTCATGCGGCTGCTCATTTACTTGTGTAAGTTATTTGTGTATCTTTTTTTTAATAATTAAATACCAATTAACCTTTTCCAAGTTAACAAAAAGAAAATGTTACCTTTACATAAGCAGCTTTATTTTTATATTGTCGGTTACATTTATAATCTATAAAAGTAAAAGTAGCTTTTGCAATCCATGAAGTTGTGTTCAGACTGCGAACTGTTCAATAATATTATAGCAAACATATGCTAGATAAAAAAGATGAGACACTTCTAAGATTTAAAGAAAGTGACAAGTTTAAACTACGAGTCACTCAAGAAGTCATCAGTTTTCTTTCAAATTTGTTATATAAATGAAGTACCTATATGATCAACGATAAAGCAGTGCTTGGGTAAAGATCAATACACTGATTTAAGAAATATTATTGAAAGTTTAATATTCGAAATTCAAGTTTGTCATTCATTTGTTAACTAAATGGATATTAATCCTTTATATTTGAATAGGATGGACTCAATAATCGTTTTGTATTCATCGTTCAAATGAAATGTAACCACGATTAGAAATCATCAAATGAAACAACTCGTATTGATATTTGTATGTTTATCCACATTAATATGAATATTTGTATATAATATAAAATTAATGAAATTCGAATATGTTCATTAAAAAAAATGATCTGTATTGTTTGATTTAAATAACTTAAAAGTTTGTGGTAAAAAATGTTTGAAATACTACAATTTTTATTAGCGCATATTAAATTCAAAAAACTAATCAAATAATAGCATAAAAATGTTTTTTTGATTGGAATAATTATGTATGGGAATAAAGAAAAAACAACCCCATTTGTTTGGAATACAAATTTGGAAGCAGGCTAACAAAAAAAACTGATCACGAAATTGGCATAATTAGTTTAAATCACTAGGGGCCAGATCAATAACAACTATCGCACATATTTTTTTACTGCTTCAAAGTTAATATCGAAAAAAGAGTATTTCTATTTTTCACGTACCTACCTAATGGCCGCTGAGAGGATTTCTCGAGATTCAACGCAATTTGAGTGTAATCTCATTACTGGCATTAGCGACTGCTGCCGCCCATACAGGATAACTCGCAAATCGTTAATCAGTTTACGATATTTTCTGTAACACGGTATTCATAAAATTTAAGACCCGAACCGGAGTATTTTTAAATAATATTTTATCTCTTCAAATAAGTGATTGTTTCATACCTAAATAATAAAACTTTTTTTAACACGTTGATACAACAATAGTATTAATGTAATACATATTCAAAATCATAATTGTTTTGTTATTTCTGTTTATTTACTAAGCTTCTTTTTCTGACAGTGTATCAATTAATCATATATTTGAAAAACAAAGTAGATATCTAAGAACTCTGTCGACAATAGGACAAAAATTGAACGGAAAAAGTGTAAACATAAGACATTTATACCATTATGCCAAAGTGTCCAATCAGGCAGTTGCACCCTACAATATTAAATGACTATGGTTCAAGAAGATCAGCTAAGGGTTCAATACATTATTTAAAAAATAAATGAATGTACTGTTAAATATTTGAAAGTAAGGATATACTGTTTGTTTGTGCTGATAACAAAAACTTACACTTCGTTATCATGAGTCATAAATGTTTTATTCAACAAAATATGAGTTTTTTTCGTGATGGTTTTCAGATAACATACTTTGACAATCATAGACTCAATCGAGCGTGTAGGATCATTTTTTCTGTGAAAAGACTTTTTTTACGTAAGCAATGTTCCAAACGAATTTAAATCATATATATATATATTTTAAAGTTGTAGTTTTCTTAATTCATCACATATGATATGTTCTAATAATAAATATAGCTGTGAATATATTTGTCAAACACATGTTTTATAAAACTTTCTTTTAATTAAATATTTTTTACTCTCTAACTGCAACAAATCATTGCATATATATTTTTTGCCACACTGTCGTTTAGGTTTGAAAAAACATTTATGGATATGTTTAGTGGTTGGAGCAAAAACGGATACAATTAAACTTAATTTCCAAAAGATTTTACTGCCAAAACTGTTATAAAAGTTGGTGTCACCGTGTAAGTATATGGTCCGTACCAGCGAAACATGCCTTCATTTTGTTCTTATAGATTGAATTCGGTATAAGTTTCTTCGTTATATTTCATTAGTTGTGTGGCGACTGGCAAGTAAAATTTCCTTCTCCGCCAAGTGGAAAATTCAATTTCCGCTTGTGTTTTTTTCTTCCGGATGTACAAATGAAATATTGTTTTGACACTTGGAGAAATAATTCTTAATGAAAAATACGCTTCGGTTGCGGGAAGTCACTGGCTATTTCGAAGACTTTTTTTTGTGATACTTAATTTGATATTCCTTAATGTTATGATGTGATAAAGAAATAATCGGTTTATTTCGTGGCAATACAAAAATAAATACTCTTTTTCTACCGTTATATTTGTGTCGTCATCGTTTTGCTAAAAATGGTAGTTATCGTTTTAGTTGTAATTAAAACTATACATACTATAATTAGAAACTACTTTTAAAAAAACGCCGAATGCACTTGAAAATGATTTATTTGACAAAAATATTTTCAAAAGATATTTCCCCTAATCTCTAATATGATGTTTTCACAGTATATAAATAAAACCATTTAATGATAATTGTTCCCAATTGTATGAATGTTATGCCAAAGAAAAAAATAAGGAAACTTAGAGTTGTGCTTCTACTAAATTAAATCAATTACTTTAAATTATCGTTGAATAATGACACAAAAAATGAATATAGCAGCTTTATATTTGTTATAGTAAACTCATAAGCATAGCTAATATCATCACACGAAATATCACTCTTTTTATCAAAAATATATGTTTATTTTTATTAAATTTAGCCAAAATAGAAATTGAAATCATTTTTTTCTTTGTAAACCGGTTTTCGAATTAAAAAATTAACTATAGAAACTAAATTAACGATAAAAATATATTTTTTAATAGATATATCGTTTCAAAATTTCATTGTGTATCGAGGGAACCTCGTAGTACTTATAGTACTTATTAGGAGTATATCTTATTTCTGGTAACTAATAAGTATATAAATGAATAATTAATATTTCTCATATGAGTATAGGACCTTCTTTCTTATTTAATTATATATACATAAATAAATACAATATTTTACATAACAGCCAACTGCCAAAGCGCCATATATTTAGAAGGTTTTAAATCTCATGAGAATTCGTTTGTCAAAGTAACTCAAGATCAACTCAAATAAAAGAGACATCATAAACACCAATGCCCAAGATCATAAATTTAAAGTTAAAAAATCTATACTCGGTAATCAGACCTACCTGATATTTGTGGTAAATCTTTTCTCACTATAGCACAAAGGCTAGTTTGGATTTGATACAAACTTAATTATTTTTCTGATTAGTAAGCCAGTGAAGTTTTTTCCTTTCCCGTTTTTAGTTAATTACTAGCAAACAGCAGCCCTTCGGTAGAGTTTATTTTACTTGTGTTTTTATTCTTCGGCAAGTAAAACAAAACAAGTGTTAATTTGATATTGGCTAATTGTGTGAACCATTGTTGCAATGGAAAACTGACTATTTACTGTTTTCTGTAAGTAAAACAAAGAAAACTACGTGAAAAATCGGCTTTGGATATAGTACTACTATTTGTACGGATTTTTTTCATATATTTTATTAATTTGGACTAATTAGAAGCAAATTATAAGTTAAAATAGTAATTAATAATTAAATATGTTTATCAACATATATAATATAAACATATGCATAATTTATCGCACTTTAATTAAAACAATAATTATATTATCATATTTTTTATTAAAAACAAAATAATAGGCGTATAAATAAAAAAAATAGCTAATTCAACCTTTTTTTGGTGATTTATAATATATAATATATAACATGTATAAAAAAATTAACACTCTTATTTACTAATTACACATTTATTTCAAATGATTAGGATCGGTTTTGCTCATTATGAGCATTTTCAACTCATTCACTCGTGATGAACAAAACCGGTCCTGATTTTGATTAAAATTATTGTTTTTTTTATAATATAATATTTTTTTCACTCATTTTGTTTGCACTAGACTTTTTTAATAAACGGATTCATGTTCGTTTTAGGTTCGATATAATCTTTTATTTTGAAATGTTTATATATGCTTTATACTACTCACGGGACATTAAGAAGATCTTAAACTCCCTGAGTGAATTGATTTGATGAGAGTCGAAATACAATCCTCAATGAAATTAAAATACAACCTCTATAAAGCATCCTAAAACGAGCTCAAAAACGCTAAAAACCCTCGGCAGCGGAGGGCGGCTGATCACTATATATTAACACATAAACGCGTGGCTGCACGTCGCGAAACACTCAACCGAATGCAGTGAGGAATATTAAGTTTCCAGTCACGCCCCACTTTATAATTGCATTTTCGTGCGTAATTTAACTTCGCACGAAGCTCTCCTGCTTTGTTTGACGTCTCTCCGTGCGTTTGTGTGGTCGAAGCCTTATTTCCTACGTACATACGTTATCTTTGAGGTATTGGCAAACTTGTTTGACTCCAATTAAGTCAAAAACGGTTTAAATATTAAAAACAAATAATAATGTTCAAAACCTAATTTCTTTTATATATAAACTTTTAAATAAGTCAGTTGATCATTTTTCGAATATTAGAGGAATGATTCGTATTTTTATTCAGATTTATGGTTTTGTGAAATTTGTTTATCTCTTCCAAATCTTTTTTACCGTCTTTTGAAACCAGCTTATTGAGAGAGCAAAAATGTCTTTTTTTTATTTATTTTTTTAAATAAAATACATTTTAACTGAATCCATAAAAAATATATTTAATTGTTTATGTGCAATATTTTTTTCTTTTTCAGGTTTATTACTTTAGTTTTGATTATAATTTAAGGAAATATTTTTGTCGTCATTAAAAACTAGACATCGTTTAATCTTAATAAAAACACAATAATCCTTTGTACTTCATTCCACTTTATTTAATATGTCAGGACCGGTTTCGCTCATTACGAGCATCGTCAACTGATGTCAGTTGACGATGCTCGTAATGAGCGAAACCGGTCCTGACATATTAAATAAAGTGGAATGAAGTACAAAGGATTATTGTGTTTTTATTAATATAATGCCTTTCCACCAAGTATTGACAGTGAACACCCTAAAAGTGATCGTTTAATCTACCAACTGTTATTGGACTGTATTTTTTCACTGGAATCTTTGTTATTACGGTTTTCTTTAAAATATACACATTGTAGTATCACTTTTAAAACATCGACCATTATTTTTTTATTAGTCTAAAGTGTGTTCACAAAGATCTCTTTCATTCATATGACTGATAACAAAAATATATTTAAAAAATATTATAAATACACATCATTGAATCATGCATGCATTCACTAAAGAAGCATCGCTATTATGCACTATTTTTCATGCAAATAAGCAATATGTGATCAATTTCGCACTCTAAGTGTCTCTTTGAGACACACTGCAAGATGAGATAAGAATTAATAAATAAAACAATATTTTCTCCACTATAAAATTATTGAGATGGAAATAATACTGTTTTTTTTTTGTTGTTGTAAATCTTTGAAGTTGAAAATTGAACTCTAAATAAGTATTCAATTCAAAAACGTTAGACGAATCTGAGATATGCCTTTTTAAAAGTTCAGTCATACTATATCCGTTTAAAAATATAAAAAATCAACGATGCCAATACCAAGTGATATTGGTATATCATGATTTATATACGATAATACTGTTTGTAGTGAGTAACTGCTAATATGCAATTAATTAAGATGATTTAATGTCATTAATTGAGTAAATTACATTCAACATCGATTATCGTTGAAGTACGGAAGTACATAATTTAAATATACAACAATAAGAGGAATTGATTTTGGGTTCACGTGTTAATTGATTTTGACAAACCAATACCGTATAACCAATCACGCTTTAAATATTGTGACGATTCATAAAGACATCAGAGTTAATTTAGTAACATATTATATAATACGTAAATATATTACATGTCTTACCAATTTTTAATAACAGAAAAATATCTTAATTAAAATATAATTATCTTTTGAATGAAACACTCAACCGATATAATAAATTTTGCTGTCTTAATGCTGAAAAAATATTTTAAATAAGTATTTTTTTATCATGTTAAGTTTAATTTAAAAAAACCTGTATTACAAATGAAAATATGTAATACATTTCTATCACTTTTTATTGCTAGGAAATCGTTATATTTACGTGATATTCATTTTTGCAATCAATAAAAATGTATGTATATTTTTTTTTCATTGAATATCAATCATTATTTATTAGCGAAAAAAAATATAACGTGGAAAAACGATAGCGATATTTTTTTTGTTTTGATGTTTGGATAACCAATAACCATAAATGGAAAATAAAACTGTTTAATCTGCTCCAACAGTATTCTCAATGGAAAGTGCCCAGCAATGGTTATATTTAATTGAAAATTGAAATTCCGGATTTTTATCGCAAGTATTTTTTAAATAAACTGATGGCGTTTATTTCCCTTTCCATTTATTTGTAGCTGTTTATTTATTTACGTTGTTTGCAGATTTAAATAATTTTAAAGAGACCTTTATATGAATAAAGTATAAAATACCATACCTGATGTATGACTCTACCGCTTATAATCAGTATTATGGCATCCAATCCTGGACCCTTTTTTAATCCCGGGATTTCGGAATTCACAAATTTTCCAATCCGGGATTGATCACTCACCATGAAAACATGGAGAAAGTCGGAATTCGGGATAGAGAGATTTTGAAATAATCTACAAAAAAATGCTAAAAAAATTCAAATACAAATTTCAACAATTTTTGCTCACCGATTTTCAAATTCTAGGAATGTACGGATCTCCTGAGATGAAAAAAATGGGTTTCACTTCTCATTTTCATTACCAATATCCCACAATTACTACTATCATATTCCCGAGATTTTTAGATCACAAAATTGGACGGGATCCCGGGGTTGGTGACCCTTATCAGAATCACTAAAATCTTGGCTTTGTGTAGTTGGTACGTCAAAATATTTTGAAACGAACTGAATAAGTTTTTTCATGTTTTTTTTTATTATTTTGATCACTATAACTATTCTTCTATATTTTTTTGCAATAAATAAATGCTGATAAATTGATAAGTCTACTTTAAGATATTATATAACTGTGTTTCAATTGACCATCTTTTTACAAATTATAATATACATATAATAAAAAAATTCACTTAACAACCAAAATAGTTAATCTCAGCGATTTTCATATATAAAAGTGTGATCCCCTTATCATAGCACAGACTATTTGCAGTAGATCTTTCGAAATTCACTCTAGAGAAATAAATTTACAGCGATGGCTAACTGTACACAAAATATTAATATTTTTTCGCTACTAATAGGTTTATATAGACGTCCATACAGGGTCTTAAAATTCTGTTGCTTTACTTATATAAGAAAATTAGCTCTTTTATATACATTTAAATGGGTGACATAATTTGTACAAAAAGGAATTATCTGAAATAATGATACTACTTACAATTGAGTCGTCTCGTATCAAAAGCAGAACTATCCCAAAATGTATGTATGTATGTCTAAATTAACTAATGTTGTCACATTTTTCTGCTGGTTATAGTGTATGGCTAGAAATTAAAAAAATGTTTAAAAATAAAATAAATCTGTAACAAAAACGCAAAAGAAAATGATGCTTGGTATCAAAAACAGAACTGTCCACGACGTTGGAAACAAAAGTAGAACAGTTTGGTAAATCAGGATTTCGACCAATCACAGAGTTAATTAAAGTGATTTCACATACAAATTTTATGTTGTACTCGTTGATGAGCTATGTTTAAAATTGAGTTAAAATTTTTAAAACTCAAAAAGCCAACAATACGTTTTTCGTGTTTTTCTGGCAAATTCGAAAAATGGATAGTTCTACTTTTGATACTATACGACTCAATTGCAACAAATTGAATTCAATACAAACGCTAAAAACATGTTTTTACTCTCAGTCAACCATCAACAAATTAGGTGAGATTAATATTAAGGTAAAATTAATAACTTAGTTATTCCACCGGTTGCGCAACCAATTGTGGCTCGTTCTTCGTATTTTTAAGAAGCATCTTTCGGCGAATTAACATAAGGATTATCTATGAGTAATCTAAATTTTGATTTTAATTCTTAACTCACAACTTACAAAATACAGGTTGGGTGTTTTTTTATTTTCTACTGGACTCAAGGAGATAAGTAAAAAGACAAAACACGTATGACAATATATGGAAAAAAAAATATATTAAATTTATCTTCTACAAAGTAACCGCCGAATTAATCAAAAATATCATACGAGTTTTCTTCGTTTTATTCGATTGACATCACCGAATCAACAACTCACACTTCTGTATTTTTACACTTATCTTATCACTAATGAATATATTTTCTATCGCTTATTATGTCAACATTATTAATACCTATCATTCAAGATTTTTAGCTCAAAATCATAAATAGATGTTAATACTTAAATGGTTTGATAGTGATATAAAAGGGATTATTTTATTAATATTTTATATAAACGAAGTAAGTAATGATTTATTAACACAACTATTTAAAACAAAGTAAATACAAGCATATCGTTCAACTTTTTGCGAAAGAAACATAGCGTTTGGGAGTATTGAGGTGGCACTTATAGCTTAGCTAAATATTGACACTCTCTGATAGGCTTTCCATGAATGATCAATATCAAACAACACAGGGGAATATACATATTTAGTGTATTCCTATTTGATACTAGTTTAATTATGCAATGTTTGCTGTGATATTTAAACTAAATATAACATAATTATATTAGATAGTTTTTGATATAATATTCTCCAAGTCTAAGGTATACAACCTTTTTGTTTGGAACATATATAAAATATTTATATCGTCAAATCAATAAATGTTTTAACATTTTTCATATTTCTACATGCTGTATTCTTTAAATACCCAAGAAAAAGGTTTGTGAGATGATTTGAAAGACTTAATTTGTTCATAACACTAAATAATATATTATGCTATTTATATTATATAAATAAAATAACTGTTGTACAAAATATACGTTTTTTTAATCAATGTTTACTGTTTAAAATATATAATGTCGCTGAAAAATTGAAGATTCGATTTTTAACAAAAACAAAATCAATTGAAAAAATGCTATTTGGACTGGGATTTGAGTTCGTGACATCCGCTCCACGACGCTAACGACGTCGATCACTGTACCACGGACCCACCCGACAAGCAATATTTTTTAATTTTATTTGAAGGATTATTTAGTTTTACAAAAAAAATGTTTGTTTAAGAGCTTTTAAAGTTAGGCACTTAAATTAACAAACAAACAGTAGAATATTTTCTTTTTTTAATTTATAGTGCAGATCTTTAACTCAACAAAAAAAACAAAGAAAAGCTTATGAAAAAGTATTCTTTTAAGCGTTTATTTCTATTTTTTAAATGCTTTACAAACTTTGATCTAATAATATTAAATGCTTTGGAATTAATGAAAGAAGACCGGCGATATTTTTTGAACAAAAGAAAACTAAGACCCGAAGTAATAATGCAAAGAAAAAATAAATAAGTTTGAGAGGCGTAAGTAAGTAAGTAACAATAGTTTTCCTCTTCCTGTTGAAATATGTGCGGCCTAAAAGCTGTCACGGCTGAAATTAATTCGCCAACTTTCTCACTGATAAATCACTCATATATCTATCAAGACCTAAAAGTTTCTTACCGAAGTTTTATCCCAGTGTGCGGTCACAGACTTAGAGAACATTTTTTTTTGTACAGTAAAGTAAAATTGCCATATACTGACACTGATTAAAGCCTAAAAGTTCAATCACTGTAAGGATAGAAATTGTTATTATTTATCCTAAAACAACAATTTTTCTCGGGCTCATTTATACCTTCAGAGTTAATCATCAGATTTCTTAATAAATGTTAAAAAGGTTTGTCAAAGCACTTTTTTGTAAATAGTTTGTTATATAAAATTATGAATATAATATGTAGTGTTTCGAAAAAGCATAATGCATTTAAAGCAAAGTTATTTTACGAATCAAAAAAAAATCGGACCAAATTATGATAAATGTTTAATTTTGTGTGGATCTGATTAATAAAATAAAGTATGAAGCCACAAATCGAAAGAAAATTCATATCTTTTAATTCAATCCAGTGTGTATTAATTAAATATAATACCAACACCTTGCAGATTCCAAAAACAGTACGACTTTCTCCCTACAATAGATTTGTGTAAAAAACACAGATCGAATTGATGGAATATATAATATGTTTTAAAAGCACTATTAAAGACTATGAAAATAATATACAATACTATTATCTTCAAAACTTATATTAATAACCTGTTGCCAATGATTTAAAATAAACAAATGAGAATCCAATCAGTTTTGGTGGTAAATAATATATTTTTCATTTTCAATTAATAAAAAGAGATTATTTCTATTCCCAGTATTCAATTTGAACCAATATAGAACAGGCAGACACTAAAACTCGATAGATTTAATTAAGTGTACTATTAATCCTTTGTAGAATGCAACACTTGGTCGAACAAAGTGTCACTAATTATATGCATGCATTCTTAATTATTGCGAGTCACTCGGGATAACCGTATGCTGGACATTGAACACAAATGCTCGCAGTGAAAACAAGAAATGCATTGTTTCGGTATAAAAGAAAAAGGATCGGTCGGTGTAGTTCTTTGCAAAGTATTTAATTTCTTGAAAGACGGTTACGAAGAGATATAAAAAATCCTTTTCGATGAAGACAACGGCAAAGATCACTCAATATAAAAAGAATCTTTCATATAATATAACATACTCGAAGATATGCCTTCAAAACTTATTTTTGTTATTAATGCTTATTTACCTTATCCGCTTCCTTCATCAAATTCAATATGAATTATATTTAACACAGCGCTTGTTTGTAATTTGCTAGAGATAGTAAGAAAGATGGTTTTTATATTTGTAACAAACATGTCACAATTATACGATATCGAGACAAAAAAAAAATATTATTTGGTTAATAGTGTTTAAAAATAGTGAAATGACACATTTATTTATAGTCATACTTTTTTTAGTGCTTATACCATAGTTTCTCAACCTTTTTTAGGTCTCCATATTTTATATGGGCCCGTGGCTCCCCAAAAATTATTTTTTCTCTGTAGCCCCCATGGAATATGCTGTGGCTGAAGCCATTGTAAAGCAATTTACGTTTGATATAAAAAATATTTAGCATTCTTAGAATATATATGTACATTAAAATGTGTTTTAAAAAAAGTTTGCTTGGAATATTTTTTTTTATTTGTTGTCGTCAAATCATTTATCGAAATAAAAATGAAAAACATTTGTATCCACACAAAACTGCTAAGCTTCAACTGTTTCGATAAAATACCAAAAATCAAAATATAAAATTAATATTCAATTTTTTCGGCTATTTATTATGATAAAATGTTTTAAACTCCCCACAAGTGTATTGGATATAGATTCCTCAGAAGGGTTGGTTTTGCTTCGACACGCAAGGCTAAATCGAATTTGTTACATTAGTTTGCGTGTTGCAGTAGTATTTAAGGGTTACTTTAGAAAGAGCTTTTCCTATTTATGCCACCATATCGAAGATTTTCCACGCTTTGTAAATCCATTAACCATCGCTTAATACTAAATTTGATACTATTATTTGAATATTTACAAAATATTTTATTAAGATGAATGTTTTTATTGTGAATATAGACTTTAATTATAAAAAAGACTTAAATAGATTTTTTTCCATTGAATATACAGGTGAATAAAATTTTACATTGACGTAATTGTAACTGTAGTATTGTATATTGGGTGAAAACAGTTTAGCTTATTTGCTTTGTAACCTCACTTCATCGAAGAGAAGTTTCACTGCGGAGATTTGATCTCACATATTCGTCTTAGTTGACGAGCTTTATCATTCTTAATCACTTGTCTTCATTTATATACATCAATTCAGCTTTGAGTTTTTCACTATTAGGATTATAATGCCGGTATTACCGAAACCGAGATGCGAAACGTCTGTTTTTTTTTTTATTTGAAACGTAATAACAATATTTAGCATTTTTTGTATCGGCTGCCAAACAGCAATTTATTTATACATACATACTTCTTTCACGGCAAGCGTTGGTATTATCGTTCAAAACACACAGATCATTTAGATCAGACATGCACAACCTTTATCATGGATTCGGACCGCAAAGAAAAAAAGTAATTTATGGTACGCTGAATCCTCTTTTACACGGGTAATACGTTCCATGTAAAACAGCCGTGCAAAAAAAGATTAAGTGAATGATAGGTTCTTTTACATTATTTTGACCGCGTTATTTCGAAAACATGAAAATAAATTAACCATGCAAAAGAAGGAGTATAGGTACTAGTTTATTAAAAAAAATATTGTGAAATATTTAGACATACATGTTTTATTTATATGTAATTTAAAATAAGTGCGATCTTGGTCTTTGTTAATTTCAAACTATTTTTTTATAATTTTACATATTTGTAGTATTAAGCCGCACAATCAAATCCAAACTTTCATCAACTTTCAAACAGTAAGCCTGTTTCTATGAACCAGTCTATTCTCCTTCATTAAATAAAAGGCATGCTTACATTTATTGAATATTTTTTTTACGTGAAAAAAACATGTTTGAAACATTTGAGGGCCCCCACATTATTTAAAAAAACCACATGTAGCCCGCTGACCGTGGTTTGTGCATCACTGCCGTAGAAGCATTATTTTTTTTGAGTTTTCAAATGTGATGGTTTTTATAGTATTTTTGAATAAGTTATTATAAATCATTCGCTAAAATATAATGCTTTAGTTAAAGATGCTCACTGTTGGTGTAAATCTTTTTTTCTAAATTTATTATGATGCTCTTTTTTATATAGCGTTATTTATCAAATAATTCCCATTTAGATGTTTGGTATTGCAATATTTAGACACCAATAAATAACTGGACGGCAATTTATTTAATTAGTAGGTACTCTTACTAAAATAACTTATTTGTCACATTATCCGGAACCAATTCTCTTTCAAGAAACAAAGGACTTAAAACAACCATGTATGTATATTACTATAAAAATGCGTTATTGTGGTGTTTGCAGTTTCAAAGTGTTTCGTTCACAATTTTCTTGGCATTCACCGCTAGCAAATTCCGTTGTTATACATATTATTTCGTTTTCTGTTACATAAAATGATAATATGTTTAACTTAATTGCTTCAAATAAAATATAAATCCCAGATAGAAATCTACTTCAAATATTGCATTTGAAGAACATATTTAATTCAATTGGTGTGATAGATAATATGTGAAATCATTATTATAATTAAAAAAAAAAAACTAAGTGCGCAACACTCTTGATGCTAGTCATTTCTATTATGGTTGATCAAATACATAATTTACAATATAACTTTTATTTATGGGTTATAATTTATATTATTATAACATAACAAAAAAATCAACTGGAAAATTTATCTAGATGAATACATCTCGACAATGAGAAATAAATGCTCAAATCTTTGAATTCTGTCCACTCAATTGTCAAAATAAAAACTTTCATTCATCGTCATATATATTTATAATACAAAATGTTTTTAGACAAATATATTGTGTTTCTGGTGTCTACATTTTTTTTTGGTACTTGAAAAACGGAATTAGAGTGAGTGAATAACTTACTTCTCTTTCCTTCTTTACTTTCTTTTCTTAATCCCATTTTTCTTTTTTTAACTTATTCCAAGAAAAAATTTAAGCGATTAAACTTTAGCCAGTTCTAATAAAACAACATATAAAGTAAAATGATCCATAAGGAATCCAAATTTATCGACTCTCACAGTCAATGTAATTTTGAAAAAAAAATGTTTTTTTTTACTTTTTCATGAAAAATCCTAGCGTTTAAAATTATACACTTTTGCAAACGTTGTTAAATTATTCTTGTTGTATTTAATGAAAATTTTCTTTGAAATATGAAGTGTGCTTTTTTTCGATTTTACTCACTCGGTTAGTTGATGTGAGCGTGCTATCTATCAGCTGAGTATCTGTGGTGTTGGCAAGCACACAGCAAACATTCCACATCTTCTAGTTACCGGTCTCTCAAGATACCCTCTCAACGTCTGGTCGAGTACCCGTGCGCGGGTTAACCTATATGTTGCGACCGATAGCTACAATACCTATCGTTAGAGTCAAGTGAAATATTCGTAACGTCTAAAATAAAATAAGCTTATTTTTCTTCCAGTAATAAAAATCATTTTTACTAACCATCATACAACCAACTAAAGAATCACTTTTAAAGTGTTTACTGTCAATAACTGGTAGAAAAATTCTGATTCAAACAATTAAATACGCATTTAACAAGATTAGGACCGGTTTTGCTCATAACGAGCATTTCTAACTGATCTTCGACTGATTCCGATTTTCATCATTTGAAAATGCTCGTGATGAGCGAAACCGATCCTGATCATATTAAATTAATGTGAAATATTAAGAAAATAATGAATTACTTGTTTAATACAAAAAATAATTTTTATTTTGTATTATTTCATATGACATAATGTTGAATGTTACACATTTTAATAATTGATAACACTTAACTACAAAAAACCGTATTATATTTGTAACGTTCATACATATAAAGATATTCCATTTGTTCGCTTCTATAGATTGTAATAATTTGTGAAATCACGAGAGTTTTAATCGAAATGAAATTGATATTACATCATAAATTACCGGTGGCATAAGAATGTATTTATTTAAAAAAATATATCTTTCAAATCGTGTAAACTTCCCCAATTTTTGTCATTTACGTTATTTCGTTTCGTTATCTTCAGGTCATTCAAGTGTATCGAAGAACTTGATTCAGTTATTCCACCAGGTAGTTTTAGTCAAAAATTTAAATTATACTACTTATATTTATTGCATCTTTTAAAAAATCACAGATACTTCATCAAAAATATATGCAATAATTACGCTAAGAAAGTGTGCATTTTTAATTTTTTTAAACCTATTTCGAAGACATTGGTTTCTTTAATTTAAAGAATATTAATTTAATTTTCCATGAAATCTCTTTTAGGTGTCACTGTATCATTCATATTGTACTATATTTGAATAGTAGAATTCAATGTCAGTAAAAAAAACTTTTTGAAATAAAAAATTTCATCAATAATGGGATTGAAAAAATTAGGAAATAAAACATTTAACCATTTATTTAAATTGAAATGTCGTTTTTTTTTGCAAGCTTTAGGCAGTAGTATTCTACAATTAAAATATATATGTTGTTACCTTTTTTATGCCTCACTGAAATCTGATTCGCATTTTAAATTTACAAAACACAATGCCAAACTTTTAGCATTTACCTCAGTATTTTCATAAAAAAATCGAGTTTTATTATTTGGGTTAAATTTTGCCACGCTGTGAACATTATTTTTCTACATTACAATTTCAATATAATTAGTTTTTTCATTTATATTTTATTTCAATAACATTTGTGAAAATAGTTATTTTTTTATTGCTTCATATATGTTATATTAAATTTTAATATGGTACCACTAATCTAAATAATATATTATTTCTTCCGATCCGGCTTTGACTTTGTGAAAATACATTTCTTTTACAAATACATTTGATAACCTTTTTATTCTACTGATTTTGTTACAATTAATTACACAGTGAATTATTAACATTCTGTACACTCATGCAACAAGGTCTTGGCGAATTTCTACTCAGAACGTCTTTCACAATTTTTTTAACCGAATAACGCTGTTGCGCTGTGTAATTCACCCAGTAAAAAGTGTATCAAGCTTTAGCGGGTAGTGTTGGGTACAACACTGATTAGTTTATGTTATTTTATTATAATAATAAAAAAAACAATGTTATGGAATTCAAATTTGTATCAAACATATTATAGGTAAATTTCTTCTTAAAAAAAACTTATCCACTTACAATTTTAAGCATATAAACATTCGAATATATTATATCATATTTTAACAAAAGTTTTCTAGGGAGAAATAATTATTTCTCTCAGTCGTTTGGGGTCTCATTGCGCTTTCTAAGCTCTATTTTTAGGATTGGATGGAGAACAAAAGAGGAATAAAATATCACAGAATCCATGCATTCGTACACAAAACCATAAATTGCTTAAAAATCAATTTTTGAAACTATCATTACTATAATTCAAGCCCGTTGACACCCTAAAGAAAGTCATTGAAGTTTTGAGATCAACAAAAATATTTTTTAACAAAATATACTTCCAAAGATTTGAACTCTAGTGTACAGATACGGTGTACAGCATATTAAAATTCGAATACTTTATCAGGCTGGCTATCAGAAAAAACGTTAGTCATGTTTGAGTGATTTATTCCCTGCGTATGAAAAATATAAAATTCGCAGTTGGTGGGTTAACTGCCTTCAGAGATGAGTGTATGACTCTTCATAGGACACTGAACTTGGCAATTAAAAAAACACTTTTGCAATCGGATATGTGTGTGGCGTGTATTGTCTGCAATGCTTTGTACAGAAAGCTTTTATTGGAGAAAATGTTAGCTTTCAGTTGTTTGACCTATTTTCAACTTCAATGATTATTAAATTTCTCAAAGGACAAGTTTCTGTAAAAACTTTTGAATAGTTTTCAATTTTGTTGAAATATTGGATTTTATTCATAGCGGGTAAAATGTATTAGGAATTTGTTCAAATAAAAGTAATAACCAACCACGTCTTATTCCATTGAGATGAAATCATGTAAAGAATATTTTTTTATATTCATTGCATATTAATTTTAGTAGTAAAAGACGTTCATTTCATGCAAAATCATTTGATTTAACAATGAGTAAAATCGTATTAAAGGCTTTACATAATTATATTTTTTTTATTCAAATCGTTTTGTTACTACATATTTTATCATATTTCTATAAATATAATATAATGAAATTTCATTATATATGTGTTGTTTTAGATTTTATCAGTCACATAATTAAACATTCTGAAATACGTTTTGGATTTTTTTTCGTTCATACTTATTTAGTAAAGGAGCTATCTACTTTACTAAATCGACATTTTCAAATTCTCATATATATCGTCAAAAAAATAATTATTGTTGACGTATGTGTGTATGTTAAAAGATGCATAAAAGATAACTGCTTAAAAAATATTCATTTATAAAACATTTTTTTAATTTCATCCTTTTTTCTATAGTAAAAACAATTATATCAACCCGTTGCTAAGCGAAAAACAACAAACAGTGTCCGTTGCAGCCTCAAACACGTCACGCCAACAAATACGTGGACCTCAAGTAGGCCGCTGGCCGTGCTTGAGAGCAACGGCTCACTCCCTCACGCTACGGCCCCTCGAAAACAGCCGCTGAATAGCTACGTCATGGTTGCTCTCACCTTACCACTTGCATTTATTAAGCAACTCTGCATTCTTAAAAACATTCCTTCTTCCCCTGTAAAAAAGAAAATATTCTAAAACTCCTTGTATGAAGCAGTGTTGGTATCAATACCGGAGCAAAATGAAAGCTGACATTAACTTATGATTTAATTTGTCTTCACCATAATATGGTGACTTAATTTCAACACGGATGTTTATATTTGTTACGGTAATTGAACAAAACAAAACATGATCTAGTATAACAGTGAAAATTTAGAATAAGTGGGAAATGTAACTCATCAAAACAAATATATGAATAAAACTACATATACAACCAAATTATAAATATTTATTAACATATTATAATATTTATGATAACAACCGATTTAATAAGAGTAATTAATTAGTATAATTTTTCATACAATAAAATAGGTGCGTCAAATGGTCAACCTACAGCAGTGGTGCACAAGCTTCTTTAAAGAAGGGCCAATTTATCCATTTTATATTTTTTCACGGATCGCACAGTGTAAAAGTGTTGAAAAGTAATGATATATTATAATATACTAGACGAGATATACATTTTGTTGCTTATTTTGTTTCGGTCGCAAATCTAATCATATTAAATAAAATAATAGCATATTATAGTTTTAATATCAGTAGTAATTCAAATTATATACCTTTGCTACTATCATAATTTGTCCACATATCGAACACAAATTTTTATCATATTTAATGACAAATTTGATGAAGTACTTGTTATTATGGGCAGCAACAAATGCCATTTTGGGCCGCGGTTTGTGTATCACTGACCTACAGTGAGTATTTAAAATACTGTTTATTTAAATATTTAGTACTTTTTTAATATATGTTTTACAAATCCATGTCAACGTTCTGTTTATTATGTTTTTTTCAGTGCTTCAAAACGTTTTTCAATACAAATGCTTTTGTCAAAAATTAAATATGTATAAGTGCTGAATATAATTATAAGAAACTCAGACTTAACCAACGTTTTTCAAAAACGGAATATAAATATAGTTAATTTTCTCCCTCCAATGTTTTGTTAGTTGACGATTTTAAGCATATCACGAATAGATTTTAACTAATAATCAATTGTATTTTCATGTACATACTTATCGTGAAGTGGTAGATATGTTTGTAACTTTTCCTGAGTATTTTGTATAATATTTATCTATTGTCATTATAATTATTTCCGGGAGAATTTTTCTATAGTGTCTATAAAAATTAGTCATTTTAACATGGAAAATTTGGTTTTTTGCTTGGATTTAAAAACTGTTTTTGTATTTTATCAACAATATTATAATAATATTTTAACAAATGGTGATTTTTTTTTAACTTTCTGATGAATTGTATCATTATTTACAGTCGCTTTTCTTTTTGTTTCAGTTGTCGGAAGATATCGGATACGTAGTTTATTCAGCGCTTGGCAGCTTCTACATACCCTCATGCATCATGGTGTTTGTATACATTAGGATATACTTCGCGGCAAAAGCTAGGGCAAGGAGAGGCATACGGAAGCCAAGACCTCGAGGGCAGGTAAATTGCTACCACAATTGATGTATAGTTGATTTTGTAACCATAATAAGTAAAAGACGCACAACTATTCAGCGTTACAAAAGCAAGTATTATTAACATATAAATAAAATGTATAACTTTGTTATGGAAGTGTAATTGTGACACGTTTTTGTCCTTTTTGTAAATGTAAGTTAAATATTATTCAATAATCAAGATAATATAAAATCATATTATAAGTATTATAGTGGTAAAAAAAACTTTTTTGTGAAAACAATTTAGAGCAGATGCGTAGAGCAGATGCGTAGAAATGTTAATGTTTTAATTTAAAGACATATAGCAATAAAAATACAATATATCAAATAATCAATCTGCTGTAAAAAAAAACTTTATCTCCTTCAAGTGATTTCAGCAAACTGATGTTTTAATATCACTGAATTGCAGAGCATTATTACACAATGCTATTATTTTAATTTTTATTGTAAGAAAGCACAAAAGCGTTTGTTTAAAAGATTGATGCTTTATAAGTATGATAATTTAATGTACATCATTTCTTGATTTTTATTACGTTATAAATGTTTATGAAAAACCAGTATCTACCTAAACATTACCCAATGATGATAGAACAACCATCTTGTAAAAACTAATTGCGTTCCAAATCAACGTGATATATATGACCAAGCTATTTTCATTGCTCGCTCAAATTAATCGATACTTATAATTGATATCTTTCATTTAGTATTTTTATATTTTTTTTATTTAAGTTAAAAGTAAAATTTACATGTGATTTATTTATATAGTTGACGTTTCTGTTGTTTTATTTTACATTGCAGATTGAGATGCAAAGCACCCTTTCAACAGCACCGACAGGATCAGGCGGCAGTCGCCCGATGCCTTCAGCTCCAGCTCGCCTCACCATGTCAGTTGCTCTCCATACTACTGCTCCTCCAAACAACAATAGGGTGCTCCCTCCCGTCAGACCAAGCCAGAGGTAACCCCGCGAGCCTTCGCGATATGTAGAAGGCTTCGCGAAGACTAGAGGACCCCAAGGCTTGATACACCTTGCACTTTGCAATAGAAACATATTAGGGCTGGAATACATTAAAAAAATTCACGGATTTATTGTGATGTTTTCATTGAATGTTTTTCAAATGAGAACGTGTGTCATTCTTTTACTTGATTAAAATCTGTCGATGTCTTCAAAAGAAATCAAAATCTGTCAACTCAACTTAAATTTTTATTTCTTTTATTCTGATATAACAGTTAAATTCATTTTTGCATAAGAAATGTTTGAAATTAACTAAAAATATAATTCAATATTAGACCGACATTTGAAGATACGGCAATAAACAGTAAATTTGTTATCAAGAAGTTTTTTTTAATATATGTATACTAAATATAAAAAAACACTGAATCTTCAATCAGTAGAATATTTTTTTTGGGGTCAAGATATATTCAGGTTGATCAAAGATCAGCAAAATGATTTTAAAATAAACATGTTTTTAACAGAAGCACATAACATATAATGTATTTATTAGATCACTGTTTTCAAATATTTATCATTGAAAATTGTAATACACAGTTTTTTACTTTTTACTCAGAAAGATTTAAATTCAATACTCCATTTAAATTGATTCAAAAAATACAATTAAGAGAATGACCTTGCAAATTCCATGAAAAGTTATTTTTGTATGTCTACCACTACCGCTGGCACGAGATTAAGAATGAATAATGAAAATAAATATCAACACTTGCACTAGACTAACAATAGGTTTAGTATTGCTATGAACATAATGCAAAATCAAGGGAGAGTAGTTATAATATATTAAAAAATATAATAAACTGAGCTCAAGAATCATTTCATTTACAGTTATCACAACTTTTTGTAAATATTATATATTTTATTTAATTTTCTCTTCGAGTGAATTGTCTTAATCTCAGTTTATCATAATAAGTAACTTTATTCAAACTAAATAAAAACAAAGCGTTTTAAAAGTTTCAACTATTCAATTAAATAACATTTTGCCTACGAATCTTAATGACACACATCTTTTAGTGGTTGTCTACGAAATCAAAATTTGTGTGTTGACACTGTTATGCAAACAAATATTCCAATAATATATATTTTTTAAATATCTTACTTTTAAAAGGTCTATGATTGAGCGTATGGACACCAAAATTTCAAATCAATATTTATTTCATTTAGAATAATTTCATCGCCATTATTTTTTGTCAATGTCGATCATACATTCATTTTATTTTCTAGCATAATTTAATTAAATTTTTCGCTCATTTTGAACATTTATAAAAATAGCTGTCAAGTATTTTACAAAAGTATATACTATCAAAACGTAATTTTATATTTTATAATTTATTATATAATAATTCTTAGATTATTTTAGACATTGTATGTTAAACAGAATGATATTTAGTAATGCTTCATAGTTTACGTAGACATTCCGCATGTAGAACGCATTTTTTTGCTTTTTAGAAATGTAGATTTTTACGGTTGGCAGCTTATAATAGAGGGTATTTTGGCTTATTAACATTTTTTATTGTATGTTAGCGTTGCCGAGCTTCACAACGCGTTGAATAATTTTCCTTAATTTTTCAATATGTTAGAATAGGGTTTTTATCCATATTCTTGTTATTTATAAATGCCTTTTAAAAAAATATTTATTCTTTTCTCGTTTACGTCGTTATCAATGATAGTCGAGTTTTTTTTAGTAATGTTACAAAAAAATGAATCATCATGTATTTTAATTTTATACACATTATTTTGTGTTAGATTATTCTTTTATTATTCAAATAAAAGTATTTTCGTGTTCATTTTTCACATCTTTTATAATATTTTTTTTATTATTTTCAAAACGTGCTTTTAAAAACAAAATTTCACTTTTATAATTAAGCCGAGCAAACGGTGTTTTTAACTTTTATGCGTTCGTGGATTCGATATTCTCCTACAAAGGTTATTTTTAGCACATTAATATTTGTTGTCGAATGTGTAAACACCGAGATTCTTACATTTCCTTACATCCAACTCATTATTGAAACATGTCGTAGTTAGAACTATAGTTTACTAATACTCTTTCCTTAACAAAAAAAGATTGAGAGTTTCACCACAAACCGTTCTCTTAACATTAAACTTCTGTTGAGATTCACATTATGAGTAGAATGGTAAGAAAAAAAATGGTTTTTTTTTATCTTTCAATTCTAGTACTTTTTACTGTCTGCCAAAATAAAACATTTTTTCGCACTTTTTAATTTATTCGTAGACTTGAAGAAGTATTTTAACGAATAAATTAATAATAAATCAAACCGTAAAAGAAAGATATTGAAAAAAAAAACATCAAAATTGTAAAATAAACGTGCTCCCAGTTTATAAGTTTATTATAATGTGATAAATGATTCTACGACAGGCGGGTTGTATTTATTTTTCATGTCTAGACAATTTTTATCGGGTATTTTAAAAGGAAATAGAATTGTTCAAAAGCCATCAAAAGTCTGCATTGATTAAGTATTTTTAAAAAAAGCGTATTCTTCGCACGACCTGTTACGTATTTATTTATTTATTTCTATCCGTTTTAATAAGATCAACAGATTCTCGTTGGTTTCCTCCAGTATTCACTTTATCTAAATTATACACACTAATTTAATCGAATTTATATTTTAAAAAACATTTATACGAAAGATTTGAAATGGTATACACGAACACAACAAAATTAAATTACACTAATAAATCAATTTTGGGAATATTCTTGAAAACCAATACAAATTCCATATCATAAGATAAAAAAAATAAACTGCCTTTGCACGGCTCAATTTTTATCTTTCACTTTGATATTAATCATGATTGCATGTAAATATTTTACCGAATTTATCTCGTATGGACGTCGTTGAACTATATCATGTATCTTTTGTTGTTTTATTATTTTGTGTATTTTTATGTTTTCCAGAGGTTTTAAACCAAGTTCTTCATAAACAATGAATAAGAGCCTGTTATTATTGACGAAATATAATTATTTAATGCTCCATACATTAACAAAAAAATATATATAATGTGTTCATATATCTTTACCACGAAAGCAAAAGACATCAGGTTCTTTATTACCAATTGCCAATATTATTATTTTTTACATTATTTTATAACTGTAACATTTCTTATCGTACAATGAAATATTATAACAATCAAAAATCAAATATACAAGTTATAGACGAATCTTGAAAATTTGCTTTACTCGATATGATTCTCGACAATATGTTTCCGTTATGTGGATATGCATATTTATATATATGTATATATATATAAATTAAGTAATTGGTTAACCATCAGTATTTTCTTAAGTGTACCTTCCATCCTTCTTCTCTCTAAAGGAAGTCCTGATAAACAGTTCTCGTCAATATTGGTACTCGTATTCTTAATAAAGATTATATATAGATATATAAAAATAAAGTACGGAAATAGTATGACTGAACCATACACAAAACTAATAACGTCAATATATTTTTCAATGCCATTTACTTACCCCTTTTTTTCGACTGACGTTTATTTGGGTATATATTACTTGAAGAAAAATTGCCAGCGGGTAAAAATTTTCAAGCTAAACAATAGGGTATGAGGTGAAAACAGAACCAAAGGAAAAGCTATTAAACTTTTCACTCTTTTGTCAACAAAAGGTGATTTCCCATCTAAAGGTACACGTTTGTTTCGCATAAGCCTCGTTGTGATAAAATTCTTTTTCTAACAGGGTTGGTTAAGCATTAAAAATCTAAACTAATTTCACTTTACATCTAAATATCATTCTAACGTAATACATTACTGAGTAAGAGAGCAAAATAAAAGTCTTGAAAGCAGTATTTGTATTTAATTTAAAATTGATTTGTCACAGGTCACCAAATTTATATTTAAATTAATATTTTAATGAATAATATTCATTCAGAATTTCCCAACAAACCGAATATCATAAAATGGCAATAAAGGCCACAACATTTTATGATCATTTGAAAAAAAATCCTAGCAAACAGAAGGTCTAGGGCTCAATGCGAAACTAACTCAAATATCAAATATTGTCTTTAAATAGATGCTTGTGACGTCTTTTTTTCTCGAGGTCAACTTCGAGCATTTTATTATTTCCTTCGGTTTATATTTGTATCATAATTGATATATACAGTTTTTTTGATAGACGATCGAGTACAAAATAAAATAATCTTTAAATGCCTCGCTGGAAATATTTTTATTTAATTTCATTTTATAAATTATATCAACGACTTTTAAATTTACATCTAATGTTATCGTATGTAACAGTATTTTTTTCTCCACATTATAAGCTATACACATAATTAACATTCCTGTAGCTAAATATTTTTAATCAGAAAAATAAATCAAATATATTCTTAATTTTGAGCCCATATTTTTATGTACAATTGAGTAAATATAAAAAACAATTAAAAACACTTTCTAACTAATTCTACTATAAAAAATAAGAATTTGTTAAAAAAATGTATTTTTCATTAATAAATTATTAACTAATTTTACCAAAAGGGGACAGCTTACACATTAAATAATTTAAAAAAATATCTAAGCTTTATTTTTTTTTTCAAATCTTTTTAATTTCATAAATAAAGATTTCAGCATATATCATTTTCGTGAATTTAGTTTTAAAAAATGTTTAACCTAAATTATAGGATATTCCATCCTTGTTTTGCGATCAGCTTTTTCTTCGTATTCCAATTTCAAAACTCTTTTACTTTGACAAACATTTTTTTTTGAAACTTGAGAATTTTTTTAACATAAAAGAGAATATTTTATACATTGCTCATTCTTTACTCAGTGTGATAAATATTTTTGAAACATGTTACTCATTTTTAATTAAATTTTTGTTTTGATCAAAGAGACAATTTTAAATTAAGCTACTGTTTTGTTATATTTACTTTTTATATTAACTGCTCATTTCAGAAAAAAAATTAAGGGAATGTTTATTTTAGTTTTGTTTAATTTTACTATATGATACGCCGGATAGTGTTTTTATTTGATTTGTTTTAGTTTCTTTGAAATTTTCATTGACATATTACTTTAAAACTTGTCTCTAAACCATTTTTCTTGATAGACCAATCATGCGAAAATTTGATGCCAAAATGACAAAACAGTTTGCTATGAAAGTTGAAATCAAAATATATGTTTATTTTTTATCATTAAAAAAAAATTATCTAAGCAATAAATGTTCGCGGAAACTTTTAAATAATATTTAAATTTAAATTATAAGACTCTTACGACAAATAGAATTAAAAAACTTGACAAAAAAAAGATTACGTTATGTTGATGATTTTTTGATTTTTCGCCTATATTATTTTTTTAAAAATGTTAAGTAATTTGCGCAATAATAAGATTATTGTCCTGATTTTTTTAATCTTTCAATAAAAAGTAGCATTTAAAAAATATTATTTAAAGAAATATCTTTATATAGAAAATAGTTTTATGTTCTTAATGCACGTCAGTGTAGAAATTATATGATAACTGTATGCGTTCGTGTGAATAATGCTTCTGTAGAAAATTCTTATATATTATACAACTTTTTAAAGATCTATAGCATTGTACAGAGCAAATTACTAAAGGGTGAGAGAAAGATTCAATATATGTTTCAGTGACATCTGTTTTTAATAACATTGATTAAAATAAATTATGTAAGGATTTTGAATATGTCTTAAATATGTTATAAGATCGCCAGTGGCGTTTGGGAACGGTGACCGGTCAATTAAAAAACATTTTTTTTTTTAAGAACAATTCTCTGGCAAAAAAATTTGAAATAAATTTTTTATCCAATTATTGATAATTTTTGTCGTCACTGTTGAAGTATTTAGTTTCTTTTTCTTATCCTTGATCCTAACAATATTATTCTCGTTATCACAATATAAATACATGCGCTTCAGCTATTTTTCTGGTTATGTAAATTGTTTTAAAGTCATACTTTTATTGAACTTACATATATATGTATATAGTTTTTACGTATAATTAGTATGATTAATAAATGTAATATTATTTCAGAGTATCATTAAAATTAGAGATTGCAATAGTAGCCGAATGTATCAATACCGGTATTACAAAAAACGTTACCAATACCGGGCGAGTTAAATTTAAAAAATCAAAATTTCATAGAGAATAGCGTCATTAAAAAATATATCGTGATCAGCCAGTGTTTTTCATTAATAATTTACGCTTTGATAAAATAACAATATATCACTGAAAGACTCGTCAATTCTCGAAATTGTTAGTATTGATATTACTTTCAATTCATCTCGAACATTTTTTTTAAATGTGATGATGTCTGTTCATTTAAAATTTGAAACCGAAAAAGAGGTATTTTTACATTTTCAAAACCGACATTTTGGTATTGAAAAAACTACCCTACTACTGAAATAATGGAATCCCAGTTTTGTTAATACCAGTATTGCAATCCCTAATTATAACAATAAAAAAACACAAATTCATTAAAATTTAAAAAAAGGTTTTGTTTATTTTTTCAATATTTAACATCTTAAAATCTAAATATAAAATATAAATCAATTTAGATTTATCCACGGAATAATATAAGTTATTTTTAATTTTATATTAGAATGAACTTCCACAAAGTTACCGCCGAATCCATTGAAAGTCTTAAAATCTTCTTTAAAAACTATTTTCATCATTCACTGATTCAATATCATTGAGTTGCGAAAAAAATTTTGGACGATTTTTTTATGAAAAATATTTATAAACACTATATTTTTCTTTAGCTTAAATCTTTTAAGACGGGTGAGAGAACAAATTTTATCATATCAAATCATTTCGAAAATTTTAATCATTTACAAAAAACTACAATCTCGCACATTTTGAGAACTGTTTGTTTGATACACGTTATCTGCATACACATTGAATGGTTATATAATATTACATTCGCTAACACAAATACAGATTATATAAAAAAGTAATACATTTAATTTTAGGCATAAAAGTTTTTCATCATTTATTCAAAACTTGAAAAAACTTCCAGCGTATATTTTGCAACTCAGTGATTCAAATATTAGACTTTGAGTTTGAAATTAGTATTTATTTAACATTATCAACAAATCACTATTTTGTTTATCAAAATATTATATTATTTCTGTTTAAATGGAACACATTTTTTTAAGTATAATCCATTATCACCAAGATCTTAACAGTTTAAAGTAATTATTTATTTTACATACTTCGATAATTAAGAATATGTACGAAAAACAATCACATAAATCAAAATTACAGCTTGTTGTTTATATTATATTTTCAAAATTATATCGCCGTACTAATAATATTTCAAAAATTGCAGTTTTTTTAAGTCTTTAACGTCACTTAACAATCCTATAATGAAAACACAAATAGTTTTTTTGTAATTTTTGCCCGCCTCCATACTTATAGATATTTTAGTAAGAATATTTGTAAAATAAAAATAATAAAACATTTTTAGTACTTTTTTCACATAAAATTTATTTGATCAGAACCGATTTCGCTCATCGCGAGCATTATCAACTGATAAGAAACATATATAAAAAGTGCTATTTATACAAATTTAAATTGAAATAAAAGGTGTAAGCAACTATTAACAATGAAAAGGATTTACAAATTACATTATAATTACACAAAATTAAAATGCTTAACACCTATAACATACAATTTTTTTTAAAAAAGTGTGAGCAAAACCGGTGCTGGTCAAATAAATTGTATGTGTAAAAAGAACTTAAAATGTTTTATTATTTTTATTATGATGCCATTGACATTGAACACCTTAAAGTGAAGAATATTTGTCATTAAAACTTTTGAATACTGACAACACAACATGTACGTGTTATTTAATGTAGTCCAGATATGGAGAGCCTGCTATTTATTAAGTAAAAAAAAATTATTCTGATGTATTCATATTATTCCTGAATTAATCACATACATTTCTTGTCAGTGGATCTTATTTAAGTTTTTTAAACGCGACCCAATACGTGCTCAAAACACTAATTGTGGTTTGCTGACGTGAAACGGTTACCAACCACAAGCACATAAAAATTAAATCTGTATTTTTCACTAAAACAACATATTCAGATAAATTATGATCTACTTACGATGTTTTAGGTTGAATACGGTAGTAATATTTAATCAGCACTATTTTTTCGAGATACATATTGATATCCAGACGGTGATATAGTATATTTAACTAGTTTCCTCTCGTATGGTTGCAAATAATATTAAATTTGTCCTTACGACTAAAAGCGTGGGTGTTACATTGAATAAACGCATTCCATTACATTGCTTGTGTATACTAGCTGAAATGATTCTAGCAATGTTGATTGATTTGCTAATTTTCAGGGACACTGAGAGGCAGATAGCGACAATTGAGTCACATCAACCGATGGCAATTCCCATTGTAACGTGTGACTTTGCGTCAGATATCTCTACCAGCGAAGCGAACGACATGCAATCATTACCGCCTGAACAACCAAAAGACACGCTTAAGGTAAATATTCACCTGCAAATGCTTCTTAATCGAACTGGTATTCAATGACTGAATGAGTAGTGTACTTACCCTTTTTAGAGTACACAAAATTTACATTCAATTATCTCTTATGTTTCACTTTAGTCGTAATCTTCTAATTACAAAAATTAACTAAACAAGCAATAATTCCAGATACATCATATTCAAAAATATATTTAGTCTATGAGCCTTTTAATTTATGAATTCGAATTAGATTATAATACCAGAAAAAAAATGTTGAATTTTCTGTGAACCCATTACATTTTATTTTAAGAAGATCCAAAATTTATGATTTATACAATCAAATAATTGTAACACATTTTATATCCTTAAATTTTACCTAGTTTTATAAACTAATTATGTTATTATTATTTTAGGTATTTTAATTAATTATCGCTCGATTCTCGTTTTATTACAAGGTTGTTAATCCATTAAAAAATTAAAACTTTGTCTTCATTCCTATTTAATTGAATTTATTATATGAAGTTGATCTAAAATTCAAGCAATAAATCTATTATACGCTACAAACACAGAAACTTTCCTAGTTAAGTTAATCTAGCAAGTTATGAAACTTTCACTTAACAACCAAACTCAATTATTCAGTACAGCAATATTTGTTGAGTGTTTTTAGAAACACGCATCCTCCGAAATAACTAAAATAATAAATAAACATACCCTCTTATAAGGAAAGAGCTTTGTGGAGCTCCGTGTATAAATAATTCAAGAAAAAGATCATGTGGAATCTGATAAAAACAACATACATCTACTTCTTGATTTTAACAAACAACTTTTTTGTATTTTTTTATTTCACAAAAATAAAAAAAATATTACAAAAAAATATAGCACCTAAATCTATCCGATTAAAACAACATCAGCGTCCAACGTGTCCACACCGTGGCGATAGTAGGTTCAGATAATACAAATATATTTATCATATAATTTTACGTAAACTTCAATTATTTTTATATCACATTCTCAATAAAACCGTTAAAATTTAATTATTTTTTCCATAAAGTTTTTCAAAACCTTATTTCTGTACGCACTGAGTAAGAATGTTGTGAATTGTAATTAAAAATATCCAATATTTAAATTCGACTGAATCATACAAATTAACTTATATTTTATATATTGATTAATAAAAAATGAATTCAACAAATATCTTTTCTATCGCATTAAACCAAAAACCAATACGCTTGTGGAAATATAATTATTTCCTAGTCTACTATGGATAAAAAATACTTTAGTGATAGAAAATCGCGTGTTGTGTTTGATATATGAAATATTTGATTATCATGTTTTCTCTTAATGTATTCAACGTCAATCCTTAATAGAAAAACAATATATATAAAAAAATAAAAATAAGACCAGTTTCGCTGATTGTGCATTTAAATAAGCAGATATTATGAAAGACACATTTGAAAACCAGTTATATTATTTTTTAATAATATCTCGTTGTCAAACAAGATTCAAAATAAAATATTTACTTTTATATTATGCTTCTATTAGTAAAAACACAATAATCCTTTGTACTTCATTCCACTTTATTTAATATGTCAGGACCGGTTTCGCTCATTACGAGCATCGTCAACTGATGCTCGTAATGAGCGAAACCGGTCCTGACATATTAAATAAAGTGGAATGAAGTACAAAGGATTATTGTGTTTTTACTAATATAATGCCTTTCCACCAAGTATTGACAGTGAACACCCTAAAAGTGATATTATGCTTCCTCCACTTTTATCTAGTTGGTGATTGCTTGGTTCTACCGATCAAACTTACCGGCAAATTTGGACTCAAATACAATAAAGGACATTGTCAAATTTTTATTTTTACAATTTAAAGATTCTCATGTTTTAAATGTTTTTTTTTTCGAATTCATCTTGAATGAGTTTATCACGTATGATCGTTCAACATTCGAATATTTCGCGCACTGACAATTTGTTTTAAATGATAAAAAAAACTTTTTCATAAAACGGATTTTTGGTGCTTTGATTTATAAATTTTATCACAATACATTCGACAAGAAACGTTTGATTTTTTTATATAAAAAATAGCGGAAGAGTCAGCGGGAAAAATCCATAAAACATAAAGCTAAGTTTATTTGTGTCCACATTTCTCGAGACGCCCAAAGCCAATTTTCCTTTTAGTGGCGTATAAAACGTGTTTGATCTAGATTATAGCGCATTAAAAGATTAGAAAAGCAGAGGCATAAAGCATAAAAGAAGAACGACTACCTATGGAGATAATCATGAACCTTTTTCATATAAAACATAGTGCATGTAATTAGATCTTACTGTATTATACGGATAAACTCAATTGACAGTTTTCTATTGTAATTATATGTAAGTTAATTTAAGAATTCAATTAATAAAGAAGTCAAGAAATAAAAAGTTTTAATTCAATCATTGATAAAATATTAGAAGACCGTTTTGCAATTAGTGCGCGATGAACTATTTAACATTTAAATAATTTTTAAATGTTAAAGATGAAACATAAAAAATGGGTATAAATTCTACTTTTCAATTAAAAAAATATGTTTGTATATACCGCTTCATTTCTTATCAGTAGCATTAACATTTGCAGGCAACCTGTTCACGTTAGGAAAATCTTCGTCGACGATTTCTGGTATGATCAGATCAGGGTCATAAATCCCAACCCTAACGTAATCCCAACGTTTATTAAAATGTGATCATTTTTCTAATGTGTCAATAGTTTTTTTAGCGATTTCTTAATAAATTTATGATTTTATCCTTTGTCATTTACATTAGTTAAAATTTCACAGTCGCGCTTTGCATCTAGGCACGAACATGCTGCCAAAATTATTAGTTTCTTGATTGTTATTGTATTATAGAAAGAAATCATGAAAAACTAGTGTTAATATATATCGACTGTGGAAAGGAAAAAGGACGTAACCCACAGTTTATACAAAACAGCTTTTTTTCGATTGTCACAATGTATACAACTTAATACACGTTATATCAAAAATATGTAAGCTTAAAATGGCAAAGTATTATAAAATTTTAGGTTTTTAGTTTGGAAAAAGAAAGGCTTGTGGAAATTGCTAACAGGAAAAAAGCCTTTAAAAAAGGTTTTTTCTGTAAAAATTATTTATATTATATCAGATAAAGTCAATTAAAAACCAATTAATCAGTTTTCATGCACTGCAAGGTTGTGTAAATTTTATAATTTGCAGTTGTCCCAAAATCATCAACAAATGTTTTTTGTGTCTCCTCTAAAATTTGCGTCCTTTTTCCTTTCCACAGTCGATATGTATATACAAAAAATGAACTTCCACAAAGTTACCGCCGAATCCATGTAAGATAATATATATATATATATATCTATATATAAATTGTTAATAACTACGGGTGGGGGAACAACTAACATTTACTCAACTTACACCTAATCCGTTTTTAAAACGAGAGCGTTGTGAGCTAACTATCAGTATTTTGTTAGCTACATATTTTTATATCTACCGTCTCTGAAAACGAGGGACTGACTTACAATCGGTCCTTGCAAGAGCCTTTCTATTGAAATCCAATGTTTTGAAACACCCAGCAAAATCTGTAAAACCGAAATAAATTTTCTGTATCAATTATTAGAGAATATCTTTTATTAAATACTCGTTAACTAAACTAAAACTAAAATTTGGTTTAAACACTGTCCTGATAAATTACAAGGCAATTATTATTCCATCAAGGATTAAAAATATACTTACATTGCATAAAACTTCTTTTCGAAATTGAATAAATTGTAGTAAAATATAGTATTTAAAAAATATATTTTTCATATTGCTACGACATCTGAAACTTTTATACTGTTGGCAATCGCTTTAAGAAAAAATATTTCTTTCAGAACAATAACACAATATAATATGATACAATACACAATGCAATGGATTAGTCAGAAAATACCTCAAAGATATTTTCCGACCAAAATGAAATAAACAACAACTTGAATGACTTTCACATTATATTGTATTCATTTATTCTGATTTGTGGGATGAGCAATTATTTGATTTCAGAATGAGATATTTTTGTGCATACAGTATGCCAAATATTTTTTTTATATTTACTCACTGTTTTTGGAAATGGGCTTACTTCCAATACAAAATATTGTGCTCATTATAATATGATTTCGAGTAAGCTTTTAATAGTTTTCGGTAGATTATTTAAAAACGTTATCACAAATTTTACCTATTTTATATTACACTCGGTAAAATAAATGTCAACCGTGTACCACAATAAATATAGAGTAACAATAATCGTATTCAATAAGAACCCAATAGCATAATAGGGTCCGTGGCGCAGTGGTCAACGTCGTTGGCTTACGTGACAGATCTCACAGGTTCGACTCTCAATACGAACAGCATTTTTTTCTGCTCGAAATCATTTATTTGTGATGCTTAAGCATTTCCTCCCACCTTTCCAATACTTCAATGACGGGGCGTAGCGAGAACGATTAGTTAACCACTAGTCCCGTCTCTACCCTTATACTCTTGCTCTATACCAAAAAAAGGGGTTGATCAACTGAGCTAAAAAAACTTTTAAGATACCTCGAATGAGATGATTGGTCATGAATTAAAAAAATAATTATTTATTTGATTTTCAAGAGAATTATATTTTATAATTTATAGCTATTCCAACGTTATGTAATCGTGAGAACTTGTGAATTTACCTCCTTAATATTACTTATAAAGTTTTAATCAGGTTTTTCATACGACGTCGATATAATTTCTCATTTCTTGGATGTTTTTTGAAAAATCAAAGCTAGGAAGTCAATATTTTTAAAAAATATAGAAAAATAGTATATTTAATAAATTCAATATAGATAAATGACGTTTGTGACAAAATGACATTCGATGGATTCATTATTTGGGACCATTTAATGATTTTTCATGATGTTGATGGCTTTGGGACCACTTAACTTATTTAGTTTCAAAGCGCACATATAAGCATTAATGGTTATTCTTGAAAACGTTTTTATCCCGATTTTTTTGAGTTTTTTTAATAAAATTTTGATGAAATTGGATCTCCGGATACGTAATATGACAAATCTGTATATAAACATTTTATAAACAAAAAATTAAGCCATCTTACGACACTTTTCTGAATCAAGCAATATTAAAATTAAAATAATACATGGCATTATAAATTCGTTTAATTAATAAACATACATATTTGAACACATCAATTTATCTTAATAGTGAACATATTCTCAATTTGGATTCATTCAAAAATTGAATTCTTTAGCGTTTACTTTCCATCTTAGAGGACATTTAAAGTAGTTAACCTCTCTTCGACAAGGTTTTGGCCTATTAATAATTCAATCCTTAGCCAGTAAAGCCTCTAGAATACGGATGGGATCACCTTAAGCACTTAGGGGTGAGAAATCTTTAAAGGAAATGAAATGTTCCTCAGAAGTATTGTGCAAAAAGCTCAATTTTAATTGAGACTATCTGAATGGAAGTATTAACAGCGCATCGCAGATTGTGGACCTTTATTTTCTTAATAATAGAAACTCGCTTCCATTATAAGAAGCTATTGATAAACTGTTCTACTTTATGAAGGCGACCAACAAAGTTTACTATTGTCATTAATGAAATAATTTAACAGTAAGGAAACAATGTATAAAAATATCTATTCGAAAATTTTAACCTTTGATCGTGAATTAGATTGTTTTAAGCATTAGTCAAAGAGACTTTGTGTGTTATTCTTAAAACCTGGGCCCATGTTCGAAGGGTCAACGTCGTTAGCTCTTGTGGCAGTGTTAACTATTTCAAATCTTGCTACAAAAAGTTTCATAAATTGACTTTTCAATATATTATTGAAGTTTTATTTGAAGCCATGGATGTATTCTACGTCCTTAATTCCCTGCCATATATTTGTTAAAAACGGAGCAAATAAATATTAATAAGCAAACCATTAGAACTGCTCTTGTCTTATCTTTACACCCTATACTCTCTTCGAAAAAAGAAATGTTGAGCAACTGACAACAATCAACTTTCGTATAAACATTTCTGTTGAGATAAACTCCATAATAATGCCATGTATGTAGTAATAAATACATTGGAAACGGATATTATTATACAGAAAAAAAAATATAATCTTATCAGAGTTGGTTTCTCTCAATGGGTTGACTATCTACGATTTCACAGATACTTGTCAGAGATCAGGTTATTCAAGAAATATTTTTTTTTTTATTTTTTATTGTTTTGATAGGTTCACAAATTTAGTAAGCCACTAAAACTGTTAATTTTAAGACAGTAAGATTTAATGTTAAATTGAGAAAATAATTGTGTAATTTATATATTTTTTAAATTATATACGTCAACATACTAACGGACAAATCAATACAAAGATAAAGACACAACGTCTAGGGTTTCCTTTTTATCCTTTTCAGAGAAGTGAAATAAATTAATGTTTTGTAGAATTTTAAATCTTGCTATTTATAATAAGCAACAGTAGTGTACACAATCGAGAACCAACTTTAAAGTAGGTATGGCTTTTTATTATTGAAAGAAAAACGGCTTTATGCTTTCGATTTTCATTACATCATTCACTACTTAAACAAAACATACTAATCATTAATCACGGTTAACAGTTCAATGTTTTTTTTAATATTCAATAGATGAATACAGTGATAATGAATATAATATTGATGTGATATATATACACAATACATACAGTGTAACTCTCATTTTTCCTTCTCGTATCAATCGTTTTCTCGAATTTATCTTTTTTCTAATTCCGACCAATAAGAAAAATGATTGATTAGAGATCCATTGTTTTGACCTATTTGGTCTTTATTCTGATAGTTTCCGATTAGTTGAAGTAATTTTATTAGATGTCCCAAGAAATTTTTTCATTTGTATCGTATGATAAGTGTGCAAAACCTGTTTTTTATCTTTTTCGATGACATGACTTTCTATTGTAAAAATAATGTGTTTAATACATTTTAACTACAATAAAAAATCACGGTATATCACTGAAACTTCTTCAAGTGATTTATTCTAGAACGTTACTGATAAGAAAGAAAATGAAACAAGCCAGTTGAGCTTTACTTTGGCCTTAGTTTGTTTGCAGCGTACGAAAAAGCAATTTTGCACCATGACTTGCATAGTCAGAAACCCACGAAAAAGATGTAATTTCCCCAAAAATCTCTTTTATAAATGCTGCAGACTCCATTAGCATCCTGGATATTGTAAAATCTTTTTCAAAATGGCTTTATTCAAAGATTAACGATGTCCGTAATTAAATCTAGTGAGCTGTGAATTCTAAGACGCGAAAGCTAAATTATTTTTTGTGTGTAGTTGCCTTCCATTTTTAATGCGTGGCCTTTGCGTGTAATTATTAATCGTTTAAATATTTCATAAAATCTGAATAAAACAATAAATCTATGTTGCCATGTTAAATAATACTTTGCTTGTATTTCTTCTTTTTCTGATTTATTTCATCTTTGAATAATTTCACATATCTATAACGATTTTTAAGCAAACCTTTTCAATGATTTTTTTTATTTTGATTATGATTTTACTGAAAACAATTGTTTGGACAAATTTTATTGTATGGCAATAAATTCTTGAACAATTGCTCTTAAGACACTTCCATCAATCAATTATTGATGTCAAATGCTGATATTTTAACGCACATAATCAATACAACTGGCTTCAAATCTGTGTATTTGCAAATTGTTGTATGATCTTAAAGGTACGTTAAGCGACAGACGTATCCTTTTTGATAAATTTACTAAAAATCTGAATACAATCTTCGTTTTAAATTATTTAATATTTTCTTATTAAATTTATCATGATTTGAATAATTTATTTATTTTGAATAGGTTACCTTCTTATTTTTATAGGCAAGACCAATTTTCATTGTCAATTATGCATACATTTTTAAACGATAATAATCATACCGTATTCAATTAAACACTTTAAAAAATATTGCCTTACTGCCAAACAGTTGGTGTAATTGTAAAATTCTCAAATATACTAAAATTTACAATGTATTTAATACACTCGGAATATATGATTTTATTAAATTGAAAATACGAAAATTTGTGAAGCTTTGTATTTTAAAAAAAAATATATATTCATCTAGATATTTCATATATTTTAATTTTTATCTACGTAAATAAATAAATTGCTTATATTTTGGCGATGTAACGGCACAAGCCGTTAGTTACAAATTTCCAGCCTTAGAATTGAAAGCGTATCTCCCGAGCAGGAAAGATAAGGCTGTCTCAAAATATATGGAGGTTATAAAACGACTCTCAGAATTCACTTTTATTATTGTTTCCTTTTCAGTTGCGGAAATAAAGAAAATCGTCTTCAGAGTTGCTTTTAAGTTAAACGACCCTTTATTCAGAAAGGCTTCTTGTATATGAACATTTACAAAAACATCTTAAATTTGGGTTTTCGGTGACCGTTTAATCGCATCGCTACAAACAAGTATCCTGGATTTAATACTTACTTTATTCAAGCTATATTAAATCAATTTTAGTGAGATACAACGTTTCAAAAGAAGCTAAAAAATTGTATATTTTAAACATGCAATACTGCACGACGTATCACGAAGATAACATACGACATAGTTGACATGTTTACGTTTATAATAAACATACATTAAATATACTTCCTGTCTTTAATTATCTCATAAGGTCGGTTTTAATTCTTCAAATCGTAGAAAAAGCATTTATGTAAATTATTAAGATTGTTTTACTTGACAACATGATTATTTAAAATAAGATACTATTTTGTTAAATAAAAAAATCATATATTTATGAAAGTAAGCAACTGTCTTTTATAACTATTTTCAGACAATTTAATATTTTTATTTTTTTTCTGAAAGATAAAAAGATCAAATATTTTTTGAAAAACTCAAACTAACATAAAATTCATTAATTCAACTATGTAGTACTGCTTGTCAATGTTTTGATTGTTGTAGAGTCTCGATAATACAAAAAATAAAATTTCGTTCAGAGAATATTTGCAATATATGTAACCGTATTCATTAAACACACTAATAAAATATTTGCATGTTACGCGTCGGTGTTAAATTGTACCATTTCATGTTGCGAGCCTTGCAATCAAGACGTAGATTCTTATCAAAGATGTCTTTATTTTTGCAAAAGGTTACACATTTTTTTGATTGATTCCCATTATCTTGAAGCTGTTATAAATTATGGAAACGTGCTTCTTATATTATTATTTAAAATTTTAAGAGAAAATAAAAATTATTAATGTTGTTAATACGATGACTGAAAAGTACAAGCTGATTGTTTCTCTTCGTTTTTTTTCCATTTTCAGTGTAAATTAGAATTAATGTGAGTTTCAGTACCTCTGTTGTATTAATAAAGAAGCGTTGAATCTTGTAAAACGACGGACAGGTTTTTTTTGTTTTGTCTTGAGTGTTTTAAGAAATAAACAAAAATTATCACCGTAACAAGTATTCTATTATTCTTGATTAGCCTATTATTTTTTATGGTATTATTCATTTTGTTATTCTCTTCTTTTATGTTTGTTAATGTTTTTGACTATAAAACAACATACGAAGGGCTTAGTATCATAACTCATAATCTTCAAAAATATTTTTTTGAAAAATCGCAAAAAAAAAAACATAAGCACTATTTTCGTAGTCACAAAAAATACTATAAATTACCATTGCAAGTAAAAAGTAATACTTTCGTTAGAAGTCAAATATACTATTAGACCAAAAAACGCCGATTGGTTCTTTCTGGCCATATGAATTTAAAAATGAGAGCTTAGACACTTGTAATGATCTTTGGCCGAGGTTTTAGCAGTGTTCAAAGTAAATTTGAATACTTCACTAATTTTGTATGTAGTTATACTTTGATTATTTTTTGGTAAATCGAGTCTTATGGCGCAGCGGTAAGCTTTGTTGGCTTCCGAAACAGATCTCACGGGTTCTTTCGGAGTCTTAGTACAAACAGTTTTTTTCTATTGATTTATTGATTACTATTCGAAGGCATGTGTGTTTGTGATGTCTTAAAATTCCTTCTCACCGTTCCGATCTTTCAATGACTGGGTGTAGGACCTGAAAAATCTTCTATCAACTTAATTTTTATTCAATCTCTTGACCTAAAGTCATTTTAAATAATTATACAGTTAATATATGTTTCTTATAAATAAAAAATTAAAAAATTCGGTTATAAGTAGACATATTAAATGTAAATTCGTTTTATAAATTTTATTTAAATCGATACTTTTTTATTGATCGATAATGTGAATTGAAATGGATAAACATTTAATATTTTTCATGACAATCATCCCCTCATAAATTTGACGGTTAGTAATTACAAAATAGTTTGCAATGTCCATCGTTTTCTCTAATGTACTCCTAATTGGATTGGTGGAAACCTCTTTCATTTCTCAGTAGTTACAAATAAGTTCTGCTACCCTTATACCTTCAATAATAGATTTTGTAACAAAATGAGCTTACACTACAAAAGCTTCTCAAAGCACGCCAAAAAGTTTATCTTGCGGAATCAAGCTTCCGCTTACATAAGGTGATTTTATATGTTTCTCATATCAATCACGGAAACGCGTAAATTACTTATTATTTCTAAGCTCAATTGAAGTATCTGACAAGAATTAAAGGTTGACCTTTTTAATGAAATTCACTGTTACGATGTATTATTGGTTATTTTTGTTTATAATGTCTCAATAATTATGTATTCCATACAAATAATGTTGAAAAAATTAGAAAATATAATTAGGATATTGTACCACATATTTTTTGATATGATAAGGCTTAAAAACTGAATGAAACCTGAACAAAATAAAACTACATCACCGCAAAAAGAAGTAAAAAAACTCTCTCTTGGTCGATGTTGAATCAAGCGTTAAAATAAATCAACGATTCATATTTGACATGAATATCCATTTTTTTCCATTACTGAAATAAAAAATAAATCGTTCATTGACAAAGGAAACTTTTAACATCATATTAAACACTTGCTTACATTTTATATTAATGAGATTTTTCTCTATGAATTAACAAGTTTTTGAATCCATACTGTACATAGATTTTTAAATTAATTGTATCACCTTTACAGATATTTATAACTACACATTTATATAATTTTTACTTTATTAACTAAAATCATGTGCATTGTTCAAGTGTTGTTTTGGAATAATCACTGTTTTGTTTCGGAGAATCCAATTCCATCAGATTCACAGTAAACAATAATGCATTTATAAACCTGTATTATCGGATATCATAACCTAAATAATAGTTGATATTATTCGGTGAGTTGTCAGTTTTAATAAACAGAGGATTTACTAACATATGAAGTTAATATAGCGGTAGGCTATGGTATGATGATCAGAGTATCGTAGAATGTCTATAAATGGACCATGATAGGACAAATAATATGCAAGTATGCGCGGCCTACGATATAGCAGTTCATATACAACGATTTGAAACCTACTACACTACGCCGAAATATTTTGCATTGAATTCCATTGGCAAATTGATAAAAGTTTTTGTTGAAAACCTACGCTTTTAGTATTTTAAGAATTCGTCGATCGTCAAAAAAAGATTTGTTTTATCTTTAAAAAGCGCGGGTTGCTTTTATACTGTAAAAACTACACGTCAATAAAGAGCGAAGACTCAGTAGTTAGCGGCAAGTTAAGTAAGTAGTACATAAAGTTAATGTAAAATTTGGCACTTAAATAAATATGTTATGCAATGTGTATTTAAAAAATGCTTGGGAGATTATAAACAGCTTTTCAAAAAGATGAATATTTACATACGAATCACCTACACAACACAGCATTTTTAAATTTCATGGTGAATTGGAATGTACGGTTTTAAAATACAATTTTATATTTTAAAATTGGTTCAAACTTGGAAGCATACTATATTTACAGTACAAAAAAAATATTTATATCTAAATATATGACATTTTTTTTGACAATTTCAAAACGTTTTATTATAAAACATTTAAAGACAACTTTGGAGACATTATGTTTTGAGCAATCTATAAATTTGGGTATCCACAGTTGGGCTAACAAGTTCGTTAACACGAATTCACCCTAAAAGCGGCTCACAATGAGATTATTGTCTTTACCCAACTGTCCTCAATTCCTCGCCGAAAATGCTCTTCTAGGTGAAAAAAAAACTAATTCAATCACTTTATGTGGACTTTGCGCTGCATAATCCGATTACTTCTAACGATGCTACGGAAAAATAAGAGAGACTGCCTGCGCTCAATGCGTTTATTTTTCTTCTGTTGTTTACCGTAGGAAAAACAGACGTGTTGGGTTAATTTTTTATCGCTCACTTCGCAATGGAGCGCGTTATGTTTTGCATATTACCCAGGGTTGTCGAGATGTATGAAAAAATTCTAAGTTGGATTTTAGCAAACTAAAAACTGTGGAATCACATGGTGTATTATGAGTGTTATCGCCATTTTACCAACCGACCATGAACTCGTCACACGTTTTGCCTCGTGCGAATAAAAAAAATATGATATTTATCGTATTACTGGTAAATACAATATATTATTATATAATGATGCTAACTTTTAACAAACCTAACCTAACCTAACCTAACCTAATCTAACCTAACTTTTAACAAAACATATTTTGTATGGTGCCATATGTACGTTCACTTATTATTAATTTGCTGGATGTATGACTTTTAATAAAAACAAAATATGATAATCTCTACTTATTTCAGACAATAAATCATAGCATTACTATTTTTTGGTTGCAATTTTTACAGAAAACTTTAAAAGACCTACAGTCCAAAATTTTATCGTATTTTTTAAAGGTGTAGTTGATCGGGAATATATGAAATAACCTGGCCTAAGACGCTACGAATAACACTTAAACAACTTCAACTGAATTTCCGTTAATGTAAAAACGTGTTGCAACCGAAGTCGTACTTTCACAAACCTTTAATGTGACGGCTTTTAATAATAACTCATTGCAGAAATCGACCATTTCGATAAAAAAAATAAAAGACGACTTCACAGCCCTGAATTACTACAAATATTGTCTACAGCTCACTGTGTGAAAATGTAATTCGTGTTATATTGCTACAAACTTCACGAGCCTGGTTTGAATGGAGGGTTTATTGCCAGCTTCTCCACCTGTATCATAAGTCAAAATAATACATATTGTTTTGATAACAGACAGTTTATTATCAACCTCTCTTGGTTTCTGTATATTAATCTCACATTTGTAGCATATTTTTCTACAGCACATCTAGTACATTTTTTGTGACACATTATTTCTGTCACTTCAAAATATAAAATTTTAAAATGATTTGATTGTTAAAAGAATCAACATAGTTTATTTTTAACACTATTGATCCAAGATAAAATTTTGATCACAGAGCAGATAAACAGAATTCTTTCCTCTTATAGAAGTCAATTTTTTAATATAAATTTTATGAAATGTTAGAGATATTATTCGAGCAACATTTTATTAATTTCTCAATACGAATGTGTAACATTGATCAAAACAGTGTCAAAGAGTTGAAAAGAGCAAAGCTTTTAAAACACCCTAAATCAGAATCTTTTTAAATCCTTTCACCACCGTTCTCATAAAAACATGCATAAAATTACTAGAAACCAACTGCGCCACTGTACAAAATTTTACCGCGTGGAAATGTTTTAAATTCAGCAACTTTTTTTCATTTTTTTTCATTTAATTCGTGTCGAACAAACATTTTTCTTCTCTGACTTAAAGTTACTTAAAGAGAGCATGAATGCTATCAATCTATACTGTATATAATGCCGAAATTTTTGAAAGACTTAATAACTAAGAGAAAAAGGTCCCGTTTTTTTAAACAATAAATTTGCAGTTCTTAAAAGACAATCTTTATTTTACCTTTTCAGTAATTCAACATTGGGTTGAAATACCGGTATTACTGAAACCGCGTTCCTGGTATTCATGGTGGTATTTAAATACAGAAAAACTTATTAATAAAATGCAAAAATACCATTATTTACTCTCAACAGTATCAATTCTTCGTATTTTTTGCTTTATTTACACTTTTTTTAATACTGCTATTAAATATAAAATATCCATAATTTGACATACTAATTATTTTAAGAGAGTTATTATTTTATTGAATTTCACATCATTTTTGATAATTATATTGAATTACTTTGTAATTTTTAGAATTGAATGAAGCATTTTGCCAAGATTGCCAATTATTTGAAATCAGTTTTATTGTTTAAGGGAATTATTTTAAACTACACGTTTTGTTTTAAATGCTAGTTAGCTTTAGTCTACTTTAAATTTTTTTTTATCTCAAATATTATAATAAAAAGGGTTACCATGAGAAATCATCGTCTTAAAAAACTGATATGCGTGCTCCCAAATATTAATCTTTCATAATTTCTCCCAAGCGGTGCCAAGTCAATATGTATTATTTTTTTAATTTTTCCATTACCCGTCATCCGAATACTTTTCGGTTATAACTCTCTCCTGTCGAAACGAATTGAGTTGTGAAATTACGTTTGCCTCAAAGTTTATGGAAGGCTCGTAAATCAATCGCCATTTTGTAATCATGGTGTGACTTTCAGCAATTTAACCTTCATTCAGTCTTTATTATTGTTTTTCTCACAACTATCAAGAATCAAATTATTTAAAAAATATTGTTTGTATATTAAATAGAACTATATACTTCCTCTGTGACTTGAGGGCCAATTTCACCCAATAAAATAACTTTTTTCTCACCGTTTTTTTTTGTAATCTTTAAAATAATGATATTGGTACACTCTGCTAATTAAATATATCGACTCTGGAAAGGAAAAAGGACATAACCTACAGTTTTTTCAAAACAGCTTTTTTTCGATAATAACAATGTATCCCTACTTGATTCACTTTCTATTAAAAGATGAAAGCTGCAAATGCCAAATTGGTATCTAAATTTAGCTCTTAAGTTTGAAAAAGATGAGCTTGTGAGCATTTAAACCAAGAAAAAAAACTAAAGAAAAGCTTTTTCCTAGACAATATCTTTAATTAATATTGGAATATGTCAATTTAACACCAGTTTAGAAGTCTCCGTGCACTTCAAGATTGTGGATATTTCATAATTTGCATATGAACCAAAATCATCAAAACACGTTTTTTGTGCCTCCTTTAAAATTTTCTTTGTGTGGGTTACGTCCTTTTACCTTTCCACAGTCGATATGTAGCTTTCCACATCCAAAAAAACTATTGGGATTTTTATTTAAAAAAGGTAATTTAACTCCTTATTAAATTATCCATCTCAAATATCAACCTAAAAAATATTCAAATAAAAATATCAGACGTGTCATATTCTTTAATTAATTGTCAATTAGATGTTATTTTTTTTTTTAATTTTCATATAAATGTATCATTCCATACTCACAAACCGCTCCATTACTTTATAGCAATATAAGTGTAGGGAATTTATTTCAGAATTTGAAACTTCGGCAATTGGCGCAAGATGAATGGCTACACTCCTTTGAGAGTACACAGTTGATTGTTTTAAATTTCTCAGTACTGCCAGCACTTACGTATTGATAAATAGTATTAGAACCAGACGGCGAAAGGAGGCGAACATTTTGGATCCATAGTTATTTATGATAATTATTTCTACTGAATAATTGTTTAACTCAGAATTTCAAATTTAATTGTGTTTTAATGTTATTCTGAAATAACAGCTATATACAATCAATATTAAATCACAAACAACATTTCAAACATAAATAATTGCTTAGCAAATATTTGTTTTCTTTATTTCATTAACTACTATATGATTTAATAAAAAATACAAAATTGGTCATAAGTGTTAATCTGTGTTATAGTGCAGACTGAAGAAATAAAATAAACAGGACCTAGTACAGTTAATTAAAAGACAGTCTGAGTAAAAATTTTAAGAATTTAAGAATACAATATTATTAATTCACTACTAATATGTTATACTATTTTAACAAAGCTGACAAATGGAAGAAAAAGTCACAATTCACAAACAAATACAAATTTACAATTATAGAAATTATAGTTATGAAAGAATCATAATTATAATATATTATATATATATATATAAACTGCCATGTTAATACTACTTTTAAAAGGAAAAGATCATTGTTAAATTTATTTTGTTTATTCAAACTCAAATAAAACTGTGCACTTGATTATTTTGAAGTTTACATAAAGTTATTCCATGTTGTTTAATATTGAGTGCATTGTATATAACTAGCGAGAGCTTTCGCGTACGTAGCTTTCAACGTAGCAAAAGCTGCGAGCTTAATATAACATAGAGTCGAACAATTGAGTTGGAATTATTAAGTCCGCGACAAGGGACTCAGGCTGAAATTTCCGTTTTAATTCAATGTTCGTTCGTTATGGCGGAACGGCGAGCGATACTTGTTCGCTGCGAATAAATGCCTACTTTATTTTTATTTTCCAACAGCGGGACTCAGCCATCTCAACTCAACGCGGCGGCTTTTCACATATTTTGCTATTAACCCTACGAATATCAAAAAAACCTTTTTGAACTCCAACTGTGAAAACATCAGCGGTTTCTTTCATACAAGCTTAGCTAGCAAACCGTTTAAATAATATTAACCTCTTACAAAACAGACCTGTTTGCACAGTCAGACAAGAAACATGCAAAGATAACAAATAACGTAATCCAATATGTTTTTATTCAGGATTAAAATTAACATTTTTTTTTTAAATATCAAGACTAGCGACTCTCATTTCAAGCATTGTCAACTAATGATCAAGCCTGTACCAGTCCCAACGAGTAGGCACGAAAACATACCACATTGATTTTTATAAGTTTATTGTTTTACCTAACAAGTGATAAAAATGTGTGATTTATTTATTGTGCAATATAAATTTGGACACTAACACTAGATACTTTTTTTTATAAGTTTTATTTAAATGGCTAAGAAAAATAAATTTTACGAACTAATTTTTGGTTTCTTTTGCTATGTTAATTCCTACTAAAAAATCTTCATAGTCATATTTGGAACAATTTCATTTCGAATACAATTATTTATATCTTTTGGAAACTTAAGAAAAAAGTAATTGTTATAATATCATCGATATTTTTAATTTAAACTTACGTTTATATTTCGCTATTAGTTAACATAAAAAACGTAAATATGAATTAAGTGTATTTATTTTTTCAACGTTAACTGTAGATCAACCTGTGTGCTAGATAAGCAATCATATTTTTTTTTATAATAAAATCTATTTAAGAAATCTTATTAATTCTTTTTATTTGAAGAGGTGTGCTGAGAACATATTTATTTGTAGATGTAACGGATTAGTCTATTAGTAAACCGTGTGTATTTTTCCACGAAATATAAACTGACAGTTTTTGAAAAGTATGTAATAGCAAATATTCTAACTGGATAATTTAGCTTAATACGTTTGTAACAACTTTACCGTCCATATAGTTTTGTAATTGTCTTTAGCAGTTGACTAACATTAAAAACAAAATTAAAAATAAGCACAGGTACCTAGACCTTTTTGAGGCATAACATTATTATGCTTGAGCGCTTACAAACTTTTCTACGGATATACAAATATTTTATTTTCACTATTATATTTAACTGGCGTACTATAAGGGTTACATCCATTTTCCGCCAGAATCATTCCGCTAGATGAAATTCTTCTGAAAAATGAGATTTTTATCATTTGAATATTATAATGCTAGACGTTTATAAAGGAAATGATCACGCGACTAAATGGGCAGTTAGAAAATATTGAAGTTTTTAAGTATTCAGATGGCGTAAAGATTGAAATATTGTATGGAATAATCAGTATCTTGGGTGATAAAGGAACATTGTAATATAAAGAGAAAATGTTCTGGAAGATTTTCGTTAGGCGGAAAGATTTGGGGAAAGTGATTTGACGCTGATTACGAACTTTGACTTCCTGTAAGTATTTTTGTCGTTTTTTTTTTCATTACAGAGTCAGTGTTTATTATTTTAAGCAGTTAGTATTTAGATTTGCATAATTATATTAATAATATAAGAAGAGCTCTCACACAATATATTAAATGTATATATTTTTTAATAATATCACTCATACTACAACGTATTTATTCAACCTTGAATAGCAGGGCTGTGTAATCGGATTAATGGTGTTATGGGAGGGTTAGTCGTAAAAACGATTTCGATTCCATTTTTAAATTACGAACTTCAGTAGTTATTGAAAAATACGTAACGACTACACATGTTTTGTATCTTTGTATCGTGATCGGACTATTTGTAACCTTATAGCCCTGCTTAACACTTAATTTTATAATAAAAAATAATAAAACATTTTTTTTCAGTACTTATTCCACATAAAAATTTATTTGATCAGGACCGGTTTCACTCATTCGGCGGCTCGCGATGAGCAAAACCGGTCCTGATCAAACTTTTTTTATGTGGTATAAGTACTAAAAAAAATGTTTTATTATAATGCCATTCCACCAAGTATTGACAGTGAACACCTTAAAAGGGACTTAATTTTCTAATATTTACTGTCTTATATTTATGAAAAGGCCATGTTTTTATAAAAATACAACACATTTATTTGACATGATTCCAAAATTATTGTTATTATCCAGCTGGGAATTTTTTTTAATTACAGTTTAAAATAATACTTTTGGTCTAATATTATTTTTTTTATATTTCATATGATATTGTTTATGTAACTATTAGTTTCATTTAGTTGGACATTTATGTAATATAGTTATTTATTTCAAACGAGACAAACATGTAAATACTTAATAGAGCTGACTGGGTTTGAAAAATATCACATACTTTGTAAAAAAAAAATGTAGAAGAAAAAGACAATATAACCATATTTTAAATAAATATTTTAATAAACAGTCAACCAAACAAAAACCTCAACAACAAAAAAGTCACTGAAGGTGATCACGTTTGCTTTATAACGTCACAATTATCATTTAGCCAATTATAAAGATGATTTAAACAAACATGATAAAATAAAAATAAATGTTGAACGATATTTCCGTCAATAATTGAAAGTTAATTTCATTCTAGAGATGATTTAAAATATATCCTAAATCAATACAGAAATTTTATTTATGTATTGAATAAGTTTCTGTAAACAAATCAAAATACTACACAACGAATTTGCTCAATATTAATTAATTAATACGGTACCAATCGCTCTCTTTTGGCGAATTAAGAACGGAACCAATGCCATCAATTATTGCTTTAGATACAAAATTTCTCTGAATAATCAATGTTATTCTGTCCCATACGCCGTCAATAAATCAAGACATTTCCCGAATCTGTGAAGTATGGTTTTGCATAATATATAATACAAACGAGCAAATCTATGCACAAACACTCACACATTCAAACAATGAAAAGCAATCACGTCATAAATTACGAAAGCTTTGATATAAACTAAAATTTCAATTGAGTTCAACAATTTATTAAAAATGACACCTGTTTTGTATAATTACAATGTTAATCAAATCAATTCAAATGGCCTATGACAAGCCCTATGGTGCAATGGTTAATGTTGTTGGTTCCCATGCCAAATCTCACGGGTTTGAGTCTCAGAACAAACAGCATTTTTTCGATCAATTTATCGATTTTTGTTCGAAAGTATGGGTGTTTGTGATGACTAAAAATACTCTCACATCATTCCGATCCTACAATAACTGGGTTTAGTATAATAACGACTTTTCCTTTCCTAGCCTTATTCTTCTATCCCTACTATTCTCTTTGGAAAGGAAAGGTTAAGCGACTGAGTAACAAACAGTTTTCTTAAAAAAACATCTGTAGAAATACCTTCATTAGGAGGCTATATGCTCCACATTAGGGAGCGGACATGGATAAATGGCTTTTAGCAGTGTTTATGACGTTGCCGCTATAAGCACTGCCTAAATAGGTTCCAGGTATTTCAAATAGTTCTCATGTAATTAAATACTTTGCTTCTTCCTGCCTTATACCTACTAGTTATTACAATATGTAATAATTAAATTATTAAGTATGTATTATAAATTTTAGAATAATATTCGTATGCTACAACTGTATTTGAATAAAATTCCTTTTCTTGTGTAATAGTCGGCTTAAGTGTTGTCATTTTTTTAATTTAATACGTTAAAAAAATTCTCTGCGGTGTGTTTTGTGCTTTATTTAGAGTGAATGATTGTGAAGAGCTTAACTATGTCTTCATAATAAAATAAACGCGTGGCTCAATATCATCCCTTTTCCTTGTAAATTCTCCGGAAATGAGAAATGAAAAATAATCCCTGGCAAAGCGGAAATGCGGTGGATGGATTGCATTCGACCCGCGAGTCATCATTCACGAGTCACGACAAGTTCCGAACATCCGCGATGTTTTCCGAACCGGAAACGGGAAGGAGAGGTTACTCTGCTGAATTTCGGCTTTTTCTTAACTGCCTTGTGATGCATTACTCTTCTTAGCGTTGACAGGTTTCTCCTTCTCTTTCTTGTACGAGTGTGTGTACGCCGACAGGGATGTCGAGAAAAGTTTGCATCAATCAACATATCTTTCTTGATAACAATTTCCTGAAACTTATTAAAAAAAAATACACATACTCACCAGCTCCTGGGTATAAACTTTGAATGACATTCTTTGTCTTCTAATAGATTAAGGGCACTCGAATGATGCTGGCTTCTCTCTGCCCGCAGCTCCTTTGTGTCACACAACTCTCTCATCAGTCTTCGGTCATTGTTTCAATTCATTATATGAGTCGTCTGGTAACAAAAGCATAACTATTCCATAAATCATGTATGGAACAGTTCTGTTTTTGATCCCAGACGACTCATATCTGCTGTGCTTCCAGCCACGATACATTATTGCAAAAATGTTATTGTTTTAACCATACCTTAAAATATTATTTCCACCACTTTCATAATATTTAAATACATCTCTATATAAAAATGTCGCCAACAACTCTTAAGTGTCCAGCTTAAATATATACTGTTAATCTTAAAGTTAAACACTTAAAGCTGCAGGGAACATTAAAAGTAGCCACTAACATTCCAAAATACATAATAGTCAACATCCTCATTACATATGACGGTTAGTATATAAGCGTTTACCAGTTACTTTTACATTTTCAACATTGGTATAGCTCAAAACCCAAAGTAACCTGACGGTATTGAGTTTCACCACAACTTTTTGTCTGTTCTTTTATAAACTGATTAATGTGTAACAGTCGGTAATGAACAAATATACTAAGACCTTTTAGCTCTCTGATTGTGTAAATAATTAATCAATTTTAAGCCCTGAAAAACCAGATTTACTTACTTATCCATAAGCAGTTCGTGAGAACCCTGTTGACAATTGAATTGGATTAGTGTTTTAGTACTCATTCTACCGTTCACACAAACTCCCTACAACTTCTCAAGAACTCACATTTTTCTACACGTGAACAACAATAAAAGGAAATGAAGCATGATGTATTAACCTGCCGCTCGTGACATCTCATTATTCAATTTGATAGCTGTTATATATATGTATAAAAGAAACTCTCACAGAAGTGTCGTAAAAACTCCTCAATATAGTTTTCTACGAGACGAAAACAACAAAATTTAATTTGTCTACAAGTGAATACTATTTTTTTACTATATTTCAATTAAATTTGCACTAAAACACAAACTTTTGATATTTAAATATAGTTTAAGGCTTCGACTGAAGGTGCTTGGTGGAATTTCAATATTAAATTTGAATCGTTCAAATTATGTACATTCACACAAATTTTGTCACTAACGACCCGGGTTTCGCCTTTTGGCATCTTCAGGCGTTCAAGTGCACGGATGAACTTGAACTGACGCTTAGTAAATGAATACATTTATTTATTATATAAATACGATACAACGCCTGGGTCGTTAGTGACAAAATTTGTGTTAATGTACATAATTTAAACGATTCAAATTTAAATAAAATTTTAAATCAAAATACGTGTTCGTCTTAAAACAAATCGGCAATATTTGTTTAATACGTAATTGCAGAAAAATATTAAATAGTTATTAATTATACATAATAAGAAAAACACCGATTTTTTCGTAAGATACGCCACATAACTGAATAAAAAACAATTAAATATCATAAAATCTGTAAACATATTTATAGTGAAACGAATTCATGAAATATCATTATTAATATAAAACCAAGTAAGACTAGTAAAGGTTTAACAAACAATTGTTGGTCTTATTGGTTTTTATCCATTAAAAATGTTCGTGATGGGTAAAACCGTTCCTTAATCTTAATAAAAGAATGTGTTATTTTTACAAAAAAGTGTTTTATTTTTTTAATATGATGCCCATTCACTCAAAATTAGCAGAGAACACCTTAAAACTGATATGTATGTAAATGTAACTTCCTTGTACCCAAATTATTTTCTTGATATTAATACTTATTTTCAAATCCACAGGTAGCGCCAGGTGGCGCGCAGCCTCGTGTTGGTTTAGGGGTCCAAGCAATAAGAGGGTCGACTCTCTCTGTGAATGGAGAACTCCAAGCGACTGCCCGCGGAAGAGCTGCGTCCGTCGGAATCGACACGGACATGGTATCAGAGTTCGACCCTTCAAGTTCGGACTCCGGAGTCGTCAGCAGATGCGCAGTCGTAAAACCACTTAAACTTAGATTATGTCAACCAATATTTGGTAGAAAACAACAATCAAAAACGAGAAGGCAAGACCAAACCAATCCTTCTCCCGCTGAGTTAGAACCGGCGTTACCCAGAGTACAGAAACCGAGAGACCCAGAAAGAGAAAAGCGAAGAATAGCGAGAAAGAAAGAAAAAAGAGCAACACTTATTTTAGGGCTAATCATGGGAAGCTTTATAGCTTGCTGGTTACCATTTTTCTTTCTTTATATTCTCACGCCCGCTTGTCCTATCTGTAATATACCTGATAGCGCTTTTGCGATAGCTTTTTGGCTCGGCTATATGAATTCTGTACTCAACCCGGTCATTTACACTATTTTCAATAAGGATTTCCGAAGGGCGTTTAGAAGAATACTGTTCAAGTGATGTTTGGCCTATGTGTGCTGCTATCGCTGTGTTGCTAACCGAATTCGGTTGGCTCAAGAGAGAGCAGCACCTGGCCTATACAATGTCCGTTAGTGAAAATGGCTTTTCAATTCACACAATATATAAAATAATTCAAACAGTTTCGCAGCTGCCAAGCAAAAAAAAAAACAGTTGAAACAAAAAATACAAACAGAACTACATAACAAAACATTTACAAAAAAACGATAATCATAACAGAACAATCATAGAAAAATATGTGTTTAAAAAAATCTTAAAATATTGCATTAAATTTATATTGTTAACACATGTGAAATAGTGAAGTTTTTTATCCGATCAAAGATATACATATTTTTATTTGCTGGTGGATTTGAACGTTTTGTATTTTTTTTAAATATTTATTTTGATTTTTAGACAATACATTTTTATATTCAATACAAACAACTTTCTGACAATCTGGTCTCATTAATAAATAAAAAATAAAGTGAGGTTTTATGCATTCTAGATAAATAAATAGCCAGTAATATACATATTAAAAGAATAAGAATTGACTTTAAATACTTTGTTTTACCATTTGAAGTGTAGGTATCTTGATTTTAAAAGTATAAGAGAAGATCATTACACGTCACTTTACTCATACAAACTTATCACATTTAAGCTGTCATTTTACTTAAATTAATTTGTATAAAAATATTATTTTTTGTCTATTTTTGGCATTAAAATAATTCTTTAATACTTAATATTTTTATCAAAATACAAAGCAATTCATCTATTGCTTCAGCCAAACCTAAAATCAGACATCTTCCTTTTTATTCTAAAAAATAATGTAATGTTTTACTTAATAATATAACTTTCGTCGTGCCTAAACAAGCACCAAGATTAAAATATAATATTATTAAAAAAAGATTAGGAGTTTTTCAATTACTGTACATACAAATTAATAATTTACTCTTTAGTCTCTAATCATAGTAAATACTTCTAAATTAATTTTATAGTATACGTATTTTATACTTGGGATGGTGTGCATAATATTATTATTAATTATCTCATAATGCCCTGTATCGTAGATTTTAAGTATTATAATATCGGAATTATAGATACTTTTATGAGTGATGCTACTGTAAAAGCAAATCGATTCTTAAGAAAAAAGCATACAAATTGTGATGAGGGTTGGCACCAATATGTATTTTATAAAAATCAAATACGTTTTTCTAGTCTAGTACCAAAAATTTTGTCATATTATGTAGTATTTGACGGATAATATTTCGTTCCACATATTTATTGACACTTATAATGAATATAAAAGAATAGATGATGTAAGTTGTGTGTATCTAGTGTTAAAATTATTTTAAGTTTTTGTCGTATTTTTTTCAGTAATTTACCATTTTATTGATTTTCAATTTTAGAGTTTATCTTTTTCTTTCATTAAGACTGATATTTTGTATTAAAATATTATTACATTTGTCGTTGTTTTTTATTTTGTTTGAGTGTCTAGTGTACATATTTATCAATAAAAATAGAATCATTATTAGAATATAGATATTAGAAAGAAATAATTGTGATTTTAAATGTTTAAAAACTTGAAACTTATCATTCATATCGATGCATTTCAAGAAAAGTATCAATTAAAGTTTTTGTTGTCGCTATTTTTTTTTTGCTGAAACAGAAAAATCAATCCATACAGTATTTGAATAGTAAAAATAACATAGAAAAAAATTGAAATGCAAAAAATATTCGTTAAATTTATACTTGAATGACATTCCATTTATTAGACAAAAATTTGTTTGGATTTTCGCTGTGCTGTAAAAACTTTTTTTTTATATTTATTTCGTTCAATGTAAAATACTTTCATGCGTAATTTTAATAGTACGTTACCCGTCAAATAATGATAGAATTCAGAAAAATACAAATTTATCTTTGAAAAGCTTACTAAAAATATACAAGTTACAGTTTCAAAAAAATCGTCAAGTATTATAATAATATTATAATGTTAACTATTCAAATTATTTTTCCCTTTTCAAGGGACATTTATCTCATATCATGTTTTTAATTAATAATTTTAATAAATATTTTATTGTTATAGCACATTCGATTGCAAATCACATATTTTATCAATACATTTTATTCGCTGATTATTAAAATACATATTAAAAATATATACAATATTTATGGAAATGTTAAATGTCGGTAGGTTGTCTTCCATCTAGGTTTTATATATCTGTTTTTCGTAAAACATTAAATATTTATGAAGTATGTAAATTTATCTAAATTTTTAATCAACTATATAATACATATTTATAAACTATATTTCCGTCTAAATAATAAGTAAATCAAGTACATTTATTATTATATATATATTTATAAGTGGTTGGTTATGAAAACGCATATTTAATAAATGAAAAGCAATTATTGAATGTCTTTTAAAGTTTTTGTTCACAAATTATAAAATTATAAATACATATGAAACCAAAATGATATATTATAGGTCGTGATTTAAGTTTTTTTCATAATACTAAACATATAAAATCGAGAAAATATATTTTGGTGTTGTCGTCATTGTAAAATGTCTTAAAATTTTCATGAAAACCAAACAAAACCTTTTTTAACATTCTCTAGTCGTATGAAAACCTTGCAACGAAATTCCACGAGGTGCTATTTATGTTGAATATATTTCAAAACGCATTTCTCTAATAGTACTCGTGATTCAATATTGGAATAATGTTTGGAACGTTTTTGTAATTACATCATTTTCTACAATAAATCCACAAACCAACAAGTTTTATAAAAGGAAGTTTAACAACTGCTTTATCCTTAGCAAAACAGCTAAAAGTACAATTTATGATGTGTTATTTCAAATGCCAAAATATGTAATAATACTCAAAAAAAATACTAAAATGCGTCACAAAAAGTACGTATTTTATACGTTAGAATCCAACTTTTTTCTAAACTGCCGGAATTCAAAAATACAAAAAGAACCACAAAATATGATCTGAACATAATATTAACACATTAAATCGTATCCATAATAATTTTAAACAAGTTGATTATAAGGTGAGGTTTTGCCTCAGCATGCATATTAATAGTTTCAATAAAGATTTTCTTTTATTCTACAAAACATAACGCGTTTCTTTTAAATTGATACACATTTGTCTTAAACAGTTATTTCTATGCAATTTACTATTAAAATTCACGGGTTTTTCTTATATTTGTTTCAAGGCATTCTAAAATAATCCAATGTGTGTTTTGATGCACAATTTTTTTCTCTGTGAAAGTAATAATTTAACATAAGGCGTACATTTGAAAAATCGATCAAAAATATATTTTCTTATATTTATTTTTGTGCCGAACGTTTATTATTTTTATTTTCATTAAGACATTCTCAAATATATGAAATTGTTATTTTCTAAAGCGGTTATGGATATTATAATGAGCCCATAATGTCCACAATTCGTGCAACTTATAAAACGTTTAACAAATCTATTTTGTATTTAATTTTAAGTCGCTTATTTTTTTTTTGAAACCACAATTTTTTGTTGTATTATTAACAAACATCTGTTTAATTGTTATTTGTTGATAAATCTGTACATAAATTTAGTTCAAAAACAAATAAATTTATCTGACTGAACAAGATTTGTCTCTAATTTCAATGAGAAGCTGAATCGTCCTTTTTAAATAAATTATGTATTTATTTTAATGAACTAGTAAAAAGAGTGTTTCATTATTTTGGTGTGTATAATAATAATTCATTATATAAAATACAAACTATTATCCTTAATATACGTAGCGTTCAAAAGTTCACAATATAGAGTTTGTATTTCATCAAAATTATTATAATACTTATAATAAGTGTGTAAAATGTCTTCGTGTATTTAATATAACATATTATCAAATAACTTTGTAAAGTATTGTAAGATAATATTTATGTATACTATTCATATTAAATTACTTTTAGAATCTTATTTTACCAGTTTTGAATGAATAATCGTTATTGTAAAACAATTACATAAAATTTTATTTCTATAAAAGGATATTTATTTAAAATAAAATATATTACTTTGTTATTATCGTATGTATAAAAAGCATGCTATTTTAAGTCAATCGAAATATATTGTTCATTTTTACTTTAGGTAGACAAAAATACTTTTCAACAAACGATAAATTATTTTGTAAAATATATCTAACCAAAAAAGTGTGTAAAAATGAAGTACATTGCTGAAGTTCATACATTGAGTGTTGGAGTTTAATAAAATCTCGTCTTGGAATGTTGTACTCGTAATAATATACAGTAATTCTATATAATTAATAGATATTGTACAAAGTTAACTTGATTTACTGAAAATTAATAAACAATCATTGATCTAAAAATATATATTTGATGATTTGATTTCCCTGATCGACCTTAAAAAATCATTCCCATTTTGTTTTCCTTTTTTAATAAAAGCTATAATATAAAAAAAAAATGCTCAACTACAAATGAGGTTTACGAATTACTGTTTTAATAACGGTACTTTATTTTTTCAGAGTAAATCTGAGTAAATATTGCATTATAATTTGAAAGCAAACAAATAATTATTCACTTTTAGGGTGTTCACTGTCAATATTTGGTGGAAAGGCATTATATTAGTAAAAACAAAATATTCCTTTGTACTTCATTCCACTTTATTTAATATGTCAGGACCGGTGTTACTCATTACCAGTTGACGATGCTCGTAATGAGCGAAACCGGTCCTGACATATTAAATAAAGTGGAATGAAGTACAAAGGAATATTGTGTTTTTACTAAAATAATTATTCCATTGGTAGTCAACTAACCGTTATTGACATGTTTCTAAAAAACACAAAAACTTTATTAACAATATTTATTCTAATATCAATTTTCTCATAGTTCCAAATTGATTTTAATTGACAATCGATTGATTTATCAAATCTTGCTAAATTAAATTTATCGATGACTCTCGTGGCATTTTGAAAACTTATAATAGTGACATGTTTACTATATATATTATAAACATGGAACTGTAGCATCCTTCTCTCCAAAAAGCAGTATTGTGAGAATCCTTTTTGATATTCAATAGGGATGATTTCCGTTTAGGGCGAACGAGAGGGAATGTTCTCGTTTAAAAATTACCCCACAATTCAATTTTCTCTCTCTAGAAGTCGTAAGTGCACGTGCATGAATTTGCTCTAGAGTTATTCAGATTGTAACTACAGTTGTACAACTTCAAAGGAAGATATCAAAAAAATATTAAATACATGTTATACTATGAGTACTATTTTTATCTACATAATGTAGAATTCCACAAAAATAACTTTTTTTCTCCAATTTTAAATCTTTTCTTTAATATTTGTCAACTTAATATTAGTTTCTTGAACTGAGAGGGGAGGAGCATACATCATAAACAAACCTTAAAAACAAATTTTATAGAAAAAATACTGGTTTAAAAGATGATTCAAATATTAACTTTTATTATTTTTTTCATTTTCATTTTCGTTTATCAACATACCGCAAAAAAATACATGAAATTTGTAAAGTTTATCCAATTTACAAAAACCTATATTGGATTTAACCGTCTTTTTTAAATCTCGATAAAAAGAATTCCCGAATTCAGATAACTAATTTAAGTAAAGTTTCATTGAGATAACCTGCCCTAAATACTACGGCGGTACTTTTTAATAACAAGATAGTAGCAAATTTAAATTTGCTTTAGTTTTAAGTGCTGCAAATAATGTGCATTTTGGTTATCTGCAGCAGCTGTGATGGACCAAGGCGGAAATTCAGGAAGAGCCCAGGGCACACATAAAGATTTTAAGTATTTATAGTACACTTGACTAATTTATCTTCCTTATAGGGCAACTACATTGTAATCAATATAGAAACATTAAATTATTTATCAAATACAAAAAAACAGACTTCTTATTTTTGAAATATTGGTATACTATTACGCTAGCACATGCGTTATTTTGAAAAAAAAACACCGTTCTACGATATCGATCTTTTTCAGTAATTTTTGAAAAAAAATTTAACATGATAAATAAATTTCTATCCTTACTGCATATATTTAAATATCATACCACTTATCAAAAGCAATAAACCATTTATTTTTATTTCTAAATATTTAACGATAAATTAAACATTGTCTGTTACATTTAAAGTAAAAAAAAATATTTCTTTTTTCATCAAATCAAAACATTAAATTGATTGAAAGGGAAATAATTTTAAGCGTACTGAATCAATAGATCAATATTTAATTTTAATCCAGTCAGTTGTTGAACTACCCTTAGATATGGACAGAAAGCTGAGCAGCCAAATGGCAGCTCGATTCTCTTGGTAGGTACATTATATGGAGTAGTAACGCCGCCTGCTTTTTAGTATCACAAAAAAGGGAAAAAAGGAAAAAACGATCTGGAAATTCACTTGCATCTATATTTATGTGTGGTGCATGTAACTATACCGAGACATCTGTAAAACTTAATTAGACTATATAAAAAGATTGTTTCTGATTTTTTTTTCACACATACTTTACATATCTTATGTAGTTATTTCAATTATTTAAAAAAAACACAACATAAATCCGTAGAGCATTTAATAAAGTAAATTAAATCAAAATATAATTATTAAATACACAATTTCAGGTGTCGTAATATAGGGTACACTTTATAGTGAGTATGAGGCAAACGCTCAGTCAAATCACAAGTTAATAGGGAAGTAACACAAAAATACTTTTTTAATTGATTGAGCAGAATTTATCATTCATTATATTCAATTATAAGAAAAAATTTCAAACGAATTGTTTAGATATTAAAAATAAGCACCCCTTTTGATAAATCATGCGACAGGTTAAAAACACACAAAAAAAGATTTGTAAATAATATAACATTTTAATATATATTGTTATTTTGCTGAATTATTATGAATGAATATTGAGAAAAACTTGTTTTCTTCTTTTCTCAAAACTTTTCTATATTATAATGTTTTTGTATAAATGACCGCGCCTACAATATTGTTTAATTTGTCGAGACATTTAAAAACCTAAATGACATTATAATACACTCCCACTTTTATTTATTTCTGAAACGTTTTTAAGCTTTCCAAAATGTTTTTTACTGAAATGAAGCATCTATGATATTGACTATTGATGCTTGGCTGTATTTAAATATCAAATTTAGTTCAATTATATAAGTTATGTCACTACCAACTTGGGTTTCTTGAAATACCACAGACATTTATGTTTGTTAGTGCCTTCATTTCTCAAATGTTTTTTTGTTGTTTTGATTTAACTTTAATAACGTTATAATATCGTATTGATTTGGAATAAATAATAAATTATTTATATTTTGCTTTTTTACTTATTTCTGAATAAAAAATGCGCCGGCGCTTTATTTAAAAATAAAAGCATGTTTCTAACTAAATTATTTTACAAAAATCCAATATATTCTCGAGTAATACAAATGGAACGTTTTCTAAAATAGTCGCTTTCCATATTTATAATGGATTTACTGAGATTTTTCTGCGGAATTGGTTTGTGAAGAAATTGAAATCCTGGATTTCGGATTTCGTTATAAAAAATCTACTCAATATTTGTGTTTTTATAAAAACAAAACATATGTAAATTTATACTGACCTTCTTTATAATACATAACGAAATGCATTTGGTGGAATATTTCTACATGGCATAAGACTTATTTCCCTTCACCGACTTCCCAACGAGGGTTTACTGGAAAAGAAATTGAAGACGGTTTCACGGAAATTAAGTGAAAAGATCGACTGAGGGATAGCCCAACATAATAACCCCTTATCTTGATTAAGCCATCTACCCAATTTTCGATAAGCGTGCTTGTTTTCTTAGAAAACACAATATATATTGTACATTTTATTTAAAGTCACTCACTTTGTTTTACTTCAACGGTCATACATATTTAATATGTTTTTTTTGATGTATTTATTAATTTACATAATTTTTAAATAATATATTTCTTAAAATAAAATGAACATTATAATTATAGTTATAATAATATTTATGTTCTGTGAGCATCCGTTGATTATTGTGCCACTAAGCGTGAATATTTTTTTGGCTCGATATAAACCTGTAATGTCATTTTTGTGGTTATATAACTTCATATCAATATTCTTTATAAGTCGCTTTATTTAACTACGTCGTTTCTGGAGCTTTTACGCAGGGCTGTGGAGTAGGAGTCGGAGTCGTGAAAAATGAGCGGCTGGATTTTTATTTTTTGAAAAATATAGATAATGATGTGTATTTAAACAAAATAGTCAAAAGTGTTAACATTTCATGCTTTGCTGACTAAAGATGATCTGATGGTATACATAAATATAAGTTAATGTTAACAAGCCTTTACACATCCGATCCTTAAAATCGGGCGTAGTAAAAGCGGTTAATTTTTTATCTATTTAGCAAGTTCTTTCTTAGCGCCATTTTTTTATATTTTTAGTATATTAAAAATGTCACATGTCCATCCAAGAATTCTTTCCCAGTTTCATCGCGCGTTTAGTTTTTTTTTCCGTAAAAGTTAGTGAATCAGTAGTTTACATGTACATATTTATATAGAATACAACGTATTTAGATAAAAGCTTCTTATGTTAGTTATAACGCTTAGTCTGAATACGTTAAAGTGAAAACAAAGAAGAACTTTTAGTTTAAGAGTTTCTTCTAACAAAACAAGCAGCGTGTGCTTGACATCTCTGCAACGCTTTCAAGGTCTTGAAAAATTATACAAAATAAAACTTTTTACATTCTCAATAAGTGTAAAAACACTGTTTTTTTCATTATAATATTGTTTGTAAGTAACTGAAAGTATCATATGACTTACTCACCGAAAGACATTAAAAAATCAGTTATTTTTATATCGGTTCAATTTGATGTAAAATGACTTTTTTGTTTTATGGTATTTAACATGATTTTTTGACATTTATAAGATGGCTTGTAGATACATAGGTCATACATACTACAAAAAGATTTTTTACATTTCTTAAAATACGTGTTGAATCACTACCGCTCTGCACGTACTTTCTGGTGTTTTTCAGGATTCAAACCTGGGACCATTGTTGTTCACTATATTCATAAATCACATAGCTAAAGTTATTAAAAATGCTTTGTTCTTGTTATTTTCTGATTATTTGAAACTTTTTTTTAGATAATCGTCAACGTCTTCAGATAATAAAATATAATGGATTGAGGAAGATGTATCAAACTCGATTTCAATATTGGTAAATGAAATCTCTTATCGTTGACAAGAAGGTTGCGGACGTTATTCTTTCGTTATTCAGTCAAAAATCTTGGCGCACAATTTGAGAGCAAACTAACATTCAACAATCACATTAAGATTACTTGTAATAAAGCATTTACAAATGTCATCTTTATCATCCTTATAACTAGTATTTTCGGAATTTAAAATTTTTGTATTAATCTACAATGCTTTAGTTTGAAGCAGACTTGAGAAGAGTTCGATTGTTTGGGACCCAGAAGGCTCGAAATATACCCTTATGGAGGAGAAGATACAGAAAAAAGACTTCTCTATATGAGGGTGAATTGATATTACATTTTATACAATTAACTTTCAGTAAAATATAATAACTTTTAATAAGTTAAGCTTTCGAATAGAAATGTACCTGGCTATATATTTTTTCGACTTCTATAAAGCCAAAACGAAAATTCCATCATTCTCGATAATGTGAAACAAAATGTTTTTGATCATTTTTGAGAAATCGTGGACATGACTTGTTTGTTATTTCAAGGTGTAGAACCAGCCTGCCAATAGGGATGCTACTGGGGAGAGCTCTTTTTAATATATGTCCGCTCCTAATGTGGAGCAAATGGCCTCAACAGATTTTTTTCTACAAGAACTGTTTTCTACTCAGTCGCTTAACTTCTCTTTTCCAAATAGAAGGATAAGGCTAGAACAGGACTAGTGGTTAACTGATCGTTTTTGCTACGCTCAATAATTGAAGCATCTGAAATATGGGAGGGAATTTTGAGATACTATAAACACCCATGTCTTCGAACAGAAATCGATAAATTTATCAAAAAAATGCTTTTCGTAATGGAACTCAAATCCGTGAAATCCGGCACGGAAGCCAACAACGTTAACCGCTGCGCCATAGGACCCGACAAGGAGTTAAGGGAGAGCTTTAGCAGTTTTTAGCAATATCACTTCAGGTGTCAACATATTCCAAATGAACGTGAGTGAGTTCCGACGAATACTATTTTTTTTGTATAAAAGTAGAATTTGTCGGAGATTACTCAGTTGACTTCTTTGTAAAAAATATGTTTCTACTTCTTTTAATTATATCCTGTTCTTATCTACATTTTTAAAATAATAAATTCATAATTTGTCAATACTTTGCTATGTTCATCTTAGATAAATTAATACATAAATAAATCACATAAAAATTATTTTTTTGCTTAGAATCGTATTTTTTTTAAAACAAAAAGTCGAAGTAACAAGGAAAAAAACAATTAACCGTATTTTATACTGAAATACAATTTATCGTAAAATAAAATAAGGAAATAAAATGGTATAAGAAAAATTTATGAGTCATCAAGTTATCTATAAAATATGAAGAATATACACTGGCATTACAAAAGAAACGAAAACATATCAACTATTGATATTCCACAAAGCGATCAGAAATCCCTAAAAGGACATATATTGTTGTTTATGAGATGTATGGATGACGTCTATTATATTATTCCGTACACATACATAGACTTATCTTGTATAAAGTGAAGGATTCAAGACACAAGATGACGCGTTCCGTCCCTTGGAGATTTTCCTGTAAGCGCACGTGCTCTGTGACCGTGTGTATTCACATGGCAAGATATAACTTGCGTAAGAAGCCTTGAATTAATTTCGTTGGTTAAAAATAAGAAATATCTTCTTTACAGTGTATATTGATAACATTGTTATTGACATTTGTGTTATTCTGTGAGTGATATGTGTTTCAATTGGAACGAATCATAAAAATAATTGCTATTGTTTAAGTCAAAAGTTTGCTATATTTTTGTATAAGATCAAAAAATTTTAAGATTACTGAATTGAAAAAGTAAACAATTTGGCATGTCAAGTCATGTTTAAAACATTGTAAGCGAGTAGTAAGTAATTCTTAGATTTTAACGTATATTACATATTACAACCATAAAAATGAAGGTTTAACAATTTTCCCGAAGCACAGGAAGTTTTCAAGGTTTATCGAGGTTTTAGTATACTTCTTTTATTTTCTAATCGGAAATAAATTATTTAATTCTGATCTAATTACTTTATTATTTGATTGGTTGAATTTATTTGTTAAGTATTACAGAGCTTTTTTCTCTATTAATTCATTATTTTATTCTTCGTGACATTTAAACTAATAAAACTAAAGCAGTCTGGGAGTTATTTTAACATAAAAAAACATTCTTGCTAGGACTCTTATTACCGGTTAATCAATGAGAATTGACTATCTGTAATGATCGATAATTAGAAAAATTCACGGATGTGTACAGTAATACTTAAATCAATATCCAAGTGTTTTTTTTTCGGTAAAGGTAGGAATTATTTACTATTTACTGGTATTTGAAATCTGACAATATTTTCAAGGTTATAGAAGGGGCAAGAATATAGGCTGTTGAGATGTGAAGTGAGCCAACTAGTTAAATGGCAAAACTTTTTTCTTGGACTTTTAACTACGATCACTTTTTTATTTTGTTTTTTGGTGGATTGCATATTTTTATTTTACGTATATTATACTATTTCAATGCGTATAAATTGAGGTTATTACATTTTTACGATACTCTGAGATGTATAGAGTTATTACAACGCGTCTAACTTTTTTTTCTACAATATCATTTGGCTCACTTTAAGTCTAAGGGGCCCAATTGATAAAAAATCAATGCATGGATGAGTCCGATCGTGGACTTAAGCCAATAATCATGCTACTGGAAAACCATACATAAATCCATTTACTCATTAATATTTCGCCTGTTGTGACAAAGTTGGTTAGAGCTTGCTCTACCGGCCACGCATGTCTGGGTTCGATTCCCGATAAGACCACAGTGAATTTGAGAACTATTTAATTCAAAGTTGTGATCGAAGATTTGGTGTTTATGATGTCAACTCACATCATTTCCTCTCCTCCTATCCTTTGGATCCTTTCATAACTGGGTGAGGTTGAACAACTGAGTAAAAAACTTCTGTTAAAATACTTCCATTAAGAGGTCATATGCTCTACATTGGGAGCGGACATGGATAAAACACATTAAAATATGTAAATATTTCAAAAAAAGTTCAAGTGTATAAAATCGTTTGAGATATTTTTTGTTATTATAATTTAAAATATCGATTTCTTCAACACGTGAATATCAAATTATTTCCAAAATATGCATACTTGGCTACAGTCATTTCTAAGACAACGCAAATCGCATCGTATCCTATTGTCTATGAACCCATATATGTGACCTAAATATTTGAGTAGTGAGTTCGATAGTGATGAGTTCCAGCACAATTTTCATTTGGTGAGCTATTTTACGATCATTAATTCCATAATATTCTCCTCCATGCTCAAAACTCTTCCACTAACATTATTTTACCTAATAATAAGCAGAATGAAAATTATTTTTGTTCTAAAAAAATATTCAGCACTCAACTGCGCGAGGCTGTTTGGCAAGTAATAAGTCAGAGATATTTGACTTGTGCGTTCAGAAGGGAATTCAGAAAGCCGTCTTAATGAATTTTCCCGTAACCAAAGGTTACCTTATTCAAAATACATACTACATTATTAGATCGATGTCAGCATGTCGGTATAAAGGTATTTAATATTGAAATATGGATTGTTGGGAACGAAATAACGTTATGCCCACGGGACGAACATATCGCGATCTCATCAAAAGTTGACATTTATTATACTAATTTACTATTTTATGTAATCAATTTGACATTAAAAAAAAATTTTACACACTATCATTAAAATTAATAAAAAAATATTTTTTCATAGAATGTTTAAAAATAATTTTGTCTAATTACTATCTATACTGAACTTTATTTATTCAAAAAAAAACTCATGCATGAGCTATGTTATGCATTTTATTATGACTCAGTTAAATGCGTGCCTACCGATTATTTGTCGTATGCCATGTATAGTGGTTGCACCATCGTCAATTGACATCTTAAAGATACAAGATAATTGAAAAGCAATGTATTTAAATTAAAAATAATAAATAAACATAAAATTAAATTATTCCACTTGTTGTGTAACAAAATGTGACACAATTCAAGTTATCAAATTAAATTCCATACTAAAAATTAACTTCTACAAAGTTACCGCCGAATCCACCGAAAATATTAAATAAATAAAAGTTGTACGAAAGTTGTAATAGGGAATGGACTATTATGTTCAAAATAGAGTGCGGATAGGGTCAAAAACGCATCGTTATGTTTGCCGATCTTACAGTGTCAGTTAGTAAAGGTTAAGAAAAGAGTAAAAAAAGTATGACTGCTTGAACTTCGTCTGCTATGATTGAAAGTTTAATATTTTATAATAGTGGTGTTAATTTATCTAGTTTTACCACAACGCGCTTACAGCCACTGTCTTTCTGTCAGTGCTTGAACGGAAAGGGAGGATGTATGTTAAATAATTTTAGCGCAAAACACGCACACTTCATTAAGCTAATACTGATACACAACACTAGCACTACTAATCTCTAGGCATTCTTCATATTATTTTATAAACTGTTCCAATTTGTGATTCTAATAAATTATATAAATGCTTTATCAATAATATTCGAACGCAGAATGTAGTTACTAAATATTTTTATTGAACTTTATTCATATAATTTATGATTCGACTGAAGTGCTTGTGGAATTCATATTAATTGAATCATTCAATTGTACACTTCCACAGATTTTGTCACTAACGACCGGTTCGCCTTCGCATCTTCAGCGTTCAGCGCACGATGAACTGATGACTACTGACTGTCAGTTCAAGTCATCGTGCGCTGAACGCTTGAAGATGCCGAAAGCTAAACCGGTCGTTAGTGACAAATCTGTGAAGTGTACATATTGAATGATTCAAATTGAACTTTATTCAGTATTTATGTTGTATGGTTTTGTTGTATCAAATTAAGTTTGTCTAGAATCTAGATCAACTTAAGACTCTAGACCAGTCGTGGGGAACTTTTTATTCTCTATAGGCAACATTCATTTTTCTGATTCGATATAAGGCCGCAGTAAACATTGACTAGGAAATCTTTGGCCGGAATTTACGAATATACTTCTCAGATTCTCGGGAATTTACGAATTTACAAAAAATTACAGAATTACATAATTGGCCAGAAGGCCGCACCAGGGTAGTCAAAAGGCTGCAGGTTTCCCACGCCTGCTCTAGACTCTATAATCTAGATTAACGAAAATTTAATTAAATAAAAAATGCGCTTTCATCAGATAGTTTTGGGTTTGTGGCACAAATCAATTGATTTATGAACGTGTAAAAAACAACATTGTATATATGAACTAGACGTCTATGTTTATTTGTTGGTTTGATATTCATACTTTTTTTCGATTCTTTACGTGCAGTATAATTTTACAAATAAATTTCACGAAACCATAGATCAAAACACACTTTTACGTACGTATCGATTGATCGGTAATCCATAGGTAAGAACTTAAAAAAATAAAATACGCAGAATGAATCTTCAAAACAAAATAAATATATTATAAACTCTACTGTTCTATAGTTTACTTGAATATATTATGGCATTGAGTACGAACATTTAATTTTTATTGCAATTAAAAACTTTTCTTTTCAACATGAATAAATAAACCGTTAATTTTTTGCATTGAAGATTTGGATTCATTTAAACTCAATTAGTATTTTTTAATTACTGTACATACTAACAATTTTCGACGAAATAAAAATCGTCACTTAACGTACCGTCAAAAAATTTGCATCAAGCAAGGGGTGATTGATACTTAATTAACTCACTCAAAAGAAAAACTTTGATAATAAACCAAATTATAAATTGGATCGAACTTTTTTTTAAAATACTTTCTTAAGATTTTACTTAATACATTTACATTTTTAAAGATTTCAAAGCTCACAGTATTTCATCAAAACAAAATAAATGAATGTTAATCTTTCGTTAAAATTATTTTCAAACTGAATAACAGCTTCCTTATTCTATATAGTTTTTTTGTTGAAACTCAATTTGATTCAGTCTTGGTTACATGCAATACATTTAATTATGTAAAAGCATGTTATTTTATCTAGCCAGACAGCCTTATCTCGAGATTTTTCAAGCAACACTTACCTCAAAAAGTGCTATTTGTAAAATTAATAAATAATAATTTCATAGCATGAAAATGAAAAAATATACGAAAAAAAATGTCCAACTTATGAGTTAACACATCAAAAAAATGTTTTGTCTGTCATTTAATCGAAAACAAATAATAAAAATATATGTTTTTAGAGCATATGGACTTCTATTGACAGTACTTATAAAACACTGTTTACACTGTATTGTGTGGCCGTATAAATATAGCAGAAGTGTTATATCAACTCGTCATTATTATCCAACAATGACTTGTCGTAAATAGACTATCAATTGTAAAAAAAACAGCAGTCGTGTATTAATATCAAGAATAACATTAAAAGGTAACGATATTTACCTTCATAATATTAAAAATACAATTTATATTCGAAACACAATCTTTGAATCAAATATATATATAAATTGAAAAAAAGATTTTTCAATGTTTATAACAATTCAATATCATGATGCAGGATATAAAAAAATATATAAACACGAATTGTTATAAGTGTTACATCATATAAGTATATAATATATGTCGTATTGAAAAGATTTCCTTTTGAAGTTGAAACGCATTTTAGTACCTAATATGAGTGACCGAACTCTTTGGCAAATGGAAAATGCTTTTACTTAGGTATTTCCGAGAACGTTAGCTGTTTTCCATTTTCTTTTAAACTCGGGGTAACAGAAAAAATACACGCATGTTGTACAGGCTGGTCATGATTTTTTTATTTTTTGACAGTATTTTTGATGTACATATTTAGCCAAAAACCATTTGACATAATAAGTAGAGCTTTGGAATGTCGAAAAAAAACGGGTGATTCCGACTTATTTATTTAAAATTAAATCAAAAACTTAAAGTCGTCCGTTCAAGAATATTTATATTAAAAAATTAGCAGATTTCATATAAAAATTTGCATATTTTTTGGTTTGCGGATTATTGGTAAATGCCAGAGTAAATTAAAGTCGAAGAAGTCGAAATCGTAGATTTATTTACGACTTTGCTACTTTGATAAAAGCATTTTTAACTTCAATAATCATCAGCATAATTATTTTATTACTTTTAAATGACACGAAACATTTGCTGGCTTAAATAACATTAAAACTTGAAATGTTAAATTAGTGTTGTCATTTTTTATATTTTTTTATGAAGAATGAATTATTTGTTATTTAAAATCACTGAATTCAATAATTAAAATTTCAAAACAACGTCAGTAAACGTCAAATACTTCTCAAACATCGAAAATTTATTGGGCTTTATTGTCATATAATAATTAGTTAACTATCAAAACATAATTTTAAGCAATACACCAATCCACAATAAATGCATACAATTTCTTTCAATTATGCACTTACATGTGTTGTTATTGGCAATAAAGAAACTTAAAAATGTATTTATCGCTATGTTGGCGAAACTATGTGAAGAGCTTAAATTGTATCCACGCAACTGAATCAAAAGCGTTTATTTTTTTAAACTAGTGATCTCTAAAACTCAAGGTAATAAGTATTCACATGTTTAAAGTTAAATTATTTTTTTAAAAGTTTAAAGTTATATTATTTGTTTCCATTGTTGTTTGAAAAATAAAATTTGAGCGGCTGAATAAGTGAAATCGGTAAAATGTTAAAATCGTTCAACAAAGATATTTAGTGAAACGAAAAGTAACCTGAGAATTTAAAATATAAAACGTAAATCTAAGTGATATTGCGGCACCCCTGTGCGTTCCCTGCGTTAGCGGGACTTTCCCATCTAGTACGGCATGACATGTTTTTTATTAGTTTTGTTCTGTGTGTATATTTACATAAGACTAACTCAATAAAATAAAATTGGGGGATTTCTGTGCCAGACTCTAACAAATCTGGCAACATTGTATAGTACCTATATTGATAAATGTAATACGGGAGTGCCTGTTTTCATTATATTTTCTAGAGCGTATTTGCATTAGGTTATGTCGTTATTGGAAAATGGTTATTTGAATATTTTTTATTAAAGTCTTGCATTATCAATTGATTTTCCACTGCAAAGAAAATATTTGAATCAGTCAGAACATTTTATAGTTTTTTTTATTCAATACGTAGTTTATATATATTATATAAAAAAATACGATTACCTAAAAACTTTGAAAAACTTTTATTTTTTATATCTTTAAAGTTATTCACAAAATAAGCAAGGATTTGTAAGGAATCTTATTAGTTTCATTTTTAAACGTGATACTATACATAATTGGTGGAGAAAATCGTTAATTGATTTGATTTTAATATTTGAAATATACTTATTGATTTTCAGGCAAAATTTAATACCAAAAACATGCTAAAACTGGCTTAGAAAGTATACCTTAGAATATACCAATGAGTGTGTGAATTTTAAAATATCTACAATGTTAATTATAATAATTAAAATTTGCGTTTATGCATTATATTAAATACAATCTTAAGAAAATAAAATCTGATTTTTATTACCTGTTATATAAAGATGATATATAAATTTATATTATTTTGCTTTATTTAACATACATATATATCATCTTGTTATTTTTGTCATAATCTGCATTGGTAACATCTCAAATGTGTTTTATTTCCTTGTTGTAACAATTGCGAATTCTAAAATACTTAAGATAGTAAATAATTATTTAATGTGGAATTTTATAGCCTAAGGGTACTTAAGTGTTCATCACTCAAATACATTGTTATTACAGGCATGTGTTCTTGTATAGTAACTGTGGGTTTCTGTCCTTATTAATACGTATGTATTTTATTTTCCCCCTTACTCTATTTTGCCATAAACTTTTCTTGCACTGTTTCCTTCAAGAAATTTAAGATATTATAATTGAATAACACCCATTTGTTGTATTCTGTTAATTTAGGATATAGTATTAGTTAAACACACAATGAAGTCTCGTCTTATATTTTTTTTTCAGTGAGCAGTCAATATATCTTATTATCAAATTACTATTATTACTCTTTATATTTAAATTTACTCCTTAAATAAAATATATTTATAAATAGCGTAAGGATAAAATGTTGAGTTATATATTGAATTCTTTCACCCAACTCAGTCATTGTTTGTATAGGTAATATTTGCATATAATAATATGTGTAACAGTACATAATTTTTTTGATTAAAATTTAGCACCGGAAATTGTAAATAAGTATTTGCATTCAAATGTAGATAAATCTTCTCAATTCACTTCGACAATTAAGTAGTATGAAGTTACTTTAATAAATGAAGACATTACATAAAAAGCCCAAATTAAAGTGGCGCTTTTGTATGTTTATAGACTTTTAAGTATTTTCAGTTTTTATCTCTTTTATATCACTTGACATCGTTAAAAACCAATTTATTTTGTTTTCCTTTTTGCCAAGTTTGGAATCTAAAAACGTATTGTTTCATTTAATTGTTATTCTGACGAGGGTGATAGCATGTCTTTGAAAGCTCACTTTAGCATTTTACATGCAGATAAAAAACGATAGCCATGTACTTAATCCTGGAACTTTTTCGAGCTAGACGCTGCGTCACTTTGCAGCAAAAAACTCTATTATATCCAAATGTGCGATATCATTCTAAGACAACGTAAAATGGCCAGTATTCTTGCCTTTAGAAATCTTTGAAAAGTAAATATTTATTTTATCATATTTTGATAACTTTTTATTGTAAACATATTTTTTTGTTGATATCTAAAAAGCGTCTGCATAAAATTAGCATAAAAAACTGAACGTTTCAGAATTTTATATGCTACAAAATTTTCATTTAGAACTTTTGTGTGCGCTTTGGAATATATTCAATGGTAAATTGAACTCGGTATCGTTGAATTCTTTTAGAATTCAGACAGAAAACATTTGCTTGAAAACTGATTGATATTTTTTTTTTACAAATATGCCAGTTATTGAAATAAAGCGATACTATCCATTTTTTTTATATCACTCTAAAAAACTGAGTATTTTAAGATTGAGTTTTATCACATAAATTTTTTTAAATAAATTACAAACGTAGAGATAAATTATAGGGTTATACGAGTGCACAATTCTCCCAATCCAAACAGATTTTTAAGAAAAACGTTTTTTAATTTCTTGTCAAGCAATTAATTCCTTAAGATCTTAAACAAAACTTTATACACATAGATCTTGACAGAGATATTAGTTCTTTGAAATATAATATCATTTTCAAAATACTGTTTGGCTGTCGATTTAAAAAAAAATCCGTTATATTGTGCATTACATGGTTTATTTGAAAGCAGTAATAACATTAAAACTTATTGGCGGATATTGCTGCAATTGATCATATGAATAATACGAAGAACATAATTGTCAGTAAATTGAACGTTCCATTTGACTACACATGAAAAACTATTTAAAGATTTACACACTCGTTTTTTAGTTTTTTGTAACAAATTTCAAGATAAAGTATATTAAAATATTATTGAATAATTTATTCCTACCTGTAAAATAATTATAATAATTTGTTGTCATATATATGTTTATAATAATGTATGAAAAGCAGTAAAGACGTGAAACAGATTATTTTTTATAAATAATTTTAACATTATAATGTTATTTATTGAAACCATTCATATTCTGATTCATGTTGATTTTTTACTAAACATTACATAGTTAACAAAATTACAATGTTCTTACTAATTTATAGCAGCTCACTTAAAGTAATTCTATCCAAGTAACATATGCAGATTAGGAGAATTTGTTGAGTGTTAACCTTTTGAAAAAAAGTCTTTGAGTTGAACTAATGAGAAACATGTTTGGTTTATTTAAGCCGGACAAAGGGTAAAAGTATTGAAAAAAGATAAAATAAATGTTACTCTCACTCAAATTGAACAAAGAAAGATTTGATATAGCCACAGGAAACTTTTCTTTACAGTGTCCACTATCCTGGTTTTGGTCTAATTTGTGATGGGATTAAAAAAACATAATTCTGATGTTCATTTTTTCTATTTTCTATTCTTAATCTCATATTTCCAATCAGTTGTCTTTTTTCTTCTATAGAAGACTTTTTTTAATATAATCTTCTATATTTCCTCAAGATTGATTTTTCTTCATTTTGCAATGAGAATGGAAACTCTTTTCTTATATTTCATATTGGTACCGTTAATCAAAATAATTTGAGTTTATTTTTCCTCACATTGGTAAAATATATTTAATACGAATTGTTTTATTTTTATTTTTAACATTCAATCATAACAATAATATATTTTATATCAAAATGTATATTTTATTTACAAAAATAATGTTTCTTCACTTAAAAATAGTCAATTATGTTATCTATGCTGAAGGAAAAACAGTGATTTAAAGCAGTGATTTGTATTGAGTGCTTTAATATCTACGTACGCCTATAGTTCAAAACTGTTTTTGTGTTTGTCTAACTTGATAAAATAGGCATAGGACCATTATGCTTTCAGTCGCAGATATAATTTAGTACCTTAACATTGTTTTGTTTGACTTTGAGAAGAAAATAATCAAAAACAAACCTCGGCAAAACTTTGCCAAGCATTTATTTTAAGGTCAACATAATCATGAAGAGAAAGGTGATCAGACCACGTGAAAAATGTCTGAAATAGTACGTAAATTTAAATAATATATTTACATTGGTGAAGCAAGGAGCTTATTTTAGCATTAAAGAAATATACTATTCAATTTTAATCATGATCGCGACGGTATGCCAAAAATATAAACAAAGTATGTATATGTAAAATAAAAAAAAATAAAAAATCTTTTAAGTTACATACGTTTTATAATTATGATGAATTTTATCAAGATAATAGCAATAGCAAAGTTAAAAACATGTGATGTAACAAAATTATGAACCAATTAATATTGTAAAATAACACAAACAAGCGGTTGTTTTTTTGTTTTCATTTATAATTAGTGTAAACTGCTTTTTTTCAATAAATGTTGTTTATAACAATTTAAACGTCCCAGCTTTCATCGACTCAGTTTGTTATTTTTAAATATTCTTTGTAGAAGGTTAAAAATTGGTTAAATTTAGTTTGTTGTACTTAATATATGTTTCTAAAATATTTATTAATATTGAATTCTATGAGCTATTTCATTAACAAAACTTCAGAATCACAATCATTCTTGCTTCTCAGAGACGGCTTATATTTGACCTATAGAAACGACATTTTTAAAATGTAAATGATAAGTTTCTCAATCGGTTTTTATAAAATCATTGAGTAATTTGACGGTAACTTTAGTTTTGAAAGGTTTTCTGATGATTTAGAAAAATATTAATTTGTTAAAAATGAACAACTGTTTTTTGAAAACACTTTGAAATGGCCATAATATAATTTTATTTTTTAAATACTAAACCCAATGAAATTTCTTTTTTGTCCAAATTGTCAAGGAAGCCTGCTTTCCGTTTGGAAATCCTTTTGAGCTCTGCAGAAAAATTAAGCACAGCTAAAGTTTGTTCACGAAAACATTAAAATTAAACAAGCACCGTTCCCATAGCAGGTTTATGCGACGTCACACCCTGCCTGAGATATTGCACCCTGGGGAACAGGCCGGGTACATAATTCCCGGAGCCTGACCAATTCCATCTGACCAAAACAAACTATGGCTCATCTTACCTTTTTAAATTACTCAGCTCAAGCAAACATTACATGGACACGCCAAGGATACACGAAATAGTCGAGAATAACATTTATTTGTGATGAAATAAAAATACTTGAATGTCGTAAAAACTTAACTTTAAGTAATTTCAGCACCCTGCGTTAGTCGTAAGTCGTTCATATATTTATTTATTTCTGAAAATATAAAAAAATTGAGGGACGAGCACTGGTCGTAAATTTTTTTTTCATTGCCTAGTTTTGAATGAAAAACATCAAAAATGAAATGACAAATAGTATTAACCCTTCCTTTACTATGCAAAAAAGGCAAGCTCCTGAGCTGTGTATCCGTTACACATCAGGCAAACAGGAGTGAATCATGACAATTATATGTAGTACTGCTGTAGTAGTGAATGTATGTGAATTGGAATTCAGTCAAAACCATCGATTGAAAAAACAATAGATATATCTGAATTTTGAACCACAGTTCTCTACACATTACCCCAATTTCTATTTAACTGTGATTGGTACTACCTTCTTTTTTTATTACCATGTCTACTTTCTTCCAAAGTGAAGCATATGGACTCCTAATGAAGTGTTTCTTCGAAAACTGCTTGTTACTCAGTTGTTCAACATGTTTTTTTCCCCAAACAGAATAAATATAGAAATATAAAGCCATGACAGAACTAGTGGCTAGCTAATCGCTCTCGCTACGCTTTGTGTTTTTTAGAATAGGTCGGGCAGGAAGAGGGAATTCAAGGAATCACATATATCTATTCTTAAATCGATTTATAAATAATTTTATACAACTACCGTACTGGAATTCGTAACCGAAGCCAACAACGTTATCCACTCGACAACGCAAGCTGCACTTCTTGTTGCACGGGAGCTTAAAAAATCCTTTAACGTCATCCGTTTCTTCATTGAAAAAAACTCTGATTTAAAACTATTCCTTTTTGTATACGATATCTATTAGTATCCCAAATTTTATTAATTAAAAACCTAATGATTTCCATTTTTGTCGTTAATTACACACGAAATATAAAGATTGATGTTTCCTAATAAATATTATTTCATTTATAAAATCAACGAATTCTTGAAAAATACTTCATGTTTAACTATACATTGCTATTTGAAACTAAAACAATCAAATATTTATTATTCACAAACGAAAAATTTCAAACAAGTTATTACTTTCACAGTTAAGTTATTTTCATTTTGTTTGAAACGCTAAATTATTAAATTAATGTTTATTGGCATTGTTAAAAGCTCCTTCATATAAATTGTTCGTAAGAGAAATATTTAAAAAGTACGGTTATTGCCAGAGAGAGTCTTCAAGACTCAAGTGGGGTATTTTTCAAGTTGCCGCCATGGATGGACCGACTGTTTTATTTGATCATTTTTATAAACTGTAACTCAATTGATAGTCTCAACCGAAATAGTTTTTTTATAAACGAAATGTTGGTTCAAGAAATGAACGTTAAGTGCACTTATTTTTTATAGATTATATAATTTATATGTTTATTATATTACTTACGTAATTTTCAAAAATATATAAAGTCATTATTTAAATATATTTTAAGCGCAGGATTCATTGTAATCTATGTACAATCCACGTTCTTCTGCGTCTTTCCATAATTATTGCTGGATTTTCTCCACAATGTAATGTTACTAAGATTTTGTTTAGTGGCTAAAACTCATGTTATATGACCTGGATTCATGCAGTATGCTGTGAAAACAAAAATTACTAATACAATGAGTGCACACTCGCAACTTAAGTTAATTTCTACTTTTTTTTTAAATATGTACATCAAGCAACTTTGGTCAAAATATATTAAGATTTTGACCGAAGTTGCTTGATGGAATTTCAATATTAAATTTGAATAGTTTGCACTTGTCGTGTCTTTGCTGCAATAGTAAGCGTCGTTGGCTTCTATGACGGATTTCATGCGCTCAAATTCCTGTACAAACAGCATTTTTTCAACCAATTTATAGATTTCTATTCCAAGAAACTTTGATGCTTAAAAATTCCCTTCCACTTTTCCAATCCTAAATAACGGGGCGTTGTTAATCAATAATGATATTTTTTTTCTCACGTCGGTGGCGATACGTGTACAATATTTTAACGACTTAAACTAGTTTTATGGGATTAATTGTCTTGAGACATTTTTATATCATGGCATTAGGTTCACCACCCTGTGAAACTTTACTGTATTTTCCATTTTTATTATCTTACTCCAAGACAGTATTTTATATGACATCTCGATATGAACTCAATGAAATGAAACAAAGTTACCATTAAAATAAATAAATACGATACTATTATTATGATAAATAAATAAGTTACATCTGGTACTTAATTTATCAAAACTATGGATATCTCTATTTCAATATCTCATTAAAAATATACCCTATCATAAACAGGTGATTTTCATAAATAGCTTACGGTTTTTAAAACAATAAAACATCATTAAAAAGGGTAAATTCTGAAACTATTAATAGCGATACAACTCTTAGCAGATTTTAAATATTTCAATTCACCGCCAACATTTTTTTTAAATATGTGACGTTTACGTCATTTTCTTTACATTCAAAATTTGATTTTTTGTATTTTTTTATATCGAAATACCGGTTTTCGCACTTTTTAAAATAGGCATTTGCTGTTGAATACAGTGTTTCTGATTTTAATAGTACCGGAATTGCAATACTTTATAAACAAATAGCATGAATACGAATGCCCTATAAAGAATTCAAATTTAGTTTAATAGTAATTTTTTTACTGTGCCTCATAGTCTAAGAAATTTTACTAAATAATGTAAAAAAGGAAAAATCTTCTAGCTTTTCTCGACGGGAAGGTTTTTTTTACTTTAAAAAGTTTTTTGAGAGAAATGTAGTTTACTTTGGCTATCTATATTCCTGCTTTCCTGTCAAAGTTCTGTGACGTCTTCCATGAAGTGAAAATCGTTAATTTTCGTCGGCGGCTAAAAGTTTTCAGGTGGCGTTGTTAACCAACTAATTTCCAAACAACAACCTCCGTTCGCTAAATAACTCGCACCAATGCTCAGGGAGCTTTCGCAGATAAAGCTTTATCTAAATGAACGAAATTATTTTACTTTTATTTACTGTCAAAACTGGTAAATTCATACATTTTATTGTAGTTTGATAAATATTCTATTATGATTATATTACTGCTTCTGATGTAAAATACGATTAAAATTAAACTAACGTTTGAACGTAATTATTTTTGTGAATAAATTTGTCGATAAACTGATACATTTATTTCAATAATTGATTTTTGGTATTAAAATAAATCGGCGTTCTGTCTCCATTATTATGTATGTTCCAAAAAATCACTTAACGTTATTTTTAATATTTTTCATTACAGCTAATGTCAATGCGCCAAATATTTTATAGTTGAAAGATTATACGATACAAACTCGATGAAAGCATGCTTTGCAATTCACTCGAGATCTACTCGGGGAGAATAATTGACATCACAAACACCCACATCTTAAATTTCAAATCTAAATTTGACATTGAACTTCAAACTGAGATTCAAACACCGACCCACCTGATCGGTAGAGCAAGCTCTAACCAACAAAATCTCCGCAAGCGACTTATATTATTACTACCCAAGATTACACCAAAATATCAAAAGCCATATTATACATTTGTTTACGTATGTCATAATCTAGACCAGTGTTTCTCAACCTTTTTGAGAGCGTGGCCCCCTTTGAGTGTCTTTATTTTTCTGTGCCCCCCATACCATTGTTTTGTCTTCCCATGAAAATTATAATTTAAAAAACCCACCTTTTTTTATAGCTCTTACGAGATTTTCGAATCTAGAATGCCAGTAATTTATTTTATTTAAGGATTTACAAAAAATAGCTGCGCGACGTCCGCCATTATGCTCTTCCCTGTATCGTTTTATGAGTACCCGTGGCCCCCCTAAGCTGTGCTGTGGCTCCCCAAAACAAAAATAAATCTCTGTGGCCCCCTTAGAACACGCTGTGGCCCCCTGGGGGGCCACATGGCCCACCGTTGAGAAACCCTGATCTAGACAATAAGTAGTATACGAGAAACGACGTCCTTCTTTAAATATTCTTACTTTCACACTTATCAGCAGTTTACTTTTATATGATCAATACGTTTTATTGATCACCTTTTTTTTCGTTAGAACTACCCCAAAATGAATCTCAAACAAGCATTACTTTTTTAAGTATTTTTGATTAATCTTGTTTTTGATTTTTTATTACATTTGTACTCAGACCATCATAAAATAATAATTCTCTTTTTATGTATTGAATCTCATTGCATTGTAACATTACCTAATTATTTTTATGATTTTTGTTGAATTAACCACTTTTCATTTTTTTTTAATTATTATGTTTTATTTACTCTCGATTGTGATCTGATTAACGGCCGATAAAAATCAGATTTGTATATAAATTCAATTTTTGTGAAAAAATATTTTGGTTAGTTATTCAAGCAATATTTTATCAATTTGTCATATCCTTGGTAAAAGTTTTGAGAACAGCAACGAGCTTTGAAACATCACCGCGTCGGAAGGAGAGGCGCTAACATCGCCAAAAGGAAGTCGGCGTAAATGTACACCGCTCGTTTTCGTTACATTACGACATTGCGATTGAAATGATAATGTGATTGTTAATAGAGTCATTATTATTTGATTGTAATATACGCGGCATATTTAAGTCAAAATATTGCTTTAATTTTCAAACTTTGGAATTCTTCTGGTTGGCCAACTGGCCAGGCGATGCTAAAGAATGTTTTTTTAGTTGGTTTGGTTAACTTACAATAAATTCATAGTGTTTTTATAAAAATTAATAATAAAATTTTTGCTTCTCTGGAAACGTATGTTATTAAAAATAATAGAAAAAAAACACACAGTAATGAGTTTTTTTTAAATATTTTAGTCGCCTTTTTCAAAATATGTTTATTCAAAACCTTAATTCAGCGGTGGGCTGCCAATATCTTAACAAGGGGCTCGGTAAATGGCATCCATTTTTTCCATGTCCACTCCCAATGTCGAGCATATGGCTTCCTAATAAAAGTTCTATCTTAATAAAAGTTACTTTTCTACGAGAAATGCTTATTACTTAGTCACTCAACCTCTTTTCCAAAAAAAGTAGTAGGGATAGAATGATAAGAATAAAACAGGATTAGTGATTAACTAATAGTAGCGCCCGGTTGAATTAAAGGATCAGATTGTGGGAGGCAATCTTAAGACATCATAAACACTCATGCCTTCAAACAGAAAATTGATAAATCGATTTAAAAAATGCTGTTTCGTACTGGGACTCGAACCCGTGAGGTCCGACACGGAAGCCTATAATGCTTAATGAAAAATTGAAGGTACAACTAATTTTCAAATTTAGCCATCTACAGAAATTGCAGTTGTGTGATGATTTGATCTAAGACGAATTATTTTCTTATCTTAACAAGGGGCTCGCCGGCCGCGCCGAAATTTAACAAAGGGCTCGTGCGAGCCCCCCCCCGAGCCCCCTTCAGCCCATCCCTGCCTCAATTCATTAGTTGGAAAAGAAGTTTCCATAGGAAACATAAATTAGTAAACCTTTTAAAGTAGAATAAATCTATTTTAATATAAAATAAGGTTACCTGAAAATAAAATCTATTCTGTAGAAGAGTGGTCAAATCAGTGTGTTACACGAGTGCGTGGGTAAGGAATTGAATCCCCAAATGGACATATAGTTAAATAAATTTGAATATTCAATTAGTCTATTTTATTATTACTCTTTACCATATCCTTTCAGTTGACCCCGTTAACGGAACTATATTTAACATAAGCTAACTACTAATCTTTTTCAAACCCTTTGCATGTTTTCCTTTACTATTGCTTGAACAGATCGCTTTCTTAATTGTATCAAACATTTTCCGTTAAAATTATTCATAAGAAGTATATTTGATTCACATTGAGTGCGACATAGTTTGATAAATATTTGAAGAATAAAAAATCTGATACATTGTGTGATTATGTAGGTTTTGTATGCATTTTAGTGAGAAAATAAACTATAAAAACTACGATATAAATAAAATTTCTACGAATGAAATTTATGTGGTTTGTCTGGATGCGGCTTATCTGACTTGATATAAAAAAAACTGTTACAGCTGTCTTGGCTACTCACTATACGCAAAGTATTGTTTGGTAAAGGTGACTCTTGGATTTAAAAATGTACAACTTTGATAGATCGATTTTAACATTTTTTTTTAATTTACCGTAAATTTCGTCTTCTACATCTGAATCATGTTGTTGTATCGAGATTTATATGTTTTTTTTTAATATAAAACACATTTTAATTGGTATTCAAAACACAAAATACTAAATAAATAGTATATAATCTATGGGTACATAAAAAGTTTTCACGTTAAGTCTTTATACGGCATACACACATTCTACAAATAAAAGTATGTACACGTATTGAAACAAGATACTCCAAATAATTTATTGACTCTCTTTGGAAGAGCACGTATGTTCACTAAAATAGCACGTTAACATTATTTATAATAAGCAGAAGGTTACACGAACATTAAAGGTAAGTCCAAAAAGCTTGTTCAGCGAATGGACAAACAGAATGGCTTGTAGATGAAAATATTGTTTTCATAGTTGTTTTTTATGGATACTGCCGCAACGTCCATTAAGTCTTCGCAGCTTACAGCGAATCCCGCCTGCAAACACGGGATCTCATATAGTTTTATAGAATCGTTGGAAGCTCTAGTTATCTTTCCAAATATATTTTCGGCTCCATGAGTGAGAAGTAATGCCATTTTGCATGCACGTATGAAAGTCTGGATGTTGTATTCAATGGTAGTTCAAGTCATGTGCAGTACGGAGTAGTTGAGATAATGTTATTGGCATTTTGCAGCGTTTCGGTACTCGGAATTTATTTTAAATAGGGATGTATTAATGTTATACACACGAAGCATAAAATACTGATTGGTTAGTTTTACATCAAAATAAAGTAGCAATTTTTAAGTATAAATATTATGTTGCTACCAAATTTGTAATATGATGTATATGGCATTTAAAATGACGTGCATAATTTATTAGATACAGATATTAAAGAAAGATTTTTTTATATAAGACGTATAAACTTTTAAAGGAAGAATTTAAAAAGTATTTATATGACAACTACTTGTTATTTCACTTTTTTTAAGTCAGGGTATAAGGATGACTTTAGGATATCACTAAAAGTTAGCTAATCGTTTTCGCTACGTCACATTTTTTTTCCAATATGATTATATGATCCAAATCAATTGAAAGAAATGTAAGTGCCCATACTTAAATTCAAGTTTAAGCATTGCAACTGGAAACATCGACTGTTATCACATTGGATGCATTTAGCGAGCATAATATTAACATACGTTTTAATTACATCATTTATGAAGCAATAATAAAATACTAAAAAAAATCTTCAATAGAACCATCCTTCTTTTTTAAAATCTACAAGGATTTTTTCCTTTGGGATGAGTAAGGTTAAGCGTACATACATTTGAATATCCTTTTACTGCCTTGCACTCAATAGACGAAATGAAACTACTCCTCGGAGTATTTTTACTTCAAACATTTTCGACTTACTGTTTACCATTTTTTCGTATGTAGGTTATAAAATTGTCTATTCAGAAAGTTGTTTTTTATTAGTCATTAGAATGAAATTTTCACGTGATTTATTCATCATTCGGCTGGGTACTTCTAGGTAACTGAAATCTCATTTGAACTTCATGTAAGTTTCTTTAATACACATAGTAAAAAAATGTGTATCATTGAGTAAATCAAATAAATCAACTTTACTTTACAGTCAACACATAAATCAATCAATACTTGAATAGAAACATTTCACGAAAACTAGTCAAAAAAATTAAGCTTATTTTTTTTATTAATTGTAAAAGTGTTACAATAAAATAAAAGGAAAACTTATTGTAGACTTTCTCATTTTGAGCCTTAGATAAAGTGGATGGCTTAAATTATCACATATATTCATTTCTTTTAATAAAAATCAATAAATCATTTGAAAAAACATTTTTTACCGATATCATTTAGGGACTCCAACATTTGATCATGAAAATTATATATGGCAGAAATTACTTTTAGTCTGTTCACTGTCGATACAAAAAAAAAAATATATATATATTTCATGAGTGGAACCGGTTTTAACCATTTAAAATAAAAGTGGAATTAGTACAAACGAGTATTTTATTTTATGAAGATGGCAGAAATTTTAATTTATGTTTTTTTTATAGAACATTATATTTCATTACTTCGTTAGATTCGGAATATATATACATAGTTTTGCTAATACACGCTTAGCATTTGCTTTAAACTTATTAAAAGATGTTGTTCGAATTAAAAGAAATAATTTTACATGTATTAAATTACACCGAAAAAGAATACAAACGACTTTAGTTCCGCAACAATTTATTATGCACGCAAGATTCATAATTGAAAAATTGTATTTGCAGTAACAATATTATCGCTTTAATAATATGTATGTACCTATATTGAAATTAAGATAACCATTACAATTCCAAGATATATAACCCAAAACAGATAGCGATATAATTGTATACATAATATGACGATTAAATGTATATTTTATGTTTGACTTAGAGTAAGTTTGCACCTTGTCTTTATAATGAGTTACGTTTGAGGTGGTATTGGTCGGTCACTTCCATTGTAAGATGATCCTGATCAATCCTAAACGCTTGACAACCCGCAGCCCGCGTCAGCCTCTGTGATCTGATGATAAAAGATAAAATCCTAGCTATTGGTCAAGTCCCGGGAAGGCGAAATATTAAAATAAAAAAGGACATTATATTTAAGATCATATTTCCAACGTGTTTTTCGTCTCGAGTTGATCTTGATTGCCATTAAATAAATTAAATTATCGTAAAACGTGCCACCATAGTTAATATTAGTTTGACGTTTAACTACTTTTTTTAATGTATTTGTTTAAATGTCTTACAATTATTTAAATCCAAACTTTTGTGGGTGATGCAGTTATTTTTTAAAAACATCTAATGAAATATTTCTTTAAGAGACTTTCACATGCTTTATATTGTAAAAGGTGTATTTTTTTAACAAACGTCGGCTTTCAATGCATTTGAGTGCAAAAAATCCGTTTACTTATGAAAATAATTCTGCATGCATTTATTAAACCAAACTCTTAAGTGCCATTAGATCCCAAAACTCACATAGCGTCGTCGGCTTATACGAGTCTTAAAGCTGTTTCTAATGCTCTGGGACGAACGAATTTCCACCTCGTTGGGACCTTTAAGGCATGGGTCAAAGGATTTTTATAACCTTGCATAAAATGTAACGGTAATCGTTATATCCGGAAACCATAAACTGTTTACTCTATATGACACCCTTTTAAATCTCTATTGATTTTTGTTGCTGTACACCGAAACATTTCTAGATAGAAGTTTTGACAGCGATCATCGTGGTTTTGAAATATTTCACGCACCATAAAAATATGTGTTTATAAATTTAATGGACACTTTTTGTTTCCCTATTTAAAACAAATTGCGTGAAAGACAATTGTATTGTATCCGATGAATTTATTAAAATCCAACTGAATCAACGCTTTTTGAAAACTTTCCATAATTATTGATACAAAGCATTATCAGTATCTTTACATTTTTTTAGATTTTCAATACAAATCATTTATTTTTAAATTATTTTCACTGCGAATTATTCTTTATTGATACAAAATGACTGTCTTATCAAATTTAAGTCCACTATTTTTAAATTCAATTTTATTATAAAAAAGGCTTTTTAGTTGTAAAAAAACTGCTACTTTGGAATTTACAAATAATCCATGTCCAATTTAAAAAACAAGGCAAAATTTTAGTATGGACCTAAATGCATAATTTTTGTATTATAATTTAATTTAAGGTATCAGAATCGCCCATTTTTGCGGGTTCGACTCCACAACCGTTTTTGAAACTAAATGACTATTAAACATATTATTTAAATAGTTAAATTGTAAAATACTCCAAATTACACTATAAAGTGGGTTTGGTTACAACAATAAAATAAAATACCAAGTAGCAACTATTTTGAATGTTTACTGTTTTCGGTTAAGATTAAGTTGTATAAAAAGCAAGGATTAATTTGAATAACAGTACACATATAAATAATTACAAGAAGCAGGAAGGAATTTTAACAAGCAGGTACTGTTATTTCAAAAATAAAGAGAGAGAACATCAACCGACATGAATATTGTAAAGAGAAAAATTCCCTACGAGCAGATTAAAGAACAATGGAGACCGATTTCAAAAGGTTCAAAACATCAAGAGTTAACGGTTTTTAGATCTTAAATATTCTTGCTGAAAATTCTCTTTTAAAATATTTTATTTACAGCAAGATTTCTCTTTGTAAAAAACGCAGGAATACAATAAGATCAGAAATTTATTTGTGTAGAATATATTTAAGCTTTATGAACCAATTATCTGTTTCTGTCAATTTTGTAGATTTTAATGCTTTTATATATGTAGAATACAAAATAAATATTACTATAACTTTAACTATGTTTCATTTTTATTATAAAGTGCTGTAAAAACTCGATAAATTGGATTAATGAGGGTGAGAAGTTATCTGTTAAAATAACAACTCCGTGATATAATAACGTAGGGTGTTTTCAATCGTGTTTTTTTTATTTGTTGATAACATATTAAACAATAAATTTATAGACATGGGCAGTAAATTCTTTATAATTTGTTTATAATAATGTTATGATACTTGCCCGATCGTAGAGAAAATCTCATTATAACTAAACAACAGAGGACAACAAGTTTACCACCCGTCATTCACCGTCAGCAATTAAGCGTCAATTGATTCCATAAACAATTTTTAGTCTAGAAATGATCGCTGAAGACAATAGGTAAAGTTAGGTAAAATTCTCAATATTTTTTTTTAATCCATGTGGACCATATGGTCTCCTCGCTGAGGTACCTCAACTGAATTTATTTTTTTATGAAAACTGCTTGTTACTCAGTTACTCAATTTCTCTTTTTCGAAGAAAGGATAAAGACAGAACTAAAGGTTGGAATGGTAGGGGGGGATGTTCATCATTACAAATTTCATGTCTTCGGATAAATCGATTGAAAAATTGCTGTTCGTACTTCCGTAATTCGAATCTGTGAGGTCCGGCATGGAAGCCAATGACGTTGACCACTGTGCCATGGACCCGATTTCATACTATTATAATGGCGATAAAATATGCCAGTGATCATTCATAGACATTGAATTGTTTATTTGAATAACTGCTAGTGGGGAATTGCAAGCGGTAATTTTTCCTTGACTCCTAAGTAAATAAACGACAATTTTTTGGCGACACATTCACACATCGACGCCATATTAATTACGTCGATGTGTTGATTGAGACTGTGATGTGTTGGTGAATGTTTTTTTAACAATTCAATAAAATTTATTGGGTCTCAACTAGGGCTTCCAAACCGGTTTAAACCGAAACCGGTTAACCGGTTTATCGCGTGTTTTGAAAAAACCCGAAAACCGGTTTATTTCTCTCGGTTAACCGGGTTGTATCAAAAATACTCTTTTCTTATTTTTCATTGTTTTTTACAAAAAGAAAAATGTTTTATAATGAATTTACTGCGTTATATAGGAAACAATTCACAAATTAAAACAAACATGTACATATATACATATATTTTGTAGAATAATCTACTTCTGTCTCAAAGTTGTCCATGTTGTGAACAGAAATGACTCTTTCAAATAATTTGACATTTTTTGACAAGTGAATATTTTGGTATTCTACTCTATTTTTGTCTAAACATTGGATTTCTTGACTTATCTTGTTGGTATTTTTTAAAAATTGAATGCATTTAAACATCATTCTTTTGGTAAGTTTTATAATCTAGCTCGTCTCAACCTTTAAGCCTCACTCTAATTTAACAGCAACATACACTACAAGTATTGTTGGTAAACAATAATTTGACACCCTAAATTCATTGAAACTATTGTTGTAAGGGTTTACTAACAAGCGGTAGTTTGAGATCAAACCACACGTCATTGATAATAATTATTATTATTGTGATTCTACATCACCCTGTCATTTCTAAAGTCTACTCTATGTCATCGTATAATACGAAAATACTCGCTATGTGAGAAATACTACATTTTGAATTATTAGATAACATCTAACAGACTTGCAATTACAAACAAAGATGAAAAAAATATTTTTACAATAGTTTTATTATACATTTGATTAATTCATTTTTTTGGCTTGACTTTCTTTTATATTATAGGAAGTAATGTTAAATCTCATTTGATTTTTTCACTCTTCCTTTAATGCAAATCGAAAGTTATGTTATAACTAATTATTTACCATAATGTATTTTATTCGTTCTAACATAAACGAAACATCTGCAGATCTAAACAAAACAGTTAGATTAGTACAATAAATAGACTTATGTTCTCAAAATGTTAAAAAGGCAGTAGCTATTTTTCAACTGGAATGAATAAAGAGAACAAAAAAATATAATAAGCAGTTCAGAATATTTTAACTAACCATTTTTTTTTTAATTTTTAACATCACATCACTGGATCCCTCAACTTTTTACCGGAAACGATGCTTTAGTTCCAAGTTACATGAGCTTTTAATTAATCCCAAACCAAATTGTTTTTACATTGGATAAAAACAAGATTCAAGGCATATGCTTTCCTTTAATAGATCTAATGAAAGAGAGATCTTGTTTTTGTCATATTATCACGACTGTTCAATCGGAATCTAGTAGAGCTGCATGCACAAATTCAAGAAATGATTTTTCAACTGACTGGTGGTTTTTTCATACCAAATATCAAATACTTTCAGTCATCCGATCGAAAACAAAAACCGCTAGTCATTTATTATTCCCTTCTTTTTGTTTTTGCATTTTACGAAAAAAAATAGGCCTTATTCAATGATATAAGATATTATTACAACAAATCGTTTATGAGATTTTTCATATTTTGTTTAGACGATGCTCGAATATCACAGTAAATGTGTTATTTATTCCTTATTAAATGACCTGTTTTATGAATTCACGCCGCAGTTAAAATTGTCTTTTACAGACACTGTTTTTATAGAAGACAAAATTTACAAACTCGTTTGAATTAAAACCTGTTAATATCCGAAATTATTACATAGTAAAATAAACGTTAAACTATTACACTTAAGGGGCGAAGTCAAACACTCGTAAGTCGTATCTATAATTTAACCGTCAGTCACATCTTCGGTCGTAAAATAGAGAGCTTTGCCGTATTACGCAATGGCGATAATAATAACGCAATTCACGTAATAATAGCATAAGCCCTTGAGAAAGGAGTCATAGGTATAATACGCAGGGTATAAAATGATTGTTGATTAACGTTTAGATTCAAGTTTCCAGAGAACTCTGGCCGACAAGATGTCACGTTCGGTTGGTTTTGGAAAGTTAGGGTTGTAAATTCGATTTATATATTTTCATTTATTGATTTATTTGATCGCAGCTATATTTTGAGACTATTTTTACGAGCGTATAAAATGTACTCACTTCGTTCAGTATCCTTCTTATGCGGTAATCATTCAAAACTTTTGTTGTTAAACACCAATGAAAACACGGTGCTTATCATTATATTTGGACTATGAAAACTATAAGACTTTTATTATAAAATATGTTTAAACTGCAGACTCAATTTGATTGAAAACATAATTTTCAACTAATTATATCATATTATTTTTTTATCCATGTCCGCTCCCGATGTGGATCATATGGCCTTCTAATGGAGGTATCTCAATAGAAGTTTTTTCTACGAGAACTGTTTGTTACTCAGTCGCTCAACCTCACTTTTTTTTCTTTCAAAGTAAGTAGTAGGGAAAGAAGGATAAGGTTAGAACAGGACTAGTGGTTGGCTAATCGCTATTACTACACCCAGTTATTAAAGGATTAGAACGATGGGAGCAGAGGAAATTTTGTGAATTGACATCACAAACACTCAGTCTTCGATCACAACTTTGAATTGAATAATTCTCAAATTCACTGTGAACTGACCGGGAATCGAACCCAGAAAAGACAGTAGAGCAAGCTCTAACCAACTGGGCCACAGCAGGCGACATTGGTTATATCATATATTTCAACATTACTTTTGATAGATAACTGAGAATAGTTTTTTATGTAGCAACTTTAAAGTAATATCTTTTTAATAGGTAATATAATAATTTGCATATTTTACATGGTAGCTTATTATTATTGTTCTTGATTAAACTATTTACGATATTCATAGTACATGACACCACACGGATGATATCGTTATCATAGTGTGTTTTCCAGCGTTACTTGCCACAGTCTGTAAGCAAACATATTATTATATTTTGTATTAGAATGATAACGTGTATTCTATAACTCTTATACGCGTGTGTCTAACAGTTTGAGGATACGCTTCCCATCCCTGCTTCTGTTATCTGTTACGACGACATGTTTGAAGTGCAGTTCGATAAGCCAGCTACTCACAAACTGTGGCATGTAAGCAAGATATATAAATGAGTGTTGAATACTGGTTTGATAAATCATTTAGAATTTAAAATATATAATTTCGACATCAACTACAGTTGATTTTTTCACTGAAACTGCTTTAATGTTATTAATTTTTACAATTGAAAATTCTTATTTCTTTATTATTCTTTTTCAACAAAGGGACGAATTTTGAAATTGTAATTGTTAGTTGTTTAGATAGTTTGATCCAACCGTTTGAGAGAATCAATTATTTTCATAAATTCATATTTGCGATAAGGGATTATCTAGATCTGAACATTTACAAAGTTGTTTATATTATTTTTTAAAACAAAAACTACAGCACATTTCAGAGAGAGGTGTTTATTAATATTGTTTCTAATATCTACACATTAAATTTTCTTTAAATCTCTAATATGAATTAGAAACACTGATAGTTTAACAATTTTATTTACTATAATATAAATGCTTATTCAATACGGTTTCAATACTTAGTAACGCAAGCAATTCTAGTTTTGCATGACGGATACTATCCATGCAAAAAAACCGTGTAAATAAAGATTAAATGTAATTATATAAGTAAAAGATAGATTTCACTACATTGGACCGTGCAAAAAGAGAATTAGGTGTTTGTGTTAAGGTGGAAGTATGTGATAATTTCTAAACGTTAATAACTCTTGCGGCTCGGAGACCAGAAAAATACTTCTCTGCTGATGGGGGTCGTTTAGGGACCCCAGTGGTTTTCTCATTATTGGCCTTATTCTTATGAATTTCAAAAAAAAAAATAGTCTGAGGTCTTTAAAATATATCTCTGCATCATTTCTCATACATTTTTTTTTATAAAAATCCATGGTTTTTTAATAAATAATCATATTTTAAGTTGCGCGTAAAAAGACGTCATTTCAGCACAAATATGTATTTGTAACTAATGCGTTCACGCGTAGTGATCTTACGAACGATCGCTGATAAGCGGGCGCTTATCTCGTTATCGCATCGCGTTATCGTGTATTTATATAAACTACAAAAGGTCCAAAAAACTATGATATAAGAATACCTTAATTATAATCATTGTATCACCCATATTAAAATAGATATTTAAGAAAATGTGGGTATTGGGGTCGCATTTCTTGAGCTTAGAACCGGAAAAGTTAAACATGTTTAATTAAATATATGGTATTTTACTAAATATATTATATTTCTAAAACTAGGGTTAAACTAGTATTATTTTAATATGTCATTACTTATAAAATTCACACTCTTAAACCTCAGTTTTATATGTAACTACACTAAAAATATCATTTTTATATAAACATCACCCGTTTTCTTCAGATACAATTGTTGAAATAAAACATAATTGGTATGACCAATCCTATGTTTTTATAAGTGTCTTGTCGTAAAATAATGCCTGGAAACAAAATAAGCGATTTTGTCCTCAAAAAGCTGAAGACCGAATTGAAAATGTAATCTGTAGTTGGTACATCTCTGATATTAAAAGCACGCAACACAAGCTATTGTTAAAGTTTAATTGAAATGTTTACGTAACACAAGTGGCGGTAGAGATGTCCCATCCAAAAATGGAAACTGACATCTGATAAGAGTCTGGAACGAGAACTCCCTTGTTCTTATCCGCAAACTTTGCTACAGGGGTCGTAAATTATGACTTGGAGGGGAGGGAATTACATGAATCAATAACATAACAATGTAACCAGATATTTATCAATGCGTTGTTTAAAAAATTTCATCATTTACAAAATTAATACAAAAAAAAATATTTGCATCTTCTCATAGATCTGTTTTGAAAAATGGTAAGCGGATATGAAAGTGTAGTTTCTCATTCAATTCGACGTATAGCTAAATATCGCGTATATTTTTCTTCTTGAAAATGTTTCTCGAGTCATGAAAATATTTGTCAAACTTGATATCACATTGTTGTATTTCGAGAAGAACAATACATATTAATTAATTTTAAAAAGATGATTCAAATCAATATTTATAAATGGAAAACTCTTGAATATTATATTTTTCCTATACACATAATTTATGTATGTGTTCATTTTGTTAAGCATACAAATTAACTATTTTGAAATAATATAATAAATGTTTTTGAACTGGTTTTAGTACTACGTACGGTGGTCTAAGCCAGTGCTTCCCAACTTTTTTCGTTCCACGGCCCCCTAAATCTAAAAAAATAATCCGCGGCCCTTTTCAATTGTCTCCGTAACTCGTTTTTTTTGTTTTTTTAGCTCACCGACGAATTGGAAATCCTCGATTTGCTATACTTTTTTCCGAAATCTAAATTTCTCAATCCCGCATTCTCGCGGCGGCCCCTAAAGAAATTCCGCGGCCCCCAATATGGGAAGCACCGATTTGACAGACTTAAATATATAGATATTTGTACTTTCTACTGAATTTCGCGGCCCCGCGAGAAATCCTACGGCCCCCAGGTTGGGAAGTACTGGTCTAAGCCAAACTTTGTGCTCTAAACAAATAATAAAATACTAGCTGTAAGCCCGTTGACCTCAACGGAGGGATTTTTGTTGCATTTTTAAGTAGTCAGAAAAGTTACTGGCGTGAAAAATAAATTACTAACCTATTTATTGAATAATCCAGAAATTCTGATAGTAAAAGAAATATCTCGGGGCGTATATCGATAGCCCTGCCCTGCAGTATTTAAATTGTAAATTATTTATTTTTGGAATAATGTTCTAGTTTGCTAACAACTATTTTTCGTAATAGCAGAAATTTCGTAAGTTATTGAATTTTTGGAATAATTTTTAAGTTTGCTAACAACCATGTTTCCTAGAAGCAGAAATTTTGTAAATTATTTAATTTTTGGAATAATGTTTATGTTTGCTAACAACCATTTTTCTTAGAAGCAGAAATTTCGTAAATTATTTTATTTTTGGTATAATTTTTAAGTTTGCTAACAATTATTTTTCCTATTAGCAGAAATAGACCTCGTAAATTATTTAATTTTTGGAATAATGTTTAAGTTTGCTAACAACCATTTTTCATAGTAGCAAAAAGAGTCCTTGTAAATTACTTAATTTTTGGAATAATGTTTAAGTTTGCTAACAATTATTTTTCATAGTAGCAAAAATAGTCCTTGTAAATTACTTAATTTTTGGAATAATGTTTAAGTTTGCTAACAATTATTTTTCATATTAGCAGAAATAGACCTCGTAAATTATTTAATTTTTGGAATAATGTTTAAGTTTGCTAACAACCATTTTTCATAGTAGCAAAAATAGTCCTTGTAAAATACTTAATTTTTGGAATAAAGTTTAAGTTTGCTAACAATTATTTTTCCTATTAGCAGAAATAGACCTCGTAAATTATTGAATTTTTGGAAAAATGTTTAAGTTTGCTAACAACCATTTTTCATAGTAGCAAAAATAGTCCTTGTAAATTACTTAATTTTTGGAATAATGTTTAAGTTTGCTAACAACCATTTTTCTTAGAAGCAGAAATTTCGTAAATTATTTTATTTTTGGTATAATTTTTAAGTTTGCTAACAATTATTTTTCATAGTAGCAAAAATAGTCCTTGTAAATTACTTAATTTTTGGAATAATGTTTAAGTTTGCTAACAATTATTTTTCCTATTAGCAGAAATAGACCTCGTAAATTATTTAATTTTTGGAATAATGTTTAAGTTTGCTAACAACCATTATTCTTAGAAGCAGAAATTTCGTAAATTATTTTATTTTTGGTATAATTTTTAAGTTTGCTAACAATTATTTTTCATAGTAGCAAAAATAGTCCTTGTAAATTACTTAATTTTTGGAATAATGTTTAAGTTTGCTAACAATTATTTTTCCTATTAGCAGAAATAGACCTCGTAAATTATTTAATTTTTGGAATAATGTTTAAGTTTGCTAACAACCATTTTTCATAGTAGCAAAAATAGTCCTTATAAAATACTTAATTTTTGGAATAAAGTTTAAGTTTGCTAACAATTATTTTTCCTATTAGCAGAAATAGACCTCGTAAATTATTGAATTTTTGGAAAAATGTTTAAGTTTGCTAACAACCATTTTTCATAGTAGCAAAAATAGTCCTTGTAAATTACTTAATTTTTGGAATAATGTTTAAGTTTGCTAACAACCATTTTTCTTAGAAGCAGAAATTTCGTAAATTATTTTATTTTTGGTATAATTTTTAAGTTTGCTAACAATTATTTTTCATAGTAGCAAAAATAGTCCTTGTAAATTACTTAATTTTTGGAATAATGTTTAAGTTTGCTAACAATTATTTTTCCTATTAGCAGAAATAGACCTCGTAAATTATTTAATTTTTGGAAAAATGTTTAAGTTTGCTAACAACCATTTTTCATAGTAGCAAAAATAGTCCTTGTAAATTACTTAATTTTTGGAATAATGTTTAAGTTTGCTAACAATTATTTTTCCTATTAGCAGAAATAGACCTCGTAAATTATATAATATTTGGAATAATGTTTAAGTTTGCTAACAACCATTTTTCGTATATATATAAATAAATAGTTAATTAAATTAATATATATAATTGAGCAGCCCTATATAGCCGTTCACAACCCTGCAGGTGGAAATCTTGGAATTTTCAGAACAGTTCAAAATCGTTTAGTGCAAGATTTCACCCACAGAAGTCAATATTAGTTCACTAAAAACGCGTTTTTATTTTTTGCTTTGTATTATTTAAATTATATAGAGTTTTTATATCGCTTTTCTCAATATATTCGTAGAGCAGTGGTAAGCTGTCCGAACGTCGCGCATGAAAATTGGGGCATGGTATCGAATCCCACAGCTTGAGAGAATATTTTTTGAAAATTAATTGTTTTTACACATAATAAAATAAAAATGTCATGATTTCAAAAATTCACTCATGACGTCAGAGAAAAATGAAGAAATGAATTAATGACGACAGCGGGGCAGGATGGGGGGGAGGGGGACCGTCTTTCTTGACGTCATCGAAAAGGCGAAATCGCGACCATAATATATAATATACAAACGAAAAAAGTATCTCTTTAGTATGAATAAAAAAATGTTGACAGCGTGGCTGGGGTGGAGGAGGGGAAGGGGAAATCGGGGACAATTTACAGACAGACGGACGGACGGACGGACGGACGGACGGACATTATCGACTATTAATATATAGATGACTTCACGCGTGCTAAAATCTAATGGCTTAAGTCTAAGTTAAGTTGGGATATTTGCGAGTCAAAATAACCAGAATACTGTTTTTAAATTCATCGATTTAATTTATATAAAAAAAATATACAAAAATAATGCAAGGTTCGACGCTGGCGAGAAGTGAGTCTGACATTCGACACTCACAAACCTGTGAACGTCATTGACGCATCGAGACTATACGAGTAGCTTTGAATCATAACTCACATTTTACGAGAATGGAATTATGAGAAAATCGCAATAAATCATAGGAGCACTATTTTTTTTTTTGTAGTTTTAAAACAAGTAATAGTTATTACTATAAATATTTATAGTAAGTGAAAAGTTTGACTTTTTTTAATGAAAAATATACTTTTAAACTGATAAAAATACAGATCGCCAATTGGTTAATTTTAACGTCTCATTTTATTCATGATAAATGTGAGCTCGATACCAATGGTGATCTTTGACTGTGGTTTTATCATTTTTTTTACATATATTGTCACCCTGCGAGCTCTTAGCCGGTGTGATCAAAGACAATGTGTGATGTTCTAACAATCAAAATTGTTATTAATGTTATACGTCAATTGATTTTTTTTAAATTATTTTTTTATCGAAAATAATACAGTCAAATCAACCACATAACTAAACATAAGAGGCCAAACATGACGCGATGGTATTATAAATTATTCATGAATTATCAATTGATTACTATGTTATCATTAGAGCATTAACAACTAAACCGTTTATAATGCTTAAGTAATCTGATTATATTTAATAAATGTGTAATCAGAAAAAAAAGAGGATTTTATTTTTTTAGTATAATGTCATTCCACCAAGTAATTATTGACAGTAAAATGACCTCAAAATATGTATTTTGTATTACATCTTTATAACTCAAATGTTAATCAATTTACAGGGATAAAAAAATATAACAAATATTTTTTTGTTTTTACATTACATCAATAAGCCACTTTTTTCAATATGTTTTAGCATTAATATCAAGTATCAACTTTACGTGCTCTATTTAATATTCTATAAAGGTGTTATATGTGTTATGTACAATGATATTCTGGGAAATGCTAATTTGTAATATTAAATTTAATTATGCTACACAATATGTAGCCATTATTTCAAAAGGGGCTTCAAAATAATTCATTATGAATATAATTGGAACGCAATTGAACATTATAATTCCTTTTATGCAAATTCAAAATTTAATTAAGACGTGTTCATATCACACAGCCCGTTGAGCTTTATGTATTCATTGGAATTTTGGTATTTTTTTCTGTCGTGTCATGTCACGATTTAAGCAATTCAACGAAGATATCATGAAGACATATTTAAATATTTGAATTCAAACAAAAATACCGTCATCACAACCAAAAGATAAACTATACTAGAATGTAGTCTCAAAATAACATTGAAAGCACTAATATTTTTTGGAATATTAATTTAATTGATTTTAACTTGTCTGATTTAAATCTGACGCGGGAAACCGAAATAATTCTTGTAAATCTGAATTTATTACTTTTATATATTTTTATTAATCCATGTTCACTCCCAATCAAGTACATTTTCCCTCCGAACGGAATCATTTCAACGGAAGTTTGTCTACGAGAACTGTTTGTTGTTTAACATCACTTTTTCGAAAATAGTAGGGATAGAAGGATAAGGCTGAGACAGGACTTGTGGTTAACTTATCGCTTTCGCTATACTTCGTTATTTTAGGATTGTAAGGGTGGGAGGGAATGTTTTGGATATCGCAAACACCCACGCTTAAGAACAGAAATTAAAAAACTTATTGAAGAAAATATGTTTGTACTAAGACTTCAAACCGTGAGATCCTTCGTAGACACCAATGACGTTGACCGTTGCGCCACGGCACAACCACTGCTAGTAGTTCTTTAATATGTATTTAAATTTGACAATACAACCACAATAGTCGCTAACAAAATTCTTAAATTCTTGTATAATTCATTATATCACTTTCATAATTTAACCTTATTAAACCTGATCGATTATCCATATAGTTTGAGATTTTCTATAATTATATGCCTGCTAGTGAGACATTCATAATACGATTTGACAATTCAATGACATCGATACAATTTATTAAATAAAAACAAAAAAATCAATCGATTTTTTAGCTTGTATTTACATTTAACATTAATCATTTTGTATTGACTTATTGTTACATACTTAAAAAGACAATACAAATTATAAAAAAAATACATTTATCTGACTGGGTTCTGTATATAATCAATATTTTTTAATATAAAATTTTAATTAAACGTTTTTTCTCCATCGGTTTTACTACAAGGTTTCACATATGTGTCAGTGATTTGATAAACATATTCAGACTTACTACTGGATGATTATTATGTGTGCATGTATTATTGACACGTTGATTCCTATACATAACAATTAATGAGAATATGAAGATTGAAATTCTATATTATACATTCAGTGAAATTGATAAAAATCTTTATTTTTAAATCAATGTATAAGCATTTATTCTAGTTTTAAAATGTCAATATTTTTTTATTTTCCCGCTATTGCTCAGTAATTAAAACAAAATAATATTCCTTGAAGTAAAATACAACGTAAATTGTAACTGGACGAAAAATAGCAATGTTTTGAATAGAATATATTACGGAACAGCTACCGAAAGCAAAATTTCATAATAATACAGAAATAACATGTATCTCACATGAAGAAAGTTCTTACTTCTAACTAAATCTCCATGGACACATCTCAAAATTATTTGGTTTCAGCATTTTTGCTTGACGGTACAATACACGTTGTTTAGAGATACATAGCTGTATCTTCGTCTCATTCTCCAAATGCATCGCGGAAAGACTGCATACATAAAACTGAACTGAGTGTATGCATGCAGAAAATGTTCAATTCAAAAAAATGTGTTGGTTCAAGGTTTTTTTAACCGAGACTGTAGCCAAGTTTTCATCGTTATTCTTTTCAGTTGAGGTCTTCATTTTAAGTCAGCTCGAAACACTTTCGGGATAATACAATATTGTAATTAATACTGCTATTGTCATTGGTACTAGATCATCCAATTCCGGACCTTGTTTGTTATTTCGGGATTGGTCATTCACCATAAAATCGTGTCGCAATTGAGAGTTTGAGACTTATCGACCGGTGAGATTCCGGCGTCCCAGACGTCCGCCGGCTTACTATCCATAGGATGTACTCGGCGGAACTGAGGGATGCATTGGAGAAAGCAAATCAATTGGCGGGAGACAGGGAAACATGGAGGTGCCGCGTGGTGGCCATATGCTCCACATAAGGAGCGAATATAGTCAGAGAAGAAGAAGAAGATATTTATCATACTAGGTAACATTAAAATAAATAAAAATTTGAGAGGTCTCCGTTGGTTTTATTTAATTTTATATTAAGTATCAATTTTTGAGCATAAAATAAAACATATTTTTTTATTTGTATGAGACCTTTTCTTAAACAAGCAATCATTTCTTAGAATCGTGTTGTGGTAAATCGCGCGACAGCAATCTCGCGAAGCAACGACCATTACAAGGGGCACCGCGACGCGACTTTTAGCTCGGAAATTCATGCGGAGACGAAGGCTATTAAAGGATACCGGAATCCTTATTCGTTCCCTCTACGTCACATTCGGGTTAATGGATTTTTGAATGCACCCCGTATACTGCGCTCGATCAAGACTTATGTAGTTATGAGACACCCATAAAACCATCTTCTGAGAAAAGGGTTACATCGAATGGTTTTTGCTGACGTTCAAACGAAATTGTACTATGAGTTGTGAAAGAAAAAGATGTAGCATTAGACGTTTGTCTAGACAAACTATTCAAAGCATAAATTGTGTAATCCTACCATATCATTTAAAAGAAAACATTCTAATGTATTTAATTAACATATATTATAATAAATAATCGCGTACTTATCAATGTTATTTTATTGATATGTATATGTTACAGCTAAGGTCTGCGATCAATGTATAAATCAAATTAAAATGTTTCACTTTAGCTAGTTACAGTATACACAAGAGAATAAATTAACATTTCAATTAATCAATTAGTACATCAACTATACAGACGTAGTTTAATTGTTAACTTTAAAATAATCACTCGTATACTCATAGTGTTGACATTCACAGTCTCCACAGATGTGCACGCGCAATCGCGTAGTTGTTGTATTTAACAGACATCTACATAACCTGAAAAATTTCAACGTCTTGTTGTCACTCTTGCCCTCGTCGATATCCGAAACAATATCGTTAACCACAGTTAAAGCTTTTCTCTGTAGCATCCCCATTGACAGACTGATTTTACACTTTAGAAGAACACACATTATGCATGTCCCCTCAATGATAGAGTGTTATAGTATATTATTTTTTAAATTATAATTTACTTAGGGTTTTTCGATTGATATTAGTTATAATGCCTTTAGAGGCACAATTATATTTATATTTATAAATAATTTAAGTAAAAATACATTGCATGACGATTCAATATAAATTTAGGTGCTCCAACGTATATAAAAATAAATGTTTTGTACAGTGTTAAAAATAATAAGTAATTCTGACAATGTGAAATAGCATTAAAAGCCATTTACATTTAATGATAACCGAGTTAAAAAAAAAAAAACATTGAGTGGTGCTGCAGAAACTGGTCGTAAATTTAAATATAATGTATTTTTTCAGCTAAAAAAATATTGTGGAAATGTGTGAAATAAAAAAAATACAACATGCTACCTATTAAGCGTTCGTGAAACTCTGCATCCGCAGCTCGCTCTACATTTCACCCTTTGCTCACTCTTTTTTATTTTCTAGAGTTAACCTCTAATCAAGCGTAGATGAGCTATAATGATTTCCCATTTTAAACTATGGAGTCTGTACAAGGCTTTTTACTTTTACCTATTTTAAAAAAAGGTCTTTCTTCTGCATACAAATGTTCAAAATTTGAACAATGTAATGATAATATACTCCACTTTACAACTAAGCAAAACGCTTAAAATTAATATTCCATAACAACACACATACGTGATTGATAATATATTTATTTCATATCATTGTGAATTTTCTTATAAAAATTGTGATTTTGATGTCAATTATTTTGCAATCATTTAAAAAAAAACCAAAAAATTGTTCTTAAAATTATAACGACATATTGTGTATTTGCTTATTTATTGTGTAAATACTTCTATAAATTGTAATTCAGCGCACGGAATAAATACTAATTAGGTTTTGAAATTTGTATTTATTTTTATTTAAGATACCGATGATTGGTGAAGTTTTTTTTAGATTTTTGTTTTGTTACTCAGTTGCTCAACGTCTCTTTTTTACAAATAGAGAATAGAAGAGGGCAGGACTAATAGTTGTCTTATCACTCTAGCAACGCCCCATTTTAGGATAGGATAGGTGGGAGGGTAAATTTAAGACATCACAACTACCCATGCCTTCAGAATAAATCGATTGAAAAATCAAATGATAAAACTATACGTAGTGGGATTCCTACCCCTCACCTCCGTAATCAAAGACAATGATGCAGGCGGCTATGTTTGAGTTACATACAATATAAAAAATATTTTGTCATTAGCGACACGGTTTTGTTTTTATGGTATATTCAACCATTCAAGTGCACGTATAAATTTCAAGATCTTAAGTGACTATTAGGGATTCTGTGTCGAGGCGTCCCGGGACTTATTAGGTTTTTTGCAGTCTTAAGTCCCGGGACATTGATGTTTATTCTCGGGATCAGTTTGAAAAAAAATACATTATATTCAGGCTGAAGGATTAAAACCCGGGGTTTTAAACAAAATTATTTATGGATATATAAAAGGGATCTGATAAAAAAACAAATATTTGGGATTTATAATTTCGTAGAAGTTTCAAATACCATGTGTTTATATATTGTAATATAACTGTAGCAAAAGCAAATTCCAAAATATTAAAATTAAATGTTCATACCTCATGTTGTTTTATGTACAAATGTTTTTTCACTATCATACAAAAATACCAATGTCTCAATCGAAAAAAAAGGTCTAAAAGCTGTATTGTGAAGTTACAGTCATAAATTTACTCCTGACGACGGCCGAATTCTTTGATATTTTTTCATTACATGTACCGTTATCATCCCTTCTTACTAAAAAATAACCGTAAGCATTGCACATATCCATTACATAAGAAAAATAATAATTGTTAAACATTTTATTTAAAAACGTTATTTTTACTAGTGCTTTCTTTCAAAAGGCGTGTAAGGCATATATGTATGTATGTAATACATACATAAATACATTCAAATATTTAATTTGAATAAAATTATAATTTTATTGAAGGGAAAATAAAAGTCTCGAGTCCCGGGATGTCCCAGGACTTTGACTTTATCACGCCTCGAGTCCCGGGACTTTAAAAACCCCTGAATCCCTGACTTCAGAATGACTAGGGCTTGTCGATTTTCAGTCGGGGTTGATGATCCAATTTTTATCTAAATTTGCGACATTCAACAACTGATTTTTTCAACTGGGTAATTTGGATTATCATATTCATTAAAAACTCCTGTAGTAAAAGCTGGAAATAAAATATATATTACACAAACATAATTTTATTTTCATCTACTTAATCATATTTATAGTTCTCATAAAAGGCTATAAAATATTAATCCACACTGCTAGGGGATAATAACAAAATCGTAAATTTATACACACCGATTATTTATTTTAATGGTTTCCTAGATCACCAGTCCTCTATAAAACTATGTTTTGCAAGCACGTGAAGTATTTAGAGGAAACAACGGGGCACATTCTATTTATGGACGCGCAAGAACAAAGGAGTTTTAAAACATCAAACCTTGCAATCTAAAACAACATAACCAACAACTTTATCGCTTTTGATTCCGCAAGCTGGTTAGAACAATGAATTTACTCAGTAACAAAAACAGAAGTCAACCGTACGCTATCTAACGAGTTTTGTTATGCTTGATAAGGCCAACTTCAACGGCCACTAGATGATATACTTGGCACTTCACAATATCTCGTGGAGGGAAAAAACAAAAACACTCGTAGCTTCTCTCGCCTCTACGACGGATCGTAGCGGATAAAGTTCGTAGTCTTTTGATTCGTAATAAGCTTACTAATGGCTTTTGAAGATAAAATATTTTTTTTATTTAGTGTATATATTACTTTTGTCAATTTCTAAAATATTTGTTTGGATGAATATTACTGGATTTCTGAAATGTAATAAAAATAATGTAAACATTGGCACCCAATTAAAAAAATATATATATATTTTTTTGGAATGTTTAATATACATTAAAAATACTTTTCATGGTTGCGTTTAGTAAGCCTTTTTGTAAATAAAGAGTTAATTATTTTAAAAATTATTGAGCAATACATATTTTAATGCATTCACTTTCCAGTTAAAAAAATACGATTTTGTTCCATAGAAAAGCTATATAAATATTTGATATTATTTTAGTATTTAGGATTTTGACTAAAATTTCTTAATGGAATTTCAATACTAAATTTGAACCGCTTAAATTATTCACATTTCGATACGCTTTGTCACTTATGACCCAGGATTAGATTTTTCACATTTCCGTGCATTCCAGTAGTCAGATATACTTGAACTAATAGCTAGTAAATAGTTTTTATCGAGTTCATATTATAATAGAGAAAATATTTTCACTAATTTTAAAATTTATTGATGTTATCGATTTTTTTTAATCCATGTCCGCTCCCAATGTGGAGCATATGGCCCCCTAATCGAGGTATCTCAATAGAGGTTTTTCTACGAGATTTTTTTGTTACTCGCTCAACCTCTCTTTTGCAAAGAGAGTAGTAGGAATAGAAGGATAAGGCTAGGACAGGTCTAGTGGTTGATTAATCAATCTCGTTACGCCCAGTTATTGAAGGGTCGAAAGGGTGGGAGGGAATTTTTAGACACAAAAAACAACCATGCCTTCGAACAGAAATCGATAAATCAACCGAATTAATGCAGTTCGTCCTGGAACTCTAGCCCGTGAGATTGGGCACGGAAGCCAACAACGCTAAGCACTGCGCCAAAGGATCCGACGATATTAATGATTCAAATTGGCGCAGTATGTTGTGAAAGAAAAAGAAGACTTAATTAAAAAGAAAACATCTCACTGGTAGTGTTAACATATTCTGAAGACTTAAAGTGGCTTTCGTATACAAAATTTATGTTCGATAGTCGGACAACAATTTTCGATGATTGATGCTCTGATTTAGTGTTAAATAACACGTAAACCACTACCAGTAAAGTAAATAAAAATATTCAATAAACTCGGAAAGAACATTATTCAACGTTTGTAGCACTCGCTCTGTAGGTAAGTTATTTTTAAAATTTCCATAGGGCAATATTAAAATTCCTACGAGAGAGCACGCGAGAGGCAAAAGCCAAATGAGTAGAGTAGAGTGACAGCAAACAATGCGTGAGTAAATCACTGTTTATTGATATGCCGAGGCAGACGTTGACGTGACGTCATCTCTGACGTGCTAAGTCATGCTGAAACACAGAAACTACCGACGTTCGCAACAAACTTTCCAAAATAGGGTGCCCACACATGTTTATTTTAATAGTTACTTTATTTTTCTTCAACGAAATTTTAGCACTGTGTTGATTGAACGATTTAATGCGGCTTAAGGGGGTATTCTAGTGTAGAAATTTGAAAAAAATCGATTCTTTCTTTTTTATATTTTTCTAATGTTTAGACATTTGAGAGTATGTCCTCAAAAGGATTTTTCAAAATTTTAATTATTTACCGAGTTACAGCGATTTTGGTGACGCAGAAACTAAGCTGGTCCGACCGGAACAGATTGAAACTCAACTTTAAACGTGTTATTCTCGAAACTACTTTTTTTAAGCTGACTTACATAATATCTTAAGTTATACCAAACAGATTTATTTGAAATTTTGTGTGAACTTTTTATATACATCTATCTATAGCCCGTAGCAGATTTAAGTAAAAAAATATTTTTTACTATTTTTTAAAAATTTGAAACTTAAAAAAAATGTAAAAAATCTTTTTTTTTTCAAACGGCTGCACATTTTCTGAAAAAAAAATATTTCACTTCTTCGAGGTAGGGGCTATAGCGACCTCCTTTTTATTAATTAAGAATCCGTTAAAAAAAAATTCAGATGATCAGAAAGGTTGGAATCATGTACGTCAGGACAACACCTTTTTTTGGACCCTTCTCTTTACCAGCCGATAACTTTTCGAGTTTTGATTTTTTATATATTTTTAAAATATAAATAAACGAATGGAAAAAAAATGAACGGTAAATGTTTATTTTTTACAGAGCTCGAAAAAACACCCAAAATTCGTGCCTCTACACTAGAATACCCCCTTAAGTTATTAATAGATAATCATAACTTTTTTTTATTATCGTTTATTGAAGAAAATAAATGGTTTTAAAAAAAAAAGCTATTCGATCTAAAAATCTGACTAACGCCTGACAGTGTCGACAAACCCTCAACTCATTGACCTTAAATTATTTTTATAAATTTAAATATTATAAACTTACTTTGTCTGTTTCCACCTTATGACATTATTATCAAAATAATGTTTTACGAACCTCATATACGAAATAGGTTTCTTATTAATGGATTATTCAAACGTTTCTTTACATATGTATGACTAAGCAACAGCTTTCATTTCGGCTCGAGGTTCGTTTTACTACCTGGCGCCATCCACGGAAGTTTTCTTTTTATATTTATATTTTATTTTAGTATACCTATTTTAAAATATGTTTCACTAGATCATTCAAAAACTTTTCTTTTAAGTTATTATTTGCTTTATTTAAATTGTTAACATAAACAATCACGAAATAAAGCAAATGCTGTGGATTTTTTTTTGAGTGTTTTATTTTATTTCTCAATCGTTATATTTCTCAATATTTGCATAATAAGTATGGTCATCGTAATACTGAGCCTGAAGGCAGTCATTTCCGTTAGTCAATCAGAGCAACGCATACTTGCTGCCATTGCCAAAGGTCGTCACGTGGCTAGAAATCTCAGTCGAATATGTTGTGCGTGCAAATTTTACACTCCACCAAAAACGGATCACGTGAAAAAATTACGAAATAGATCCTTTTTGCTCACATTAAAAAACGAAATATTTTTAATGGAATCGTTTCTGAAATATGTAATAGTTAAAATTAAAAAACTTTGCAAAAAATAATCTCTTTGCTTGTGTGTGATTTCATATTGTAAACAATTTTTTTAAAAAATACGTTGCTTTTTTTTATTTCAAAACTTTCTTTGTGGCAGGCCTAACGAAATGAATATGATGGCTACGAAAGTCATTTGACCAGCTTTTCCCACAACTCAAGTTTTGTTTTGATACACCAGAGATGTTTGTCTAGTATTTATATTTATGAATTGATTTTGAAGGGATTTTTAGTATTTTACTATTTTAAAATATGGTTTTAAAATAAATAACACATAATAAAAATAAAAATGTTCAACCAAACAAACAGCAAGGCATTTTTCAAGATAATAAATCAAATATGGATATAAACCGATCGTCAAAAAATACTACGATGTCAACTCCGATAGTAAAAACTTATCCGATTCTGATTTAAAAATTATGTTAAATTCGATGTACAATTATATTTAATATCAACTGAAATTCATAATTTTTGATCTTAATATAATTGAAAAAACAGTGTTTGAGTTACTTTTTGCTAGGACTTCACAGCCCTGATACAAACTTTAAGATAGGTACAACCCAAAAGTTACGATAAAATTTTACATGAAAAAAAATATATATATATACTTTGTTGTGTCTTTATATAAATATGTTGGTGAATGACGACGAGACTTGACAAAATAACTGGACATTTATAAAAACTATTGCAGAAACTTATGAATGAAATGAAATGAAAAAAAATACAGAGACGGTCATACCAAAATAAAATACGTAAGCTTCTTAAAGTCACTCTAAGACTTATTTCTGTATAAATTTTGCTCGACATCAGCTCAAATATTTGCCTTTTACCGTAGCAACTCATGCGGAATATGCAAAATCGCTTCAATAGCATCAAATTTATAAGATTCCTCTGGAAAATAGAAACAATATTTTAAACTGTCGTGAAAACATGGGCTGAATTGTAGTTTTCAAACTATACTAAACTATGATTTATTATAAGTTGCCAAAGAAAAAACTTTTATTGTACAATTTTTTTAAGAATGTCATCATATCGACTGTAGAAAGTAAAAAGGACGTAATCCACACATAACGAATTTTACAGGAGACACAAAAAACGTTTTTGATGATTTTGGGGCAAAGGCAAATCATAAAATATACACAACCTTGAAGTTCGTGGAGAGATATAAACTGGTGTTGAATTGACTTCATCTAATATTAATTTAATAAATTGTTTAAAAAAAACTTTTTAAGTCTTTTTTTCGGGTCGAAATTTTTGCAGGCCCTTCATTTTTAAAAACTTAATAGTTAAATTTAGATACTAATTCGACACTTTCAGATTACATCCTTTTGATAAAACGTGTATTAAGTTGTATACATTGTGATCATCAAAAAAAGCTGTTTTAAAAGAACTGTGTTTTTTCTATGTTACGTATTTTTTCTTTTCCACAGTCGATATTATAGTTCTATTATAATTGGAAATATTGTTTTTTTAGTTAAACAAAAATACGAAATCAATAATTTTCTCTATAATAAGGCAAATTTACTAAAAGCTGTTTAGCATTGCGACATCGCTAAAAATATCCCTTATTAAATAATAATACTTTTCCCTTTATTAAAAAAAAATAGAACTTGATTCGATAAATAAACTGCTGCTCATTGTATACATGGGTATCTCTGAGTTTTACTTCTTTGAGAAGCATCAAAGGACAAAATGTGTCGTAAAAACTTACAAAAGTGAGTAAGAAACAAATCTCTCAATTAATGAAAGTAGTTTTCAATTGAAGACTTCGTCAGAGAACAGATAGGATTCCTTATTCTGATCTTTTTATAATTGTTGTAAAAGTATTTATATTTCAAATAGAAAGAATAGATCATATTTAAGTTAAGTGGTCTTTGTTTTCAAGCCTTTATTATTTGTACAAATGTGTATCGTGTCATTATTATTTATAGCAAAATGATAGTTCTTTGATATAAGGCTGTACCAATTCCAAAAAATATTTTTTTACTCCAGGTAATATTATACGGTAATTATGTTTTTTGAATATCTTGTCCTTTTGTAAATCAATGAAATATTTTCTTCGAGGGCAGTATGATATTCAATCGCTTAGTGTTTATTTTCAGAGACAAAAGAATAGTCGCTGCACAACCGTTTTATTTAAAATAACTTATTCTTAATCATCATAAATTTAGCAACATCATCAAAACTTCAACCACTCAAAAAGTTATGAATTGTACCTTATTCTGTATCTGCACATTATAAAAGTTAAAATTAAATAAAATCTAAAAATAAAATTTTACTTACTTTAGTAAATTAGATAATAATAAATTCACTAAATGTTATGTAGCATCTTATTTGAGTAGATTAAAATCATAACTCACATTTTACGAAAATTTAGTTATGAGAAAATCGCAAAAAAAAATAAAAGCACTATTTTTTAAAGTTTTAAAAAAGTAATAATTCCTACTATAAATATTTATGCAGAGTGAAAAGTAAGACTTTTTTAAATGAAAAATACAGATTGCCGATTGGTTCATTTTAACAACTCATTTTATTCATTTTAAAATGTGAGCTCGACACTAATGGTGATCTTTGGCAGTGGTTTTAACGTTATTTAAAGTATTTCTTAGAATATAACTATGTTTTTATACATTTATTGATGCATTTAGATACATTTGGAATACTTTACTCAAAAATGTCAAAAAAGCAAAATGTGAGTTTTTATTATAAGAGCTACATTTATTCAAATTTCGTTTTTGGAGTGAAATATATACAAAATTTTCACTTTATCGAACTGAAGAGTTTATTACGTAATCAATTTGATTATCAGGAGTTTCAAGTTATTGTTTGGTGTGTATTGCATGGTGATCATATTATCTGAACAGCTATATAATATCGCGGCCATCGTAGTGGTGAAAATGCTACGACCGTGCTACGCCATAACTACAAATGTAACTTCTGTGTTATTAATTATTACCCCACTGTCACGTTATAAATACTTCATCAACAATTCGATAGTTTATAATTCCCATATTTTTACTAATTAAATAAATAAAACTATATCTTCTATATTTTAGAAAATTTATATTTTTGAAACATTTTGATATTAAGTTACTCTTATAATGATTATGTAAGATGTTTTTGTTTAATAGGGCTCGTTAATATCAACTTGGGTGACAAAAATGTTTTTTTTTGCAAGGGTTTGTAAACTAACATAGATTTTGTTTGAGAATCATTCTATTAAGTCAATAATTCACTATTTTTTTAAAATCTTAAATATGAAAAAAAGACAATTGTTAATTGTACAATTATTAAAAACTCTTTTCATTTTAACTCAGGTTTCTGGGAAAAAATGTAAATTAGGTAGATCTTTTTATATTGTGAACTGTGTTCGCTTTTTATGTGTACGAATAAATCTCTTAACGTCCTTAATAGAAGGTGTTTAATGAAAAGTATATAAAAGGTTAGATGGATTTGAGAAAAACTTGTAAGTGAATGAAAAGGCTTACAAACATTACAAATTTCTATACCTTTGGATGCAAATCCAATACATTATTTCAATAAAGAAGTCATTCGTGTATTTGAAAATTGGACCATGATGATTGAGTTAATCTATCAAATTAAATGTAATTGAATTCATCCACACTTAAACAAATAGAGTCATAAATTCTTCAGTAATTTTAATGCTTTTAATTTTTAAAAACGACATTTTATTTGAAATTTGTCTTGGAAATATATTATTTGACCCATACAGTTTTTTCATCGTTAACGATGACATGAATGACATTTTCATTTAACTTCTTTTGCAAAATACTGTGCTTTTGCATAGCTTTCAATAGTGAGAAAAATTATTTGCTATGAGTAGAAAGTTTTCAAACAGTCGCAAGAATGGTACAGAGATATGAAATCAATTTTCTTTTGAGGAATAGAATTTGGTTGTCGAAGCATCCGGAGACTTGCGCGACGCCTTGCTGACGGAGACGAATCGACACGTCGTCTTACTCTTGGGATTTCCACAAAAGGTGAAGTATGTTTTTAAATAATATATGTTATGGGAAAACTTTTTTACTTTTTTATATAGATCGCACTACAGCAACAAACTCAAAATTTATATTTTTCAATAGCTTTATACTATTTATTTTTTTTATTTTTGAAAGAATTTGTTTAAATTAGATTAAAGTATTTTTTTATCTTTCCACTTTGACTAATTATAAAAAAAACAGCAATAAAAGAAACAAAACAACACCATTTTGCTTTCGGTGTAGAGGGATTTTAAGATATATATGAAGCGCTACACACGTAAAATGTTAATAAACGAAACGAAACTGGTCCTAGTGTTTGAAAAATATTAAAATAAAATAACATTCGATGATAAGAGAAACAATATCACACCGAAAATTGTCACCTTTAACCTATTAATTTTATTCGAAGAAAGTGTTATACTAAGTGCTATTTTTAGCCGAGATGTTCAAAAAACACCGAAGACATTCATCTTAACAAGCATGCGATGTGTCATTTGTTGAATAGTGAATGGCTCAGTAATTTTGGCGTCATTGAGTTTGCAACACATTTAAATTTCTAAAGTGGAATATATGATAGTAGATGATGACATAACTCTCACTCTGTAGATTTCATTTTACTGTTCGTCGGTGGTACAGGAGTAATGCATTTTCCTTCTTGATTCATTGAGATATTGACAGTGTTTTCTTTGAGGTAGTCGCATTGTGAAAGAAAACGTATTGATAATAATAATAAAAAAGCATATATACGAGATATGTATCTGGTAAAATTACATTTTAATACGAAAGGGTCACGACATCTATCGGCCACTCAATCAAAACTTACGTAAGTACCGATTGTTGTATATCAAGGAAATGATGATACGAAATATTCTGCTATCACAAAATACTTTTTTTTAACTTCGTTATGTAATATTATAATACCTATAGATTGCTGTAGATGATTTGTTTTTTCTTGGTAAGTGGTTTTCACACATGTGCTAGATAGTCGAGTTACTTAAAGATTTAAACAAAATCAAAAAAAAAAACAATCAGAACGATGAAATAATGATGAAAAATAAATCAATTTTAAACACTCTTCTTAGAAATAATTATTACAGAGGTTTCTGTAAATTTGTTTTATAATATAATTTAAAGGATCACAGTAAAACTTAAAACATTAGATTTAGAGGCAAGTAATGGGTACCACGTATCTTTTATTACATTTACATATCCAGTTGCCAATTAACGGATACCTAATTTAAAAGAAAAGTATTTTTAAGCTTATTTTATTGTGTATGGAAAATAAATTATATATACTTAATAAGATCTGATACATATACCCCAGAATACAAAGATTGTTACTTCGTAAACTACAACTTAATTGTAAAAAAAAACATATTATGCCGTTTGATAAACAAATAAATTAATTATAATTTGTAAATATTTTTCTTATATTATTTTCATTCTTCAAAATTCGTACCATTCGATTACAAGTTTGAAATTAACAATAATATAGATCGTTTCAATTTCAATGTTTACTCATTTAAAGAATAAGGCAGAGGTCTTCAACTTTTTTAAAAACATTGAGGGCTAGACTAAAAATATTTTCTTTTGAGTCTTTTTAGAATTTTTATATTATTAATATTCTAATAAAAATGTAAATGACATAGAATATTTACAAGAAAAAATTGGGGACCGGATAAAAATCTTCAAAAGGCAAGGTTTTCTTAGTTAGCAGTTGACCGCTGGTCTATTTTCAATAATTTAGCTTTTATTAAGACTAAAAGCTATAAAATAAATCGAATTTTTTTAAGCAACCACACAGGTTTCGATTAAAAAAGCAATGTCTATTATTTAAAAAAAATATACATTTTAGAATATTTATAAAACAACATTTTTTTTAAATAATCCAATCTTATATTTTAAGTGCTTCCGCAATAACAATTTAATTTTAGTTAATTCAAAATATTTCACAAACATCTTGCCTCAAAAAGTTTATTAAAAAGCACTCAATATTTCATTTAAACCAAGAAATTGACTGGTAAGTGTAATAAACTAGAAGAATAACGAAAAGCTTTCTTGCGTTACAATCTATCCATCAGAATCTGTGATACTGTCAAACGCTCTACAGAAGCTGTTTACAATTTATCAATGAAATGAAATCTAGCGAGCTGCGAATTTTCAAAAGGGGTATACTTATTTTGTTACTTATAGGTACCTAGCGACATCTTTCAACTCGTTGCTAATTTCAAAACGGTCCTTTGAAAGCTCCAAACGTTCTTTTCTCCGTGCCGCTTCGTTACCTTACTTTCAAAATGAATGAACACAGTTATAATGTTATTATATACGTATAAAACTTTTGAAACTTATTACATCTTACACCTACTTTGTCGTTTTTATTATTTATTATTCCTTTAAGGATGACAAAATATAAATATACATTTAACATTAGTTTGCCTCGAAAGTCTTGCAGAAAGAACTCTTGTATCGATCAGAAAAACTCAAGTCTATGTTATAAGTCAGGCATAAAATAATGACTCCGACTCGGCTTAAAATTAAACACCGACTCCGAATTGATTTTTTTCAATTAATTCAGTTTTTCTTACATACGAGCATACTATCTGATCATTCTAGTTACTAAAATATTTTTAGGAGATTTTATCAATCAATATGATGTTTTTAAATGTTATATAATATGTTTTTTTTAAAACTAATGTTTTTTCAATATCTTTAAATTATTTTCCTTATATTTTTTCGATTCCACCTCCGGCAAAAACACCCGACTGCATGACTTACGATTCTGACTCCGACTCCACAGCTCTGAAGTTAGCCTTTTCAATTTATTAAAAATATAAATCAGAAAGGAAGAGGTTATTTCAGTTTGTATTAATCACGTAGTATACATGTATTTAGAAAATATTAAAAAAAAAATATATTTTTGAACTTGCAATATATCATATATAAAAGTTGAACAGTCAAGATAGGAAAGATAAATTAATAAAAAATAGTAATTTTTATAGGGTTTTTTTTCATAACGATATTTTCGTTTCATTTCAAAATAGGAATAAAAATATGATTTGCAGTGAAATAAAATGCTTACATTTTTTTTAATGTGTGCATTACTTTTTTCAGCAAACGCGTACTACATTTTTATTTGCCACAATCAAAGATTTTCTTTAGATAAAAAAAATAGACATTAAATACATTTAAACCCTTACAAAAGCAATTCACTGACACTTTTGAATGCTTTATATGCCTATCGCTTTTGAAAAGATGTGAAGGAAGGCAAAGCAGGGATATACAACTCAATTGACGAATTAAACGAATATCATATCAGATTTGACATACAAGATCAACGATTGAACATCGTGAATGTGTTAACAGATATCCTATTTATTAAATAACGCTTACAAATCTTTATTCCTCGTAAAAAATCATGACAATTTTTTTTGCAAACGAATGAAATCTCTAATATACTGGACGAATATCTCAATACCGGTATTTCGTACATTATATTTCAAATATCAATACCGTTAATACAAAAAAAGTTTCAGTTAAGCAAAACAATGCGACAAATTGGTTAATACTAGACGAGTAAATCAAAATAGGTCAATATTTCATATAAAAAAACTGTCATTAAGAAATAAATCATAATCATAAACGTATGATTTACTTGTATAACATACGGTTAATTTTAAATGATCATACATCATTTGAAAGGGTTATCAATTCTAGAATCTGACTATTGATACAACTGTCAACATCGTGGACAATTTTATTCAAATATATGATAATTTCAATAGATTCAAAATTCGATTCTGGTTAATTTTTGCAAACCAAAATATCGGTACTTTTGCATTTTTAAAACTAGTATTTTGGTACCAAAAAAACATCACGAATACCGGAAACCCTGTTTCGGTAATACCGGTATTACGATACCTAACTCGAATACACAAAAAGCTTCATCACTAACTTATATTTCCACTGCAAGACTGCTGCTTTGCATTCGTCTGTCCCTTGTATATTCAGCCCGTTATTTTCTCAAATATCAACTATTGACATGAACGATCATAATGTGTATATATTTAAAAATAAACAAAGTTTCAAACGAGATCCTAGGAGGGGACTAAATTCAGCAATGGCAGTTTTAATTTGTGCGTGGGTTTTTACCTCGTATATCTGCAAAGAAATTATAATGTAAAAAACACTAAAGTTAAACATCTTTTATACCTAAATGAACTTAAACCGATGTTTACAAAAACGCAATATTCCTTTGTACTTCATTCCACTTTATTAATTAGGTCAGGACTGGTTTCGCTCATTGCGAGCATTGTAAACTGACAATATTGACATGCTCGTAATGAGCAAAACCGGTCCTGACCTAATTAATAAAGTGGAATGAAGTACAAAGAAATATTGTGTTTTTAATAATAAAATGCCTTTCCACTAAGTATTGATAGTGAACACCCTAAAAGTTATTAAACATGTTTTTGTAGATAGACCTCTCCGCAAAATATTAAAAACTAAAAAATAAAAATATCACTCGATCTTTTTGCTACTATAATATTATTTATTCATCAGTTTGATTTTTTAATGATCCTAAACATAATGAAAAGGTTGGCACTTCCCACTGGCCTACATAGAGTGTCAGGAAGGTCACTTTTATTTCGGAAGATTTTCACTTTTTTGAAAAATTAGTTTCTTTGAAGTCAACATGCATAAAAGTGTTTGGTTTAACTTACGTTTGACCAACTTGTTCAAGGAAAATATTAATTTAGCCTGTTGCAGTTATATATCAATAACAATCAAGTTCGCAATGTGTAGAACAAATCCAAATGACACAATCTAGCATATTACTTCATTTTCTCGGTATAAAAAATAAAATAAACGATAAGTTAGTAATTTGAAAAATATAGGTATACCTACCTACCTAGTCTTAAAATCATTTTCGGTAACTTTTATAGTTGTCTAAAAATATGAAGGGAATCAGAACATGAACATATTTCTATTATTTTTCAAAGCCAATCTTAACACTATTTTTTTCTATTCTCAGTGAATATGTCGATCTAATCATTTTTTACGGCTTATGTATGTGGGGCTAGTGCAGTCAGATTTGACATATTGTGTGAGTCGCAAAATTTGTCCTGGGAAAGTGCTACTGAATGGAAACATATTCTTAAGAATGCCATGGATTGTAGCGTCAAGATAACTCGTTAGTTCACAACAAAATTCATTATGTTAAATGTATTCACTTGTTTTATTGTATAACTTTGCCACCCCAGGAGTAAGGCTTAATCGATGTTTACAATACATTTCTCCCTGGAAGAAATTTACCTTCCCTTAAGGTATATTCTATGTAAACATCGGTAGGATAATGAAACCTTCACTGGTTGATGAGTGAAAACAAACACGCCTAAAAGTGAGCAAACTTTGTAACCAGAAATGTAGTAATCAATTTCACCAACTCGCTTTCAATTACAGCTATATTTATTCAACTTTGAAATACAGTTTACGCTGGATTCATGATGTATAGTTTATGTTCACATTTAAGTGTCGGTTTTTCATATTGTTTTATCACATATCCCGTACAAACATTATTTGTTGAATCCGTTTTAATCTTATAGGGTTTTAGTAATGTTTTAAAAAAAATACTATTTTTATATATGTTTTAAAAACAATAACAATTTTTGAATAGCAATAAACTAGTTAATTTTTTATATTAGGATGATTTTGTTAGTGGAAAATTCTTTTATTTTACATATTACATAAATATTTTAAAATATTGTTTTTTTAAGCGACAGTGTACCCAACTGAAATATGTTCGCGTATTGCTTGGATAAGTATGTAAAAAACAATATTAAATTATTTTTAAAAATCAAATCAATAACAAATGTATGAGCTTTCATTGCTTTTTATCACTACTAGCTATTTGTTCGACTAACAAAGTCATCAAAAAGAAGAGCAAATATCAAATATGTAAAATATGTATTGCTCTGCCATCATTTTTAATTTACTCCTGATGGATGTTTACATTTTTAATTAATAACAATGTTATCTTTTCGTTTATGAAAATGTATTGTTCATTTCTGTTTAATTACCTTAAATTCATCTTATATTCATATTTCTTTAAATTCATGATATATTGTAATCTTTTCGTGCTTAACAAATCGTCTTGTAATTTGTTTGCTACTTTAATTTGATTTCTTTATCAATAAATAAGTGAAATAAAACATCGATTTATCTTTATTTGTATATAATAAATAATACATTTAAGCAAAGGTATATATGTATATAAGAAATTATTTATTACATATTTTATCATTTCAAATTTATTTCAACCATTCTCGTCAAAAAGATCTATGTATACTTAATCTATCTGAAAATAATTACATTTGGTTAGAAAATACTCAACGAAAAACAAAAACCATAATATGTATAATACTTAAAAGAATATAAAAGAAATATAAAGATTTTTTTAATGTTATTATACAAAAATTCTGTTATTCACGTAACCTTGTAAAATATTTTATTCAGTTGCCTCAAAGTCCAGACAAAGTTCCTTTGTTTGCTGTGAAAATGAATACTAAAGTATACATTTGTAGGTAAACAATAAGCCATGGAAATTTAATTCACACCATGTACACGGTAAAATACAAATTGAGTTTAAGAATATTTAATGAACCATTTCATTGTGTAAAATAATATTTAATTTCACTTTAGACCAATGAATCAGTAGAAGGAATTATTCAGTTTTCCTTTATATAAAGAAGAGTAACATGTCAATCCAAATTAACCTCAAGGCTGAACTTTTAATACATTTTACTGCAAGGCCATGTTGACAAGGAAGTTGTTTATTGGATTCAATTTAATATTAAATGGAACACCTTTGAGGAGAAAATTTATCGCTTGACACTGACCTTGCCGAACAAAGAATAAACAAACTTCTTTGTGTGACATCCTTTAGCTTCGAATAAGGGAGAATTTATAGAAACAATAGCCATTAGGGTAAATTTAATTTATTGTTCGCAATTTGTTGTTTTATGAGAATTTGAAAGATAAGATATTATATCACTTATGTTAAAAAATCTCTTAGGCAATGAAAATGTTTATATTATTAATATACTACATGTTTTTACTCAATTCATACAATAATTTTATTTTATAGACATAAATGATAACAAACGTCATCCATAAAATGACCAGACAGAAGCTGTTTATAATTACAAAAAAAAATTAAATCGGCTGAATCGGTAAAATTATTACCACCATAGATGTTGCTCCAATTTAATAAATTAATTGATGCAAGTTTATACCGTGTGGGACATAGAAACTATGTTTTGCAATGTTTTAAAAAACCGTTATTTATATATTAAGTTATGATGAAGAATTCAAGACAGCTGACTGTTTTATTTTTATAATCCACTTAATGGATTTTTCTACATTATAAGATATTTTATTGGCAACTATCGAGTATGTGGTAATTTTTAAGCTCCTTGCACTTAAATGCAATTCGCATATATTCAGTCAGTGAATTAACATTTCTAAGCGTCACTAAAATCATTTAAATTTTTCATTTTTGTCTAAAATTTTAAAACATGATTAAAATTTTATCACAGAAGAATTTTGATTAAAATCCGAATAATATATATTTTTAGCAGTCCATAGTTTTATCGTTTTTATTTAAGAAAGTTATTTTAATATTCTTCCATTCAATTCTTAATAATGTTTTTATAATGTAAATCTTATTTACATTATAAAAAAAAAATTAAAAATGTCAAAACAGCATAGTCACATTTAATACCAATAAATTAAAGAAGTGCTAAAAAATAGAAATACTCATTTATACAAATTCGTAAATATGTACTGGTGTCTCGTATACTGCCACATACAATGGTTAAAAAACGCTTTATTTTTCCGTGAGTCTGATCCAATGTTGATTTTTGCAGAATCCAAATATTGTGTCAAGCATTTTCCGTTAGCATTTTTCCGCCCTGTATTCATTTGAACATTCTTTTCGGTCGGAGCGCCACGCCGCGTCACCTACCGCCACTACCTGTCACTCAATTTTCACCAAGCCCTATTTCTGAGGGTTGTGACGATTTTATACTTTCTGCTCAAATTATTAAATGTGTTACTTTCCCTGGAAAAACTAGGCAAGACCATTTTTTCGAACTAAGTTTATTGTAAAACACGGTATTACATTTTTTCTTCAAAAAAGAAAATGTTACACTATTGTAATAACTATTACCAGAGAAAAACTGTATTTAATAAATTATATAAATCAATAAAAACCGAAGGTACTTATTACATAAAATAAATTAACTTTTATGACGTTTTAACTATTGTAATTTTAACTAGTTTTTTTTAAGTTGATAGTTTTATTGAATATTTTAAGCTTATAATATGATCATTTATATGTTTTATATATGTGTGGAAAGAATTGCTTACTTTCAAAACCGGCTAAAAAGCTTTTCATACAATTTTGAGTATGATATATATAGCATATATAAAGCGAACAAAATACAGGAGAAGAAAGAAAAATAGAACGGAGGCTTTTCTCTCTGTAAAATATAAAAGACACCAGTCATTTAAATATAATAAGATATGTATTTCACTCACATAATAGCCAATGTTTAATTTTTTTAAAAATGCTTAAAACTCCTTATAATTCCGACCAAAAATATAGATTAATTTTGAGACCACCTTAAATAATCAACATGTGAATTTTAATTGGTCTCAAAATAATTAGGTCATTCAGTGCACGCATTGGCAGACAAATGATACGTATGTTGATTTTTTTTTTACTTTTCTGCTTATTAAAATAAACAAATCATATCTTATTATACAGAGATTACTAATTTGTCAACTATTTCTTACTTTTTCCCATTTTTCTCGACACTAACAAAAATTGTTTTAACTGGTTTTGAAAGTAAGCGCTAATTTAATTAAAAAATAATGATTTTAACAGATAGTGACTTTTCACTTAAATACATACTGCTTTAAAAAATATGATCGTTTTTTTTCATAGAAGCTGACTAAGAATAGCAATGTTTATAAAATATCAGGGCTGTGGAGTCGTGTTAAAAAAACTACTCCGACTCCGAGGAAATTTTTTCAATAATTTCATTTTGACTTGTAAAAATCGAACCGATTATTTTTCACGACTTCGACTCCAACTCCGACCTCACAGCCCTGTAAATTATGTTCGTATTTTTATTATACTTACGAAACAAAATATCATAACTAATTAGTTTTTATTTCTTGAACGCAATATTTTTTTGATCATGAAATCATTTTGCCTGGAAGTGTATAAGGACGGAAAAAACACCTATCCCGGAAATCCCCGATTTCTATAGCCACTTTCTTACATCCGATACCCTCTCCCAAGAGAGAAATCTATTCATGAGAAAGTTCACATATTTTGTGCGTCAAATTTTCTATTTCCAATACTCATTCACGGTCTAACGGATTCTTTATTTACCTTTGAAATCTCTGTTGTATACTTATGAAAGAATTATTCTCTCATTCTGTATTTATATTCTAAGCCAACGGTTGCTGTTATAACTTGAAATAAGCCACGTGGATTGATTCAATTTATTTATGTTTTAACGAAACACGTTTTTTGAATAACTTAATTAAGCCAAGTGCCAATATTCATTGGTTTTTTGAACGGCTTCAATCCTAAATAAAGAGATAAAATGATAAACTTAATTGAAATTCAAAAAAATGTCGTTTTCTTTAAATATGGAAAAATGTAAAATATTTTCTCGATTAATACATAATTGAATCACAATATTTTGAAAAATGAATAAGAAGTCTTAAAAGAAAACGTGCAATCTTTTTTTAAAATGATGCTTCTAACAAATTTACATTAATTTTACCTTTTTATTTATTTTTTACGTTATTAGAGTATAACGTATTCAAATGCAAATATTAATTGTGAATTTTATTTTAATTTATCAATTTTATATTCCTGGCTAATGGTCCAAATACCAATTAAATTACGTACTTTATTCATTATGGCGCAATCTTTTTTTATTTTTACTATATATTTCACTTACTAGAGAATATAATTCGTTCGCTAAAGAAAGCTAGAAGAAATTTTCGTATAAATTAAAATATTCTTCAAAAAAAATTTACTCTTTTTATTTTAAATATACTCATATTTTTGTTAATTATAATATTGATATTTTAAAATGTTGAAATAAATTATTTATTTTTTATTTAAACTGTAATCAACTATCAAAGATATCATCTCCATTATAAGTAAGTTAAATCAAAAGGCCAGTCAGAACTGGTATAAGAACAAAAGTGTTTTGATTAGATCTACTTCTCAATAGACAAGTAGATGAATATCTAGAGGAAGAGATCTGCTTATCAACTCGACACGTGGTTCTTCGCTTTCAGGCGTCTTCGAGTGATATTCCCTCTATCTGATTACCTTTGAAATTGAATGCTTCTTCAACTGTTGAACCCTTGTTAAATCTCTACAAATATCTGTCAGAAGTTTCTATTTTGTGTTGCATTAACAATATAAAACATAAAACAAATTATATTTGAACAGGTCAAAATGATAAAATTCTTATTTCGGGGCATTATATTATTAATGAAAATTATGTAAAAATGAATTTTAAAATATTGTAAAAAAATGTGTACAAGGTTATTATTATTTTTTGTTCATACTTAGGTATGTATAAAAAAAACATATTTTAAATAATTGGTACAAATTAAAACGCGTCCATCTCCAAAAAATTTAAAAAGCTCTTTTTTGTTAATGTTACATATTTGTAATAAAGCTACGTATGTATACAGACTTAATATATTATATTACTAATAATTTTCTCTGTCATTTGAGAATAAAACAAAGCTGGTATAATTCAAGTGTGGAGAACTTTTTATGTCAAAAGCGATTTCAATAAATTTAAATATACTTGAAAATGTTTTGACATTATTTTGTAAATTACTAAAACAATAAAATGAAATATTTAGAATCAGTCAAATGTTGCGTCTGAAAACCTAAAAAGTAGAACAACACGCACATATGAGTTTAACGATTCGATCATAAAATTTTGTTTTTGTTAATTCTTATCCGTAATTTATTTCATATTAGTCGGATATAAATGGGTTGACTTGTATTTATTTGAAAACTAGTTGGTAAATAGATTTTTTTTTTAATTTTACTTACATAATCATATCATCACTATAAAATAATCGAAACATTGCTTTGAATAAAATTATACTCATTTGAATTTTAAAACGCGATCATATTGCAATAAAGCTTTGTCAAAAACTGCGACAAAGAATATATAAGTTCCTAATGTATTTATTTCAATTGAAGTTGTTTGAAAAACTTTTAAATGTAATAAATTTATATCGCGCCTACTTGAAAAAGTTTAACTTATGATACTTTTACAAATAAATATCTCACTTACGCTTTTATTGTGCCAGGTTATAAAAAAAAGAACGGTTTATTCAAATTTCATTCATTGAAGTTTATTTTGTGAAGCGATTGAAAGGAGGTTGGCCAAGTTTTTCGTTTTCCTATTTAAAACGAGAAACCAAAGTTTGCTTTTCTACAGAGGGCCCGTCAAAGTGTCTATCAAATATGAGATTTCAAAATGTCAAATGGTCCCAGATGACTTTTCAACGCGAAAACTTTTCATTTCCCCACACCCGACTTCCTGCAAAATAAACTTCCACGCGTGGTCTTTGTACTCAGTGGCAGCGAAATATTGTTATGTTTTTTATTAAATTCGTTCCACTCGCCACTACAATTTATTTAAGCCATTTATTTCTATACCATATCAAGGTGAACTCAATCTTTAAAAAAATACATTTCGCATAGCTACAAATAGTTGGTTTATTCGAAATGATTTTTTTGATAGGTGCTTGCAATAAAATGTACTCATAATCACATTTTGTCCATAAACATTCTTCATCTTGATTATATCAAGCATTTGAAGAGTCGTTTTTAATTACCATATTCTCTCACAATATACAAATATTATTATAACATCTCATCAAAAGTTGTTTGTTTTTCAGTGGCTCATTTTTTCTTTCCATGTAGAGTAAAAACAAAGCCTGGAGTAAGAAACTTCCTGTAATTTGCTTTAATTTATAATGAAAACACATAACATCGATTTATTTAAAAATATACTTGAACTATTCCGTTTGGGTACTTGATTCCGTCACTACATATATAACGAACTACCAAATGTGTCTATTTCTTATTTAATCTAGTTGAAATGTCATGAAGCCCTTTACTAGACCAAATGACAATTTTGTACTATTATGTTTTATTTAGTTATGGAAAGCTGTATTCATGTATTATAACGGGAGATATTGACACAACAATCATGTGCGCTTATTGATAATTCATACGATTGTCTTGAATTATTTATCTTTGTATCTTTTATACTTTTGTCGTATTTGTTGTAACATTGTTAACTTTTGTCGTAACATTGTTGGCTTACGTGACAGACCTCACGAATTTAAGTCCAAGTACGAACATTTTTTTTTCAATCAGCTTAAAAACTTCTGTTGAGAGGCATGAGTGTTTTTAATGACTAAAATATCCTACCTTTCAAATCCTAAAATAACGGGGCGTAGTAAAAACGGTTTGTTAACCACCACTAGCCTTATTGTTTCCATTTTTAGTTCTTTGGAAAACAGAGGTTGGCAGCTGAGTAACTAACAGTTCTTGTAGAAAAACTCATTGAGATACCTCTCTCAGAACCCATATGTCTCACATTAGAAGCGAACATGGATTGAAATAAAAACTTTAGTGGCTTAGTATCAAGGTAAATGTTTGCAATATATTATGTACCAGAATACGATTGTCTATGACAATCTCAAAATGAATAAAGTAAAATATTTATCTGCCATTTCTGTGAATGACGTTCAAAAATTACTTTCATTGACATTAATGACGACGATAAAATACAATACAGTTTTGCGTCGTATAGTATATAATATACTTTACGCAATAATATACTTTATATTGTAAAACGTGGGCGTATTTTGGTTTCCTTTCAAAAAATGTAGTCATCGAATTGATAACACAGTCTTAAGGACATCGCATACATCCGCGGACCGTAATATTCAAACTTAATTTTCAGATTTCACTAGAAAAAAAAAATCAGGTAACTCTATTAAGTAATGTAATTTAAGTGTTATATTTGAATACGCGTTTTCTTATATAAATAAAATCTTGATTTTAAAATACGTCAAATAAAACTGTTCAACTTTAATATTTTGACCTCCGTATACAAAACTGTGAATTTATAGTATTTGATCGAAGGAATTGATATTATCAAAAAATTTAATAACATTGTTATTTCACCGGCTATTACTCGAGTGTTATAAATGATTCGCTTTTTTACAAGCATCCTGTGAAAATAAATATTTATAGGATGTTTGTGATGTTTAAAAAATTTTCCGGCCCTACTCTTGAGCCCATATGCTCTACATTGGTAGCGGACATTAATTAAAAAATATATTCCTATTCCTTTTTTTCGAATAAGATGTTAGTTTATTCTTTTATTGTACACTGAGTGGAAGAAGAAGAAGTGACGAAAAGTAACCGTGCCTACTCTTTTTTTATTTGTCCGCTATTAATTCTTAGTGAAAATGTATTATTAATAATAAAAAAAAACTAGTCTCCACTGTCTCAAAATTAGGACTGATTTTAATCATCACTACAGTGGTATCTATAATTTATTGTTATTAGTCTTATATTTTTAATAAGAAACGCTAAAATTATTTATATTTTCATCTTGATTCTGATTCTGATCTTAAATAAAAACTGTAAAATAAGTACAATAAGTGTTAAATTTAAGTCTGAGAATGTTTGAAGATGTTTCTTGAAAATACGATACACGTGTCCTTACTTGTAGCTCCACTAGTGGAATAACAATGTTTTTAAATTCATCTACTTTTATTACAATTTCACTTTATTCTATTTAGAGAGGAAGTTTCCTAAATAAATTTAATAACAGCGTAATTCAAGTGTTGCTTAACATAATAATAAATATAACATTTTTTTGTAGAATTCTACGTGTTAATTTTCAGTGGTATTTACAAACTTTTTAATAAAATTTTTAGGTTGACTATGTTGAACAAATAGGTTGAATCCAAAATTGGAATCAAAAAACATATAATTGTAATTATAAGGTGTCAGTATAGTTTCAAAATTGCTAATCACCTTTTTTATAAACAACCGTGAATAGTATACAATTAAAAAAAAAGGTTTAGAACTTTTACAAATTACTAAAATCTTTTAATTCTAATTTTATTCTTTTTGTATATCAATATCTTCATTACTATTATATATACTTATCTTTGCTAGATTTCGTCGTTATTTTTTTCTGATAAAATTGTTTTATGTATATAATTATGTATTTATATACTGCCTGTTATCCGTTATAGTATGTCGCAAGCCATCATTTGCTGGAAGCGGCACAGCCTCCGTAAGGCTGTCTCTTCACGAAAGCTCATTCCACTTGACAAGTTGAAAGCACGACGAAAAGCATTTGTGTCTAGTTGAAAGTTGTTCGGGTGGAAAAATTGAAAGATTCCACTCATTAAGAATTGAAGCAAAATACTTAAATGTAAAACTAATTCGCTTGTATCGTAAATCACTAAAATATTTTTAAATAATACATTTGACTATCTCCATCAACTTAAATATGAAGTCTGATTAAATACAGTGCTTACGTGTCTTTATTCTTATATAAAAGTATGCATATTTAGTACGTCAAAAGAGACGGTAATTGTGTGAGCATTTTTATGTCATCAAAAGTTACAGTATGTGAATTGGCAGTAGCTTTTTAATTATATGTATCAACATACTATTATTTCCCGAAAACGGAACAAAAAAGTGAAATCACACTATTATTTGCTTACTTTTATTAACTAATAGAATAACTCACGGCTCAAAAGAGATAAAAAAAAAAGCTGAACTGTCAAGAACCCTTATTTTTTTTTATTTTTAAACACTTTATTAAAAGTCAAAATATGCTATCATATTGAAAACAACACGAAAAAATAAGCGGTGTATTTATGAAAATAGTTCCCAGACAAATATCGTTTTTTAACCCTTAACCAGGCGGGGGGATATATACTTCCCATGCGATTTTTTGTGATTTCTAATAAGCCATAAGTTTTTAAATTACCACTAAATAACATTTTGACAAACAAATATACTGTCTATCGTTTGTGCCTACAGCTAGCGCTACTCACAAAACGATTTTTATATATGACAAATTTTAAAAGTTAGCGAGTTTTCGTGCATCGGCTACATAAAATTGCTAATAATGTCTTCAAAAAATCCGGTAAATGGAATATTTTGCATCATATGTGTAGATTTTGAGTTTTTTTTTTACTTTTATTATAAAATGAATACATACGTGTGCTATGTTTCGAAAAAAGTTTATTCGAAATATGTGGGTAATATATAACCCCTTGCCCAACAAGAACACGATGTTATTGAATTGTGGGATGCTATATTCCTTGTGCCTGTTGGCGTATTTTACCAGTAAATTTAATGTTATTATTATTGTATGTTTTACAGAATTCAGAGTGATCTTAAGGAATGTTTACTCCACTGTCCATATACGAGTACACTTAAAAAATGAGATGTGGATAAATTTGGTCTTCATATTCGATTGGGAGAAAATCTAAGAAGACAAATTGGTACCGGCTATTCTGGTCTCTTTTTGAGGCAGCCGTTTTCAATTTATACATATTATTTATTCAAAATCACTGTTCCTGACAAAGCGTTCATCAAAGTTTCCGACTGCGATTAGGTCGGGGTCTTATAAATATATTTTCCTCCGTACAAAGTCGTGCTACGATTTTCAAGAATAAGAAAGGTGGTTTTGGGTTCCTGATGAAGTTTGACTTGTAAACGTCAGGGATTTTGTGCCAGTTTTGTCAAATTATAAAAGATGCCAATTTTGCAATACAAGAGAGGATGAAAAAAAGTTTGCAAAATTTGCAACATACCTATCTGCTTATATCTATGTTGGGAAAATTTCCACAAAACACAACCTCCATTCCAACTCATTTTCAATTTAGGTACTTTAAAGTTGTCTATTTTTATAGTTACATATATTATGTTCCCCACAAAAAAATGTTCCTATGTGGGCATAGGAAATATATTTCCCACACATTTTTTTTTTTATAAAAACGATATAATTTTTGAAAAACTTTCATTTATAATCCTCTCATAACTACAAATCACTAATTGGAATCACTATACTATTGCCAGTTTCTCGCTGCCTGGTTAAGGGTTAAAGACAACGACCGGCTTCGCTTTGCGCGTAAAATTTTAAACCAAGCAGTCTCGACTCTTGATGTGTTGAAAAAATGTGTCTTTTAAGTTGAGTGTGAGTTTTTCATGTATTTTAAATCAGTACATTCAGTTTAAATTCAAATTGATTGGCCTGACTGCAGACTTCAACGCTAGGCAAGAGTAAATTTTATCTGGAGTGGCGCGGTTGAAAATTCATTTTATGATAAAAACACATCTATACTCTTACCAAATATTGCAATATTGACAAGTAAAAAACAGTTTTAAATTATTGTTAAATATGTATTTTTTGTTACAGCTTAGCATAACACTTACCAAATCAATTATCTTTTGATTAAATCTTCAATTTTATTTTTTAAAATTTACTAAAAACACGCCTTTACTAAATATGTGTAATTATGTAGTATATAGACTTTTTCAATTTAGAGTATTGCAGAATTGAATATTGACTAACTTCAAAAGTATGTTTTTAAAATGTCTACGTTAAATTATTATTTATATTTAGTATATTTAAAACTAAATTTCTGACTATAATGAATCAAACGCATTATATCAAATGACAGCTTTGCAAAAGTTAAATCGTATTCTATAAATCAAAAGAAGTTGAAATCTCAAGCAATTTCTTCTAAATATAATAATGAAATTATATTTCAATATCATCTTTTTTAAAAGATAAGTTTTGCTTAGAATAGACCCAATTCAAAAGTAACTTACAGTGTTATTTTCAAATATATTTTTGTTTGACTCGATTCAGTGTCATCATAGTCAATTTAATAAATAAAGTCAAACTCTCATCCATTCTGAAAATAATTTTATTCGGTTATATTATGGATTCAAATTTCAAACGTTTTTATATTATTGAAAATCTTTGAACTTTGTTTTGTTGAATAGTTCAATGAGAAATTATTCTTATATTGCGTGTATTGTTTATATAAAAAAAATGATACGTAGAATGAATAAAATAACAAAAACAATCATGAAAATAGTTAATCACCCATAAATGTATAATTTGTAAACAATATTGCAATTTTTTTAAATCATAACTAGTGAAACCATAAACATGATATCCAGTCAACTAGGTGCAGTCAGACTAACTTCAAAGCATTTTCTTTTACCTATACGCGTAAATTCGTAGCCATAACAACAACAGAAAAATACAAAAAAAATCTATATTAAAGATAAAAGTTTGCTTATAAAAAAATATTTTTGCATTTATTTCGGGAATGATTAAAAGATATAATAAAATTTATTATCAAAGCTCTTTACGAAAAAAAACCATTTAATTAACAATTGCCGTTTTACGTTTCAAGCAAAAGGTACTCCTTAATGACATTGATTTAAATACCCCAAACTTTTCCACTACATACCAAACAACAAAACAAACAAGTGAACAGTTCTGATTTCGTTTTGCAAAAGTAATTAAAGCTCTAAAGTTACAGTGGTAATTATTTCACGTTTTGGGTCACTAATAATACCAAAGTCTAAACTGTTAAAACATCTTTATTGGTATAAATAATTTATTAAGGAAGATAAAATTTGTTATTGACATAAAATGTATTATTTTGGTATACGCCTTTCATTCAATAAGCGACAAGTTTTCAGGGTCTTCATTCTTACAATATTAAACATTAAAAACTTATTGTCATTTATCAATACCGTTCCTATATCACACTGTATTTAATGTTGGATTGAATATATTATCAAAAAAACTCTCTAAATGTAAACGTTGTTTTAAAAAGAAGATAATTTCATCGGAATATCTTTAAAAATAGAATTTCAATATACCCCTCATTTAAGAAGGATTGTTTTTACTTCTCATGTGGAAATTATAATAGTGAGCATCTTTTGAGTCTATTCTGATGTGTGATTTTTATCATAACTGGCGTATTATTTTGCATAGTATATTTAAGTTAGTCAAACTTATAAATCCTTTAAAATGTAAGCAAAGTACAGATGATGCAAACCATAGTAATTCACTGTTCTATAAACTATGGACGGGAAAAGTGGTGATACCAACTTTTTTCTAGGAATAAAAGTTGACTCGATTTTTTAAACTTAAGTATTTTATTTGATTTCTTGCAAAGTTCAATTGAAAGTAGCATTTTTTATGAAGTTTTGATAATTATTTTATCTTTTAAGTTTTCGAATAATAAACTTAATTATCTCAATTTTATTCACATTTTCGATGAAATTTGTGACCACAAATAATTTATATCTTATTGAGTGTTTCTTTTTTAGCAGTGAAAGAAAAAGCACACGATTTATGTTCAATTTATAATATGAGTTAAGAATTTTAATCAATTTCTACATTTAAATAAAAATTTACGATTTAATAAATCTGCAAATGTTTCTCAAAGAGGCAAAACACATTTAGTACAACTAATAGCACAACCAGTGAATTAGCAAAAAATATTTATTTAAATTTTATAGTGCTTTATAAAAATACATGCAAATATTTATAATTTGGTACGTTGGTCGTGTACTTTCAATCAATGTTCATATTATCAAAATGTACACATTAATGACTTTGTTTATTCAATATGTCGAATAAGTGCCATTTTATTATTAGAGATTTAAATCTCTGATCTGAGTATTGCAATAATTTCATTTGAATAGGACATCTATTCAAAAGCAATAATTTCTTTATAAAAATACACAGTACTTGACCAATAATTTATTCTTTTGTGCGCAGCTTAAAAGTCAAAAAGGTCCGGCCCTTGAGGAGTGCGAAGTTGAAAATTTTAGTCCCTAAAATATTTACGTTTCAATAAGTGTCAAGTTGTTCGATAATAATAATTACAATAATATTTAAAGCACGAGACCAAGTTTTCAAACAAACTGGTCGCAGGACTTTTGAGTCTCTAAACAAAACAGAACAACTACTTGTTGTATAATTAATTACCAAACTTGGCGAAAAGTGGCCCTTCAAAGTATGACTGACACCCTAGAACAGACCGGTCATACTTTTATATTGTGATTTTGAGAGTACTGAGAATTATGTCGTCAATTTGAGCCGAAAATACTTGTCATCGTTACTTCGTAAGATTCCTATATTCCTTTGCAAATATTAACATATTTTTTAAAAATTGTTCTAATATTTTTTTTCAAAGTTAGAAGTAATAATGAATAAGTTCAAGCACTTAATTTGTATTCTGTTTTATATGTACTTTTAATTAAACGAGAATCTTTTTCATACATATTCGCAACCTTCGTTAGTTGTAATTCAATGTATTTAAAAGAATAAGTGTACGATTTAATATAATTAATGGTTTTGTGTTTTAAAAAAACCAAAAACGAAAGACTTAGATAATCTACAGCCACATTAACCGCAAGTAACAACAACACCTCTTAACTAATTTGATAATTTAGCGTTACCTAAATATTGCTCAAGAGATTCTCAAAATTCCACGAAACAAATTTAATTAATATTTGTTGTGTTTCAAAGGTTTTTGATCTTTAAGTAACTGTTTTTTACTAATGCTTCTCAAAGTGGCGAAACACTTGTCATACTTAGTAACATAACCAGTGTTACGGTATTTTTGCCTGCGGCACATTCGTTTTCGATTCTGTTTTGCATAATACAAAAAGCTTGTATGACTAAACTTAATTTTATACGCCTTAATTAGTAAACATATGATCCGCATATATAATGCTACACTTACTATTTTAAAATAATGATAAATATCACTAGACGAATTTTGGAAACAATTAAAATGTCGGTTTATATCTCTAGTTAAGCAAAGTATCATTATTTGTATTGGGTTGAGTACGAAGATAAACTATATAAACTGCCCTCAACATAAGTTTTTAAGTTAAATTAGCATATGATAGTAGAAAGCCACTTTTATTTTTATTTACTTAAGAAGCTTTGTATCATCGTACACTTTTTTAAATCCATATCCGCTACCAATGTGAAGCTCATGACCTCTTAACCGAGGTGTCTCAACAGAAGCTTTTTTCTACGAAATCGAGATAAAGCTAAGGCAGGAGTAGTGGTCGGATAATCACTCTCGCTACATTTCCTTATTTTAGGATCGGAATGGCGAGGGGAAATAATTTTTTAGGCATAACAAAAATCCATGCTTTCTAACAAAAAAATTAAGATCGGGTTGGAAAAATGCTGGTCGTTCTGGGATTTGAACCCGTGAGGTCCGGCATGGAAACCAACGACTTTGACCACTGTACCACAACGACTTTGACCAGACGTTGGCTAGTGGAATCATTTGAAAATACTCATAATAAGCGAATCCAATCCGGATCTTATTTCATAAATTGTGAAATAAGTTCAAACGAGTGTTTTAATTTTAAATATAATCCACCAACAATTGACAGTGAACACGTTAAAAACAATTTGTATTTACTTCTAAAACAATTGAGAGAAGTACAACGTATTGTTTGCCAGCATCCGGCTTTGCCAGACTCAAATATATTCACTTCGAAATAATATAATGTCAAAACATTTAAATGGATTAACTTGAAGATTAATTGTATTGCTAATCGGGGACTCAGCCGCAAACCAACAGTTGAGAGCTCTAAAATTGATTGTATCAAAGATAGCGCTTAGTTATTGGTTTTATTGAAGGAGTACTGGTAGTCGTATGTATAAACAACTGATGATGATATAAAATTATATTCAAAATATTCACTACACGAATATTTCGCTTATTAATAAACACTCGGTGACCCAATCAAAAGTTGTGCTAATAATTCAATCCTGCCTTTCGCCTCTTACGGGTCACATGCACTCTAGGTTAGAAGGCCACTGGGCTACTAGGGGAAGTAAAAAGACTAAAAGGGTTGAGATTAGTGTGACTGTACATTTAACTTATTAAAAAATAATAAAATAAATTTTATTTGGGTTGCGAAATAGACACCAAATCGAAAAAAATGGTTATAAATTAATGATAGGATTATTTTTAAATACACAAATCTTACATATCGTATTTATTAATGTTTTATTTACTTAAATTTTTTTTTTTGAGTTTTGTCACTCTCGTCAATAAAATATCAAGTATCAATAAATATTCATTTTTTGTTTGTTGTTTATCACTTGTAGAAGAAAAAATGTAGAAGATTACAGATTTCATCCTCAAAAACTACTTGTAAAATTTTTGTTTTTCGATTAATCATTTATTGCTTCTAATTTCCTTCGAGTTAATTTTGAATTATTATTATGCAAAAAAACCGATGTACATATTTTTGAATCGGGCTTCAATAAAAAATGCACTTATTTTCAATAAATTTGAATGTTTTAAGCGATAGAAACGAACGAAACCTTCGCTATGCTACGTAACGTAGGGATACGCAATAGCGGTTTTACCGGAACCTGAATTCCGGTATTTAAATTACAATAATACCGGTATTTCGTTTTTGAAATGAACAAACGTCGTATGGTGAATGTATAAATAACATATATTAATAAAATTGTTTGCGATAAATTTAAATATTCTAAATCTAGTAAGAGTCGAATCAATAATGACTGCTTTTTTTAAAAAAATCAAAAGCTTTTAAAAGATGTCTTTATTGGTTGAGAAACCTTATTTATGAAAATCGTTCGTTTATGATTATAGGATATTTTTAATTATACTATTTTATATTAAATATATTATCACCGATTTTGATTTACTCACCACATTATCGCGAATCCATCTGGCTGTTTTTTTTTGCTTTATTCAATTTTCACTGGGACTCAAACCCGTGAAATCCTGCACGGAAGCCAACAACGCTTACCGTTGCGCCATAGGACCCAACTGAAATACTGGTATTGAGTAGAAAATATCAAAATAAAGAAAAGTTTTGCATTTCTTAAATAGACACCGCAATGTGTACAGGATAAATGAATCATTTTATGAAAATATAACAATCGTGTTTTTAGTTTAACACCTCCATGCCCATGATGCAATCGTAAATAGTTGAGCCATTAAATCATTCAATATTTCTCTTAATATTGTCAATAAGTATTTATCATTTTAAGTATTCTAGCATATATACATTTTTTAAATTATTTTTTAGCTTCTAACTTAGGTTAAAATAAACAGTGAAACTGAGATGCCATCATGGCAGGGAACGTGATTTTTTAGGATGGCATGTTAAGGGTTAACCATATTAGTTGACGTACTATTAGATGATAGAAAAAATATAATGGTTTAAATAATCACTTTTCCCTCAATATTATGCATGTATTTTTTTGATATCGTTAGAAATTAAATACAGAACATGTAAAATAATATTATTTTTTATTTTTTTCAAAATATTACTGTTAAAGATAAGTCACCACAATCCTAGCGAAGAGTCATAGAAGTATCTAAAGTATCTAACTGACGTCACAGCTTCTACGCCGTGACGTCATCGCGGGATGAGGTCGCGAAATGCGCACGCGTGAATTTGGGACAAGCCCAAATGTAGATGGTCGATTTACGATAAGCAGGCTACAAACAAGTAATATTTACACACAAAGCATCTCATAATAAATGACGTAATTATCCAAAACTTTAAGTTGTTGATGCTTTGACGTACCTATATTGATTTGCCATGCGTAAAACAAACAAAAAGTATTCATTTTGTTAGGTCGCATAATTGAGTAAAATAAAAATAACCCATAAAAATGTTGTAAATATATTAATACATCTACCTCAAACTTTCGTTATTTTTCAAATTAGTACTGTTTGTTAGAATCAATCTTAGAGATGAAAGTTAAAGAGAACTAACTGTTATACATACGCTCTGCGCCTACTCGTCATAAGTGGGTATAGAAAATAAAATTAAAATAAGCATTACAAACAATGGTATCTTCAAACACTTTAAATTTTACTAACGATAGCATTGAGCGCAGTGGAACTTTTTGTGTCATAAAACAATAAAATAAATAATTTTGAATCAGTCAAAATGTTACACTTGAGGACTTTCATTAAGCAAATCAGTTTCCCAGTAACTGACATTGAACTTTTTTTTTTGGATATCAAATTTATGGAGCTTTGAGTACCAGGACGCGTCAGCGTCAAGGTTCTTCTAGTCTCCTTCATCGATAAAGTTTTTGAAAAATTGTAAATTATCACTACAGAGATAAGAAGTTCACGGGAACTCCATACACATTATTTTGCAAATCCCATTTCATATGCTTCCTCCATACTATATCCGTACATGTACACACACATGCGCATACATACAAACACACACATACAGTATACAAAAAATTCAAACAAAGAGAGTGATTTTCGTGATGCTAAGTTCGTTCTTAAATTGTCAATTTTGGACGACATAAGATCTATGGAGGGTAGTCGAGCAGAGCTGCTATGGGTCTAAAACGATTCTCAGGCAGTGTCTCGTCATAGTTGTGGATATTAGTGATCGTTTGGTTAAAATGTTTTCCTACCTCGCTGTGAAACTTTTGAGATATTTCACGAACGAACTCGCGGATGGTAGGTATTTTCAAGCCTTTGTGAAGCAGCGAGCTACGCACGTACCACGGGGCTTTACATATCTGTCTCAGTGATTTATTTTGGACAAGACATTGAACTTCATGACAGACACAGTAATCGATATTATAAAAATAAACCTTAAGTTGGTCGTGCAAACTGTGGAAATTCACTCAACACACTGACAAACACACACAATTTTTCTCTTACATTTATGCGCATTGTACACAAACATCGTTTTTTGCCATAATTTACATAAATGTAAATTCAAATGATATATATTACCGTATTTTCTCGATTATAAGACGCACCTTTATCTTTATATATTATAAATACAAAATAAACGTTGCACGGCGTCATTCAATACACGATTGAATATAAGACACTCCGAATTCAGAGACACCAACATAGAAAAAAACATGTGTCATGCTATGGAGGGAATATGATTTAAATGCATATTGATGTTTAATTCCTAACAGTCAAGGTTACCTGGTTTCGTATTTTAAATAAAGGTTTTTAGGTAAAATAATTCAATGTCAGAGTGTAATTATTTTACTTAGCATTCGAAAGGCGAGGATCAATACTTGGTCAACACAAGTCTTTGCTCATCTTTTATGAATCACAAAACAGTCGAGACTTAAGTGACATCTACACCTCGCACAATATTGTGGAGATTTACATGTGCTTTCATATTGATACGCGCTTAGTATTACAAAATCTTTTGACTTCGATACGCGGAAGATATCATAGTATTGACGTGCCGAGACTGTTTGGGTCACAACGATCATGCTGTCAATTTTCAGTTTGTATAAATGAATGAATGAACGAATTATTTATTTCCGCATGTTTTTTTATCGTATGTAAACATATCGACCCATAATAGGTAGAAAATCTTAGCCGACAATTTATAAATTTTACAGGAGAATTTAAGATTTCGACTGAAGGTGCTTGTTGGAATTTCAATATTAAATTTGAATCGTTCAAATTATGTACACTCCCACAGATTTTGTCACTAACGACCCGGGTTTCGCATTTCGGCATCTTCAGGCGTTCAAGTGCACGGATGAACTTGAACTGACGCTTAGTAAATGGATGTTTCGTGTTTATATAATAAATAAATGTATCCCTGAGTCTAAAGCCATTGCTGGCGAAAAGGATAAGCTCATGGGAATTTCCAAAGATTTGAGTAGTGAGTGGTTTTAAAAATTACATTGATTTGTTTGTCGGAAAAGGTTTTATGACTATATTTATATAGGGTACAGAAGTGGCGACCCCGGCATATGCAATATTTCATTTAAAATTTAGCTTATCGTTTTCGCCAGCAATGGCTTTTGCGAAACCCGGGTCGTTAGTGACAAAATCTGTGGGAGTGTACATAATTTGAACGATTCAAATTTTACAGGAGAAGGTTAATTATTGTTAATTTATTAATCCTTAATTATTATTAATTAATTAACCCTTAAATGCGGTTAGTTAATAGTAATATATGGTCAATGTCTATCCTAATATTATACTGACTACTTTCAGTTCTCTAGATCAGCGTTTCTCAACCGGGGATCACGTAGAACAAGCGATAACAAATCAAAACGCCAAAATGCCCAGGCCCTAAAAAATATCAGGCGAATAAGATACGTTTCAAAAGTTTTTTCACTGACGTTCTAGGCAAAATTGAACAATTATTGGCTTTAACGTAATTTACCTAATTCTGTCGCTTAAGATCTTTCGCTGATTCTGGGTCGATATATAGTTAGCGCTATTTTATAATATAATGTTACTAACAACTTCTTTGAATCAACTTTAAATTCTTTATTTTAATAAACACTGAAGAATTGTCGCTTCTCCGTGGTCCAGTTGGTATGAGCTTTGTTCTAGCAATCAGGTTAGTCTTGATTCTTAGATTCTGAAAACTTAGAAGTTTCGTATTAAAATTTGATATTTTAGACATGATTGTTTGTGATATGGGTATTGTTTTTTTAATTGTTACTATTATTATGTAATTGTTTTAATTTATATCAAAATACATTATTTTTTTGATAAATAGCTATAAAGCTTTGACTAAAAAAACTTGAAATAAATCAAAATGTTTTATGTTATTTTCTTTCTTTCGAAATAAATACGAGTTACAGAACATTTTGATCTGTAGGGTATAAGGTTTATTATTTTTCTTTGGTTTATACATAATATAAAGCTAAAGAAGATACTAACATAATATATTTGGCTTGGAAGAGTAGGAAACGGGTTTTTCAAAGCCACTTACGGAAAAAAAAACATTCCCAATAACGAAATATCTCCCCATCTCGAATTTAATATGAGTCAATCCTATTGGATGAAAGACTTACATCTGTTAATAATGAACGAGGACTATAATATCTGCTGAAGAATCCACAAGGGGCTAAGGTACATTGTTAAAAATTATCAACCAATACATAAAAATTGCAGCGTATTGTGTTATTGTATTACAGTTAATCACAAAAGCGGCAGATATTCAAAAAAATCACATCTTAGTGACTAAACTTTGTTGTTATGCTTTATAGCAGATATCAAGAAATTTATGTCGGTACTATACAGAATTCTTCGTAAAGAAGCATTAACAAAAATGTGAATATACATTTGGTTGAAATTAAGAACTCTTTCATTATCTTTTTTGTTTTATCTTCGTATTTAGTAATTATCTTGTTTTTCAATTCTTGAACTATATTTAAAGCGCCGTTTTTGAAAATTCGAATCCCAGAAATATCATTTAGAAATAAAGATTTTTCAAATGAATTGTGAAATCTCATCCCTATGTAAAGATGATGTCTGGGATGTTTTAATTCCTTTCTTCTCATCCAATTCTAAAAACGGGACGAAAAAAAACGATTATCTAACAACTTGTTCTGTATAAACGTAAACTTTTTATTCATATTGGAAAAAAACACAAAAACCAATACGCTAGGATTCTATATGCTACACGTTAGGAGCAGACTGTATAAAAAATGACTAAATAAATCTAAATAAAATAAAAAGAAATACGTTGTTTATAAAAAAGTTTCTTTGCATCTTAAAGGATCACTTTTGCCCTTTTTGTTTGGCTAACAAAAGACATATTTTCCTAGACGTTGTAGAAAAAGGTCCGATTTTCATTGAAACATTATTTATGAAACAGGGATATACGTAATTTTTACAGACCCACTGAAAGCTTTAGTGATTGATTTACTGCGTCCAAAACGGATGGTTACGGGTTCAATTCTCTTGGGAACACTTTCCTTAATATGGCAAGCATTTTTTTTGAAATCTTGTAAGAACGATATCTTATTGTGAACTCTGCGTATATAAAAGAGATTTGTTAAATTTAATAATAAAGGATACACTGCAAAATTGACAAAACTGTATGACCCGGGCTTTTTGAAAAGGTTCCACTGTATTTTTTATGGCTTATTGAAGTTTTTGGGCCTTGGAATAAATTGTTTTATAAAACAAAATCAGGTTTCAATGAAACAACAAAAATTATTTGCAATTTTAAGATAGGTAACTGTTAATACTTCGTGAAGTGACATCATTCAAAAGAAGTTATTAAACGTCACTTTTTCAAAAAAAAACCCACCTTCAAGATTCTCACAAGTAAAAACTTAACTATGATTTTTAATTTTTAATAATATATATTATAAATAAATTTCCAAAAAGTTACTGTCAAGTCCATTGACACTTATTGTTGCTAAAGAAACCAGATTTAATCGTTAAATATCTAGTTCTTGTATTCGTATATATAAAGAAGGACACGCTATGAGCTCTTCAATATTTTGCCCCCTTATCAGTATTCGATTGGGTTGAATGTTATGAAAACATTATAAACTTTGATTTAAAAAAATCAATTGATCGATATTTCCATAAATTTAAACTACAATATAACCTGATTACAAAAAACATGACTGAAGAATAATGTATTTTATGACTTTAATAAAAAACAAATACTAATTTTAACATTTTATAAAACATTTACGAGTTTTCCAATAACTTTCACTGTCATTGATACGAGAATAACATTCTTGTATTTTTACAAATTAGTAATGATTTATTGTTTCGTGTCTGGACTATATTTTTATTGTTGGTTAGGCTATGCGCGTGAAAACTTTCAGCTGATAAATTAAATTCACATGAATCTATAAATGCATACGATTTCTAACGTAAGTTATGATTTTTTGAAAACTGTACTGACGTCCTAATTTAAAAATTACCCTAAGGTACTTATTTTACTTTTTGTTTATATTTTTATAAATCAAAGCAAATTTCATTAGAAAAAAAAACACTAAAGTTTACATAACCGACCATGTTCGATTGCTCAAATTTAGCATTCTCTTTTTAATGGTATTATTTTAAAACAACACTAGCCATTTCAAAAAGATTTACAAATTATTGAGAAAGAAAAAAACATTTTTTTTGCATTACGAGTATTAGGATATTCAAACTAAGGCATCCAATCCTGGACCCTTTTTGTGATCCCGGGATTTCGAGATTGACAATTTTTCATGAACATTCACCATAAAATCGTGCGTAAATTCGTGATTCGGGATTAAGATATTTTTGCTCGGCAATTTTGAAAACCTAATATTTAAAAAAAAATGATCGATTTCAAAAACCCAGGAATTTACGGAATCCATAAAATGAAAAAACGCGAGACAATTTTTTAGCTCCAGCGCAACTTTCTCAAATTTTTACAATCCCGAAATCCTGTGATTAGTACTATCACGATTTCGGGATCACAAAATTGGATGGGATCCCGGGATCGGAGTCCCTAATTCACACTTTGTATCACAGAAAAAAAGCAAAAATTCAATCACGGCAATTTAGATGAAATTATCCACATCTTATTTTTCGAACATATTACACGTAAACCATATTTTTTATATTGGATTATTAAATCAAGGAATGATTAAATTCTCTAAATATCCCGGTAAATTAAAGTCAGATTGTAACTTTTTAAAACAAACAAAATATGGATGGTTTTATTTAAAAGCACTCAATAATTTTACTCGTAAACATTATCAACCGATTTTTTAATGTAACATGGAATACTAAAATTTATAATAGGGGAATAGTGTTACATAATAAAAAAAAATCATAGAAAAAATGATTAACGGCAAAAAGAATAAATGTCATTATTTGCCATTAGTGTTGACTTTCAATCAGTACTACTTTATTTTTTCAGCTCTTAAATGTCAAACTCAAAAACACTCTTCCGAATTGGTTTTAACGAGAGAGTGAGCTTAAAGTAGGCTTCAGCGCTAAAATCAATGCAAGTTAATTAAAGCCTTAATAACAGAGTCATTATATTATCGCTGGGAGCACTCGACGGCTGCGAGACAGATGAGGCTCTGCTGCCATCTTTTAATTGACTATTAATAGCGGAAAACCTCGTCTTTTAATTTACTTGCAGCGCGTTAAAAATTTAAGATAATTCGGACATAACGAAACGATATTTTTGTATTCAAGTTCAAAAACAAGTAAGCCACTGCTTTTCATTTATTTTCCTCGTATGTTTATGAGAACTTAATATTTAATTTATTTTTTAAAAAAAATTAAAATATTTTTTTTACCATTGAATATTATTTGATGATTCTTTTTGTTTTACTGGTTGAGTGTCAAGCCATTCATTATATAAAAAAACACATTTTTGGTACATATTTCACATTATCTATTACTTTCCACTCTAATTTTACTCTACATTATTCATTAATTCAGAGCTACTTACATTCATTTAATTTTCCATTACACTATTTATTATTGATATAAATTATAAATTATATCGCAAAAAATATACTAGTCGCATATTATTTATACTTAATGATTATTTTAGAACTGTATATGATTGTGTTTCTTTTTACAAAATTTATTAAAGTAATTTGTAGTTCACTTTTAGGGTGTTCACTGTCAATACTTGGTGGAAAGGCATTATATTAGTAAAAACACAATATTCCTTTGTACTTCATTCCACTTTATTTAATATGTCAGGACCGGTTTCGCTCATTACGAGCATCGTCAATCGTCATCGTCATCGTCATCAGTTGACGATGCTCGTAATGAGCGAAACCGGTCCTGACATATTCAATAAAGTGGAATGAAGTGTAAAAGGAATATTGTGTTTTTACTAATGTAATTTGTAGTATTTATTTTTAAAAGGTCCTAAATATTTGTATAGTTGTTAATGTTGTACCATTCATTTTTAATTTAAATCATTGTTTAAAAAATCTCTTTTACTTGTTGTTTGTTACATCTTTTTTACTTAATTTTGCATTAATTACTCTGTATCAATGCGATAAGCAAAACTAGCCCTGATCTTAATGAATAATCTAGAATACTTGCAAAGTGTTTTATATTTTTAATACACTATATTTGGTATTAACGTAAATATTTTACAACTTTATGATTATCTTTTTCTTTGGTGAGCTCATTTTACAAGTTTTCAGTTTTCCTCAATATGTTTGAAAAAATACCGTTTTAATATCAGAATGTAGTAAAAAACGTTACAATCATTAAAATATAAATAAAAAATATTCATAAGAAAAATAATGTTTCTACGCCGAATTGTATATGTTTTCGTGTTGCTTATCGTTGCTGACGATAAGGCTTTTTATGGGTTGTAAATTATATCATAATTTTAATCGCATGTTTTTACGTACGAGTTTATATTTTAATAAGCAAATACGTCTGGTCAAACATGAGACTCTGAAATAACACGTGAATTCACATAAATTTTCGGTAACATACCGCCGCTCTGGCGCGTCACTCTTATACAGAGTGCACTTTGAAAAGTTTGTCCATAGAAAACTGCAATATTTTTATATCGAAAATCCAGTGTTACCATCGTACAATAGAAGACAATACTTGCAGTAGAAAAAAACTAGCCGCAACACTCGTTATGGTACATAAAAATCATCAATTTAATGTTTATGGTAAAATTAGTTTACATTTAAAACACGTTCAAAATATGTTAACGTATCCATCCCTGTTATATTGGTTTATCCCACAAACACAGTCTTGTTTACACATTTGTTTACTTATCATTTTTTTTCCATATAAATTGTAAAGTAACTACAATATCCGAATGAACGAATGAAAATTTATAAAATTTACATATTAGTATGAATTATATATTATACGAACACCTGAGAAGTCAAGTGAGTCAAATGGTACTTCGATAAATATCGATTTCGATGTGTTGTAATATTCTTCATGTCTTAAAGTATCATAAAAGTAAAGGTAAGTTTGGTATATAATCGCTGCAATAAAAATTGTTTTCTTTCGAAAATAATAATTTGCAATCCACAAAAAAAAACAAATAAAAACGATCCAATGGGAAATATTTGACCATAATATTGTGTGTACATTATATTATAATTATGTGGACAAATTATATTACGTTATCAGAATAAAGTACGGAAGCTGTTTTTATGTTTTTACGGATACCCCTAAATGATAACATAGATTTTAAAAACGATTTTTCAGTTTGTATTCAAAAGCCAACCTATAATTCAACCGTGGGACACGCTCTTTTCTTATAATCTTGAAAGAAAACGTTTTAGTGACTAACTAACAATTAATTCTCACTTAGCAACGATTATCCAAATTCTGCATTGAAGAATTATATGTCATACATTCGGTGCTAAAAATAATGTATCTTACATTTCGTTTAAAAAGCTTTGCCCAAATAATTCAAACCCTTTTATTTAAAAATATTCAAACTTATGTTGTCTACACATCAGTTGTTTTTGTATCTGTATCTGTGTCTTAAATTTAAAAAATTCTTCGTTTAAGTCTTTTTCTAGTCTCAATATTTTTTTTTGATATAAATTGCTTCTTTTTGGCCCTCCTTTAAAAGCCAATGGGCGTCACTAAACGAGGTTTGATAAAATCACACAGGGCTGGCTGGCTTGTTGAAGACTCAACAAGTTTGCATGTGTTTTTGAAACTAACAGCTAATAAGCCCAGCGTGGCGAGTTAGCCGATTTAATTCACTTCCGTCGCATGTTTGTAATGTTGGGCCATTTTGGCCGACTTAACGAGTGTCACATCCGTTGTGAATTGAATTTACGTAAATAAAATTGATTATGCATGAAATAACTAAATAATATTAATACAATCTGCTTACAATATTTGACTTCACGTGACTGAACAACATTATAATTTTCGGACAAAATACTTAAATTCACCCTCATGGTGAATACATATTATTTATCTGTAGCTTTATGCAAGTGTAAATAGCTTGCACGAGCGAAGAGAATAATAGTTAGATACATATTTCTTTTGGCTTATTCTAAGCCAGTGGTTGTTAATGGGGTTATTATGAACTTCGAAGGGTTTTGATGAGAGTTAAGGGGATCTTTGACAGATTAAAATTTATTTGAGGGTGCGTGCACAACGTCGGGTGTCCGCGAAAAGTTTCACAGAAATTTAAAAAATATAATCCATTTTACAAGTTTCCAAGTTTAAATAAATACGCATACAAATATAGAACTGATTTATTTAGTTATCTTGAAATGGGGTGATAAAACTCATGTCTAAACAAGATTGCCATAAATTTTAGTTGTAAAATAGATACTAATTTCATAACTTGCATTATGGGTATTACAGAAGCTTTTGATTACTTTACTGTCTTCATGTTCAGTAGAACGTGGAATTAGTGCAGTTACGAGTTTTTTTCACGAAAGAAAGGAAGTTGGTATTCGAGGACACTTACGAATGTTACTCATAAACACAGAGCTGAACATAAATTATCTCATGTGATTCATAATCGAGAGGTTCACCCATCTCATAGAGACAAAAAAAAATATTTTAAAAATATATATGTAATTACAATGAAGACTTCGTTGAATATCAAAATGCTTCATTTGTATTTTTTCGTTACGTCACTATTTACCATTCAAGACATACAGTTATGTTATTTCACTAATCAGGTCAAGTTTTTGCTATTGTAAGGGGTCCATGGGTATGGTAAGTTTTTGAACCGCTGTTCAAGACCAAAATGAGAACGTCAACCTTGAGAATGCTAGAAAAATAATACTTCAAGGTTAATAAAATATTCAAGATGAGTTTTTCTGATAGAACAAACCAATATCATAAGTACTACGAACTTTGAAAAAATAGGGACTTTCTCAAATATAAATTCAAATAATTTTACAATAAATGGCAGCCAATCGGTTTAATATACTGTTTATCTACTCGTGTTAAATGTACACACATAATTGTAATTCATAAGTATTTATATGACAATTAAAATCCTGTAAAATTGTATATTTTTATTAATTTGAATTTGAATAAATACAAAGCAGTGTGAGTCGTAATTTTCATGATTAGCAAAATAAGCGATGCCAAGAAAACATTATATTAGACTTTGTTCAAAACATTATTCAGTAGTTTCAGTAGCTTCAGCTTACAAAATAGATTACATACTTGCATTCATTTGAACTCCGACGGTGTGGAAGTAATAATTTCTTCCCAAGTATACTTATTTCTTGAGAAATTCGTTTCAGAAAGAACTACAATCTTAAAACGTAAAGTAACACTATTACAATCTAATTGAATAGTTTTTTTTTCAATGTACGCTTAGAAGTAACTAAGTGATCTGTTTAGCGATGGAGAGGTACTGGATCTAGGCTCAAGTTCTGGAAGGTCAAAATTAAATTTTGAGTTTTATTACTTTTATTATGTCTTCCCTCATTGTTCTCACCATGAATGAACGATTTAACATAATTAATTATGCAATATAGCCGCATGCATCCAAGTTTAGCATTCATCTAATCATGCAATTCAAAATCAGATTGCTAGCTGAGTATTTAAATGAGGATATCAGGAAATAGTCAAACCTCGGCATTATAATTAATTCATTTATTGTTGCGATGAGCATCATTGAAAACGATTACTGTCAATCAAAATTGTCAATAGCGACACTTAAAACGTTGCGCTCGGTGTCAATGGATGTTTAATTCAGTTCGAATTTGTGATTACGATGCTTGTATTTACTACGCCAAAGATAAATAATTTGTTAGATTGAGCCTACGTTTTAATGATTATTTATTCACTTCAACTGGATGGTTTAAATTCACTACAAAGTGTTTACAATTTTAATTCTATACGGAGCGATCGGTTATGGCTTGTAAAAGTCTCATGATTGCCGGAAAAAGTACTTTATCTTTAAAAATCAATGAAAAACTTATTATATTTTATATTGAAATTTATTATTTTTATATTCTTTAATGTTTTGCATAAATAAATTGTGTTGTAGAATATGATAATCTATTTCTTACTAAATACCGCAAAAAAGATGCTATTATTTATATGATTATGATAAGAAAATATCAACTAAATATACATTGGAATTATTGAATCTGATATAACGTAATATTATTATGAAAAAAATTGTCGCCGTATTTTAAATTTTCTCTACAGTTCGTTTAAAAAAATCAATTTGAAATGTTATGATGTAATATTTTATTCGTATTTCAATATGAGATAATTTTATTTTTTCCTTTTTTTAAATAATTTTTCCACATCACTGAACTTTTATAAACAGTATTTAACTTATTCTTTGGGAGAGAAATAGTAGTATGGTGTAAAGCGTATTTATTAAAACGGAAATATTAAGACAAAATGGTAACTAATGTACGACACATATACTTAGTTGTGATCAGTTAATAACACGTGGTATATACATGTAATGTATGATAACTACTAAAAAAACAATTATATGGTATAATATAACTTTACTGTGAAAAACATTACTTAGAACCAACAATTTAAAACTGAACGTATACTCCAAGATACAGGTGTGAATTTTTAAACAAGAATATACTTAAATATTATAAATTTAATGTCACTGCTTGTCGGAACATGATTTTCATCAAAATAATTTAACAGTGAGATTCCACCTGGTGTAAGGTGCTCGCACTAACAAAATAATTAATCACACGCCTTTTCTCATAGAAATGATTCAATTATTGTTTACATCTGAAAGACGCCGGGGCATTAAATATTACACTCGACAAGCATAAAGGAAGGAAAATGCAAGAATTATTTGCATTTCATAACTTCCGTTTCGTGTTCATGACTGAGCATAAAATCTGGTGCCAGGAGCATAGAATTTCATTACAGTGAGAAAAATAAATAAAAAGATTTAACTATTAAGTTCTGTTGCATAGTATTAAAAAATGTACAAAAAAAAATCAGTGACACAATAATTTACAGCCCAATATTTTGGAATAGATTAATTTTAACGAATCAAATATTTTTTTCAATGCCAAATACTAACAGTTAAATTTAACAAGTTCTTATCTATATTTGTGAGTAATGACGTTAGAAAATAAACGTGGTTATATCTATTCACTGACTTTTTGAGATTTTTTGTTGGTGACTGTTTTACATCATAATATTTATTTCATACGTTTTCTCCTACAAAAATTTTAACAAATTATGTAATATTTTTTAAGCATAGTAATCTCCATCAAGTATTTACATGATTTTCTTGTTACAAATAAATAACTCAATATATTTCAATGAAAAACTGAATGTTACATAAACAGTAACATATATAACTAGAATAAAATATAGGTGTAACTGAATTGTTGACTAAATATATTAATTAATTTAAAAATGTAAGATTAGTAACAGACAAGTTACTATTATAAAATATAAGAATCAAAGCACGCACTGTTAAGCATTGCATACACACTTGATACACATTTATTAGGATGGCACTTTCAAAATAATTATTACTTCACAAAAATTTTAACGTAAACGTGTTCTTACAGCTGTGTTCATGTCGCCATCTTGCTATTTCAAATAATTTCTAAAAATAACTCTTCATCAATGTGTTGAGATTTTCAAAAATGGAACAAAATCGTATCACGATTATATTCAATCGATCATTGTTTTGATGAATGCATGCCATAGACAACGAATAACAAAAAATATTACTCACTGTTATTGCTTGCTAACACGGACATTCCCACTGTTTTACGCGAGGCGGTGTATTCAGGGATGACACTTGGAATGGGCTACACCACTTTATTGGCGTCGTAACGCCGGCGACACGAAACAGGGATGGGTGAAGGATAGCGGACACCTGTGGCCATAGAATCTAATAGCGTGCAATATAAAAAAGTAAGTTAGCTTAGAGAAAAAAAAACTATACAGAACGTGTATTATTACGAGAAATCCAGAGCTGTATCTATAATACTATTATATATTTCGTAGGGACTTATGTTATTTATTGCATACACCTCCCCCTATCTTTATATACGCTAAACTAGGCAAATATATTGCATATTTTTTGCGAACGTACATACATACACAACTTGTTTTATTACAAGTTTCACGTTAAGCAGGTAGATTACAAGGTAGTTATAGTAAATGTCTTGCCCAAATATACAGACATGGAAATTTTAAGTTAAAAATTTAAGTTCACACTTTAAGTGAGCTCATTTAAGAGTTTTGACCCTTTTTTATTGAATTATTTTTTTTAAACGATAATTATATTCGTGGTGTTCTTTGATGTATTATGATTTTTTAAGTTTCTCATTCCACCTTATTTTTTCATAAATAAACATTTTTCTATTTATATTTAATTGAGTCATTTTTCAATCGTGAATTTGATGGAGTTCACACAAATACAATTCAAATCGATTACTTCGTCATTCAACTGCTGTGCTTATATTTGGGTAATTATTTGACATACTATGAGAGGTACTTAAAAAAAATCTATGAATTATCACTTACATATTTCTGCCGATTACAGTTCGATATACTTATATTTTTTAGCCGCATCCACTCCGAATGTGCTCCACATTAGGATTGGACATGGTTATGCCCCATTTTTAGAGTCAGGTATGTGATGGGAGAAAATTTTGGACATCACATGTATCCATGCTTTTAAACAGAAATCCGTCAGGAGTCGATTGAAAAATCTGTTGGTACTGAATTTCGATACCGAAGCCAACGGTGTTTACCACTCGACCACGATCTAGCTGGTAGTTATAACTGGAGGTTCAAACATTGTAAACTGTTTTAGATATACAACGCTTGCAAACATAAATTTTGCAAGAAAAAAGCTTTCGAAAAACTATCGCAAGTGGTGTTTTGGACTAAGCCAAAAGATGCCAGAATGCTCTTTAAGTTAACAGTTTCAACCGACACGTACAGTTAACATTAGCGTTTATTGATCGCTCAAACAAGTTTCATTGATTTTTATTAATATCCTATCTCACTGGGATATTGCAATCATAATATAATTTGTATTAAAAACAAAAAAATATGAGGTGTATTTTCGAATATACCTCGTTATTCAAAAAGTGGCTGTTTGATTATTGAATCGACAATTGTGGTTAATAATTATTAGAATCAACATTAACGTCAGTTTTTTGGCCAATCAAAACTTTGAGGCCCTATAATATTACCTTACCACACTGAGATCCAGAAATTATATATTGCAACACTCCCGAATTACCTCCTCGAGTTCCTTTCACTATAGCTATTTCCCATTGCCTCCCAGGTTCTGATAATATTAATAAAAAAATCTTAGCATAGATTTTGTAAGCTTAAATATGCCTACATATTTAGATGTTAGTTGTGGCTTTAAAATTACATTTAGCATTAGCGTTTATTGATTGGCCAACAAACTTCATAGCCCTATAATAACATCTCATCACATCGGGATACCGCCCCATTTTAAGTAGATGGGTGGAAGAACATCTTACGCATTAAATTAAACCATCGGAGAGGCAATTGCTTTAATTTCTGTCTTGAGACTATGTTGAAAATGTAAATTTCAGGCTTATACTTGTGAATGTGGTTACGCAGAGGTCACCAAAACATTTGACTTGCTCCACGCGTTACTAGCTACTTCATTAAAGAAACATACGAACAGAGCCCGGAGCAGAGATTTTGCCTAGATAGAAAATTATCTTAAGATGAAAAATATTTGCAATCAAAAACCAAAAATTAAAGCATCGTTAGGAAATAAAAAAAATTTTGTAGAGCTATTTACAATGACAGAAAAATATTTATTTTACTAGTAGTTTATGAAAATTAACACTTTTGATTTTTTTTTAAATTTGTCGTTACAAAATCAAAACTAACCATTAGAAGAGAAGCCAAGTGGTATTTTAGAAAAAAAAATCGTTTTTTTACTCTACACGTCTTAAAGTTTTGTAAACATGAAGTAACCTTAGTTAATACACATTGCAATAGTGTTATATCCGTAAAATAAAAATATGCAATCCACCAAAACACCAAATAATAATGTCATTGTACATAAACGACCAAGAAAAAGTTTTAACATTGTACTAGTTGGCTCATTTCACCTCTAGAGGACTCATATGTTATAATACAACTCACACATTCATCAATTTTATTCAGCGGTGGGCTGCCAATGCGTTAACAAGGGGCTCTCTTTATATCAAAGCAATTCTCAGTGTTCTGGGGAAGCAGTAAGTTTTTTTATCACTCCGATGGAATTATATGAAATACTTAAATAGGCAATCTATTGTAATTTAATACTCTGATAATATGTAACAATATGCAATTTACCATAAACTTATCAATGTAAATGGCCAAAAATGTACTACTTGTGTATACTGAAGCTGTCCTAGATAAAATATATTAGAAATTGCAGTTATGTACTCATTTGATCTGAGAATATTGTTTTCGGTTAAATCAACAAGGGGCTCGCCGGCCTTGGTAAAATTTAACAAGGGGCTCGCGCAAGCCCCTCCGATCCCCTCCAGCCTACCCCTGATTTTATTACATTGTAAGTTTCACTTTTCGTTTACTCTTTATCCTTTTTTGTTGCCCACAAAAACTACAATTATCTTTCAAAAACTAGTGAAATGCATTTGGACACGAATTGTTATGAAATTGTATCAACTATAATTTAAAAAAGAATTACCACAAAAACAAACTTTTCGTTCGCTTTACACGTTTTTTGTGCAGGGTTAATCCAGTTAGAAAACAAACATTTCTTTTTAATTACTTAGGAATGAAAAATTAACAGTGGAAACACACTAAAAGATAATTTCATTCGTCGGGATTGTTTGTTAGAAAGGTTAAGCTGTTCAATTTTTAACCAGAAAAAGTCATAAAACATGCATATTCACTAAAATATATAGTTGATAAAAATGCTTATCGATCGACTTATGGCCGAAAGCTTCCGTAGTTTCCCACCACAAAGTTTGTGCTCCGAACCGATAATTTGATGAAACGTCAGCAGATTTTTTCATTTCATCGATCCAGAAACTTTAGATTAGCCGTGTATAAAAAAAATATCTCTGGTGCCTTAACAACATTTTTCACATGGTGCAATAATTATATATTTTAAAAATTATTACATTATCATAGCATTAAATGTATTTTTAAGACGTTGCTAAAAAGTATATCAGATCTTTCTTTATTACCGTTTGTATGAATAATTATTACAATACTATAAAACACAAGTTTGCATTCAACATTCGTTTTTTTTTTAATATAATCAATCAGCGATGAATTATACAAATTTTTTCTGTACAAAATATATTTTATTGAACTTGATATGTTAACTGACAATATTTTTCAAGAGATGATCTCACCGATACAGACACATCTTAAAATATATTAATTTTAAATAAAATAACCGCAGAGTCGCTGAAAATCTACAAAAACAAAACTCTAGCACATTACGTCGAGTCAGTACTTCTACTAAATTCGCTAGGTGATTTTGTTTTGGTTTTTTTTAGTATGTATCGGTGTATATTGTTGAATAAAGGAACTGTTATATATCAAATACCTTTAGCGTAGTGTCAATTTTGACGATTTTTAAAAGCAGTGAACGTATAAAGCAACTACAAATTATCTTTATTTTTTAATCAAAATAGTGCTAAAAGCAATGTTAAAATTTGGCAAGATAACCATTTCATTTGAAATATATTTTATTACTTTATTTTTTTTTAGATTAGACGAAGTTAATTTATCTTCAAATCACTAAATACATTTTCTGACAATTGTAATTATAAGCTACCTAAAAGATTTATTTGTTAAGCAATTCAAACATTAAAATTAAAAAATATGCCGTTTTTCATTAGCTGCATTTTTTCTTATGTCATCAGTTTGAGTTTGATACAAAAATATGTAATAATTTAATTTTAGAAAATCTCAAAAACCAAAAAGAAACTTGAGAATAGCAATTTTACAGTTTTATTATATTCCAGTCGTGATAGTACTATATATTTCATCAATCGCTATGGTTACATGTATATCTCATATCACTGACTGTTTATTTGAAATTATCTAAAGTTGATTTATCATTTAGTAATTAAGGTAAATTAGCCAAAATTAACTAAAAATAAAATATTGTTTGATGTCAAAAGCTTAACACATTTAAAAAAAAAAAAAATTGTTAAAACTATATGGCTTTTAACTCAATCTTCGATTTACAAAAACTTTATATTGCAAAATATATTTTCCACACACATACATTACTCACTCATACTATGAAATAAATTACAATACGAATCAATTCTTTTTCACTTACAAAGTAAATGTTTAGTAAAATTCCAACATAAAATATACAAACATCTAAGTACTAACATAAATTATAATATATCTAACCATTTAGCTTTTTTCAGCATTGGGAAGCCAGAATATTCCTTTTTCAAATCCATATTACCCTTTATCCTTAATATAGTTAGTGGGTACTTTTGCTCGAATATCCGGGTTCAAACTCCAAGCAAATTGCTTTAGATCTGTTGGAATTATCTCGATTTGTGGGGCTTACCCGGATCGCAACCAGTCGAATGGGATTCCTTTTCCATTTCGATGAATGTTAGTAGATATTTTGCTGAAAATTGTATACGAGAATATCTTTTTTAACAATAACTGTAAAATAGGGTAATTTTTTTTTTAATAAAATATCTAAATTTTATTATTGGATATTATAACCTCCATGTATGTTTATTTGAAATAAAAAAATCAATAATTAATGGAATATTTATAACGTTTAAGATGTGTATTATTATATTTAGAAATATAACACGTTCTTGTTGCTAATGATTGCATAAACCTGTTTATATTTAAAATCTATAATATGAAATTAGTAAAAAGGTGTTTTATATGTTAATAATAACATCATATTTGGAAATAAAAACATTCTTCTTCGACACAATTTAGTTTGTTACTCAGTTTTATATTTCAAAGAAATATGACTAGGACAGAATTAGTGGTTGGCTAACTGCTCTTTCTACGCACGATTTTCAGATAAGATGGGTGGGAGGGCATTCAAGACATCACACACATGAAAATCAATATATTGTCGATGCACATCAAATATGGTATATGTGACTATGTGTACCCATAGTCACATAGATCATATTTGATGTGCATCGACGATATAAAAACTATCTGAACTAGCCGATGACTAACCAAAGCCGTTGACCACTCGACCACGCAGTTGTTTTTACAACATTACATCTATATATTAATACTCGATAATGTCCGTCCGTCTGAATGATTGTCCGCGATTTTCCCTCCCCCTCCTCCGCCCCAGCCCCGCTGTCACCATTTTTTTATTCATACCAAATACATACTTTTTTCGTTTGTATATGGTCGCGATTTCGCCTTTTCGATGACGTCAAGAAAGACGGTCCTCCTCCCCCCCCCCATCCTGCCCCGCTGTCGTCATTAATTCATTTCTTCATTTTTCTCTGACGTCATGAGTGAATTTTTGAAATCATGACATTTTTATTTTATTATGTGTAAAAACAATTAATTTTCAAAAAATATTCTCTCCAGCTGTGGGATTCGATACCATGCCCCAATTTTCATGCGCGTCGTTCGGACGGCTTACACACTGGTCTACGAATCCTCTTGAGAAAAGCGATATAAAAACTTTATATAATTTAAATAATACAAAGCAAAAAATAAGAACGCGTTTTAAGTGAACTAATAATGACATCTGTGGGTGAAATCTTGCACTAAACGATATTGAATTCCAAGATTTCCACCTGCAGGGTTGTGAACGGCTATATAGGGCTGCTCAATTATATATAATAATTTAATTAACTATTTATTTATATATATACGAAAAATGGTTGTTAGCAAATTTAAACATTATTCCAAAAATTAAATAATTTACGAGGTCTATTTCTGCTAATAGAAAAAATAATTGTTAGCAAACTTAAACATTATTCCAAAAATTAAGTAATTTACAAGGACTATTTTTGCTACTATGAAAAATAATTGTTAGCAAACTTAAAAATTATACCAAAAATAAAATAATTAACGAAATTTCTGCTTCTAAGAAAAATGGTTGTTAGCAAACATAAACATTGTTCCAAAAATTAAATAATTTACAAGGTCTATTTCTGCTAATAGGAAAAATAATTGTTAGCAAACTTAAACATTATTCCAAAAATTAAGTAATTTACAAGGACTATTTTTGCTACTATGAAAAATAATTGTTAGCAAACTTAAACATTATTCCAAAAATTAAGTAATTTACAAGGACTATTTTTGCTACTATGAAAAATAATTGTTAGCAAACTTAAAAATTATACCAAAAACAAAATAATTAACGAAATTTCTGCTTCTAAGAAAAATGGTTGTTAGCAAACTTAAACATTATTCCAAATATTAAATAATTTACGAGGTCTATTTCTGCTAATAGGAAAAATAATTTTTAGCAAACTTAAACATTATTCCAAAAATTAAGTAATTTACAAGGACTATTTTTGCTACTATGAAAAATGGTTGTTAGCAAATTTAAACATTATTCCAAAAATTAAATAATTTACGAGGTCTATTTCTGCTAATAGGAAAAATAATTGTTAGCAAACTTAAACATTATTCCAAAAATTAAGTAATTTACAAGGACTATTTTTGCTACTATGAAAAATAATTGTTAGCAAACTTAAAAATTATACCAAAAACAAAATAACTAACGAAATTTCTGCTTCTAAGAAAAATGGTTGTTAGCAAACTTAAACATTATTCCAAATATTAAATAATTTACGTGGTCTATTTCTGCTAATAGGAAAAATAATTGTTAGCAAACTTAAACATTATTCCAAAAATTAAGTAATTTACAAGGACTATTTTTGCTACTATGAAAAATGGTTGTTAGCAAACTTAAAAATTATACCAAAAACAAAATAATTTACGAGGTCTATTTCTGCTAATAGAAAAAATAATTGTTAGCAAACTTAAACATTATTCCAAAAATTAAGTAATTTACAAGGACTATTTTTGCTACTATGAAAAATAATTGTTAGCAAACTTAAAAATTATACCAAAAATAAAATAATTAACGAAATTTCTGCTTCTAAGAAAAATGGTTGTTAGCAAACATAAACATTATTCCAAAAATTAAATAATTTACAAGGACTATTTTTGCTACTATGAAAAATAATTGTAAGCAAACTTAAAAATTATACCAAAAACAAAATAATTAACGAAATTTCTGCTTCTAAGAAAAATGGTTGTTAGCAAACTTAAACATTATTCCAAAAATTAAGTAATTTACAAGGACTATTTTTGCTACTATGAAAAATAATTGTTAGCAAACTTAAAAATTATACCAAAAACAAAATAACTAACGAAATTTCTGCTTCTAAGAAAAATGGTTGTTAGCAAACTTAAACATTATTCCAAATATTAAATAATTTACGAGGTCTATTTCTGCTAATAGGAAAAATAATTGTTAGCAAACTTAAACATTATTCCAAAAATTAAGTAATTTACAAGGACTATTTTTGCTACTATGAAAAATGGTTGTTAGCAAACTTAAAAATTATACCAAAAACAAAATAATTTACGAGGTCTATTTCTGCTAATAGAAAAAATAATTGTTAGCAAACTTAAACATTATTCCAAAAATTAAGTAATTTACAAGGACTATTTTTGCTACTATGAAAAATAATTGTTAGCAAACTTAAAAATTATACCAAAAATAAAATAATTAACGAAATTTCTGCTTCTAAGAAAAATGGTTGTTAGCAAACATAAACATTATTCCAAAAATTAAATAATTTACAAGGACTATTTTTGCTACTATGAAAAATAATTGTTAGCAAACTTAAAAATTATACCAAAAACAAAATAATTAACGAAATTTCTGCTTCTAAGAAAAATGGTTGTTAGCAAACTTAAACATTATTCCAAAAATTAAGTAATTTACAAGGACTATTTTTGCTACTATGAAAAATAATTGTTAGCAAACTTAAAAATTATACCAAAAACAAAATAACTAACGAAATTTCTGCTTCTAAGAAAAATGGTTGTTAGCAAACTTAAACATTATTCCAAATATTAAATAATTTACGAGGTCTATTTCTGCTAATAGGAAAAATAATTGTTAGCAAACTTAAACATTATTCCAAAAATTAAATAATTTACGAGGTCTATTTCTGCTAAGAAAAATGGTTGTTAGCAAACTTAAACATTATTCCAAAAATTAAATAATTTACGAGGTCTATTTCTGCTAATAGGAAAAATAATTGTTAGCAAACTTAAACATTATTCCAAAAATTAAGTAATTTACAAGGACTATTTTTGCTACTATGAAAAATAATTGTTAGCAAACTTAAAAATTATACCAAAAACAAAATAACTAACGAAATTTCTGCTTCTAAGAAAAATGGTTGTTAGCAAACTTAAACATTATTCCAAATATTAAATAATTTACGAGGTCTATTTCTGCTAATAGGAAAAATAATTGTTAGCAAACTTAAACATTATTCCAAAAATTAAGTAATTTACAAGGACTATTTTTGCTACTATGAAAAATGGTTGTTAGCAAATTTAAACATTATTCCAAAAATTAAATAATTTACGAGGTCTATTTCTGCTAATAGAAAAAATAATTGTTAGCAAACTTAAACATTATTCCAAAAATTAAGTAATTTACAAGGACTATTTTTGCTACTATGAAAAATAATTGTTAGCAAACTTAAAAATTATACCAAAAATAAAATAATTAACGAAATTTCTGCTTCTAAGAAAAATGGTTGTTAGCAAACATAAACATTATTCCAAAAATTAAATAATTTACAAAATTTCTGCTATTACGAAAAATAGTTGTTAGCAAACTAGAACATTATTCCAAAAATAAATAATTTACAATTTAAATACTGCAGGGCAGGGCTGTCGATATACGCCCCGAGATATTTCTTTTACTATCAGAATTTCTGGATTATTCAATAAATAGGTTAGTAATTTATTTTTCACGCCAGTTACTTTTCTGACTACTTAAAAATGCAACAAAAATCTCTCCGTTGAGGTCAACGGGCTTACAGCTAGTCAATTTTAAATACTTGAAGGTTTGCAAAAAAAAGTTCTACCAAACGATTTAAGATTTTTTAAATATATATCTCTCTATCTTCGCTTATATTTCTTGAAGTATTACCACTTTTAATAAAGTTTACACGTTAATAGTCAAAATAATGCACGTTTATGATACATCAGATAATTGTTAGACAAATTTAATTTGTCGTATAGTATACATCAATTTCATTCGTACGACCCAATAACGTTACGGTTATTTTATTTTTTGCATCAAACACTCCTATTGAATTTTGTTTCAAAAATCATAAAAGCCTCGGGATAACATGCCTACCAAAGGACAATGGTATTGCAAACAGTTTGCAAACTTTCTTGATTATAATACAAAACAATGCAAACCACTAACGTCAAACTACAGCAAAGCTACTTCAAAGTTAGTAATCGTGTATTTAAAATTTAAATGTTCATAGTATGGTGTTCAAATTCTTGTTCAAGCACCGAAACATCCAACTTAGTGTCATGAAATCGCTGTTATATTTTATTTGGCATAGACATATTTTTTAATGTGAAAATTTAGCACGTTTTGTGGTACCAGATTCAGTCAGCGATAGCAACATTTTCAGCGTATACGAATTATGATTTCAATTGATAATGTTAATAAACAGCATTTTAGTTTTACATTCGTATGTCGGGTATATGGCGCAGCGGTTAGCGTTGTGGGCTTCCGTGTTGGATCACACGGGCTCGAGTCCCAGTACGAACAGCATTTTTTCGATCGATTTTTCGATTTCTGTTTGAAGGCATGGGGGCTTGTGATGTCTTAAAAATTCCTTCCGATCCTTCAATCACTGGGCTTAGCGAGGGCTATTTGTTCATCACCCTTTCTTTCCTAGCTTTATTCTTCTATCCCCACTCCCCACTACTCTTTGGAAACAGAGAGTTTAAGCGACTGAGTAACAAACAGTTATTGTAGAAAAACGTTCTATTAAGATCCCATTCGGAGACCATACGATCCACATTGGGAGCGGACATGGATAAAAAAAACAATGTTTATTTATTTTAAAGTCGATTGATTGATAAGACGTTTAATTGATACAATACAAACATTGACGTTCTATTAAAATCAGGACTTTGGAATCGGAGTCAGGAGTCGTGATGTCAGGGATTTTGTCCGGAGTTGGATTCGGAAAAGTCATACAACTCAAACTCATTTAGAAATATATATATCAAGGATCTGTATTCAAACCACAAATTTTAATAGTGTTGCCTCTGCATGCTAGGCTGAGTAAAAATGATCTGATGGTATACATATATATATATATATAAGTTAAAATGAAATGATTGAAAAATTTCTTTGATTCAGAGCCATCTTTTTTTTACACGACTCCACAGCCCTGATTAAAATTACATTGTTATTATAAGTTGATCAACGAAACTATCTGATCAATTGATACAAAGCATGACAGCAGCTATGTAAGAGTTAAATAAAAAAAAACAATAACATGGATTTAAATAAAATATATAATAGAGGAAGTACTATTATAAGCAAACCATTGAATTTATTATGAAAAGATATTTTTCTTCTACAATATTGTTAAATAATTATTACGCCAAATATTGTCAGTATGTATTTCATATTTTATTCCATATAAAAATTAAGCTCATTGTATCATTTCTTCACTGATATAATAACATCATTTCAAAAATTAGGCTAAAGTTATAATTGACAAAGAAGAATTCAATTATTGTATTCATTCAATTTCCAGATAAAGAAAAGAAAAGAAATTTGATTATGTTTAAAATTGTTTGCAGCTTAAAATCTTATTTATTTTCAAATTTCCGTGCATCAAAAACATTTTATGATAATATGTGGGTCGAAAGTTGTATTTTAGTTTCAGTGACTATTTTAAAACAAATATGCATGTCATGGTTGTTTTCTCATAAATATCAACATTTTAAAAAAAAGTATACTTTTTTCTTGTATATTATAATGTTTAACCAAAAAATAATACAGTATGATTTATACACATGGTGAATCGATAAGATTTGACTAATAGACATTCTTTTATCAAGTCAATCAAACACTTTGCGCAGAAGTTAATTTGTTAAATCTCGTATGTTATTCATATTGATTTATGATAATGAAGACGTTATTAGACTGTAAAATAAATTATAAAAAATGCTTTATTATATAAAATACTATGTTTTTATTGAGACCAATCCAAACAGATATAACTTTTCTAACGTATGGCAATAAAATTTAAGGTACCCTAAACTTCTTCGCTAAGAATAATTATCTTTGCATGGCATACGACAAAATTCATTATTTCTTTAGGATTCCTGGCATTAAAATGTTTTAATAGAAAAAGGTCTCGAAAAATTACTACCGAAGCTTTCTTTATCTGCAGCCTCTCCCAAACTGTTGCATGTATTGGGTACTGTCACATTCGGAAGTTTTTCTTTGCAGAAACTTAATTTGTTCGGTTGTTTTTTAACTCTCTAAAGTGCATTTAGTTAAATAAATATGAATTATTTATTAACAAAAAATATGGATACATTGAAATCATCATACAAAAAAAAACATCTCAAATTAAGACATAGCGTTGCTATTAACCTACAATACAACGAGCTTTGTTGACCACCACGAAGTTACACTTTTATCATTACTCAACTAGTTCTAAAATTCCAAATTAGTAGATTCTAAGTCGAAAATGTAATAAAATAAAACGGAACGATGACCAGAAGCTAGATTTTTCAGTAATAATTTGCGCCTGGACAAATAGACAGTATAAATAATATCCACAATCACATCATGTAATGTTCAGATTAATAAATTTACTGAGATGACTTTTTAATTATATGTTAGATGTGTTAAACATTTTAATTTTGTGCTATTTTAGAATCACTTTTAATGTAATTGGTATTTTCTTTTCAATGCCAATTGTTGTTGATAACTGTTCATTTTTGTATAAATAGCATTGTTAAATTATATTTCTTATCAGTTGACGATGCTCGTAATGAGCGAAACCGGTCCTGACATATTAAATAAAGTGGAATGAAGTACAAAGTAATATTTTTTTTTTACTAATATAATGCCTTTCCACCAAGTATTGACAGTGAACACCATAAAAGTGATCATGTAATGTTGACATTAAATTGGTATTTCATCCAATAATTGTCTGTTTTTTACACCATAACCGTTGAAAAATTTCTTTCACCCGTCGTATTATTCTACACGAATAAAGATCGTTAAAATTGTATAACAGTGCATAAATTCTGGATCAAGAGTCTCGATTTCACATTTTCTTCTGTCAGCTTTGAAGCGATACCAGTTTGTTTGAATAAAATATGATATAGCAGCAACATTAATTTAAAAACAACATCAATAGAACATACAAAATCAAAAATGTGTGAAATTCACCAAATTTATTTTTTAATGTGTGTAATAATTTAAGTTTTCGACTGAAGGAAGGTGCTTAGTGAAGTTACAATATTAAATTTAAATCGTGAAAATTTTGTACACTCTTCATATTGTATCACTAATAACACGGGTTTCGCATTTTGGCATCTTTATGCGTTCAATTGCTCGGATAACTTGAGCTGACTTGTATTATAATTATAATATAACGATTGGTCAAGACTTTGCTAAAATTATTCATTTCTTTCTTGCTATTAAATTTTGTTGATAATAGAACTATTCTAAAAGTAAAAAATGGTAATTTACTATAATATATATGTGAATTAACACATAGAGTTTAATGGTAATAATAAATTTGATTTCATGAACTATTCTCTCGAAATAAGCGTTGAAGCTAAGCTAAAAAAAAATCAAAAGTATCTACAGTGATCATATTACATAATAAGTTTTGTTTAATAAAACCACATAAGTTAAATATTCCATATTTTTTTATTTTCTCAAACAAATATTTTTAACTTTCTTTTAACGTGAATTAAAACTTACGATAGGTATTATATCATATTGGTGAAATTTCTAACAATGTTTGAGAAATTCAAAGTAAATGCTTAAGCTTTATGATCATATTTACAACATATTATTTTACGCTCACTGTTTCTTGATAATATATCCCAAATAGGTACACTAGAAACTTTGAAGTGATATTTATATTTTACTTTAATAAAAGGCAAATCATACATTTTTTGTCAGGCCCTTGTCTGGTCTATATATGTATATTTAAAAAAACAGTCATAGTGTCTTGGATATTATGTATTCCTGCCTTCTATCTGATCATGTCCTTGATCAATATAAGTCGTTTACTGGCTATGTAGGTTAGTGTAAATAGATTAAAGTTAAAACTTTCGGCTTATAAAGAAATAGTAAATATTATTTTATAAATAATAGCTGTTTTTAAGTAAGCACTCAGAACCTTTATTTATTTGTCTTTGCTTGTTTAAAAAAAACGTTTAAATTTAATATATATATATATATATATATATATTGTGGCTACAAAGCACATAAACGTAAAAGTGTTTGAGATACTGTTCACATGAATTACCTTTGAGTAAGAAGAAAAGAGCGCAACGGAATATCCGGTTTTAATGAGTCGCTTTCCGGAAACTTAAGTGGAAATTTCACGGTAAACTGCAGTACGAAAATCCCAGGCGGCCATATTAAGACGAGGTCTAAGGAAAACTCACAACTCTTAGTTATTTTTTTACTTAAGTTTGGAATTTTACTTCAGTGGAAATTTAGTGTTATTACAATGGAATGATACTCAAATAGACTGAGTAAACTATAAAAATGGTGGAGACTCCACTTCATCTTTATGTTGCATTACGCAAAGTAAGATTTACACTTACAACATCTGTGTATTACTCGATTCACCAGTAAAATTGACTAACTTTTACAGTGCACACTTTTATGTTGCATGAAAGTTACTGACGTTTTTGAGTAACATATAACATCATATTATGTTTATGCTATCATCGTCAGCAATAGATGTACTTATGTGTGTGTATTATCTTGAAACCAACATTACAAATGGCAAAATAAAAAAATGCAATAACAATCAAAGTTACATCAAATGGAAACAACAATTCGTATACGGCACTTGTGTAAAGAGGGAATTAAGATTTTTTTGCGATTTGGAACAGCAAAACATATATATTATATAATGTTTTTTTACATAGCCGATTTAAATGTTTGCCAGCAAAAACAAATGATGATAAATATTTAATAATTAGAAAAACGGTTACAGTGGTGATGAAGAAATTATATTTACTTTATGCAAAAAAAAATAATTCGGCAAGACTGATAAGTATCATTTAATATCTATATTTCTCATTTTCTTTTGACTTTTTGAGCTTACAAAACATAGTTATATTGAATTTATGATTTTTCAACAACAAATTGTGTCGAAAGACAAGACAAAAAAATAACATATTTTGATGTTACTCAAATTTATTGTTTTTTTAATTCTTATACTTAACAATCAATGTTTAATAATTAAATAACGCTTTGAATTAAATTGTATCTCCGGAAGACAGTAAATAAAAAAATTCAACGACAAGAATATAATAATAGAAATAATTATTTTAAACACGTTCGATTTTATTTATCGACCAGCATTCTTCAAAATAGCAATCGTGGTCATCCCAAGTTTTCCAAATAAGCCCTTCTATAAGCCGATGCTTTTAAGTCATTTAAATTCAAATACCCAGGAGCATCGGCGGCCCGTGCCCGTGGCTTGATGGGGTTACTAGGGTGAGTTACCTCGGGCTGCGGTACTTCTACTTCATACACTGCCGCCGCAGATTTAAGTACAAACTAGCGAAAATTTCTAATCCAGGCTCATAATTCTTGAGAAACATTAATGATAGCTTTAGATAATTTTGAAAGCTGTATTATATACTTAACTATGCTATGCTTCATGGTGTGTATAGTTATGGATCGCAACGAATCAAATTCATGGCCGTGTCACTGATTAAGATTATAGTAAATATAGAATTTAATCATAATATGGGTCTATTAGAGATGAAGTGAGCCAAGTGGTATTTTAGAAAAAAAAATTAGATGCGTTGTAATATTTTACACGAAATAACCTCAGTTACTACACAAAACAAAAGTTTTATTTCCGTAAAATAAAAATATGAAATCCACCAAAACACCAAATAAAGACGTGATTTAACTTAAAAGTCCAAGAAAAAAGTTTTACAATTTTACTAGTTGGCTCACTTCTTCTCTCGAAGGCTCATGTGACAAATACAATTTTGACGGTGTATTTATTAGTTTAAAAAAATGACAACACTGTCAATTATAAAATATAGACGTCCGACGGGTCTGATTTTTTTAGTTGATAAAATAAAAGTATACTCCAAATATTATATATATTAAATAAACTTTTGATAATATTTTTTTATAATCACATGTGCTAAAAATATTTCGCAAATCAACTCGCAGTTGCAATTTAATTCTAAAATCGCACTGTTAAACGTAATATACATGCTATTCAAATAACTAGAGTGAACTTACCGCTTTTTTAAAAACACAAAAGTAGAGATTACTTTTCATGCAGTGGAGTTTAAGTATAATTTATAAAGGCGTTTTTAATTGGGCCATTTAAATCCTTCATTTTTTGTACGGGCCGCGTTATCCGTAAGTAATTGCCTATCAGATATGACCTACAGCTGCCTACTTTAAGGGATTAGGATAAAACAGTTGTTGAAAACTTTTTCAATATTTCTACGAATTAATTTATTATCGTTTATTTTAAGTATTAAACATTCGTTTTTATGAGATTAATTTCTTATGCTATTTGAAATATGTTTGGCTAATAAAGAACATAACGGAAAAGTCAATTACCGAAATCGTTTTTCTTATATTTGACCATTAATTCAAAAAGTAATGCAACAACCTTTTACAATTCATCTTTTTCGAAAATGGCCTATTTGGGTTGGCATGTTTCCACTTGTCATAGCACTTCTATACATAGCATCTCTCAGCCGAAGTGTAGAGTTTTCGAGGCAGATATTGATGACGTGCATGTGTTGCTTCCTTTTCTTCCGACACGCATCGTAATCATTTGAAAGCACTTCACGCTTCTTTGTTGTGAAATACGACCTGAATAACAGCCTGTCAAAGCGAGTGGTGGTTTACCTGGCTAACGCATAGCATTGGTAGTTTTTTCATGTCGTTCGTCTGAATTTCGGAAAGATCCGACCTATAGTTTTTGTTACGTTGGTAGCTAAAATGCAAAATACTAAGCATAGAATATATATATTCATTGATAGTGTGAATATCACGCCTCGTCTTAGAAATTATCTATTAATTGTATATCTAAAAAACGTTAATCTTGTAACAGAGCACAGCACACATTTTTTAAAATAAATTAATCAAAAATCTCAAAACGTGTTAAAACCAACAAAAATACCAACTTGATTATTTTTACAGTTTATTTTCACTGAACAAAATTAAAGCGATGATCCTTATTTGATTGTATGAGGCGGAAGGGTAGCATGAAACTTCCGCACCGAGTTGTGTGAATTTACAAACACGCTTCCGTACTTATCTACTTACGTTACATTACGTTATTTCGAATCAATTTGTTTCATCATTAGTCCAGTTTTATATTATTTTTTTTCTCAAAATGTTTTTACGTTACGCGTACACGTTTTAAATTTGTTTATTTATAACAATTAAAGTTCTCTGACCTACTTTCCAATTCAATATGTATCTTTAACTTTTTTAAATTGCTGCCTTCTCATTTCGATGTTTTTTTATTAAAAATTTCAGATAATTCAATTTTTTTATCAAACATTAAAATGTTATATTATTTCCATGATTTAAATTCAGTAGTTAAAAACTTCACTCTAAAATCTAAAAGTGAATTTAAGCAACTAAAAATGCTTTTGCTGACATCCTGTATTGGCTTTTCTGAGGTTTACTCGTGTTTACAATGATCATGAGAAACTAAGCCTGACAAATCATCTTAAGTTTTTTTTAAGCAAACTCTGAAAATAAAAATACGAAATGATCAAATCTTTTTAACGCAGTCAATAAAGATAAGCATATTGTTAGTGTAGATGTGGATATATATATACATAATGCGTGTTTTAAGTCTGCAAGACACTGTCAACAAATAAATAAGCAGTGGTAAAAATCTGTGTGTCAGATATTCATAAATTGCATACGTTTTGTACTATTGCGACAGCTGGCTGCTTCTAGTTATGGATTTTTGATTGTTGCTGGTATATTAATATGATATTATAAGGTTTTGTCTTTAACCATTTCTACCGCACTAAATTCTGAAAACGAACCATAAAACAATTATACAACAAACAAGTTATTTAACTTTACTTTGCATTACTTTTTCAAAGTAAAATTCTCGATATTATCACAATTTACAACTAATATTATATCAAACTACGTTTGTTTTCAATTTTAAGCGGATATCGTTCGTATAAAGTTTTAATAAAATCCGAAGATAAATACTTTCACACGAAGTTTCCGTTACAATATGTTAAATAAACATATCACTTCATAAAGTACTACTTATTCAGATACCATTTAAGTTGAACCAAGTTAACGTTAGTTCTTTGCTTCTAGCAGTTAGACAGTTTCCCAGGAAGCTCCCAAGTAACTTAGTGTAACTTCTAATCGGCGAAAGTAGACGTCCAGGAACCTACTAAGTGTTTAAACGACTTGTGATGTCACGTAAAGAAACCTACGTGCCAAGTTCTCTTTTATAAATATCGTACTTTGCACTAAATGTAAAAACAATTGGATTTCGTTAAACCAGAATCAACAAATTCTACATGAGGCCACAACACATTACTGTTTTTAAATCAATGTTTCAAAGACGCTTAAACATTTTACTCACATTGTTTTCAATGAACTTAATTTGCATAAATCAGTAGCTTTATGCAAATTATTTTAATATAAAATAAAAACTATTACTTTTTTTCTATTGACTGTGATATGAGTAGTAGAATACAAAAAATAAGGTTTCTAATTTTATATTAGGTATTAATAATTGTTTTATTTTCATAATATAAAAAAATGTAAAATATTTAGTCGCATTCCTTCCTCGAAAGCGTCTGCCAAAAAGGCATTTTCCGATTTCAAAGCAGGAAATTTGTACAAAAAGGGGTCACAAATTCAGACAATAATATGGTGAAACAATTAGAAATATATTCTTTTAACGAATAACATTGTAAAAACATATGCGTATAATATTTATTTTATTTCAATTGGATTGTCCTTATTATTATATTTGTTGATATTATTTTCTTATTGTGGTATCGCATTACTTTACACACTTAAGTCATATCCTATTTAATCTGAGTAACCTGAACAAAGTCAACGACGCCCACGTAAAAAATCTTAATTAACTATGACCTATGTTATGAGGTCTAACCTGTAAGGTTAAAATGGTTTTTACTTCCAAAAAGAGATTTAACGTTCTGCACCATAGACATGAAACCATCCGAGACGGAAACAAATGAAAGCATTACGCTGACGTCTGTATGTCGTACGACGATACTAACGCAGTTACAATTACAGTGTAAATACATCAGCTGGACAATGTCTATGTCAAAGTGAATACAAACCTGCTTAGAAATGATGATAGCATAAACTATATTATATCTGATAGTTTATGTCAGGGTTTGACATTGATAATTTTGAGGGAAATTTACATTAATTCTCTGAAACGCGTCTTCCACGGACAGTTTAAAACTTGCTGATATTTCTAAGACATTTACAAATAATATTAAAAATGGTTTTAAGCACAGCGAAATAGTTTTTTAAAGTTTTACTGAAAATGTAGCGTCTTAAAAGATTTCCTACGTGGCTATTTTTATTCAGCAATAACAGATTAAATTTCGGACCATTTAAAAAGCGTCACGTAATTTCTTAATTATAAGACGTGCTCAATTTTAAAATAAAAGTCTTATTTAAGAAAATAATTAGATTCTTTTATATTTGCTACCTGACTTTCAGTATCATTTCAATCAAAAAGTTTCATTTCCCCAATTAGACAATTTTAAAAGGCTTTATGAAAATTTTGCTTAGACGAAAAAAGCAGGCACCTAATTATTATTCAAGCGCCTTTTTTCATATTTTAACGACCAAATTCTATTGATATAACAGCTTTAATAAAAAATATACCTATTTATCTAAAAAAATTATCAAATATCTAGCGATGTATACTATAAAAGCATCGACAATTTGAAGTATTATACGTTGACATGGGACTTGTAGACTATTTTGATATCTTAGTTATTTATGAAGTTGGGGCCCAATGATATACATTTATTATATTGTGTTTAATAATCTCATCCATATGTTGATTTTTTGTTTCAATTTTCGGAAAATTTTCGAAAGAAATATTCAAAATAACTTGCGAACGAATGCAATTCTTTTATGCATTTTGGTATTTCGGTTTTTACTTATATGATACATTTTACGCTCAGTTTTTTCGCTTTTGTTTCTAAGGGAAATTTTATACTGCAATATTTTCAAATAAACTGAGATATTGAAAAGTCTGTTTTGTCTTTTATGAAGATTTCTTACTTTTTTCTCCGTTAATACATTTTTTAAGTTATAAAAATTATTATCTTTACCTTTGAATTACTGAAAAAGTATTCCTGAATTTTTGTATCGAAAATTGCTACCATAAACCATTATTGATTTTTTTTTACGAAATACGCAAATAGACATTGAGTCAATCTTGTAGATATCTATTTTTTAGTTAAAAATATAAAAAAATGATATCTTTGTTATTCCATTTTGTGTGATACAAAATTTGATACGTGCCCATAACATCGCAATATTTACAAATAAACCTTGCTATTTTATGTCTGATGATGCTTCTCAAAGAGGCAAAACTCGTGTCACATTTTGTAACACATCAAGTGCAATAACAAAGTTATCATATTCAATTTTGTAATAAAAATGAACTTTCAAGAAGATACCGCCTAATCCATAAAAAAAATATTTTTTTAGTTATTTTAAAACAAAAGTAATTAATATTTCAACTGAACATCTGGTATCTTTTTTTTGAACTTGTTGTTTTTGGAATCAAGAAAGATGAAGAAAAGTGGGGCTTTGTTATCTTGCCTGCAAACATGTTTTTTGTATGACTTCATTTCAATTTTACACTTTTAATGTTTTAACTGACAGATTTTGGAGGAAGGGCATTATTTAAAAAAAAAAAATCCCTTTACGTGTTTGATTAACATCATGTCTAGTTTTTTTCATTTCTATTCTTCAAATATGACATGCATAATGAAATTAATATTCATTATATTATTATCAGATCGTGCAAAAACAAAAAAAATCTACAGAATGTTCTCGAATGCATTCCATTTATGTAGTAAAAGCTTTTATGCTATTCAACTTTGGTCTGCGTTATCGAAACTTGATGAAAGTTTCTCAAAAGTAAACGAAAAGAGAAGGGATTTTGTATAGCTTTCCTTTGAGGAAACAGTCATTTGTTTTTAAAACGAACGCTTTATATTTCCATCAAAATTTATTTTCAATCAATGTAAATGAGCTCCTTTGATACTGCAAGTTCCATTCAATTTTGATGCTTAATCAACCCACGGTAATAAAAGCAAAGTTGTGTTATTGAAATCAATATTACTTTAAATAAACTTTATATTTCATTTTTATTAAATTTGTTTTATTTCTAAATCTAAATACATAAATCGTTTTTTTGCTTTATTTATTTTTAATAGTAAACATGAAGATGAAAAAATATCATTATTAATATATAAAGATAAATTTTGATATTCTCGAGAAAATCTGCTGTTTTTCTGTATCTTCAACTATTAATTCAATTAGCTTTAGTAGTTTTTATGAAATTATTTATGAAAAATGTTTCCCACTAATTAAATAAACATAAAACATTTTCTGAGTAAGGGTTAGATAGACTCACTGTTAGTTTTAAAATTTGTAACAACCTTTTTTAATTTTTTATTTATCCTTAACACCAAAAAGAGTTTGTGGTATTATCAGTCAATTAAGAAGATTATTTTTAAACGTGGTTAAGAAGAGAAATATCTAGATTACAAATATTGAAGCGCTTTTTTTCTTCATATAATTAATTGAGTAGTAAAACTTGGTATCCAATTATAACACTGAATCAATCACTGCTTTACATGCATAATAAAATGAATGTAGCAAGCTATAATGTTACATAAAAGAAACGATTCCTATAGCGGAAAACAATCAGTTTCAAACACGTCTAAAGATCCCCAAATAATGCGGCGTATCTGTTAGAAATCTCCAGCCTTTGTGCGCTTCCACTTAAATTAGGCTTTACCGAAGTGAGCTTTCGAATCTAGTCTAGAAGGTGTGTGATTTATAACCGGGATACGATATCAATAGGCAATTTGCTCTCAACAAGTTGGCTCCCGTCCAGAGATAACGAATATTATTTGAAGCTTTTTGGCATGATTGGAAAACACTACTTCAAATACCTCAGCATCAAAGAATATGAACCTACCAAGATCACATTGTATCAAACGTCACCTGCTAAAAGAGATTAATTTGTTTTATATTTTATACATAGATGACCGAATGAACAGTACATAATTGTATTTGTATCATTCAGTAAATTTTTCAAAGTTTACATATTTCTTTATGCAGTTGGCGGAAGCTTTGTGATAATGTATTTTTTAAATAATGTATGAATAATTTAAGAACTTTTTTGCTGCCGATTGTGTATTAAGATGTAAGACTTATTTTTCTTATTTAATAATCATCCTGAGATTATCTGAATAACATTCGCAAACATACGAAACACGTGTCACAGTGATATATAAAAAGTTAGTTGAAATACATTTATAGATTTTTGTTTGTATTCATATTATTTTGAGATTACACTGTGCTGTTGCTTGTGATAATCACCCGAAGGTTCAAATCAGTTGCATGTTCTACTAAGATACATAGAATTTTATAAACACTCAAAACAGAAAAAGTTGACCTGTTTAGGTATCGCATTCAGTTTCAGATTATGTATAATCTTTATTAAAATACTTTTATTGTTTTTAAACTATATTACGCATTTATTACCGTGATATCAACAATTTCAGTTTAAATATTTTCATTTATATATTTTTTTTTGTTACGTATACATACATAGTAACAATATCTTCCTATATAGTTTTTTATTAAAATATTTCAATGCTTGATAGTAGACGCTCTTGGCCCATTTTGCGTTTGTTTACTCAATGGCGGTCAAGGGTCCGAATTGTCGAAGTGACAATCTTAACTCTAAAGGAACAATAGATTTGAATCATAAACTTCTCCGATATTTTCATTTCTTCTCATTCACTCTTTACAAAACGTTGTATGGAAGTAGTGTATATTTTTCTTTTTGTCGTTTCTTTTGCTTAACTCTTCCTGAATAGAGAAGTACAGCTGACTTTAAATCTTTTCTCGTTAAATAAAATTCTTTTGAAACACTTTGCTTAAGTTCCATTCTCAAAGTCGAAAGCGCCAATGGCTTTAGAATAAACTTTTTTAGAAATAGACGGAAATCAATTTGATTTATAATAATCAAACAGCCTACTATTTCGTTGATACGTGTCTATAGCATAAGGTATGTTAAATGGAGTGACATTTACTTTACTGCCACTAATATATCACATAAATATTTAATTTTAAAGATAAATATACGTTGGAGGAGTAATTTAAAGTGCGTATTCCAGGCCAGTAGCTAAAGGGACATGTTTACACGCTTTGCTAAGCAATTAACTGTATGCCAGCTTGTCAAAATGACCCCCCATCAAAGTTGCGCTGCAAGGTTAGCAGCCTAGAAAAATGATAGAAAGGTTAACCGGGTTAGTTGGTCGGCATAGTGAATCTAATTTTGATAATTTTAAAACTATTTTTGAAATATAGGTGTCTGGAAGTAAAATCAACCCATTTGAATCTTTAACTAGTTTATTAAACAGTTTTTTTCTGGATTTTCCAAACATCTTGTATAAAACCATTATCGTCACATATGTAGAGCAGTCAATAATTTTTTCATAGTTTCGTCTTTGTATACTTACCCACTCTTATATGAGTAAATCGAGTGATTTTTTTATTGATTTAGCATTTACTTGGTAGAACTCCATTTTAATAGGGTAAAAATATCAACGTATTTCAGTTCTACAGTTTTTTTATATATATTTTATGCGTTGATAGCTATTCCGGCTTTCGCCATCGTCAGAACTAAGTTCTACGCATAAAATATATAAAACAAAACTTTAGAACTAAAATACGTTGATATTTTTACCCTATTTAAATCGAGTGACCTTATAACAGCCATTTCGCGTAAAATCTTTAACAACAACCCAAAATTGTATTTGTTTTATTTTTATTTTACATATGTATGCAATAGTAAATATGAAGCTAAAATAGCTAGACGGAAAACTTTGATCAGTAGCAAAAGCCTATGGAGTTGCATTTAGTACTTTTTTAAATTGTATATAAGCTCATGCATATTTATATAATTAAAAAAACGGTCACTTAAGGTAACGGTTGATAACGCTGTATTAAAATAATTGCCTTAATTTTATCTTAGAATATATAGTAAAGAGACAAAGCCTTAAAACTCCAAAATACCTTTTAAATTTAATAAAAAAATCTTCCTTAGCAGAAATGTTATACTTCTGTTTTTAATATCATTAAAAATGCATTAAAATTTGCACGCTGCGTTCTTAGTAAATACTCTGAGTGTAATTCAATTAGAGTTTCGTTTATTTTGTAAAAAAAAGCTATGTTGTTGGTTTACTTTTCTCTTTCGCTTTTCATGAAAAGAATAGTATCTTTTGAAGCTAAAGTTTTGATCTTCCACGGAGAGAAAGCTTTAACTTTGTTTATCAATGACGCTAGAAGAAAATAGAAAGAGTAATGTATATTTAAAAATAATACATTTTAATCTAATATTGTTTTGTAACAGACTTTTTACAGTTATCACGTCAAAAATGCTAGAATTCATCATCGTGAATTCTCTTCTTCTTTTGATGATATCTGCTATCGAAGTTTGTTTACTAAATTGTAGTAAGTTTCCTTATCCTGAACTAGTTGTTTAAGATCACCACGTAGATTTTGTAGCCAAGAGAATCTCTCTTCTTCCAATATTTCCGTCTCTGATGAAATGATCGGCAAGGAAATTTTGGAAAGGTGGTAGAATTCATCCAGAGATACTATTCAATTTTGAACCAATAAAACTTTTTTAAGATTTTAAACAAGAGGGAGAGTATTGACTTGTTCAAATTATAATTTTAAAAAGTTTTCTGTCAACAGAGCCTCGATAGAAAAATAACGTCTTATTTATGTAGTTTTTGTCCTAGTTTTATTTTAAACCTCTTTTATACCGTATAACAAATCGACGAAGTCGTGCCAGAATCATGGCTAAAATTAATCAGATTTGGCACAATTCAGTATGACGTCATTCATTATTTTCAACAGTTTCTTACTAAATATAATTTTGATTTGTAAAAAAAGATATTTTTTGCTGTGAATTTTGTAAATCTGATGCCAATACTCAACTTACCATGAAAACGTTTGCATCATCACTCATTTTGGGATAATCTATATTCTTTCTTGTGGTATACGCAAATTTATAAAGAAAGAAAGATTTGATTCAATGTATCTAGGTTTTTTACAGTAAGAATTAGTTATGTCGAAAAATATATTTGAAATGATATTATATTGATCTTTGCCGATGCAATCATAACTGACAAACTACGTTTTCTATTTAAAACGGACAACAAAACATAATGATATGTATTAAGCTTTGTAAAAATAATAATATTTTTACGCTTTCTTTGTTAAAGAGAAGAATCTTTACAATGCTAACAAATGTGTAATAGAAGACATTTTCCTTATTATTTGAAACCATTTCTGTTCGTTAAAAATTGCATGTAATAATTAATACATTTGTCATTAAAGAGTAGATATATTTATGTTGTTTTGAGGTTTTAAAAATTAGCATATAAGATAAATTGCAATCAATTTTATGTCGAATAAAACTCATCTTTTGATAATCAATACTCAAACATGACATGACCGTACTCCTACATGAGAAATTATTTTCAATTCAATGAAGACAACATAATATTTTAATTTTCTATTGACTAGTATCAACTGGTCGTATTAAAATACATTAATTATAATCAATAATTTGTAGTCTGTGAAAGTTTCTGATTGACAATTTATTCATTCCATGCCCGAGTGCTTTTAGATACGTTTTCTAAAATGCAATTCCATTAAAAAGTTTTCCGAGTTCTTAACACTTACATAGTGTTACATAAAAGTGTACCACCACTACGTGACAACTTAGTCAGCAGTGAGTTTGAGTCTACTTATGTTAAGGGATTGCAATATAGGAAAATCGGTTCACTTTGTTAACTGACTGATAATATTATTCGTAATACCAGTGTACCAGTTTTTTTTTATTACAAAAACTTTTACAGTTTGTTAATTGTCACAAAGATAAAATATTAAAGTGTTTAGTTCTACAGTAACTTCATATAGCGTTCAAATATAGCACAGTGTACTATTTTTGGTGATGGCGTGAATCATAAATAGCATTTAATTGGAACTATTAATTCTTGTAGAATGGAATTCTTTCATACAATTTTCTTATTCTGTATTTTTTATAATTTCACTTAAATTTTAGCACGATTAAATATTTATAAATGGATATAACAGTAGAAATATTTACTAAAAATAATATTAAAGCTTTCGAAATTAGTTTACTTTTTGTTAAAAAGTTTCAATTAGTTTTCATTTTATCAGTGTTATTGGAGTACACGAAATTAACAAAAGGTGATGCTGGGACGTTGTAAAAAAATCTATTCAGCTGAAATGAACTATTGGAAAAATAACGATTCTCAGTATTTATGCGGCGAAGGTTTTTAAGCCGAGAAAACGTGAAGAACTAGAAAGAAAAATATCTAATGAAAAGAGGGATGAAATGACAGGAGTCGTGGTCGATGAAAGCTTCAACGAAGACCGGCTTATATTCAACATTCATCGATAGCAGGTGCTTTTTCGTTTTTTTTTTGTAAAATATAGACTTATCGACTTAAACGCTGTAGTGAATATCGACGATAATGGATTAGTAAATAATTGTTTTTTTTTTGTATAAACACAAAAAACGTAAACAAGGGGAATGAGTCTTTTTTTAACTTTTTCGATTACTTTAGTATCATGTTATAGTTAAATTTCAAATCAACAGTAATAATAATGATTAATTGGTATCTTCCAAATAATCTTCGATCGCCTAAGTTCGAAGATCGATTCAACAGTATTATTCTTCAACATTTAGAACTTAATTTAAATGATTTAATTAAATTTGTTAATTTAAAAAATATCCATTTTAGTAATAAATCCATTCTATTAATAAAGATTATTTTATGAAATATTTCGTTTTTATTTTTTTTAATACCAGCTTCTAATGGTAAGTATACTGTTTCCTAATGGAAGTATTTTAAAAGAAGTTTTTTCACGAGAACTGACTGTTATTCGATTGTTACTCGACCTCTTTTTTCGAAGAAAGTAGGGATAGACTAGACTAGTGGCAAACTTATCGCTTTCACTATGTCCCTTTAATTAAGGATTGGAAGAGTGGTAGGGATATTTAAGACACTGCAAAGATAGACGAAACGCTGCTCGCGCTGGGTTTTGAGCACGTGATATCTGTCAAGGAAGCCAATGTCGTTGAACACCGTGCCACAGACCTGACTTATTTATATGAATAATAATCTTCCTATGATACAACATGTAAATGAATTTTACCAAACTTACATAGATTTCATATATGTACATATTTATAACAAAATGTTTTATAGACATGTTTAATAAATGAAATTTATTCACATAGCAAATATGTGCTTTTATTCATATTCAACACAACGTAAAATCTTTTGAAAATATTACATTGTTGCTGATCTGGTCTGTATGAAATATAATTTTGCTCACTCTTTTTGATGTAACGAACATGTTGTTTACGCACAAAACGGACCGAATTATGAAGCCCTCCAGAGGCAGCCAAGTGTTTTGCATTTTTTCATTATTTATGTTCTACAAACAAAGTCGCGTATGGAGGAAAAAAGAAAACACAATTTGTGAAAGGAATTTTCATAAAATATTTTTCGGGACCCAAACGAATCTAGCGGGAGTACGTTACCTCGCTTCCTTTTCCAGATTATGTACATAAATTTAGAGTTTTTTTTTTTTTGAGACGGAACTATTCTTAATAAAAAAATCTTTGTAATTTTTTGACTTTCATCTCATTCCGGAAAATCTTCTGAGGCAGGAAGTATTATACGCTGAATTATTTTTATTTAGATGTATACAGTAGCAATAAACGTAAGGCGAAATGTTTTTTTAAGGTATGTCATCACCATCTTCTCAAAATTTATTCTTTAAGAAGGTACGAATTTTACCTTGTTTACAACGCTTTCTAGGTTTAAAATTTAATTCTGCTTCAAGCCTAATTTACAATGATAACCACTCGTTTTTATGGTATACTTCATTTTTTTAATTGAATAATAAATTTGCATTCTTATTCAAAACAGTATGTGATGATTTTATCCATCCACTCTCCGAATACACAATCCTTAAAACTTATTCTTTCTTAACCGGCTGATAAGTATTTTCTTCGTTCAAACACTTTATCATGAGTCAATCTACTGAAGGCTTTCAGCAGAAATAATTGCAACATCAAATTTGAAACATTTCAATTATCTTCTAACAATTATAATAAACGCTCAAATATGTTTTTACACGGTAGATACGTTCCACAAATAACCGTGTAAATAAATTTATAGAATTCATAAAAAATTGAATATCATTTTCCTGAATTTAAAATACCGTTCTATTCGAAAAATTATAATTGCGGTATACAAAATCATATTAAAGAAGTATTAACTAAGACCCAATAAGTACATTACGCAAAATATTATTTATAATAAATATTTTAATGAAGAAAAAGTAATACTGTTCATCGCTACTTGATTATATACGGGGACTTTTATGATGGACTGGACATAAATCGAATCGTCTAATGTATTATCATCGAATAAAGTATTTTTTTTTTGTTATTACTCACTGTTTTGTGTTGGTAAATCCGCTTCTGTGTTTTTGTTACTTGGAATCGTGTTAGAACAAATGATTCGTGTAAAAATATAGTATTCGTTATTTGTAGGGGACCGTGTTATTTATATGAACGTTACATACTGATGTGTAAGTTTTACTTTATACGTAAGGTTAAATATTTCCATATATTTCCACGCTCAAACAACATTATCGGAGTGATTTTTTTGGCACGCAAAAAACAGTTTGTTTAAATTTTCCGAGTGAGTGAAAATTGAAGCACACATCCATCGTGTGTTCGTGAACAACGTACAAGCTAAAAGTTTTCTGCGTATCAAATTTAAATTGCTTGTTGTCAGACAAACAAAATCATCTGATATGCTTTAACACGTCTTCCGTTGCTCTCAAACGTAACGGTAATTTGTAAAGTTACAAAAAAAAACCTAAACCACGTTGAGCTTAAATTAACTAGTTTTTGTAATCAAAATTTGGGTGATTTTTTATGAGATTGCTTTGCGATCCATTAAATGACTTCATTACTGGCACGTATCATTCATCAAGCGACCTTTGTCAAAGTCTCAAGTAAAAATTAGTTAATGTTAGGTATTCATTTATATCAACTGTAAACTAAAAAAAAATGTAATTTTTGTTTACAATGAATAAAATATATGACTAAGATTTTATATTTTCTTTTCAACAATATTATAATCTTTCGCAATATTGAAATAAATTGGTTTTAAAAAAAAATTAACGCACAATCTAAAAAAACAGCATAAAATTAAATAAAATCTCAACATCTAGCACTAGGTCTAATTGACATCTACCCGAACCTTCAACTCCTTATCTTTACATCAATATTCTACCGCGTTCTTTTACAAAACATGTTAACTTCCTAGCTCTTCATTAAAGCGATTCCTTGAAGGGTCATAAAACGAGGTAACCAATCATCGTTCATCAAAAACGGCCTCGTTTATTGCCTTCCTACGCGGTATAGCCTTCAACCAACGATTTCAGTACCAGAACCGTTTAAAATTCACATTTTCTATCATTTTAACTATGAGGAGCAAATAATTAATGTTAAATGGTTTTTACTGAACTCTTTTTTATTAACTGTTATCAAATCAAGTTTTTCAAACAATAATAGCGTAATATTTTTTATATTTTTTGCATATTATTTCAATACTATTAGATACAAATCCACTTTTTAATAAGAATTGTTCATATAACAATACTATTTCGTTATTCTAGAGCAGGGCTCTCCAAACTACGGCCGGACATGCTAGGAATTCAAAACATCAGTATGTTGGTATGATGCGTAAGCTAGGTCTTGGCCTTTGGGACTTAGTAAAGGAGTCAGTGTGGCCTTTAAATATATTTTTTTTGGAAACCCCTGTTCTAGAACATGGAATTTATACAACCAACAAAGTAACTATGATGTTATAGCAAACAGTTGGGTCATAGTTTTTATTTTTTATTGAGCTTTTCAACTCATATTTATATTATGCAGTTTTAAGATATGAAGGTTTTTCGAAAAAACGTGAAAGCATGATTCGAGATGTAAACCATGATAATTTTTCTTAAAAAAGAGTGTTAATACTTTTTTATCGACCCCAAACATGCTTTATATGGTATCCAAACTATTTTCAATAATCAAAAAAAAATAAACATTTTTATTTGATTTAAAATTGAATTTATTTTGTCAACGACAGTTATTTTGGTATTAAATTATTTATTTGATTTGGGAGAAACAAATCCATAAGATATTGTAAAACAAGAGTTCAGCTTGGGTAAAATATGTTGTCAACGCACGAATGCAAACCTCATGCTCAAAATGCGTCGACATCGTATCAGTAACATTGTAAAGTCTGTGAAGTTTGTCAAATAGAATCCATGAAATGTATTCGACTGAAACGACAAAAATTTCTGTATATTGAAAACAAGGTTAATTTGGAGCTTTTTAGTATGTAAAACAAAAATTACAAATGCGGGCAAGACATTTTAAGATTGGTCAGATTTTTTTGTCGTATTTTAAAAAAATATTTGGAAAACGCACTGTTTACAAATTTACGACTAGGGCTTATAAGCGAAATAAATCTTATCACAAACCATGTGATATAAAAAATATCATTCATAATGTTTTAAAAGACTTTTTGAAAACAGTAACTATTTAAATTAAACTTTTTGAGATCAGATGTCTATCAATGACGAAGGCAGTTAATTCGGCGCTTTTCCAATTTCTTCCAATTAACGGAAACTATTATGCCACTTTGGTATCGTTCGTCTATTCTTAAATAAAACATTTTAATATCTTTCGTGAATTTAAATAATCAATTGATATACATACTTCAATTCACAGAGAATTAATACTTATGCGTTTCCCTTTCGGTCTAATATATTCCATTCTTAGATCATAAAACGGAATTGGTACCGAATTCTAAGAGCGTTCCCACTTTGTGGAGGCGATGGTTATTAAAAATTGTGTTAAATAAAATATCCTTATTAATAAATTTTCTTCCTTATTAAAGATTTCCATAGCACACAATAATATGTTTTTATGAAAAGTTTCCAATGGTTGGATTGCTAGCGAAAGTATTTATTACTTATTGACATCAACATAGAGTATTATGAAAAGGACACATGTGTTTTTCAAACAACTTTTATCCATTTATCGATTGTCAGTTTATTTTTTTTCAATCTTCTTGCTTTTTCTACCTATTGATACGCTGAGGAATTAAGATACTCTTATCTTTAATTATTATCAATGACATAATGGTGAAAATTATTTTCTTCAATACGTTTATAAACCTAATAAATCAATATTTTTTGAGAAACTCAAACGGACAGCTTTATCTATTGATAAAACTACTTTGTAGTTCACCAGAATAGATAATTACTGACATAGGTTGACAAAATATAATTGATATTTGATGTTTTTTGATTTTTTTTTAAATTCCCAAATCAATGATTTAATCAATATGCGCAGTTTACTTTTGTTTTTTTATTTACGGAATGAAATTAGCATTTTAATATCATGGGCGATACAAAATAATAAACTCTGTTTTTAACTTTTAGCTACCGTAGATAATTAATAGTAACCAAGCATACCGGCTATAATTTGCATCTATTAATTTAATTAGTTATTGTCGAAATAACTCGTCTTTGGCCTGTTGAGCACGAAAAAAATTACGAGATATCTCGTCTGTGGCAGCCATCGAGTTAAATAATTGTGCTTGAAATTAATCATAAACTTAAACCTTGCAAAACTATATATACACTTGTTGAGTGATCTTTTCGAAAAAATAAGATTCTGGAAGTCACTTCTAGCCAAGCAATGTCTATTCTCAATTAAGTATTGCAGGAGGTATTTCAACAGAAGTTTTTTGCGAGGACTAGTTGCAGCTCAGTTTCTCAGCGTCTCATTTTTTTGAAAATAGTAAGAATAGAAGGATAAGCCTACAGAACTAGTGGTTAATCAATCGCCCAATCGATTGCCATGGCTGTAATTAAAACGAGAAGAATGTGTAGTTTAATAGTTAGTAGACATCAATGAATGCGTGAAAATATCATGTTTTGTTTTTTTCTTTTTTTTTTGTTGTTGTTCATTTTGACTCGGATACACTTGTCGAGAATGGGACAGGTATAATTACTTCACCGCCGAATAGGAACATTTTTTTGTAAAATTTATTTTGTTTTCATGTGGTTGAAAAACGAAGTAATTTTTTTCCTATTTTCAATAAATCATTATTTTTGTGAAACTTTGAAAACCGGTTTAAACCGACATTACCTAGTTTTTTCAAATATCGGTTTTTGTTTAAGCTCTAGTATTAACCACGTCTCGGGTGACTGCTTTGAAACAACCATTGGCTATCAATTGCAAAACAATATAAAGAAAGACATTATATTCCGAGTTAGTGTTGGGTAAATCGTAAATGCCATGGAAAGAAAGAATACTTAATATTACTCCTTATTTCAACATTTACTGTCAAATTATTCGAATTAATGGATCATTTAATTCTAAATACAATAAAATAAGTTTATCAATAAATATATTTTGTATTTATTAAAGTAGTATTTGCTATTCAATGATTCTTTACTCATCCCATAATAATACTTAAAATGAAATGTAAATTTGTTACTGGATTTTTTTAAAAATAAACGTTCACAAAAATGCTTCGTTGTTGTGCTGCGTAAATAAATGAATATGGAATTATAAAAGATTTTTCCTCGCTTTCCAACTTTCGTTGACAATACTCTATCTGTATATGAGATATCCAGTGGTAGCAAACCTAAAATAACAACTAGGCTCACCAGAGATAGCCTAATGACTGAACAAATATTTTCTTTGCATCAAGAGCAGTGAATGACAACCCAGTAGTAATCACAAGTATACCAGTCAGGCACTTAGTGTGGGAACCTCCAGGAGTTATAGTGGTATTTTCCATACCCTATCAATTTATTAGTCATAATTTACTATTGATTAAATGATTTTTTTTTTTGTCATTCAATTATTCATAATTATGATTCACAAATAAACAAGCGGTGGTAACGAGTACTCGTCTAATTTATTTTGCAGTCTATAACTAATATTTTTTTTATCACATTTAAAGTTAAAGAGTTAATTGTCGTAAAAAATCAAATTGATTTACTTTGTTAGTTACGGAATTTTTATATCTTAGTATATTTACAAAATTTAAACTGATTACAAATACTACATTCTTTTATTCAATTAATCATTCAAATGTAAAGAATTGATTATTTTAAGATATCTTTTTTAATTCTTGGTCATTTTGCTATATTTTGGCATATTTATTGCCTTTTATGTTCTTTCCATGACAAATTCATACAATACAGATGAGTTAAGCATTGCATGTTCTACCTGTTGACACAACACACTATTCCGCTATAGCCGTTTGTTTTCTTGAAACCTTGGATGTTTTACAAAAAACATAGTAAGTACAATATAAAAAAATAATAATAACTAATATATAAGCTCTTTTATGTACAAATCGTTGTTCATCTTTCTCTATTCAACGCTGCAATTTTTGACCCATAAAACATTTAAAAGAAAATCTAAAATTGTTGTCAACAACTGCAAAACAGAGAAACTACGAAACAATATTTTTGTTCGGCCTTAATTGGGGAACTTCAATAATTGTATTATATCTACTCATACACCCTCGGTTTTATTGGTTTTATATTATATATCTATATATATAAAACAAAGTGGGGTTATTTACACCACGTATATCTCGAGAATTACTGCATGGATTTCAATGATCTTTGATTTATTAAATTTGTGTTTGCCTAGAATAGCAGAATAAGCATTAAAACATCGGAAAAATATCACGGAAAAGAAATTATAAAGAAAATTAATATCTTCATACAGAACAAGATTTTCAAATGACGAACAGCTAGCATCAAACGATAAAATTTCGTATGCTGGTTTCAGAAAAATCCACCAGATCGCACTGTTTTCCATATTTGTACCATACGATTGACTTATAAATAATTTTAAATTTAGAATATGAATTAGAATAAAAGAAATCGATGATATGAAATGAAAACGAAAGAAAATCGGATAATATTGAAATAAGGTTATGTTTATAATTAGGTATGATAAATTTTTGACAACAATATTTTGCACGAACGTTGCTTTACTCTGAGATGACACGTTATTACACTTGGAACGCTATATCGAAGAAATTTTAACGTCAAAAGCAAAGCGATGCGGTTCCTGATCACCCGAATGACTATTGATGCTCTTGGTCGCATTTACACAGTTCATCTGAAAAATGACGAATGCTTCTTTCTACTTGCATGTCAACAGCTCAATTTGCTTGAAAATGATACTTATTGGGACATGACAATCGCTGAAGAAATTGTTTCTGAATCTCCAAGTCAGATACGCACATTATTTTCTATCATTATTTTGACATGCTTCACATACAAGGATGACATGTTGGAAGACATTTTACATCGAATTCGTGTCAGTTCGGGGAATCCCGATCTCGAAGTGAATGAAGAGATAAATAACCAGGCTTTGATTTAGATCGAAGACATGTGTTACCTCATGTGAGGCATTTTGTTAGTCAAGTTAGGAATGCCAACGCCACATCGTGGGACTGGGAAGATATTCCTCATGTCATTGATTATGGCGACTGTTCGTGCGAGATCCGAAATTGCTGTAGCAGTTTCGTCTTCTGGAATAGCGGCCACGTTGATAGAAGGATGGCGAACGGCTCATTCAGTGCTGAAATATCCGTTAAACCTTTAAACGACTGAAAAACTGACATGCAAGATTGCGAAACACTCAGCAATGACCAAAGTTTTGGTAGCAAGTAAAATCATCACCTGGGATTTATGCACAATGACGCACAGACGCGCATTGGAAGCACTCAATCGAATATCTGTGCAATGACTTAAGATGTTTTGAAGGGGCAATGATTTAAATATCTGGCGATTTCCGCCAAACACTACCAGTCATTCCAAGATCGACCCCTGCCGATGAAATAAACGCTTGCCTCAAAACATCGACTCTGTGGCGCTATGTGAAGAAACTTCAGCTAACGATAAACATGCGAGTTGCATTTTTAAACGATCCATCTGCCGAAGATTTCTCCAAGCAATTGCTGACTATCGTCGGTAACGGCCGTGTTCCTGTTGACGAATCGAACGGATTGATTTCGATTCCGCCGAATTTTTGCAATTTCGTCTCAACAAAGGATGGCTTCATCAACAAAATGTTCCCAAACATCTAATCACAAAAATCACAATTGGTCGAGTGAACGAGCAATTCTTGGGGCTAAGAAAAAAGATATGGATCATTTAAACTTCACAATTCAAAATCAAATCGTTGATCTACTGCATTCCTTTAAAACTATCGACTGTGCCACGTGAATTACATCATTTCAATGTAATTCAAATACTTTTCATTTTGAATTTTGAACATTTATTGAACTTAATTCATTTTGAGTATTCATTCAAACTGAATTTAATTCATCCAATAAATTAACACAACATTTATTGATTCTGAGGCGGTACGAAGTTCGTCGGGCCAGCTAGTCTATATATATAAAACAAAGTCGGGTTATTTACACCACGTATATCTCGAGAATTACTCCAAGGATTTCAATGATCTTTGCTTTATAAAATTCCTTTTTGCCTAGAATAGCAGAATAAGCATTAAAACATCGGAAAAATATCACGGAAAATAAATTATAAAGAAAATAAATATCTTCATACAGAATAAAAATTTTAAATGACGAATAGCTTCATCAAACGATAAAATGTCGTAAGCTGGTTTCAGAAAAATCCACCAGATCGCACTGTTTTCTATATTTGTTTGTTTTTGCTTCTTTTGCATACGATTGGCTTATGAATAATTTTAAATTTAGAATATGGATTAGAATAAAAGAAATCGATGATATGAAATGAAAACGAAAGAAAATCGGATAATATTGAAATAAGGTTATGTTTATAATTAGGTATGATAAATTTTTGACAACAATATTTTGCACGAACGTTGCTTTGCTCTGAGATGACACGTTATTACACTTGGAACGCTATATCGAAGACATTTTAACGTCAAAAGCAAAGCGATGCGGTTCCTGATCACCCGAATGACTATTGATGCTCTTGGTCGCATTTACACAGTTCATCCGAAAAATGACGAATGTTTCTACTTGCATGTCAAGAGCTCAATTTGCTTGAAAATTATACTTATTGGGACATGCCAATCACTGAAGAAATTGTTTCTGAATCTCCATGTCAGATACGCACATTATTTTCTATCATGATTTTGACATGCTTCACATCGAATTCATGTGAGCTGTGGAACAAGTTCAAGGATGACATTTTACATCGAATTCGTGTCAGTTCAAGAAATCCCGATCTCGAGGTGAATGAAGAGATAAATAACCAGGCTTTGATTTAGATTGAAGACATGTGTTACCTCATGTGAGGCATTTTGTTAATCAAGTTAGGAATGCCAACTTTAAACTAAATCGAAACTAAATCTTCAATATCCATTTAAAAAAAAAACTTTTAGGAATTTATGTCTCTTGTTCATCACCGTCGCTAAAATATATACTGAAATGTGAAAAGACGAATGAAAGTACATAAAATCAGAAGGTATGTAAAAAAAAATCAGTATACTTTTCATGTATATTATATTGTTATAGAATACTATCAAATCATTATTTTATTTTTGATCCCCATATACAGTCAATCCTGTTTTTATGTGGTTTTTTTATGCGATTTCGAAGTAATGCGGTTTTTTAGAAATGCATTTTTTTAGATGTACCATATTTTACGATATAACTTGGCGAAGAAAGGTTTGATACCTTTAGCGAAAATTATATCGACGAATTACTTACAGATAAAGCTATAAGTGACGAAGGTGTTCATAATTTAAATTTAATTATTGACAAAAAACCAGAAAACAATGACGAACTGAAAGAAATTCCAGTTTCTTCACTGCAAAAATAATTGAAGAAGGTATCCAACTTTTCAGTAAATTAGAAGATCATTTCTTTCTAAATGATTCAAATTCTGATCGCGCATTCAAGTTTCAACGATAACTTTAAAATATATATATTTGGGTATAACAAACTGCATAACCAATTAATTATCGAAAAAGAAAATCTGAACAAACTCTGATCACTAATTTCATTGTTAGAAAACAGCCATAGTTTTATGAAATTGATGCGCATACTATTTCTTCCGAAAAAGAGTGATTTAGAACCACATGCTTTAAAACACACATAGAATTTTCATACAGTGATTATTTTTTAATATTTTTACGCCGTGGTTTTCCCCTTATTTTCATATACTTTGCGATTTAGTGTATATTTTAACTCGCTGTTTCAAAGTTATGCGGATTTTACAATTTAAGTAACGCACCCCAATTTTTGTATGGAAGTCAAGTTTTTTTATGCGATTTTTTTTGTTGCGATATTTCGTGGAACGCATCTACCGCATAAAAACAGGATTGAATGTATAACTGTTGGTATGTGTGGAACATTAAACAAAAAAATAATATTTTTTTTCTAATGAAAGTTAATCTCATAAATATAATATTGAAGATTTAGAAAATGTTGCGTTCTTTGTTATAATGAGAATTTATATCATTTGTTAATATAAAATATATGAAAATTTAGAATGAACTTTCGTAAAATTATAAAAAAGTATTATTTGAATAATTTTGAAAAGATCCCTGTCATTATGTTGGTGACATGCATAGAGAACAAATTTATCCTACCTAAATTTAATAGTCTTTGTTTGACAGTTACTGTCAAACAAAAGTAGTCGTTTGTCAACATTGTGAAGATGTAATTTTATTATTTAAAATACAGTGAAATAAAGAGGTATTAGCTATGCCAAGTATTTCTAAACCAATCAGTAAGAGTGCTCGGAATGGTTTTCTAAGAGTCTTTCAGTTCTGTGAACATGAAAAATCTGAAAAAAAAACAATAATTCCCTTCGGGTCGACATTTCGAATCATTTCGAACTGTCAATGGCGTCGTATTCCAAACATTTCGTGCCGCATGTCAATAGCTCAATTTGCTTGAAAACTAAACTCATTGGGACATGACAATCGCTGAAGCAATTGTTTCTGCGTCTCCAAGTCAGATACGCACATTATTTGCTATCATTTTTTTGACACGCTTCCCATCGAATCCACGTGAATTGTGGAAAAAGTACAAGGATGACATGTCCGAAGACACTTTACACCGAATTTGCGTCAGTTCAGGGAATCCCGATCTCGAGGTGAATGAGGAGATACATAACCAGGCGTTGCTTTTGATCGAAGATATGTGTTACCTCATGCGCTGCATGATGCGTCGCCAGATCGAGGAATGAACGACGCTTTCAATCGAGAATCGGAACGTAAACGTGAATATGATCGAGATGCATTGAACCAATCACTTCGAACGAATGTACCACTGTTGAACCCCCAACAGAAAGTGTACGATACTTTAATGAAGGCAATTGATGAGGGAAATGGTGGCTTATTTTTCCTCCGCATTGGAAGCACTCAACCGAACTATGAAAGATCAGCGAAATGACTCAAATGTTTTGGAGGCGCAATGATTCTACTATCTGGCGATTTTCGCCAAACACTACCAGTTATTCCAAGATCGACCGCTGCCGATGAAATAAACGCTTGACTTAAAACATCGACTCTGTGGCGCTATGTTAAGAAACTTCAGCTAACGACAAACATGCGAGTCGCATTTCTAAACGACCATCTGCCGCAGATTTTTCCAAGCATTTGCTGACTATCTGTAACGGCCGTGTTCCTGTCGACGAATCGAAAGGATTGATTTCGTTTTTGCCGAATTTTTGAAATTTCGTCTCATCATTGCTAATCACAAACATCATAATTGGTTGAGTGAACGAGCAATTCTTGCAGCAAATAACAAAGATGTGGATCATTTCAACTTCACAATTCAAAATCAAATCGTTGGTCCACTGCATTCTTTTAAATCTATCGACTGTGCCACGTGAATAACATCATTTCAATGTAATTAAAATACTTTTCATTTTTAATTTTGCACATTTATTGAACTTAATTCATTTTGAGTATTCATTCAAACTGAATTTAACTCATCCAATAAATTAACACAACATTTATTGATTCTGAGGCGGTACGAAGTTCGTCGGGCCAGCTAGTATA